>BSBN01000789.1:4036811-5382415 GCA_027924645.1 Cunninghamia lanceolata
ATTAACTAATAGAATGCCTCTACCTAATGAAAGAATTTCTCCTAAAACAATGTACCACTTTGAAGAGGTGTAACCCCTAGACTAGGAGTCATCCCCAGTGCCCTATAAAGTAAGAAGGATTCCGTAACAAACCCAAAGTGAACATTTCAATCAAGCAATGGATCCACAACAACAATTTATAAAATATTATGAAGCTATATTGGGGAAAGAATATTTTGACATTTAATTACCAAGGGATAAAGGAAGAGAAAATAAACCTACTGAACATAAAAGTATTAAGAAGGGAAAAGAGCAATTACCAAAGAAAAATCATTGCAAGGAAGGAAAAGAACCCAAAACTAAGATGGATTCCCCAATCAAACTACCAATATTTGGAAAAGATACCATAGGGACTGCGAAACACATATTCATGTTAGCATCTATTTGGAAAAGAAAAGGCACAATTAGGGATCAGGCCAAATTATTCAATTTTGTGGGAACATTGAGAAATGATGCCCTCAAATTGTAGAGGAAGACTTACCCACAACATGATAAGGAATGAGAAGAAGTTCAAAAGGAATTTTTAGATAATTTTCAATCCCTAGAAATTCCCATAGAGAGTGTTGGTAAAATGAGAGACTTAGTTCAAGAAGAAGGAGAGTCAATAAAAGAGTATGACCAGAGGTTCAATGATATATCATGGAAGTTAGAAGAACCATTATCAGAAAAAACAACATATAGAATGGTTTGTCTCATGACTAATTCTAGAAATCAAGACATCCTTAGATGGAAGAATATTTACAACATACTCAGAAGTGGTAACTCTTTCCTGCTACATAGAGGCACAAACTTGGAGAAGGAAATAAAAAGAAAATGAAAATAAAGAAATGGAAAAACTAAAATTGGAACTAGAACAACTTAAACTCAAACAAGAGATATTGGCTAAAAAGGATACTAGTCCACAAAGGCACAAAACAAATATTTGGTGTACATATTGTTCAAGAGAGGTTCATATCAGAAATGAGTGTCCGACAATAAAAGGAGAAAAGATAGCTACTGCATTAAGGGCATATTTGAAAACAACCCCAAGAAATACTCAAACTATCTATTGTTGAATATGTGAAGAATGGGATGATCACAAAACTGATGATTGCCCATCCCTATTATTTCAACCTCATGACCTGAAGAAAATGAACATGAACCTTGGTGTAACCACTACTGTAATAATAAAAACACAATAAATCAAGAAATCAACTATGTCAAGGGACTGGGAAAGAGACTTTTTTATGCCCAGGACCATGGATATAAGTGACCCACCTAGAGAAACCAATGAAATATCAACACACTCAAGAATGCACCTACACAAAATCAAGTTCCATATTCAAACAACTACTCAAATGAGGAAAGAGAACAATAAAAAAACTATATAGGTGGAAGAGGCAGAGGTAGAGGTCAAAGAAGAAGAGATGATGTAAACTATTTATAAATGTGGCAACTAGGGCCACTACACAAATGAATGTTGGTCTGATAAAAAGAAGCAGTGTGGTTTCTACAAAAGTTTAGACCATGATCTATTTACTTGTGACAAGGCACAACAATACTTAAAAAATGTGCCACCACAATTAAAGAGTGACAAACTACAAGGATTCAATGCCACTAATGGTGCCAAGATTATGAGAAAAATCCCCAAGGATAGACTAGAAGAGTCAAGAAGATGTTAGAAAGAAGATTAATACAACTTAGATACCTTTGAAGAAAAAACTTTTGAAGAAGAGTACCAGGAAATGAAACAAAAGACAAGACAAAAACACCTAGTCTAATACAAGGGTAAGAACAAGGTTGCGGTAATAACAAGACATGGAATAGACACTGTAAAAGAAAAATAATTTATAGATGAAACAAAAAAAGAAGAGGATGATGAAGAAGTAGAGGAAGAAGACAACTTCTTCCTAGGTAAATATCAACATGATAAAATAATAGAATAATCTAAATATGTCATAAACAATGAACAAAATAAAGAAAAACAACAAAATAACTTCTTTTCAGAAGAAGAAGTTTCAACACTAAAATAGTTAATTAACCAAGTTAACACAACAAAATGACCTGATAGAAAAACTGTGACAATTTTGTAAATATTGGAATAAACAAAAAATACAAAACCCTCAAGTTCAAAAAATGACTAAAACAAATAGGTTATGGAAAAACAAACCATTAATGATCACCACACATATTAACCATAGAAAAATCAAACAAGTAATGGTAGATCTAATAATAGATGTAAATATGCTTCCAAAGAGAGTCTAGCAATAGCTAGGTAAATCAAAACTAGAAGGCTCCATACAACATTAGCCAAGCTGATGGATCCTCAATGGGCATGATAGACACATGGAAAAAGTAGAAGTTAATGTATTAGGGGTAATACAAGTTGTTGATTTTGAAATTGTTGCTATGAAATGTAACCATTTGATACTTTCAATGCACTATTAGGACTACAATGGTTTTTGAACACAAATGGCATAATAGACTCAAGAAGGGAAGAAATATCCTTTGAAAATGAGAATAGAATAATCCACATACCATTAGGCATATACATAGATAATGCATACATAGAAGAAATATCTCAAGAGGAACATAGCGATGAAGATTCTAAAATCTTGTACTCTATAGCCAAGATACCCAGACTAGAACCTTTAGAAGAACCTAAATCAGAAGGTGAGATAGAAATTGAAAGTGACAATGAAAGTATTGATAGTGAAGATGTTTTAAATGCCTAGCTTAGGGAAGAGCCAAAGTTGAAATCCTACAAAATCAGAGGATTCAGAAGAATTTTTATGATACACAAAACAAGGAAAAACTCACTGCACCTTACCGCACTGAATGAAAACCTACTGCAGAGAATCAAAAACTATCAAGAGACCACTCTATAAACTTCATCCAAAAATGATATTAAATAAACTACATTTCACATAGCATCTCACACATTAAACTACCAAGGTGCTTAGGGATTGGATACCTCAACACCTATTTGGAATACATGGAAAGAAATTTTGATAAAGAAGACCTAAGGTTAGACACCCTACAACATACACTGATGTGCAATGTAGCAAGTTGGTGGAAAAATCACAAAGAAAATATTCCTCAATGGCACACCTTTAGAATTTTAATAAAAACAAGATACCTATAGGAGGAATGAGAATATGAAATAACTCCAAAATACAATGGGACAATATCACTAAATGAACATCTAGATACCTGTATAACTGCATTGAAGGCTATAAAAGAATATGATGTAAGACTATATATATACAAATGTTTTACTAGACCCTCACATCAATAGCACAAACCTGGTACATTAACTAGGAAAGGATAAAAGAAACAAAAGATTGGGTAGAACTCGAACAAGATTTCATACATATATTTTCATTCTACAATCCAAACAAAGATATCCATAATACATTACTCAAGATGAAATAAATCATATTAAAACCAACGGAGGAAGACATAACAGACATCTATCAACAAACTCTAGCACCACCAAGGTTAGAAGGAATATGGAAGCTTATAGAATGGATGAATAAGGAAAATCAATATTCCAGAAGAAGATGCTACATAACACACCATAAGGATAATGATAACAAACCAAAAATGGATATATAAGTAAAACAAGGGAAAAGATATCATTAGATAGTGAATCAAAGGAAAGATATTACAATCAACCACTAAGTCTGAGAGAAGAAAATATAGCTACATTAGGATATCCAAAGCTAACAAAGATTGGAGATTACTGGGATGAGAAGGTTGACGAGGGTCATTGTACCTTGGCATTTAATCTTGTTTATTTGTCAATTCTAGGGTTGTGTCCATGGCAGTCTGCAATAGAAACTAGTAATTAACAGTCCTTAACTATCTACTGAAATGAAGCATTCCTATTTAATCAAATTTATACTTCTAACTATCTGTTGTGAAGGAAATCTAATCTAGGAATTGAAAAAATACAATGCTGAAATGTTCTATCTGATTACGAAAAGATGAAATAAACATTAAAATAGAAGCAAAATTGAATTAACAAGAATCTAATTTATTTTTGTGTTACCAAATTTTCAAAATTTTATCCATTTATGTGTCAAGTCCCCTTCTTTATTCCTTATTGTTTCACCCCTTTAACAAAGTCGTAGTCTTTTACTTAAGTGTTTTGCCTTCATAGTTAGTAATTTTACATTTTTCAAAACCTTAGTCAGTGGTTTCTTAAGTTTTGAAGCCTTCTAATTTCTTGACTCTTCCTTTAGGTCATTGTTTAAGTCATCATTGTCAACTTTGTGTTAGTCCCGGTGATAAGTCATTTATAGTCAGCGAGTTGGGAGTTCTTCAAACTTTCAAACACCCAACTAATGGTTTGTGGGTTCTAAAAATTACCAATCCTCCAACTCAAATCTCAGTCCACTTTTCAAGGAGTCATATTTCCATTAATTAACATGCATGGTGGAAGTGACACTTGTCATTTCGTAATAAATATGGAATGTCTCAAAAAGTATGATTGCACATTTTTCAAAGGAGAATTAAGGCGGCTCATTTATGAATGGTACAAGTGTGCATGCCACTAAAACTAATGAGATTTAATGAAAAATTCTAAGGGGTTGACACCTTCATAGATATCCTCTTTTTCTTTGTAGCTGGCATACTACAGAGAAGCTCTAGATTGTGTTTTCTGCAAGTGGTTAACACGAACTCTCATAACCAAGTTAGCTAATTGGCACTCCTCCTTGCTCCAAGTTACTATAATAAATTTGAATTTCTTGAGTCATTTAGTGAGAAGAGAAGTTATCTTTCATGAGTTTAGATTATCTGTTTCACCCAAATGTTCTAGAAATTCATTTGGCGTCCCTAGTAGTTACAAAAGCTTTTGTTTACTAGTTTCTCAAAGAAGTAAAGATGAAGTATAAATATCAAATTTTTTGTGTTTCTACAATTATTTAAAATGGTTTGGCTAAGGTGAGAGGTACTGAGCTTGGACATATAGACTTGGGAGATTTTTGGGCTCGAATGGAGCAAAACCCTAAGACGCCAATAGCTGATAAAATTCTATCAAGTGGGTTTGCTCACACTAGGGGTTTTCCACCTATTGTGCCATGTCTAGACTTGGTTGTTGAATATGCAAAGAATTATTTCTCTAATTCACAGGAGATAAGAGCCTTTGATGGCTCTGTGATTACAAAAATTGATGTAGAAGTTGTTTCTCATGCATTGAGATTACCTGATAGAGAAGAATTCATAGAGATGTCTATCACCATGGGATGGAATTATTCTCTAGAAAAGAAAGATTGGGTTTTGAACTCTATCACAAGAAACTGGTTGAAAGTTGAGAAGAAGGGAAAATCTCAAGTTGCCAATTTAAAAAGAGCGCATTTCAAAGAAGAAATTTATGATATGATCACTTTATTGCATTGTGTCATTGGAAGTGTGAAGTATGATTTGTTTGAGAAGTGGATGTGCCAGTTAATTTTGGTGATGTGTAGCGAGTGCCAATATGTTGATTGGGATAAAATGATAAGCGATCAATTAAACGAATAGCTGGCCAACTTTCATTAGAATGTCTCATTTTACATACATGTGCTCTTATTTGTTCTACATTTTAGCCATCAAAGAGGTTGTCTGGGAAAGGTTAAGGACTCAAGGGTTTTTGACGCTAGACACACTTGTGTATGAATATTTCTCTCAATTACAAAGAGAAAATGGGATGAAGGATTATCACCCTGTTAGTGATGCTTTTCATATGTTTTATGTAAGAAGAATTAAAGGAAGCTCTGAATTAAGAATTTCCCTTGAGGCTACTTCATTGGTGATGAGATATGGGAGTTTTTATATTCAGTTTGATAGGTTCACCTACCTTCTGGTTGGGGCTTATGAAAATACCACAGTAAAATTGCCAAGATATGTATCTGATAACTTTATTCTTTTGGAAATCTGTCGCCAGATGGCGACTGTGAACAGTAAGTACCATGGCGTGAAAAAGAAGGGATATGCTTTTCCTGTATCATTGTCATTTTTCACTTGCAAAACGAATGATAATTCCAGAAATATAGAGAAGATTATGGCGGAGTACAATTTTTGCCCCTTGTTTGTGAGACCATTTTTCGACAACAAAAACTATGTTAGGAGAAATTTCCATGAAGGTAATCTCTATGAATACCAACCACATTTGGAATATTATTGGGAAGATTGTGTTGATGAGAGAGAGGTCCAAAGGAGGGATTGGATGAGGCTAACCTTAGATCAAATCTGTGCCTTCAATTTTCCTCTACATACCCTAAGTGGTGTGGATGATAACTATGATATTATTGATGAAGGATACCATGATGTTGCCTCTACACCTCTTCCTTGCATACAATGGTGTGAAAAAGAGATTGTTGATATTAAGGTTTGGTCTTCCTTTGCTTTGGATAAGTCTGAAAAGTGGCTTAAGGGGAAGATTTGAGAGCACAATGGTTCTTCTTCTACGTAAAAAGAGTCTGGAGCAAGAGAACAAGGAACATCCCAGGCCCCTGGAACCCAAAGAATTTCACCTAGCATGGAAACAACTCAACACAGAGTTGGTTCACAATCTGGTGGGGATGGAGAACAACACGAGGATAATAGGAGACTAAAAGGCATATGTGAGTAGGATGGTCAAATGAAACTCCAGTACATAATACTCCCAATTAGCCAAACAATGTTGTCCTAGATGTTAGTGATAATAATGTTGTGTTACCATCTCCATCTTGGTTAAAGAAGGTTGTTGAGAAAAAGAGGAGGTACACTCCTATGGCAGATATGAATGTGGACACTATAGCCAGGTTACTACAAACTACACCTAAGCCTAAGAAGGCTAAGAGGATGTTTAGGATGGTGACTGATTCTTCCACTGGGCATCAAATTTTTGAGATTACAGACTTTGTCAGTGAGAAAAATGAAAATGAAGTCACAAAAGATGACTTCAACATGAGAAAGATTGTATGGGTCCTCCAACTATTGAAGGCGATATATATCATGCCAAATTTTCTGTAGGCATGCTCACAAAAAGAGTTAAATCTGAGCAACAAGAGAATGCAAAATTACAAGCCCAGGTAAATACTTTGACTTCTTTCATTCATTCTATTTTAAATATTACTTCTCAGTCTTTCGATGCAACTCCTAGCATTGTTGTTGATAGTATGGATCCTAGTATATTACAATAAATTAAGAAATACCAAACCCTAGTCAGAGCCACCAAGGAATGGGTAGAGAAGGTTACCTTTGATAGCCTATTAAACATTGAAGAGGCTTGTATCTGATAAAAGGAAAGGGTTAGCAACAAAGTTGCAAAATGTGAAAAAGGAGGAAAGTGGCTTGCTCATGGTTTCCAAGGAGGTGTAGGAGATTATTAAGATTGATACAAGTGTTCTAATGGTTGAGAAGATTTTGAATGATCCTTAGGAGAATGACTATGTTTCTGGGTTGGATGCTCTTGAATGGAAGTTATCTGTGCTTGGACAACATAATAGTTAGATAAGGGGAATTCTCAATTAGTACCATGTTGACCTTATAGATCTCTAGAAAAACTGTAATATACTAGAGATTGAGATTATGGATGAAGGTGGGGAAAATTTGTGCGATGTGGGAGAAGTAAAGCAATCCTTCAAGAAGAAACTCACTAAGGAAATAGTTGGTGTTAATACAGTTACTAGTGAGTCACTAGGTAAGCTCAAGAATATGTCAATTTACCTCTGAACCTTCAAAGTGGAAGTTGATGATATCAACAAAAAGTTAGCAGATGTGGAGAAGACAATAAGCATCTATGGAAACTCAGGGTACACATTACTATCACTCCAAGTGGCAAGATTTTAACTCCTATCATCTCTAGGTACATAAATTACAAGGTGAGACTTCGAGCACAGGTGGACTCAGTTGTTGTTGGTGAAAAGGACAAGGAGAGTGAAGCGATTTGGGAGGAAGACCAAACTACTACCATGTGATGGTATTTCATGTGTTTTATGTTATTTCTTTAAACTTTGCTCTAAAAAACTATTATTTCAAAAGACTTATTTTTAATTATCTTTTAATCGGTTGTCTTCAAGAAGCTGTTATTATTTCAAAGACAATTATTTGACAAGGCTATATATACTAAGCCGCCGATGTTGAGAGGATCTTTTGGAAAACTTTGTGTTGTTAATGGGTCATTTTTGTTATTCTATATTTTAGTTATTTCAATATATGAATGAAAGCTTGAGAAGTTGAATTCTAAAATTGTAAACGTTGTGTTATGGTGTATGGATGTATGTTCTTCTTATGTTGAATATCTATCAGCTTCTTAGAATGTAGTTTTATTTTGAAGTGATTGGAAACTTTTAATAAAGCTCATTGTTGTAGATAGGTTTTCTTTCGATGAATGATTTTGCAGTGATGATTAAGTTGTGAATATTATAAGTTTATGATTGTGGTTATATGAAGTCTATGTGCTTCTTAATGCATTAGTTGTATATTGTGATTCATAGCCTTTATTGCTTCCTATTTAAAAGCACCACCTTTCTCACTTTCTGGTCAAAATCATACATTATTTTTATTCATTTAATATCATTAGAAGGTAGCTGTGCCTTGTAAAATAAGTAGAGAGTCATTGTAAATATCATTGCAATTGACTCAACTGTTAGTATAGTTGTCATTTGTGTGGGTGTGAGAAAATAAAGTTAAGTGAAAAATCTGTAAACTAACACTATGAAAGGAGGAAAAACTAAATTAAGCGATCTACAATAACATAAGAAAAAAATAACCAATACTAGCCTTCCTTTTGTCAGTGGGAGTGGTCCCTTTCTCCACACCTTCAAAATTAAAGTCTAAACAGAGATTTCAGAACACACAAATAAAAGAACCACCTTCCTTAATCTAGTATTTCTAAAATAGAGTATATTTCCAAAGTATATGTTTCTACAACTATTTGAAACTATAAAAAACTAACTACTTATTATGCTGTCTACATTCAATATATATTAGTTTCTTGTTGATATCATATCTCCAGAGTTTACCATCTTTACTCTCAGTTGATCTTGAGATACAAAAGATCTTTATTCTAAAGATTCAACATACAACTACCTATATAAAAGTATAACCATATAGAACTTAAAGAGACTTAAGTGACACTAGAGGTGTCCTCAAATCTAGAGTTTTGACTTTTGATAAAATAGGCTATGGACGCCCTGATAAAAAGGAATTAACTTTAAAACAATGAACTCCTAGAAGTCCCTAATGCATGCAAAATCAAATCACATGTGCACTTTGTCTCCTCTGAGCCACTATAGTTATATTCTTCAAAAACTCTTGCCTTCATGTGCAAAACTTCAGAGCTTTACAAGTGCTCCAAAGATTCTGGTAGTGAAACAACTTTGGAGATTCTGTGCAACTTTGGAGACTTTGTGCAGTTAACAACAGCTCTAGAGATCACCAAATAGCTCATTAGGACATAGATTTAGAGGTCTCATGGTTAGTAACCTTTCCTATCCTACCACTCCAACTTCAGAGATCCTCCAACCATCTTGGAAAATGTTGGAGTGCTTGTAGTGTATCTTCTGCTCAACTCTAGAGATAGTTGGGAACATCTCGAAGTCTTCAAAAACCTTTCTTCACCTGATAGATAGACACCTACGATAAAAAGAAGAAATTTATACATAATTCTATTAGTTTAAATCCAAAACATGAGTCTTTTCATCACAACAACAACTTCAACATTTCATCTTTAATTAACATAATTAAACAAGCTTTTATAGTTTTCATAGTGCAATCAGTAGATAAGGTGGTGCATGAAATATGAAAAAAAGGGGAACATAAGGGTGTGTTCTAATGAGTGTTACATGCCACTCATCATCCCCCGATCTTGAGGATTTGCAAATCCTCCTGTACTATTCAAATCCTAGATTTATTGAGCTTGTACAACCTATCTGAGATGTATTCCTACTTATAGGAAGTCCAAATTCTTGTGTTGGTATCAACATTTCCTCTGAATTGGTCAATTTTTTTTATCCATGCCTGAAACCTTGTATCTTCCAGCTGTTTATCCCACATGGGTAGGGGCTCAATGATTAAGGGTGGCTTGGAGCGTCCCCCTATCCATTCTTGTTTGTATTTATCTATCATTTTTACCACAACCCTTACCTTTCTCATGAACCATTTGAGGTTAGATGGAGTTATTATGTCACTCATTTTTTGATCTTGAGTTGAGGTATTCCACCTTTCTTGCAAATTGTCATAATATGGTCAGCTAAGATGTTCATGAACATACCAAACTCTATAACACATTCTTGTAGATGCTGCTGATATAGGGGCAAAATTTTAGCTCTAGGAGAGTAGATTGATAATCTAAAATGAATTTAAAAAGCGTTTGTATTTGGGTAGTCCCTTCGAAGGAATAGGCCTATTTCTACCACTTTTTCTATATATGTCTCTATTCTCTCATGCCATATTTGGTGATTTTTCATTAAAGACATGAATTCCCTTAACTGGAATTTCCCTACAAAAAGATTGATAAAGAATGTATGGTCTTCAATAAAGAAATTATGCAAAAACAATTCACAGGGGAAGTTTTTATCCTCATCATTACTTTGCATATACATAGGTTAAGGAAATCATTCATGTCCTTTATGGTCTCAATGAGGTCAGAGAGGACCAATGAGAGTTTTCTTTGAAGGACCCATTCTTTTAAGAACACTGCATAATTCCCATTGGGTGGCCTACATGAGAGTATATCTAAAGAAAGATTGGCTACTGCCATTACTTTTTCTTCTAGGGTTTTTACTTTGTCAGTCATCACAGTGACTTCTTTTTCTATCTATAGCATGACAGTTGTACCTAAAAGCTCTTGACACCTCCTTTCCCAATTCATCAATGCCCTAGGGACATCTAATTGAAATGTCCTAAGGGAGACCTCAACTTGTGTGCCTTGATCAACTGTTGGTACTTGAACAACCAATTCTTTAATCAATTCTACCTAGTCATCAACTTTGTTCTTGGCCTTTGTCAACTCCTAGGCCTGATTGTGTGGTTTCTCAATTAGCGCTAAGAATAAGGTGATATTGTTATCCCTATCTTTCACAACATCAAAGATGTGAATGTCTCTCTATGTTATCTTTGCATCCTTTTTCTTAATCTCAATTCCTTTTTTGTCAATGACCTTTTCTTTCCTCTCTATTTGTTCCTTGAGGTCATTGATTTCCTAGTTCTTTGCTGATTCTTTTTCTTGTATGACCTTGTTAAGTTCTATGATGATCAACTGTTTACCCCACAACTATCTTTTAAAGTTATCAATTTTTTGCATTAGCTGCTGCTCATTGGAGATCTCAATATCCTTTTGATTATAAGAATGGGAGAAGCTTCCTATCTCCAACCCCTTTGTCATTTGTATCTCCTACACTCCAATATCTCCTTGTTCTTCGAAACCTCACTGCTCTTCCTCCCCCTCTGCTTCTTTCATCTTTATGGATTCCCTCTTTTCTTCTATTTCTATGTCTTCAAAAAAATCTTGGGCATGTGATGGCCCAACCTAATCCTTAAGAAGGGTCATTGAGGTTTGGAAGCCAACAAGTACTTCAATAAGGAGTATAGTGTATTTCTCCATCTTAGTTTTATGCCTTTTTTCTAGATTCCTTGGAGAACATGCTATTCTTGTGTCTCCAGTGCTCATGTCTCTTCTTTTGAATCTGAAGAAATTATTTGAGGTTCAGTATGTTCAACCTTAGGTGCGTTGGTAGTAAGTGGAATAGGGATCTTCAAAGTGCTCTCCTTAGTTACCCTTCCTCTTTTACTCCTCAAAATGGGAGGAGTGTTTGCACTTGATGGGTCCTCATTCTTCTTCTTATGTTTTTGGGGCTTGAGAGCCTATGTAAGCTCCTCTAAGTTTCCCTCTTCACTTACCCCTTTTGGAACCTAGGGAGAACTTATAACACCCCTCTTTTTCTATGTCGGGGTGGATTCTTCAGTCAATGTTAATTTCCATTTTGTTTTGTGGGATATTTTGTGGGGCTTTTCCTCAGGTATGGCCTCTTCATACCCCAGTGTAGTAGATGATTCCCCCAGTTCATTCCTTTACCTTTTTCTTCTTCTTTACCAATGGGGAAGAAGTGGATGGAGCTGGCCTTTCCTCCTCCTCTTCTTGAGTGGTTGATAGTGACTCTACTACTGCCTTCTTCCCCTTTTTCTTGGGCCTATGAGTATCATCTAGAAAGGCTTGTCATAGGGCCCCCCCTTCCCTCTTAGAGATAAAATGATGCTTGACAATGAGGTATATGAGGCCATGGTGTTTAAGAAAACCCTTTCCTTGTTGATATTTCTCTTCTAATGAGGTGATTGCAGAAAATAGGAAGTTGGGTAAATTTATCCTATATCCAGGGTGTATGTGATCATGCCTTAGAAAAATTAACATTTTCATAATGGGCCCTAATATTAAGGAGAACTAGCCATCAGAAGTAAAATATTTCATTAACCACATGGCCAAGGATTGCCATGGCTGAGGAAGGGTGCTTTTGTCAATTCCTTTTACTTCTCCCTTATTGATGTGTGTTTGTATTTTTGCTTCATTATCTATAGAGAAAGCTTTGATTAAATCAGTATACAGAGCTTTTAGGTGATAGAACCTCTCACCTTCTTCTGGGGGTCTGGAGATCCTACTGATGATGGTTGGAGACATATGAGTGGTGACCCCTCGTACTTGTGTTTTATTGTTCTATAGGTTAGAGAGGAACTCGTCTACAATATCTTTATTGTACCCCTCGAATTTCTCCAAGAATTTGTGTCATCCTACAACCCTTAGTATATCAACAGATGGTTGATCTTGCAACAATCCCTCTACTATCTTTGCCTTTGATTTCTTCTTAACCCCCATACCTCTAAACAAGGTACAATTTGCTGGTGTTTTATACCCCATTAGCTTGCAAACCCTCAACTTTGTGTGCTTACCTTTCTGAAACCTCCTCACAACAAACCTATCCTACCTCTGGAACTTCTTGATTCTTGAAATCTGGAGTTCAATTTTGCTTTCTTGAATTTTTGAGCATTCTAGATGGTGATTATAGTAATAAGGTTTCTTTGTCTTGTATTGTGAACTACTAAGTTGGTTGTAAGGTAATTATGGCTTGTAAAGTTATAAATTATGTTTTAGTATGTTTTGCAAGGGTTATGTCACTCCAGAGCTCTGAGGCTGATGTGACAAGTGGATAGTTAGGGGTGATGTACATCAAGCATTATTTGGGAATACTAGCAATGCATGGGAGTCCAGGTGAATTACACAAAAAGAAAACTAAAAAGACTTGCTATAATTAGTTAATCAAGATTAATACCTGGATTACCATTGAAATAATTAGGCATCATGCTTAGCACCTCTGCAAGATGTGATGTGATTACTTCGTCATGCATAGCCTTTAGAATTAGTTGTCATGATATCCATGGATGTGAAGTGATAGGCTACCTGTTTGAACTGATGGTTGATGGGATAGCCCCATCGTTAGCATATGGCGTCAACAAAATGATTTCAAAATAGGGGCCACCTGTGGCTAAGCATTATGAGTGCTCGTGACCTGGCCTCTTTTGAAGTTGAGGTGTATAAAGTCATAATGACTTCATTACCTTTTTCTCAGTTTCCTTAGACATTTTAAGAGCTAGGCTCTAAAAGTCTTGAATCCCCTTTATTTCTAGAGCACCGAAGGTGCTCCTAATTGGGTCCAGAGGCACTCCTAATTAGCTCTAGAGGTGCTCCTTGATACATACATGAAAAAGAGAATAGTCATTTGCTAGTTTTCAGTTCCCTTCGTAAGAAAGACCACCATTTGATGCCAACACTATCACAAGGTTGTCATTGATGTCAGCACTATCTGGGATGTGTGATATTGTTCTTGGTTGGATGCCATGTCCTATCCAACAGAGAAGATATAGTTTATGATTGGATGTCATGTTGAATATAATGAGGTTACTAAAGCTCATGGTTGCATGTCATGCCTTGATCAATGTAGAGTTGAGTATGAAGACTCATTAATATGGTAATTAGAAGCACTATGATGATCAGATGTATTACTAATATTGAGAAGATGTTACTGGTGGCCTGGTCCAAGTTTCATGATGATTGGATTATGGAAGAGTGTTTTGTAGTTTGAAGATAGTGTTGAAGACAATTACTATATGACAATAGAATGTTCCACATTCCTCTACACTAGTAGTTATGGCTATGTGGTTCTAGATCTATGTTTAGGGTGTAGTGAAGGTGATAATTCCAAAGCTTCATATCATTTGTCCTTCCGCTATGAAAGTTATGCATGATTGAGTATCAGCATGTGTTTTGGCAGAGTAAGATGGTATTGAAGACCTATTGGAATGCTCCACATTCCTCCGGATGTGAATGCTTGCCTTTGCAATTTTGTGGACATGTTTATGGATGTGCATTAGATGCTTCCTTGTAGTTTCAAGTTTCTTGGTGGTCTGCAAGCTCAATTTTCTAATGGTAGTATGTTCTGTATCACTAGTTGTTCTTAGAGTTCATGGTTGAAGATGTACAACACAAAATATTTGATGTTCAGAGGTAAAGGAGTATTTTGAGATGTTGTATGAGTCTTTTAGACTCATATGGAAAGGTTTCATGAAGATCTTTCTTGTTTCTAGTATTGCACAAGGTTTTCAAGTTGTTGTGGCCATTATGCTTCAAGTTTCATATGTCTTTGCTTAAGGCTGTCCTATTTTCAAATGAGTTGAGTGTGCAGATGTAATTCCTTGATGTTTGATGTTGTGAAGGATGTTTTGGACTTGGTTAAGCAAGTGTTGATGTCCACAAGGCATGGGTCTTCTGCTGGTGTAGCGTGTAGTCTTATTTAGGACTAGTCCTATACATGTTTCATGTTGTGTGTTGTTTGGCCGACTTGTAAATGTATTTTTCATGTTGTCTCTAGCCGACAAGTAATGTAATCAATGTATTATCTTGTATAAATTGTAAATCAAATTAAGTTACGTGGAGTGTGATTGCAAAGTGATTGATAAAGTTTTGAAGCAAGATAAGGAGTAGAATGAATTCATTATGATGTACAACTGAAGGAAAAAGAGCAGAAGTTGTTGATGCTACTTTGATTTATCTTGAAGATTTATATGTTACATTTATCAAGTGCAGAGTGTACCTTTTTGATCTGATCATCAGAAGAAATTGTGAAGATGCAGTATTGCAATCATCAAAGGTCTAAATTTCAATGTTAGTTTTTAGATAGTAGAAGGATTGCCATACTGTAATCTATTCTAAAGTGTGTTGTCAATTTCAGGAGTAGTTGCTTCATTGGGAGTGACCCTAAAATAAAGTCTTCAAGGAGTTGTAGCTTCCTTGGGAGTGACCCTAAATAATTTTTTTTAGGGAGTAGTTTCTTCCTTGGGTTGTAGACCTAAAACAAAGTCAGTAGGGAGCAGTAGCTTTCTTGGGTTGTAGCCCTAAAACAAAGTCAGCAGGGAGTAGTAGCTTCCTTTGGTTGTAGCCCTAAAATAAAGTTGTTATTTGATCTTCATTTATTGTGAGTTAATCCTCACCGTGGTTTTTTATTTCTTAGATTTTCTACGTATATCTGTTGTTATGTGTTGATATGCATTGTGTTAATCTTTCATGTTTATGTTGATGTTGTAATGCTTGAGTTTTAATCTTCTCTAGAGAAGTCGAAGTTTGATTAGATACTAATTCACCCCCCCTTTCAATAACCTGGTGTGTTCAATAATTGGTATCAGAGCCAAGTTCCTCTCAAGGAAGCTTAATTGCTTGAGGAAGGTCTAGGATAGCACATAATGGATCCAATAAGATACCTAGGTTCAATGGAACAAATTATCTTTTTTGGAAGCTAAGGATGGAAGGCTATATCAACCCTCTAGGATGTGATGTTTGGCAATCTCTCAAGACTGGTTAGAAAGTTCCTACTACTATTCTATAGATCCATATGAAGTTAAGGAATATGATAATAATGCCAAGGCAAAGTTTGCTATCATGAGTGGGTTAGTTGATTCAAAACTTTCAAAGGTAATGAGTTGCAGTTCTACTAAAGATGTTTGGGTTAAACTTGAAACCATTTATGAGGGAGATAAGAAAGTAAAGAAAGAAAAGACACAAATCTTCAAAAGCAAATTTGAGACCATAAAAATGATAGAGGATGAAGACATGGCTGGATATATGCTTCAGGTGAATGAAGTAGTTAATGGCATCACAGGTCTTGGTGGAGAAGTGAAAGAAGATGAGATTATGAAGAAAGTTCCTAGATCTCTTCCCAAATCATACAATCACAAAGTATCTTCTATTGAGGAGAATGTGGACTTAGATACATACACTATAGAAAAATTGTTTGGTTCCCTTATTACCTTGAAATGAGAGAGTTTGGCAGTGACGCTCCAAAGAAAGAAGCTTCTTTCAAAGTCAGTATGAAGACATAATATGAAGTTGAAGAAAATCTTGTGAGAAGACTAAAGAAAGGCATTGGTAAATACAATGGTAAGTTACCCTTCAAATCTTTCAATTGTGTAAAGGTTGGTCACTTTTCTTCTAAATGTCCTTTTAAAGAATCAAGGGGTAGTAACAAAAGAGATAAGTTCAAAAGAAGTTTGTATTCCATAGAGAGTAGTTGTTCTTCAGAAGATGAGGATCATGATGATCCAAATGATGAAACAATTTTCATGGCCCTGAGTTTTGGTGACAAAAAGAACGATGTTGAAAAATGTGAGAAGATTGATGCCTTGCAAACAAATCAAAACAATGACAGATCAATGGTTTTATGGACTGCTTTTCATGCAAGAGAAGAAGCTAAGGCTTGGGTAATTGACAGTGGTTTCTCAAATCAAATGACTGGTGACAAGGAGAAGTTTATCAACCTTGAGAAGTGGGATGGTGGTGTTGTCAAGTTTGGTGGTGACGAGTCAACAAAAATCTATGGAAAAGGCACTATAACTATTGATGGGAAGAAAAGGACTAAGGATGTTGATGCAAGAGCATCCCTTGTTCAAGAGCAATCTTGCATCAAAAAAATATATTTTCATTTAAGTTTGTTTTCTTTCATTTTCCCATTCAGTACAATCAGTTCAGTCAGGAGAAGTTTCTATATTTTTGTCTGCATTTTGCCATAGTTTCATTTCAGACCTTGTGGAGCTAGACTTAGCATCTAGACACATTCATGCACATCATATCCAAAATTTAGATAATTTGGATCAGGTACCAAAAATATATCGCTATCAGAAGATTGATTGTTTTCTTAGAATAGAGCATCCTAACAGTCTTAGACAATCAGCTAAAGGAGAAGACTTATGGAACATTTCACAAGTTGTGAAGCTAAATGACACATCATTTAGTGTTGTTTCGATCATGGCCAACCTTCCCTGAGATCTGCATGCTATTCCATTCATTTGTAAACGAGTTCTGTATGATTAGTTCTGACCTATCTATGTACACATGTTACATCTCTTTCATTGGAGTTTGTAGCAATCCTTGGTTGCCACGGAGGAATCTTATGATCTAGAGATGATATATAATCATGTAATAGATGCCTAGGAAAGTATTTGATCATTAGTTTATAGTTTGAGAGTTTGAATTCTTTGTGAAGGAGCTTCAAAGAAATATCTTATGCATATTCTGTAATTGAGGAATCAGGCCTATGAGCCCTAATTGTAAGCCCGCATGTTGCCAGCCAGTTTGTATTTTGAATTAATGATAAACTGAATGACTGAATCTGCATTTGCATTCTATAGTAGAGTTTTTTCTGTTGTGTTTACTCTTGCTGCCCAGTTTGGATAATTCACTTTGTTGACCCTCCTAACATTGACTGCACTAAGTTGTATTAGAGCGAAGTTTGAATCTTTGGGAGCGAAGTGAGAAAAATTGGCAAAGGAATTCTTTAAGATGTTGCTGTGAACAGATTGTTGGATCTGAGGCAAACTACCTATGTTGTCAACTGAGTGCTGATTGTGAGGTAGTTGTCACCTTGTATCCCGATCTTTGTACTTGAGGTAGTTACACTTGATCCGAGGAAGAGATGCCGCCAAGGAGAATACCTGCTATTGGTACTATGGTTGGACGAATGGATGAGATGATGGAAATGATGAAGACAATATGAGTTTTCTTGGATTCTATCGAAGAAGATCAAAGAAGAGGGCTAACACCGCAACCTAATGTTGAAAGTGATGATGATGAAGAATTTCAATCTGCTGATCAAATTAGTGAAACCCTAGGAGATGAAGAAGAATCAGATCAAGTCAAGATGTTGTGAGCTATTTCAAAGATTGGGAAAAGATCTAGAATTGATGTAAATTTAATTATACTGACAATTTGAATTTTAAAGAGTTGATAGATTGGATAAATGACCTAGAAGAATACTTTGAGTATGAAGAAATTAAAGATCCGAAGAAGGTGAAATTTGCAAAGACAAAGTTGAAAGGACATGCTACTATATGGCGGAAAGAAGTTCGGTTGGATATAAATAGAAGAGGAAAAGAGAAGATTACAAAATGGGATAGAATGGTGACAAAGTTGAAGAATCAGTTTATACCTGCTAACTATGAGTTGGAACTATTGAAGAGATTGCAAAACCTGAGACAAAAGGAGAAATTTGTGAAGTAGTACACTAAAAAATTTCATAAGATGATCATAAGGACAAGACACAGTGGAGCAAGTAAGGAGAAAGTGGCTAGATATATCAATGGACTGCGATTGAACATTCAAGAAGAACTAAGTTTGGTGAGGATGACAACATTGGAAGATGCATACTAGTTTTCCCTAAAAGTTGAAGAAAAGTTGAACAGGAAGCATGATCAGAGACAAAGAGGTAGAGGAGGTAAATTTTAGATAGGTAGAACATTTTCCAGAGTAGAGAGATCATATGCAAAGCAAAATAGACAAGAGAACACATTCAAGGAGGATAGAGATAACAATGCATACCAAAGAGATGATAGAACTTTCTGTCATAGAGGAAACCCTAGTCCATATCAGAGTGAAGGATACAAAAGAGAAGGAAGAGGACATGATAGGAGAACATTCAAAGAAACTTGTTTTAAGTGTGGAGGTGAAGGATATAGAGCATTTGAATGTAATCAAGGGAGTACAAGTAAGAGGATAGAGAACAGTGGAAGAGAAGCCTATGTGGAAGAAGAACCTGTTGGATCACCCAGTTTAGTTGGTAAACTTGATAAAGGAGAATCACTTGTCATGAGGAGAGAACTATTTCAAGTAGAGACAAATGAGGAACCATTATAGAGGAAAAGTTTTTTCAGAACCAAATATAAATCAGGAAGTAAATGTTGTAAAGTTGTAATTGATAGTGGTAGTTCAAATAATTTAGTTTTAGAGGAGATGGTGACTAAGCTTAAGTTGGAAAGATTGAAACACTCTAAGCCATATCAGATAGCATGGATTCAGGATGATCATAAGGTATTGGTGAGTGAACAATGTTTGGTGAAATTTCATATTGGATCTTATCATGATGAAGTATTATGTGATATTATTACTATGTATATTTGTCATTTATTGTTGGGTAGACCATGGCAATATGATAGGAAAGTTATACATGATATGAGAAAGAGTACATACACTATAACATCAAATGTAAAAAGAATTACTTTGATTCCTTTGGAAGATGATCCTTAGAGTGAAGTATGTGGGAATGCTAGAATCTGTTTGGTAGATGGAAGAAAATTTTTGGATAGTTTGAGACATGAGAATATATGTGTTATGCTTTGGTCCCTAAGAAGCCTGAAAACCTGAAGATAGAGACTGAAGAATCACAACCGGAGGAGATAACTGAGTTGATAAAAGAGTTTGAAGACATCATATAAGATAATGTACCTGAAGGATTACCACCAATTAGGAGTATCAGTCATCACATGGATCTTATACCTGGAGCTAGTTTGCCTAACAAAGTTGCACACAGAATGATACTAGCAAAGAATGAAGAATTGAATAGAAAGATACATGAGTTGTTGAGGAAAGATTTAATCAGAGAAAGCTTGAGTCCTTGTGCAATACCTCTAGTGCTAGCACTGAACAAAGATGGAGAATGGAGAATGTATACAGACAATAGAGCAATAAACAAGATCACAGTTAAGTATATATTTCCTTTACCTTGTATGGATGACATCATGGATTGTTTGAGTGGAACAAAATATTTTACAAAGACAAATTTGAAGAGTGGATACCATCATATTAGAATCAGAGAACGAGATGAATAGAAGACTACTTTTAAGAAAAATGAAGGATTGTATGACTAGTTAGTGATGCCTTTTGGATTGACAAATGCACCGAGTACTTTCATGAGGTTGATGAATGAAGTTTTGAAGAGATTATTGGGTAAGTTTGTTATTTTATATTTGGATGATATTCTAATTTTTAGTAAGATAAAAGAAGAACATTTGTGGCACTTGAGACAAGTATTGTAGAGACTGAGAGAAGAGAAATTGTTGATAAACATCAAGAAGTGTAGTTTCATGAAGGAAGAGTTGGTATATTTGGGATTTGTGATTTCTATGGAAGGATTGAAGATGGATCCTAAGAAAGTGAGACCAATTATTGAGTGGCCTACACCTGAGAGCATTGGAGAAGTCAAATCATTTCATGGTTTAGCTAGTTTCTACCAGAAGTTCATTAGAAATTTTAGTTTAGTATGTAACCCTATGACAGAGACAATGAGAGGTGATAGAAAAAACTTTAAGTGGACATCAGGAGTAGATAAAAGTTTTGAATTGTTGAAGCAGAAAGTAACAGAGCAACCTGTGTTGGTATTACCAGATTTCAATAAGGTATTTCAAGTAGATTGTAATGCAAGTGGAAATACAATAGGAGCAGTGTTCAGTCAAGAAGGTAGACCTGTAGTATATTTTGGTAAGAAGTTGAATGATACAAGGAGAAGATATTCAGTTTATGATTAGGAGTTCTATGCCATAATTCAAGCCTTGAAGAAGTGGAGACATTATTTGTTGCCTAAGGAGTTTGTGTTATATATAGATCATCAAGCTTTGTAGTATTTGAATAGTTAAGGAAAGTTGAATCAGAGACATATGAGATGGGTAGAGTTCATGCAGAGTTACACTTTTGTATTGAAACATATGAGTGGAAAATAAAACAAAGTTATAGATGCATTGAGCAGGAGAAAGAACTTGTTGACAAAGATGAGAGTTGAAGTGTTAGGATTTGAGGAGTTGAAGAACATGTATGAGGAAGATCTTGATTTTGTAGAACCTTGGGAAGCATGTAAGGAGCCTATTATGGTAGATATGAGTAATTGGTTGGATTATTTCATTTAGGAAGATATGTTGTTCAAAGGAAACCAATTATGCATACCTAGGAGTTCAATGAGAGACAATTTGATAAAAGAGAAACACAGTGGTGGATTGGTAGGACATTTTTGTATTGATAAGACAGTGGCTTTGGTAGGTGAAAATTACTTTTGGCCTTAGATACATAAGGATGTATGGAATTTTGTGCAGAGTTGCAGGATATGTCAAATTACAAAAGGGAGTAGTCAGAATACTGGATTATACAAACCTTTGATAGTACCAGAGAGACCTTAGGAAGACATAAGCATGGATTTCATAATGGGATTTCTAAAGACATAGAGAGGACATTATTCTATATTTTTAGTGGTGGACAAATTTTCAAAGATGACACATTTCATACCTTGTAAGAAGACAACTAATGCAGTGCATGTGGCTGACCTATTTTTCAAGGAGATTATGAGATTACATGGATTACCTAAGAGCATAATTTCAGACAAAGATACAAGATTTCTTGGATACTTTTGGAAGACACTTTGGAAGAAGATGAAGATAAATTTGAAGTTCAGTTCAACATTTCATCCGCAGACTGATGGACAAACAAAGGTAGTGAATAGGAGTTTGTGAAACTTGTTGAGATGTTTGGTTGGAGAAAAGGAAGTTGGGATTTGATTCTATCACAAGCAGAGTTTGCATACAATAATTCAGTAAATAAGAGTACCAGAAGAACACCATTTGAGGTTGTGACAGGAACTAACCCTAGAGGAGTTGCAAAGTTGAGAGACATCAGTATGGAAGACAAGAGGAGTGCAGAAGCAGAAGAATTTGTAGGACACATGGAGACAGTGCATAATCAAGTGAAGAAGCATTTAGAGGAGATAAATAGTAAGTATAAGGAGCAAGCAAATGAGAAGAGGAGACATAAAGAATTTGCAGTCAGAGATGAAGTGATGGTATACTTGAGAAAAGAAAGATTTCCAGTTCAAACATATAACAAATTGAAGATGAAGAAGTTTGGATCATGTAGGATACTTAGAAAGTTTGATTCAAGAAATGCATATGAAGTGGAGTTACCTGAGACATTGGGCATATCACCTATTTTCAACATTGCAGACCTATATCAGTATCATAAAGTAGAGTTTAGTGACAGCATTGAAGAAGACTTGAAGAAGAAGTTACCACAACAAGCACCAGTGTAGATTGAAGACATCTAGGACAACAGGGTTGGACATAGCACCAAAGGCAAGCAATAAAAAGAATATCTTGTGAAGTGGAAAGGCAGGCAGGAAGACGACTCATCTTGGATTTCTTAGGCTGAGGTGGACCGTCTTGGTTTTACTCTAGCCCCAACAAAGTGAGGGAATCACTTTTTTCAACAACCCCAGATGTCTGATGTAGGAGCATCCCTGGTTCAAGAGCAATCTTGCATCAACCAAAAACATTTGCATTTTAGTTTGTTTTCTTTCATTTTCTAGTTCAGTACAGTCAGTTCAGTCAGTAGAAGTTTCTATATTTTGGTCTGTATTCTGCCATAGTTTCGTTTCAGATCTTTCAGAGATGGACTTAGTATTTAGACACATTCATGCACATCATACCAAAATTCAGATCATTTGGATCAGGTACCAGAAAGATATTGCTATCAGAAGATCAATTATTTTCTCATAATAGAGCATCCTGACAGTCTCAGACAATCAACTAAAGGAGAAGACTTGCGGAGCATTTCATGACTTGTGGAGTGGAATGACACATCATTCAATGTTGTTTGGATCATGGCCAATCTTCCTTGAGATCCACATGCTATTCCATTCATTTACAAAGAAGTTCTATATGATTAGTTCCAACCTATCCATGTACACATGTTACATCTCTTTCATCAAAGTTTGTAGCAATATTTGGCCAACGTAGAGGGATCTTATTATCTAGAGATGATATATAATCATGTAATAGATTCCTAGGAAAGTAGTTGATCATTAGTTCATAGTTTGAGAGTTTGAATTCTTTGCGAAGGAGATTCAAAGCTATATGTTGTGCATATTCTATAATTGAGGAATTAGGTTTGTGAGCCCTAATTGTAAGCCTGCATGTTGTTGGTCAGTTTGTATTTTGAATCAATGTTATACTGAATGACTGAATCTACATTTGCATTCTATATTGGAGTTGTTTCTATTGTGTTTACTCTTGTTACACGGTCTTGACAATTCAATTTGTGGACCCTCCTAACCATGACTACACCAGATGTCCTCTATCTCAAAGGGCTAAAACACAATCTTCTCAGTGTCATTCAGATATGCAGCAAATGTTATAATCTCACCTTTCATGCCAAGGGTTGTGAAATTAGAAAGGCAGGGTCTAGAAAACTAGTTGTAGAAGGTATCAAGACATATGGTGATATCTATCATCTAAAGGAGGTAAATGGAAGAACATGTTTATTGGTTCAATCCAGTGAGTGTTGGCTATGGCACAAAAGAATGGGACAACAATTTTGACAATATGGTAAGGATCAGCTCCATTCATGTAGTGAGAGACAAGCCCAAGATAAACAAACTTGCAAACATAGTATGCAAGGAATGTTAAATGGGAAAGAAGACAAAGACAAGTTTCAAAAGAAAGGAGTACTCTTCTTCAAAGCCATTGCAGCTGATTCACACTAATCTATGTGGCCCTACAAGAGTAAAGAGTCAACAAGGTGAGAGGTATTTTATGTTACTTATTAATGATTATTTTAGAATGACTTGGGTTACTTTCTTAAGAGAAAAATCAGATGCCCTTGATAAATTTAAGGTCTTGAAAGCTATGGTTAAAAATGAAGTGGATGCTAAGATCAAATGTCTAAGGTATGATAGAGAAGGTGAGTTTACTTCAAATAAATTTGAAAGATTTTGTGAAGATCACGGTATTAGGAGACATCTGTCAGCTCCTAGGACCCCTTAGTAAAATGGGGTAGTGGAAAGGAAGAATAGAACCGTGCAAGAGATGGCTAGGGCAATGTTGAAAGATTTAGATTTTCTTGATATGTACTGGAAGGAAGCAGTTCACACTACTATCTATCTAATTAACAGGGTGCACCTAAGGGTTAATAGTAGTAAGACCACTTATGAGTTATGGTATGGAAGACCTCCCACTATGAGATACTTCAGGATCTTTGGCAGCAAATGCTATATCAGAAGAGATGAAGAAGACCTAGGAAGGTTTGATTCAAGAAGTGATGAAGGAATCTTTCTTGGTTACTCAACCAGAAGCAAGGCTTATAGATGCTACAACAAGAGGTTGGGAAAGATGATTGAAAGCACAAATGTCAAGGTAGATGAAGACCTATATCATATCTCACAAGAATCAGAGGACTTTGAATCTAATATCTTTCCATGCATTAAAGATGAAGAAAAAGAAGTGAAAGAAGAAAAGGAACAAGAACCAGAGTAGATACCTAAGACTCCAACAAAGTATGTTTAGAAGAACCACTCAGCAAATTAGATCATTGGAGATAAGGATGAAGGTGTGCAAACAAGGAGAAGGCTTGCTAAGACACATGAGCAAGTAAACTTGTGTTTTTTATCGAAAGTATAACCCAAAACCTTTGCTGATGCTAGAAAAGATGATGGATGGATAAAGTCCATGGAAGAAAAATTGGATCAGGATGAGAAAAATCAGACATGGGAATTGGTTCCTAGACTAGCCAATAAGAACGTTATAGGAACAAAGTGGGTGTTCTGGAACAAGTTGAATGGAGAAGGTGAAATTGTAATGAACAAAGTAAGGTTGGTATGTAAAGGATACATACAAGTTGAAGGCATTGACTTTGAGGAGACTTTTGCTTCAGTAGCTAGGATGGAGGCAATTAGAATGTTCCTTGCTCTTGTTGCTCATAAGAACTTCAAGGTATATCAGATGGATGTCAAGTCATCTTTCTTGAATGGTGATCTAGAGGAAGAGGTTTATATTCAACAACTAGATGGTTTTTAGATATCAGAAAATCTAGACATGGTGTGTAGACTCAAGAAGGCTTTGTATGGTCTCAAGAAAGCACCTAGGGCTTGGTATGCTAGGCTAGACAAGTACTTACTTCAGCAGGGCTTCAAGAAAGGTACTATAGATAGCAATATTTACATCAAGGAAGAAGAAGACATGATATTGATAGTTGCAGTACATGTTGATGATATCATCTTTGGTGGAGATGATGATATGTGTAAGAGGTTCGCAGAGGAGATGTAAAAAGAGTTTAAGATGTCTATGATTGGTGAGATGTCTTTCTTCCTTGGACTTCAAATTACTCAGCTAGAAGGTAGTATCTTTATTTCACAAGCTAAGTATGTCAAAGAGTTGTTGAAGAAGTTTGGTATGGAGGAATCAAAACCAATGAGTACTCCCATTGTCAGTAGATACCACTTGATCAAGGATGATGAGTCTCTAGAGGTGGATCAGACTTCTTACAGATCTATGATTGGAGGTTTATTGTAATTAAATGCTTCTAGACATGATATTATGCATGCAGTATGTGTGTTTTCCAGATATCAAGCCAATCCCAAGCAAACACATGAGAAGGCAGTGAAAAGGATATTTAGATATTTGAAAGGAACTCTAGATTATGGCTTATGGTATCCAAGAGGTAATGACTTTGATTTGAGTGCCTACATTGATGCTGATTGGGCTGGTTGTGTTAATGATAGACTAAGTACAAGTGGCGGTGCTTTCTTTTTAGGAAGCAGATTGGTTTCATGATAGAATAAGAAGTAAGATTCAATGTCCTTATCAACTGTAGAGGCAGAGTATATTGCAGCAACATCCTTCTATACACAAGTGTGGATGAAGCAAACCCTAAAGAATATCAAGGTATTGTATGATGAGCCCATTCCTATTTTGTGTAACAATACAAGAGCTATCAATATTTCCAAGAATCCAGTGATGCATTAGAGAACCAAGCATATAGAAATTAGGTATCACTTTTTGAGAGAGAAGGTTGCAGATAAGGAAGTGAAGTTGGAATATGTTCCAACAAAGGATCAGATTGCAAATATTTCCACAAAGGCTCTTGCAAAGGATACTTTTGAAGATCTCTGGTAGAGGTTAGGGGTAATTGCCCCTCTGTATTCTTGCTAGATGGATAGTGGTGCATCTATCCAAGGGGAGTTCATGTTATATCTTTTTCTTGGACTGATGTCAGCTATTGCTCATGGGGAGCATGTAGTGGTTGTTGATAATAGGGGGAGTTTGTTTATTGCAAGAAGTTATTCCCTAAGAAAGAGTGTGCGGGTATGTGGTTTCTAATGAGAAAGTAGTGGTTTCCCTTTGTACTTGATGTCAAAGAGAGAAAAATGTGTAGGTATGTGTCGCCATCAATGCCAAAGGTGGAGATTGTTACACATATGGTTCCTAAGGTTTTCATTGATGTCAACACTATCACAAGGTTGTCATTTATGTCAACACTATCTTGGATGTGTGATGGTGTTCTTGGTTGGATGTCATGTCTGATCCAATAGAGAAGATACAATTTATGGTTGGATGTCATGTTGAATATAATGAGGTTACTAAAGTTCATGGTTGGATGTCATGCTTTGATCAATGTAGAGTTGAGTATGAACACTCATTAATATGGGAATTAGAAGAATTAAGATGATCATATGTATTTCTAATGTTGAGAAGATGTTACTGGTGGCCTAGTCCAAGTTTCATGATGATTGGATTACTGGAAGAGTGTTTTGCATGTTGAAGATAGTGTTGAAGACAGTCACTATACAACAATAGAATGCTCTACATTCCTCCGCATTAGCAGTTATGACTGCGGTTTTGGAACTATGTTTAGGGTGTAGTGATGGTGATAATTCCAAAGTTTTAGATCATTTGTCCTTCCACTGTGAAAGTTATGCATGATTGAGTACCAGCATGTGTTCTAGTAGAGTAAGATGGTATTGAAAACCTGTTGTAATGCTCCACATTCCTCTAGATGTGAATGCTTACCTTTACAATTTTGTGGACATGTTTATGAATGTGCATTACATGCTTCCTTGCAGTTTCAAGTTTCTTGGTGGTCTACAAGCTCAATTTTCCAATGATAGTATGTTGTAGTATGTTCCGGATGACTGGTTGTTCTTAGAGTTCATGGTTGAAGATGTACGGCACAAAATTTTTGATGTACGGAGGTAAAAGAGTATTTAGAGATGTTGTATGAGTCCTGTAGACTCATCTAAAATTTTTTTATGAAGATCTTTCTTGTTTCCAGTACCGCACAAGGTTTTCAAGTTGCTATGGCTGTTATGCTTCAAGTTTCATATGTCTTTCCTTAAGGTTGTCATATTTTCAAATGAACAAAGTGTGGATGTAATTCCTTGATGTTTGATGATGTGAAGGATGTTTTGGACCTAGTTAAGCAAGTGCTGATGTCCGTAAGGCATGGGTCTTTTGCTGGTGTAGCGTGTAGTCCTGTTTAGAACTAGTCCTCTACACATTTCATGTTGTGTGTTGTCTGGATGACTTGTAAATGTATTTTTCACATTGTCTCTGGCTGAAAAGCAATGTAATCAATGTCGTATCTTGTATAAATTGTAAATCAAATTGAGTTAGGTAGAGTGTGAATGCAAAGTGATTGATAAGGTTCACAAGCAAGATAAGGAGAAGAATGAATGCATTATGATGTGTGACTGAAGGAGAAAGAGCAGAAGTTATTGATTTTGTCTTGATTCATCTTGAAGATTTATATGTGATAGTGATCAAGTTTAGAGTGTGCCTATTAGATATGATCATCAGAAGAAAGTGTGAAGAGGTAGTATTTCAATCATCAAAGGTGTGAATTTCAATGTTAATTTTCAGACAGTAGAAGGATTGTCATACTGTAATCTGTTCTAAAATGTGTTCTCAATTCAAGGAGTAGCTGCTTCCTTGGGAGAAACTCTAAAACAAAGTCTTCAAGATTTGTAGCTTCCTTGGGAGTAACCCTAAATCAAAGTTTTTCAGGGAGTAGTTGCTTCACAAAGTCAACAAGGAGTAGTAGCTTCCTTGGGTCATAGCCCTAAAATAAAGTTGTTATTTGAGCTTCATATATTGTGAGTTAATCCTCACATTGGTTTTTCCATTCTTGGGTTTTCCATGTATATCTGGTGTTATGTGTTGATGTGCATTGTGTTAATCTTTCATATTTATGTTGATGTTGTAATTCTTAAGTTTTAATCTACTCAAGAGAAGTTAAAGTTTGATTAGATATTGATTCACACCCCCTCTCAGTATCTTGGTGTGTTCAACACTCCAGAGGTCTTGAATCCCCTTTATTTCTAGAGTGCTGGAGGTGCTCTTAATTGACTTTGGAGGTGCTCCTTCTTGATACCTGCATGAAAAAGAGAACCATCATTTTCTAGTTTTCAGTTCCCTTGGTAAGAAAGACTGCCATTTGACCAGTTTTGAGTCTTCCTCTTTTGTATTATTATTTTTTAGAAGGACCGCCATATTACTGGTTTCAACCCTTTTTTATTTTTAATTTTTTGATTTTTTTATTATCCTTTCAACTTGTGTAAGAGAGTTTTACCTTTGTCACATACAATAGATCCTTGACAAATTCATCCTTTGTGGTCAACCACTGGTACAGGCAAATCCTATGACCATTCACCAAAAATGTATTTTCCCCTCCATCAATGGGTGCCAACTGGATTGTTCCATTGGCATAGACTTCTCTAATTTCATAAGACTCCATCCAATAGGTTTGTAATTTCCCTTTGAATTCCTTGAACTTAGAATCATAAAAGAGAACCCTATCTCCTTGCTGAAATGGCCTCTTCTTGATGTGCTGATCATGTCACTATTTATGTTGGTGCTAAATTCAAGTTATGTATGTTGTATAGCCTCCATCATAATTTCATCTAATTCATTGAGTTGAAGAATCTGATCTTGCTATGCTATAGATAATGGCATTCCAATATGCAGTGATGTCCTAAGTGTTTATAGTTCAAACTCTATTGACAGTATAGGATTCTTACCATAGACAAGCTCATAAGGTGAGAACTTTTTTGTTGACTTCCATGTTGTGTTGTAATCCCATATTGCTTCATGTAATCTGCTAGCCCAATCTTTTCTATTCATTGCTACTATCCTTGTCAAGATATTTTCTAGTTCTCTGTTTGTCACCTCCACCTATCCATTTTCTTGGGGATGATAAGTTGAGGACTTCTAGTGCTTCACCTGATACAAATCTATGAAAGATTTTATTACTTGGGATGTAAATTGTGGGTTTCTATCTGAAACTATTTCTCTCAAGGCTCCAAATCTTAGAAAATTTTTGCTATATAGGAAATCAACAACCTTTTCTTCTCTAGCAAATTGTAATGTTGAGCCTCTGCCCATTTGGTCACATAATTAGTACATACCAAGATGTATTCTTTCCCTACATATGTTGGAGAGATGGGTCCAAAAAAATCCAAGCCCCATTGTTCAAATGGTTCTAAAACCACTTGAGGGTGTAGTGTCATCTCCTATGTGAAGGTTGGATGACCCATCCTTTGGCACTAATCACATTGTTTCACATATCTATGGAGAGATGGCCAATAATAACCATCTCCAAGAATCTTGTGGATTATCCTCTATGAGGAGTAATGTCCTCTTGTGGGTTCATCATGGCATGCTCTTAACACATCAAAGATTTCATCAGACCTTAAACACCTATGCAACCCAAAGTCAGGCCCACATTTGAACAACAAACCATTCAACCATTTATAAAGAAAGCTTTCATTTACTAATCTCTTCTTTTGTTTGGAAGTAAAGTGAGAAGGAAACAAGCCTATAGCCAAGAAATTGGCTATATCAGTAAACCAAGGTGTGATAGAAGAAACAACAAAAGACTTTCATCTAGGAACCTATCTTCCACTAGTTGGTTCTCTCCATATGTATGCAATCTTGATAGAAATTCAGAAACCAAATTAAACTTTCATGGGTTATCTATGATAGTAATATAAAATTCTTGCAATAGTAACAACCATCTAATAATACTTGCACCTAATACAGGTTTGTTCAATAAATATTTAATGGCTGCATGATTAGTGTGTACAAAAATTTTGTATCTTGTGATGTAATGTCTGAATTTGTTGATAGCATAAATAACAACCAGGAATTCTTTTTCGGTTGTTGTGTAATTTTTTAGTAGGGGTAAGGTTTTTACTTATGCAATAGATTGCATGCATACCTTCCCCTTCTTTTTGTCCTAAGACTACTCCTATTGATTCATTTGTTTCAACTGTCTAATGTAGAATGGTAGATTCCAATTATGTCCTCTTAAAATAGGTCTGACTATAAGTTTTTCTTTGATGGTCTCAAATCCTATTTGGCATTCTTCTATCTAATGAAATTCAGTGTCCTTGGTTAGCACAGAGAACACTGGGGCAACTATCTTGCTAGAATTTTCTATGAATCTTCTATTGTATCCTGCATGACCCAAGAAACTCCTAAAATCAGTTTGGTTTTTAGGTGGAGGCAATTATTTAATCACTTCTACTTGATTCCTTCTGCTAATATATGATGCCCAAGGAAAATACCTTGTTCCACCATCATAAAACATTTCTCATGGCTTAAGGAAAATTTATTCTTTTCACAAAATTGCAACACTTTTTCCAAATTCTTGAGGGCTTCTTGAAAGGTATTCCCATAAATAGTAAAGTCATCCATGTAAACCTCCATACACTCATTAGCTAGTTCAGCAAAAATGGCTAAAACAACCCTTTGAAAAGTAGCTGGAGCATTACATAGACCAAATGGGAGGACTATGTATGCAAAGGTGCCCCATGAGCATGTGAAGGTGGTCTTTTCTTGGTCTTGTAGTGCCACTTGGATCTGACTATATCCACTAAACAAATCTAGGAATGAAAAGTATTTCTTTCCTATTAGGTTATCTAGTACTTGGTCAATAAATGGAAAGGGAAAATAATCCTTTTTTGTGTCCTTGTTTATTCCCTATAATCAATACATACCCTCCATTTCCAATTCTTTTTAGGCAGTGTAACTAAGGGGGAAACCCACTGGCTATCTGAGATAGGGTAAATGAATCTGACTTACAAAAGTTTTTCTATCTCAGTTTTTACAATGTCTTTAATCTTCTTTGGGGTTATCTAATAGGCTTAACATCCTCCATATATATATGGTGGGTACAAATTTTTGGGGGTATGCCTTTCATGCCTTTACATTCACAAGAAAAAGATTCTAAATGGGATATAAGAAGGTCAAGAAGTGCTACTTCCTGTTGTGTTGTCAACTGAGTACTGATGTTAAGTGTTTTTCTAGGTAAGACTGTGATTTTCTTTGTGATTTGTTCTATGGATGTTCCTATCCCATATTTTGGACTCATGGTGTTAAGACGGCAATAATGTGGGAGTAGTAAATGAAAAGTGGCTAGCTCTCTATAGAAAGTTTCTCCACAAGGAATGACATTAGCAAGATTATAATGGGTAGAAATCATAAGTTTTTCCTTAAATCTTGAGCTAAGTCCATTGTATCTTTTTGAATGAGGTTGTGAGTTATGTCTTCAGGGGTATCATAATTTATCTCCTATTCCAATTCTCGTATGTGTTCTGCGATGGTGACCATAGCTAGGGAAGCACTATTTTCCATTATATTGGGCTCATCTACCCACACTTTTCTTGAATAATGTATGGATGGATTAGCTGGGGGATACAAAGAGATTTTTTCCTATCTATGCCATTGGATATGACCATATCCCTAGTTCTATAGTCAATAGATGCTACTGTAGTAGCCATCCATGGTCTACCTAAAATTAAAGGGTAAGCATTCTTTTGATTCCTTGGCTCTAATATTAGAAAATTAATTGGGAATTCTCCTGATTCCATAATAAATGGGACATTAGTCAACACCCCCTTTGTAATTGCTATTGATTGATCAACCAATTGTAAAATTGAGGAAGTGGCCTGAATGCCTGTAAGAGCCAACTTATTCAAAGTGTGAATTGTCATGACATTTTTTGCTGCTCCTAAGTCAACTAAGACATTAGATATCTTTACTCCTAAGATGTGGAATGTGATGATAGGATTTCCAGGGTCCCCATACTTTGGGAGAAGCATTTCTCCCACTAGTATATCCACCACTTTCCCCTCCACTTCGATAGTGGTGGGAAAGTTTTCTTCCTACCCTAAATTTTGACACAATTCTATTTGATACATTGATTTAGTTCAAGAACATATCTAATTGCTTGAAGGATTGAAATCTCGATGTTGAGTTATCTAATTTCTTAAAGTAGTTTAGATTCAATGGTGGGTTGGATTTTTTTTGTGGAACTATTTTTTGGGAAGCATGTTGTTTGAGTTGTTCTAGGTATGGTGCCTATTTTTCTATCTCCAGAGCATCTTTGGAGTGCGATTTTGAAGCAGCTCTGAAGGTGATCTATGTAAGTTTTCTTTTAGGAGGAACTTTGAAGTAACCTGAGGGGTGTTCTTGTGGCACTTATTCTACTATAATCTCCTCCTGGGGTTGATGGGATGGATTTTTAGGTTGCAATTCATCTGTGAATTCAACAATTAGTGGGGGAGATAGTCTTGGGAGAGCTTTCCCAGAATGTAGTTGGATGTTATTCAAGTAAATAGCATTTATACCAACCATATTTTCCTACTTAGTCATATATATAGTTGCTCCTTGTTTATTGCATGGGTTTTCTATAGGTTGAGTTGGTATAGGTGGTTGGCTATCTGGTTCATTTTGAGGTTGTCCCTGTGTGTTTGTTGGTCTAGTTAGAAGGGCTTGTTGTTGGTTTGGGAAACGTCTTGGTTGACCTTGGAATTGATGGTTATAGTTTTGCTGAGGACCCCACTATGGTTTCATATTCTATGGTCCAAATTGAGATGGAAACTATTGTGGCCAATGTTAATTGGCCCAAAGTTGGTTTGGTTATTGCTGGTTTTGCCACTGCTAGTTTGGCCAGTCTTGTGGTACCCATGGAGGAGTTTTTTGAGGTCAATGCCATGATGAATTCCATTGGTTATTCCCCCAATTTGAAGGGCCTCTATAAGAAGCTTGAGTTGGATATTGGTTGTAAGGAAAATGACCAACTTGTTTCTTTCCTACATAGTTCAACTCCTCTTCTATTTGAACATTCATTTTAGTAAGTGTTTTCAAAGCTGGGAGTTGATCACACTGGTTAGTAGGATGCTATTTATCATAGATCTAGTAGATCTCATATTTATCCAAGGGGCATTCTCTTAAAATGTGTTTATTTCTACACCTAGGGCAGTAAATTGATAATGGTTCACTAGTTCTAGTTTCTGCCTAAATCCCATCTAAGGTGGTACTCAGTTGAACTAGAATGTCTTCCTTTAGGTTTGAAAACTCTTCCATCAATTTCCCTAGATCATCCTTTCCTTTGAGAGACCTTGGTGCTCTTACTACATCTTGTGTCCTTGAATAATTTCTACAAATTTCCTCAATTGTGGGCATAAACAGCTTGTTTATATTTCCCCTTCCCATTAGATCTAATGCTTTCTTTGATTCTTTATCTAACTCTCTTATAAATAAGGTTTTGGCTAGATTATGTGCAATGGGATTGCCATACTTTATAAGGGAAAAATTGAATCTATCCAAGTAGTCTTCTAAGATCTCCTCTTCTTTCTTCTTAGTTCTAAATAGTTCTTCTTTCCTTTCACTGATTTTGTAGTAGTCTTGGTATTTGTATAGGAACTCTATTTCCATTTTCTCCCATTAGTGTATAGAATTAGGGGCCAAGCCCATGAAATATCTCATGGAATAATCCTTTAGTGTAGAGGGGAAGAGTTTTAGAGTTTGGTTGTTCGATCCATAGTCATATGTTTGACATAGGAGTTTGAATTCAAAGAGGAACTAATCTAGATCCTCAGAAGAGATTCCTTTGAATGTTGGAAGATTTGAGGGGGAGATGTTTTTCATAGGTACATTTTCCTCCAAATTGAGGTTTATGGGATATGAGAAAGTCCTTACATTCTCTTGCAGAGGATCTGGTTGATCATGGTTTTCCCCCATGGTTAATGCTGTTGGAATACTTTAGATCACTGAGAGGGTGGGGTGAGTCAGTGGTCAACAAAAACAACTCTTCAAACCTATTCTTCTCATAATACTACCAAAATAATAAAACATGATATGACTGATCTTTAAACATAAGATAAATGGAACAAGACATAAAAACATTAACAAAGCACAAGAGTCATAACACATAACATAGGTGATTGAGTGGAAAACCCCAAAAAGGTAAAAACCACTATGAACTTGATCTCCATTAAGCCTCACTGGAAAACCTTACTAGTTAGAGTTTGTGCCTCATTGACAAACCTCACTGGAAAAGCTCACTGGTTACAGTCTGTGCCTTACTGGTAAACCTCTCTGGTTATAGACTATGCCTCACTAGTTACAATGCCTCATTGGCCATAAACCTCACTGGTTACAATGTTTGCCTCAATAGAAAAACAAACACAGAAGAAAAACAAAAGAGTTACAAAGGGTTTCTCTATTTCACTACAAATCTCATATCAACATATCATTCTTCTTCAATCTGGAAGTCCATTCATCTATTTTCAAACTCTACATATCTTCTGTATAATGTCCTCTCACTGTGCTTGATTCACCTACAATAACATCTCTCACTCTGTATATTAGTCAGTCAAGCAATACCTTCTCTCAATCACCTAACTCACACCTATGTTCTCATTCAAGAACCCACAATACATTGCACATCCTCTGTACTTTCATAATTCTATGTCAAAGGCCATTCATTTTCTATATATCTCACTCCAACTGTCTATATCATCACCTTGAAAAATCCCTTATATCAAAAACTCTTGTACACTTCTTATCATCCTCTTTAAATTAAATTCTCAGTCAAAACATTATATTATCTACTCATTCCCCATGCCTCACTATCATGTAATTAGTCCATACAAACAAATCTCCAAAAAAGAAAGCACTTCTTGCAATTATATCCACCTTCTGCATACCCACTCTACATCATTTATATCTACATAAAAATCTATGAAAAAGATCCATATTAAAAATAAATTCTCTAGGCACTATATCAGTTTTTCCTTTCAGGCATGATCTCCATAAAGTCATATCTCCAAGAAGAAACATGTTGAGAAATTCTTCACTCCATTTCAAAAATTTTGATGCATGGAAATTTGGCACCATCTATAATTCTAAGTGAATGGCACAAAAAGGATTCTAACATAGGCACTGCCTTATAATGGTGCAAGCCATTCAACCTACAAAGGTAATCAACAGTCAATAAAATAAGGGTGGTACCACTTCTTCATGTGAGTCACAACCCTAGGATGCCATGGGCATACAAATGAAGAACCAAGCATTTGTTTCTAAGGAAAGAACAAGACTTTGAAGTCAATCCACAGCCAGTCAGAGTTTGTGCCAAGCAAATTGAGGTGGCATTCTATGTGTTTCAAGGTGCAGCTAAAAGATGATATGACCATGACAAATGAAGAGTGACTCTATCCAAAATGAGACTCATCCATTTATGATGATGCACGAGGCCTCTCACAAGGTGCGGCCAATGTGAGATAATGGAAAGAAGGAAATGAGGGCATTGTTTAAAAGATAAGGCATTATAGTTTAAGGAAGGGATTGATTTCTTGAGGGTGCCATAGAATATGTCAACAACTGAGAATGAATGCGTAGGTCAAGATTCAAGGCACAGTCCTTAGTATATAACATAAGCATAAAAAATATAAGAGGATCAGCCTCTAGAAAGAATACAATGGTGCGGCCTGTGTTTCAAGGTGTAGAACCAAATAGAGAAGGAAGGATTCAAGTAAAAGCATGGCCATATAAACAAGGTGCATCTATGAATAAAATGCACTGCTACAAGTCTTCAACATAGCTTGAATCTACAATTAAAACACAATCTATACAAGGAGAAGGCTTAGTATATGAAATCGTGGCCAAATAGTATAGTGTGAAATCATGAAAGTAGACACTAGCAATGTTGAAGAATGGCGCAAGCCAAAGATGGAGGCACCTAGTTATAATATAGATATAACAAAGGCATGCATCGTGACTGGCACAACATTAAATAGATGCACAAGTCTCAGAAGCAAAGCACAAGTTATATGACAGGTGCAGGTGCTATCATTCAAGATATGAGGCGTGGGTCTTATGAATTGAAAGGTCCACTGCCATTGATGATAAAATAGAGCATCATTCTGGAATCATAAATGTATAGTATTGGTCTTAGTAATTGGCAATCTATTATAGATCAAGGCACTGCCAGTTACTAAAATTCACATTGATAAAAGCTCAACCCAACTAAGATCAAGACTCATCAATACATCATAGCCTCTAAGCATAGAAGCATGGAGTTAGTGAACTTAGGAATGCAAACACAGAAAGGCAAAGGTGTGTAAGGAACGAGGCTTGGGTCATTAGTTGGAGGTGTTTCAAACTCAAAGTTGCAACATTCATGAAACAATACGCATCCATTGTCAATGCACAACCACTGTAAATATTGTGTGACATATGAGATACTCCTAGCCACATAATATTATGTGTGGGCTATGAAAAGAAGCACATAAGCACTAGCATTTGAATCAACAAAAGATGAAGGATGTTAGATTTAGAGTGTGTAGGTGTAAAATGGTGCACAATCATTCAAATGGCGCAACCATTTCAAAGGATCAACCAAAAATGAAATGCAAATGAATGACTCTAGTCACATATTTAGGGTTCCCATAATGAATCCTTAGCAAAAGAAAAACACAGAACCTTCATTCCAGCATCATCCCAACCATCGATGAAATAGAAGATCCAACGAATAAGAGCAGAGTGAAAGGAGAACGTGGGAGCTGCCAAGTGGCAACACCGCGGGTGTTTGAAAGCAAAGAAAGAAATTATGTTCTTGAATGAGTGCCTGAGCGCCACGTAGCTAAAGCGGGGCATGGTTAAAATTGTTCTGTTTTATTTTATATAATGCTGGAGTCATGGGAAGTCTTGGTATAAGCTGGGCTATTATTTTAATATTGTGTCATATGGTGGGTCCCTCAAGGAAAAGTAAAGTTTTATTAAACACTTAGAAGATTCTTATTTGACCCATATGACTCTTCACGTGAAATAAGAGATGGAGCCCTAAACATTTTCACGCAATCTCTTTATTTTAATGACAACCATGAATAGAGAAGGGCAGGAAGTTTTCTCATGCAAGCCAAAGATGGAGGCCAATGCATTTCTAGCCATGGGGAAGTAACAAAATAGTCAGTTGCAGTTGCCAGAGCCAAATTTTGGGGCAGATTTTGTGGGTTTCAGTTGCCATTTTTTTGGGCGGTTGCAAGAGATTCACAAAGGGTTTTTGGCTATAAATACACAGATCCATGACAATAGACAGAGTTCTAGAGTTCTACAGATGGAGACACAGAGATTTTCTTGGCCTCAATAGTGCTTCTCATAAGGGATGAAATGTTGTATTTTGTGCAACAATCTTGGCTCTATATTTTGTTCCCGTCCAAATAATCAAAAGAGATGTTTCGTGTAGATTCAAAATGTATTTCTGTTTCTTGCTTTTAGTTTCCTGTCTCTTAAGCCTTTGTTAAATCTATTTATAAACTAGATTATTGATCATGCTACAAGCTCTTTAATTTTTCTAGTTAATCTATTAGGGTTTGACACTGTACAACTGGGTTGGTTTTAAATCCGGTGCATCACCATAGGATTAGGTTTTATTTTATTGTATTTGTAATCTTGTTTCTTCTATCCTTTTCCCAAAATCCCATTGAAAAAGGAAGAGCCAGCTCTTGAAAAATCTGGAGGTTACTCTGAGAAGCAATCCCACATTTTCAGAGTTTCCCATGTTGTTGTTCGATTAGACCCACAAATTTATACATCAACAAAACACATCTTCCTTCATAATTCTCACTTTGCATACTCTACCTATTCTTCATAAAAACATACCCTTTTAACTTCCATAATATTTTATAAAGAAACCATAATTCTTTTCCCCTTCAATATCATTAAAACACGGTTACAAAAGCATCAATTTTCAAGGGAGTGGGCTGCACTAAACTTTGCATGTCGAAGACTGAAGAAACAAACCATTTTTTATTATTTTAAGCCTTCAAAAAGGCACTCCTTGCTATCAAAAGTAGACTGATAGCCAAATAACCATCAAATTAGAAGCTCTATAGTACAGTATCCAAATTTAAATATTTGCCATTGATCGACCTTCGTAGGTTTTAGAAAGAGCCATTAAATTGACTTTTGGCACCCGAAGAAAAGGTAATGACTGGAGGGTCTAGTCACATTAGGAGAAGGGGCTGGTCACTCTATGTTGATGACCACATAAAGTGATAACTTAAGTTATCACTAACCTTTGATAACGAGTCAACTTTAAAAAAAAATAAAGTGCCTTTCATGAGTGACGGGAAATGAAGGAATTATAAACAAATACTAAGGAGAATAAAACTTAGGGTTTTGAACATAGTTTCTAGGGTTTAAAGCTTGTAAATTAGGTTTATTTAAGAAAAAGGCAAACTCTAATTTTGATGTTCACAAATAGTCAAATTAAATCAAGCTCCTGTAGTATCAATACTTCACTATTGCTTGCACCACCATCAATGACAAACCAATGACTTGCAAGGACAAATCAATCACCAACACAATAGACCTTGAGACCTTAAATGATTAACACATGCAAATGCTATCAACCTATCACCTTTGTCAAGAATAAATACATCTTGATATCACACTTTAGGATCTGTGTTCACCACTACAAAACTGCAAGTTTTTTAACAAGATACCATTGCCATTCATATCTCTTGGAACCCTTGTGACTATGAATCTCATAACTATCATGAAGATGTATTTATTTAGTGCCACCTTTGCACCAGAACATTCAATATTGAACCATTATCCTTTTCCATTCATACAACTGAACAAAGATTTCAATTGAGTGATCCAAGATGATCAAGCATAATACACTACTGCATAATCATTGTGCCTTTGTTTAGAGACAAAAAATCACTAACAAAACACCAAGTAACCACCTGTGAGATGAAGCATGATCCTCTAAAATGAAACATGATCCTAAAGCATGGCCTCCTGAAGCATGATCTCATGAAGCATCACCATCAACTCAATCAACCTACAAATATCATGCAACACTATACCTTTGACATAAATGACAAACAACAACTAACCTTTTGACATCAATGACAAACCTAATTCCAACAAATGGATCTTCCTATGGAATTTCATCTTCCCAAAATTTAAGCTGAGTCTCTTGGGAGGTGGATCCTTTTAGCAAATCTATTTGGTGCCTTTCCTATAATTCTTGGATGTATTCTAAGAGTTTAAAGTGTTGAGGGCTTGTGGGAATATCTAGTTGTATTGTGATTTCCAAGGTAGGTATTATATGATCTTCTTCCTTAAGAAGATTTTGACCTACTGCACTACTTTCACCTATAGGTTGTGATTGGGGTGTTTGTTTGATATATCTACCTCTTAGGTCTCTAGGTCTAACCATGCATAAATTTTCTAACCCTAATTGGGACTATTAACCAAAGTTACTATTAACACAAATCTCGCCATCAACAGTGCCAAAAATTACAAGGGTCATTGTACCATGACATTTAATCATGTTTATTTGTCAAATCCAGGGCTGTGTCCATGACAGTCTACAATAGAAACTAGTAATTAATAGTACTTAACTATCTACTGAAATGAAACCTTCCTATTTAATCAAATTTATACTTCTAACTATCTGCTATGAAGGAAATCAAATCTAGTGAAACAATAATGTTGAAATGATCTATCTGATTACAAAAAGCTGAAATAGACATTAAAATATAAGCAAAACTGAATTAACAAGAATTTGATTTATTTCTATGAAAGAAGGAAAAACTAAATTAAGGAATATGCAATAACAGAAGAAAGCAATAACCAATACTAGTCTTCCTTTTGTTAGTGGAAGTGTGCCCTTGCTCCACACCTTTAGAATTGAAGTCTCAACAAGGATTTCAGAACACACAAATAGAAGAACCACCTTCCTTAATTCAGTATTTCCAAAATAGAGAAGATTTCCAAAGTATATCTTTCTACAACTATCTAAAACTATATAAAAACTAAATACTTATTTTGTTGTCTCCATTCAATATATATCAGTTTGTTGTTGATATCATATCTCCAGAGTTTACCATCTTTATTCTCAGTTCATCTTGAGATAAAAAAGATCTTTATTCTAAAGATTCAACATGCAAATACATATATAAAAGTATAACCATGTAGAACTTAAAGAGAATTAAGTGACATTGGAGGCATCCTTAAGTATAGAGTTTTGACTTTTGATAAAATAGGGCATGGAGGCCCTGATAAAAAGGAATTAAATTTAAAACAATGAACTACTAGAAGTCCCTAATTCATGAAAAATCAAATGATAGGTGTACTTTGTCTTCTCCGAGCTACTGTAGCTATCTTCTTCAAAAACTCTGGCCTTCATGTGAGGAACTCCAGAGCTTTACAGGTGCTCCAGAGATTCTGGTAGTGAAACAACTATGGAGATTCTGTACAACTCCAGAGACTTTGTGTAGTTAATAACAACTCTGGAAATCACCAGATATCTCATTAGGCTATAGCTCTAGAAGTCTTGTGGATAGTAACCCTTCTTGTTCTACCACTCCAACTCCATAGATCTCCAACCATCTTGGAAAACATTGGAGTGCTTCTAGTGTATATTCTACTAAGCTCTGGAGATAGTTAGGAACATCTCAGAGTCTTCAAAAACCATTCTTTGCCTAACCTATGATAAAAAGAAGACATTTCTACATAATTCTGTCAGTTTAAATCCAAAACATGAGTTTTTTCATCACAACAACAATTTCAGCATTTCATCTTTAATTAACATTATTAAACAAGCTTTTATAGTTTACATAGTGCAATCAATAGATAAGGTGGTGCATGAAATGGAAAAAAGGGAACATAAGGGTGTGTTTTGATGAGTGCTACTTGCCATTCATCAAAGGTGGTAATGCAAGTATCCGAAATACTATCAGAATATGGAGAGATTTTCCCTTGGACATTCACCAGCTTGAAAGGAATTAAAGAAGAGGGATGAGTCATGAAAATATAGTTAAGCGAAGGGCTAAAACCATAGACAAAAATAACTTATAGGCTAAATCCAAATATGAAAAAGAAAGTAAAAGTGGAACTAGATAAAATGATAGATACATGAATTATGAAGCCAATCGATGATGTAGAATGGATTAGCCCTATGGATGTAAAAAATAAAAAAAGACATGAGAAATAAGGATCTGCGTAGATTTTAGGAAACTAAACAAAGCTTGTATACATGATCCTTTTCCAACACCATTCATAGAGGAGATCTTGGAGTCAGTTGCAGGTAGAGAAATCTATTCTTTCATAGATGGATTTTTCGGCTACCACCATGTCCAAATTAGAGAAGACCAGCCCAAAACAACTTTTTCCATAGAATGGGGCTCATTCATTACACAGTGATGCCCTTTGGATTAAAAATGCACTTGCAATTTTTAGTCTATAATGGTTAGTGCCTTTAAAGACTTTATCCATGATTTCCGTGAAGTCTATTTAGATGACTAGACATTCTATGAGCTAGTGAAAGACCATGTACAAATGCTCTACATGATACTGAACAAATGCAAAGAAAATCCTACAAATTTCTCTAAGTTTAAAGAAATACATATTTGTGGCACCTTTTGGCATACTATTAGGACAAATTATATGTAAATAAGGGCTAATAATGGATCCCCTAAAAGTTGCATCGATTATGACATTACTACCACCAAAGACACCACCTGAGGTCAAAACTTTTCTAGGATACAAAGGATTCCACCACAAATATATTAGAGGATATGGAGCAATAGCAACTCCCTTGGAAGAATTGTTGAAGAAGAAATCAAACAAAACAATCAAATGGAATGAATAGTGTCAATAGTCATTTGACACATTAAAACAAAAGATTGTGGAAGCACCAATTCTAATCATCCCAGACTAGACATCACCATTTCATGTCCATGTAGATGCATCTAGAATAGCTATAAGGGTAGTTTTAGTACAACCTAAGGTAAACAAAGACTACCCTATAACATTTGTGAGTAGAAAACTCTCAAAAGAAAAGAAGAAATACACAACTACAGAGAGAGAAGTATTAGCAACTTCAAACATTTAGACACTATTTACTATCTACACCATTCACATTTTACACAAATCATGAACCACTCAAGTACTTATTAAACAAACCAATAAATCATGAAAGAATATGCAAATGGTTGCTTCTATTTTAGAAGTTTGATTTTAACATAATGGTTAAATTAGGGAAGAACAATCAAGGTCCTGACTACCTCTCCATAATAGAAACCTGAGAAGCACCTAATAGCCAGGAAGATCTTCTGGGCACAAATCTGTTTAGAGTAACTATTGCACCTAAATAAATTCATGATGTAGCAAGCCTATTATCTACAAGGTAATTCCCACTAAATATCAAACCATAGGACAAACAAATATTATTCCATAAATCTCTACCCTACACACTGATAAAGGGATAATTATATATAATAAGAAGAGACAACGTTATCAAAGGGGTAGTTTATGAACATGAAAGGGAAGATATACTCAATGAAGCCCATGAAGGAATATCATACAAAAGAGAAACCAAGTTTACACCATTTTAACTAGTATATGGGATGGATGCCACTTTACCTATAAACTTTATTATTCCAAATTTTTGTACTGCAATAGCTTTGCAGTTAAGCGAAGAAGATTCATTAGAACAAAGAATAAGAGATCTTAAAAAATAGATTAGAACATAATACTGGCATTATACAACAAAACCTAGAATGGAAAAGACAAAAAGCCTAGCACGATAGCAATTTATACCATAAAACATTCCAAAAAGATGACTTGGTATTTTTATATGAGAAAATTCAAGAAACAAGGAAAATTAAAAGTCCAATGGCTAGGACCATGTTATATTGATGAAATTTCCATATCCATAGCAGTCAAGTTGAAAACGATTGATGGAAAAACCTTAACAAGGTATGTAAATGGTGCCAGATTGAAACACTACCATCAAGTAGTAGAATAAAAAATTGGGAAAATCAAACTTCTATCATATCTAATATTTGTACGATAGTTACCATAAAAGTGTATATCGTTGGAGAATAAAGCAGTGGAAAAGTAACAAATAGAAAAGCCCACGAAAACACAAATAAATAAATGCATTAAATGTAAAAGGTCTTTGATTATAAAAGGAAGACCTCAACAAAGACTTCAACACCATTTTGTACTCTAATCATTTGTGAGCTCAAAAAAATGTTCTAAAGTAAAGAAAACCCTAGCTACATACAAAAAAATGATGGCGACTCCAGTTTTGGTTGATGTCTTTTACAAACCTCACCCAAAATATAAGAAATTTCCTTACAAGGCGATGGAGGTCGATCCAGATGGGGCTTTCTCTGCCATCCCACCATATTTTATCTATATTAAGGATGTGAAAATATATACATGCGCTAATATTAGAGATAGATCATACAAAGTTTGATGAGCTCTAGAGAACACCTCCTCCAACCAGATCAGACACAATATTTACCACAATACCAAGAGGTGGAGAAAATAAACTAGACATATGGAAAGATTTCCCCAATTTCTCTGTAGAGAATGGTGGCTTAGAATCATACTAAGAAGGATTTATGATGAATTCATATACCTAGACTGATGCAGAGGCCAATAGAAATCAACACAACATCTATAAGTTTGACAAAACATTCAACTTAGGAGGACTATTTTTACAAGGAGAGATACAAGTCTATACCAAAGGCTCACATGGAACATGACACCAAACACATGGTTCTCTTAGGGTAGACATCTAGAGGAACACTTGACACCTTGGAGAACACCCCCAAACCAACCAACAAGTCTTGACTTCTTTCTAAACACTACTTCCCACATTTGTTGTCCTAATCCTTGTAGCCTTGTTTCAGGGTCTAACAGAGGATTTCTTGCAAACCAGACACTTTTATGACCAAACTAACCTTGTTTGAGATACCCTTTATGAGGTTTAACAACATGTTAAAAGCTTGACATGGGTTGTTTAAGGACATGTGTCACTTTCATTAAGACTATCCTAGTGTCACGAGCCCTAATTAGGCCTAGATTACAAAGCAAGTGCCCTTTTCTTGCCTCACAGAACTTTCTCAACTAGTTAGACACTTCAATTTCATGTCCAAACCAAGGCCTTTTCAGGTTTTAAGGCCCCACCATTGACTACAACAGATTTGGCTTATAATGTTCCCTTCTATACATGCCTAGCACATAGTCTTGCTAGGTCATTTCAAGAAATCTCTACCAAAAATAATCTCTTGCCAAAAACACCTTCAAAGAGAATTGAAACAAACATCAATAAATCCATTCCACTGATCAAGGAGGGTTTGATTCAGTGGAATGGTGAAAAACTCATAGTTTTCTGTCAGAAAACCCTAGGTGAGGGTTTATCAAACACTTAGAAGAATGTAGATATCTATGTTATACAGATGTTTCAAGAGCCCAATTAAACTACAAAATACTCTAGACTCACCATACTTTCAAACCAACATCATGGTCCTCTGCAACTCCTCCGTACAGTGGTAGAGTACGTGCAAGAACAAGAAAATACAGAGTAATAAAGGTAGAAACTATGTTGTTTCTTATTGATTTCTTCACCAATCACTTCTCCCTCTACAATAGACATCTGTAAGGATTTAAGAAGCCTGCATCAATGGGTGGAGTAGTTGGAGGGGTAGTTTGAATCGGTGGGAGACTGGTAAACTGTCTACAACCACTGAACTGCCCCTGTTTTGTTATTATCTGCAACTAATTACAATGATTTGTCATATGTATCATGGTTCTTCATGACAAACAAGGCTTTCAAACATCATTACAAGATAAATGACCCTTTGACAAGGCATTAGTCCTCTTGACACCTCCCTTACATGCCATAAAAGGCTTTACAAAACATGAATGCTATGACTGCTCCATTACATCTTATGACTACCTCTTACAAACATGACATCAACATGATATCTTTTGGACATAGTCCTTATTACAAAACATGGGAAATGGTTTTTTTCAAAACCTTATACATCACAAACAAAGCATGAAAAAAGCAAAGACAAGTAGAATCTCCTTGGTGCCCCTGCACCATACTCCCAAGGTGGGAAAGAACTCAAGTCTCTTGAGGAAGTAGATCAACAACCATGGTTCTATGCTTCAAGATGTCTTCTTCACTCATCCAAGTGGCATCTTCAATAGGGAGACCACTCCATTTGACAAGGTACTCCTTGTAAGTTTTCCTTCTAGTCTTCTTTAAGACTTTGGTGTCCAATATGCATTCCAATGTCAAGGGTTGATTGGGTGGAAGATCCTTAATCCATTCTGCATTTCCTGCTACTGTCACATCTGCCTCTGAGTCTACCTCATTACCACCCCTGTAAGGAAACAAATCTAAAGCATTAAAGATAGGAGAGATGGCCAAGCCTTGAGGAAGCTCAATCTCATAGGGATTATGCCCAAACTTATGCACAATCCGGCATGGACCTATCTTCTTCATGAGGAGTTTGGTTGGTTACCCCTTTGGAAGTCTTTCCTTATTCAAATATGCCACGACCAAATCCCCAACCTTGAATTGCACATCTCTCTTCCTCTCATTGGCCTTCTCCTTGTACTTCTCGGTGTTCTTTTGAAGAGTCTCTCTCACATTATCATGGATGTCCTTCACGGCCAATGCAAAATCTTCTCCTTGAACACTTCTCCTCTCCAATCCATGGAGATATCTTAGTTCAAGAATGCCTCTTGGGTGAATCCCATAGACAATCTCAAATGGGCTCCTGCCTGTGCTTCTATTGGTGGAGTCATTGTAAGCAAATTCAACTTGAGGGATGATCATATCGCATGTTTCTCCATGCTATTTTGTAAGGCATCTAAGAAGATTTCCCAAAGACCTATTCACTACCTCAGTTTGGTCATCAGTCTGAGGGTGACAGGCTGAAGTGAATGACAATTGAGTGCCCAATTTGTTCCACAGAGTATGCCAAAAGTGGCCCACAAACTTTGGATCTCTATCAGTCACAATGTTAAGAGGCAAAACATGGATTCTAACAATTTCCTTGCAGAATAAACCAACAATGTGTGAAGCATCATTAGTGCATTTACATGGCAAGAAATGAGCCATCTTACTGAACCTATCCACCACAACAAATATGCTATCAAAACCTCTTTGAGTCCTAGGAAGACCCAAGACAAAATCCATGCTAATACTCTCCCATGGTCTATTAGGAATAGGAAGTGGCTGATATAGACCAGCATTAAATGAAGTACCCTTTGCCCTTTGACATATACTACAACTCTCAACAAATTTTTTGATGTCTGATTGCATTTTTGGCTAAAAATAAAACCTTTTCACCTGATCCAATGTTTTATCCAGCCCAAAGTGACCTCCTAGACCACCACAATGCTTTTCTTTTATGATGTTCGCCCTCATGGAACATCTAGGAACACATAATTAGCTGTATTTGAACAACAACCCCTGCTACAACAAAAACTCAGAAAAAGTAGAATGATAAGAGTCCAAAAACTGAGAACAAACTTCATATACCTCCTTAAAATCCTCATCATCCTAGTACATATGTTTGAGGGAATCAATTCCCACACTTTGCAACTGAATTTCTTGCACCATACACACCCTTCTACTCAATGCATCTGCCACTTTAATGGCCTGCCCCTTCTTGTGCTTGATGGAAAATGTGTATGCTTGGAGTTGTTCAACCCATTTCATATGCCTATGACTAAGTTTCTCCTATGAATTAAGAAAACTAAGGGCATGGTTGTCAGTATAAACAATAAACTCCTTAGGCAACAGATAGTGCCTCCATTTTTTCAAAGCTTGCACCATCACATACAACTTCAAGTCATAAGTAGAATATTTTCTTTTGGTATCATTCAATTTTTCACTAAAGAAAGCAACTGGTCTACCTTCTTGACTCAAGATAGCGCCTATAGCAAGGTTACTAGCATCACATTCAACCACAAACAACTTATTAAAATTAGGCAAAACAAGAATGGGCTATTGTGCTACCTTTTGTTTCAGAATTTCAAAAGAATCATTGGCTGCCTTCATCTAAGAAAATTTACATTTTTTCCCCCCTTTAATGGTATCCAAAATAGGTGCACAAATATGACTAAAACCCTTATAAACTTCCTATATAATGTTGCCAAACCATGAAATTTTTTTACATCACCTGTTGTTTTAGGAGTTGGCCATGACAAAATAGCCTCTACCTTTGCTGGATCCATCTTCAAATTGCCTTGGGAGATGACAAAACTAAGGTAGGTGAGTTCTTCCTTCATGAAGACACTCTTCTCCATGTTGATCATCAATTTCTCATCACGCAACTTCTTCAAAACCTGATTCAAGTGCTGCAAATGTTCTTCCTTGGTCCTACTGAAAACAAGAATGTCATCAAGGTACACCTCAACAAATTTGCCAATGAAATCTTGCAACACCTCATTCATAAGGTGCATAAAAGTACTTGGGGCATTAGATAGGCCAAATGGCATCACCAACCACTCATAAAGACCCTCATTTGTTTTGAAGGTTGTCTTCCATTCATCCCTTTGCTTTATCCTAATTTGATGATACCCACTCTTAAGATCAATCTTGGAAAAGTATCTAGCCCCTCCCAAATAGTCCATTAGGTCCTCAATCCTTGGCATAGGGAACCTATATGTTATGGTGATCTTGTTAATAGCCCTAGAATCCGTACATAGTCTCCATTTACCATCCTTTTTAGGGGCTAGGACTGTTGGGACAGCACATGGGCTAAGGCTCTTTCTCACTAAACCCTTATCCAACAACTCTTGTACTTGCTTGGTAATCTCTTCATTTTGTGATGGTGTCATCTTGTAGGCTGCTTTGTTTGGCTATGTAGACCCAAGAATGAAATCAATTTGGTGACTTATGTCCCTCATAGGTGGTAATACATTAGGCATATTCTCTACCATGATACCCTTATACTTCTCTAACAATTGCTGCACCTCCTTAGGAACCCCATGCAAACTAGGACTACTTTTAGGCTTCAAACTCAGAGCATACCCTTGAGTTCCTTCCTCCTTAAGGGTGCTAAGAAACTCTCTTCCATTCACCAACATGACACTTGACCCTACATTCTTCTTCACACTCTCATCCGGCAAAGGATCCATTTTATACTTCCTACCATTCTTGGTTATGACAAAAGAGTTTGACTTCCCATCATGTTGGGCTTGCACATCATACTGCCAAGGACGTCCTAACAACAAATAACAATCATCCATGTGGATTATATCACACAAAATCTTATCCTTATACTCTCCTATCTCAAACTCTACCTATGATTGTTCATCAACTAAGACTTGTTGCCCCTTATTCAACCATGACACTTTATAGGGACTAGCATGAGGAAGTCTTTTCAATTTCAACTTGTCTACCATCTCAATAGAAATTAGATTTTTAGTTGAACCTGAATCAAAAATTACCTTGCATATCTTACCATAGGCCTTGCATGTTGTCCTAAACAATGTCTTCCTCTAAGGGGGTTCTTGTGTTTGAGGCACCTTCAACATGGTTCTCATCATCAAGCTTTCTCCATCATGGACTGGGGCTGCACTTCCAATTGGAGAATTAACACTTTGGCAATCTTCCTCTTGGATCAACTAGTTCCTTCTCTCCACCATGAGAGCTTGAGGCTTGCTTCTTAGGACATTTAAAGGCTGCGTGTCCCACTTGGTTGCAATTGAAGCATCTCCCTATGAAGACACTAGGACCTCTACCTGGTCCACCAAATCTACCCCTTCCATTAGGTCTCCTTCCTCTAAAGCCTCCTCTTGAACCTGATTCTCCACTTTGTTTCTGGGAACTAGACTCCCCTTGGCTTCTTTGAAACTGATTTCTACTTCCCAAACTACCCCTACCTCTGAAATTTCTACCCCCTCTACCTCTATTTTGCTACTCACCTTTCCTCTTCAACTTCTCTTCAGCCCTCAATGCCATTTGAAATCATTTGTCCACGGTCTCAGGGGTTAAAATACTAATCTCATCTCTGATACTAAATTTCAGGCCATTGATGTACCTTGCAACATTTCCCTTCTCATCTTCTACTTGCCCACATCTAAGAGTAAGCTTATGAAACTCTTTAGTGTAGGTGGACACATCCATGTCCCTTGCTTAAGATTTTGCACCTTCTTATAAATTTGCGCCTCATAATCTGCTGGTAAAAACTAGGATTTGATCCTCTCCAACATCCTTCTCCAAGAAGTGATCATACTTCTCCCACTGTTCACCCTCTCACCTTGGGTGTAATTCCACCATGTGAGGGTAGCACCCTTGAGTTTTGTTTTGGCAAACTTCACCCTCTTGTTCTCAGGTACTTCCTTGTATTCAAAGTAGTTATTTAGGGCCTCAATCGACTCCATAACTTCATCATTATTCATCTTGCCACTAAACATTGGGATCTCCATCCGGGCCTCTGAAGAATCTTTGCCAATTGCCTTGATGGCTTCAAGGAAGTGTTTCTGATCTGTAGGTATCTCTGCCTCTTCCTAATTTTCTTCTTCTTCCTCCTCTTTTTCTTCCTCTCCATCAGAACCTTCATCTAACTTTTTCCCTATCCTCAATGCCTTCAACTCAGCTTGGAGTGCTTCCTTGACTCCACTCTTAATCTTCTCTTCCATCTCCTTGAACTTCTTAACCACCTCCATGGTCATCCTTTTGGAGGCATGTTGCTAGCCTCTCCTTCACTCTCCTCTGCTGACATATACCAGATCTTACTCACAACCAATTAACAGAACCTTTTATGGCTCTGATACCACTATGATGCAGAGGCCAATGGAGATCAACACAACATCTATAAGTTTGACAAAACATTCAACTTAGGAGGACTATTTTTACAAGGAGAGATACAAGTCTATACCAAAGGCTCACATGGAACATGACACCAAACACATGGTTCTCTTAGGGTAGACATCTAGAGGAACACTTGACACCTTGGAGAATACCCCCAAACCAACCAACAAGTCTTGACTTGTTTCAAAACACTACTTCCCACATTTGCTGTCCTAATCCTTGTAGCCCTGTTTTAGGGTCTGACAGAGGATTACTTGCAGACCAAAAACTTTTATGACCAAACCAACCTTGTTTGAGACACCCTTTATGAGGTTTAACAACATGTTAAAATCTTGACATGGGTTGTTTAAGGACATATGTCACTTTCATTAAGACTGTCCTAGTGTCAAGAGCCCTAATTAGGCCTAGATTACAAAGCAAGTAACCTTTTCTTGCCTCATAGAACTTTCTCAACTAGTTAGACACTTCAATTTCATGTCCAAACCAAGGCTTTTTCAAGTTTTGTGGCCCCACCATTGACTGCAACAGATTTGGCTTATACTGTTCCCTTCTACACATGCCTAGCACATAGTCTTGCTAGGTCATTTCAAGAAATCTCTACCAAACACAATCTCCTGCCAAAAACACCTTCAAAGAGCATTGAAACAAATATCAATAAATCTATTCCACTAATCAAGGAGGGTTTGATTTAGTGGAATGGTGAAAAACTCATAGTTTTTTGTCAGAAAACCCTATGTGAGGGTTTATCAAACCAAACTCAGAAGAATGCAGATATCTACATTATATAGATGTTTCAAGAGCCCAATTAAACTAGAAAATACTCTAGACTCACCATACTTTCAAACCAACATTGTGGTCCTCTGCAGCTCCTCCGTACAGTGGTAGAGTACATGCAAGAACAGGGAAAATATAGAGTAATAAAGGTAGAAACTGTGTTTTTTCTTATTGATTTCTTCACCAATCACTTCTCCCTCTACAATGGACATTTGCAAGGATTTAAGAAGCCTACACCAATGGGTGGAGTAGTTGGAAGGGTAGTTTGAATCGGTGGGAGACTGGTAAACTATCTACAACCACCGAACTACCCCTGTTTTGTTATTGTCTGCAACTAATTACAATGATTTGTCATATGTATTATGGTTCTTCATGACAAACAAGGCTTTCAAACATCATTGCAAGATAAATGAGCCTTTGACAAGGCATTAGACCTCTTGACACCTCCCCTACATGCCATAAAAGGCTTTACAAAACATGAATTTTATGACTGTTCCATTACATCTTATGATTGCCTCTTAAAAACATGAGATCAACATGATATCTTTTGGACATAGTCCTTATTACAAAACATGGGAAATGGTTTTTTTCAAAACCTTATACATCACAAACAAAGCATGAACAAAACAAAGACAAGTAGAATCTCCTTGGTGCCCCTGCACCATAGACAAACCCTACCACATCACAAAACAAGTAATACAAGCAATGATAAGCCTTTACACTACAGGATAGCTACCATCGAAGAAATAAATAAAGAACAAAAAGGTTACAGAGCTTACCAGAGCTACATACAATGGTAAAATTCTAATGTGACAAAGATTAAAAAATCTTGTAGTGCGGTAAACCACCATGAGTATCGCATATAAGATCTACTATGAAAACCAAGAGGACTCAGTAACTGACACACCCACCCATACCACATATCAAATGTTCATTGAAGGGAAAGAATTTGACTTGTGTGAGCTCCTCCACGAATAGCTGATGGAGAACCTAGAGAAGACCAAGAATGTAGAGTACCAATTATTATATGGCACTCTCATTATATTCTTATAATTTTACTTTATGAATGCACTGCCATATTTCTCCATAAAAGTTTGGCAAACACATATATTGGTAGATGCATAAATAAAATATCACATCCAACAATTTAAGGGAAAACTAACATTAATGATTACATACTAGGGATTTTTCAAAATCCTACAACAACAAATGCAAAACAAGTAGAGAATATCATATGAAATGGTGAAAAAGTATGTAAAAGATATGGTTTTTCTAGTAGATAAGTATTTCTTGTGCTAATGGAGGCACTAGAACCTACGGTTTCTTGGATCCCTAAGCTACCCTTTTAAATAAGCAATGAACTCATAGAGTCATATGCTAAAAATATCATTAAGTAACCCAAGGACCAAAATGCAGAGAGATTTGGGACATACCAGGAGTTCATGAATAAACAACATAAGAAGAACGTAGAGGAGCAATTAGAGAAAAATAAGGAGAAATTACATGAGAAATGGGGTATCCTGCAACACCAAACATCACAAATAAGTACAACTACACCATAAATGTGGAGAATAGAGAGATTGCATTTGGGGACCCTGGGATCACAGGTTGTGGTAGAACAAGGAGCATCCCCACAAACAATGTTGGTATCTACTCCACAACCTCCACAAATAAACCCCTTTGTAGAAGAGGTATTAGAGATACTACTGCAAATGAGTGCAACGAATAAGAAAAAGTGAGCAAGGAAAAAGAAAGGGGTTAAGAGAAAGATAATACAAGAAGTGGGGGAATTAATAGAGGAAGAGGAAGTACAAGAAATTAAAAACCACCGTACAAGAGAATAAGAAGCAACAAACAATCAATAGTGTAATTAGAGGAGATAGATGTATCAGAAGAATCTAAGGAGGAAATAGTTATGGTTGTTGACATCTTAACAACAACCATAAATAAAAATAAGGGAATACTCAAGTAGACTACCAAAATGTATGATAAAGTGGGTATGGAGAATAAAGCAGCCCTTGAGAGGGAAATGATAAGACATATAAGGATGTTTGAGGAAACATTAAAAAATATCATTGAAAAATTTCCTAATCAAATAGCCACCACAATAAGGAACAAAAGAGAAAAATCAATGGAGTTGGAGGAAGAAATAAGAAAACATGCCTTACAAGTAGACCCCAGTCTCTCCATTGAATAAAAATAAAAATTAACATAGCTACAGGCAAAGGAGTTAAGGACTAAACAAAGGGTGGATACACTAATGGGATTAACTAAGGAGGCAAAAGGAAAAATCCAAAATGAAATAGGTGATGTCACTTGTAGGAAATATTATTAGGCACTAATGAAAGAAGAGAAGAAGATTCAGAAAGAAAAAGATACACCTTTCAGAGGTAGCTCACCACATATCCATCAGGTTGAGGGACCACAACAACAACCACCATCTTTGCCAAGGGCCTCTTCTTCTACCACAACTTCACTTATGCAATCTATTAAGGAATTTTTAGTGCAACAAAAGAAAATACAACCAATACCTACACCACAATTGTTGCAATTATCCCTAATAGGGTAACAAGTGAACTTGAGCAATATCTCTTCAATTTAGAAATTTCAACCAGGCAATATTTTTCATTTCACAAATAGAGAGGAAATTTTAAAACAATATGTGGAATGCACAAAATAGTTGGAGGCTATAGCTACAATCTAGAGAAAAATGCCATAGTTACAAAAGGACACATCATTACCACTGCTGTAGTAGCTCAAATAATTAATGCATGGGGTTAAAATAGAAATGCACAACTAGGCCACAAACATTAGAAATTAGGTTACAATAGAGATGAATAGGAATAGAATGGATGAGGCTAGGAATAAATGTGCTGCAACACACACACAATTGGAATCATAGATTAGAATCCAACAACAAACAATAACTAATATCAATACACTATATCAATTTTTTCTCCAATGGCCTACATCAACCAAAGGTTTGAAGAACCAGATAGATTAGTTGGAGGCACAAATTTTGCAATTTTCTAGCACCTATGACCCATACAAGATATGGATGGGACAATCAGAGAACAAATTGAAGTAATCCACACTTAGCTCCAATAGGTGTAGGATCAAAGAGAATAGATTAAATCCCCAAATAAAACAATTGCGGGAAGTGGTAAGTATTGGCACACATGATTGGTATCTTAGGGGATGCAAAGAGGAACACCCAACAAATCCAAATCCCCACAAACATTGCACAGGTTGAGAAAACATTGATTCAAACCCATGGGAAAATCTAGATACCATAGTAGGAAAAGAGTTGATGGGATACTACATTGGCATAGCTCAAGATTATATATAAATATGTTCTTCCATACAAACTAGTTTTTCATGTCTTGAGGAGAAGACATAGTTTTAAAGGGGGGATGATATTGGCAGTAGCTAGCACAGAGATCAGAAGCCACAGAAACTAGCTGCAAATGGAATACAAAGCACAAGAATAACTAGGCTTAGTAGGAATAGATCTATTTTGTAAGGGACATGTCCCTAATGTACTTATATATATACATATGTACATATGTATACATCTGTACATATGTATACATCTGTATATATATATATATGTATATATATATGTACATATATATGTATGTATATATGTACATATGTATATATATGTGTCCATATGTATATATATATATATGTCCATATATATATATATATATATATATATATATATATACATAAATTGTGATAGGTAAAAAATCAGGTTAATAAGATCAAGCATAGCCATGAAAACCTAACCCTACCATCATCAAAGAATCTAATCCAAATGAAACTAAAATCATGCAATTCAAGCACAATATCACCTAGATTGTGTGATTCCTTGTTTATGATGTGGATTGCTTCTTCAACAATGAACAATTATGAAGATAAAAGCTGCCATGATGGATGCATGATAATGAAAATAATCTCAATGGATGCTATGGATAGTCAAGTGCTCAATATGCTCAGGATGATAATGTAGACGCTATATGAATGCTGGATAGATGTAGTATGGAATGAGAGGGTGTTTATATAGAACTCAACCAAAATCAATCAACAATGGAGATTCAGTGGCTATGTGAATGGCTAAGATTGAATGATAGACATAGGTGAATGTGTAGATGACAAGTGGAGAGAAGATAGGGCTTATGTGTGCTTGTGTACATAAAAAAAGTACTACATGTGAAAGATATTAAATAAAAGGATGTAGTACCACTTATCTTTTTAAATGAAAGAGGCACACATGTCAGCTTATGAGATAAATGATAAGATAAATTAATTAAACAAATAAAATTTATTTAATTAATTGGAAAGTGGGTTTATGAAAGAAATTTTTTAATTAAATAAATAAAATTTATTTAATTAAAAATAGATAGAATGAAGATAATTAAATAATTAAAGATTGTTTAATTATAGCTTAGAAGAAATAGCTAATGAATTAATTAAATAAATATAAATTTATTTAATTAATAGAAGAAATAGATGTGTTAGGTATATTAAACAAGTGTGTTAGACAAATGCAGATGGTGAATAATGCGATGTTTGAATGCCAATGATAATGAGTCAATTTTGGGTGTCTACATTTTGCCCCTCTTTGATACAATGTTCGTTAGAGCGTTGTGTCAAAGAAGATACGATATTTCGCTTGATAAACAAAGTTATGCCCCAGTGTAACTGGTAGGTGATGTCCCCTCGAGAGGTAAACTAGGCTAACCAGGAAGGGCTGGGTTGGCTTGCAATAGAAAAAAAGGTAGGACACAAGATTGACACGAAGAAAATGGGGGTTGGGTGGGAGCAAATGGGATGATACAGAAGAAAAAAGACTTTGACATAAGAATTAGGGTTTGGATAGGGCTATAAGTAGGTTCTGCAAAGGCAAATAGGCTCATTTGTGCTCAGTTGTGTTCAGAAAGATATAGAGATCTAAAGCTCCTTAGAGTTGGTGTGTGACGAGAGTTGGAGAGCTATTAGGATGGTGATTCCACTCAGAGATCATCGTGCCGAGCGAGTGAGGACACATACATGACCAAAGGGATCAGATGTACTGGTATGTATCAAAAATTTTGCTAAAAGCATGATTTTGATAGGCTAGAAGCATCATAAATGCACACACATTACCATAAGCGACTAGGTCTCAAGATAGGTAGTTCAGGTCGCTTATGTAGGAAAACAGGTCACTTACAGTAGTTAAGTTCACTTTTAGGTGTGGCTTGGTCGCATATAGTAAGAATAGGTCACTTTTAGTTGGCTAGGCAATTGTATAGACAAAATGCGCATATAGATATAAACAAGTCTCTTATGGGCTAACAGTAAGCGCATAGGAAATACAACTTGCTTATAAAGAAAAAATGCTTTCTTACGGAATAGAGCTCGCTTATAGGCAAAAGATAGACGCATGTAGAGGCTCGCACATGGTCAAGTAGTGATCGCATAGGAAAAATAGGTCGCATATGATTGAGATGTAAGCGCCTATGGTAAAAGAGGTCACGTTTGATTAGCAGATAGGCTCATATGAAAAATGAACCACTTATGGTAGATAGAAGCTAGAATAGCAATAAACGATCAAATTTTTATAGCAATTAAGTAACGGAAGGGACTGACATGATGAATAAAATGATGCAAGATATACTACCACCTTTGTTATCATGGGAGCCACATCCTAGGGATTTGTGGTTAGTGAGATTGCTAGATGCAGAGGAGTGGCTAGTGTTAGAGATCCTCGGGTTAGAGCATGTGTCGAGATTGGAACCAGTGCAGGCACATCGAGGACTAATGACGGCGATGGTGGAGCGATGGATGAGCGAGCATAGTTCTTTCTTGTTGCCGATAGGAGAGGCTACGATCACACTAGAGGATATGTTTCAAATTCTATTGATTCCTATTGATGGGGACCGAGTAGATTATGATCCTCATATGGGTCCAGCTATGTTCGGGAGATTGGTCGAGACACCAGACATTGGAGTAGAGGGCTCAGATATCCTTATGGTGAGGATGGAGGAGCTATGTGACAGACTACAACAAGTGGTAGTGGCTATTATTAGATGGTTAGTGGGAGATAGACGAGCGAGAGGCTTTCCGATAGGATGGGGGACAGTAATGGAGGGGATGTTCTCCTATGGTACGAGATATGCATGGGTGGAGTGTGTGCTTGGACAACTCTATCATTTCCTGCATGATTGTGCATATATGTTCAGAGCAAGTATGTGGGCAGGAGTTATAGTTTTGCATGTATGGGCTTATGAGTATATTTTAGTGATGAGACCAGAGGGATGGGTGGCTAGAGCAGCAGGAGAGCCTTATGCTAGGATGTACAAAGGAGCTTTGACATACTGGCAGTGCAAAGGAGTGGTGTCCTAGCGGAGGAGGTTGGATGAGGTAGACAACTTTGTATGGAGGCCATGGCTGGGATGTGAGAGATGGGACGAGGAGGATTCTGAGCTTGTCTATGCTAGGCAGGTGAGATATATTTTTGGATGGCATATACATTATAGAGCGCTATTTACCAGAGAGTGTTTTGAGATAGTTCGGGTTACCATAGGTAGTACCAGTTGGTGATGCCATTTTTGGGAGGACTAGACAGGAGGTGTTTGATTGGGGGCTAGAGATTGTGGTTGGAATGGCTTTGGCAGAGAGAGAGGGGCTACAACCAGTTGTATGGCAGTGGGGATAGGGTCCTACAGATCTAGGCATGCTACCAGATTATGATGCATACTGGGTGGCAGCATGACCAACACGACTGATGCAGGTTGGAGAGATAGGAGAGATAGGGATGGAGAGACCAGTTAGGAGGAGGCGACGATGGGCTCCACTAGCATAGGTTGTTGTACCAGTAGCGTCAGAGATACATATCTAGGGACAGGTACTAGGATAGCCTCAAATACTTGCATAGCCTCAGGGGTAGATATTAGTGGGTGATGATGTTGGGATTCAGTAGCTATGGTGGAGGATCAGAGAGGAGAGGAGATGGAGGCAACGGGCTCAAATGAGATTGAGGAGAGTGGAGATAGATAGACACCAGGTGCTGATTGGCTTGCAGCATGCTAGAGCTCAGGCGCAGACATACTAGAGCTCAGGCGCAGACATACCAGACTCAGTTATAGTTGAGAATACAGGCTGGGGATGGACATGATGATGGTGCACTTGCTAGGGTGATAGGGGAGAGAGATGTGGCTAGACAAAGTGAGTAGAAGTGAGGTTAGAGCGAGATATGACTATACAGCAGGTGTAGGAGGTGAGAGATGAGAGAGATGGTCTGCGAGCAGAGAAGGATACGGATGTACAGCAGCTATAGAGGATGACTAGTGAGCGAGATAGAGCAGTAACTGCGTTGGGTATAGATGGGGCTATGATGCATTTGGCCACATAGTTGACATAGGTACAGGCAGAGCTATGGAGAGTATAGGGTGAGGTGGAGTACTATAGAGGCTTATACTATGGGGTTGTGCCAGCAGAGCAGAGGTAGCCTAGCTTCAGGAGCAGGTCAGGGGCTTCAGGTTCATGGAGGTCAGGTGGATCTCGATCAGTAGCCTCAGTGATGGGGTCACCAAAGGATAGGGGGTAGGTGCAGGACCCAGTGGTGGTGGTCAGGGTGAGGGAGCTGCCAGTAGTCACTAGGGCTACCTTATTTTATGTTGTATCATGATGAGGCCTAGAGCTGATAGTATATACATTCTTTATGGCTCAGCTTGTATATGTAGACACTTGTATATATATGATGGAGTATTGGTGATCTATATGATGATGTATATGGATGCACTGTTGGTATTATGAATGTTATGAATGTTGCATTTGTATTTTCATGGATTATGTATGGATGTTTATGCAAATGATATGAATGGAAATGGTATGATAATGATATGCTATGGATGTATGCATATAAATGGATGGTAATGGTATGAATGGACTTATACATATAGATAGATGGTAATGAGATGATATATGATGGACTTATGGATGTCTAACATACTTGTTTTGTAGGATACGAAATGTGGACGAACGACAATGGAAATGATTGATCTTGGTTGAGGACTATATAGGTGAATAATAGGATGAATAGATGGGATGATGGGCAACTTTTTAAGTAATTTCTCAAAATGAAAAGAAATGCAATCCTTTTGTTTGATATAGCATGTGGATGGTATGCACCAGGGTATAGAAGACCAAGGTGTCAAGATATCCAATGCAAAACTAGCATGCTACAATCTTGTCTGAACACATGAGGTCAAGATGTTGAACCGACATGCACAAGATATGAATAACAACTAGTGTTTCGAAATGAACTTTGATGCTACAAGAAATGGTTTGAGCTTATCTCCACTATGCATAGTGATAGCTTGCTGGTTATATGTATGCAGCTAGTCTTGACATAGAATAGTCTCAAGTGCATAAGAGACTATTTAGCTTCTCAGATGCTAGAGATATTGATATGTAAGATGCTAATCCCAACACGTACAAGATACCAATACGCTTAGGAAGAGAATAAGATCATCCTGCAAACATGGCACATGAAAGTAATATGACCATGCACCATTCCTTACTTCATCATAACATACCAAGATATAGATAGATCAAGGCAGTCTTGATTAGGCATAGAAAAGGGACAAAGGATAAATCAAAAGATAAAACAAAAGATACTATCATCACGTTCTCTTGCCAAATTTAGGTGCTCTTAGATGGATTTAAGCTGGCGCCTTGTTAAGAGGAAAGTTGCATCCTATTGAAGGCTAAAGATGGTTGATAAACTGCTATAGCAAATGTTGGCAAAAGGCATGTGAACAAATAGCTTTTGGCTCATTCTTGATTGGTTAAAGTGCTTGAGCTTTCAGTATACACATAGTTTGCTTCCTGCTTGAGTTGATCAAAGAGAAGAAGATGGAAGATGAAAGAAGATGAAGACGATGGGGTGGATCATCTGTGCTTGAGTACTGGAAACTTCCTTCGTATTCCAGACTGCCTACATACCTTGTATCCACGGGATCAAAACACATTTACGATGAAGATGAGACATGATGAATATGTAGTTCTGGGTTTTATTGATGATATGTGTGATGAAAGATAGAGGAATGTGTGATGAAAGATTTAAGGATGATTAGAAGAAAGATGAAAGATGGATGATGAAAGAAGGGGCTATCATCTTAGCCTGAATCAGAGTGCTTCCTTCGCATCTCAGATTGCCTACATATCCTATATCCACAGGATCAAGGCTTTAATGATAGAGCTGGGATGTAGTTCTTGCTTATTACGCTGGACGGGTGATATTGAAAGACTGATGTGATTGCTTGAATGTTTGCGTTGGCGATGTCTTGCGATTTTTGGATGTTGGACGGGTGTGAATTGATTGCAAGGATATGAATCCTAGTTGCAAATTGTTGTGCCACGTTTGTCATTGGATGAATGCTATGGTTGAAGTTGAAAGTTTGTTGTGTTGTGAGCTAAGGTGTTTGATGTGCTATGAGCTAGAGATAACGGTATCCACTTACAAATAACACTCAACAAATGCCCCCAGTGTGGGATGGGGTTTATTATGAAGAAGCAATGATGGAAAAGGTGTGTGGTCAAGATGCTAAGGTGCCAAAAGAGATAGTTATTGCAACAATGTTTCAAGTATGATAGCTAGCATTGACATAGGTGAAGGTGGAAAGGTTGTTTAATGAGACGACATATGGATTATGATATGGACTATGTGGGATAGGATAGAAAAATATGGTCGGAAGAGTGATGATCAAACAAGCTAAGCAGATGATGGAAGCTGGTCACTACACATAGTGCCTATTTGCCAAGTTTTCACTATGGTACTTATCCAAGGCACCTATTTACCAGGTTTTCACTAGAGGATGGATTATTTATCTTAGACTATTATTTTTTTGCTATCCAAAGTGCCACAAAGTGGTTTTCACTATTGGATGGATTTTTTTTTTTTGGGATAGCTGATTACACATGGCGCTTGTTTGCTAGGTTTTCACCAAGGTACTAGATAGGAGGGACTCAAGTGTCTAGTTCAATGGATGTTGGTAGTCCTATTAGAGATGGATGTCATTGCATGGACCATGTCATTATGCTCATCAATGTTGATAAGGGTTTGCATGTGAGAGATAGATTAGGTAGGATAGTGGATTAGGATAAGGATGATTGAAGATTCACACAAGGATAGATGGAATGCTCATGCAAGGATAGATGAATGGGATAGTGGATTATGGATGGCTTATGCAAAATCATGGACCATAGGAAGGTGATAGGGGAGATATGTAGGATAATGAATGAAGGATGGAGGTATGGAGGTATGTGAAAATGTGGGATGGAATGAAACCATGACCAATAGTTGCACACACTGCTAAACATTAAAGATTTAGATGGAAAGGTCAGTGTAGGGAGTGAAAGAGAGGCTTGCTTAGGGGATGGGTGATGGAGTGATTTAGGAACCCACAGATACTTAGTATTTTTATGATTTTTGTTTTGCTTGTGGGTTTGTTTAGATGGAATGGGATGTTTGGAAGGAATTGGAATGAGAGATGGAAGAAGACAATTGGGATTCTTTTGTTTGAGATATGGATAAGGATGCCTCATTTGGCTTGCTTGTTTGTTTGCTTAAGAACCTAGACGATTTTGGTCGTAGGCTCTTCTTGTGGAGTTATAGGCTCAGTGAGCTTTTTAGATGTATTAGGCTGTGATTCTTTGCTTTGATGCCCTAAGGCATGAGAATCGTTAGGATTCTTGGTAGGATTTTTGGTTTGAGAAGTAGAGGCATCCAAATTTTTATTATTTTTGAATCCCATGGATATGCTAGAAGCGGGGTTGGTGGATTGAATGGAAGATTTATGTTTAGATGATATGTGCATTTGTTGGTCATGATTAGGAATGTAATGGTGCTGATGGATAAGGGGATAATTAGGCGTTGATAATAATGGAGGTGAGGAAAATGAAGGGGTATTTGGAGTTGGAAGTAGTGCAGGTAGATTGGATAGGGGAAGATGTATGGTCACATACTTTTGTAAGTTATAGGATGTGGGAAGTGGAGGATATGGAAGTAAAGTTGATGGGGGGAGTTTAGGAGTTGGAAGAAGTGGGGGTAGATTGGATGGAGAAAGATGTATGATCACATGCTTATGGCGTTTAGAATGGGCTTTTTGATGGGAAATGGTGGACTTAAGATGGATGTAGGAATTACCAACATCTTTAGCTTGGGAAGGCTGACGTTTGACACTAGGACTAGGAGTGCTTAGAAAACTAGACTTGAGTTCATCATTAGATGGAGATGAAGGGGTTGTGGAAAGCATGAAGATGGAGGATCCCAGAAAAAGGTTGGTGATATGAAGGGATTCGTCGACAGTATCGGAGTTGGAAGTCTCTCTTACCAAAGAAGATCTGGCTTCTATATCAGAAATGGATGTGGATGAAGATTATTGCAATGTGTATTCACTAGGACCATGTTCAGTGTACTTGATACAGAGATTGGAAGTGGCTTTGCTAGATGATGGCTTGAGTAGGTTGGATGGGTCTATATAGGATGAAGATGGATATGCCTTGATGTTAATAGGAATGTGGTTTAGACTCTGATATTTAGCTTGAAAGGCACGACAAAATTCAAATGGATTGGGATTAGCTTGGATAGTAATCTCAACACCGTTGTGTGGAAATTTAAGACATTGATGGTATGTGGAAGGAACTACCTTGAGGGCATGTATCCATGGACAACCAAGGATGATGTTATAAGGAAGGTCAATATCAAGAACCTGACAATGAGTTTCTGTGGTGACCGACCCAACTTGGATAGGCAAGAAAATAATCCCTTCAGTATCTCGCTCAGCATCATCATATGCTCTGATAGTAATAACCTTGGAGGTGTCAACATCTTTCTCAGAATATCCCAGTTGTTTTATCAATTTTAAAGAACATATATTAAGACCAGCTCCACCATCTACCAAGATTCATTTGATACGGCATTGTTTAACAAATACTTCAATGTGGAGGGCTTCCCTGTGTAAAGGATGAATGGAAGGTTAAAGATCTTTGTCAGAGAAGGTTAAATGACAAGGGGATGCAATGCTAGCGACCATAGATTGGAATTGTGTGATATCAATATCATTGGGCACTGAAGATTCTTGTAAGGCTTTGTCAAGGATAACTTTGTGAGTAGGGGATATGCGAAGCAACTCAAGAATGGATATGTGCGTGGGTGTTTTGCCAAGGTGATCCAAGATATTATAGTTAGAGAATGGTCGAGGAGGATGAACAGGTGCTCCTTGAATGGTGACTTGACCTCTTCGAGTGGTTATAGCGCAGTCAGGTGCTTTGCCTTGGATAGTAATGGTAGAAATGCGAGCATGGTCAATGCGGCCAATGGTAGATGATTCATAGTTGTACTGAATGGCGTTCCCAGAATGAGGGTTACTTGTTTTGTCATGAGATAGAAGTAGATTCTTGAAAGTCTCTAGATCATAGTTTGATGTTGATTGTTGTGCAGGTTGAGTTGTTGAAGGAGTAATTTTGATTAAACCTTGATCGATGCAATCTTGGATGACATGTTTTAAATGCATACAACCATTTGTTTTGTGTCCTTTAACTCTATGGAAATCGTAATACTCATTTTCTTTGTACCAAGGAGCTTTGAAGAGAGGTTCACCATTGGGTGGCGCATCCGGTAACATAATATCGCTCGCTTGGAGAAACTTTCAAAAGACAACTTCCATAGGTTCCACTAATGGTGTAAATTGTCAACGCGGATTGGAAGTTTGTCGTTGTTGCATTCATTGAAAAGGTTGTGTTGTTGTAGAAGCATCTTGAATGTTGATGGGAGCTTTCATAGTTTGTATGTTCTTTGCATCTACAACACCATCGTTGACAACATTCTTATTTTTGTTCCAAAAGCGAGACTTATCGTTGGAGTTTTGAGGATAGTCTTTGTTATCGCGAAAGATCTTGATAGTTCCTTTAGCAATTAAAGCTCGTTCAATGATGATTCCTCTGGAAACAAGTTCATCAAAGGTGCTAGCACTTTGCAATTGTAATTGGAATGATAGCTTGCGATGAATATTTTGAACAAAGATATCGAGCTGTTGCTTCTCAGGAATTTCCCATGATAGTTTGCTAGCCATATTACGCCATCGTTGAGTGAATGAAGAAAAGGCTTCACCATTGCGCTATTTATTATTGACAAGGTCGTTCATGTTAACCTCATGTTCAATGTTAAAAGAAAATTGTGATCAAAATTTATTGGCTAACTCCCAAAAAGACTTAATTCCCAGAGGTAAATGAGAGAACCATTCAAGAGCTTGTCCTGCTAAGCTTCGAGGAAATAGTGTCAAAAGATATGTATCGTCATAAGCAACATCGAGACATGCCACAAAGAATGCTCTAAGATGGTCTTTCAGATTTCCTTTTCCTTTGTATTTGTCAAACTGTGGAATTTCAAAGTGTGGCGGAAAAGGTGTCATATGAAGAGACTTGTCAAATGGGTAACCGCATATGTTTTCTAGAGAAAATGTCTTCTTGCTTTATCCTACTGCTTGGTTGATCATTTGTTGAACATCCACTGAAGATAATTGCTATTGTTGTAAAGGGGGTGAAACATGGTATGATGTATATTGCGGTTATTGTTGTGGGATATATGAAGCCATGACCATTTGTTGAGGTTGCATGCTCACAACGTATGTGAAAGGATTGGTATGTGACACATATGTGGTTGAGGATTGCTGTCCTTGAGACACAAGTGGTGGTTGGCTATATTCTGACGAGTGGGCACTAGGATTTTACATCACATGCGAAGCGGAAGATGGATTGACATTAGTTGATGGTTGGGAAGTTGGAGTTGGATTTGTGACATGGTAAGTGATGGAAGGATTGGTAGATGCGAAAGAAGGATGAACACTTGGGTTTGTATTTTGGACAACATGCGGATTGAGATGTGTCATGTTTTGGGTGATAATAGGCAAGCCTTGGGTAGGATAAGATGGATTGATGGTGTGTGAAGGATTGGAAGAATATGACGGAATGGATGTAAGTTGCTCAACATAAGTGACCGTAGTGCTAGGATTGGCTTGAGAAATGATAGGAGGGTCACTCATATTAATAAGACTAACATGGGGATTATATGGTGTAATGGAGGGATTAGTAGAGATGATGGAAAGTGTATTAGTAGTTGGTATATGAGATATGGTATTCATATGGGATATGGTGGGTTGTGATGGTCGTGAAGCTTGGACTATTGGTGTTGTTGGGATAGTTTGGGAGGCTTGCACACTATGGGATATGGGAATAGCTTGTGATGTTTGGATTGTTTGCGCTTGGGCGATGTGGACAGCTTGTGTTACTTGAGGCATGGAAATGGTCATGGTAGGAGAAGGAGTATGTTGAGGAACATGGAAAGGTGGAATGTTCAGATTTTGTGAAATGAAAGGGAGCACATTAGTTGGTGTTATCAAAGGTTCTAGAGTGTACTTCGAGCGTGATGGATCAAATGAAGTAACAATAGGCAATGAAAGAGATGTGGTGGAAGATAGAGCTTGGGATATGGTAGGGGATGATGTGACTATAGTGGATGGTCCCTTTGCAACAACAACAAGAGTGTTTGGATTGTGCTCTCTAATAGCGGATATATCAAAATCTCTTGGTAATTTAGCGCCCATGCGAGCAAGTTGCAAGAAGTAGTGATTAGGCTCAGATAAAACAAGTCTCTCAACTTGATCCCACACATGGGTATCCTGAAATTCTGATAAGTCTTCTTGGGATTGTTCTTCAAAAGTCTCAAAAAATGTTTGAGGTTGCACTTGTTGTGAAGATGACTCTCCAACGGTATACCCATGAGGCGTAAACATATGAGGAGGCATACCAGTCGTAAATTGAGTTGTGTCTTTAAGAGGTGTTGATCTAGATTGTTGCATCTTAGTTCCCATCTCAGCTTGCAATTTAGCTTCCATTTCAGCTCATAATTTGGCTTCCATTTCAGCTCTATATTGACTCCTAGTTTGAGGCATGATGTTGATGTTGAAAACTGAAGTTTAGCTTGTGAAAAGTTTTGAGACCCAAAAGAAAGGTGATAGTTTGCTGGTTGGCTAGTTGTTGGTTGCTTTATTGTTTTGCTTAGTTGCTAATTTGTTTGTTTGGTTGGTTGATTTGTTTTTCTTGGTTTGGTTTCTTTGTTGATTTGTTGTTGTTTGGGTTTCCCTAGGGAATAGCTCACACACTCAAGGGAAAAGTTGTTTGCTAATAGGTTGCTATGTTGCTGATGTTTGCTAAAGCTAAAGCTATTGTTTGGCTGATGGATCGAGATGATTGGTTTGATGTTTGATTTGCTGGTTTGGGATCTCAAAAAGATGAAAAGCTCATGAAATTTGGTTGATTGGTAAGATCAAAGCAGGAGACAAAGTCTAGGTATATGCTAATGATCAGAGACGGGTCTGAAAGCTAATGTTGAAGCTGAGCAAGCTAGATTTGTGGCTAATTCAACTGAGTCACTAAGATTTGCTGGTATTAGACCACAGGTGATAAGTGATAGCTCATATGCAACTCAGAAAAGGCTAAAGGTGACTGGTAATAGCTCAAATGCGGGCTTGTTTAGGTTGTGACAACAAGTTACAGTGTTAACCAGAGGTGATCCAATTTTTCACAGGTAATAACTGTTGGCTCAAAAGTGATTTACTGCTGATTGGAAGTGATGCAAGTTAGGCCAAAGGTGATAGACTGTTGTTTAAAGGTGAACCGATTTAGACAGAAAGCAGCTGAGTGTTGTTTACAAGCGACTCTGTTTAGGCAAAAAGTAGCTAACTATTGTTTAAAAGTGATTCAGATTAGGCGAAAAGTGGCTAACTGTAGTTTAAAAGTGATTCTGTCATCTGTATGTGGGTAGTTTAGGCTTAAAAGCAACTGTGTCTGTCAGGAAAGATGTCTGATTTGTGATTTTTTGACAAGAAAATAGTAATTGCAGTCAATCACACTCACAACAATCACAAACTTGTACAACCTAGGCTAGGAAAGGACTGTATTTGTTGAATCCCCTGGCCATGCTTATTCAAAGTAGATAGCTTCAGGATCTTGGTAGCACCAGCTCCCCTCCACGGCACACACTTCTCACATATACCAAGATCCATGTTTCCTGTAAGGCCTGTCCCTCACCAAACCTTAGGATTTTCCCTACTATCTCTTCTAAGAACAACGTGAATTGGGGCAGCTTCAAAGGTCCCACCTTTTACGTCAACAAATAGAAGGTTTTTGGCTACTATAGAAAGTTACTAATAAGGGCATCCATTTGGGTGGCTATACATGCGGCAGCGCTACTCTCTATTATGGAGTCTCCTAGCCTTCAAGGGTTACGCCTTAGAGGGTTTTGGGGGAGGTTGGCTATCTATATAATGCAAGAAAACCTGTTGTTTGTGGCTTTCCACACAAACACTTTTCTTATATAGCGGTTTAGAAGGACTTGGCTTTAGCCCATTACTGTTTGGGTCGTATCCTTTCTCACACCAGGAAGGCATGCCCTCTAAAGATAATAACAAGTTCTCATGCACCCAAGATCCATTTGATAGGCAGGGGGAGAGGATACTTTTGTTATTAAATTTGGGTTACAATCAATCACATGCAAGCAATCAAAAAAGATAAATCAAGCATAGAGCAAGCAATGATTGATTTTAAGCACCAAGCCCAAATGTTCCTAATTTAGTAAAAAACCACAAGTCTTGGACCGATCAGAGCTGCAACAAATATGTTAGTAGTTTGATAACCTCCTTTTCTTGGACAATCGATAAGATGCTGCACAAATACCCAATTAGTAGCCAAAAAAATAAACTGCAAATGATACAGACTGAAAGCGACATAGTTTACCAGAGGCGATCCACTGTCAGTCAAAAGTGATCTATATTCTGTCATAGGTGAAATCTTATAGATCATAAGCGGTGCAAAGAGCACCATATACGAATTGTTAAAGCTCACAAGCAATGCGAAAATGCATGAAGCGGCTGATTACGGCTCATAAGTGACTTGGATCTGTAAAAGACACAAAATATAATAAAACCCTAATTCTGTAATAAGTAATTCAATTATCTAAAGGCGGTCATTGTTAGATCAAAAGTGATTCAGTTAAATGCAAAAGTGACTACTATTAGTATAAAAGTGATGCAGAACAAACAAAAAGTGACCACTGTTTGCTTATAAACGATCCAAAAAATGCTACATGTGACAGGTTTCAGCTCAGAAGCGACATGGATATCCAGACAGCGACAGTTTTTTGCTCAAAAGTGACTGGACCTTGCCATAAGTGCTTGGAAAATCTGATCTTCATAAAAACAACTTCAAACAACAAAGTTAATCAAGGACATGAGTCCCACCGGGCATGCCAAAATGTGATAGGTAAAAAATTAGGTTAATAAGATCAAGCATAGCCATGAAAACCTAACCCTACCATCATCAAAGAATCTAATCCAAATGAAACCAAAAGCATGCAATTCAAGCACAATATCACCTAGATTGTGTGATTCCTCGTTTATGATGTGGATTGCTTCTTCAACAATGAACAATTATGAAGATAAAAGTTGCCATGATGGATGTATGATAATGATAATAAGCTCAATAGATGTTATGGATATTTAGTGCTCAATATGCTCAGGATGATAATGTAGATGCTATATGAATGCTAGATAGATGTAGTATGGAATGAGAGGGTGTTTATATAGAACTCAACCAAAATCAATCAACGGTGGAGATTCGGTGGCTATGTGAATGGCTAAGATTGAATGATAGACATAGGTGAATGTGTAGATGACAAGTGGAGAGAAGATAGGGCTTATGTGTGCTTGTGTACATAAAAAATGTACTACATGTGAAAGATATTAAATAAAACGATGTAGTACCACTTATCTTTTTAAATGAAAGAGGCACACATGTCGGCTTATGAGATAAATGATAAGATAAATTAATTAAACAAATAAAATTTATTTAATTAAAAATAGATAGAATGAAGATAATTAAATAATTATATATTGTTTAATTATAGCTTAGAAGAAATAGCTAATGAATTAATTAAATAAATATAAATTTATTTAATTAATAGAATAAATAGATGTGTTAGGTATATTGAACAAGTGTGTTAGACAAATGCAGATGGTGAATAATGCGATGTTTGAATGCTAATGATAATGAGTCAATTTTGGGTGTCTACATATATATATATACATATACATATATATACATACATATATATATGTATACATATATATACATATATATATACATATATATATATATACATATATATATACATACATATATATATACATATACATATACATATATATATATACATACATATATATGTATACATATATATGTATACATATATATACATACATATATATATACATATACATATACATATATATATATATACATATATATATACATATATATATATATATATATACATATATATATACATACATATATATATACATATACATATACATATATATATATACATACATATATATACATCCATATATATATATACATACATATATATATGCATACATACATATATATACATATGTATGTATGTATGTATGTATGTATGTATGTATGTGATCAAGATATAAGGGTTTTGAAGGACTATTTGATTGTTTAAGATCTTTATGATGCATTGTATGCTATTATAAGTTGCCGCAATATGGTATTTCTCACTGCAAATGATCTAACTCTTCTCTCACTATCAGAACCATGGTATAAAGACTACATAAGAGACACTAGGGCTCAGAACTCTAGTCTGTGATATCTCATCCCTTGCCAATGGTCCTAGTGTATAATTTTTAATAGTTAAAATTTCAACCTAAAATGAAAATTTGTTTGCCTAAAAATATGAACCCTTACATAATATTGATTCTATCATAATAAAATTGATTATGTAAACCTTAATGTAACTTTCCATTAACTTGATGCATCCCTAATAAAATTCCTAACCTAACCCTAACACAATCCTTATGCACAACATTACACAAACCCTAATGAATGTCTGACACAGTGCTAGTGAAAATCCTAATGTGGTCTTGACAAATTACATAAATCATAATGTGGGAAATCAAACATATAAAAGTTGTTGATTTTTTTTTAAGTACTAACATAATTAAACTAGAAGAAACCTTGAATTAAAAATGAAAAACCATGTCTTAAATCTTTTTTGATCCACTTTCTAGTGCCAAATTTACTTTTTTTTAGCATGGTAGACATTTGGGTACTCTTGAGAAGGTAGGATTTGAAGGTACAAAGTAGAATTGTAAGGGGATAAATACTCTTTTATAAAAATCTAGGCTAATTAAATAAATCCACATAATCAAGCACCAATTAACCTAGATTTAAATAATTTGGGAATTGGGACTTGGCAATTTCTAATGTTATTTTTACAAATTAAATGCAAGAAAGAGGTGTATTTATCTCTCAAATTAATGGAGTATGTATATTGAAGATGAACATAATAGATTTGCTTATTTATTTATAAATTGATGCTCTTAGTGTGCTCTCTATCATAGACACAACATAAACTAAGAATCTTCTATGTGTCATTCTCAAGTGTTTGAGAATTGATCATTAGTAGTATAGAAACAATCTCTAAGGCACATAACTAACTTCGAAAATGGTAATTTTTTACAACTTGGTTTGTTGTAAACTTTGATATTTAATGATGCAAAGGGATTGGTGAAATACCATAGGGAAGTTGTTGAATCATAAGGATCATGTTCTCTTATGTAACCTCCCTTGATAGACCAACTTTATGAGCTTGGGAAATGATTGAAAATAAGAACAAGTATGTTGATTTTGTTACAAATGTGCTCTTTATAGTACTTTAAATCAAAGTATTTCTGGGAATGAATACCCTTTGTAATTTGAATGTTCCTTGTTAATATTGGATGATACTAGATGATTGATTAATTTTACTTGGAATGAATGTGTTTAAGTACCAATGCATAATGAATAGTTGCACAAATGTCTACCAAGTTAATTCCCAATCGATAGGAAAAAAGGTAGGGAGTTATCCATTTGAATTTTGGCATCAAGATTCTCAAGTGGCTTAGGATGAAACCTATGTGCTGTAAAATTAATCCTAGAATACGAAATGTGTATATTGGGATCTTGAACAAGGTACATGTAAATATTAGCTAATAATGAACTACAGGCATGTATATACATGTAAATAGTGTTAGAGTGAATAATTTATCTATTCACTATAGCTTAAGTGTACTTAGGTTGATGAGGTTAGACAACATATTGTCTAATTGAATGTGCAACCTTTTAGAGGTTAGAGGTTACCTAGTTGTTTGGTAAACCTCATGTGTATACCTTTTAAGGTTGGAAGACTTTACATCTCACCTCAAAAGGCACTTTGTAATCATCCAACACTTGTCACAGAAGGTTGTTGGTTTGCACATTCCAAGTGATCCAAAGGTTGACACCTATAGGACACTTGTACATGCATGCATGTGCCACATCGTGGGGCATTTGTCAATCCTTATGCAAGGTGGATTGCCTCTTCCATGCCTAAATTTGTAAGTGAGATCAATATAAGTTTATGCTCATTAGGTTCATCAATATCATTGATTTCTTAATTTTTATTTATTGATTTGCATATTGTGAGAGTGTTGAGCAAGTTGTAGAGCATCCTTGGCAATTCCAACATGGTATTAGTGCAATGTTGCAGACACTCTCTTCAATTTGAGGGAATCTAGAGGTGAGGTGAAAGTTGATGCGTCCTTGAGCAAAATGGAATTCACCACAAAATTGTAAAAAAAATGATTTTTTTTTGCAGAGGTCACTTTGACCCCTACAATTTTTGTCTATTTTGTTGAATTTTCATGTTGCACAATTATTCTTGACCAATTTAGTCAAATTCTTGGTAGATAAAGTGGCATGTTTAGCCTCTACTAAGACATTTTGGTCAATTCATTTGTTTTTGTAGGTTCACCAATTTTTACTCACTGTTTGAGTGACTTCTATTGAATGCACAAGACAACTAAGCGGGGGGTGAATCAATTGTAACTTATAATTCCAAAACCCTCAAACACATTTAGATCCACATCAATTCAATTAACCCTTAAACTGTTATGATGATTAAACATGAAAGCAAATAACAAAATCTGAATCAAATCAGCATCAAACACAAGAGAACACCAGATTTACGTGGAAAACCCAAGAAGAGAAAAACCATGGTGAGGATTAGCTCACAATATAAAGTAATATCAACACTAAAAAACAATAGGCTTACTGTCAGAAGGCTCATTGCCAAAAGGCTCACTGCTAAAGGGCTCACTACCCAAAAGAAAGAAAGGCTCATTGCCAGAATAGAGAAGAAGATAGAGAAGATTCTTACAAGGAGAAATCTATCTCAATGCATTAAAGAAGTCCACCACAATGCCATCATCACCTCCACAGTCTTACTAAGGAATTGTAGACACCTTCTACTCACTGCATCCAGTAATCTAACACATGAAAGTTCACACTGTACTGCACAAATTTGCACTCTATAACTATGTAATTCACATCACATCATCATACTCTTCAATATTATTATCCTTCAACAGTTTAACACTTATTTATACCATCTTCAATCTTAAGAACATTCTTGAATGTTGGCAAAGCACCTTAATCATGCAAATTCAAATTAGGTCGACAACAAAACACTCCTGCAGTAGAAATATGAATGAGGACCACAACACACCTTAGATTGGACCTAAATCCACTCATACACATTACACCTTGCTTCCACAATCATCGAAGCAACTCTACAATTAGTGTAAGCACCCAAGGTCAATTGAACCTATGTTAACACCATAAACAATTATGTACACACTTCCTCACAACCAAAGATGACTCTTAGACCACACACCATGCTTGAATACGATCTATAGTATTCCAAAAACATCCTAAAATCCAACAAATTCCTTCGCAACAATCTTCACCTACCGCACAATCTTGTCCTGTTTACCCAGCATACTCAAATTTCTTTGTCATGCACTATAACACAAGAAATCAACTTCCAGAGAACCAAACCATGAACAACTTTGACTGAAGATAGATATTAACCTTATAAGAACACTTCCAGAACTACAAGACCTGAAACCATTTTGCAGAGAAATGTGGAGCAAAGACATTTCTCCCTGTCACCTCCGCACAACATAGTTCATACACTAGTGAACACATCTTCCTCTACACATCAATCTAGCACACCATATTATGAATGTAGCATCTCTACACACCTCTAAACAACATATCCAAACTACAAAAATAGATCTTCAATATAAAAGAAATGCAGAGCAAAACTAGAACACTACTTTGCAACACATGATACCACTGCCACACACTATTTTCTTGTTTTATTCAAATTTTCTCAAAAGCACTTGGAAACCAAGCACAAGAAACATATTATCACCATCTACAACACTTCCTCATCATCAAATATACATCCACTAAACACCAACTTACTCACAGTCTTGCAATATCCTCTTCCTGACACTAATGACAACACCAACAAGCTTGTTGACATCAACAAAAACACTGACTGCACATACTTGAAACAATCTCCCCCTTTGTTATTGATGGAAACACATGATGTGAAAAACCATCAACACAACAACCCTCAATATTATGCTTCACACCAACTCTTTTCCTTTCTCTTTCTCTTCCCCTCAAGTTATTATTCTCTTCTTGACAACTGACACTTTCCTTTTTCACATTGTTCTCTCTCCCCCTTTGACAACAATGGAAAAGGAAAACACATCTCTCTTTCATTCTCACCTTTAGACAACTTCTTCAAACTTGTACCTACTTACTACTACTTTGAAACATCTTTTCTTTTCTTGCTCTGCATACTCCCCCTTAGAAACAACCTGCATTAGAACTTACTCCCCCTGAGAGGTAGCCTCCAACATCAGTCTAAAAGAATGAATCTTGTAATGCACTAGACTGATGCATCTCATTATGCATCTAGTTCAATAAAGGAGGGGAAATAACCCATAACTTCTCCTAGAGATACTCAAATGTATCCTTAGGAAGAGCCTTAGTAGATATATTAGCAACCTGATCCTTTGTAGGTAAATACTCAAGCTTCAATTCATTCTCTGCAACCTTCTCTCTCAAAAAGTGATACCAGATTGAGATATGTTTTGTCCTTGAGTGCATCACTAAATTCTTTGAAATGTTAATTGCACTTGTATTATCACAAAAGATAGGAATAGGTTCATCATATACAACTCTGATATCCTTCAAGGTTTGCCTCATCCACAACACTTGTGTGCAGAAAGATGTTGCTGCAATGTATTCTGCCTCTGCAGTAGACAAAGATACAAAATCTTGATTCTTGCTTAGCCATGACAACACTCAGCCTCCAAGAAAGAATGCACCACAACCTATACTTTTCCTGTCATCTACACAACTAGCCCAATCTGCATTTGTATAAGCACTTAGAGCAAAGTCATTATCCTTTGGATACCACAAGCTATGATCTAGAATACCCTTTAAATATTTGAATATCCTTTTTACTGCTGCAACATGTGACTCTCTAGGATCTTCTTGAAATCTAACCACAAGACAAGCTACTTGCATAATATCTGGTCTAGTAGCAGTTAAATATAGCAATCCTCCAATCATTGATCTATACCTACTCTGATCAGCCTTAGGAGATTCATTAATCTTGCTCAAATTGCAACCAGTAGCCATAGGAGTACATACTAGTTTAGAATCTTCCATTCCAAACTTCTTAACATCTCCTTGACATACTTTGATTGTGAAATGAAAATACCTTTATCTGTATGATTGATTTGTAGCCGAAGGAAGAAGTTCGTTTCACCACACATTGACATTTCAAATTCTTTCTACATTTCATCTGTAAAATTCTTACACGTACCTTCATTTCCTCCAAAGATTATATCATCTACATACACTTCCACAATCAAAATTTGATCTTCTCCTACTTTGATGTACATATTTCTATTTGTCGTACCTTTATTGAATCCTTGTTGTAATAAATACCTATCTAACCTTGCATACCAAGCCATGGGGACTTGCTTCAAACCATATAGTGCCTTCTTTAATCTGCAAACCATATATGGTTTATCTGATAACTAAATTCCATCTGGTCATTCTATGTATACTTCTTCTTCCAGTTCACGATTCAAGAAAGCAGACTTCACATCCATTTCATATACTTTGAAATCCTTATGTGCTGCAAAAGCCAAAAATATCCTGATGGCCTCCATTCTTGCCACTGGAGCATATGTTTCCTCATAGTCTATTCCTTCTACTTGTGAGTAGCCTTTACACACAAGCCTTGCCTTGTTTCTTACCACTTCTCCATTCGCATTCAGTTTGTTCTAGAATACCCACTTAGTTCCAATCACATTTTTGTTTGTTGGTCTTGGGACAAGTTCCCAAGTCTAATTCTTTTCAATCTGCATTAGTTTTTCTTCCATAGACTTGATCCAATACTCATCATTGCATGCTTAAATCACTTTTTTAGGTTCAACTTTGGAAAACAAACATAAATTTACCTGTTCTTCAACAACTTTCCTTCTTGTCAACACACCTTTGTTGTTATCACCAATGATCTGATCTTCATAATGATGCTTCTGCACATACTTGGGAGTTCTAGGAGTCTTTTATGGAGCATCTTCCTCTTCAATCTGCACTTCCTTTTCCATAGCATTTTCTTCTTCTTTGCAAGAAGACTCATCTTATTCATATCCATTTACCTCTAAATTCTTTTGTAGATCTTCATCAACTTTGACATTTGCACTATCAAGAATCTTTCTTAGCCTCTTGTTGTAGCACCAGTAATCTTTTCTTTTAGTAGAATACCCAAGGAAGATACCTTCATCAGACCTTGCATCAAACTTTCCTAGGTTTTCTTCATCGCTTCTGATATAACATTTGCTTCCAAACACTGAGGTATTTGACAGTAGGAATCCTTCAATACCATAACTCATAAGGAGTCTTTGTACTGTTTGCTCTTGCTTGCACTGTGTTCAGTATATAAACAATAGTATGAATTGCTTCTCTCCAGTAGACCTCCGCTAGATTTTCATCTTTTATCATTGTCCTTGCAACTTCTTGAACAATCCTAATATTTATTTTAACCACTCCATTTTGCTGAGGAGTCCTGGGAGTAGATAAGTGCCTGTTTATTCCATGATTCTCACAAAACATGTTACACTCATTGGAGGTGAACTCTTCACCTCTATCAGACGTCAAACATTTGATTCTCATATCTATTTCATTCTCAACCATGACTTTGAATGCTGATTTTTCTTTGAGAAATGTAACCCATGTCATTCTAGAATAATCATCAATTAGTAGCATGAAATACATGTCACCTTGAAAACTCCACAAAGATCTATATGCACCAATTCTAATAGTCTAGTAGAAGATTGATCCTTGACTTTGAAACTTCTTCTTTCTTGCTTTCCAACTTGACATTCCTTACAGATAGCATTGATAGGTTTTGTAATCTTTGGCAAATCTCTTATAGCATGAACTCAACTTATTCTTACTAGGCTATCAAAATTGATGTGACATAATCTTCTATGCCATAGCCAACTGTCACTAATTTGAGTCATGAAACAATAACCATCACCACCTTTGAGCTTATAATAATTTCTATTTGTCCTCTTTCTAGCAGCTATCATAGTTCCAGAATCTTTTTTTCTCTCACAACCACCATCCTGAAACATAAGATTGTATCCTTTTCTACACATTTGTCCAACACTCAAGAGGTTATGTTTTAAACCCTTAACATAAAGAACATCATTAGTATTATGCTTGCCATCAAAACTAGTTGAACCTCTTCCACATATCTTAGTAGATGTATCGTCACCAAATCTAACTAGTCCTCCGTCATATTTTTCAAGTTTAACAAACTTACTTTTATAAGCGGTCATATGATTTGAGCATCCACTATCAATGACCCAGTAGTTCTTTTCCTATCTGATATGAAAAGCAAACATCAAAGTGCCTTCAATAGTAATACTCACTTCTAGAGCCCTTTCCTTCACACATTCCTTAGGGTTAGCAGCAACAATATCATCTTTTAAAGCTATGATCAGACTTTCACTATCCTCATCATTTTCATAATCAGATTCATCATCAGATATACTTGCATCTTCTCTAACACAATAGCTCTTCTTAAACACCTTACTTTTGTTCTCCCTATTTTTTCTTCTCAAAATTCTTTTTGGACATATTGAAGCATAATGACCTATCTTTCCACAACTGAAACACTTGAAATGAAGCTTACCACTATACTTACCAGTACCCAATTTCATTTTTCTCACAAAGTTAGCTTCCATATCATCAGAATCCTCCTGATCTGACTCCACAATCTTCTCTAATTTACCAGCCTTAAAGGCAGTCTCAACTTTTGCACTACTTGTACCAAATTCTCTCATTTCAAAATTAGTTAAAGTACCATACAACTGATCTCTGCTAAATTGATCCAAATTTTGTAATTCTTCAGTAGCAGAAACTTTATGACTATAAGCTTTGGGAAGAGTTCTAAGTACCTTGATTACTACTTTTTTCCATTTCTCCACCAAGACCTCTGATTCTATTGACAACTTCATCCACCTTATGCAAGTAACTTGTGATGTTTTCATCTTTAGACATTTGCATGGTCTCAAACATGATCTTCGGGTTCTAAATCTTAGCTTGCTTAACCTTATCATCTCTTTCATAAATGCTTTTTAACTTTTTCTAGATTTCATTATTAGTTTTCAAATTCATGATTTTCACCAATTCAAAATTAGTAAGACTACTTAAAAGAGCATACCTTTCTTTACCATTGGTTTCATAAGCCTTGATCTCATTTATAGTACTCGAACCATTTTCTGGTATAGTGTATTCAGTCTCAGCAAACTTCTAGATCTCATATCCAAGAGAAATTAGATAACCTTCCATCCTTATTTTCTAGAATGCATAATATGTTCCATCAAATAGGGGAACATCCTTCTTGTGTGCCATCCTAGATTTACCTCAAATGGTTAAGTGTTCTTCCAAGGAACTTGGCTCTGATACCAATTGTTGAATGCAAAAGACAATTGAGAGGTGGGGGTGAATTAGTTGTAACTTATAATTCTAAAACCCTCAAACACATTTAGATCCACATCAATTCAATCAGCCCTTAAACTATTATGAGGACTAAGCATGAAAGAAGATAACAGAATCTGAATCAAATAAACATGAAACAAAAGAGAACACCATATTTACATGGAGAACCTAAGAAGAGAGAAACCACGGTGAGGATTAGCTCAAAATATAAAGTAATATCAACACCAAAAAATAATAGGCTCACTGCCAAAGGGCTCATTGCCCAAAAGAAAGAAAGGCTCGTGCTGCTAGAATAGAGAAGATAGAGAAGATTGTTAAAAGGAGAAATATATCTCAATGCAATAGAGAAGTCCACCACAATGCCATCATCACCTCAACAGTCTCACTAAGGAATTGTAGACACCTTCTACTCATTGCATCCAGTAATCTACCACATGAAAGTTCACACTCTATAAATTTGTAATTCACATCACATCATCATACTCTTCTATCTTATCATCCTTCAACAAATTAACACTTATTTATAATATCTTCAATCGTAAGAACATTCTCTAATGTTAGCAAAGCACCTTAGTTATGTAAATTCAAATTAGGTCAACACCAAAATATTCTTGCGGTGGAAAGGAATGAAGGTAGACCACAACACACCTTAGCTTGGACCTAAATTTACTCATACACATTACAGCACACTTCCACAATCATCATAGCAACTCCACAATTAGTGGCAATACCCAAGGTCAGCTGAACCCATGTTAACACCATAAATAATTATGTACACACTTCCTCACAACCAAAGATGACTCATGGACCACACACCATGCTTGAACATGATCTAGAGTATTCCAAAAACATTATGATATCCAACAAATTCCTCTGCAACAATCTTCGCCTATCACAATCTTATCCTATTTACCCAACATACTCAAATGTCTCTATCATGCACTGTAACACAAGAAATTAGCTTCCAGAGCACCAAACCATGAATAAATTTTATTAAAGATCTAGATACTAATCTTATAAGCACACTTCCATAACCAAAAGACCTAAAACCATTTTACAGAGAAATGTGGAGCAAAGACATTTCTCCTAGACACCTTTGCACAACATAATTCATACACTAGTGAACACATCTTCCTCTGTACATCGATCTAGCATGCCAAATTCTGAATGTAGAATCTCTAAACACCTCTAAACAACATATCCAAACTACACAAACAAATCTTCAATATAAGAGAAATGCATAACAAAACCAGAACACTACTTGCAACACGAGATACTACCGCCACACATTGTTTTCTTCTATTATTCAATTTTTTTTCAAAAGCATTTGGAAACTGAGCACCATAAACATATTATCACCATCTTTAGCACTTCCTCATAATCATAGATAGCATCCACTCAACACCAACTTGCTCACACTCTTGAAATATCCTCTTGCAGACACTAATGACAACACCAACAAGCTTGTTGACATCAATGACAACACCAACTACACATACTTGCAACAACTTCTCTATTTTTCATTGGGTGATTTTCTTTGGATGTTTGTTCATCATGGTTGTAGGTAGAATTTTGGCCAATTTGGCCTCATTATGATTTTTTTGAGCTTTGACAACACCCATCGTGCCCATTTCAGGCTGTTTCTGCCCACTATTAGCCTCTGCAAACTTTTTTGGCCCTATTATGTTCATCCAGGTGGAGATGTTTACCTTTCAAAAGACATTTTGATGTGCAATATTTTCTTTGATTTGCATATTGTTGTTCTATTTTGAATGATTTTTTGCCAATTCTTATTGTTGTTCATAGCTAAAGTCGTTATTTTGGATCTACAGGATGTTTTTTTTGTAGTCTTCATTTGCAAGTCAAAGGCAAGAGTGGCGTTTGAAGCAATGGACTAAGATTACATTCTTCCACATCTGCAAGTCACCATACAACTCCTTTGTTGGTGTCTAAAGTATTGCAGGAGGTCATTCTTTGGCGTCTTCACTCTTCTTTGTTGTAGTTTGTAGATTTATGATTGATGCATTTAGTTTTGGCCATTGTTTTCCAAGCCTGGTCACCGTTATCATTTGCCATTACTTCTCTATGCTCTCTATCTTCTGAAGGTTAGCACCTTGGTTTGGATAGATAGAGAAAATCCTCTATCACGACTAGATACATCTTCATAGAACCTTGCACCATTTGCCTACAACTATGTTTGGAATTGGTAGTGTTTGATATTGTTTATTCACATTAGAGCTTGTTCCCTCAGTCATGGTTTTTTGTTTGAAGGTTTTATGTTTGTTAGCATTATATTTGCATTGAGTCCCACATGGACTCTCACTACTTGCACATGTCCTCCAACAGCCTTCAAACTTGGTCAACAATATAACACTTAGAATTGTTGTTAAAAATTGTCCATTTATTTTTAACTATAACTAATATTTATTGTTGCATGCTATGGACAATCTCACACATCAACTCATATGTATTCGAGGCATTTTTTTGAAATTTTTTCTTTGAATAGTATATTGACTCCTTGTCTTTTCGCTAATCAAAGATGAAAGGAGAGGTCCGGTTTGGAAGGAGGCCAATACCCCCTCTCAAGTTAACACCATTGTATTGTACATTTCTTGCTGATTCTAATGAGTCATTGGGAGGCTAGTTTCTTTTTTCTAGACCTAGGCATTTTTTGCTTCTTCAAGTGCATTTTTAAAAATAGGCCATATTTACGGGAACTTGTTATTTTACTAACTTTTGAGCTTGGTATCTCAGGATTGAGGACCATTTTTTTTGCAAAAGTGCATGTTTTTCAATTTCCCATGCATTGGTCATTTCTATTTTGTAAATCACACTAAGTTGTAAAGTGCCAAATTTGGGGGGTCACCTAATCAAGGCACAAATTTCATAGTTTCAAGGTGGGTCTTCTTTGTCTTCTTTCTTGCAATGGCTAACCTATTAACTCCTTTTAATTACCATTCATGGAAACATTCGGTGGATTTACAACTTAAGCAAAAGGGTTTACATAGAGTAGCTATAGTATTGGAAGCTAAACCTAACGTGACTTCTGAAAAGCAGAAGTGATTTAATCGACTTGATGAAGCCTATGACACTATTTATATGGCCATTTCTCTAGAACTTTTATTTCATGTCACTTATGCTAAAAAACCTAATGACATCTTAACAACATTAGAAACATTGTTTGGAAAGCAAGATATAATGAGGGGTCATCATTTGGAGAATGAATTAATAAGTCTCAATCCTTGAGATTTTGTGACAATTCAAGATTCCTTCACCAAGTTAAACTCATTAATGTCATAATTGGAAGTGTGTAATATTGACAAAGATGATGATCAATTGATCCTAAGTGTCTTATCAAAGCTAGGTCCTAATTATTCAGTGTTTGTTTCAACTTTTTATGTCACACAAAACTCATTAGGAAGTCATTTCAGTGTGCCTTCTCTAGCTGAGTTTGTTGTTTCTCTAACACAAGAGCAAGATAAATTAATTCAAATGGGTACACTCAACTCTTCATCAAATCATGCTCTAGTTGGTAGTGGTGAAAAGAATTAAACTCCTAAGGTGAAGAAAGAAAACAAGGACCTATCTAAGGGATCAAAATCAAAACCTCAAATTGAAGAAACTACTGCATCCAAAGGGAAAAATTCTAAGGAAAGGCCCACTTGTATTTATTGTAACAAACTTGGACATGAAGAACACCGTTATTTTGAAAAGGAAAGAGATAATCACAACCACTGAATACATGAGTTAGAACTTCTTACTAAGAAGAATCAAATCAACTCCTCAGGTGACTTCTTCTCCATCATCTTAAAATGTGCATAAGATTAAAGGAATGACATTGGTTGCCTCTACTAATAATGCATTATCTAAGTGGATTCTAGATTCAGGGGCTTCACATCACATGGAAAATTCAGAAGATATGTTTTCCACCTATGAACCGGGTTCATATCCACCTATTCTCATGGGTAATAATGACTACATGATAGCATTTGGAAAAGGCACTATAGAAATTGGTGAAGGCACAATCAATGATGTTTTGTATGTCCCTTCTTTATCCAATAATCTCCTTTCCATTTATCAAATCACTCATAGTGGGATAGGGAAAATAGTTGAATTCACACCTAATTCAATGATCATAAGGGGTTTGTAGAGTAGAGACATTATTGCAATGGGACAAGCAGATCATGGGTCTTGCTTATATTCTTTCTATTGCTTTGGTTCTTAACATATTGTAGACTTGCATGATGATCTTCATGCATTACACTTGGATAAGGAGATTCAATATGGATATTTGAACCTTGGAGTTGTTTCCTCCACATCGGTTCTTCTTGATATGACATCTCTGTGTGAATCTACATCTTTGGTTTCCACAGACTTCCATCAATAGGCTACTTCCATTAGTCTTCAAACACCAATTTTTTGGTATGAGTACTTGATAGACATTGTATATTTGTTTGATGATTCTCACTATGAATATTTGGTAGACACTTTTGATGACAACCATCTCAATGCTATTGTGCATCCATCTTCATCCTTGGCATCATTTCTTATGGAGTAGGTTTCAGAGGATTTCATTACTATCATAGAGGCCCATCATCACTTTGTGAAGGCTTCATACTTATCTTTGGATTTTGTGCAACATCCAAAGACTTATCATCTTCTTCTTCCATGGGAATATTCATTGCACATATTTGTAGAAATTCTCTTTCTTCCTAAGGGGAGAAACATTGTTCAATATTCATGAAGTAGCTTCAACATACTTCATTGAGCATCTACGAGCACTACAACATATCTTATGGGGGGCTTCCAAATCTCTCTTTGTATCTCCTATTTTGGATAAATTTACTGTACACATGTTAAAGAAGTTGTCCTAGGGGGGATCATGATATAAGTCCCCCTTCTTCTTCACTTGTTTCCTTTTTCATGCATTTTGTTTCTCCTTTTGGAGAGGAGTTTTGTTCCCACTGGTTTTCTCCTTTACTCCACTTTATGAGAAACTTTCTACATGGGTACCTAACATGACCTAGTAGCTGGGACCCATATCTATGTATCTCTTTCACTTTTGTGATCTCCCCAAGTATCGATTAAGGGGGGTGTTAGAGTGAATAGTTTATCTATTCACTATAGCTTAAGTGCACTTAGGTTGATGAGGTTAGACAACATCTTGTCTAACTGATTGTGCAACCTTTTAGAGGTTAGAGGTTACCTAGTTGTTTGGTAAACCTCATATGTATACCTTTTGAGGTTGGAAGACTTTACCTTTCACCTCAAAAGGCACTTTGTAGTCATCCAACACTTGTCACACAAGGTTGTTGATTTGGACATTCCAAGTGATCTAAAGGTTGACACCTATAGGACACTTGTCTACATGCATGTGCCATATCATGGGGCACTTGTCAATCCACATGCAAGGTGGATTGCCTCTTCCATGCCTATATAATGAGGCACTCTCATGTAAATTTGTAAGTGAGATCAATATAAGTGTATGCTCATTAGGTTCATCAATATCATCAATTTCTTAATCTCTATTTATCGATTTACATATTTTGAGAGTGTTGAGCAAGTTGTAGAGCATCCTTGGCAATTCTAATGCAGTGGCATCCCATTTTTCTAGTTTTGGATTGCATATTTTTACATATTTTCAATTTTTGGGCTTTATTGTACAGCTCCTGTCGCCCTTATGACAGTTACTTGTTTGGCCATTTCTATCAACCGTTGCTAAGAATTAAATTTCTATTATTATCTAAAGGTCAATTATCTATAGATTTTAGTACTAAAAGGCCTCAGATTGTGGGTGGATCTAGCTGGAGAAAGTTTACAAAATCTATAGTTTTATTAAGGATCTGAAAATGCCACAAATTGTGCATCCCAAAATATCTATTCTTGGCATATCATTTCTGCAAATCTTGGCATCATAGAATGTTTAGCTTATGCATCCAATTATGGGTAGGTTGTGGGTAATTTCTTCTGAGTGACCATATTGTTCTTTTTATGTTCATGCAGACCACAATAAAGAGGTCATGAGCATCGTGGGTTTATGCCTGGTGGCTGAACGTGGGCGTATGGTTTTGTTTTCCCCAGTCTCTCTCTGACTTGGCAAGGAAAAAATAATTATTTGCAGCAGACTTAAAAGATGGGGCTATTCATATATAGAGGAGAGAGTTGAGCTGAAGGAAATACATAGGTCGACGGCTCTATAAAAGTTGATTGTCTTTTTGATCAGAAAAAGGTCGATGATAAAACAAGAAAAGGAACCTATTGTCTGATGAGGCTGACGATATGGAGAAAACAGAGGTAGCCAATAGAGGCCATTCATATTGGCATGGAGTTTAGATAAGGAAGGTCACTAGTATTAAGGAGGTCAATGGTGAATCGGCATTGGTGAAGTGGGGATTAGAAAGAGAGGTCGACGGGAGTAATAGAGTCATTCTTAGGAATCATTGTAATACTTTGTCTAAGGAGGCCGATCATAGTAGGCCGTAGTTAGTTGTTTATCATGATTTGGATAATGAAATAGAATAGTGTGTAATGTTTGTCTTTCCTTTTGAGTTCATTTTTACGAAGAATTGGTCTATTATATTCTCTTGTCATATGTATCGTATGTTAAAATCTGTATTGATGATCTGGTCACCACCTATCATTGTGAGGAAATTACCTTATGTTTTCTATCACTATTTCTGAATCCTCTCTCAGTTTGTGTTTCTTGTAAATGGGTTCTTAGTCTGATTCTGTAATCTCTTCCATCAAATTCCAACAAATAGGGCTAGGATAGGTAAAATGTATGTAACCATGTGTAAGTGGGAGTAAATGGGAATGAATAAGGACCATGGAAGGATCCAAACTTAGCACAAGATTGTGTCACTTGTCTCTATATTATCATATTAAGGCATTCCATCAAAATGGGCCCAAAACTAAATGGAAGTTGACATGGGTATGCAAATTTCACTATTTCAATTTCCCACACTTTGAGGTGCATGCATATATAAAATGAGAATGTATTTCAAAGTATTCAAACTTTATTAGCGATGCATGAAAAATGAATATCTAGAATAAAAGGATATGGGGTCCATACAAAGTAATGGATGCATCTTTATTTTTTCATGTATTTCCTCTAATTGGCATGAGTGTTCTATAGGAACCTACAAAATAAAGAAAATATATTTAATGGGTAGCTTCTATCACACAAGTGAAATAGGGACAAATGATAATTTTTCTTTAAATTGTCTAAGGAATTTGAAAGGAGGAAAAAAAGAAGTGTTAGGAAATTCCACCTATAAGAAAAGTGATACTAAAATAATCTACCAAGTAAAATGATAGTAATATTGTATGACACTTTAGGCATGACCATCTAATGTGATTAAAATCCATCAAGGAATAGTGATAAATTTCTATGTAGAATAAGTCTAGGTACCTGAAATCTCAACATAGGAATGATAGTGGTAATATATGCCCCGTCTGATTGATTGCACACAAAGTGTTCAAGGAATTGGAGGAGTGAAGAAAACAATATATGAAAAGTAAACATACTTAGATACAATATAAACATATATCATGCAAATTTATGTATTTAGTCATAGATAATGTTGTGTGACAACATTGTATTTTGTCATAGATAAGATTATATTAAGTCATAGATAACATTGTATTAATATTTTCTAACCAAGGAGGGAGGTTATGCTAATAATTTAGAATATAATGAGGAGGGAGAGGTTTCTATTAAAAAATTAATAAGAAAAGTAGACTCCCTTTAGAAGGACTACAACCTTCAACATAGTATTTTTAAATGGTTTATGAATGAAAATTAAAGATAAAACTTAAAATAAATTAGCTACATCAATAGGTCAATGGGGATTGGCCCCCAAAGGAGGCTCATGTGTTATGTTCAAAGCGAAGTAGAGTATGTTAAGTGATGTTTGTCAAGTAAGAAGCAAACTAAAAGGTCAGAATGGACAAGATTAAAATTAAAAAAGAATTCCTAAATGTCTCACTAAGTAAGATTACTCAACTTATCATAGCTACTATCAAGAGCTCTACTTCTAGAATTACTATGATTTAGGAAGATATTATTAATAGGAAAGATAATTATCCACAAACTTGCCCAAGTAAAGGGCCTAGAAGCAAAATGAAGTAGAAGGAGAGTACGATGATGTATCTAGACAATGAGATTATGCAGGATCATCTAAAGTTATGAAGGGAAGAGTGGAATTAGGTGGATTCTATAAAGGAACATTCTTATTTTCACATTTAATCATTGTGATATCTACTATATTTGTGTTGCTTGTATGCTACTTCTTTGATTTTTTGCTATTAGTTAAAAACATTGTTCCTTGTGCATTTTTGGTAGTTTATAGTTTTTTAATCTGAAGTTGTATTATATATTATTTCTTATCTTTTGATTATTGTAAAAGGGTTTAGGTCCTTTCAAAAACTAACTTTTACCCTCTAATAAAAATTGTGTGATAAACAAGTAGGAAAATATTGAATGATAGGTATGTAAATCACATGCCCTAAGATAAGCATCAATGTATATGATATAAATTTACCCCTATTATAGGAAAATGAAAAATATAAGGTGGTCCAAGAGGTACAATGTAAGAGTATATGGTAGGGAAATGCTTGATGTCCTCAATGTGGTTCAAGAAACATAATTTAAGGCATGAAAGCACACAATAGGATGGGGAAGGTATGATGTCGCTAATGTAATTGGATAGCTTTAGGAACACAATAATAAATATAAGGAAAAAAACATTTGGTATGGAATGAATGATAATACTAGCATAAAAATATTGCTCTAGAAGGATGATAGGACAATGAGAGCACAATATAACATAGAGAAGGCATGGTACTACCAATGTAATAAAGTAGCTCTAGAAGGATAATAGGACAATAAAATTATATGTAATGGGAAATTATATCAAACTAGGGATATGATAATGGCATGACAAGGATTATAAGTATCAACATAAGCATCATAAGCATGTAACTAAACCATGCCAATGATATTAAACATGTGCCAAGGATTTAAGGCATGGAACATAGAAGTATAGGAGGTAAACATGAGAATCATAAGAAAATAAAGATAACAGTAAAATTAAAAGGATAAATAAAATTAGGAAATAAAAGGAGTATGATCAACTTACATGGTAAAAATGAGCATGTAGAAGAGTAAAGTAAAGCAAGTAATGAAAAGATATATCATTAGGAAAGGAGGGATAGAAACAAGCATAAGAATAAACATGTCAACAAAAAATGAATGAAATTTCCCCCCAAGTGGGGGAAAGTAAACATGAAATATGATATAGAAGGTGAAATAACAATGTAGAAAAAGACAAATAAGGCATAAATAAAAAGACCAAAGTGCAAGGAAACAAGCAAAAGACAAAGTGAAAACTAGAAATATAATCATATAGATACATACTCTATGGGAGCACTCATGAATCATCAAATAAATATAGTAGGATAATCATCACCCTCCAAAATACAATCTTCATCCCAACGTATGGAATCATAAAGTTCTTCATTGATTCTTGTATTGTGTTCCTCATGGATTGCTTTTTCTATGCTGTTACTTTTTGACAATATTTTGTAATCTATGAAACCAAATTTTCAAGTTGTTATACTTTATGTGGTTCTTTAATCAATTCTTTCTTTGGTAGTTGTTGTGTAAGAATATTTGGAATTTGATGTACCACAAATCATTCTTTAGAAGTCATGTATTTTATTTGCATGGAAATCTTATTTTTGTATTATGTTTGTATTTACTTTTGTATCATTGTTTGTTTCATGAATTTTGTGTTAATTAACAACTTTATTCTTTCTATGTTACGGTGGTTTATATTTTCTAGGATAAAATTCTCTATATTAAATGCATTTTGAATTCTCAGTAACTTATCTAAATGTATCTTAAATAAATAACATATGATGCCATCTCTCTCATATGTCACATCTTGTGGTGGTTTTACAAATGAATCTAATGTAAAATGACTAGTATCTTATATTATCTTATAGTGAACTCTTTCAATTTTTACTACCAATAATGCTCAAATTTTATGGATTTGAGCAACATAGAAGGAATGACCTTACATTTCTCTATCCATTGTCCACCAAGTAGTACACAAAATCTATCAAATGATCTATCACATGGAATAAAACTAGTAGTATTTTGGGACCTGTGACTCAAAATTGTAGAATAATACATCCTCATTTATAAATTAACATTTCATTAGTCATCTCCAAATAGATCCTAGAATATACATAAATTGAGTAGGAGATGAACTCTTGAGATTTCCAAGTATGTATAAGGGACCATGTAGTAGTTCTCTTATGTAATCTCTTCATTGGAAAATGTAATCAATGGAGTAACAGGAAAAGATGATCCAAAATTTTTAATTGCACCCAAAAAAGTATGTAAGTGTGATGCATCTTGATGTTCTATATGACAATCATCCATAACATCATTATCCTCACGACTACCATTTATAGTAATAGTTCCTTATGACATGGGTTAGTATAAGTTTTCAAGTCTATATTTGGAGGTGTAACTAAATGATTACCACCATTATTAACTTCTTAAACATGGATCATGTTGTTATCTATGAGATATTTTACTTTATGTTTTCATCCCATGCGTGATTGTTCCTTATGTCCTTTGACTTTATGAAAATTATAAAATCATATCTCATTGTAGCTCATTTGGTAGTGGCTTATTAGGATCCAATGGACAGGTAGGGCGAAGATTAATCAAATTAGTACTCTATAGACTTTAAAGTACATCATCCAAGAATTCTTGCAAATTTGTAAATTATTGAGGAGCATTTTGTTCAAAATAATAAAAGTGGAAGTATTAGCAACTTGGTTAACATTTTCCTTTGAATCATTACCTTTTGAAAAATTATTTAACTTTTAAAAAAATTAATAGTTAGAGGATTGGGATGATGGACCATATTTGAATACATTTTATGCTAGTAACTTGGAATCAAGAATTTTCACATGTGCACAAGGATCCCAAAAGATGTAAAATTGTTGAGATTCACACTATCAATAATTGGATTGAGCAATCCTTTGATAAAAATATTTTTCAACACAGTACCATGTAAGGGACATTGTGAAACTTATAATATAAGGACTTAAATCTTATGCATAATTATTGATACACTCATTTGGTCCATGAGAACACTAAAATAAAATGGAAACCATAAATTTAAGGCTCATATTGACTTTGAATTAGATAAAAGATACCTTAGTCAGATAATAAAATGTATGTATAGATCAATGAGGTAATGAGAAAAACTATTCAATAACATAATATTTCAAAGTCCCTTGAAACTACTTAGCAAACAATTTATCCTCATATAAGAAATCAACACATGTTGCATCGAAGGAACTTATTTGTGTATCTAGGCCACCTTTTCCTTCATACATTTAAAAATGAGGTGCCACAAAACATATAGTGTTGGAGTATAGGACCACTGAGAGGGGGGGGTGAATCATTGGTCTATAATCTTTTAAAACCTTTTGCATCTTTTAACTCACATGATAGAGAATGAGAGGGACTTCAAAAATTTATCAAATACATATGCACAAGTATGATTATAAACATTATGATCAAGATCTCAAAGACAAAAAATTAGGGCACACACATAAAGATAAACAACATGAACCATAACACATGTTTTTCATGAGTGGAAAACCATCATAGGGATGAAAAAACACTCAAAAAATTTCTCACTAGCTTAATCAAAAACATGCCTCATTAGCTACAATGCGTACTTCAGTATGTGGCAGAGATCAAGATGTATGTTTATCAGGATGTTGTTGCAGTGATGATGTAGGTGTTTAGTTGTTTGATGCAATGTATATGTGTTATGCTTCATGTATGTTATGCTTATGAAAAGATGCAATGCATAGAAGGTTCATTTTCATGCTATGGTGTTTATGCTTTGTTTCATGTTATGAGAAGGCAGAGAAGGCACAGAGATGATAGGATTTGTGATTCAACTTAAACCTATTTGGTGCAGTCACAGTAGGAGGGTTCATAGAATGAACTATCTAGACCGCGCAGCAAGAGTAAACACAATAGAAACAAGTCAAAGATATAAAGCAAATGCAGATTCAGTCATTCAATAGATAATAGAATTCAAATACAGATTGGCTGGCAACATGCAGGCTTACAATTAGGGCTCATAGGCATGTTTGCATACATGCGCAAGATAAATCTTTGAAGCTCCTTCGCACAAAATCTAAACTATGAACTTATTGATAACTCCTGAACTACTTTCCTTAGGATCTATTACATCATTATATATCATCTCTAGACCAATAGATTCCTCTACGTCGGCCAAGGAAGATCAGAAATTCCAAAGAGCTATAACATGTACACAGATAGGTTAGACCTGATTGCTTAGAACTCCTCTGGAAAATGAATGAAATGAAGTACAGATCTTCGAGGAAGGTCGGCCATGAAACAAAGATCATTGAATGATATGTCACAAGTCAAGGAATGCTCCACAAGCCTTCTCCTTCAGCTGATTATCTAAGACTGTCAGCATGCTCTGCTCTGAGAAAATAGTTGATCTTTTGATAGCAATATCTTTCTGGTAACTGATCCAAATGTTCTGAATTCTAGATATGATGTAGATGAATGAATGTAGATACTAAGTCTAGATCTGCAAGGTGTGGAATGAAACTGTGGTAGAATACTAGACCAAAAGTTGAAACTGCTTCTGACTAAACTGCCTAAACTAAACTAGAAAATGAAAAGAAACAAACTGAATGCAAATGTTTTTGGTTGATGCAAGATTGCTCCTTCTATGTTGAGGAGTTTTATTTATTTTTATGCTTGTGTTAAGTGTTTTAAGATCATCAGTGTCATTATGTAGAGATTGTTGGTTGCCTTTGATTTTACCTTGTTCTTATAAAAGGAGGTTGACTAGAAGTAGTACGTTCGAGCTGACTTAAGTTATAACTTAAGGGGATTAAACTCGTCATCTAATTGGCCCCCCTTTCTAGTCTATACCAACTTGGTAGGTTAAGTGTATGTGTCATGGATGCCAAGGTAAAATCTACAGTCTTTATTTAAAATATCCAAGGTGCGCAAGTTGAAATCAATGGACGTTATTCAAATCTTGAAAGCCCCTCATGTGTTGAATCTTTGACAGTCATATGATTGTATACCTCTGCAAGTTACTTCCTTTAGTTTCTTAACTATTTGTTCGAAGACCTTCTAACTGCCTTAGAATTCCAACCAACTGAAAGAGCTAGAGAAATTAATAAAAAGATCGTTGTGATGAACTTTTAGTGGTTGATTGGTGTTCCAAGTTCATCAGGTTATATCTACAAGTCCATGTATAAAAAGTAAAAAAATCTAATATGCAAAGTGGATGGTCTGTAATGTTGAGAATGACTCTGACTAAGTGAAAGAGGTGTTGAATATATGAAGATGCAAAGCCTAGGTTATGTGTTGATAATAGTTGAGATGAAGATCATGTGCATGGGTTGATCATAAATGAAAAGTTATAAACAGTGAGTTTGTTTATGCAGAGTTTTAGATAGGGCCAATATAATTGATAGTTTGGTTTGTAGGAGGTATGTATTGATACAAGTTGATGATATGTGTTAAGAAAAGATAGATCTACATGTCCATATATGGATTGCATGATTTGGTGGGGTTTATGAACAATATTTGGTACCTGATTGTTAGAAGATGTGCCTGTGAAATAGAGGATATAGATGCTATGAGTGAATACAAATACACAAGGATGAGACTTGGATGGAAGTAATCTACATAGATATTCAATGCATAAAGTGGATCAAGATAGGTGGATAAGTGAATCCTGATAAAAAGATGATGTTTATAAACAATGTTGGAATGTTTGCCCTATTTTAGAACAGAAAGAGACTTGTTTTGGTTATCAGAGATATGTAGAACAGAGGTGAAAGGTAGAGATTGATAGGAAGAACAATGATATGTAGAGAAATAGAGTTTTCCTCTCTATGTTTCCATATTCTTGTATTTGGGTTGGTGCCCTTGGAGTTGGTGCTCCTAAATGTGCTAGGGTTTGTGCCCTAAAAGATATCCAGTGAGGCTTGCTTGGTTAGTGAGACCCATCGTGTACCTAGTGAGGCTATGTTAGGGAGTGGGTGCTCCTATTGATATTGGAGTTGGTGCTCTTGTTGGTGTTTGAGTTGGTGCTCTTGTTTGTTATTGGAGTTGGTGCTCCTAGATGTGACATCACACACTAAACCTCGACAAATCCTTCTTAACAATGAATGTGAATATCATTGCTCATAGGTCAATGTCACTTACAAAGAAACTCATCAAAGCCCACTATTGTTGACATCTCAATTGACATCTCCAAAGCACAAATGATGACAGGGATCCCCAACACTGACCATGACTAGTTTTCCAAGACTGTTAAGCTCTCAAATAAAAATAAACAAAATAGATGATTATAGCATGAAGTAACACCTTAACACTAACATGAAGCACCGAGTCAACTATGAAGATCAATTCTCTACATATCAGCAAGTCTTGTTATCACATCAACATGAGTAACCTAGATGAGATGAAAGCATCTTGACATAACCTAAGCATGAACATAATGCAGCCTCAAAGTACATCCTGACAAACCAGTATGAAGTCTTGAGCACATTAATTCTTGAACATGACTCTACATAATAAGGAAACACAAGCATCATAGATCAACATTGAATAAATTGGTTCACCTCAGCTTGCATCACATCACCATGAAGATATCAAAGTATCCTGAATTAGCATCATCATCAATGACAAACAACCTTGATATTTTGAGATCAATGACAAACAACCTACATATAGGTAGATGATTCATAACAATTTAAAATGCCAATGATGTTTTCCTAGCATCCTTAAATTCATCATTATCTTGCCCATTAGGCATGTTATCCACACTTTTCTTGACTTCCAATCTATTTTTTTGCATTAGTGCATTTAGGGTAGAAGAAGGAATGGTGACAAGGAAAGGTTGAGGGCCACAAGGGTGAGTATAGGTAAGAGTATGAATCATGTAAGGCATGGAGGGGGCAATGCATTGGTAAAAATTGGCTTGGAAGAAGAAATGTAGTGAGATGTGTGCATGCATTGGTATGGATGGATGAATGGAATGAGAGATGGGACACATGAGAGGAGTGAAGGATATATTGGGTTGGGTAGTGAAAGATAAAAACAACATATTTTTTCTTTATTAATGTGCATGATTCAATTAGATCAAACAAAGGACATTAAATTTTCATTCAAGAGCCCTAATATAACCTACTCAAATCACTTAGGAGCTTGGATTGGAAAGTAGACTAAAAACATAAACTAGGAAACTCAAATTTGGAAACAAGAATAAAAAACTTTAGACTAAGACCAATAGATAGGAAATTATAAAATAGAGGGTAAAAATGAACCTAGATACAAGAAGTGTAGTTTTGGAAAGTTCTTGGAATGTTGAGAGGAACCTCTAAGTGAAGTTTTGCATGAAAAAGAGGTAGGCCAAATGCATAGGGTGCTAATGTCTTAGAGAGAAATGACTTTGTCCAAATTATATCAAATTAGAATTAAATATTCTTAATGTTCCCCTTGCTTTGGATATATACATCAATTGTCCTTGTTACCTATTTTCACTCCTTAACTAAAATAGGCAACTAGGTTGTTTATAGTTGGTTTGGAAGGACCTAGTTGTCATCATTTATGGGTTTTGTGACTCCTTGTTACTCAAGTTTGTAAGGTTGAATGTGATGTAGTTGTGTTCTATAAGTCAATCTAGGTGTTTGAGGAGTTTTAAAGTGTCTCAATGAACTCTAAACTATAAAATGTTGCCTTAATAGTGTGTATGTGTTCATGTTTAGAGGTATTGGATTGTTCTAGGCATCAAACTTGTAAAAAGGTTCACCTTATTTTCTTCCAGAAAGGAATTTTCCATGTTGCATGTAGACATTAATGGGTCAAAAGTAAAAAATTTAGAGGATTCCCTACATCCAATTAACCTTAGTTTTGTCAAAGCTTCCTAGATATCATGTTTTGGAAGGATTTTTGTTTTGAAAGGAGTCAAGGTTTTTGAGTTTGTTTAGGTCTAAACTTGATACCTTTAGGGTTTTTTTCCCAAATTTTAGGTTTTATTTTGCTAAATGTAGGCTTCCCTAACTCGAGAAGAAGACATATTGGAAGATCAAGTTGTAAAACTCCATGGAGATAGTGCAAGAGCATAGACAATATGCTTAAAAGTGACAAGTGTTGAGCACACTAGGATACTATGAGGGGGGGTGAATCAATATCAAAAAAACTTCAAATCCTCTAAAGCAGATTAAAACTTAAACATCACAACATAAACATAAACATGAAAGATCAACATAATGCACATCAACACATAACACCAGACATACGTGGACAAACCACGGTGAGGATTAACTCACAATATATGAAGCTCAAAATTACAACTTTGTTTTAGGGCTACAACCCAAGGAAGCAACTACTCCGTGAAGAAAGGTTTTAGGGTCATTCCCAAGGAAGCTACAACTCCAGGTGCTAACTTTTTTTAGGGCTACAACCCAAGGAAGCAGCTACTCCCTGAATTGAGAACAAACTCAGAAAAGATTATAGCATGACAATCCTTCTACTGTTTGAAACTGACAATGAAGATCACACCTTCAAGATGATTGCAATTCTACCTCTTCACTCTTCTTTTGATGATTGGACCAGTTAGGCACACTCTTCACTTTCCTCGTGTTAGAAAAATATCTTCAAGATGAATTAGGAAAGCTCTTATTTCTTCTGCTCTTTCTCCTTCAGTCGCACATCATAATGCATATCATATTCGTATTCTTCTCTTCACATATTCATATTCACAATCAATCCTCACCTAGATCAACTAGGTTTACAATATATACATGATACTACATTCATTACATTACAAGTTGGCCTATACAACAAGAATATTACAATTTAAAAGTTAGCCAGAGATCATTCAACATGAAACATGTAGAGGGCAAGGTCTAACATGAACTACATGCTGATCTAGGAAGAGACACATGCCTTGCAAATCCCAACACATGCTTAGTCTAGTCCTAAACATCTGCACACTTTAAAGATTTGAAATAGGTCACCCTTAAGAAAGAACACATGAAGCTTGTAGTGCATCGGTCTTTGTAATCTTGGTGGTACTCATGAATGATTAAACATTACTTGCACTTCTCCTAGAAGAGTTGGCAGGACCTATACACCATCTCCAAATGCTCCTTGAACTCTACACAACAAGAACATTGTGGCACACATCATCAACATTCCCCAGTCAGCTAGGCAAGAACATAACTCAACAACACCATCATTCCAGACCACAACCAGTTCCAGAGAGAGTAGAAAACACCTTGCAGAGAAACAAGAAACATCACAAGATCATCATGATCATCTTCCATTAGCCAATTTACCATTTCAAGTAGAAACAAGTTGGTGCACATCATCAGCATATATTTTGATAACAACTAGGCATCCGAAGCTATATGTATCACTTCTGTTATTTGAAAACTAAACTTGCAGACATCTAAAACTCATATGGATGCACTAATGTACTACTCTAAACATATCCTCAAAACTACACAGCCATATCTATCATTGTGGAGGAATGCAGAGCATTCCAACAATCCATCATCATTACCTCATTCTACCAGAGCATAGACTGAAACCTTGTCACTTATAAATTTCACTATAGAGGAGTAAATGATCTAAAACTTTAGATTTAGCACCTTTATAGAATAATGAGCTTAACTTGTGAATCACATGACCATATCTTCAAATGCCGAGGAATGTAAAGCATTTTACCAGGCAGTCTTCCAAGAAACTCCCTACGACAGAAACCTTCACCAACTTTTAGAGGCTAGAATCTTCTTATATCAACACATTCTTCCTTAGGAACAATAGGAAGGATCATAAAACATGCTACAAGTCATCAACAACATCTTCTCATCCTTAGCATAGCTTCTAATTCCCATCTTAATATATCATCATGAAATCATCTCCGCTGACCACAAACATGCTCAATACAACTTTACTTTATATTAATCAAGGCACAACATCCAACCATTAACATAGTATATCATCATCATAAGCATCCAAGCATAGTGTCCAAACTAGGTGTTGTGGTGTAGTCACGGTTAGGAGGGTACACAAAGTGAACAATCTAGACCATGCAGCAAGAGTAAACACAATAGAAACAACTCAATTATAGAAAGAAAATGCAAATCTAGTCATTCAGTATATCATAGATCTAAAATACAAAAAGTCTGGCAACATACTGGCTTACAATTAGGGCTCACAGGCCTGATTCCTCATTTCCAATAAATGCACAAGATATAGCTTTGAAGCACCTTCACAAAGAATTTAAAATATCTATCTATTACATGATTATATATCATCTCTAGATCACAAGAATCCTCTACGTCAGCCAAGGATGGTTACAAACTCTGATGAAAGATATGCAACATCTGTACATGAATAGGTCAGACCAAAATAGATGGGAATCCTCCGCAAGTCAATGAAATAACGTGCGGATCTCAGGGAACGTTGGCCACAAACCAAAGTTCCTTGAATGATGTGTAATTTAGATCTACATGTTGTGAAATGCTCCTTAGGTCTTCTCCTTTAGCTAATTGTCTGAGATTGTTAGGATGCTCTGCTCTGAGAAAATAATCGATCTTCTGATAGCAATATCTTTTCGGTAACTAATCTAAATGATCTGAATTTTAGGTATGATGTGAATGACGATGTCTAGATGCTAAGTCCAACTCTATAAGGTTTGAAATGAAACTATGGCAGAATGTAGACCAAAATACATAAACTTCTACTGACTAAACTGACTATGCCAAACTAGAAAATGAAAGAAAACAAAATAAAATGCAAATGTTTTTGGTTGATGCAAGATTGTTCTTGAACCATGGATGCTCTTGCATCAAACACTCGAGGTTGTTGAAAAAGTGAGTCCTTCAATTTGTTAGGGCTATAGGAAAACCAAAATGGTCCACCTCACCCTGAGAAATCCAAGATGAATCTTCTTCCAGTCTACCTTTCCACTTCCCAAGATATTCTTTGTATTGTCTTCCTCTGGTGCTACATCTAATTCTGTTGTCCAAGATGTCTTCAATCTGCTCAAGTGCTTGTTGTGGTAATATCTTCTTCAAGTCCTCTTCAATGCTGGCACTAAATTCTACTTCATGATACTGATATAGGTCTGCAATGTTGAAAATAGGTGATATACCCAATGTCTCCAATAACTCCACCTCATATGCATTTCCTAAATCAAAATTTCTAAGTATCCTACATGGTCCAAACTTCTTGATCTTTAACTTGTTATTTGTCCCAACTAGAAATCTTTCTTTTCTCAAATATACTATCACTTCATCTCCCACTAAAAATTCTTTGTGTCTTCTCTTCTCACCTACTTTCTCTTTATACTTACTATTCATCTCCTCCAAATGCTTCCTAACCTGATTATGCACTGTCTCCATGTGTCCTACAAATTCTTCTACTTCTGCACTCATCTTCTCCTTTATGCTGATATCTCTCAACTTTGCTACTACTCTAGGGTTAGTTCCTTTCACAATCTCAAATGGTGTTCTTCCAGTACTCTTATTCACTAAATTATTATATGCAAACTTTGCTTGTGATAGAATCAAATCCCAATTTCCTGCCTTCTCTCCAACTAAACATCTCAACAAGTTACCCAAACTCCTATTCACCACCTCTGTCTGTCCTTCAGTTTATAGATGAAATACTGAACTGAACTTCAAATATGTCTTCATCTTCTTCCAAATTGTCTTCCAAAAGTATCCAAGAAATCTTGTATCTCTGTCTGAAAATCCATGCAATCTCACAATCTCATTGAAAAATAGGTCAGCCACATGAACTGCATCAGTTGTCTTCTTGCAAGGTATGAAATGTGTCATCTTTGAAAATCTATCCACTACCACAAATATAGAATCATGTCCTCTCTGTGTCTTTGGCAATCCCATTATAAAATCCATGCTTATGTCTTCCCAAGGTCTCTCCAGTACTGTCAAATATTTGTACAATCTAGTATTTTGACTTTTTTTTGCAACTTGACAAATTCTACAACTCTGCACAAACTTCCTTACATCCTTATATATCTGATGCCAAAAGTATTTTTTAGTTACCAAAGTCACTATTTTATCAATTCAAAAATGTCCTGCCAATCCACCACTATGCTTCTCCTTTATCAGATTATCTCTTATTGAAATCCTAGGTATACACAACTGGTTTCCTTTGAACAACATATCCTCCTAAATGAAATAGTCCAACCACTTTCTCCTATCTGTCACAATAGATTCCTTACATGCTTTCCAAGGTTCTACAAAATCAAGGTCTTATTCATACATGTTCTTCAATTCTTCAAATCCTAGCACTTCAACTCTCATCTCTATCAGCAAATTCCTTCTACTACTCAATCCATTTGCAACTCTTTTTGATTTTCCACTTCTATGTTTCAATACAAAAGTGTAACTTTGCATGAATTCTACCCATCCCATATGTCTCTGATTCAACTTCCCTTGACTATTTAGGTACTACAATGCTTGATGATATGTATACAACACAAACTCCTTAGGCAACAAATAATGTCTCCACTTCTTCAAGGATTGAATTATGGCATTGAACTCCTGATCATAAATTAAATATCTTCTCATTGCATCATTCAACTTCTCACTGAAATATGCTACAGGTCTACCTTCTTGACTTAACATTGCTCCTATTGCATTTCCACTTGCATCACAATCTACTTGAAATACCGTATTGAAATTTGGTAATGCCAACATAGGTTGCTCTGTCACCTTCTACTTCAACAATTCAAAACTTTTATATGCTCCTAATGTCCACTTAAAGTACTTTTTGTCACCTCTCATTGTCTCTATCATAGGGTTACATACTGAATTGAAATTTTTGATGAACTTTCAGTAGAAACTAGCTAGTCCATGAAATGATCTAACTTCTTCGATGCTCTTAGGTGTAGGCCGATCAACAATTGCTCTAAATTTGTTAGGTCGATCTTTAATCCTTTCACAGAAATCACAAATCCCAAATATACCAATTCTTCCTTCATGAAACTACACTTCTTAATGTTCATCAGCAATTTCTCTTCTCTCAGTCTCTATAATACTTGTCTCAGATGCCACAAATTTTCTTCTTTTGTCTTACTGAAAATTAGAATATAATCCAAATATTCAATAACAAACTTACCCAAGAATTTCTTCACAACTTCATTCATCAATCTCATGAAAGTACTCAGTGCATTTATCAATCCAAAAGGCATCACTAACCACTCATGCAATCCTTCATTTGTCTTAAAAGTAGTCTTCCATTCATCTCCTTCTTTGATTCTAATATGATGCTATCCACTCTTCAAGTCTATATTTGTAAAATATTTTTCTCCACTCAAACAATCCATAATATCATCCATCCTAGGTAATGGAAACCTATACTTAACTGTGATCTTGTTGATTGCTCTAGAGTCTGTACACATTCTCCATTCTGCATCCTTCTTCAGTGCTAGCACTGCAGGTACTGCACAAGGACTCAAATTTTATCCGATTAAGCCTTTCCTAAACAATTCATGTATTTGTTTATTTAGTTCTTCAGTCTCTGCCAATGTCATTCTGTTTGCTACTTTGTTAGGAAAACTAGCTCTAGGTATAAGATCCATGTGATGACTGATACTCCTGATTAGTGGCATTCCTTCAGGTACATTATTTGATATGATGTCTTCATCTTCTATTAGCAACTTAGTGATCTCCTCCAGTTGTGATTCTTCAATCTCCATCTTCAGGTTTTCAGGCTTCTTAGGAATCAAAGCATAGCACATATTCTCATTTCTTAAACCATTCAGAAATTTCCTTGCATCTACTAAATAGATTCTAGCATTCCCACACACTTCACTCTTAGGATAATCTTCCAAATGAATCAAAGTAATTCTCTTTCCATTTGATGTTATAGTATATGTATTCTTTCTCCCATCATGTATAGCTTTTGTATCATATTGCCATGGTCTACTAAAAAATATATGACATACATCCATAGGCATAATATCACACAATACTTCATCATGATAAGATCTAATATGAAATTTCACCAACATTGTTCACTCACTAGTACCTTATGATCATCCTAAATCCATGCTATCTGATATGGTTTAGGGCATTTCAATCTTTCCAACTTTAGCTTAGTCACCATCTCCTCTGGAACCAAATTATCAGAACTACCAAAGCTATCAATTACAACTTTACAACATTTACCTCCTAATTTGCATCTGGTTCTGAACAAACTTTTCCTCTACAATGGTTCCTCATTTTCCTCTACTTGAAATAGTGCTCTCCTCATGACAAGTGATTCTCCTTTCTCAGGTTTACCAACTGAAAGTTAGGCAATCCAATGGGTTCTTCTTCTACATAGGGTGCTCTTCCACTGTTCTCTGTCTTCTTACTTGTACTTCCTTGATTACATTCAAGTGCTTTGTGTCCTTCACCTCAACACTTAAAATAGGTTCCTTTGAATGTTCTCCTATGAAATCCTCTTCCACCTCTTATGTACCCTTCACTTTGGTATGAACTAGGGTTTCCTCTATGGTAGAAAGTTTTGTCATCTCTCTAATATGCAATATTATCTTTGTACTCCTTGAATGTGCTCTCTTGTCTGTTATGCTCCACAAATGATCTCCCTCCTCCAAAAAAAGTTCTAGCTCTCCAAAATTTACCTCCTCTACCTTTTTTGTCTTTGCACATGCTTCTTCTTTAACTTTTCTTCAACTTTCAAGGCAAACTAATATGCTTCTTCCAATGTTGTCATCCTTACCAAACTCAATTCTTCTTGAATGTTCAATCTCAGTCCATTGATGTATCTAGCAACTTTCTCCTTGCTTACTTCACTATGCCCTATCCTTATGATCATCTTATGAATTTATTTAGTGTACTCTTTCATAGATTTCCCCTTTTGTCTCAAGTTCTGCAATCTCTTCAATAGTTCCAACTTAGAGTTAGCAGATATAAACTAATTCTTTAACTTTGTCACCATTCTATCCCACTTTGTAATCTTTTCTTTTCCTCTTCTATTTCTATCCAAATGAACTTCTTTCCACCAAATAGCATCATGTCATTTGAACTTAGTCTTTACAAATTTCACATTCCCTAGATCTTCAATTTCTTCACATTCAAATTATTCTTCTAGGTCATTTATCCAATCAATCAGCTTCTCAGGATTCAAATTGCCAGTATAGTTTGGTATATCAACTCTAGGTCTTTTCCTCATCTTTGAAATAGCTCACAACATCTTCACTTGATTAGATTCTTCTTCTTCTCCTAGGGTTTCTTCATTTTGATCAGTGGATTGAAATTCTTCATCATCATCATCACTTTCAATATTAGGTCAAGGTGTAAGTCCTCTTCACCTATCTTCTTCAACAACATCTAAGAGAACTCACATTGTCTTCATCATTTCCATCATCTCATCTATTCTTCCAGCCATAGTACAAATAGTAGGTATTCTCCTCGACGCCATCTCTTCCTAGGATCAAGTGTAACTTCCTCAAATTTGGTAATCGAGCTGTAAGGTGACAACTGCCTCTCCATCAGTGATTGTTTGACAACAAAAGTAGTCTACCTCAGATTTGGTGATCTATCCACAACAAGATCTCATAGAATGCGTTCACTCAATTCACTCATTTCACATCCAAAGGATTCAAACTTTGCTTTGATACCACTTGGTACAGTAATAGTTAGGAGGGTCCACAAAGTGAATAGTCTAGACCATGTAGCAATAGTAGACACAATGGAAACAACTCAATTATAGAAAAAAAATGCAAATCTAGTCATTCAGTATATCATAGATCCAAAATACAAATAGGATGAGAACATGCAGGCTTACAATCAGGGCTCACATGCCTAATTCCTTAGTTACAATATATGTACAAGATATAGCTTTGAAGTGCCTTCACAAAAAATTCAAACTATCTATCTATCTCTATGTGATTGACTACTTTCCTATGCATCTATTACATGATTATATATCATGTTCGGATGACAATAATCCTTTGCATCAGCAAAGGATGGTTACAAACTCTGATGAAAGAGATGTAACATGTGTACACAGATAGGTCAGACCTAAACAGATGGGAATCCTCTGTAAGTGAATGAAATAACATGCGGATCTCAGAGAAGATCAGCCATGAACCAAAGTTCCTTGAATGATGTGTAATTTAGCTCTGCAAGTCATGAAATGCCTCGCAGGTCTTCTCCTTTAGTTGATTGTCTGAGACTGTCAAGATGCTTTACTCTGAGAAAATAGTCGATCTTCTAATAGCGATATCTTTCTGGTAATTGATCCAAATGATCTAAATTTTCAATATGATGTGAATGAAGATGTCTAGATGCTAAGTCTATCTTTGCAAGGTCTAAAATGAAACTATGGCAGAATGTGGACAAAAATATAGAAACTGCTATTGAGTGAACTGACTGTGCTGAACTAAAAAATGAGTAAAAAAAAATGAAATGCAAATGTTTTTGGTTGATTCAAGATTGCTCTTGAACCAGGGATGCTCTTGGATCATGTTGTCATCAACCACACAACCACATTAGTGATAACCATACTGAGTGTTGACATCAATGACAACCATACAACCATATGTGCAGCAATCTCCCCCTTTGGCATTGATGGAAACACACTTGCTTATTCTCCCCCTTTGGTCCACAAAGGACAAAGGGCAACTTCTTCTTCTCCTTAGGTTACAAAATCTCCTTTTCAACCTTCTCCCCCTATCAGAAATAATCACTACCTACTCTCCCTAAGAGGTAGCCACCATCAGTTCAAAAAAATATATATAGCCTTAATTAGCCCCTAGATAGATGCACCATTATGCATCTAGCAAGAAGAAGGAGGTGCAATTACCCCTAACTTCTGCCGAAGATACTCAAAAGTGTCCTTTACAACAACCTTTGTGAAAATGTTTGCAATTTGATCCTTTGTTGGAACATATTCCAACTTCACTTCCTTATCTACAACCTTCTCTCTCAAAAAGTGATACCTGATTGATATATGCTTGGTTCTATAATGCTTCACTAGTTTCTTTGAAATATTGATAACACTTGTATTATCACACAAAATAGGAATAGGCTCATCATATAGTACCTTGATATCCTTCAAAGTTTGCTTCATTCACAACACTTGTATACAATAGGATGCTATTGCAATATACTCTACCTCTGTAGTTGACAAGGACACTGAATCTTGTTTCTTACTATGCCATAAAACCAATCTGCTTCCTAAAATGAAAGCACCACCACTTGTACTTCTTCTATCATCAACCCAACCATCCCAATCAACATCAGTATAAGCACTTAGATTAAAGTCATTACCTCTTGGATACCATAAGTCATAATCAAGAGTTCCCTTCAAGTATCTGAATATTCTTTTGACTATCTTCTCATGAGTTTTCTTAGGATTAGTTTGATATCTGGCAACTAGACATACTACATGTATATTATAAGGTCTAGATGTAGTCAAGTACAAGAATCCTCCAATCATGGATCTATAGAGAGTCTGATCAACATCTGGTGACTCATCATTCTTGCTCAAGTGACAACTAGTGACCATAGGAGTATGCACTAGTATAGAATCTTCCATACCAAACTTCTTCAACATCTCTCTAACATACTTAGCCTGAGAAATAAATATACCATCATCTAGCTAAACAATTTGAAGCCCAAGGAAGAAATACATCTCAAACTCCTTTTGCATCTCCTCTGAAAACCTCTTACACATATCATCATCTCCACCAAAGATAATGTCATCAACATATATTGCAACTATTAAAATCATGTCTCCCTCTTCCATAATGTAAAGATTACTATCTATGGTACCTTTCTTGAATCCTTACTAAAGTAAGCATTTATCCAACCTAGCATACTAGTCTCTAGGAGCTTGTTTGAGTCCATACAGATCCTTTTTTAGTCTACATACCATGTCCAGATCTTCTGATAACTAAAAACCATCTGGTTGTTCAATGTAGACCTCTTTCTCTAGATCACCATTCAAGAATACTGACTTGAAATCCATTTGATAAACCCAGATTTTCTTATGAGTAGTAAGGGTAAGAAACATCCTAATTGCCTCCATCCTAGCTACTAGAGCAAAAGTCTCTTCAAAATCAATGCCTTCAACTTGTGAATAGCCCTAACACACCAATCTTCCTTTACTCCTTACAACTTCACCATTTTCATTTAGTTTATTCTAGAATACCCACTTTGTTCCTATTACATTCTTATTGGATGCTCTGGGAACCAATTCCCATGTCTGATTCTTCTCTATCTGATTCAATTCTTCTTCCATTACCTTCAACCATCCATCATCTTTGCTAGCATCAGCAAAGGTTTTGGGCTCTACCTTTGATAATAAAGATAGAGTCACTTGCTCACTTGCCTTTGCAAACCTTCTCCTGCTCTGCACACCTTCATTCTTATATCTAATGATCTGATTTGCTGAATGGTTCTTCTAAATATACTTTGCTGGAATCTTAGGGATTTTCTTTGGTTCTTGTTCCTTCTATTCTTTCTCTTCTTATTCTTCTTCAATGCAGGGAAATATATCAAATCCACAGTCCTCTCGTTCTTGTGAGATTTGATGTAGGTCTTCATCCACCTTGACATTTGTGCTTTCAATCATATTTCCCAACCTCTTGTTGTAGAATCTATAGGCCTTGCTTCTGGTTGAGTAACCAAGAAAGATCCCTTCATCACTCCTTGAATCAAACTTTCCTAGGTCTTCTTCATCTCTTCTAATGTAGCATTTTCTGCCAAACATCATGAAGTATCTAATAGTGGGAGGTCTTCCATTCCATATCTCATAAGGGCTCTTAGTGTTATTGACCCTCAACTATACTATGTTGAGTAGGTAAATAGTAGTGTGAACTGCTTCCTTCCAATACATATTAGGTAGATCTACATCTTTCAACATTGCCCTAGCCATCTCTTGCATAGTCTTATTTTTCTTTTCCACTACAACATTCTGTTGAGGGGTCCTAGGAGTAGACCGATGTCTCCTAATATCATGATATTCATAGAACTTTTCAAATTCATTTCAAGTAAATTCACCTCCTCTATTAGACCTTAAGCATTTGATCTTAGCATCCATTTCATTCTCAACTATTGCTTTGAACACAAACTTATCAAAGGCTTTTGATTTTTCTCTTAAGAAAGTTACCCAAGTCATTCTAGAATAATAATCAATAGGCAACATGAAATATCTTTCACCTTATTGACTTGTTATTCTTGTAGGGCCACATAGGTCAGTGTGAATTAGCTCCAATGGCATTGAAGAAGAGAACTCCTTTCTCTTGAAATTTGTCTTTGTCTGCTTTCCCATTTGACATTCCTTGCATAATGTGTTTGTAGGCTTGGTTATCTTAGGCATGTATCTCATCACATGAATAGAGCTGATATTTACCATATTATCAAAGTTGATGTGTCCCATTCTCTTGTGCCACATCCAACACTCACTAGATTGAGCCAATAAGCAAGTTATTCCATTTACCTCTTTTAGATGATAGATATCTCCATATATCTTAATACCTTCTGCAGCTAGTTTTCTAGACCCCACCTTCTTGATTTCACATCCTTTGGCATGAAAAGTAATATTGTAACCTTTACTACAAATCTGACTGACACTGAGAAGATTATGCTTTAGCCATTTGACATAGAGGACATCCTCAATCCTACTCTTCCCATCAATAGTTATAGCACCATTTCCACAGATTTGTGCTGACTCATAACCACCAAACTTAACATATGCACCATTCCACTTCTCAAGGATGATAAACTTCTCCTTATCACCAGTCATGTGGTTAGAGAAACCATTGTCAATTACCCAAGTATTGGCTTCTTCATTTGCATGAAAGGAAGTCCATACAACCATTGATTTTTCATTATCTTGATCATTCTGCAAGGTATCAAACTGTTTACATTTCCCAAAATTATCCTTTTTGTCACCAACATATAAGGCCATGAAAAGTGTTTCATCATTTGAATCATCATGATACTCATCTTCTGAAGAACAACTGCTCTCTATGGAATACATGCTTCTTTTGAACTTGTCTCTCTTGTTACTACCCCTTAATTCTTTAAAAGGACATTTAGAAGAAAAATGACCAATTTTACCACAATTGAAACATTTTAAAGGTAACTTACCTTTGTATTTGTTGGTGCCCTTATCCAATCTTCTTACAAAGTTTTTCTCCACCTCATCAAGGTGATCATCTTGATTAGCTGCTTTATCTTCTATCTTCTTACTTGCTTTAAATGTTGCTTCCTTCTTTCGAACACCTTTGTCAAATTCTCTCATTTCAAAGGCTGTGAGAGAGCCAAATAATTGATCTACTGTATATTGTTGGCAAGAGACACAATATGGATTCATGATTGTTGTCATTGATGGCAACAAAGTTCATCCCACACATCCACAGGACATGGTATGTCTCTACTGGAAGTCAGAGTGAAGAATGTTGTGGTCTGGTAAACAGGAACAGAGCATGTGGTGAGGTCTGACAGACAGGTCCGGATCTCTCGGAGGAAGTATCTTGGTAAAGTGTAGATTTGGGGAAGTCAATAGGACTATCTTGACTGATATATTCCAAGGTTTGAGCCTCTGGTGTGGAAAGGATAAAGAGATATGAATGCTTAAGTACCGGGTTCCCAATTGGCAGTGTGGATAGAGGAAGAACTGACTGGCAGAACATCAGACATTATTCCGGATGTGTTACTGATGTTGGTAAAGGTTATGAAGGTATGAATTATGTTTGGCCGACATGATTAATGATTTCCATAAGTATATCCTTGATCCACATTACTTGGTATGCAAGGATTCGGCTGACAAATCAAAGTTTATTGAAAATATTGACTATTCCGGTGCCGACTAGAAAGATGATGAAATCACTTGTGCTGATATATATACAGGATGGATTTATTTGTGAGAATTGTCATGGTTGTATGTGATGTGCGAATAAAAGCAAAGCAAAGCAGAAGCAGTAAGGAAGGTCCGGTATGTGAAAGGATAGGAGCATAAGAGAAGAGGAAAGATGAAGTGCAGCAGATCAGTGTACTGAGCCTAACCGGAACTGAACCCTAGCATATGTGGATGCTACCAATCAGTTCAAGTATTGTATAACACTCCTTTTGTAGATAGTGTGTCTCTTGTAGGCAGTGTGCCTTCTTGTGAGCAGTGTGCTTAGGCAGTGAGCCCTAATTGGCAAGTGCCATTTTGTATTTCCATTCTTCTAACAAAGAATACAATCTTGGGTTAATCACCCCGTGGTTTTCTCCCTTAATAGGGTTTCCACGTCAAAAATATTGTGTCATGTGTATTTCCATTTCATGGTTATGTTTTCTCATTTGAATTAATGTTACATTGATTATTAATAAAGTTCAGAAAGTAGAAATAATTAGGATAACTGATTCACCCCCCCTCTTAGTTATCAACATATATGTATCCAAATCTAGAGTCTCCTCAATAGCAGTTACATTATGAATGTAAGATTTAAGAAGAGTTCTTAGTACCTTCTTCACAATCTCATCTTCTTTCACTTCTCCACCAAGACCTATGATGCCATTAACTATTTCATCCACTCAGAGAATGTAAATGGAAATGTTTTCATCTTCTGTCATTCTTAGGGTCTCAATTTTTCTCTTGAAGATTTGCATCTTGGCTTGCTTCACTTTACTATCCCCTTCATAAATGCTTTCAAGTTTTACCCTAACATCCTTAGTAGATTTGCAACTCATTATCTTTAGAATTTTTGAATCAGCTAGCCCACTCATGATAGCACTCTTTGCCTTGGTATTACTATCATACATCCTAATCTCATCAGCATTTGTAAGCTTAGAATGAAGAGCAATGTAACCCTTCTTGACAGCTAAGATAGATAGTTCTCTATCCTTAGCTTCCAAAAGGAATAATTTGTTCCATCAAACATAGGTGCCTTGTGAGATCCATTATGAACCATCTCGAACCTTCCTCAAGTAGCTAAATTTTTTCTGAGTAACTTGGCTTTGATACAAATTGTTGGACACACCTGGATACTGAGGGGTGGGGGGATGAATCAGTGTACAAACAATTCTCAAACCCTCTAGAGAAGATTAAAACTTAAACTTTATAGTAATAACATAAACATGAAAGATCAGCACAAAGCACATCAACACATAACATGAGATATATGTGGAAAACCCCAAAAGGGGAAAAACCACGCTGAGGATTAACTCACAATATATGAAGCTCAAAATTACAACTTTGTTTTAGGGCTACAACCCAAGGAAGCTACTACTCCCTGAAGAATAGTTTTACAGTCACTCCCAAGGAAGCTACAACTCCCTATTGACTTTGTTTTAGGTCTACAACCCCAGGAAGAAACTACTCCCTAAACTAAGAACAAACTCCAAAAATATTATAGCATGACAGTCCTACTATTGAAAACTGACAATGAAGCTCACACCTTTGATGTTTGCAATTCTTCCTCTTCACTCTTCTTTTGATGATTGGATCAGTTACACACACTCTTCACTTCCCTCCTATTACAAAAATGTCTTCAAGATGAATCGGGACAACCCTTATTGCTTCTGCTCTTTCTCCATTAGTTGTATATCATAATGCATATCATATTCATATTCTACTCTTCACATATTCATCATCACAATCATGCCTCACCTAGATCAACTAGGTTTACAATATATACATGATACTACATTCATAACATTACAAGTCAGCTAGAGATCACACAACATGAAACATGTAGAGGGCAATCTCTAACATGAACTACACACTGCTTTAGGAAGAGACACATGCCTTCTCAATCCAAAAACATGCTTAATTCGGTCCTAAACATCCTTAACATCATCATCCTTCAAGGAATAACATCCAAATGCTTCAGAGATTTGAAATAGGTCACCCTTCAGCAAGAAAACATGAAGCTTGTAGCACATTGGTCTTTTCAATCTTGACAGTACTCATGAATGATTAAAATTTACTTGCACTTCTCCCAGATGAGTCAACAGTACCTATACACCATCTCCAAATGCTCTTTGAACTCCACACAACAAGAACATTATGACACACATCATCAACATTCCTCAGTTGTCCTATAGCCAATTCCAGAGAGAGTAGAAAACACCTTGTGAAGCAACAAGAAACATCACAAGATTGTCAGGATAATCTTCCATCAACCAATTTACCATTTCAAGTAGCAACAAGTTGGCACACATCATCAACATATATTCTGAGAACAACTAGGAATCTGGAACTATCTGTATCACTTATGTTAATTAAAAACTAAACTTGTGGACCTCCAAAACATCTGATATTCATATGGATGCACTAATGTACTACTCTAAACATATCCTTAAAACTACATAGCCATATCTATCACCACAAAGGAATGCAAAACATTCCATCAATCCTTCATCATTACCTCATTCTGCCAGAGCACAGACCAGATCCTTGTCACTTATAACTTTCACTACAGAGAAGAAAATGATCTGAAACTTTAGATTTAGCACCTTTATAGTTATCTAGGGTTAACAATGAAGAGGATTGATTTTGATGGTTTATGTTGATCCTCCTTTCACCACTAAACATTCAAGGACATTCGACTGAGTAGAGAACTCTACTACATATCTTCTATCACTTGGAACATAGTGGAAGATTGGAATTGTGTAGATTTGTTTTTCGATTAAGCCTAATTATGCTCAAAACCCTAATTTCATGAAATCGTAAACAAACAGACAAATTATAGAAAATGGTCACACATAGAGATATCAAATGACAACTAAATGCCTACTAGATTTCAAAGTTTAGTGTGTAGAAAAGTCAGGGACTAATGAGTGGGCGCCCTAGTCCAGTGCCATAGTTTTTGTTGGGATCTGGGAATGTTGTCCTAGTTCTGGAGATTTTATAGTTGCGAGATCCAGAGGACTAATGAGTGGGTGCCTGAGTCCATGTCCCTATTTTCTTCTTTGATCTGCAATTTTGACAACCTACACTACTCTCCTACAACTTGACTTCTCTCTCTTCTGCAACCTGTAACCTACAATCATAGAAAATTGGGTTGGGGGTTGTGTTTAGAGGCTTGCCTTAGTCAAGCCCCAGAGAGACATTCAAGTCTCCTGAACACTGTTGTCAGATAAAGAGTGCATATCCCTATGAGATAGATGCAAAAGCCAAATGATAAATGATAGAAAACACAATTGATATCACCTTGTAGTAAAGACCTCATGGAAGGAAGATGCTCTTCATTCCATGAGGAGATGGATGCCAAATCTGCAAATACAAACACAATAACAACACAAAATTCTACTCTACAACACAATGAATTCCTTGAATCACTTTCATATAAAGCCACAAGTTTGCAATCTCCATCTAGTTTACATATGAATCACTAATCATTCTTATATATGCAACTACAAACATTCTCGCTAAGAATTTTGTAATTCAAACTTAGGATGTTAGCATAGGACCTAAGTAACGGTCATAAACTGACACCTAAAAATAGGTCCTGACCTAAAATAGGGTAGGACTAGGGCACATGGACCCAAGTCCTCCCCCCTATTTTAGGTAGGAATCATCATAAATGCACCCCCGAGTCCTAATTACCATGAAACTTCAGGGTTTTCTCATTGAGAGTCATCAAAATCATGCAAGATGCTCCAAATGCATTCTAAAGGACTCGAGAGCTAAACCTTAAGAGGAAAGAGCCCCCAAGGATACTTTTTTTTTTGACATAACATTTAGCCCCCACTTTAATGTATGTATAAATTCAAGGCCAATACATGCATTAAAATACAGTCAACAAGCATAACAAACACGTCAAGCATAGAGAAGACATGCCAATCACAATGAAGACAGTAACTAGCATGCAAAACATGAAGAAGGCAGTTACAGTCATCCAAAACAAGGAGAATATAGTATTGAAGACACACAAAACACAGTGAATATAGTGAATGCAGTAAACATAGTGATGATTTTCTTTTTCTTTTCTCATATATGAAATGCAGATGTAAGTACAAGGAAAGTAAACACACCACCATAATGTAGGAGGGACTCATCGCCACTAGTCATTAGACTACATATGGGGCAACATACAAGCAATACAAATCAAGAATGCTATACAAATCCCAAAGCATAGGAGGGACTCATTGCCACTGGTCTTTATACTATGCTTGGGAACAAATACGCAATACACACACACATGGAAGACACGGAGAAAACATGACAAACAAGCGATGGAGTGTACCTATTTATAGGTTCATCACCATCTCAGTCACATTACAGGAACACACTAATGATTGGGCTTTGCCACAACAATCGCTGAAGACACGCTTAAGGGTTTGGATAGTCACAGATCCGCTCCCCACCTCTACAGAGGACTTTTGAAAATGCAACCCCACCTGCATCAGAGAGACACCTTATAGTGAAAAGGAAGCATGGCATACAAGCCCACCCACATCACAGAGATAGGTATGAGCTCAAAATTATACAACCCCACCCACATCATGGAGATGCCTTACAGTGAAAACGAGGTATACAAAACAGATTTCAAGATTGTTCAAAATTTCAAGATTGTTTAAACACACTTTACTAGCATCTAGAATAGACAACTTACCTTATATATGCCCCCACCTTAAGTTGGTTGATATCGTGTACATATATCAAGCACATTAAGGTAGGAAGAAAAACACACAAGGGAACATGAGCTCTTACAAAGCCCATGCCCCCCAGAGGTGACATGTACTATACGATCGCCAAATGTTCCCACAAACACATTCCTGCAAGAAAAGTGTTAGCATCCATGTAATCATGATAAACAACATTGCATATGACTATTCACATAGAGAGCGGAGGTTATACTACAAATTCAGAGACTGAGTATAACCGTGGGGCTATACTGCAAAAATCTCAAAACTGAGTGTAACCAAGACGAGATTCAAAGATAAACAAAGTGCATAGAGAAACAATATTGTTATGGTTTGTTGGTATGATAAGACAACATCAAGATCACATGGAGTGATTCTACTAGCCAAGCATTAGATAATATATATCAACCCCATCATCATGTATGGACTTGGTCCATTTATTGATTTCTCACTGAAGGGACACTAGGTCTGTATCAGTATAATATGTTTTTCATCATCCACCCACTAGATAAAACCACTAGAGGAAGGTAAACAATAAATCAAGAGAGGAGAAACAAGTGCCTTTGGGATAGTCACATAGGAGGGCACCCCCAAGTCACCAACTGCAATGTTATGTCTATAAGACACAACACACAACAATGAAAAATAGAGAAGCAATATGGAAGAATGACGATACAAATAGAAGAAGGTCACAACAGAGGTGGTCTCCCAGTATCCTTCACATTATAAGAGAATCAAGGGTCATCCCAGGAGGCCTAAACAACACATAACACATCATAGGGGAAACACAACATGAGAGGTAAAGGATTTAGAAATACTTTCCTATAGGGACAACCAAACTAAGGGTTTTCATCAAGCAAATCATCATCTTCCCACTCTTGAATGTTAGAGGAAAGTGGGACATAAGATACCATAGCCCAACTCTTATTCTTGTCTTCAAGTTGTCCATTCTTAAGGTCTTCTTGGTTTGATTCAATGTTAGATGAAATGTTTTCTTATTGAGATGCAATTCATCGGGCATAATCTTGTTGTCTCCTCCTCCTTTTTTCTTGCTTGTCTATTTCTTTTTGTCTTACCACTTATCTCTTGTAAGATGGTGTTTTTCTCTTCCATAGGTTTTTGTGTTTTAGAGGAAGCACTAGGATCAAATCTCATTTTTCAAGTTGGAATGTTTTTCTATTGATGAATACCTCCCAATCCTTGTAAGGATGGTGGGGAAGGAACCTCAGCATAGAGTCATTTTCCTTTCTGTCTAGGATTCTCTTGAAATGTGGGTTGTTCATCTCTTATTGTTTCTTGAATAGAAGGATTGACCACTTGATGTAATAGTTTTGTTTTGTAGTTTCTATAGCTCAAGATGTTAAAATTCATCTGTGTCTCTAGTTTCACTTCATATCTTTACCAAAAGTAATCAAGGGTAAAGTGTTGTCTTGTAACCAAAGGTTTATACCCGGAATCTTAGCAGAGAAAGAGGTTCAAATCTTCCTTTGTCGCCGCCCTTCACTGTTGCCTCCTGATGCTAGCTATAGAAATGATGGTGCCTCCTATCTGATGCTGCAAAACATGGTTCAAATCTTTGTTTCTCTGCCTTCTCCTTGCTCATAATAATGGTGGGTTATTTTTACTTCTGTTGTCCCTTATTTTATTCAAAAACTCTGCTAATATTGGCGTAGGGAGATTAGGTTTCACTTGCTTTTTTTTATTAACTGCATTCTTGTTTCAAGTTTTGCATGAGAGAAATCCTCCATAAATAGAATATAATAACTTACTTATTTCATGTTGCTGCATGACATAAAGATAACTTTTTTATTTCATTTAATTAGATTTCTAATTATAATATGCACTATTAATATAGTTTATTTATTTTCAAAATAGAATAATCACTTAAATCAAACAAGAAGTATCCAAAATAATATTAAAATAATAGATATATTGTTGCAATTTAAATTCAATTAATTTTAAATCTAATTTAGATATTGTCTTCCAAACATCTATATTTGTATAAATAGGAAAACATTTATTTATCATTATTAAATAATTTAAAACACACATTTTTAAAAATAAATCAAAAGAATCATTAATATTATAACTAAATAGAGCATTTGAAAGGAACTTACTATCACAATTAAAACATAATATTTTCTAAGTATCTAACCATCAATCACATTTATTGTCCACACAATAATGCATATTAAACCATTCAAAATTATGCATTATGAGACTATGTGAGTGTGTGAGTGCATCAAGGTTAACCATCCCAATAGTTCTTGCCAAGTGGCTAGAACATCTCTATTTCAACCATGTTCTCATCTTCAACAAGTACCTGCATTCATTCGCACTCAACTCGACGTCAATAGGTTAGTGCCTCAAAACATAGCCGAAGCAAAACATTATAATCACATTAATAATATTTAATATTTAAATCAATTTTCTATTGGGAATTAAGGTTTCTCAACCTTGGTAATTCCTTGTATCAATTTTATTGTATTTATTTATTTATTGCCTATTTTGTAAATTAAATTGTAAATTCATATTGTCATCTTGTGGGATTTGGCACAGTGATGTGTCATCCTACATGGAATATGACAACTTGTAATTTTGTCCTTAAATGAGGGGATAGGCATCCCACTTTGTGGTAGGAATATTTTGCCATGTGTCAGCATCTTGGATGTTGTGTAAGGGAATATTGATTGTAACGGTCATGATATATTCCTATGACAAAGTTATGACATGTAAGAGTCAAAAATAGGAGATTCTATGACAGGTGAAGACATGTGTCGAAGAGCATCTTTGAAAAAGGCATCTTTGGGCATCCCAAGGTGGACTATGACATGTTGTAAGAGAATATACTATTTATAGCCTATGTATGACAGATTCTCTTACAACTGTAAGTTGTAACTGCTATGACAGATTTTGTGACGGTCGTAAGAGTCGTAAGAGCATCTGTCATAGCCCATTTTGGAAATAGGCAACCTCTTTGGGATGGGGTGTGTGGACAAGTGTCAAAAGCATCTTACAATGTTGACCAAGTGTCCATAAGCATGGGTTTTGGGCCATGAGGCCAAGTTGGACACCCATTCCAAGATAGAGGCAATTTTGCATTGTATTTTCTATATAAACAGGTGTTTAGAGGAGGAGATGTATTACAAGTTTGACAGGTAATGTTATGCTACTAGTTTGTTTCCAGATTTGAGTGTCGTCATGAGAGCTTGCATTGCAAGTGTATTGTAAACAATTTCAGTTTTGTTAATACATTGTGTAGGTTTTGGAGTGTGGGGTTTTTCACCCGATAAGGGTTTTCCCCACATATATCTTATGTCTCTCTTCTTCTGTCTCACTTTCTTGTTTATGTGTTTGCTGTAATATCTCTGTTATCTCTATTAGTGGGTTTAACATTGCTGTAATAGTAAGGATAAATTTGAATTTGCACTCTCCTCCCTCATTAGATTAGTGTAGGAAGAGATTTTCGCACACCTAGCTTCCTTTCATTTTCTAATTTATGAAAATATAACTTCATAATAATTACCTTCACACATGTGGAATTTACTTAAAGTAAAACAACCATAGTAATTGTTCATTAATCTAAATTAATTATATAGTCCATTATAAATGAGAAGTGACAAATAGTTTATGGGTACAACTTGTTGTGCCTTACACACACGCCCTATTTTGGTAAATGGAGACCCCCCTTTTTTTGCTTTGGCTTGGAGTCTCAACCTTTCCTCTTTATGATGATGAGAGAGTGAAATTGTGCTTAGAATGCAAGATTTGTTTCAAATTTGAGTATCTAGTATGTTTGAAGTTGTTTGATGCCTTTCATGATTGATATGGAGGTGTTTTGATTGGGTTTGTGCTTAAGAAATAGGACTTTTTAACCTTTTGTGTTGAAATTGGGTGTTACTACATTTTGTCCTAAAATCCTATGTCACTAGATATAGTCCTTAAAACTGCTTCTGCAGGAGGTGTCATGTTGGAATTCCTAGTTTTCATGTCTTAGAATTGCAAAATCATGTCAAATTCCACAACATTTCACTAAGGGGTCCATATACCTTCACCCTGATGAATGTTCCTGACCCCCTAAATTTGGCTAAGTCTGATATCTTGAAACCCTAAAAAACTAACTAAGTTTGAAATCTAGTGGATCCTCAAAATTCTAGTATCTGCATGTTAAATCCCATGGATTTGGGACCTATCTCAAACATCCTGACAATATATTTCAAAATATTTAAACTTAAATATATTGTTAGCCTGGCTTTTCCAAATCTGGTGGAAAAAATTGAGCTCACTCTAGTTTGTGAGAAAAATGACCCTTACCAAATATTGCACTGATTTTGCCCTCCACTGGATATGTGCTAAAAACCCACTCCACAGGATAGTGCTAAAAATTGCATTCACTGGATATGACCTATGAAGCCTAAATCCTCCACTAAAATGTTTGCAGGCATTTGTTAAAGGTAGTACTAAAATTGGCATGATAGGATCAGTGCTAAAATATGCATTCAGTGGACATATCCGGTGAGTAGAAAAATCTCTGCCAATCTAGTGCAAAGTAAAACCCTCTCCAGGAGTGAACATAGAAGAGCTTAGCGCTAGAATGGCTCATGATGAGATCTGCACTAAAAGGAGCTCCAACATGATATAGCTGGTGACATTGAAAACTCCTACAGATCCTGTGACACTCAAAATACCCACCAAAGGTATAATAAGACTTAGTGCTAAAATCAACCTCCGTAGGATATCCAGTGAGGGCCAAAAACCCTACTTTTTTTTGCTAATTTGGGCTGAAAATTTGATTTTTCAAGGGTATAAACTAGATTTTATTGATGAATTTGATATGTATATCCATCTATTACATCATGATGAACATTTTTATTAGGTTAGTGTGGATTTTGAGCATGTTTTGCATCAATTAATGCCACTGCACGTGAATATCCAGTGACCCCCAAAAATCCCACTTTTTGCAAAAAAGGGGCTAAAAGTGCAAAACAAATGTCTCTAAATGGATCCAAATTACCAAAAAAACATCCCAGATCATTATATCGGCCAAATAGGTACTTTAAAATGGTAAAAAACATAGAAAATCATGTGAAATCCACTAGATTCATGAAGTTGTTCATAAGAAAGCAACATTGACAATGAGTTGTTCCTGAGTGATCCATGGTTGCAAATGGACATATTTTGATTTAAATTGGTGGAAAATATTTTTTTAAGATGAAATTGATGCTTTGCATTGTGAATTTCAGGTCTAGAAGGACAAAGAAGCTAACTAGAGTTGTATTGGAATAATGTACACACAAAGATGCAGTGCTGACCCAGATATGTAGAATTGTCATTTTATCAACCAAATTGTTGTTGCACCTACAAAAGGGGGTTAGTATGATGCCAACATGATGGAGATAAGTCCTAGGAGCTAGAAGACACTAAAGATCATTCCTACATCATTGTTGTTCCTGCAGATCTAGTTGAATGTTCATGACCTATTCATAGTTGTCCCAGTCATGTAATGTTGATTCTAGCTCAGTCATCCAGTTGGATATGACTTCTTCAAAAATGTGCCACATACTCCTCTTGACTATTCAAATCATTGGAAAAGAGTTTTAGGCAACCTAAAGGTGATGAGTGGTTGAATGATCTAGTCAACATATGAAATCTCATCAAGCCATATCAGCTCATGTTTTCACATGTCATATGACTGTCTTTTGACCTCTTTTTGTCTTGGAAATCATCTTTTCTTGATAAATAGTCAAATGGGTATTCATTTTGTCTAGATTCAATGTATTTAAAGGTTGTATTTTGTCTTTTTCTGTGAAGACAAAAACAAATCCAAAAAATGTAACTAATTGTTGTATCTCATTAAATGCTATGTAAATCTGGACCATTGGTGTTAAGTTAATTTCCACCGTCCATTAAAAACTTGGTATGGTGCCTTCTCTACAAAAGGGCCATCATTTTCTTTCATTTGTATGTAAGAATTTATAGTGAATTGCTGAGACTCTGCCCAAATTCAGTCAATACAAAGCAAGTTTTGTAGGTTGTTGGGAATTTGTGTTTCTGTGTTGTCTTATTTGGATTTCAATGTTCATGTCAATCTGAATATAGTTATTCAATTGCATTTGAATCATTCAGATATTTGATGGATTTCCTGTCAATACCATTGATAGCTTACTGATTGTATGTCATTGTGCATGGTTAGTCTAGGCATATATTATATGAGCTAAGTTCAATTGTGTGAGTTCATGGAGCTTATGCTAGGAATTGGGTGTTTAATGAATCCTCCATAGTTTGAAAACCCTTTTGTTTCCTTAGAAGATTGTATAGCCTATGCAACATTGTGGGATGCTTGGTTAAGCAAGGATTCGTTTCTTGTTGGGAGCCTATCTAACTATTTGTTGATCATTCTTGTAATTGTCTATAGGATCTCTCTATCCCTCTCCTCTCCCCTCTTCCTTTTGCATTTTATTTATCAGATTTTGTTAGATTAGGTTTCATAAACTTGCATAGTGTTGTCACAAATTTCATGTTTAGTGAATGCAAGCTAGCAAATTACTGGTTACAAGCTGAAATCACACATTCTATAGAAATCTAGGTATATATCAGTTTGTTATGCATTGTCAAATTAGAAAACCAATCCAAGTTACATGCAATCAAATCCTAATGCACTAATGTTTGTTTACATTGCATGTAAGTCACCTTGTTGGTAAAGCTAAAACATATCCACTGTGTTATCCTGCAAGCTAAGACCTAGATGTATAAACCTTGGAGAAGTCTTATCTAAGACAGGATACTTTTCAAGAGAGGTGAGATACCCTCATATCTCACCTGCATTGCTACGTGCTAAAAACACCATCAATAGAATTGGTGCTAGAAATAGGACTTGAATAGAGATTTTGATGCAAGCTTTCAGCTTTGTTGGTTTATTGCACTTGTTTAAATGAATTAGATGTTCAAGAGATTTAGCTCCAATGGATACACATAAGGGTTTCAGTCATGAGATCCCTTCATTGTTTAGAGGACTATCACAATAGTCATATCATGAAGACAACTTCAAAGTAGATATCCCACTTTTCAAAGAAATACTAGATAGGTAAATCAGGGTGAAGTATCCTCCATTAACCTCCCTTTATTTTAGTTCACCCCAGGTCTGCACTATACATCCTAGAGAGTCACATGACAAGGTTAATTGTTTCACTTTTCTCCAAAGATTGAATATGTACTTAAAAGGATTGCTTCCTATTTTTGAAATTTACAAGCCTGAAGTGGGATACACACATGACAGACATATTCAAAGCAATACAATGCATGGAGGAGTTGCAACATGGATGGATACATATGCATGTGATCATGTCTCAGTTGAGAACACCCAAAGAGTTGAGGCTGCAAGAGCTATAAACCCACCATTCATAATTGACAACCATCAAAGGGGCAGCCTGCATAATGAAAAAACTAAAGTCCCCCAAGTTATTCATCAAAATGCATGCCCAGATGGTGAGGGCAGACAATGCATGTGGTCTACAGGTCACCCAACTAAGGAATATACAGTCCCTGACTAGTTAAAACCTAGTTTTTAGTCACTGGACCTTGACAAGATAGTCCTAGCTTGGCTAAAGCCTAGTTTTTAGTCACATGACAATAAACAAAGCAATGTACAAGATCAGATTTCTGCTACTAAGGATGTTGGTAAGATAGATAATGAATCAAACCTAATGAATAGTCATGTTGGAGATGCATATCAACAATCAGATGCTTCATAGATATCAAGTTCTAAGCCAGAAATTTCTGTTGCAGAGGTAGAGAATAGTAGTTCATGTCAGTTGGTTGATAATTCTGAGTATGAGCAACAACTTGATTAGATTAGATATGTGCAAGGAAAATAATAAATTAGTCCTTTAGATGAAGAAAAGTCATGGACAACAATGCAGGAACAGCTACAATCACATTGTCCAAAGAAAAGTGATCAAATTCCTGAGTATATCAGCATAGTGCATTACAAAGATCAACCATATCAAGATGATACAGTTACTCCGAAAGAGTTTTCAGCTAAGTTAGATAAACAAAATCAAGGTGATATATCATTTCAAGGTGACATTGACATTATGGATCTAGTCATAGAAGAAGAAAGAAGCTCTATTCTCGTTGTAAACAATAAATTGCCAACCTAATGTCATCCCTTAATCGAAACACAAAGGTTGTTAATCAATGTAGAGGATATTTTTTTAGGGCATGTGACTGATGTGGATGAAGTAGATTCAAGTATATTATACAATCATCAAGCTGATCCTCACATGGCTGATGACATTTCACTGATGACAAATGGGAGTAGAAGTACGCAATCTGAGAATGAAAATCAAATAGTCATGCAGAATGATGGCTTGGAAGCTTTTTCATGTTAGTCACTTGATCACATCATCAAGCTAATATCAAGAATGAGTAAATATATGCTACTGCATGGGAATTCACCATACATGACAGACTTTGCTTTGACCAATTCATGTAGAATTCACCCAAATGATCCACATTCTGAAGAAAGTTATCTAGACTTTCTGTTTTCTTGGGAGGTTGTTGCAACATTTAGTGGTCCAGAGGTATTTGATACACAAGACGTGATCCACCATGAATTGAGACCCCCTGAAGATGAGAAGGTATTTGGTGCAATGCAACAAGGTGATGGACTTACATCTCTGATTGATGGTACTGCAAATCAAGTTGTATCTTCCCTCTTCTCACTTGGTTTTGAAAGTTATCAATTTGATTATGGAAACATGGGTAAGATAACTTGCATCTAGATTGATCATGGCCCTAATGAATTGCCCAAATTGCTAATACTGCATGATTGGTGTCCTGAACATGAACCCAACCTACCAATACCTTACTATTCAGAGTACAAAGATGAATTTGCCAGACTTAGGACATTAACCTACACATTATTACTTTTGCATGTCCTGAGAAATAAATCATGGGGAGGTGTAAATACTTGATGTCTAAAGCTTTTGTACATAGTTCTGCTTGTTTCTAGTTAAGTTCTAGTTAGTAGTCTATTGTTTTAGTTTAGTTTATGCTTTCTTTTTTCCTATTTTCTTTAGTTGTTAGTTGTTTCTCTCACTTTGCTTTCTACTTTGGTTTGTTAGTTTTCTTTGGTTAGAGTAGTTTTCTTTGTTTAGGTTATTTTCTTTGCTTTCTTTTCTTTTGTTTCCCGTGCTTTCTTTGTTGGGGTTCTCCATTTCTTGAATGTGGTGGCAGTTGTGTAGTCTTACAAACAGTCCTATTTGGGTAAGTAATCTGGAGGATTTCCTTGAGAAACCTTAGTTTTCCACTCAAATCTTCCTGTGGGTTCTATTATTACTCTTAGATGGTATGATGCTTCTTTATAGGAAAGGAGCCATTAGTTTGGTTCACTTGAAGTATTTTCTAGTCCAATATATCTCACATCTTTAAATAATCCTAAAGCTTATGAAGGAATCTTGGTGATCTTGCATTAAGTGAAAAATCTATAGGCTCACCTTTTCTGCCACTATGACTCTAAGACCAGACAAGTTGAACCAATTGGTAGCCCATGTGATCTTCATCATGTGCTACAAGGGTATGCAGTACTTTCTAGTACTCATATCAAGAGCTAAGCTAAATGCGTTATCAAATAAATACTCTGCTAAGTCAATACTTCCTAATTTCCTTATTAAAAAGTTCGATTAGATGGAGGAGTCAAGTAACTCTATCAGGGGATATGGATGCCTAATGGGAAGTAGAGCAATGCTTGAGGGAATCATATAGATAACTCTATCGGGGCTATAGACACTTGCTAGCAGCAAGGCAATCTCCAAGGTAGTTCAAAAGGTGTGTAACTTTGCATAGCTTAATGCAAGTGAACCTTGATGATCTTGATTGTGGAAGGATGGTAATGAATGCAATTGCACACACTTAGACTTTTAGGATATGGATAGTTTTGTTGGGTTAGTAATCTCTATTTTTGTGGTATTGTATCAAGCTATCCAATTTAATAAGTGGGAAACACAGAGATATTGGCTTTTTAACTGACATTTATCTTTGAAATGCTCTAGAGCATTTTCCCAGCAGAGTCACCATTTGTTGTGCCTTGCACACACGCCCCATTTTGCCAAATGGAGAACCCCCATTTTTTTTCTTTGGCTTGGAGTCTCAACCTTTCCTCTTTATGATGATGAGAGAGTGAAATTGTGCTTAGAATGTAGGATTTGTTCCAAATTTGAGTATCTGGTATGTTTGAAGTTGTTTGATGCCTTTCATGATTGATTTGGAGGTGTTTTGATTGGGTTTTTGCTTAATAAATAGCCATTTGTTACTTTTTGCACTAAAATTGGGTGTTATTGCATTTTGTGCTAAAATCCTATGTCGCTAGATATAATCCTTAAAACTACTCCTGCAGGAGGTGTCATGTTCAAATTCCTAGTTTTCATCTTAGAATTGTAAAATCATGTCAAATTCCATAATATTTCACTAAGGGGTCCACATATCTTCACCCTAATGCATGTTCCTGACCCCCTGAATTTGGCAAAGTCTGATGTCCTGAAATCTTGAAAAAATGACTAAGTCTAAAATCTGGTGGATCCTCAAAATTCTAGACTCTCCATGTTAAATCCCATGGATCCAGGACCTATCTCAAACATCCTGACAATATATTTCAAAATATGTAAAGTTAAGTATATTTTTAAATATACTATTAGACAGGCTTTTCTAAATCTAGTGGGAAAAATTTACCTCACTACAGTTTGCAGGAAAAATGACCCTTACCAGATATTGCACTGAATTTCCCCTCCACTGGATATGCACTAAAAACCCACTCCACACCATAGCGCTAAAAATTGTAGTCACTAGATATGTCTTGTGAAGCCTAAATCCTCTGCTAAAATGTTTGCAGGTATTTCTTAAAGGTACTGCTAAAAAATGGCATGATAGGATTGGTGCTAAAATATGCATTCAGTGGACATATTCAGTGAGCAGCAAAATCTCCGCCAATCTAGTACAAACTAATACCCCCACCAGGAGTGTTAGAAGAGCCTAGTGCTAGAATGGCTCATGACAGGATCTGCGCTAAAAGGAACTCCAAAGAGATATTTCTGGTGACATTGAAAACTACTACATATTTTGTGACACTCAAATCCCCATCAAAGGTATAACAAGACTTAGCGCTAAAATCAACCTCTGCAGGATATCCAGTGAGGGCCAAAAACCCTGCTTTTTTTGCCAATTTGGGCTAAAAATTTGATTTTTCATATGTATAAATTAGACTTTATTGATGAATTTGATATGTAAATCCATCTAGTACATCATGATGAACATTTTTATCAGGTTATGTGGATTTTGAGCATGTTTTGTATCAATTAATGCCACAGCATGTAAATATCCAGTGACCCCCAAAAATCCCACTTTTTATAAAAAAAAGGGGCTAAAATGCAAAACAAATGTCTCTAAATGGATCCAAATGACCACAGAAACATCCCAGATCATTATATTGGCCAAATGGGTACTTGAAAATGGTAAAAAACATAGAAAATCATGCGAAAACCACTTGATTTGTGAAGTTGTTCATAAGAAAGCAACATTGACAATGAGTTGTTCTTGAGTGATCCATGACTATAAATGGACATATTTTGATTTAAATTGATGGAAAATGATTTGTTAAGATGAAACTGATGCTTGGCATTATGAGTTGTAGGTCTAGGAGGAAAAAGGAGCTAACTGGAACTATCTTGGAAGGATGTACACACAGAGATGCAATAATGACATAGATATGCAGAATCGTCATTTTATAAACCAAATTCCTACTACACCTATAAAAGGGGGTTAGTATGATTCCAAGGTGATGGAGATAAGTCCCAAGAGCTAGAAGACACTGAAGATCATGCCTACATCATTGTTGTTCCTACATATCTGGTTGAATGTTCAAGACTTGTTCACAACTTTCCCAGTCATCTAGTCATGTAATGTTGATCCCAGCAAGCATCCAGTTGGATATGACTTCTTCAAAAACATGCCACATAGCCCTCTTGACTATTCAAATAATTGGAAATGAGTTTTAGGCAACCCAAAGGTGATGAGCAGTAGAATGATCCAATCAGTATATGAAGTCACATCAAGCCACATCAGCTCATGTTTTCACATGTCATATGACTCTCTTTTGACCTCTTTTTATCTTTGAAATTGGCTTTTCTTCATATACAACCAAATGGGTATTAATTTTATCTATATTCAATGTATTTAAAGGTTGTATTTTGTCTTTTTCTGTGAAGACAAAAACAAATCTAAAAATGTAACTAATTGTTGTATCTCATTAAATGCTATGTAAATCTAGACCATTGGTGTTAGGTTAATCTCCACCATCAATTGAAATCTTGATATGGTGCCTTCTCTATAAAAGGACCATCATTTTCTCTCATTGTAAGCAAGATTTGATAGTGAATTGTTAAGAATCTGCCAAAATTCAGTCAATACAAAAAATGTATTGCAGGTTGTTGGGAATTTGTGTTTCTGTGTTGTCTTATTTTGGATTTCATGGTTCATGTCAATCTAAAATTAGTTATTCAATTGTATTTGTGATTAATCATTCAGATATTTGATGGATTTTCTATCCATACCATTGATGGCTTGTTGATTGTATGTCATTGTGCATGGATAGTTTGGGCATACATTATATGAGCTAAGTTCGATTACGTGAGTTCATTGAGCTATGCTAGGAATTTTGTGTTTGATGAATCCTCTATAGTTTGAAAACCCTTATGTTGCCTTAGAAGATTGCACAGTCTTTGTGGCATTGTGGGTTGCCTGGTTAAGGAGGGATTCATTTGTTGTTGGGAATCTATCTATCTGTTTATTTATCATTCTTGTAATTGTCTATAGGATTTCTCTATCCCTTTTCTCTCCCCTCTTCCTTTTGCATTTTATTTATCATATTTTATTATATTAGGTTTCATAAACTTGCATAGTACTATCCCAGATTTCATGTTTAGTGAATGCAAGTTAGCAGATTATTGGGTGCAGGCTGAAATCACACATTCTATAGCAATCTGGGTCAATATCAGTTTGTTATGCATTGTCAAATCAGAAAACTAATCCAAGTCATATGCAATCAAATCCTAATGCACTAAAGTTTGTTTACATTGCATGTAAGTCCCCTTATTAGTATAGTTGAAACATATCCACTGAGTTGTCCTACAAGCTAAGACCTAGCTGTATAACCTTGGAGTAGTCTTATCTAAGATAGGATACTTTTCAAGAGAGGTGAGATACCCTCATATCTTACCTATGTTGATGTGTGCTAAATACATTATCAACACAACCCAAGAGGTGTTGATGAGCTGAGGGACAGTGTAGATTTGAATAGGAAGAGCACTATAGAAGAAGATTTTGTAGAATCCATTCGCGAGGTTCACAAGGAAGTGAAGGAAATGTTGGAGAAAATTGCTAGCAAATACAAGGAATATGTTGATGTGCATAGGAAGGAACAAGAGTTCGAGGTAGGAGACTTAGTTTTGGCACATTTGAGGAAAGAAAGGTTTCTACAGGGAACATACAATAAGTTGAAGTTTAAGAAGATAGGTTCGTGCAAGGTGTTGAGGAAGTTCTCATCTAATGCCTATGAGATTGAGTTACCAGTAGGGATGGACATATCTCCTTTTTTCAATGTTGCTGATATATACAAGTTCCATGAAAGAGAGATGACTTTACAAGGGGGTACATACTCACATTTGCCTGATGTACAAGGATGGTTAGATCAGTTACTTGAAAGGAAGATGGAAGAAGTAGATAAGGTGATTAACTCTCGAGTGGCTAAGAATACCATAGGAAAGGACTACATGAAATACCTAGTTCAATGAAAGAACAAAGCTACAGATGAAGCTTCTTGGCTGAGTACTACAGAGTTAGTCAAGTATGGAATTCCAATTCCAGACTTGCCAAAATGTTCATGAGTTTCCAACTCATGGAACATTTTAGTTACCCAGCATGTTTGATGTAGGAGCATCCGGGTCCATGAACAATCCTAATCAACCAAAAAGATTTATTTGTTTTCTTGCTAGTTTGTTTTCTTTCATGTTTTGCTATAGAAGTTGATGATAAAATTTATAGAGAATTTTCTATGGATTCTTGGCCAAGTGTTTACTTGATCTTAAAGAAGATCCAAAAGGGTACTCACATTTCAATTTTGGTGAAGATCTGAGCTAAATTGGACAAGTTATGCAAAAGTGGCACTTTTCGTGTCTATAAGATATGGAATTATGCAGATGAACCTTGAAATCTCACAAAAATCCAAGTGATAATGTCATTTTGTTAAAAATCCAAATGGGTGTCCAAAATTCCAAGTTGTACAAGATTTTGAGCAAAATTGAGCAAGTTATGCTTAGATAGAACTTTTGTATGTCACAGGATATGTCCAGTGAAGGCACTTTTCCCCACAATGTCTAGTGAAGACACTTTTCCTCACAATTTATAGTGAAGGCACTTTTTCCCGTAATGTCTAGTGAAGGTACTTTTCCCCACAATGTTCAATAAAGGCACTTTTTCTTGCTTTTTCACTCGGAAGCACCCAAAAAGTGACAAAAATAGTTTTTAACCACCTGTACGGCTAATCCAAGAGCCATTGAATGATTGAGAAGTGTCCTATTCACATGATGAGTGTGTTCGCTACCTCAAATGCTTATAAATAAGGGAATTTCACACTAAAAGAGGTTGACTTCTCCATGGTGAGTTTTTGGCTTCTGATGGAAGATTTTTTTGGGTTTTCACAAGAAAGCTAAGATTTTTTTGGGTTTTCATAGAAAATCTAGGGTTAGCTTGATATGACTATTGGAATGATTTTAAGGCTTAGACCAAGGCATGTGTGAATATCATTGTACTCCTACTATAATGTTTTGTATTGCATACGAATAAAGAGTTTGTTATTCCATTCTTGTGTGTTGTTCATTTTGCTGCCTAGTTTAGTAGCTTGTCAAAGCCCCTAGACCTTGACCTGCATCAAGCAACCTGCAAATAATGAATAAATCCAAATCTTCATTCCCTCAACATATAAACAATGAAGAAATTATTCTCTTAATCCCTTCAAATTGCAACAAATTTCTCTAGGATCCAATTATACTTCAATAAATCCTTGAATTTATGTTTTCCTCTTTTGTTTATGGTGCCAAAATTAAGAATTGGATGTTTTTGGTCAAAGCTAACCCCTCCATCATGAGGAATCTTAACCACTAGTTAAAATATCTAGGCAAGGTGCCCTCTCCAACATGCAAATGAATTTTGATTCACATGCATCCACATGCAAAGTAGATTGCTCCATTATGGAAGATTGATTTGGACATTTTAAGGGTGCTTCTTGCAAGTAACATTCTTACCTATGACACAATATATGCTCTCACAAGTGATAATGGTTGTCATAAGTAACACACTTCTTGGAATAGGTGTAATTTAATACCTCGTTGATCTTCTTACATGTGGTAATAAGGGATCTCCAGTATCCCCACCAAATGGGACACCCAAATTGAGAGGAAAATAATTCAAATTTATAAAAGTTGAAAAATAGAGATTTCTCCAAAATCTAGGAACCCAAGGATATTTCTATCAAACTAAAATTAAAATATTATTAGTATGTTAGTGTTGATCACTCTAATACCATGATGCTCTTGCATCATGATGCTTTTATGATTTAGATGATATAAGGTAATGTTTTATGTTATGATCTAGTGAGAATCTTTAATGAATACTAATAACCTAGGACTCCTCAAATACAAGATGCTAAATATTTATTTACTTATTTTGGTGTTTTATCCAACTAGTAATAGTAATATTTTAAAAGGGTTAGTCTTGAGATTCAAATGGATTTTAAAATAGGGGAGAGGACCATAGTGTAAATTTGACTATGGGATAGATTTGCATCTAGTCTATAGTTAAAATAAAATTTAATATATATATGTAAAGTAGATAGTACAAATTTGGAGGGCTCAGTCCTATTAATTGAGAGAGGGAGGGAGGGAGAAGAGAAGATAATGCAAATTTTTATACCATCCTCATTTAAAATATATATACAAAGTAGATAGTACAAATTTGGAGGGCCTAGTCAAATTAATTAATAAAAGTAGAAAGTTTAATATTTTGATTAATATTTTACAATAAATTTTCATGTTAAAAAGTTATTTTCAATTTTTAGCTAAAGGGAAGGCCTCCAATAGCATTAAGTTTCCCACCCTAATATTTTTGAACTGTCAGTTCAGTCCCATGAGATGCAAAATAAAAGGCATGGCTATTGGTAACTTTACATTGCTCTTAAATGAGGCATTTTGTAAAAATACATTCATTGTTGGCATAATCAAATGGTCTACAATTGATAGAAACTAAGATAGGAAGCATAAAATGGACTTGACATCCTCTTGTAGGTGCAAATGAAACATTCCTATGTGCCACAAATTTTGAGAAATTGATTCTTAAGATGAATAGCATTTGAATTAAATTAATTGTTGACAAATTTACATTTTTTATTTCAGGGATCAATTGGATAATATTATTGACAAATATATGAAGTATCAAAATAAGGTTGAAGGTGGCTCCTCTTTTGCATCGGATCTTAATGTATGCCTCCATACCCTATCTATTAGGAATGTCTAAATTAGAAATTGTAAGAGAATGAAATGGAATTAGGAAATATAACATTTTTAATTTGCATTAACAAGAATAGCATGATTTAATAATATATGATGAACATCAAGGTAATCTAAAGTGGTTAATCATTGGGATTGTTATTGTGGAGACTCATGTTCAAATACCTAGATACATGTTATATGTTCACATCTACAAATGTTAAACATGCATAATTACTTATACTACCACATCCAACTATATATATGGAATATCCTAATGAGCTAACATTGTATCATGTAATTAAAAGAGTTCTGAGTGATCTTGTACAAAAGATATAAATAGGTAAAGTAAGATTAGCTTATACTTTTTAACATGGTAGATTATATAATTGAATTGGTAAGTATTATAAATGAAAGTAGTAAACTCAACAAAGGTATTTGATATTGCCTAGTTTGTCAAGAGAGACCAAATTGACATAGGAGATTGTATTTTTATGTTTCAATTAATGAAGAACACTCATCAATTGAAAAAATATATTATGTCTATAGGACTGAAAATATATGTTGATGAGGTAGAATAAAAATACAACAAAAATTTAATCACTTTTTGAAAAGTGGTACATTAGTTGAATACTATGGAATAAAAATGGTACTAAAATTAATGGCTCATTTTTTCAAGACATACATGTATGAAATTTTATGATAAAAATTATAGAAGGATCAAAATATTATTTTAGTTAATTTAAAATTGGTAATGCTTCCACACCAAAAAATCTAAAACCATTAACTTAACTAGTCAAAAAAATCATAGTTTCTTCTTTGGATGATAACATGCTAGTGGTCCTTGAAGGAAATATTCAACCCCTAGCCCAAAGTTCCCAAAGAAGTAACAACTCTAAAAAAATGAGGTTCATAATTAACTATAATTAAATCATACATTATGGTTTGACCTATGGTAGCTACAAGCAACGACGATAGTAGGAATTATATAATAGTCATTCTCTGAAAACCATACCAATTAGGCAAAGCCATATTTATTCCTCAAAATTTCTACCATACCTTGGTTTATATGATAATTTTTTTTGCATCATTTATAATTGAGATATAATGGCTCATTTTATATTTTAACACCCTAAAATAACACAATGAGCTATAGTTATACACAATAATTTGTCAAACTATTTTTATATTGTGAACCAAATAAATATTTTTATAAAAATGGTCCCTATAAATAATCTAATATTATTTTGACCTTTATCTAGGTAATCAAGCCTATATTTTCTCCCTTCCTTAATGTTCAGGATTAAGAAAAACCTTGAAAACTAGGGATATATCTAGAAGTTATAGAAGCCCATATGCCCTACATCCTCCTCATTGTATGATTCAAAATAAATTCCTTGAAGTAATTTGAAGGTGGCAATATAACCTACACAATGTCTTTTCTATAAGATCACTAGACTCCACCCACACAAATATTTTTCAATAAGATTACTAGACTTATGTATTTTTTGGTTGATACACTTATGTAAAAGACATTTTTTTAAAGACCAAAGCTAGTAAAAACCAAGGGAATAATTTGTAGGATTAAACTATTGTCATCACTTATTTAGTATTATCTATCTTTATCAGTATGTGTTTCAAACAAATTCTTCTTCTTCACATCTAGAGTTCATTTCTATTGGTAAGTGCATGGAAATGTGGGTCTAAAGGGGGTTGAAAGTAGCCACTTTTTTCTTGAAATCAACAAAAACTAAACCGTGATGAGGAATTCAAGAGATTTATTATCAAAATTTCAAGATGTGATAAGAACAAGTTTAATAGTCCTTATAATTTAGTTTCTAAACTACTATTTTTTAAAAAATGGTGGATAATAAGAGGGTCAAATAGGGGGAGCACACAAAGATGTCATTTCTTTGTTTGAAATATATAACATATATTTGGTGTGCTCCCCATAAATTGTTGGCTCTTTAAAAGTATTTTATAAGTCCATTCATTAGAAAGTTAGTTAACATTATGTAGTATTTCACAGTGTTTTTTGCTAATTTTTCAATGAATAGATTATTTTTTACTAATTTTCAAAGTGGACACATCCTGAAAATAAAAAAAATGAGTGTGTTCATCCCCTAATTTTAACAAAAAAAAATAAAAAAAAAAATAAATGTGTATAGAATGGAATGTAGAATTTAAAGATGTAGTTTACTTCAAATTTGGATGAGTCTATTAAAATGGCATCAAAAGAGTAATACATGTTTTATTGGTGGAAAAAGAAGACACCACTAAAAGTAATCTAAGATTAAAACCTTCTTATTTTGAATTTTAGAAAAATATATGGTTGCAAAGTTAATATAAAGATTGATGTCACAGTGGTGATTTTTTGAAATAGTGTCTTAAAATGTCTAAACCTAATTGAGAGCATACTCAAGATTTGTTTGTTTTTATGTTTTTTGCAAAACACTAATTTGGGAACCTTACATGTAGATCCAACCCTTAGACTTGGATATCCAAGCCCAATCCAAGCCTAAAGGTGGGATTCCAAAGCAAATGTGGTAGGAGAGGATACAAAACTAGATTCAAGCATCTCCCTGAATAGTTATAGAATTCCATTGAGACATGTCATTTACAAGAATTGTGTTTATGAAATAAGCTTCTTGTAAGTTACAATATGTATCCCACCCCTTGTAGACTATAATTGCATCACTTGATGCCCTATAACAATCTAAGAGACTTTTTTGGTCAGAAAATTGGCTCAACAACCAACCCAAAATACAATGAATAGGAATGTATTTATAGAATTTTACAACTAGGCACTTGGAGGGAGATTTCAAATATGCATCTAATTAGATATAGCCTCCAAGATGCTAACATGGCCATGTTAGAAGAATGAAGCTATTGGGAAGAAGATTTACCTGGGATCACACAAGATATACTCATCAAGGGTGAACACGTCAAACCCTTACCACTATGGGTAAGAAAACAACATCGAATAGTGAGGAGAAAACAACCACCACCCACAACAACCTCTCTGAATAGAACTAAAAAATGTTAGACTAAGGAAGAAGGTTTCTAAATGAGAAGACCAATGAAGAACAAACATGAGACTCAAAAGAACATTAGGGTCATGCTCACCATGGTGGACCTACAAATAGCCTGGGAAGTGATGTCAAGGCTATGAAGGCATGTCAAATACTTATGAAATAGTAATAAATTTATATTTCAAATACTTAGAGAAGTGCAAAAAGAGAAAAGGTACATAGGAGTGAACAATGGATGATGGGGTTGGTAAAGATTTTGAACCCTATTTTAATGGAGTGCATCCACATTGAAGGAGAGTAGATTAGATGATGGAGAAGACTTTGAGAACACATGGATTATACCAAGATGAATCAAGATGAAGCCACAAAAAATCTAAAGTATTCTATGCACTAAAAATCACAAACATGCCACTACAACAATATGTTGGATGAAGTCCTAGTTTCCTCTAGCTGGGACTACATCAGCACATACACTCTTGACATGTGCATATTTCACCACTTTGCTAAGAAACATGGTTGATTCCCTTGTTAATGGGCCTTTCAAGGACACTTTTCACCAGGACACTAGCACCCCGTGCTAGCGTCCTGTCTGTTGGTGCCAAAAGAATTTGAATCTCAAAACATTAACCTTGTTGCATTAAGCAATGCACCTTTTTGGCCTTACACAATCAGGCCCCCAAAAATAACATGGGATTCATATATAAACAACCCTCTCTCCCTCATTTATATAGGACATATAGTTACAAGCTTTACAACTTCTAGGATATGAATTCTCTCTAGCGAAGCTCTCTATTTGCAAAGATTATTATTGTTATTGCACTAACACTTGTAGGGTATTTGAGGAAGCTTATTCCTCCTCCATCAAATCCTTGTGGGTGATTTATGTTGCAAGATCAATCCAACAAGAGTTTCATACTTATGGTGAAGCTATTTCATTTGTTTTGTTCACTGCAATCCTTATCAGTTGATTTGCCTTTGTTAATCACAAACACGCACTCTATATCATCATTTATCTTTTCGTAGTCGAGGTGGGAACACCAACATTGGGTTTTACTGAGGCAAGCCCCTATACAACATAACCAATTTTCCCCTTTTGTGTATGTTCAGATCCAAATAGGGAGTTTCAGACATCAAGGAGTGACAAAAAGATGGAAGAATCCAAGACAAAGATCATCGATGGAAGTTGTGTCCATACAAAACTAGAAGACCCCAGCATATCGCACTAGTGTCCTAACCATTCAGCTCCTTCTAGTTCCAGGTTCTATCTAATCTGTTCATTTCTATTCTTCTCTTATTTTCTATAAATAGTAACTGTCATCTATACTTTTTGCTCAATTAGTTAGTTTGGTCTTCACATTACTTAGTTTAATCAATACACTTGTTATCAATCTTTCATATTTATAACAAAGGAATAGAGCCCCCACCAACACATCTTGGATCTTTTCTGTGGACAACAACCAAGCATAGAGCCGTTGGTGGCTTGTGTTCCAATGTTTGATAGGAAAGATTGAACTAGTTAGTTCATAATTGACTAGGGCATCTTTTCCTATCACACAATATGTATCTTCCTCAATATGTTCTCTCCATCTAGAAATATATTCTTTGTATTCCTTTCTTCCATTCTTCTTACTTACGCATGTACCCAAAACCCACTCTATCCTATCTGATGACTTCTTAAACATTTACTACCTCTAATCAACCTCTAATGACAATTATTGGTTACCAACATCTTCATCACTATAATAATCATATGAATCAACAATAATGGATATTAGTGAGATATCCAATCTTTTCAACAACTCAATTTTATAATCATTCTCTAAAAATCTATTCAACACATTTTAAGGGCCAAACTTCTTGGGATTCAATTTAGTATAAGTTCCCTTAGGTAAACTTTTCTTCATTAAATGTGCCATGACTAACTCTCCCTTTGAGTAAGTCTTTCTCTCATGTGATCATCTACACTATCCTTATAGTTATCCTTACTCTTTAATTTATTCCTCACTTATGCATAGACCTCCTTCATGTGTTGTCCAAAGTGTTCTATATGTTTCCTAACACACTCACCATCTAAAATTCTTAATTGATTTGTAACCTTTGGGAGATGTAGCATACAAAGCTTGAAATGAGGTCTTTCCTATAGACCTTGTAATGCCCCACCAAGGAACCCAGAGGATAACACAACTAAACTTACAAAAAGGACAAATATTTTTTTTTAAAATGAAAGAAATAACAATAATCATATATTTATTCATAACATTTAAATTAAGCTTTATCCTCTTGGGTTCCACAGCTGCATTACTAACAAACTAAAACAAGATCTAACCAACATTATGAATTAACTAACAACCACAATTCATTCTAAGTCTAATTGCATCAGATGAATAAACACATACAATTCCATATTATATCATCAGATAAGTAAGCATCAAGATCTTGCACATAGGATCACAAGTACATAAACAAGTTCCTTTACAAGAGAGTACAACATTACATTGTTTACAATATCGCTATCCAGATTACATTGGAGTACATATATCAAGATAACAGTACATAATTCAACTGATATACAAGACTGAAACATGATCATAAGTATCGATCTCCTCAAGCTAGAGAAAGATCTAAAATCTGCCATACAATGTACATCCTTCTTGTGCATGAACAACAACAAGGGAAACCAATGGAGATAGAAGCACAAACACCTGACCATGTGAAACCCTAAGGTCCACCCCCCCGTGCTAGGAGATAACAATAAGGTCCCACAATATGAAACAATTAAGAAGATAGGAACACAACACAAAAGGCTAACATGACTCCAACATACAAGTACAAATGACATTCACAACAGAGTCACCACTTCCTCCAACAGTCAAAAAGATAATAGACTAACAGGTACAAGGACTACACATGACTCTAAAATAACACCAATCAATAAGGACATCACAAGTAACTCAAACATCACTTCTAGAGGCATTCACAAAACAAAGGGGAGTGATGCAGAGGCATCCACACTATAACCTTAACATACAGCATGGATGTCCGCAACCCATCATCATCATCATCATATTTCCCTTTACACTGTCAGCATCATCATATTTACTGTCGCCAACCGATATCCTCCTGCAGACAAGCCTTCGCCCTCTCGCATGTCAGCAGCATCATCATATCCAACTATCGGTAGCATCATCATGTTCGGCAAGCGCGAACATCCTCCTGACGTCCACTGTTCACTTTACCGACAAACTCAACCTTCACTATCTTTAGCATCATGATGTTCAACATCATGTTCATCAGCAGGATATGGAACATCCGGTTCCTCCCATATATCCTGATGATGACAAACCTTAACTCCACGCACCGTCCCTTCGATGCTTACATCACCCCGATATCCTGATGACGATGACGTCACATGCAGCTCCTCAATATCCTGCTGCTCCGCAACATCCTGATGACGTATATCCTGATGATGATGACGTCATATCCTGGTGTTGGCCAAACTTAACTTTTTTTCAGCCCACGATCAACCTGATCTTCTACCTTATGCCGATACGCTCCTCCTCAGCAACTCCTGATGACGATCACCCCGACGTTCATTCACTTCATGCACTCGATAGCACCATGCTCATCTCCATCTACCCGGATGACGATGCCCGAAGCGACTGCAGGATATTCACCAAATTATCCTGATGATGCCGTTTTGACAAATTTCCAGCCTTAGCGGATTTTCACCGTTTTGATCCGCCGAACCTCCTGGGATGACCCGATCCACTTCCAGGGTGATCTTCCAAACTCTATCAGCTCGACCTAGCACATACCCATGCTAGGGTTCTCAACATCTCTCGATGGCGATCCTGCACACCTGCATGCAAACAGAAAGCAAACTAAAACCTAACCTACTGTACATCGCCATTCCACCGATCCGACGAATCAACCGGTGGGATGGATCAGCGAATCCATGAAACCACCCAAAACAGCAAATCAATCACACAGTGGAGACCAATCAAAAAATGAACACAACAGGATCTCTTATTTGATTTCAAAAGATGCTATTACAATATTCAGTCTCTCCTCTCTCTCAGCAAAGCCTGATCGATGATATCCAATACCAACCGATCCTCATGCATATATAGGTTTTCCTGTGAGTACTACCACTTGACTCCAAGCGGCTGGGAAATCTCTCCAGGCGGCTGGGAGATCCAACTGGACCTACAGCATGACAACTGTTCTAACAAACTATCTAAAAATAGTAAAACATGGTCAGCATGATCTTAGCATGGTCAGCATGACCTTATTACATGCATTGGTCTTATCAGACCTTCTTGAAAACATTAACAAGACCTAAAACAAACTAACAGCCTCATGGAGGCCAGCTGTCAGGTAGGTGCTCCTGCACCATACTCCCCAACAGAAAAGAACTCATGTCCCATGAGTTTAGTATGTGGAAGTCCTCCACCTGTACACTTTATCATGTCAGTGTTCTGACCTGTTCCAGCTTTATCCTCATGCTTGTCAATGTAGGCCTTTCTCTCACATACCCTGTGTTTGTTAGGTTGGCTGACCAGAACCCCTGTCTGAACTGCCTCTTGAACTTCTGCAATGTTCAACTCTATCTTCCTTTCAATCTTTATAGGACAAACAATAGTCCCAACGATGACAACATCCTTGTCATTCCTCTCAACTGGTTGCTGTGTGCAAACCTGTTTCTGCACCTGCTGCTGACCTCTGTCAGTCAAAACTGAAATTTTCTTCAACCTATTGTCCTTAACAACTTCTTTCCCTGCAGTATCCTCAACTACCTTTATGCCTGCTCCTATAGGCATCTACACAAACTCCTTCTTTCCCACTAAAATGATTTTGGCTGCCCCTGTGCTACAGCATCTGCCTGCAATGGCATCAACATAATAGTCTTCCCATCTTTCTTGATGGTGTAGGTATTAGCATACCCATCATACAGTACCCTCCTATCAAATTGCCATGGTCTACCCAATAGTAGGTGACAACATTCCATGGGCAAAATGTCACACAAAACTCTATCATGATATGCTCCAATCTGAAAATCCACATATGCCTGTTCATAGACAAAAAGTGATTGACTATCACTCACCCAAGATGCCTTGTAAGGGTGTTGGTGTGGAATCCTTTCCAAATTCAGTTTATCCACCATTTCCTGAGATACCATGTTGTCTGTTGAACCAGTATCAATGACAACCTTACATATTTTACCTTTGCTCTTACATGTGGTCTTGAAAAGAGCTCTTCTTTGCATCAGATCCTTTGATGCCTACAAACTAATTCTCCTTAGCATCAATGCTTCTCCCTCCTCAGGATATGCATAATTGTCAGGTTCCCTATCTCTTTGATAAGTGTTTGAACTCTGCACACTTTGCTCTACTTTCTCTTCTTGCACAAGTTGTACTCTCTTGTCATTTGTTCTATCATTTCTGGATGATGAACCTTTGTTTTCTGGACATTTGAAAGATGGATGACCAAACTCACCACAGGTGTAACATGTGCCTGAAAATGTAGTAGAACCTCTACCACCTCCAAATCTTCCTCTATTACCTTTCCATCCACCTCTGAAATCAGACTGTCCCTATCCTTTACCAGTGTCTTCTTGACCCTCATTGGTTTGCTTTTGTGTAGGGGCTGCTCCTCTTCCCCTCATATTGTTTCCTCTTCCTCTCATGGACTTATCTTGTCCTCTATTCATCTTTTCTTCAATCCTGATTGCCATTTGATAACAATCCTCCACATTCTTAGGGTTAGCTAAAACTAACTCATCCTGTATGTTCAATCTCAAACCAGCCAAGTACCTAGCCACCTTTTCTACCTCATTCTCATGATGACCAGATCTCATACTCAATTTATAAAACTCCTCAGTATATGCCTTCACATCCCTTTCCTTCTGCCTTAAAAATTGCAGCTTCTTAAACATCTGAATTTCATAATCCCTTGGCAAGAATTTACATTTGATCCTTGCTACCATCTTATCCCATGAAGTGATCTTTGACTTCCCTTGTTTCCTTCTCTTAGATTGTACATAATCCCACCAAACCAAAGCATGACCTCCTAACTTGGTCTTTGCAATCTTTACCTTCTGATCCTCAGCAACATCTTCACATTCAAAGTGATTATCAAGTGCAGCAATCCAATCCAGTAACTCATCTTCATTCAAACTTCCATTATACTTGGAAACATCAACCTTTACCTTAGGTTTATCACTATGCACTGCCTTTAACAGTTTTGCAAGTCTCTGGTCTTCAGCATCCAGATCTTCAGCTACCTCTTCATACTCTTCAACAGCATCTTCATCTTCTTCAGACTCACTGTCTTCCACTTCCCTCTTTTTGTTCTTTTCCAGGGCTACAAGCCTGGCTTGGAGTGCTTCAGCAAGCTCCTTCATCTTCCTCATCTCTCTGGCATGTTTTTCTTTCATCTCCTGCAATTCCCTTGCAGTACCACTACCTTTTGGAGGCATTTTGTCAACCTCTCAATCAACACACAACACACAATCAACTCTACCTCTGCCCTTTCGGTGACAGAATCAACACACAACAGCCCAGACCTTTTGCTGAGCTCTGATACCACTATGATGCAGAGGCATCCACACTATAACCTTAACATACAGCATGGATGTCTGCAACCCATCATCATCATCATCATATTTCCCTTTACACTGTCAGCATCATCATATTTACTGTCGCCGACCGATATCCTCCTGCAGACAAGCCTTCGCCCTCTCGCATGTCAGCAGCATCATCATATCTGACTATTGGCAGCATCATCATGTTCGGCAAGCGCAAACATCCTCCTGACGTCCACTGTTCACTTTACCGACAAACTCAACCTTCACTATCTTCAGCATCATGATGTTCAACATCATGTTCATCAGCAGGATATGGAACATCCGGTTCCTCCCATATATCCTGATGATGACAAACCTTAACTCCACGCACCGTCCCTTCGATGCTTACGTCACCCCGATATCCTGATGACGATTATCCTGATGACGATGACGTCACATGCAGCTCCTCAATATCCTGCTGCTCCGCAACATCCTGATGACGTATATCCTGATGATGATGATGTCATATCCTGGTGTTGGCCAAACTTAACTTTTTTTCGGCCCGCGATCAACCTGATCTTCTACCTTATGCCGATACGCTCCTCCTCGGCAACTCCTGATGACGATCACCCTGATGTTCATTCACTTCATGCACTCGATAGCATCATGCTCATCTCCATCTACCCGGATGACGATGCCCGAAGCGACTGCAGGATATTCACCAAATTATCCTGATGATGCCGTTTTGACAAATTTCCAGCCTTAGCGGATTTTCACCGTTCTGATCCGTCGAACCTCCTGGGATGACCCGATCCACTTCCAGGGTGATCTTCCAAACTCTATCAGCTCGACCTAGCACATACCCATGCTAGGGTTCTCAACATCTCTCGACGGCGATCCTGCACACCTGCATGCAAACAGAAAGCAAACTAAAACCTAACCTACTGTACATCGCCATTCCACCGATCTGACGAATCAACCGGTGGGATGGATCAGCGAATCCATGAAACCACCCAAAATAGAAAATCGATCACACAGTGGAGACCAATCAAAAAATGAACACAACAGGATCTCTTATTCGATTTCAAAAGATGCTATTACAATATTCAGTCTCTCCTCTCTCTCAGCAAAGCCTGATCGATGATATCCAATACCAACCGATCCTCATGCATATATAGGTTTTCCTGCGAGTACTACCACTCGACTCCAAGCGGCTGGGAAATCTCTCCAGGCGGCTGGGAGATCCAACCGGACCTACAGGATGAAAACTGTTCTAACAAACTATCTAAAAATAGTAAAACATGGTCAGCATGATCTTAGCATGGTCAGCATGACCTTATTACATGCATTGGTCTTATCAGACCTTCTTGAAAACATTAACAAGACCTAAAACAAACTAGCAGCCTCATGGAGGCCAGCTATCAGGTAGGTGCTCCTGCACCAGGGAGAACACAACTAGACAATGTTAGACTGCAGTAGGGATGAGTGTCATCGCATGGTCCTAGCATGGGTTACCCTAATAATCTCTAGCTAGACACCGGACCCCATCCATGGGTTACCCTAACAGTCTCTCGCTAGGCACCGGCCCCCATCTATGGTTACCCTGACAGTCTCTCACTAGACGTTGGCCCCATAGGGTGACACATGCGGAACCAACATTCCTTTTGTGAGGACAAGGAAGTTGATTTTGCCAACCATGGCCTTCTCAACTCATCCTTAGCTTGAACGAGCACTACAGGCATGAGTGAGGCATCCAATTATCTTGATTAGTGTGAAAACTACCCAACCCTCTAAATTTATTATTAAGTTATCACTGGATTAACAACTTCCAATGGGTTACCCTGACAAGCCTCTTTGGGCGGCGCCGGCCCCACATTCAAAGCCACTCCCCCTTCACTGCATCTAGATTCTCAAAGCCCAAAACAAAACACAAGCATGAACTATCACATTTCTCATCATGATACATTTACAACACAAAATATACATCATTTCACATTACACAGAGCAAGGCATTACACATCTTGCATTGTTATCATAACAACATGAATAGGTGCACTGAGCAAGGCATTATCCATCTTGCACTGTCATTATAACCACATGAATAGGTACACTGAGCAAGGCATTATCCATCTTGCATGGTCATCATAACCACATAAATTAATAAATAGAGGGGAGTCAACATATAACCAATACATATTCAACCATTAGCAAGATTACATAATCATAGGAGTCACACACACGACTACCTCTCTTGGCCTTCGGAATCAACTTTCCCAAATGACACAAACACTTGACACACTAAACACTATGGTCTCACATCACATTCACTCTCAAATGCACATCATAAACTAATACCCATCAACAATATTTTTAAGGAATGTAACATTAATCCAAGTATGATCAATCATCTAACAAATATAAAGTGAATCTATCTCAATAATACATAACTGTAACTTTCTAATCACCAGTAGTAGTTACAATATGATCATAAGATATAAGTGTCCACAAGCAACAATATTTTAACTAATAATTCTCAAGACTTATTTTAATTTCATTTAATTAAAATGATTGCAAACAACATGCAAATAACCCTAAGGCATACAAATTAAACACGACAATTATTTACACTATTTACACTGATGTAGATTTCATTAATAATCTAGACAATTTTGTAAATACTATTAAATATAACTATATAAGCAAGGCTAAAAGCCTATAATATTAGAATGCTACAAATATCTTACACTAGATAGAATCACAAGATACAAAACCTGAAGCTACAATGAAAGAACCTTGTTCTAAGGTTAGCTTGAGAGGAAACAAATACAAAACAACAAAACATTCCTATAGATCTAACATCTTCATCAAATCTACCACACTTTTTATCACATGCATATGATAGGATCAACACAAAATTAAATTGTTGAGAAGGCTTTAGAAGCTACTAACAATGCAAAATGTGAAAGCATAGATAGGGCAGGGAGACTGATTGGTAGAATGTCTCAAAGAAGTCATATGATGGAAAGCAATGATCATAGGATATGCACAAAACAAATTTGTTGAAAAATCTTAGAGAAACTCCATTCAAAAATATAGTTATTGGTGACGCAACTAATTGTTTTAACAGAGACAAAACGGGTGAGAGGTATACAGTCACAAAATATTCATATCTCAAAAATGTCAAACTGGGTATAGCTAATTTTTGGATATGATTGAGATAACTAGGTCATGCACCATATATTAAAAAATTAGAGAAATCTAGTTCGTAAAAATAAAGTTATGGATAACACAATAGACTGGGTTTAGAAAATGTAGAAGAGAATTCATAGAATATTTCACTAAATCTAATGCAACAATAAATCAATTTCATATCTCAGTCCATACCTGAAATATTGCTTCAATCACATCTTCACAAATTTCTCAGCTCGCATCCATTTTTCCCCAAGTCTTTTCTTCTGGAAACTATGGTTTATGGTGCCAAAAGAAAAATGAAAACTTTATGAGAGAGAGAGATATCCTGAAATCATAAAACATATTCTCCTCTTTTTTGAAATGCACGCTCCCCCCCAAATAATGTCTTGAGATTTCAAAAATAAAGTTGAGCATGCATAACCACCCCCATGATTTCTTCCAGAAGATTTTCCTTATTAAAGGCAATAGATTCTATCTTTATTACTTCCTCTCAAAACACAATTTCTTTCTACTTACTAAAATTTGTCTCTTACAAAAAAGAAGCAATTATTTATAGATTCCCCCTATAATGGCAATAAATTCTGCCTTTAATACTTTCTTACAACATGCTATTTTAACTAGACAATAATCTCTCTCTAATTTTATTTATTTTAGAATTTGCTATATATATAAGTTATTATGACAACTCATAGATATTATAAATTTATTTTTATTGCCACTAACAAAACATTTACTTGTTTATAAAATATTTTCATTTTAATTTTATCAATTATATTCCCATTTTAATAACACTTTATTTTTCCTCATTATAATTATTATTATTTATTGACCGTAAAATACAATATAATATAATTTCTCATAAAATTAAATTTGCATAAAAGCATCTATATTTATTTATTTATCAAAAGTGCCTTCTTAAGTTACTAATTTTATTTTAATGCAACAATTAATCAAACATTTCCAAACAAAATAACCCAAATGCCAAACAATACCTGACACTATGCATGATCAAAAAGCATGACCACAATGACAGCGACTGACTATCATCCCCATACAGACAACATTGACTAGGTATAAAACTAGATACTCATCCTTTTCAAGGATGATGGCTAACTAGGGGACCATAGGTTATCTCCGTTCAACAGTTCCATTGGTTTTAAGGCACGCTCAGACCTGTCAATTCAGGTGGAGTCAATGCCTAATACCTGCAACCTGCAGCACACAACACGGTCTATACACAAGTATAATAAATATCAAACAGTCACGGAGTGAAAGAGAATCACAACGTTGCCAGACGCTCACGAATGAGTGGTACGACATTGTCTCTTTTCACACCACACAATAATCAGATCATCCTATAATACAAAATCAGTAGCATAAAAATTAATTCTAACTTATGATAATCCTAGTAAGATCAACATCATAATCACCTAAATGTAAAACAATGTCAGAGCATATGAATTATCAATGTCGCAAAAAGGATTATCAATAAAATATGCTAACTTTCATATGAAACCACATATGAGGATAATCAAGAATGTCACCAACATGAATGTAGCATCTACAAAGATCATATAATGTACAACATCAAATGTTTAACATACCCTAAATATTCGTATTATTTTACTTTCATCTTCATGCTCCTTAGCCAGACTATCTGCACATCCAAGATGAGAAAGGAGGGGCACTACAGACCTATTCACTAAGTTCTTGAGCACAAATTTAGCTTCCACCAACAAGGAATTCCATTGTGCTAGTTTGTCTCCTATAACGTCAGAAAATGTCCCCTTGGGGGCTTTTCCCTCTTTAGGTTTAGCTCCTGGGTCTTTTGCATGCTTTTAGGACATCTTACATCGTAATTTGGCATCCTGATGGAATAAGCCCTAGGTAACATGACAAATGGGACCTAGGAGGACCCCTTGAGCTTAACCCTGCCCAAAATAGGGGGGAGGACTTGGGCACCTGTGCCATAGTCCTGCCCTATTTTGGGTCAAGCCCAAATTTTAAGTGTCAGTTTATGACCATTATTTGGTCCCTAAGCTGACACAGTAAGTTTGAATTTACAAAATTTTGGTAAGAATGCTTATAGTTGCATATAAAAGCATGATTAGGCATTCATTTAGAAACTAGATTGCAATTAGATTTCAACTAGCTATCAACTTGTGTTTCAAGGATTTCATTGTGTTGCAAGAGTAGATTTGTGTGGTTTGTGTGTTTCTGTTTGTAGATTTGAGTATCCATTCTCTCATGAAATGAAGAGCATCTTCCTCCCGTGAAACCTTCACTACAAGGTGACATTATATTGTGTTTTCATCATCATTTCCTTTAGTTTTTGCCTCTGCCTCACAAGGACATGCACTCTCTATCTGACAACAGTGTTCAAAGAATTAAGTGCCCTCTGAGGCTTTACTGAGGTAAGCCTCCAAACACTAGAACCCCCTCCCCAAGTTTTCACAGTTGTAGGTTACAGGTTGAGGAGCTGGACAAAGTGAAGTTGCAGGAAGACATCTTGGAGTGTCAGAATTGTAGAACATGAAGAAAATCTACCCCCTGGACTTGGGCGCCCACTCATTAGTCCTCCAAGTTCTATGACGGGAAAATCTCTAGAACAATAGGAAAGAGTTATAGACTGAGTTCTCAGATCCGGACAAAAATATAGGCCTTGGACTTGGGTGCCCACTCCTATGTCCCTAACTTTTCTACCTTGGAACCCCAAAAATAGGTACTCTGTGATTTGACATTTTACATCCTTCTACAAGAGCTTTTTCTATAATTCATCCATTTATTGTTGCATTTGCAAAATTAGGGTTTTAATGGTTAATTAAGCATAAGAGAAGGAAAATTGATAATTAAACACCCTAATCCAAGTTTCCCTACATCTCACAGTGACCTAGGGTATGATAGTGCATTGCCACTCGACCCTAGGTCCTTGAATGTAAAGGGTGAAAGGAGGATTCAAACATCTAACAACTAAAACATAAACAAATCCAAATTTTACCCTAAACATTTTGATGAACCCATGTTTTAGGACTTAATTGCAAATTGCTAAGTGTTTGTCTTCAGATTTGCATTGATTCCTTTCATCCATTTTATCATTCATCTTATTGCATTGGAAAAATTATTAAAAAAAAAATTAAAAATGAAAAATTTGAAAAAAATTGCATTCTAGGGTTTGAATTTTGACATAGTTTAATTGCATCTAATTAAAATTATGATTTTTGCATTAGATCTGAAATTTATTTTCATTTAATTCATAATTTTCATATTGCATTTGCAAATTTACAAAAAATTGAAAAACTTGAAAAAAATTGGCATTTTTAGCTTGCATTTTGATTTAATTTAAATTAATTTGAATTAATTTTCCTTTTAATTCAAATTTTTGCATTAGATTTGAAATTCATTCATTTATTTAATTTTTATCTCATTTCATTTGAAAATTAACAAAAAAAAATTAAAAATTTGAAAAATTTGAAAAAAAATGGCATTTTTAGCTTGCATTTTAATTTAATTTGAATTAATTTTCACTTTATTTCAAATTTTTGCATTAGATTTGGAATTTATTCATTTATTTAATTTTCATCTCATTGCATTTGAAAATTAAAAAAAAAATTGAATTTTTTTGGCACTTTTGGCTCAATTTTCAAATAATTTGAATTAATTTTCATTTAATTTAATTTAATTTCTAATTTTTAAATTAGATCTGACTTAAATTTAAAAAAATCATTTTCATCATTTTCATAGAACATTTGAAAATTTACAAAAAAATTGGAAATTTTGGAAAATTTCTAAAAAAATTTGGCATTTTTGGCTTGATTTTCAAATAATTTGAATTAATTTTCATTTAATTCAATTTAATTTTTGATATTTTCACTAGATCTGATTTAAATTACATAAATCTATCATTATTTATTCATTTGCAATTTTCATATTAAAATTGGTAGGGTTTGTTGGAAATTTCAAATTTTTCTTATAACCTAGTAATTCCAAAAGCTAGGGTTTGTAATTAAAATCTTGTTTCAGATTTTACTACTCATCTTAGGCACTCATTCAAATCTATTTTTGCATATATTGTCACATATTAGTGTGTTTTTTCATTTATATTTCAAAAATTTGCATTTACACATATTCAATTTCAACAAAAAACTAGCAATTTTCATTGATTTTCACTTGGTTTTGACTTATCATCACCCTAGATTTGCATCAAAAACATGTTGTGAAGGATTTTATTGTTGTATTGGACTGAAAATAGATTTATCATTTTCTGCCCTTGATAAAAATCCTTACAACACCTTTTCTTTCATATATTTGCATTGAAAAAGTACAAAAAAATAAGCATATAGTTTGCATTGGTCTTTTGCATACTTTTAAGAAAGCTTTTAAAATCTGACTTTGCATCTCATTATGGCCTCTTCATGTTATTCATCTCTAAAATATTTGCATGAGTATATCCTATATTTTGAAAATTTCTCTAATTTCACTAATGAGAATCATCATGTTCTAGAGCACATAGCTTCTGCAAGTGGTATTGATGCTTCTATATGTTCTACTTATGAGCTGCAATTACTTTGTTATGCACATGATTTTAATAGCTTCACACTATTCATAGGAGCATATCCTTTGATATTAGAAGATTTTAACTAAATTCATCTCTAAGAATACTCATGAGAAAGATGAGAGTGAAAGCTTTTTTCTGCCACAGAGTATGATGATGATGATGTACCTTCCTCTTATCGCATTGCTCTCCCTAGCCAAGATGTAGCATTAGTGCATGAGAAAAGGTCTCTCACATTAATTACTTTAGGGATGGATGTTGGGTGCAATCAAGAGGAAAACAATGTTAATTCAATATTCATCAATAGACTTGGTAGCAATATTCCTAAGATGGTTGTGTGAGGGGCACCTAGTGCACCTTCTTACTTAAAACTGGTGATTACGGTTCAAGGTGTTCAAAATGTGTTACAACAACCACACCACAATATGATTGCTCACACATATAACACCCGTAATAACAAGCAAAGTAAGCAAGCACCGCATGTGCCTATATCTCTTCCATGTTCTCAACCTATGCTCCCCCCACCACCTCGTCTTACTCATAAAAGTGGTCAAGAGTATGATCTTGTCGAACAACTTTATGCTATGCCGACTAAAATCTCCCTTTGGGATTTAATACAAACATCACCTACATACCATGGAATTCTCCAAGAAGCTTTACAGAAGGTGATTGTCCCACCTATTGCTAAGCCTAATGATGTAACAGCTATATTGGATAGTATGCATGGGACAAAAATGGATATACTCTTTCAACCACATGAATTACCATCAATTGAAGTTCAAAACAAATATGATCCTCTTATAATCTTTGTCAAAATAAATAAAACGTTGGTAAAATGAGTTATGATTGACAATGGATCGTCTCTTAATGTTTGTAGTGCTGGGTTGACCTACTACACAAAATCAAGGTTAACACATCACAAATCAAACCAAATGGCTTTAGCATTCTTGGCTTTGACAATGTTGGACGACACTCCATGGGCACTCTAACTCTACCTATACAAGTAGGATCTATGCTTGTGCCTACCCTGATTCATGTCATGCCTTGTTCTTCATCTTACAACATGATTCTTGGTAGACCTTGGATTCATGCATTAGGGGCAGTTCCTTCCACCTTGCATCATTCAATCAAATTTATATTCAAAGGAAAACTTCATACTATTCATGCTGATCCTGAACTAGATAATTGTTTACATATTGAAATGTAAAAACTAGTTTACAATCATATGAGCTTAAACAATTCATCAAAGCCTCTAGCCATGACTGATGTTGTGAAAGATTCTATACCATCGAATGCACTCTTTGGTGATAATTGGGGCTCATTAGATTTTAATCCTTGGAGTATAGGGGAATATAAAATTAATAGCCTTGACACATCAAAAGTGACATTGATCTCACTTAAGCAATCTTTTGAAACACCTAAGAAACCTAAAGTCCCCTTGGTAGAAAATAAAAAAAATACTCTCACTTACACTACAAATTATGACACCTATGAGGCTTCACCATCTTCTAAGGAAATGACATCCCATTATGGTCGAGGATTTAAAATCCTTTATAAAAATTGTGAATATGTAGGTAAGGGATGTGGTGTAAATCAACAAGGGATTCGAGTACCTATAGAATCCGCTTCAAGACATTACTCAAGCGGCATTGGATATAACCCTTTTAAAGAGAAGAAAGCCTCCCGTCGCCCTACACTTAATGTTAATTCAACAAGATCAAAACAACATAACAGATATCCTAGATATGTATGTTCTTAACGATGGTACCCATATAGGTAAGTATCTCTAACCCTTTATCTCTCTCATAATGTGCTTCCCCTGTGATGTGTTGTGTTATTTAGGCCTCCTGGGATGACCCCTGATTCTCCTGTAAGGTCTGGGATACTAGGAGACTGCCTCTGTTGTGACCTTCTTCTATTTGTATCATCATTCTTCTATATTGCCTCTCTCTCTCATTTCATTATTGTGTGTTGTGTCTTACAGACATAGTGTTGCAGTTGGTGACTTGGGGGTACCCTCCTATGTGACTGTTCCTAAGACAATTGTTTCTCCTCTCTGAGTTATTGTTTCCCTTCCTCTAGTGTTTCTATCTAGCAGGCGGATGACAAAAAACATTTATACTGATGCAGACCTAGTGTCCCTTTCGAGAGCAATCAAAAAATAGACTTAGTTCCTAATATGACGATGGGGTTGTATATTTTATCTGACACTTGGCTAGTGGAAGCACTCATGTTTTCCATGTAGTGACTATGATGATGTTTTTATTGCATTTAGAAACCTTAACAATACTACTACTCTATTCACATTTGTTTGTCTTTGAATCTAGCCTTGGTGGTACTCGATTCAGAGACTTAGTGATATAGCCCCATGGTTATCCTCAAACTCTGAATTCATTGTATAACCTTGGCTCTTTGTGTGGTTAATCATATGCATTGATGTTGATGTTTATCATGATGTTGTAGACACTAACATGTTTCTTGCAGGGATGTGTTTATGGGAACATTTGGTGATCGTAAAGTACATGTCACCTCTGGGGCACATGGGCTTTGAAAGAGCTTGTGTTCCCTTGTGTGTTTTCTTCCTACCTTTACATGCTTGATATCGATGTATGATATCAACCACCTTAAGGTGGGGGCATATAAGGTAAGTTGTCTGTTGTAGATGTTAGCTATGTGCTTGTCCTCAAATGTAGTTTAAAGACTAGCACGATGAGTGCTTCCTGCATCCTGAGTTTGTTTGTAGTCAATCAATCAATCATGTAAGCCCTCTATGGAGGTGGGATATCACATATATCCTTTTTATCTTAAGCCCTCTACAGAGGTGGGGATGGTGTATTTCTCGAAGCAGATTACATCATCCTGTCATTTTCAAAAGTCCTCTACGAAGGCAGGGAGTGATTTTGTGACTAACTCAACCCTTAAGCGTGTCTTCGGTGATTGTTGTGGTGAAGCCCAATTATCGGTGTGTACCTGTAATATGCTTGAGATGGTTTTGGACCTAGAAATAGGAACACTCCATTGCTTGTATGCTGTGTTTTCTCCATGTCTTCAAGTGTGTGTGTTTGGCGTGCTTTCTTTGTTTAGCATGTTTGTTGCCCCATATGCAGTCTAAAGACTAGCGTGATGAGTATTTCCTACATTTTGGGAGGTTTTTCATGTCTTGCGTGTGTGTTGCCCCATATATGTAGTCTAAAGACTAGCACGATGAGTGCTTCCTGCATTATGGGAGGTTTGTTTACTTTCTAGTACTTGCATCTACATTTCATACATATGAGAAAAAGAAAAGAAAAGATATCATTTCTGTCTTCCATGCATTAATGTGTCTTCTATGCATTTACTATCTTCTCTGTGTTCTACGTGACTCTAACTATCTTCTCCATGTTTTGCGTGCCTGTTACTGTCTTCTATGTGATTGGCGTGTCTTTTCCGTGCTTGGTGTATTTTCTGTGTTTGTGACCATACTTTAATGCATGTATTGGCCTTGCGTTTATACATACATTAAAGTGAGGGCTAAATGTAATGTCAGAAAATGTCCCCTTGGGGGCTTTTTCCTCTTTAGGTTTAGCTCTCGGGTCTTTTGCATGCATTTAGGACATCTTACATCACAATTTGGCATCTTGATAGAATGAACCCTAGGTAGCATGACAAATGGGACCTAGGAGGACCCCTTGAGCTTAACCCTACCCAAAATAGGGGGGAGGACTTGGGCACCCACACCCTAGTCCTGCCCTATTTTGGGTCAGGCCCAAATTTTAAGTATTAGTTTATGACCATTATTTGGTCCCTAGGCCGACATCGTAAGTTTGAATTTACAAAATCTTGGTGGGAATACTTGTAGTTGCATAGAAAAGAATGATTAGGCATTCATTTAGAAACTAGATTACAATTAGATTTCAACCAGCTATCAACTTGTGATTCAAGGCTTTCATTGTGTTGCAAGAGCATATTTGTGTGGTTTGTGTGTTTGTGTTTATAGATTTGAGCATCCATTCTCTCATGGAATGAAGAGCATCTTCCTCCCGTGAGACCTTCACTACAAGGTGACATTACATTGTGTGTTCATCATCATTTCCTTTAGTTTTTGCCTTTGCCTCACAAGGGCACACACTCTCTATCTAACAACAGTGTTTAGAGACTTAAGTTTCCTCTAGGGCTTGATTGAGGCAAGCATCTAAACACCACAACCCCCTCCCAAAGTTTTCATGGTTGCAGGTTACAGGTTGAGGAGCTGGATAAAGTGAAGTTTCAAGAAGACATCTTGGAGTGTCAGAATTGTAGAACAAGAAGAAAATCTACCCCCTGGACTTGGGCACCCTCTCATTAGTCCTCCAAGTTCCATGATGGGAAAATCTCTCAAACAATAGGAAAGAGTTCTAGACTGAGTTCTCAAATCCAAACAAAAATATAGGTCTTGGACTTGGACACCCACTCCTATGTCCCTGACTTTTCCACCTCAAAACCCTCAAAATAGGTACTCTATGATTTGACATTTTACATCCCTCTGTAAGAGCTTTTTCTATAATTCATTTGTTTACTGTTGCATTTGTAAAATTAGGGTTTTAATGGTCAATTAAGCATAAGAGAAGGAAAATTGATAATTAAACACCCTAATCCAAGTTTCCCTACATCTCACAATGACCTAGGGTATCATAGTACATTGCCACTCGACCCTAGGTCCTTGAATGTAAAGGGTGAAAGGAGGATTCAAACATCTAACAACTAAAACATAAACAAATCCAAATTTTACCCTAAACATCTCCTAATAGACTTCTCAAGATATTACCATAGCTCATGTTTACTACTCCTATTTGACTATTTATCTATGAATGGTATGAAAAAAAATAATTAATTGCGTACCTAATTTTTTCCATAATATGCACCAAAATGGCTTAAAAGCATAGTATATCAATCCAGTGTGATACTATATGGAAACCCATGTAACCTAATCATTTCCTTGAAGAATAGATTTATAATCCTAGTTGTATCATTTAACTTTTGACAAGGAATTAAGTACACCAATTAACAAATTTTATCAACCAAAATAAAATAGAGTCATTACTTCTTTGAGGTCATAGTAGTCTAAGGACAAAGTTTGTGGAAAGTCCTTACTAAGGCATTTCTAGTATTAGAAACAAATTATACAATCCTACATTCTAGGCCACAACTTTTGTAGCTTAACATACCCTACATCTCTAAACAAATATCTTGACATCTAGGTACAAACGTAGCTAGAAATATGTCTCCTCGAACATGACCAAATTTCTATGCACACCAAAGTGTCTTCTAAGTTCCTCTCTATGTATTTCCTTGATGAGATTATAGAGAAATGGTTTATTTTGAACAAATATCCTTTCTGAACAAAATAATCCTCAAATAAACATTTACCTCCAACCTAAGGTTCAATGCAACTTCTCCATGCATATACAAAATATAAAACCAAATGGATAAAACAAAAATAAATACAACCAAATGGGGCCAACATGTAAAAGCCAAGGAGGTGTTCTAAGACAACACCACAAAAATAGGGTTGGGGCTAACATCTAGGACCATGATGCTAGTTTCTTTAGTCCTTTAGCCCCACAAAGTTTGAGTGTCAAATTAAGTGGGCTTAGACCAGTTCTAACTTTGTTTTATCAAGTTTATTCATTAGGATTGAGATTTTATTGTTTAATGTTCAAAAAGGTGTTAAAATGGGTTCTAGTTACCAAGGGTAAACATTTTACTCCATAACAATTGGTAGGAAAAAGTTACCTTTCAACTATGCCACCATGTAATCCCACTCACATATTTTCAACTTACTATTCTTCACCTTGCCTTTCTACAAATAATCCCATCATAAGTCTAGATGCCTCTTCAACCTAGTTGTTGCATACTTAACTCTCTTATGGTCATCAATGCAAATAAGATTGAAATACTTCTCTAGATTACTAGTCTAATCCAATAGATCCTAAAGATCCAAACCTCTAGAATAGCATGGGAGATCAAATCTTAGTTTACTTCCTACTCCCAACAATGCTCTAGAGAAAACTTATTTTTTACACTTATTTCCTCTCTTGAACTAGAATCATCTTCATTGCATGGTTCTCTAACTTATCTCCCATCATGACTAACATCTTCACCTATGACCATTCCTATTCTCTACCTAGTCCCAAGCATTTCCAACTTTACTAATATATCTCTTAGTATTCTATACAACTTATTATCATGCCACTACCTCTTATCATCTTACTCATCATTCTGTTCTCCTCTTTAATAATTTTATTACCTCTCTTTTTGTTAACTATTTTATCCTATATCTTACTTGCAATGCAACACATGCACAAAATTTTACAATGGGTGACCTCTAAGACTTCCACTAACCTAGAAATAAACTAGGTTTTCATACCATTTGATCCAATCATGGATAGAGGGTCTAGTTAAGTCTATCTATTTATACATCCTAAACATACAAATAGGAATCTCAATGAAAGAGTATACAATAGAAGTCGATTCCTAGAAAAACTATGTTTACAAGAATGGCACAAAAGAAATATTTCATATATAATACTCTAATATGACATAAGTCTACAACAATCTAGGAATAAAAGTGCTTGCCACAATCTTACATGCAAAAAAAATATGGGCCAAGATTATAATATTTTGAATTTAGATCTTCTATTTGTTTCATCTCCTTACTCCCCACTCTACCTTATTTCAAGATATTAGCCACCTTTTTATAGACAATCCTAGATATAGTGAGGCAAGGATGACCAAGACATATAAAACTTGTACAAAATCCTAAAATTAGGTCCTACTAGCCTAATAACATGCCATAATTTACAATAAAAGAACCAATTAAAATATAGACATGTGGACATATTCAAATTTGTAATACAATAAGATTAAAATATGGAGGATCTCTAAGAAATATGCATTATTGTACAATAGAAAGACTACCTATGACAATATGGCATTGAACTTTGATAATAACCAAAATGAACCTTGCATTGAGAATTGGCTTCTACAGTGACAAAATAATGAATATGACACTCCAAAGTACCTACAAAAAAAAAAGATTTTTTTGGTTGATGTAAGATTGCCCGACCCCTAAGATGCTCATAGGTGACACATGTGCCAATGTAAATCTAGGATTGAATGGAATAATGATGCAAGTGACAATGATGAGGATGTAGCATAGTTGTTTCCCATGAAGGATACTATTAGGGACTCGTGTTTAACCCTTCACTTTACTTTGTTAGTATATTGTTGTTGGATGCATATGCTTTGTAAGTTGTCCCATGAGTATATTGTATTATCCCACATTCACGGGAAATAATAGTTGTTTAGATTAGACTTAGTATATAAGTACATGTTGAGGCCAATGAAGGCATCCATGAATTTATTGTATTGAGCTTGCTCAAAGGAGGTTGCCCCCTCGAAGTGGCCTGCAATCAATAAATTCCTTATGTGTTTCTGCTATTTTTGTTATTTTGTACATTTTTCATTATATTGTTGCAGAAGGTTCCTCTCATCTGGTATTAGAGCACTTTCTTGGGCTCGTTGGGTGGAATTTCTACCGATTTTTTTTTTTCTGCAGTGGCCTCCAAGCGTTGTGATTATTGCAATAATTCTTTTTTTTTTGGCATCTGTATTGTTCATTTCAATTGTAGGTTTGGATCAGGGAATAACCCTATCCACTTAACTGGGGGAAGTGCCTGGGCATAGCCTTAAAACTCATTGTGAGGAGTACCACAGGAACCCTGAACTAGCTGGCCCATTGAGAGGACCTGCCATTGAAAAGGGCAATATCCCCTACCTGATTGACTAGTTCCCATTCGTGAGGTAAACCAAGAGCTGTCATTTGTGGAAAAGTGGTTATCAGTTTTACCTGAGCCATTGAGTGAGGGGTACTACCCCAATACACAAGCCGTTAGACAACATTGGTGGCCAATTGACTCCCCTGAACCTTTAGGCAGCTGAACATACCTGGGGCCCATAACTATTGATAGCTGGCAAATCACAGATTGAATGTCCAAAGTTGTTTGCAAATTGTTTCCATTTTTTCACCATATCTTCCTTGCTTTAGCTCTGTTTCCTCTCAAAATTCACTAAAACCCATGGAATTTCATTCTGCATATTTCCTTCCTTGAGGACCCTATCCCAAATTCCACTTATCAAAGCCAGAATCCCATATTTGTCTATTTTTAGGGTTTTCCATAAATTCTTCGATTCTCACCCAATAGCCTTCAAATTTTGCCATAGTGTTCATTTCCTATTTCTACTCCTTTGTCCCTCTTGGATAAATTTTCCCATTCTTTCACCTCACTTCTGAAATCCCCATTTTATGTTTCCCTGTCCCTCAGAAAATGTCCAAAACCTAGTCAAACCCCAATTACCCATCAGAGTTTTTCCCAAATCCAAATTTTTCTTTACTAAAAAAGTTTCCATTTTTGTTTTTCTACCCATTTCCAAAAAAAAAATTCCCAGCCTATGGTTGTCACCTGCACAGGAGCAAAAAACATGGAGGATGAACTTGCAGCCCTCAATACCAAACTCCAAGACTTGGATGAAAAAATTCTTGGCCTCAATCTTCAGCATTTAGCCATGAACAATAGATGGCAGCCAGAGTCTTCTGCAGACACTAGGTTCTTTGCTTCCAACAATTTTTCATGGGCTGAAGCTTGATTTTCCTTGATTCAATGGTGATGATCCGACTGGATGGATATACTGAGTAGAATAATATTTTAGTCTGCATAATACTTTTGCTGTCAACAAAGTCCCAATTGCATCCTTTCATTTGGAATATGAAGCCCTTCAATGGTTCCATTGGTACATCAAGGCTCATGAAGAGCCAAAATGGACAAAATTTTGCAAACTCATTTTGCAACGATTTGGCCCTAGTGCTTTTGATGACTTCACAGGAGCACTCACTAAACTTTGCCAAACTGGCACTATGAGAGAATATTAGATAGAATTTGAAAAACTAGCCAATCACACAGCGGGATTATCTGATGAATTCTTTAGGAGTTGTTTTGTTAGTGGTCTAAAGGATACAATCTGATCTGAGGTTAAAATGTTCCATCCTAGCACAATGATGGAAGCCCTAGGGTTGGCTAAGTTGGCGGAGGACAAGAACACAACTCAACAACGCTCCAAATCCAATTTTGTTCCATTCAAAAAAATGGTTTCCCAAAGACCTCCAATCACGCCAGCTCCTAGAACAACTCCTATCAAGCATTTGACGGAAGCAAAGATGCTAGCACATAGAGAAAAATGGCTTTTATATAATTGTGATGAGAAATTCACTTGGGGACATAGATGTGTTGAGTAAAAGCTCTATCTCTTGGATGTGGATTCTCCACCTGCAACTGAAGTTTATGAAGATGCTCAAGATACAGTAGATGATCAGGTCAAAACTCAATAGTCCCCTATTGACCCTACTTCTTAGGAAGACCACCCAGAGATCTCTCTCCATACTTTAGCAGGAGTCACCACCCCACAAACCATGTGGGTCAAGGGTTACTTCAAGAAGCTCCCTCTTACAATACTCATTGATTTTGGTAGCACTCATAACTTCATTGACCCTCAAACCGCCAATCATACTGATTGTTTTGTCCATCCTTGCTCCAGCTTTGAAGTCATGATTGCTAATGGGGGCACATTACCTTGTAAAGAGAAGTGTCGCAATGTACATATCTCTATTGGAGATTATAACCTACACTCTGACATGTTTTCCTTGACCTTAGGTGGATGTGATGTAGTTTTGGGTGCTCAATGGTTACGCACACTTGGACCCATCCTATGGGATTTTGTTGAACTTTGGATGCAATTTTCAGACAATGGGCAAAAACACACATTGAAGGGCTTACAACCAGGGTCTCTCAACATCATCAGTTCACATCGGATGGAAAAGATTCTTAAGAAGAATTCACATGGTGTCATCTCTCAACTCCATTCCATTCAGATGCAACTATCAGTGGTCCCCACTACTCCTTCGAATCTACAATGACTTTTGGATAGGTATGCACGTGTCTTTACCAAACTAGTGGGATTGCCACCTTCATGACTAGAGGACCACCATATTCAGCTCCTTCCTGGAAGCGTTCCTCCCAACATTAGACCCTATCGCTACCCATTTCACCAAAAGACAGAGATTAAGATGCTTGTTTGAGACTTACTGAAGCAAGGTATTATTCGCCCTAGTACCAGTTCCTTTTCTTCACTAGTTCTTCTTGTCCAGAAAAAAGATGGGTCATGGCACCTCTGCATTGACTTTCAAGCACTTAATCACATCACAATCAAGGATAAGCTTTCGATTCCTATTGTTGATGAGCTTCTTGATGAGCTTGATGGCACTCATTTTTTCTCCAAGTTGGATCTTCATTCTGGGTATCACCAAATTCGGGTTCATGAGGATGATATCCCTAAAATAGCTTTCCGCACGCATGATGGCCACTATGAGTTTTCGGTCATGCCCTTTGGCCTCACTAATTCTCCTTCAACTTTCCAGGCATTGATGAATAAAATATTTCAGCCCTACCTGCGGAACTTCATTCTGGTTTCTTCGATGATATCCTCATCTATAGAAAAACATGGGCTGAGCATCTCCAATATCTGGATCTTGTATTGTAACTTCTATCTAATCATCATCTCTATGTAAAATAGTCTAAATGTGTTTTTGTCTAGGAAGAAGTGGAGTATCTCGGGCATATTGTTTCAGCCCAAGGGGTTCGAGTGGATCCTGGAAAAATAGATGCCATGAAAAATTGGCTACATCCTCAGACACTCAAGAGCCTCCATGGTTTTTTGGGACTGGCTGGCTACATCACAAGTTTGTCAAGGATTACAAGAAGATTGCAGCTCCATTAACAACTATGTTGAAAAAGGATGCTTTTACATGGACACATGCTTCTGAGTGTGCATTTGAAAAACTAAAACAAGCTATGTGTACTACACCTGTTCTAGCTATGCCAGATTTTTCCAAGACCTTCACTATTGAGAGTGATGCTTGCGGAAATGGACTCGGTGTTGTTCTCCTTCAAGATGAACATCACATTGCATTCACCAGCAAAGCCCTTTCTAGTAAGAATTTAGTACTCTCTACATATGAGAAGGAAATGATGGCTATTTTTCATACAATACAGAAGTGGTGGCCATACCTACTAGGGAATCATTTCTACATCAAGACTGATCACCAGAGTTTGAAATTTTTCTTGGAACAACAGGTCTCCTCCCCAGCATGACATAAATGGGTTAGTAAACTCATGGATAATGACTATGAGATCACTTACAAGAAGGGTAAGGACAATATTGTGGTGGATGCTCTTTCTCGCACATTTGATGACCAAGCTTCTCTTTCAGCTATTTCTATGCCTATTCCAAATTGTTTGGAATCTATCCAGCAAGGCTATGTCAATGACTCTTCATTAGCTCAAATCATCCAACAGTTGGCCAATAACCCTTCTACTATACCGCATTACTCTTTGGATGGTGCTGCTCTGAGATACAAGGGTCGTCTGGTGCTTCCCTAGTGCACAGATCTTCCACAAGTTGTCTTCTATGAACTCCATGCTTCTCCATTGGTAGGGCACTCTGGGTTTCTCAAAACTTTTGAGTGGGCATGGCGTAACTTCTTTTGACAGGGAATGAAAAGGACAATTCAACAGATGGTGGCTGAATGTGATACTTGCCAATGTAAAAAGGGTGAAATGACACTCCTTCTTAGATTGCTCGAACCCTTGCCCATCCCTACATAGATTTGGACAAATATTCCTATGGATTTCATTGAGGGGCTCCCTAAATCTAGAGGGAAGACAATGATCTTGGTTGTGGTTGATTGCCTCTCCAAATATAGTCATTTTTGTGCCCTGAGCCATCCCTATACTACCTCCTCAGTCGCACAAATTTTCATGGACCAGATCTTCCGTCTTCATGGCATCCCTTCTTCCATTGTCTCAGATCGTGATGCAACTTTCACCAGTCATTTTTGGATAGAACTATTTCAACACACTGGTACCAAATTGAAGATGAGTTTGGGGTATCACCCACAAATAGATGGTTAGACTAAAATTATCAACAAATGTTTGGAAACTTATCTTCATTGCTTCACCTCAGAACAACAACATCAGTGGGCAGAGTGGATCCCTCTTGCTGAATGGTGGTACAACACCTCCTACCACACTGCGTATAAAATGACTCCATATGAAGCAGTCTATGGTCAGGCACCGCTAGTGCTCCTTCCATACACCCCTAGTAGTTCACCAATTCAGGCAGTTGACATGGTTCTCTGAACCTGAGATTAGATTCTTCGCATCTTGTAGGACGATCTTCACATGGCAAGAAATCAAATGAAACAGCAAGCCAATCAGCACCGTTCTGAGCACACTTTTCAAATAGGTGATATGGTTTTTCTTCATCTACATCCATACAAGTAATCATCCCTAAAACTCAAAGGGTGTCATAAGCTGGCTCCAAAGTTCTATGGCCCATATAATGTTCTTTAGAAGATTGGGTCAGTTGCTTATAAATTGGAGCTTCCTCCTTCCCGCGTTCACCCAATATTTCATGTCTCTTGTCAAAAGAAAGTTCTTGGTACCAACATCAGAGCACAAACTATTTTACCAAAACTAGATAATGAAGGATCTATTATTTTGGAGCCGGAGGCAATCCTCAATAGGTGCACTCATCAGCTTTGCTCTCGATCCATCACAAAGGTATTAATTTAGTGGGATGGAATGCAACCAGAGGATGCTACATGGGAACCACTCCAGATTCAACAACAATTTCCACATCTTAAGCTTTAAGGATAAAGCTTTTCTAAGAGGGAGGGGATGTTAGGAATGTGTGTTTAACCCTTCTCTTTACTTTGTTAGTATATTGTTGTTGGATGCATGTGCTTTGTAAGTCGTCCTGTGAGTATATTGTATTATCCCACATTCATGGGAAGTAATAGTTGTTTAGATTAGACTTAGTATATAAGTACATGTTGAGGCCAATGAAGGCATCCACAAATTTATTGTATTGAGCTTGCTCAAAGGAGGTTGCCCCCTCGAAGTGGCCTGCAATCAATAAATTCCTTCTATGTTTCTGCTATTTCTGTTATTTCGTGCATATTTCATTATATTGTTGGAGGAGGTTCCTCTTAGATACACACATAAAACCATATAAAACAAAGACTTAAAAGGTGGGTATAATTTATTCCCTCAAGTTCAATGCACACATTATTATGGATTTGTTTTTTTAATAAACACACTAACTCAATTAAATATTTCACACTAAAATGTTCAACTAGTATTTTTTTCTTAAAATTAAGTTATAATAATAATGGAAATACCATAACTATGCAATGTATAATAGCTCATCTAAACTTTTAAAAGATTCTCTTTTGTCTCCAATAATGAATTAATCAAAGCATTAAACAAGAACAATAACTTTACTAGACTATAAAAATTACATTTCTAATTCCAAAATTTACAATTTCATAAATGAATAATCATTTCACACACAGATTCTCTCTCTCTTAGATAGCTATCTAAGTGTTAGATTCAGGACAGACAACTGAGAGGGGGGGTGAATTAGTTGTCCAAAACTGTCTTCCAATTAATCACTTAAATCCTCTTTGTAACTCAGTAGCATAATAATAAACCAATCATGGAAACATAATGCATTAAATCAAGAGCAGAAACACATTAACACATAGGACACCAAGATTTTAACGTGGAAAACCCAGTTAAGGGAAAAACCATGGGGTGACTAACCCAAGATTGTATTCTCTATTAAAAGAATAAGAAGAACAAATGGCACATGCCAATTAGGGCTCACTGCCTGAGCACACTGCTCACAAGAGGCCTATTACCTATAGGAGATACACTGTCTATAGAAAAATAAATATTACATACTTGAACTAAAGAATAGAATCTTCACCATGCTTGAGTCAGTTCCATTTAAGCCCAATACTTATGTTCTTCCTTTTTCTCTACTACTCTTTACCACACACTCATCTCCACCAAGATACCTTTGAAATGACTTCACAACCTCTTATTTATACAAGACATTTGACTTTAGGATAATCATCCAAGTCGGCATATATTACAGAGCAAATACATAAATACAACATGAATAATTACAAAAAGACTTCACACGGATCAACACGCTGATGGTCACATAAATCTGAGACTTCAATCTTCCTTTAGGAACACGCCATTCTTCATAGAACATCTTCAAGATCATCCACAGGATGTGTAACTCATCCAGTCGGCCAGACTTAGGAAGAACATCATCATCTGGAAGTAATTCTTCAATTACAAGCTCAATCTTGAATGTAGATCACCAACATGAACTAGACACAATCCAAAGACCTCCACAAGCTTGCCTGAAACACCAAGAACATCCACACTACTTCTACTTAATGAAATATTTCTCTCCTTCATCCGGAACCTCAAGAACACAGTCTGTTATTACTGTCATATTGGAATAGATGCTTGCAGACCTCCAGATCATGAACCAATTGAGTTGTCAATTTACATTGACTTCCTAAACACTCCACCAAATCCACAGAACAAGATATTGCATTTTTGGATCTCACCGGACCTATCTGAGTCACTCTGTCACCTCTGAACATCTGCTAGAACCAGGTTTACTCAAGTGGCCATAACTTCTTCAGATCTTCATGTGGGCCTCTCAAATATTTATTGGATCATCTTAAGACACATGTCTACAAACCCTTTGATGCGCATCTTCTGATATTCATCTTAGCTGGGATCTTCACCTCATTGTCTTCACTATTCTTGTATGTTCTTGATAGGACTAATTTTCTCAATATCCTTAGCATACAACTCATCCAATCCTCATCATCAATGCAACAGGAGTATGTTGACATCAATGACAACACTGGTTAGGCCCATACTTGCAACAATCTCCCCCTTTGTCATTGATGGCAACATATGATGTGAAAAACTGTTTTAACCATAAAGACAAGAACTTCTCCTTACTAACATAACTCCCCCTATCAACAACCATTCGCATGTCTTCTCTTCCTTTACTGCTCCCCCTTTGAATAGAAACCACTTGTTTTTCAGATGTCTTCTCTCCCCCTTTGACATCAATGGAAAAGGGCACATACTCGCATCACTTTAGAATCATACCAGTTGCTCCCCCTGAGTAGCAGCTTTTCATCATCAATCTAGACCACAAGATATGACTGTGAGATCCACCAGACTGATGCACATCAGTGCACCTTAATTCAAAACCAAAGGGGTAATAACCCCTAACTTCTCCCTGAGATACTCAAAAGAGTCCTTAGGTAGAGGTTTAGTAAAAATATTTGCAATCTGATCCTTAGAAGGCACAAACTCCAGTCTGACTTCATTCTTGTTCACTTGCTCTCTCAAAAAGTGAAACTTGATGGATATATGTTGTTTTTGAATGTAACACCAGATTCTTTGATATATTTATTGCACTTGAATTATCACAGAAGATTGTGATAGGTTCCTCATACTCCACTCTTATGTCTCTTAACATTTGCTTCATCCACAATACTTGAGTGCAACTACCTGCTTCTGCAGTGGACAAAGATATTTCCTCTTGTTTCTTTCCCAACCAAGAAACCAATCTTTTCCCCAAAAAGAATGCTCCACCGCTGGTACTCTTCTGGTCATCCACATCTCCAGCCTAATCTGCATCTTTGTTGAAACCAATCTTCAAAAGATGCTTATCTAGTCTTTCATACTAGGCTCTTGGGGCTTGTTTGAGTCCATACAGTGCTTTCTTCAACTTGCAGACCATATCACCTTGATCAGACAATTAAAAACTTCTTCTTCCAAGTGACCATTCAGGAAGGCAAACTTGACATCCATCTGATATACTTTGAAATCCTTAAAGGCAGCAAAGGCAAGAAATAATCTGACTGCTTCAATTCTTGCCACCAGAGCAAAAATTTCTTCAAAATCAACTCCTTCTACTTGAGAGTAACCCTTGCAGACCAATCTGGCTTTGTTTCTGACTACTTCACCATCTTCATTTAGTTTATTCTAGAAGACCCATTTGGTTCCAATCGCATTCTTGTTTCTAGGTCTGGGAACAAGATCCCAAGTGTGATTTTTCTCAATTTGCATCAGCTCTTCCTCCATTGCTTTAGTCCAGCTTTCATCATTGCATGCTTCATTCACTGACTTTGGTTCAATCTTTGAAATCAGACAATACTCTTCTGAGTCTTGAGCAATCTTTCTTCTTGTTTGAACACCTTTGCTTTTATTACCTATGATCTGATCTTCAGAGTGATTCAGTCTTACATACCTAGGAATTTTGGGATTTTCTTGCACTTCTAATCCTTGAACAGGTTCATTCAAACTTATCTCTTCTTCCTTATTCACAGGATCAGTCTAAATCTAGATTTCAGAAGGGGCTTGGACTTCTTGGACCAAAACATCATTCTGATCATCTTCATCATATTCATAAAGCCTTGAGGGTTTTTTAATACCTTCATCAACCTTCACATTTGTACTTTCTACAATCTTTCTCAATTTCTTGTTATAACACCGGTATGCTTTGCTTTGAGTAGAATAACCCAAGAATATTCCTTCATCACTTCTAGCATCAAATTTGCCTAGATCTTCATCTCTTTTAATGTAACATTTGCTACCAAAGACTCTGAAATACTTCACAGTGGGAGTGATGTCAAACTAGAGTTCATAAGGAGTCTTACCGGTATTGCTTATGATTTGTACTCGATTAAGAGTATAGACTACCATGCTTACAACTTCACTCCAGTAGATCTGAGGAACATTTGCTTCTATCATCATGGTTCTAGATGCTTCCTGGATGGTTCAGTTCTTTCTCTCCACTACTCCATTCTGTTGTGGAGTCCTTGGAGCAGACAACTATTTTTTTATCCCATGTTTCTCATAGAATTCTATGAAATCACCGGATGTGAATTCTCCACCTCTATCAGACCTCAAACATTTTATGTTCAATCTGGTTTCATTTTCTACCATAGCCTTGAATATTTTGAATTTTTCAAGAGCCTCTGATTTCTCTTTTAGAAAAGTCACCCACATCATTCGGGAATGGTCATCAATAAATAATATGAAGTATCTATCACCTTGCACACTCCTAATTCTTGTCGGACCACATAGATCAGTATGAACTAAGTCCAATAATTTGGTAGAAGACTATTCCTTACTTTTGAATGTGACTCTGCTTCGCTTACCCAAATGACATTCTTTGCACAAACTATTAGTAGGTTTCACCAGTCTTGGAAGATCCCTTACAGCCTGAGTGTCGCTTATCTTGATGATATTATCAAAATTCACATGACACATTCTACTATACCACAAGCAACTTTGATCAATTTGAACAAATAAATAACTTTTGCCAGTACCAACCAAGTGGAAGATATTACCTTTTGTTTGAGTACCGGATGCAATCTCTGTTCTAGAACTTTCAAAGATCTTGCATTTTCCATTTTTAAATCGGAGATCATAGCCTTTGTCCACCAACTGTCCAACACTGAAAAGATTGTGCTTTAAACCTTCAACATATAGTACATTACTAGTTTTGTTATTTCCATCAAAAGAAATAGTTCCTCTACCTCTGATTCTGCTAGCAAAATTATCACCAAATTTTACCACTCCTTCATATATTTCCAAATCTATGAACTTATTTTTGTCATTTGTCATATGGTAGGAGCATCCACTGTCAATGACCCAATCATCCTTTTCTTCAACTTGGGCAGCTAGAGCTCTTTGTACCATTTTATGATTGATAGATTTAGAGGGCATTGGATCTTCTTCCTTGATGGCAATAAACACCCAGTCACTTCCGGATTTGTTTCCTGTCTCTAATTCATCATCTATTACTCCATCATCATCATCTTCATGAACATAGTAACATTTCTTTTAGAATCTTGATTTGTTAGGATTTGATCTTGAAAATATTTCCGGACATCTTGAGGCAAAATGACCAATCTTATTGCAGTTAAAACATTTAAAAGGCAATTTCCCTTCATACTTACTGGATCCTCTTGGCAATCTTTTTGCAATAAGGACTTCAAGTTGTGCAACTTCTGCTTCATCTTCTTCTAGATCTTTTCTTGCTTTTTAATACCATGATAGTTTCTTTGAAGAGTTCTCTCCTAGATCAAACTTTTGTTTTCCTTTTACAGAGGCACTAGCTTTGAATGCAGATTTAGTCTTAGGGGGTGCATCTCCAAACTCGGACAATTCAAATGCAACTAATATACCAACCAATTGATCTCTTGTGATTTTTGAAAAGGATCTGAATTCTTCAATAGTAGCAACCTTGTATTTGTAAGAATCATGAAGGGATTTAAGAACTTTGGCAACGATCTCATCTTCATTTAAGAGTCCACCAGCACATCTAATGCCACAAATAAGCTCATTTACTCATGGCATAAATGTAGTGATATTTTCATCTTCTCTCATCTTCAGGTTTTCAAATTTTCCTTTTAGACTCTGTAGCTTGGTACATTTGACATACTTGTCTCCTTCATGTAGAAGTTCTAGTTTTTCCCAAATCTCATATGCAATTTTTAGATCAATAACATTTGTCAGCTCTGAATCAGATAAGGCACTTAGTAGAGCTTCTTTAGCCCAAAGATTGTTTTCAGCATCTCTGATTTCATCTACAGCTCTCGGACCATTCTGTGGAGGAACATACTTCTTTGAAGTTCTGATCCAATATTGCATTCCCATACATTGCAAGTGACATTCCATGTGGCTTTTCTAAAGAGTGTAATTGGTTCCATCAAATCTCAGACTATCCTTCTTGGAGGATGACATCCTGGATCTCCTCAAGTGGTTAAGCTCTTTTAGAGGAACCTTGCTCTGATACCAATTGTTAGATTCAGGACAGACAACTGAGAGGGGGGGTGAATCAGTTGTCCAAAACTTTCTTCCAATTAATCACTTAAATCCTCTTTGTAACTCAGCAGCATAATAATAAACCAATCATGGAAACATAATGCATTAAATCAAGAGCAGAAACACATTAACACATAGGACACCAAGATTTTAATGTGGAAAACCCGGTTAAGGGAAAAACCATGGGGTGACTAACCCAAGATTGTATTCTTTTTTAAAAGAATAAGAAGAACAAATGGCACATGCCGATTAGGGTTCACTACCCAAGCACACTACTCACAAGAGGTCCACTGCCTACAGGAGACACACTGTGTACAGAAAAATAAATATTACATACTTGAACTAAAGAATAGCATCTTCACCATGCTTGAGTCAGTTCCATTTAAGCCCAATACTTCTGTTCTGTGTTTCACTCTACTCCTCTTTACCACACACTCATCTCTGCCAAGATACCTTTGAAATGACTTCACAACCTCTTATTTATACAAGACATTTGACTTTAGGATAATCATCCAAGTTAGCATATACGACAGAGCAAATACATAAATATAACATGACTAATTACAAAAAGACTTCACACGGATCAACACACTGTTGGCCACACAAATCTGAGACTTCAATATTCCTTTAGGAACACTCCATTCTTCATAGAACATCTTCAAGATCATCCGCAGGATGTGTAACTCATCCGGTCGGGCAGACTTAGGAAGAATATCATCATCCAGAAGTAATTCTTCAATTATGAGCTCAATCTTCAATGCAAATCACCAACATGAATTGGACACAATCCAAAGATCTCCACAAGCTTGCCTAAAACACCAAGAACATCCACACTACTTCTGCTTAATGAAATCTTTCTTTCCTTCATCCCGAACCTCAAGAACACATTCTATCATTACTGTCATATTGGAATAGATGCTTGTGGACTTCTAGATCACGAACCAATTGAGTTGTCAATTCACATTGACTTCCTAAACACTCCACCAAATCTGTAGAACAAGATATTGCATTTCTAGATCTCACCAGACCTATCTGAGTCACTCTGTCACCTCTGAACATCTGCCAGAACCAGTTTTACTCAAGTGGCCATAACTTCTTTAGATCTTCATGCGGACCTCTCAAATATTTATTGAATCATCTTAAGACACATGTCTACAAACCCTTTGATGCGTATCCTCTGATATTCATCTTACCTAGGATCTTCACCTCACTATCTTCACTATTCTTCTTTGTTCCTGATAGGACTAATTTTCTCAATATCCTCAGCGTACAACTCATCCAATCCTCATCATCAATGCAAGAGGAGTATATTGACATCAATGACAACACCAGTTAGGCCCATACTTGCAACACTAAGTACATCTTAATACATAGAAGACTGATATTATTTTCACTATCAGATATCTATTTGATTACAATAAAATAATAGAATATAACTATTTTGACTCTTGTTAGCTCAAGATTTTGGCAACTTGATCTACACGAGGGAGAGCATCACCCAAGTGATTTTCTTCCCAACCACGAAGCTTTCACTTCTTGGTGTTCCTCTAACTAGAAGAACCTGACTTGTCATGAGAAAAAAGATAAAAAGTATCCTTATAGAATCACGCCATCTGAGAACTAGTGATGTGCTTTTTACATACATTTTGTTATACAACTATATATTTATTCTAATTGAGTATAACAATCTAACTGAAATGTAAATCTAAGACATAGTGATTTGATAATACATGCAGTCAATGCATTACTTTGGCCAAAGATTCATATAGAAAACATATTCCATATTGGATATATGTGTCAATCTATCACAAACACCTCTATCTCAATCTTGTCTTTAGAGTTTCATAAGTTCTTCTATTCTGACTTACTAAGTCATCGTTCATTCATTTCAATACAACTATTTCTTCAAAACAAGTAAAGATATATCGTTCTTAACTCAGATCCAATTGCTCATCTTTCTCAAGCTTTTTATAATTAAATAAATAAATTATAATGCAATTCTTTGAATTTGGCAAGATCATACTGCTATATTCACTATGTTTCTTTGACATAAATGTCACTACTTCCATTAAGATAAGAGACTATTTCACTGCTTCACATAATATCTATAGTCACTAGTTAACAAAAAATGTTCTAATCATTGACAACTTTTTTTCTATTAAACCTTAATACTTAACAATCATTAATAAACTTTCCAACTAGAATACATAACAGTCATCAAGCTATCAGCCTAAAATATTTCTGAGGATAATTTCAACCAAAGATACATATGTACTCTCTTCATAATTCAAAGTCCACTATCTTTTGACTATATTTATACATATATTTGTAAATGTATATACCATATTTACATTTACAGTTATATATAATTATACACACATAAATACTCTTTACTATTATTAACATCAAAACAAAAATCTCAACAATCATTCATAGAAAGTCTCATATCATAATTTAGTGACCAAAAAACTTACAATTCAATTCCCATATGGGATGACTTAAATATAGATCAAAATATGATCGAAAGGTGAATCAAGACCTTAACAAGTTGATTCCCCTTAGATGTCTACCACCACATAGATCGAATGGTCATAAATTTAATAGAAGATAAACACGTTTAGATATAAATGAATGGAACAGTCCTTTGAACCCTTTGGGTCTTAGCAATAGTGGTGTGTTAATAATAACCATCACAAAGAATTTAAGTACTATCGAGAGCTTATGCAGTGCTCATTCTTTTATCCATGTACATACATGCATAAGTATGTTCATACATACTTATGTATGTACAACTATGTAAACATTTACTATAGTTTAGAAAATAAAGAGGCTAACAAAGGTTTCCCTCTGTTTTCAACTATGGTACTATAAACTACAAATTTTAAATATCTAAACTTCTTAATAGTTTAAAATAGAGATTTTCATTCTGACTAAACAGAGCATTCTAAATTTCCCTACTGATTTCTATAAAACCCTATATCTTTCCATGAATAAAATAAGCTTCAACGATTTAATCGAACCCATCATGGTTTCTTTTCAAAACTAACTGAGTGAAGCGTAAAAGAGTAATAGACCAAATGGTCTCTTAACTTCTAGTTTTAAAAGCCTTATGAAGAAAAAACTTCCTCATAAATGGGAAGGTATAGGCATAGGCATGGCCTACAAATTGTTATACTAACAACATGAAAGAAAATACATTTTTAACTAGATAAATTCATTCTATAGTTACCCTATTTCTAAAACAAAAGTCTCTCTCCCTTTTTCTATAAGAAAGGAAATTGTTTTTCCATATAAATTGCACAAAAATCACAAAGAAAACATATCATTTAAGCAAGTAAAACACCAATGAAAAATCAGATCTCAAAAGCCACCAAACTGGTATTTCTCTCCCAATGCTTTTCTCTTTTTTGTCCCCAAAAACCTCCTACTTCTCAATACCCATGAGAGACATGCCAAAATCAAAGTCATACTCTCTCTTAACCCCTGAAATTTCCTCAAAGATAGGCATCGAAGGAGTAGAGATCAAGTCAAAAACAAAGAATCTTTGGGAGTTTTCTTCTCCTTCACTTCAGTTGGAGTTATGAAACATTTATGCTTGTACCATAAGTAGTGGTTGGAATTTCCATCTCCGATGCATGAGCTTCCACTAGTGAAAACTTTAAATGCAAATCCACAACGTGGGTTTAACTCTTCAACAATTCCATGCAACTACTAAAAAAATCAATACATTCTTTACTATTAAAAAGGAATTTATTATCATTATTATTAATAATGATAGTATTAATAATATCTGTTATTAATATTATCAATGTTAATATTAATAACATTCTTAATAATAGAACATAAGTTCACAGATGATACTAACGTTTATTATTATTATACAATAATAATAATAATGTTACTATCAACATTTATTGATTAAAAATAGTAATGTCTATATTAACAATTTCTAATGTTTTTTATTAAGTTTAGCTGGAAAAAGGGTCCTAGTCACATACAATAGAAGTTTAGAAGTCCAACAAGTTAAACATTATAGCCATAACCCTAATAATAACCCTAATTGGGTTAGGGAGTCAAGTAAGATAGAATAGAACCAATAGCCCATCAAGTAATGAATAACACCAATAGAAAACCCTGATAATAACCCTAACCATGCTAGCGAACCAACAAAGAAATAATAAGAAAACTGCAGTCAATAGAACAAAACAAAAAATAAAATCCAAAACATAGACAAGTAGATTAGATACTAGTATTATCCCAATACTTATGCATCTAATCCATCATCTGCTCCCAAGAAGATGATTCCATATGTTTCTCTATCTTTTGTCTTTTACTAGCATCCTGTACCTTATCCTATTGAGCCTTATATTTCTCCATCTAATCTTAAATGTTTTTCACAGTAGATGTTGTTTTCCTCATAATGTCATTAGAGAATTGAGCCAATGCCTTAAGACCCTGTTCTAATTTAGCCATTCTTTGCTGGTACATCTGCATCATATCAAACATATTGATCTAGTTGTCTTGACATGTGGTGCAGTCCATTGTCCTATGAAATACTTTTTCCATCTCTTCCAACCTATTAGCCAACTCATTAATCTAATCATCTCAGTCAACTTTTACATTCATCTCAATCTTGTTTAACTCATTTTCAAAGGTACCAATATCATTCCCTATATCTTCATAGTCATTTTAACCATAGGAGTTACCCCCTATATCCCCTTGATCAAATTGAAATGTCATGTTACCATCCTCTCTCAGCCCCTCCTCTTCATCCTGCAGCTTCTCATCATTATTATCCTTCTCCTCTTCTTCAGTGTCGATCTCAACCTGAATCTCCTCAATAAGATCTAAATCTAATTCTTCCTCTTGGTCATTAGCCATCAAAGGAATGTCATTAGAGATAGTGTCTGAGGTAATCTCTTCAATAGATATCTCCCCCTTCTTTTTTTTTTTTTTGCTATTTTTAGTATTTTAAAAAGTAGTTTTAGCAATCCTAGCTGACCTTCTACCTATAGAAGTAACATGAGAGTAAATATTTTCCATATTATCTTGTGGCTTAATTTCCTCAAACCTAGCATTTAGGTTTAGTTTAGCAGAGGTTGATTTAATTTTCACATTTCTATTTTTCTTACATGAGCCTTTGGTGGAAGGAGCCCCACCAATCTCTTTATCTCTCAGGGAAAGTAAAATATTCTTAGAGGAATCAAGATCCCTACTAACCATAGATCTTCTAGATTTAAGATTCGGGGTGTGAGGTGAAGGGCTTTTAGCAACATATTTCCCTTTATAAATGTGAGGGTCTTTTTTAGTTTTAACACCATGAGATTTTTTCTTATTTTCCACATCCTGCATGCTAGAAATCATAATATTATCCTAGGAATTACCAATATTGTGGCCATAACACCCTTCATTAACCTTCTTATTACCAACTTTACCCTTCCCCTTTATATCTATGTTAGGGTTCCCAACCAAATTATTCTGGGGAATTGGAGGGTAAAGCAGAACATTAAATTCATATAAAACAAGAATGAGATCCTAGTGAAGTAGAGGATTAGCCCCTTTGTTCATAGTCTTCTTAAGCAAGGACAAGATAAAGAAAGGAAAGATAATATTATTACCATGTCTCAAGTGATCAAGCAGAGGAAAATGGTAACTGTGAATAGTTTCATACCTTCCTTCGAAGGTAAAATTGTTAGAATGCATAGGACAATTGAGAGGGAGGGTGAATTAGTTGTGTATTAAAACATTAATCCTTCAAAGCAATTCCAAACATCAACCTGTTATTATGCATTATCAGAATGTAAACATATGGAACATCAATGCAAACACATAAGAACACCAAGTTTACATGGAAAACCCAAGAAGGGAAAAACCATGGTGAGGATTAGTTCACATATATATGAATAAAAACACTAAAAAAATATGCTTGTTGCCAAGGGCTCACTACCCAAAAGAAAGGCTCACTTCCCTGAAGAGAGAAGAAAGAAGAATATTGTTACAAAGAGATTCACTATCTCAAAGCAATAGGAAAAATCCACCACTGCAACTTCTTTCCATCCGTAACCTTTGGCTCACTACCTCCACCAACTTCAAGCACACTAAAATGTAGACACCTTTTGCTCATTGCATTTCAGAGTCGTAAGAATTTAAGCTCACACTAAATTCACTACCCTTGATTCACATTTGCATCATCTCTTCTCTACCTTGCTCCACACAACTTCATCTTGCATTTATACCATACACAACCAAAAACCATCTCAATTAGGTCAGTCCTAATGAAAAGTATGCACCTCAAATGTGCAAAACCAAAATAGGTCAGCACTAAGCACTTATGTGGTGGAAAGAAGTGAAAGTGGACCATGCCAAGGGTTAACTAGGACTCAAATCTATATCACCAAGTTGTTCATCACATCCACAATCCATGAGGTACCTCTACAAATAGTGCTAGCAAGCCAGGTTGGCCAAACTTGAGATAATGACTACATCCATGCTTCTCCAAGTCCAAAACCATCATGTGGACCATAGAGAGACACTCCATAACATCCACACACATTTCCAAAATATTGAGCATCATCAAAACCTTCTATGCAATACTGTCGCAACCACCTAAAACAAAGAATGTCTTCATTTTGCACATTAGGATACACTACTACTGAACACTAACACAAGAACTGAACTTGTGGAGTACCCCAACACTAGAAGCTTCAAGGGAAGGTAGATACAGATAATATAAGCACTTTACTAGATCTGTAAGACAAGAAACCTTAACACAAAGAAATGTGGAGCATTTTCATTTCTCTCAGACAACCTTCTTCACGGTTAAACACGGTCAAACACATCTTCCATTGCCACATGATGCATAACTTGAAACTCTAGAAATAACACCTCTGAACACCTTTGATCAACACTTCCAAACCACACAATCATATCTTCAACTATAAAGAAATGTGGAGTATAACATTGAGCACACCTCTATCACACTATACACCTTTTTATTCAAATTTTCTCAAAAGCACTTGGAGGCCAAGTGAACTATCTACTGGAGGTTGACATCAATGACAAAACTAGCAAGCTTCCAACAATCTCCCCCTTTGTCATGATTGGTGGCAACACTAACTCTTTGAAAAACCATCAACAACAAGAACAATCAATTAGTATCTCTATAACCAGTAGTGCTCCCCCTAACTAGAGCAACTCTTATTCTTCACACACTTTTCTACACAATCTTTCCTACACAAAGATTTTTCAATCACTTCAACTCTCTCCTCCTTTGACATCAATGGCAAAGGGTAACACTTTCAACAACACCAACAAGCATTTTTCTCTCACTTCACTGCTTTCATTTTTTTGCACTCTCCCCCTTAGGGATATAAGATATGCTCCAACTAACTACACCAACCAACAGTACTACTACCTACTCCCCGTAAGAGGTATCCTTCAACATCAGTCCAAGACTAAGAATGTGTCATGAAATGTTTCGTAGATAGATGCATGATGCACACACTTATGCATCTAGTTAAAACAAGGAGGGGCAATAAACCCTAACATTTGTTAGAGATACTCAAAAGTATCCTTAGGAAGAGCCTTTGTAAATATATCTACAACTTGATCCTTCGTAGGCCCATACTCCAATTTCACCTCATTCTCTACAACTTTCCCTCTTAGGAAGTGATACTTGATTGAGATATGTTTTGTTCTTGAATGCATTACCAGATTCTTTGAAATGTTGATAGCACTTGTATTATCACATAATATAGGAATAGGTTCATCATATGACACTTTGATATCCTTCAATGTCTACTTCATTCACAACACCTATGTGCAACAAGATGTTGTTGTAATGTACTCTACTTGTGCAGTAGATAATGACACTAAATCCTGCTTCTTACTCAACCATGAAACTAGTCTGCTTCCAAGAAAGAAAGAACCACCACTTGTACTTCTTCTATCATATATACATCCTACCCAATCTGCATCTATATATGCACTCAAAGAGAAATTAGTATCCTTGATGTGCCATAAGCCAAAATATAGAGTGCTTTTCAAGTATCTAAATATCCTTTTTACTACTAAAACATGTGACTCTTTAGGATCTGATTGAAATCTAGCCACCAGGCAAATTAGTTGCGTGATATCTAGTCTAGTAGTAGTTAGGTATAATAATCCACCAATCATTGATATGTACTTTCTTTGATTATCCTTATGAGATTCATCATCCGTGCTTAACTTACAACTAGTAGTCATGGGAGTACATACCGGTTCAGAGTCTTCCATTCCAAACTTCTTCAACATTTCCTTAGCATACTTTTACTATGAAATGAAAATACCTTTTTTTGATTCACTAATTTGTAACCCAAGGAATAAATTTAGTTCCCCACACATTGACATTTCAAATTCTTTTTGCATCTCTTCTGTAAATCTTTTGCACATACCTTCATTTCCTCCAAAGATTATATCATCATAATATACCTCCACAATTAGGATTTGATTTTCTTCAACTTTGAAATATAGATTGTTGTTAGAAGTACCCTTTTTGAATCCTTGCTAGAACAAGTATCTATTCAATCTTGCATACCATACTCTAGGAGCCTATTTGAGTCGATACAATGCCTTCTTCAATTTGCAGACCATACTTGGATCATCTGATAGCTGAAAGCCTTCTGGTTGTTCAATGTATACTTCTTCTTCCAATTCTCCATTTAGGAATACAAATTTCACATCCATATGATAGATTTTGAAGTCGTTTTGAGCTGCAAAGGCCAAGAACATTCTAATGGCCTCCAATCTTGCCACTGGAGCAAACATTTCCTCATAATCTATTCCTTCCACTTGTGATTAGCCTTTACACACAAGCCTAGCCTTATTTCTGACTACTTCTCCATTCTCATTCAATTTGTCCTAGAAGACCCATTCAGTTCCTGTCACATTTTTGTCTACTGGTCTTGGGACAACTTCCCAAGTCTGATTCTTCTCCATTTGCATCAATTCTTCTTCCATAGCCTTGATGTAGTGCTCATCTTTGCATGCTTCAGTCATTGTTTTGGGTTCTATTTTAGACAAAAAACACAAATTTACCTATTCATCTTCCATAGAAAATTTCCTTCTTATTAACACACCTTTGTTCTTATCTCCAATTATCTAATCTTCAGAATGATTCTTCTACACATACTTGGGAGTCTTAGGAATCCTTTCAAGAACATCTTCTTCATCAACTTGCTTCTCCTTTTCCTTTTCTTCTTCTCTTTCTTCTTCTCTGCAAGGGAGCTCATCAGATTCATATCCTTCTATTAGCGCTAAGCTTTGATATGGTTCTTCATCCACTTTGACATTTGCACTTTCTACTAATTTCTTCAACCTCTTGTTGTAGCACCTGTAAGCCTTGCTCTTTATAGAATATCCAAGGAAGATTCCTTCATTTGATTTTGTATCAAACTTTTCCAAGTTTTCTTCATCTCTCCTAATGTAGCACTTACTTCTAAACACTCTAAAGTATTTTATAGTAGGAGTTCTTCCATACCATAGTTCATAGGGAGTCGTTGAAATGTTGACCCTTACTTGCACTCTATTTTGTATGTAGACTGTAGTGTGAATAGCTTATCTCCAGTAGATATCCAGGAGATTTGCTTCTTTTAACATTGTCCTTGTTGCTTCCTAAATTGTCCTATTTTTTCTTTCCACAACTCCATTCTTCTTAGGAGTCCTAGGGGCTGACAAATGCCTCTTTATTCAAAGATCTTCACAAAAGTAGTTAAACTCATTGGAGGTGAACTCACCACCTCTATCAGACCTCAAACACTTGATTTTTAGATCAATTTCATTTTCAACCATAACCTTGAATGCTTTAAACTTATCTATAGCTTCTAATTTTTCTTTTAGAAAAGTTACCCAAGTCATTCTAGAGTAATCATCAATCAACAACATGAAATACATGCCACCTTGAAAGATTCCTACTCTTGTAGGTCCACACATATTTGTATACACCAAATCTAGAGGTCTGGTGGTAGAATACTCTTTGATCTTGAAATTATTCCTTGTTTGCTTCCCAATCTGACATTCCTTGCAAGTTGCATTGATAGGCTTTGTAATTCTTGGCAGATCCTTCACAACTTGAGTAGAGTTGATCCTCACTAGATTGTCAAAATTGATGTGACACATTCTTCTATTGCATAGCCAACTTTCATTAACTTGAGTCATGAAACACATACCATTAGCACCTTTGAGATGGTATATATTTCCTTTTTTCCTTGTTCTTGTAGAAACTAGAGTTCCAGAGTTTTCTTTTCTGATTTCACAACCACCATCCTGAAATACAAGGTTATATCCTCTGCTACAGATTTGTTCTACACATAGAAGATTATCCCAAAGACCCTTGACATAAAGAACATCATCGGTATTGTGCTGGCCATAAAAAATAATTGAACCTTTTCCACATATCTTAGCAGATGCATCATCTCTAAACTTAACAAAACCTCCATCAAACTTCTCAAGATTCAAAAACTTATTCTTATCACCTGTCATATGATTTGAACACCCACTATCAATTAACCAGTAGTTCTCCTCTTCTCTTGCATGAAAAGTAGTTACCAGAGCTCCTTTGATATTGTGCTCTGTTTCCAGAGCAATTTCCTTCATTTCCCTTTCAGAATTATTTCCAACATTCAAATCCATGAACAAGCATTCATTACTTTCATCATCTGGATAGTTCAACTCATCATCAAATATGCTATCATCTTCTTTAACATAAAATCTTCTCTTGAATGATTTACCTTTATTATCCTTGTATTTGTCATTTGAAATTTTGATTAGACATTTTGAAGCATAATGACCTATCTTTCCACAACTCAAACATTTGAAGGGTAACTTACCTTTGTATTTTCTAGAGCCCTTTTTTATCCTTCTTACAAAATTTTCTTCCACTCCATCAAAGTCATCTAGATCTAATTCAACATTCATTTTTGTCTTTCTAGCCTTGAAAATAGTTTCTTTTCTTAATCATCTTGACCAAATTCCCTTATCTCAATAGTTGTTAAAGTACCAAACATTTGATCCCTAGAATAATTATCCAAATTTTGAGTTTCTTCAATAGAAAAAAATTTAGCACTATAATATTTTAGAAGGGTTCTAAGTACCTTCTTTACCAATTCACTTTCCTCCAGCTTTCCACCAAGACCATTGATAGAGTTGATAACTTCATCCACTCTCTACATGTATCTTGCAATATTTTCATCCTCTGACATCATTAGGATTTCAAACTTGGCCTTCAAATTCTACATCTTAGCTTGCTTGACCTTTCCATCTCCTTCATAGATACTTTCCATCTTCTTCTAGATCTCATGAGTAGTTTTGTAGCTCATTACCTTCACTAATTTAGAATCAAAAAGATTGTTTAGAAGAACACTCCTTGCCTTGCCATTATTCTCATATTCTTTAATCTCATCTTCATCCTTTAGACCATTAGTAGGTATAGTATACTTTTTGTCAAATATCTTCCATACACTATATCCTAATGAGACAAGAAAGATTTCCATCCTGGTCTTCTAAAAATCATAATTTGTTCCATCAAACACTTAAACCTCCATACCTTTCATGTGCACCATCTAGATCTACCCCAACCAGTTACGCTTCTCTAGGGAACCTTGCTCTAATACAAATTGTTAGAATTCATAGGATAAATAAGAGGGGGATGAGTCAGTTGTGTAGTAAAACATCACACCTTCAAAGCAATTCCAAACATCAACCTCTTATTATGCATTAGAAAAATGTAAACATATGGAGCATCAATGCAAACCATTCAAACACATAGAACACTAGGTTTACATAGAAAAATTAAGAAGGGAATACCATGATGATGATTAGCTCACACACACACACACACACACGCACACACACACACACACATATATATATATATATGAATAGCAACATCGAAAACAAATAGGCTCACTGCCAAGGGCTCAGTGCCCAGAAGAAAGGCTCACTTCCAAAAGAAAGGCTCACTGCCTAGAAGAGAGAAGAAAGAAGGAGACTTTTACAAAGAGATTCACTATCTCAAAGAAATAAGAGACATCCACCATTGCAATGTCTTTCCATCCACAACCTTTGGCACACTGCCTCCAGCAACTTCAAGCACACTGATATGTATATGCCTTTTGCTCACTACATTCTGGAGTCATAAGCATTTAAGCTCACACTCAATTCACTACCCTTGATTCACATTTACATCATCTCTTCTCTACCTTGCTCCACTCAACATCATCTTGCATTTATACCATCCATAACCAAAAACCATCTCAATTAGGTCGGTCCTAATGAAATGTATGCACCTCAAACATGTAATAAAAAAATAGGTCAGCACTAAACACTTACATCATGGAAAGAAGTGAGAGTGGACCACACCAAGGGTTAACTAGGACTTAAATTGATATCACCAAGTTGTTCATCACATCCACAATCCATGAGGTACCTCCACAAATAGCGCTAGCAAACCAGGTCAGCCAAACCTATGCTAATGACTACATCCACACTTCTCCAAGTCCAAAAACATCATGCGGACCATAGAGAGACAATCCACAACATCCACACACCTTTCTAGAATAATCAACATCATCAAAATCTTCTGCAATACTAGTGCAACCACCTAAAACAAACAATGTCTTCATTTTGCACATTAGGATACACTTCTACTGAACACCAACACAAGAACAAAACTTGCGGAGCACCCCACGACTAGAAGCTTCAAGGGAAGGTATAGACAGACAATATAAGCACTTTCCTAGATCAGCAAGATAAAAAACCTTAATGTGGAGTATTCTCATTTCTCTCAAATAACCCTCTTCATAGTCAAACACTCTGTCAAACACATCTTCCATTTTCACACAATCCAAACCTAAAATTGTGGATATAACACCTCTAAACACCTCTGATCATCACTTCCAAACCACACAATCATATCTTCAACTATGAAGAAATGCAGAGTATAACATTGAGCACACCTCTGTCACACTACACACCTTTTAATTCAAATTTTCTCAAAAGCACTTGGAGACCAAGTGAACTATCTACTAGAGGTTGACATCAATGACAACACCAGAAAGATTCCAACAAAAATACTTCATCAAATAGTAACTAATGATGCCCTAAGGAGGAGGAATCTGTATGCATTGGTAGCCATTTTGATGTCGCGCCAGGGTTTCCTTCCCTTCAAAGAAGATTTCAACAAAGATTTTCTAATCATCATTTCCAACCTTGTTTACCTTTATCCCACTATTTCTCAAGCCTGTAGCCTTAGCAATAAGTTCCTCAGTAACTTTGAAAGATATCCCAATGACAGAGACCACTCTATTTCTCCAACTATTTAGAAACTATTTTGTGATCGATTGGTCATGACCCCTCATCGATTGAACATATGTAACAATGCCCCCCTCCTTAAAGATACACCAAATTTGAGAGTTCTTCTTAAGACCCACATAAAAGGTAGGTTTGACCCTCAAAAGTTTACCACCCATTATCAGCAAATTGCAGATGATAACTCGAATGCAGGAAGGTAGAATATAGAATGCCAAAGCTCGATATATTGAAGTAATCTTAATTACTACCACCATATATAAAATAATTAAAGCTACATAGATTACCCCTTCCTTTCATACAAGTAAGGGAATAAAAATTATGAAAATTAACCCCTCTTAACTTCTTGTCCTTGTCCCTAGAATGCAAACCAAAAACATTGATGCTACAAGTCATCATCTTAAAGTAAAGACAAAAATTAAATATTTCCTTATTTAATAATAATGATGCAAACATCCCTAGGGAGGTCCTCAATTTTAGTGCAATACCACCACTCATGAGATTGAAGGCCTAAATTTGCAATCTTGTCCACAGCAGAATTCCCCTCCCTATAAATATGTCAAACTTTTATTTTATTAAGTCTCCTTAGGGAATTTTTAATATCTTCCACAGTCTCTTAATTGCCAAGTGGTATTGGAGGTTTTCAAATAAGATCTAAAATGACCTTAGAGTCTCCTTCTATCTCCACATTTCAAAAGTTATAATAATGTATTCTATTTAGTCCCCACTATAAGGCAAACACCTCATCCAGATTGTTAGCTGTGTTGCCAATAGATTTAGCATAGCATTCTATCATACAACCTTTCTTATATCTGATTATACCTCCCATTGCTATAGAACCTAGGTTGCCTTTAGAGCACCCATCAAAGTTGAGCTTTACCCAACCATTAGGTGGAGGTTTCCATCTTGAATAACTTCCAACGTTAATAGCGATGGTATTATTATTATTAATATTGATAGTTCTAAAAATAATACATTTTTGACCAAACAATATATCTATGAAACTATCATTTGTAACCTTCAAAACATTTCACTCACAAGGAAAACCCATAAGGACAAATCCATCTTATATGATAAAACTTTTATGATCATTAAGAATAAATCATAAACTACATTTCGTGTGATTGCACGTGTAGTTCTCATAAGGTCATGTTGTTGCAAGTATGTGCCTAATCGGTGTTGTCATTGATGTCAACATATTCTTGTTGTCATTGGTGTCAACTGTATCCTATTCCATTACTTGTTTAGAAGACTTGTATGTTGAGGATATTGGGAAAATTAGCCTCTCTGGAAGAAACAAGTAAGCCACAGAGAAGTGCAGTACAAATAGTGAGTTGTATGCTGAAGAACAGTCTGGTAAATTGCTCCACATTTGTTCCTTCTTAAAGATCGTGGTCTACAAATTGGAAGTAAGTTAGAAGTATGTTTGAGTATGCTACATTTCAGGTCTGAGCCATCTGCATGAAGATCAGAGTGAGTTGTGTTCACTAGAGTGAAGCCTTCTTTTTCTGGAAGTTCAGTTGAGATAGGAAGATAGTATTTCACTCCGCATTCCTCTGCAAGAAAGTATTTTTTTGTGAAATTCTAGAGGGAAGTCTGGGATGATGATAAGTGCCTACAGTTGCAATGGTTCATGGTGTGGTGGTCCACAACCTATCTTTCTTTTATGATAGTTGAAGATAGTAAAGTTCATGTACTCCGGTGAGAAGATTCCTATGGATAAAGTGGTTAAGGTTTGTTGATGATTATAGTGTGCTTGTGGATGTCTCCTAATCATGTTCCTATCTAGACTTTGGTCTGCATTAAGAAATTGAGATGGTGTGTGAAGACTGTTCCCAGATAATGTAGCATGTAACCAGTCTTGGCCAACTTGGTTGATCCTAGTGATTGCAACAATCTCTAGAAGATTGTGGAAGTGTGTTGTGGTGTGGAAGATTGTGTTTGAGTCCCAGCTAAGGCATGACATGATCCTCATTTCATTCCCTTTGCATGATGTTGCAATAGGTCAGGACCTATTTTGTAAATGTTTGTAATACCGACCTTGGAGATTGTTCCAATGGTTGATGCCGACCTTGATGATCATTCCAAGGTTGATGTAGTGTATACTTGTAGCTGAGTCATGGAAAAGGTGTCCTTGAGAAAAAATGAGAATATATTAAGAAAGGTCTAAAGGCAGAGTAGAGAAGAGGTAAAGGAAAGAAGAGGAAGAGCAGAGTAGAGGAAGAGCAGGATAGAGGAAGAGAAGAGTTGAGGAATTGTTTATTCACAATAAAGAAAGGTGTTCATTGTGGCATTGAATTTGGCAGTAAGCCACCAATAGGGTTTAACAGCCCTCAGGGTTTAATAGCCCTTATTGTAATCTTGCTAGGTTTAGGGTTGAGGCAGTGAGACTACTAGACCTAGTTGTTCTTCATGGAAGTAAGCCAATATGTTTAGGCCCGTGGGGTGACCAAGCCTAAACATCACTATTTCAAGATTGCAATATATATTGAGAGTTAATCCTCTCTGTGGTTTTTCCACACCTTGGGGTTTTCCATGTAAATCTGGTGTCTCTTGTGTTTGATGTTGTTAAGTTTCTGATTTCATACACTCATTGTTAAATCATAATAATTTTGGATAAGTGATGAATGTTTAATTGCAGAAAGTGTTTAAGTTTTTTGTGACAACTTATTCACCCCCCCTCTTAGTTGTTTGGTGCATATCAACACATGTTTCATAAAAATCTATTCTCGATCCACATTTCTCTCCCTAGTGATACTCTCCCTCAACATTGGGAGGGTACACTGTTCTCTTGCATTCACCTCACAATAGATAAAATGTAGTTAGTCTTAATATTGTTTATTCAATCAAGAATAATCATAATAATCATTTAAAATAAAATCCCATAAATAGACCATTATTCAAATATCACCTAGATATTAACATTACAAAATGCATGAACTCATGTTTGCAGAACATGGCATCATAGAATTTATTCAAATTCTAATCATGATAAACATAAATAATTCATTTCCTTCTGCAGTCTTGTTTCAAAATAGTAACATTGCAAAATAAAAGCATGTTTTAATTGTTTATAAAATGGGGTGTGACAGATTTGAGGAGAGGAAAAGTTGTAATGTACACATGATAATTTTTTGGCCCTAAAGTTTAAATCAATTTGTATAAACATGAAATTATATGTAATGGGGGACAAGACATTCCCCCTAATTTCACCCCCAAGTACAAGGCCAAGTCATGATATAGGTGTATAGTGGGCATGTGCCGAATGTTATAGTTCAGGATAAATATAATAAATTTTGTGTGAGATAGAAGCACAAAGGAACAAAATAATAAGGATGATGTGAGATATCATCATGAAAAGTAAATTTGTTTGTAATTATATAATCATGTGAAAATGGCATAAAAAGTGTGCTTAAGAGATATTATCATGACATATCCATTTGAAAATGTGTGTATAAAGAGTATGCCCAATATTTTTCTCTAATGTGAGGACATGAATGTGTAAAAGTATGATGTAATCATGTATTAGAGATAATAGTACATAGTTTGATCCAAGTAATATATAAAGGGTGTATTCTTGTAAGTGTAATAGTATAAGCATGTGATATATAATGTCCCTATTCATTCATGACATGACAAATGGTCTAAAATATTATCACTAAAGCACCACAATAAAGATATCATAGATAAACAATGTCAACATGTAATAGCAATGGAAAACATACCATGTAATATATAAGCATGTGAAATAATCATATATTATAACATGTGTACGTATGTAATGTCTTAAGGGATAATCATAATGACTTGGATTGATCAATAATATCAATAGATTCCCCAAAGTGGGAAAGCAAAGAAAATGTGTTCATCAATAGAAAGTACAATGAATTTAAAAGAGACAAAATTATGTGTGAAGGTGAAATAGGAGAATCACAACTAACAACCTCATGTAAGAGACTAAGGAAAATAATATAAAAAGATATAAGATAAACAAGGAGCATAAAAATCATCATTAAAATATTCTAAGCATAAAATAAAACAAGCAAAATAGGCTATGCTTTTGGTTAAATTGAATGAAAGTGTGTCAAGGACACTTTTGTTGCTTTACATCACCCCAAATCCATAAGGAAAATACATAAAGGAAAAAATAAAAAGAAAGAGGAAATGGAATGAGAATAATGGTCATGGCCACTTATGTAAACATGTACTTTGAGATGTTGCTTTGCATCATACACATAGTTGCAATGAAAATGTGAGGAAAATAAGGTGAATATAATAAATAAACCTGAAAACATGTGAAATCATATAAAAAAATGATTAACAATATAATGCTGATGAACCTATTATTAATGTGTGTATCTATCACAATCAAATAAATAATCATATTATAAATTGTCAACTATAAAATTTACAAAAATAACCACTTGAGCTTGTGATGGACCCACATCATTATATAAATTAGGCCTCTCAACATGTATGCACATGATAAAGGAACATTTTCCCATTTTGATTTATACACCCATATTTGCTTTTTCTTTGTTTCTTTATTTATAATGTTGTTTCCTTAATATTGTGTTTCAATTATAGAATTAACTTGTAATGTACATAGAATTTTTTACTGTAACATCATAATAAACTAAGTTATCTTCTTCCTTATCACCTAGTAGGAATAATTCTAAATTATCAATGTGTTCATGTTGGGGATGAGATGTGTAGAGCACATCATGATAATTATGTAAGCGATAGATGTTAATAGATAATACAACATGAGATAATATATAAGGTTACATATTGGAATCATTATGGACATCTAATTATTTTTTATCATCTTGAGGTCCATAGATGAATCCATTACCTTGCCACTAGAAATATTATAGTCATTATTAAAGCACACTCTAGGGAAAGAAGTAAAGTATTGAATGAATACTTATGAAAGCTTAGTGGATGAAATATGATCAACATAAAATAAAATAAACCATTTATAAATCTTCTTCAATTATTGGAATCAGTTTGGAATTGCTTGAGGGTTTTAATGCACAACTGATTCACCCCCCTCTTAGTTGTCCTATGCATACTAATGATTGGTATCAAAGAGAGGTCCCTTGAAGAAGCTTAACCACTTGAGGTAGATTCCGATGGCACACATGAAAGGTATTAAGGTTCCAATGTTTGATGGAACAAATTATGCTTTTTGGAAGACCGAGATGGAAAGATTTCTTGTTTCATTAGGATATGGCGTATGGAAGGTAGTTGACAAAAAATATACTATACCTACTAATCCAAAGGATGAAGATGGTATTAAAGAATATGAGAACAATAATAAGGCAAGGAGCGTCTTTTGAATAGTCTTTCTAATTCTGAATTAGTGAAGGTAATGGGCTACAAAACTTCTCATGAGAACTAGAAGAAGCTAAAAGTATCTATGAAGGAGATGAAAAGGTCAAGCAAGCCAAGATGTAGAATTTGAAGACCAAGTTTGAAATCCTAAAGATGTTAGAGGATGAAAATATTGCAAGCTACATGTAGAGAGTGGATGAAGTTGTCAACTACATCAATGGTCTTGGTGGAAAGCTAGAGGAAAGTGAAGTGGTAAATAAGGTACTAAGGAATCTTCCAAAATCTTATAGTGCTAAAGTTTCTTCTATTAAGGAAGTTCAACATTTGGATACTTATACTAGGGATCAATTGTTTGGTACTTTAACTACCTTTGAATTAAGAGAGTTTGATCAAGATGACTCAAGAAAAGAGACTGCTTTTAAGGTTAGCAAAACATAAAAGAATGATGAATCAAATTCATATGATTTTGATAAAATAGAAGAAAAATTGGTAAGCAAATTGAAAAATGGCTTTGGAAAATACATAGGTAAGTTACCCTTCAAATGTTTTAACTGTAGAAAGATATGTCATTATGCTTCCAAATGTCCGGTCAAAATTTCTAACGACAAATACAAGGATAACAAAGGAAAATCATTCAAGAAGAGTTATTATGTTAAAGAAGATGCCAGAATATCTAATGATGGGTCTGACTATCAGGATGATGAAAGTTATGAATGTTTGTTCATGGCTTTGAATGTTGGAACTAATTCTACTAATCCTAAAAGATCTATGAAGGATATTGCTTCGAAAATAGGGCACAACATTAAAGGAGGTTTGGTGACTATTTTTCATGCAAGAGAAGAGGAGAATCACTGGTTAATTTATAGTGGTTGTTCAAATCATATAATAGATGATAAGAATAAGTTTGTGAATCTTGAGAAGTTTGATGGAGGTTTTTTTAAGTTTCGAGATGATGCATCTGCTAAGATTTATGGAAAATGTTCAATCAGCTTTGATGGCAAGCACAATACAAATGATGTTCTTTATGTCAAGGGTCTCTGACATAATCTTCTAAGTGTAGGACAAATGTGTAGCAGAGGATATAACCTTGTGTTTAAGGATGGTGCCTATGAAATTAGAAAAGAAAACTCTGAAACTCTGGTTGCTACAGGAACAAGGACAAAAGGAAATATATATCATCTCAAAGGTTCTAATGGTATGTGTTTCATGACTCAAGTTAATTAAAGTTGGATATGGCATAGAAAAATGTGTCACATCAATTTTGATAACCTAGTGAGGATCAACTCTACTCAATCTATGAGGGATCTACCAAGAATTACAAAGCCGATTAATGCAATTTGCAAGGAATGTCAAATTGGGAAGCAAACAAGGAAGAATTTCAAAATCAAAGAGTATTCTACCATAGGACCCATGGAGTTGGTACACTGATGGCATGCCTTGCCAGTCACCATCCACAAACCCACTTTTAGAAATCAACCCTAGTGACAATTACAAAAAAATGACAGGAAATACAATATAGAAGCGATAGGAAATAATCAAAAGAGATATGCTTTATTAATTGATATTGTTGTTTATTACAAAATTCATATATTGGCCATACAGTCAGCCTCACCCATGTAGAGAATCAAAAACAAATGTAAAAATCTATCTCCTCAGAACGGTCGGCCCTCTATTGTTTATCCTTTGATCAGACTTGCACCTTTGTCACTCAAACAATCGGCCTCTTCAAACAGTCGGCCACTTTCTTGCTGTCAATTTTCTTTATGCAATAAATTAGTTCTCTGAACCATTGGCCTCTCCTCTCTACATAGCCAGTCAGCCTCCTCTTTCTCCTCCACCATTTGACCCCCTCTCCAAGCAGTTAATGACTATATATATATATATCTTCATCAGGTATACGTTCTGACGATGATAAACCAACATCCACCACCGTATCCATAAAGTAACCGTCACCATCACAAAGAAAATGGAGTCACTGAGATAATGCAGACCACAACAAATGTAGAGAAGGAAAATGTTATGCTCAGAAGCACGGCCACCATCACTTGTAAATCTTTAAGAAGATTTATTGATGTTTCTAAATTGGTCGAACCACAAAGTAAGAAGGAAAGATCATAATGAATCTTTTAATTGCTTTGCCAGCTGGTCCACCTTTAATTTGTACAAATGGAGGCTTTTAGTCTTTAAAACTGAAGATAATTGCTAGCCACGACCTCCCCATAAAATCAGAAATTTAAATGCTAAGAAAGGGTCGACGGAGATAAATGGAATAGCCAAGGTAGATTCTTCCACTCAGATGACAGGATGTCCAATGGTAAAGCGACAGGAGTGATAGGAGCTTCACACCAAAAATTGCAGTAAGGAACCATGCATTATTCACAAAGAAAACCAAAATTGAAAGAGGCAAGATGCCCCTGCATCACACATAGATCTGTGTGGACCCACAAGAATAGGAATCTTTCAAGGTGACATGTATTTCATGTTGTTAATTGAGGATTACTCTAGAATGACTTGGGTAACATTTCTCAAGGAAAAATCTAAAGCTCTAGATAAGTTTAAAGCATTTAAAATTTTTGTTGAAAGTGAAATAGATTTGAAAATCAAGTGCTTGAGGTTTGACAGAGATGGTGAGTTCACCTCCAATGAGTTTAACTATTTTTGTGAAGATCATGGAATTAAAAGGCATTTGTCATCCCTTAGGACTCCTCAGCAAAATGGAGTTGTGTAAAGAAAGAATATGATGCAGAGTCCAATGGTGTTCAATGTGATTCAATGAGTTTGTCAAGACAACATTCAAACCGAGAGCATGGTTCTCTTGTGAAATGATTTAGATCAACAAAAATTCCTTTAAGACAAACATGGAGGGGTCCTCTTTCAAGGTTTGACAAGACATCAAAGACTTGGCATGGGTTCCTTTGAGCATGTGGACTATCTCTCCTGATAGACCTCTAACATTGCCTCAATTAGGCCTCCTAAATGGAACAGTCTGATGTAACTTCTACTAGTGGCTTGTAAAATTTAATCTTAGACAATCCTAAGATACCCTTCTTCATGCCCTCTAACATATCACAAACTTGGGGTACTTTGTTTTGGACAATATACCCTAACCTATAACTATCCTCTAACAACCATTGGTCAATTAGGCCTATTTTGTTAAGCAACTACCTTCCACAAACTGCACAGACTACTTTGAATAGTTGGGACACATTCCATATTGGTCAAAACATCATATTTAGCAAGAATTTTGCCTTCATAGTCGACTGTGATAAACTTGGATAATGTTGTTCCTTTCCTTGACACTTAACACATGGATCTTGTTAGGTTTCTTCATTCAATCTTCATGAAATTCAATCCTCTTCCTTCAAATTCATTACAACACATGGAAATAGATCTATCTACAGCCATTCCACTAGTTTATCAGGATCAGACCAGTGGAATGGGAACAAAATACGTAATTTTAGTGCCAAAAACCCTAGTTCAGGGTTTTACAACTAGTTACAGAAAAAACAACTCAAACTCTACTCTAGACTTGTTTCAAAGGCTCCAACAAAGTGCAATGAAATCTTAACTCATGTCTTCATCGACATTGTACCATATGATCATGTGGCAGAGTCGTACCAGTATGGTACACAGGCAGAAACAACGAAAAGAATAAGAAAATGTAGAGAACTGTATGTCTTTTTATTAACTTCATCATCATTGAAAATGAACATGTTCAAGTCTTTTTAAGCCTACATACCTCTTGACATACCTTTTGAAGGTGATTTTGATTGATGGGAAGGTATAAAATTGATCTTCAACCATCGCTGCCCTATTTTGTAAGCATTTGCCACTAATGACATGGGTTTAGATTGAGTTTACAAGTGTGTTATCCCTATTTGGGATGTTTAGACCTTTTTTCCAAGAGTGATAAGCCTTTGACAAGGCATTCAACCCATGACTACATCCTATATTCCATAAAATGGCTACAATGTATGATTGCCCCATTACAATGCATGACTCTTATGATTGTCCCAGCCACAAACATGACATTATTGGACATGATCCTTATTACAAAGCATAGGAATGGTCTTCAAGACATTATTACAACAACATGATCATCAAAACAAAACATTTACAATGCAAGATAGATGGAGAACTCCTTAGTGCCCCTACACCAGAATAGGACTATTCAAGAAGTAGCAAGGACAATGTTGAAAGAAGCAAATCTACCAGATATCTATTAAAGAGAAGTTATTCACAATGCAATCTACATACAAAATAGAGTGCAAGAAAGGGTCAATAGTTCATAGACTCCATATGAAATATGGTATGGAAGAATTCCTACTATAAAATATTTTAGAGTGTTTGGAAGCAAGTGATACATTAGGAGAGATGAAGAAAATTTTGGAAAGTTTGATACAAGATCAGATGAAAGAATATTTCTTGGATATTTTACTAGGAGAAAGGCTTACCATTGCTACAACAAGGGGCTAAATAATTTAGTTGAAACTACAAATGTCAAAGTGGATGAAGAACCACATCAAAGCTCAGTACTGGGAGAAGGATATGTATTTAGTGAGCCCCCTTGCAGAGAAGAAGAATGAGAAGAAGAAAAGGAAAAGGAGATGCAATTTAATGAAGAAGATGCTCCAGAGAGGGTTCCTAAGACTCCCAAGTATGTGTAGAAGAATTATTTTGAAGATCAACCCATTGGAGATAAGAACAAAGGTGTATTAACAAGAAGGAAAATTATTATGGCAGATGAATAGGTAAATTTGTGTTTTCTATCTAAAATAGAACCCAAAATAGTGACTGAAGCATGTAAAGATGAACATTGGATCAAGGTTATGGAAGAAGAATGGATGTAGATTGAAAAAAACTAGACATGGGAAATTGTCCCAAGATCAGTAGACAAAAATATAATACGGACTAAATGGGTATTCTGGAACAAGTTGAGTGAGAATGGAGAACTAGTCTAAAATAAGGCTAGGCTTGTGTGTAAAGGCTACTCACAAGTGGAAGGAATAGATTATGAGGAAACATTTTCTCTAGTGGCAAGAATGGAGGCCATTAGACTATTCTTGGCTTTTGTAACTCATAAGGATTTCAAAGTTTATTAGATGGATGTGAAATTTGCATTCTTGAATGTAGAATTGGAAGACGAGGTATACATTGAATAACCAAAAGCCTTCAATTTATCATATGATTTGAGTATGGTCTGTAAATTGAAGAAGGCATTGTGTGGACTCAAACAGGCTACTAGAGATTGGTATGCAAGATTGGATAGATATCTACTACAGTAAGGATTCAAAAAGGCTACTATAGATAGCAATATGTACTTCAAAGTTGAAGAAGATTAAATCCTGATTGTGGAAGTATATGTTGATGATATAATCTTTGGAGGAAAGGAAGGTATGTGCAAAAGATTTGCAGAAGAGATGTAGAAAAAGTTTGAAATGTCAATGTGTGAGCAAATGAATTTCTTCCTTAGGTTACAAATCTGTCAATCAGAAAAAGGTATTTTCATTTCACAATCGAAGTATGTTAAGGAAATGTTGAAGAAGTTTGGAATGGAAGACTCCAAACTGGAATGTACTCCCATGATCACTGGTTGTCAGTTAAGCAAAGATGATGAATCTCCTAAGGATGATCAAAGCAAGTACAGATCAATGATTGGTGGACTATTATACCTGACTACTACTAGATTGGATATCATGCATGCATTTTGCCTTGTGGCTATATTTCAAGAAGATCCTAGAGAGTCACATGTTACAATAGTTAAAAAGGATATTTAGATACTTGAAAGGAACTCCATACTTTGGGTTATGGTATCCCAAGGATATTGATTTCTCTTTGAGTGCATATACAGATGCAGATTGGGCAGGATGTACAGATGATAGAATAAGTACAAGTGGTGGTGCTTTCTTTCTTGGAAGTAGAATAGTTTCATGGTTGAGTAAGAAGTAGGATTCAGTGTTATTATCTACTATAGAAATCAAGTACATTGCAACAACATCTTCTATACACAGGTGTTGTGGATGAAGCAGACATTAAAAGATATCAGAGTAATATATGATGAACCTATTCCTATCTGATGTGATAATACAAGTGCTATCAAAATTTGAAAGAATCTGGTAATGCATTCAAGAACAATGCATATTTCAATCCAGTATCACTTTCTAAGAGAGAAAGTTGCAGAGAATGAAGTAAAATTGGAGTATGTGCCTACCAAGGATCAAGTTGTAGATATTTTTACAAAGGTTCTTCCTAAAGATACTTTTGAGTACATCTCCAATAGAAGTTAGGCCTTATTGCCTCTCCTTCCTTTGATTAGATGAATAAGTGTGTGCATCTTTCCAAGAAACATTTCAAGACACACTCTTAGTCCTGGACTGATGTTGAAGGTTACCTCTCAGGGGGAGCAGGTAGTGATACTATTGGTTGCCATGGTCAGTTGGAGTATATCTTATGACCCTAAAGGGGAGAGTGTAGTAAATTGAAAGTAATGAAGAGAAAGTAAGTGCCTATTGGTGTTGCAAGTGTTTCCTTTTTCCATTGATCTCAATGGGGGAGATAGTTGAAGTGACTAAAAAACCATTGTACAGGAAAATTTTTGCAGAAAAGTGTGTGAAGAGTAAGATTTTCTCTAGTTAGGGGGAGTACTATTGGTTGCATAGATAGTGATTGATTATTTTTGGTGTTTATGGTTTTTCAAAGAGTTGGTGTTGCCATCAATTACAAAGGGGGAGATTCTTGGAAGCTTGTTGGTTTTGTCATTGATGTTAACCTCCTACAGATGATTTCACTTGGTTTTCAAGTACTTTTGACAAAATTTGAATAAAAAGGTGTGCAATGTGACAGAGGTATGTTTAGTATTATGCTCCACATTTCTTCATAGTTGAAGATATGTTTGTATGGTTTGTAAGTGTTGATTAGAGGTGTTCATAGGTGTTATATCCAAAGTTTGAGGCTCTAGACCATGCGACAGTGCAAGATGTGTTTGATAGAGTGTTTACCTGTGTAAAAGATTGTCTGGGCGAAATGAGATTGCTCTACATTTCTTTGCATTAATGTTTCTTGTTTTACAGATTTAGGAATGTGCTTAAATTGTCTGTACCTACCTTCCCTAGAAGTTTCTAGTGTTGGATTGCTTTGCAGACTCAGTTCTTGTATTGGAGTTCAGTCATAGTGTATCCTGATGTATAGAATGAAGACATTCTTTGTTTCAAGTGGTTGCAGTAGTATTGCAGAAGACTCTAATGATGTTGAACATTCTAGAAAGATGTGTGAATGCTTGGAGTGTCTCTCCTTGGTCTGCATGATGTTTTAACACTTGGAGAGGCATGTATGTGGTCACTTGTAGTGTTAGTTTAGGTTTGGCCAACCTGGCTTGCTAACGCTATTTGCAGAGGTACATCATGGATTGTGGAGGTGACGAGAAGCATGGCGATATAGATTTGAGTGCTAGTTAACCCTTGCAATGGTCCACATTCACTTCTTTCTACCGTGGAAGTGTTTAGTGCTGATCTATTTTGGTGTTGCACGTTTGAGGTGCATACGTTTCATTAGGACCGACCTAATTGAGATGGTTTTTGGTTGTGGATTCTATAAATGCAAGATGAAGTTGAATGGAGAAAAGTCGAGAAGATAATGTGAATGTGAATCAAGTGTGATGAATTGAGTGCGAGCTTAAATGCTTATGACTCATGAATGCAATGAGTAGAAGGTGTCTACATTTTTTAGTTTGAAGTGAAGTTGCTAGAGGCAGTGAGCCAAAGGTTGCGGATGGCAAGAAGTTGCAGTGGTGGATTTCTCTTGTTACTTTGAGATAGTGAATCTCTCTATAACAATCATCTTCTATTATTCTCTCTTCTAGATAGTGAGTCCTTCTAGTAGTGAGCCTTTCTTCTAGAAGTGAGCCTTTCTTCTGGGCAGTGAGCCTATTTGTTTTCAATGTTTCTATTCATATATATATGTGTGTGAGTTAATCCTCACCATGTTTTTTCTCTCCTTAGGTTTTCCATGTAAATCTAGTGTTCTTATGTGTTTGATGTGTTTGCATTGATGCTTCATATGTTTACAATCTTCTAATGCTTAATAAGGGGTTGGAATTGCTTGAGGGTTTTAATGTACAACTGATTAACCCCCCCTCATAGTTGTCTTGTGTATACTAATAGAAGGATACCTAGGGAAAACCTATGTGGGTTCCAAAAATTGAGGTTCACTAAAATGTAAAAAAATAAATTATGCTACCTGTGAATTTTTAGGCTTAATAAACCAATTGAATCTAAATATATATATAATGTTGATAATTTCAAATGAAATTGAGAGGAGTAGAACAAATTTTCATAACTTATTATGAAACTAAATAGTATTTATCAAATATCATTGTATATTTTGACATGGAATAATCATTATAAACTATACCAATTTTCTCTATATTTTTTTATGAATATATCTTATTAACTTTATATTAAAGAAATAATAGTATGGTATTCACAAAAAGGGTAGGGTGGTAGAAAGGGACACCCACATAGTCTAACTAGACAAAGTCCAAAATAATGACAACAAATTAATACAGCCAAGCCTAAATAGTGTTAAGCAGATAAAACAATGCCAGAAGGAGGAGGATCCTTATCATTAGGTTTCTACCAAACATCATCGAGGACATAATTATCAATAGGCTCCCAACCAATGAGAGCACATTCCTCTTTAGGAGTGTCATCCAAAGGCTACTAAGCATAAACTAGAGAAATGACTAGCTCTAGGTGAGGAAACTTGATAGATTTGGGCTAGCTAGGAGCACCAGACCCGTGAGAAGAGGTAGAAGGTGGCCTATAAGGCTAAGACCAACCACCATAGGCAACATTATCTATAGAAATTAGAGGCTGGGAGCCTCTAACTCCCATGGCAGACTAGCTGCGATCATGCCAATGAACTTGAGAAGGAGAAGAGGGATCCAATAGAACCTTGGCAATAGTTTTACAAATTTATACCAATGTTTATTATGTGTAATACTATCTCAATGCTTATTAAGATAAATAATAATGAAATTAATTGGCATTGACATAATTATACTTTTATTTGGTATGTTATAGATATACTTTGATCACTTTATTTTTATTAATTGTAGTGAAGAAGGTATATGACATAAATTCCCATTATAATCTAGAATTGATTTAAAGAATATATTATACTCAACGAAAAATAAATTACTTATAGTCATTTATGTCTCTTAAAATGGACCTCATATCCTAACTAATTATTTTACTAGTTTGATTTATTATTTTTCTTATCTATTATTAAGAAAGGAAAGTATTTTTAATTAGTAGAATTTTTCCTTGTACATTTTAGTTAAGTAATATCAATTTACAAATTTTAAATTAAAAAAAGTTTCTATTGTTTTAGTAAATGTAGTTTTGATGTATGTGTTATTAATTTTATTTAATTAATATATGTTTATAAAGTTATATTTAAAAAATTACTAATTTTATTTTTGATTAATTGTTTATAGTAATATAAATATTATAAATGTTTCAGATTAATGAGAATGAGGTTGAAGAAGAAAAACAACCATACATAGATCTGAACCATGTGTGGAGGTATGAAAAATAAAAAAATGTCTTATACACAACTTAATTTTGTTTTAATCAATTAACTATTTTATTTACACATATAATGACTATTTATTTTCATATATTTTCTTCTAGGCAAGTGAATACAGATGACATTGAAGGTATACAATTGGAAAGATTACACGAGATAGAAGAAACCTTTGAAGTAGAACCTAAGATAAATCTTTCAAACAATGTAAGTACCATGCACTTATATGGAATTTGAGAGATTATCATATCCCTTTAAACATAAGAAAACTCCATCTATTTTGTTTCCATTTGTAGTAAAAATACCTATTTTGTTGGTTACCATGAAGTAGGATTAGAAGTGAATTTTTTAAGCATGATTGAAAAGTTAAACTTATAGCTCTATTTTTAATCACAGTAAGATTTAATTATGTGAATTGACAAGCAAAATTGAATGTAAAGATAAATCTATAGATATGAATAAGTCATCTCCTATAATTTTTTATGTATTCCTTATATTATTAATTGAAATTATTACCAAGTTATCATATAATATTTTTTATAATTAAATAAGCTAAAGAAATTTTAAATTACTTTTAAAATAGAAATTTGTAGATAAATAAATGGAAGTAATGGGGAATGTGCATAGAGATTGGAGATTAAAAGGAAGTTAAAAGTGAGTTATAAGGTATAATGTGATCATTTTTAAAAGCACGACTAAGCCATAATGTAATTGCATTATAGAGCAACCACACTTTTAGTAGCACAACTCCATTGTAATTTGATTACAATCACATTATTATCTCAGTGAATTACACTATACAATAGTAAAAATTCCTATTATGATTTAATTGTTCTTTTTGTGGTGCGATCATGTAATCTTTTAAACTAATGAAAATCATTCCCTTAGGGTTGGAATAAATTTAAAATTTTGAGACTGTAAGCATGAGAAAGATGCACAGGCCTATGTGGTAGTCCAATGATGAGATATAGTCCTAATCATGTACATGTAAGTATGAAATATATAGAGCTCTCAAGATATTCTCTCTTGGTGACTTTTATTGTTTTTCTTTTCATTTTTTCCTCCCTAACCTCTAAGATAACCTTCTAAGGTCCTACATACTTTACCACCTAGCCCATGTTTGACAAATCACTTCGATCACTTTCCAACCTTGATGACATGACTAATCCACTTCACAAGAGGAGAAATTCATTTTTCCTAGGGGATTTTTCATCATCCATTCTTTTATGATCATCCAATTGACCTTCCAAAGCCCTCTATGCCCTCAATTTGCATGTCCAAACCATTCTTTCTAGGTCATGTCCCTTTTGATTTCATGGTCTTCTTGGGTGACCCTACAATTGAAGTGTGGTCACCAAAGATGATTTATGTTTTTAAAAGGGGTAACCCACTTTCTTGATGTCCTATTCCTTGTTTCAGGTTCTCAAAACCATTTTCATCCTTCCAAGCTACTCTCCCACTCTTAAAACACTTGTTCAAACCACTATGCTTAGGTCACCCCTATTATATTTGTAGGGTATCCCTGGGAAACCCTACAACTTAAATGTGGTGTCTAAGGATGACCCACTTCCTAAAATGGGTGACCCTATCATCTTTTACATGCATTTTTTCTTCCACTTTTAGCCAAGTTTGGCTCTTGAAGTTGAGCTCCCTCATGCACAACTAATTCCACTCCCCCTAACTATTTCTAGACTTTCAATCAATCTATTCTTAACATCCAATCAATCTATTCTTATCTCCCAACCAGTCTTGTGTTATCTCCATTTTTTCTTCTTTGATCAGGTCTCCAACCATTGTTCACTTCCAACTAGAGATAGATCAATCTTCAATCAATTCTATTAACTCCTCAATCACCACCACATTTGGTGTGAATTTTGAGCCTATAAATACCCTACATCTTCATTATTTTCAATGTTGGGAATTCTCTTCTCATCATCACAAGCTTTTCCAAGATTCTTCATAGGCTTTTGAGCATCTTACTTTATTTATTCAGATTTAGGTTTTGTAAAGCTTCAAATATTTCCCTTAGGAGGCAAATTCATTATTGCATCTTTACTTTTTTCTTTGCATATAGTTGTCTCCATAGTATTTTTATGCTCACTACAAGACTTCACATGCCTTTTAATTTCATTAATAGCTTCATATCTCAAGCCATTCATGCTTCATGGAATCCATATGCTTGAATCAATTGCCTTTTTCTAATTTATATAGATTTTAAGATAAATGCCACTTGCTTTTATCATCATTTTGTCCCTGTTGTCATGAGGAGGACCCCGCTACTACAAAGGAAGCAATGATTGCCCAAAGGACTTTTAAGAATTCATGCCAAGCATTATCGCCCGATTCATATAGGTTCATTTAAGTTTTCAATAGTAATTAAATAACTTGGGAAAGTAACATTTGCATTCTTTTCTCTTGATAGGAAACTTAATTTTGCTTTATTAGAGTATTTTTACATTGCAATTGCTTAATTAAAAGTTTTAATTTCCTTATATTGATTTCCTTTCATGAAATTTAGATTATTTGTTATTTTCAATTTCATTAGATTAAAAATAAAAAATCAACCCACAAAAGCACAACAACATAGTCTAGTTTATATTAAAAAAAACATTTAGTATTGCATTCATTTTCCATTTCTTAGATAGTGAGATCACAATGTGTAAAAAGTAATTCTCTCATGAAGGCATACAAGCACCATATGTGGGATCTTTTGGAGTCATTTGATGCCATAAACATGGAGGCTATTTCCCAAAAGAAGAATATAAAGGTAGACAAAATGGCTCTAATTAGTTCATAGTTTGATCTAGTCATGTACTTATTGAGAAATAACAATGCAATGAAACTATTAATTAGGCATGCCATGCTTGATAACTAGTTTCATTAGATGGAATTCCAAAATGTTGAGTAGATTGATCATTTTCTCCAAAAGGCTAATGATTTTATAGAAGAACTAACCCCCAAAATTAAATAGGCCTATGGAGATCAAATAATGCATTTATATGGAAATAAGCTACCAAGTGAGATGATAAATCTAGAAGGTATAGTTTATCTAAATGATTCCCATAGAGATAAAGAGACTAAAAGGATGTGTAGATCTCTCCAAAAATAGTGGTAAAGATAGAAAAAATCTACACTAAGGTAGGAAGGGAACACCTAATCAATCTCTACATCACATACAACTTGGTGATGGCTTGTTGATATGATGGATTAAAGGATTTCACAAAGATGTAATGGAACATGCCATTGATCTAGGGAAAAAATCAAGGCTATAAAATAGGAATAGAGGCTAATCAATCCAAAAATCAAGAAAACTCTAAAACATGAGCTCACCATGTTGATAAATTTAAAAATTATCTATCATATCAAATAATCAACTTGGGTATTTAACCTAGTGTCTTTAGGAAAAAGAATTGAGAAATTTGTCTTTGTGTGGATTTTAGAAACAAAAATAGAGCATCACTCAAGGGCCATTACCTATTGCCTTCAATGGATCAAATCCTACAATTAATGGCTAGTCTTGATAGGTTATCCATGTTGGATGGTTTCCTCAGATTAAATTTAATACTAGTGAAGGAGGAAGACCAAAACAAAGTGGGTCATCTTTATCTATCATAAAATTACATCTGGACTATTAGATGTTACAGAAACATTTTAAAGAGAAATAGATATTTCTTTTAATAATTTGATCAATGAGATCATCTTGGTATACCTTGATGAGCTAACAATGTTTTCTAAAAACAAGATAGATCATTTTGACCATATTAGAAAAAGGTTTTCAAAGGTTCCAATAGTTTGGGATTTTCTTGATCCCAAAGAAGTGCATATTTAGTATACCTTAAGGGACACAGCTAGGACACATTTTGTTTGTTGGGACCCAATCCAAAAATAAAAAGATTTATTTAAATCCATGCCCACTTTGTGAAATTTTCCTATATATTGTATTTCTGGCTTCCCCTTGTGTTATTCATATTGTAAAAATCCAAAATATTCTAAGTTTGGATGGATTTCCTTGTCATTCTTTAGTGTTTCCTATGTTTTATGGGTTTTCATATTGCTATAGGATGTGGGGTTTGAGCTAGCTAATGCATGTTCTTCACATCCCAAATCTAGTTCCCTTTCCACCCATTTTCCTTGCATACTTATTTTCCCTTCACTCCCTTCATTTTCATCCTCCTTCAAGTTTCACAGAGTCATGACATGTTCCTATAATTCTTCCTTTTCCTGCATATTTGTTTTTCATTTAGTTCCTTCCATTTTATCACATTTCTTCTATTCATATACTTTCAACGAACTCCTACAATCCATTCTTCTTCTAAGATCCTATACCTAGGACTCTCATCCCAAAAAAGTTTTATTAGTTCATTTTATTCAATTCATTCTTGTATTCATATGTCCACCTCACTTTAGGATGTGTTTTGCTTCACTCACATCAAATCCCAATGTGAAGTTCTTTATAAAATACATACACTCTTCGAACCATCTAAAATACTTGATTTCAACGTTGTGGAAATATAATGGGTTGCACGATCCCCTTCATGCATTTCATATTGAATTCTCCTCCATCTTTCCACATATCTTCCAAACATCCTATTTTCTCACTTCCTCAATTTTGCAAGAACCTAACATCCTACAATATGTTACTCATCTCATATTCTTACATCCACTTTTGATGTGAAGTTGTACATCATTCCCCCTCATAATTACTCCATCTTTTAGGACCTCCTCCTTCCCCCAAATATAGTTCCTATGTGTTGTTCCCACTCAAATTCTTGTAAAACTCTAACTTCTTTGAGATGCTCTAGGATGATCTAACAACCATCTAGGTCAACATTAATGACCAATTTGGCTTTTGTAACCACCCATGTTCAGAAGGAAATTCATTTTTTATTCTTTTAGTCCTTTCATGCTTTCACATTATTGTTCTTTCTAGTAGATTGAGACATTTTTACCCATTGGATAGGAACTAATCTTGGGAGTGATGGTCAATCATATTCCTTCAAATGAAGAACATTTTAAACCAATAGTTTAGGATTAGGTTTTAGTTTGTATGTAGGTCATGATTTAGTACTATAAACCAAGGAAATATTTTTAGAAAACTATTTTAAGAGTTCATCCTAGCGAATCATATATGTATACTTAAATCTTGTCTTCATGCAATGATGCCTTCATAAACCTAAAAATAGGTTTTTAGTTTACTTTGTTGGTCTTCAACATAGTGACAACTTTAGGGGTCAAGTGTACTTTGGATACAACTACAAAGTTTATCCTAGTTTAATCTTGTGTTATTTTCAATGTTATTTATGAATACCTCTAGGAACACTCTCTTGAATTCAATTTAGCTCAAAGTGTAGGAGAGATTATTGACTCTCATCAATTACCCTTTAATCATCCCCAATCTATTTATGAGCTCCTATTTCACTTGCTTTATGACAACCTCTTGCCTTGAAGGTAACAATATACTCTAGGATTAAGGAACTACGGTTTTAAGACCCACCAAAATGGCATTATTTCTAGGGAAGTTCTAACTCTGGTGATATCTTTCATAGATCTACAATTTTGGTTAAAGTTTATCATGGTTTTAATAGTGATAGTTTAAATAGTCTTCAAATTGATCTCTTCCAAGTGGAGAATGGTAACTCTATTTCAGTGAATGTAGAAATTAATTCAAAATTCAAAAAAATATAGAATGGAAAGAAGAATGCAATATCAAGATCAGTCAAGTCATGAAGGCTCCTGAACATAAATAAGAAGTTAATAGAATAGATGCAGTGCTATAAATCCTAGTGAATCTTCTAGACTAAATGATTAAGATCAAGTAGGTACCTCTGATAGACATGATACATTTGTTCATTTAAGAAACCAATACTAGTATACTTCAAAAGACTCTATTGATAACATAATACAGACAAATAGAAGAATGAATAGGAATGACTATGAAGTCTAAATGAATAATAATATTACTGGTAAATGAATTATATATCAATCCTAAGATACACACATGAGAAAATATGGTATGCAGAATCAAAATGTGGAAGCATATCTTGTCAGTCAGCATCCTACTTCACACACTAGGTAATACAAAAATGAACACGATACTACTTTTCATGATGCCAATAAACTAACACATTTATATGCTAAAAACAAAGAAATGATCATTAATCAAGAATTAGATCTACTAGATCACATTAGATAGAGGAGACAAGAACTCCAAGAAGAAATTGAGTTGCAACAAGCTCAGGCTCAAATAGCCCAACAACAAAATAGAAATCATAATTTCATAATTAGACCCTACAACATCAACATAATATGAATTTGAACCAAATACAATATCTTCCCAATTTGTCTAGACAACAAGAATTTAATAAATAGTGTCATATCATACCAAATCCTAGGCCAACATTTTTGTAAGGAAGATAAGGTAGCGGAACAACTTCCTACAATATTCTTGAGAGGAGGGATATGCAGAAATTTTTAGATCTTTACAATAGTTACATAAATAAACACAAATAGAAATCATACCACAACATAATAATTACATGGGGAAACCCTTTTAGGAGAAAAACCCCACACTCCAAAGCTACCCAATATATTATTTAGGAATCAAGAAGATTAAAATATAGTTGCACAGAAAGCATTCACAAGAGTATTACCAACCAGAGATCTGGAGGAAACTCAACATCTATAAGACTCTTATACACAACCTCCATGTCAAGATCCTAATACATAGGAGATACAATACAGTAAATTGTCAATGGTAATTACAAAACCATGAGCCAAAACCACCCAAAAATGGTGTCCAAATTATCTCCAATCAAAGATGTCTTGTGATGTGCCAAATTACACACCAACATGTGTAACTCTCCCCTTTATAGCTCTTTTAAGTGTCCAACACATTTTCACATTTCCTAAAATAGGAGTCCCACCTTTCGGAGGACATAACTTTTGATCTAGGTGTTCAATTGACGAATTGTTTGATGTGTTAGAAAGATCATGAAGAGATCTATCATGCTATAACTAGACTCACTGGTTACGACAACTTTTAGGGCATTTAGGGACCTCTAATTTCCTCAAATATGAGTTTGAAACTTTTCCAAGAGTTTAAAAAATGGAAACTTTAATATCTTGCAATCTAGGTATGATCTTGAGTCAAAACTCACCCAAGATGTTTACTTGAAAATTCTGCACCTTTTGGGAAAATTCTAGGTCCATCTGTGCTCAAATGTAGACTTACTAAAAATAATAAGCACTGCCATTTTTAGCCCCTTTTGAAACTTTGAAAGTTCTAAAACATTCTTCAAGATAAAGGGTATTCAAAAAGACCAAATTGGGAAGAATAAAAACCTTTTGTAGCTTCAAGGTTGCTACACCTCCCCTAACATTTTCCCACTTGTCAAACACCTTACAAGAGCGAAGGGGGTATCAACACCATGATTTAATTACTTGGGGCAAAGAGGCCTGTAGACTTTGAACACAATATGAACTTCTCTGTACTCATAGGTTAGTTATTGAATCTACAACATTCATCAAAGTCACTACATTAACTAGTTTCACCCTGCCATCCTTGACCATATCTCTAAAAAATGATATTGTACATCAATGTGCTTGGTCCTGGAATGAAATGTTGGGTTCTTAGCTAGGCAGATCGCACTCTAAATTTCATAATAAACTGGCACTGTACCTTGTTTTATTATGATATCTTAACACAATCTCTTAAGCCAAATGGCTTCCTTACAAGCATGAGTAGCTTCCATTTACTCAGGTTCAATAGTGGAAAAAGTAGCCATAGCCTATCACTTACTCATCCAACTGATTGCACCACCAAATAAAGTAAACACATAAGCACTAGTGGATCATCTACTATCAACATCACCTACCTAGTTTGAATCCACATAACCATGAATATGAATGGAATGTATGTCTCCTATAAAATTACCATGATAATATAATGAATACTCTGAGGTACCCTGCAAATATTTGAAGACTCTAGTAATTGTATCCCAATGAACTCTACCAAGATTAGACATATATATGGAAAGAACTCCCAGTGCTTGGGCAATGTCTAGTCTAGTACAGACCATAACATACATCAAACTTGCAACTAGACTCTAGTATGGAACTCTTCTCATGTCTTCCATCTCTAATGGGGATGTTAGACATTTTGAAGTAGATAACTTTGTTCCAACTATAAAAGGAACACATAATGGTCCACAATCCTATATGTTAAACCTCTGTAAAACTGAATTGACATACTTACTCTGGCCAAGACAAATTTTTCTATTCACTTTATCACTTCTTATTTCCATCCCAAGAATGTGTTTAGCTACACCAAGATCTTTCATTTCAAATTTAGCTACAAGTTGAGACTTTAGTTTTGAAATCATTCCTTTCCCTTTATAAATAAATAACATATCATCAACATATAATGTAATAAACAAGAAATGATCACCATCAGATTTATAATAAACACAGTGATCATATTTAGAATGCTCAAATCCCAAACTCAATGCATATGTATCTGTTAAGTAAGGAAAAGAGAGATGGATACAAAGTATGTGAGTACACTAGATCAAACCCTCATTTCACTACAACATTCAAGGACAAAACCAAGCCAAATCACTACAATATGGAAGAGGACTCAACTACTAATTTTGTACTCTTGTTCATAGAGGAAAGATGTGATTCAACCAAGTCTTTTATCAAACCCTAGGCTAATCAATGCTCTAAACCCTAGAATTATGATAATCAGCTTATAACAGAGAAATAGTAACAGCAAGTCAGGATCTGAAAGTACCAGGGTAATCAGTGAGATGTAGTAACTTGTCCCTCAAAAGATGAAATGTTGGAAGAATCTAGGGATAGTACTCGAGTCCAGAAAGTCCTAATATCTAAAACATGTGAACTACAAAAATGTCATAAATGATACTTCGATGCTGATTTCAGGCTTTGTTTTAGCTATTGGACACTAGGGCTAGCACCCAAGTATGCTACAGGTGAATTCCTAAACTCTATTTTTGGATCCAAAATCTTTATCCCTTAAGTAACCTCCCTATACCTTTACTTCTACAATTCCTGCGCCTGTAACCTACACATAAGAAGAAAAGGGGTTTGGGGGTTATGGTGTTTAGGGATTTGCCTCAATAAAATCTCAAGTTAGCATTCAAGCTTTCCCAACACCATTATTAGAGAGAGCATGTCCTTGTAGGATAGAGGCTAAAGATAATCCAAATGAAGATGAAATGATTCAAACATAATGATAATATCACCTTGGTGGTGAAGTCCTTAGGAGGATGAAGATTCTTCAATTCATAAGGATGTTGATGATGATTCCAAATATGTAATAAACACAATACTAACACAAATATGCAACAATAACACAATGAATGCCTTGAATGATCCTTTTCTCAGTATCATAACCTTTCTATCATCATCTTGTAATAAAATGAATTCAAACACTTTTTTATATATGCTATCCCGTTAAACTTTCACAAAATAATTGAAAGAGCTGACAAGGAAGGACCCATTTAAAAGTCCTATGTCGACATCCCTTAAATTTTTCCCTGACCAATCAGGGTGGACTTGGCACAGGCACCCAAGTCCCAAGGTAACTTTTTGGTTGGGAACTAAGCATTAAATGGTCCCCTAGTTCCCATTTAACATGGGTTTTGGGGAATTTCTCATCGGGATGATTAATTTTCCTTGAAGAGTGTAAACACGGGGACCTAGGAGCTAAACTAGGAGGTAAAAAGGCACGTGTCCACTTTTTACTCCATAACATTTATCCCCCACTTTGATGTGTGTGCAATCCTATGATTTAGCACATGCATTAAAGTATGGTCGAGGCATATCAAAACACATCAAATACCTTAAACACTAGAGTGAAGACACACCCTAATCTTGAAGGACTATTTCTATCTCCCAGACTTAGGCAAACATAAGAAAACACTTACTAGTCACATAAGACACAATGAATACAGTAGGGAAGCACACAATACATGAAGAAGATAGTGAAAGCACACAATACATGGAGAAGACATGAACGCAGTTACACAAGACACAAAGAAGTCATGAAGAGAAGACATGATTAAGAAATTACATATCTATATATAATTCTAACTAAAAAAACATATACAGTGTGGGGGCTCATTGCCACACGTCTTTAGACCATGCCACAAACATACAAGACACACAAGGAATACACATAAAACACATGGAAGACACGTGGAATACACAAGCATCACATAGTATGCCATAGGCACATTATACGTCTTATACACGACAAACACAGGTGATATGAAGGAGCTCTTTGTTGCACTCCAGTATCTAAAATACGGAAAATACACCTAACGATTGAGCTATGCTACCACAACCACCAAAGACATGCTAAAGGGCTAATAACTTGAGATCCAACTTGGCCTCATGACGAGGAATTTATATAAAAGGATGTGCACTGGCTTAAGAGATACACCTTCCCACCTCGCGATGAGGGATTTATTTAAAAGGATACATGCAAGCTCAAGAGATACGCCATCCTATCTTGTGATGAGGGCTTTTTTGCTAAAAAAGATGTGCACTAGATCAAGAGATACATCATCCCTCCTAGAAATGAGGGCTTACAAACATGCTTTGTCAGTGTCAAAAGTAATCATAGAGATACAATTATATATGCCCCCACCTTAAGGTGGTTGATCCCGCTTCCCGGTATGAAGCACATTAAGGTAGAGTAAAAACACACAAGGGAACAAGAGCTTTCACAAAGCCCCTACCCCAAAAGTGACACATGTGCCATGATCATTGAATGTTCCCACAAACATATTGAGATCAATTGCTAAGATAATTAACATGATGTAATCTTTGGTTAGAAATTTTTTCTCTAAGATAATAATAAATTAATTCATGAAAGCTATGTAGAAATCATATTGCATAAGAGACCAAGGCTACACTTGTGGGTTCAGAACCAAGTATAGCCATGAGGTTATACTGTAGGTATCTTAGAACTGAGTGTAGCAACAAGGTGGGATATAAAACAATCCAAAGTGCATCAAAACAAATTTAGAGTATTGCAAATGTTTGTTACAACAACAGTTCACAACATTAATCACAACACGGAGTGATTCTACTAGTTAAGCTTCAGTAATATATATCAACCCCATATTCATATATGGACTAGGTCCATTTTTTCTTGCTTACTGAAGGGAAACATAGTCTGTATCAGTATTTATTTGTTTTCATCATCATCCAACTAATAGTCACTGAGGAATGTAAATAATCAAAACAAGAGAGGAGACAAGAGTGACTTGGGTTTACAACACGTGAAGATGCCCCCAAGACATCCTCCATGATGTTATGCTCCCAAGGTACAACACACAACAATAAAATAGAGGAGAGAAAAAATAGAAGAATAGAGAAACATATGGAAGAATGGTCACAATAGAGGCAGTCTTATTGTATCCTTGACCTTACAAGAGTATCAAGGGTCATCCAAGGAGACCTAAAAAAAAATTTAACAGAACACATGGGAACACAACACAAGGCTAACAATGTATATATCTAGGAGGAGGCCACCCTTGAGAGCAATTGGAGTAGGTGCTACATTGAGTGTGGCTAAAATATGGAGAAATACTTACTTGATTCAATGGGATATTTCCTGGCGAATCATCCATGTCTATCATCTTAGGATATGTCATATTTGTTGATATTATATTTACATTAAGAGTAGGATGATGGTAGGCTTTGGTGGGCTTTAAAGAATGGTATCCAATACTAGTAGAAGAGTTATGTGTAACAAATTCTAAGGGGACCTTGATTCCTTTTTGCTTTTCACCACAACTATTGGCTAAATAGTTGTAATTTTTGTAAAGGATTTGAAATCCATGACCATAGAGAGATTCCATCTTTTTAGAGAAGGGTGGGGCCTCCTATATCTCATAGTCTGTGGTGTAAGTGATAGTATTGTCTTTATTTTCTACTAAAGAAACTTTAGGTTTCTTAGGTAGTTCCAAAGATTGCTTGGATGAGATCGATGTAACTTTTGATGTTTCAATGTTATTGAGTTTATATTCTCATATGAAGGTAGGCATAAAATCTAATGAACCCAAATCATCACCAAAAAGTGCATTTGATGTCAAATCTTCCATAGCATTATCTATGGCAAGAGCTGTTGATGAATCAACTTTTAAGTTATTCAAAGTATTATGATTGATGACTTGTTTTTGTATTTCGATTTGTAAACAATTGTTTAGCTCTAGATCATCTTCAATGGTGTGAAGTTTATTTTTGTAAATAAACTTTAATGATCGATGAAGGGTAGACAAAACTACCCCCATAGCATGAATCCATTGTCTACTGAGAATCATAAATTGATTGTGAACTTTAATTGACGGTAATTCATGTTGTTGAAACATAATATCCATTTTTGTCATGTGTATACAATCTAACTGAACTGCTACATCATTAGGCTTAATAGCAGTAGTACAATCACCTTTTGTAAATCTTCCTAGAGCATTCTATGGTATGTAGGTGATGTTTGTATGAGTTCCCAGAGAGAGATCTTAGTTGGAGTCGCACAAAGTTTCTCAACAAGATCATAATCTTAAACACCTTTTTGGGTAAGACAAGGTGGTTGAGGAAGCATAGGTTTAGAAGTTGGTAAAGTGATCTAAATGTTTGACTGTTGTTTACTTTGGTTATTATTTGGTGTATTGTATGTGTGAGCAACCACATTGTGATAGGGTTGTTGCAACACATTTTGATACACTTGATTTCCTTGAGTAATTTGTTTTACAAAATTAAGAATATAACCTGGGGGTCTAGGTGGTGTTGGAGCACCTTGAACCATAATCACTGGTTTGAAGCATGGAGGCAAATTGGGTGCCTCATGCTCAATGAGTATAGGAACATTAGTACACTTATCCATTATCCCCTTAGTAGGTGGGATAAGTCTATTAGTGATGATTGAATTAACATTGTTTTGACTTTGATTAAGCTCAACATCCCTCCCTAAAGGATTTAATGTGAGAGACCTTTCTTCATCCACCAATGCTTTATCTTTTGAAGGGAGAGTATTGAAATGAAGATAGAGGGTAGGATGATATTAAATAATGTATCAATGATTTCATCCTCTTGCGCTAAAATGTCCTCACAAGTGGGAACACCTTTGAGGGAGGAATCAAAATCACCATCATCTTTCTCATGACAATTCATGGAGATGAAATTAGTAAAGTCCTTTAATATCAAAGGATATTTATTTTTAAGAGTTATGAAGTTATTAAAATCAGATACATAATCAAAGATTTCAAATGAAGAGAATTTAAAGATATCCTTATCATGCATGGATTGTATACGAGTCAAGACAAAAGGATGCATATTAACAAATTTGAAAAAACTTTCAAAATCTTTGATATATGCATGCAAGGATACCAAAGAGGAACTATTAGAATATGCCATAATAAAATGTTTTAGAAAATCAATGTATAATAAGGCTTGTTCATTTATCAAATACAACTAATATGAGAAACATTTGTACACCACAACACCAGTTTGAGGAAACTGGGTTTTTTAATCTTTTGTAAAGATAAAAAATACACTAGTGTCACTACAAACCAAGTGAATTTAATGTTAAAAGTGCTTCACGAGATGGGATATTGATAATCTTTTTTGATTTATTGCAAAATATGTGAAAAAGATGCTTATCCGCTCATGTTGAAATACACATTGTGTAATTGCAAAAATATGATAATTATGCACTTTTTCCAAAATTATGCAATTTTTTTGAATGAATATACAAAGAAATAAATGAAAGATCTGATTTCAAATGTTTATGACAGTAGTAAAATCTGAAATAAGATTTTGACTACAAATGCTAGCTTTGCAAATGACTAGGTTATATGAAAAATGCCATTTTTTAACAAAACCCTAGCAAATGAGATATGCAAATGCAAGGTGTGATATCATGAAATGATTAATTTATGTAATTTGTCTCAGATCTGATGTATAAATCAGATTTTTGGATTCTTCCAATGATATGCAAGGAAAATAATGCAAAACTATGCCTTTATGCAAGCCTATAATGCTTATTCTTTTCAAATTTTTCAAATGTATGCAAGATTTTTCAATGAAGAATGATAAGTATGATGTGGATTAATGCAAGATCTGATTTCAACACTTAGAAAGATGCAAATTATTTAAAACATGGGTTCACCAAAATGTTAAGTAGGGAAAAGAGAGATGGATACAAAGTATGTGAGTACATTAGATCAAACCCTCCTTTCACCACAACATTCAAGGACAAAACCAAGCCAAGTCACTACAAGATGGAAGATGACTCAAATACTATTTTTTTAGTCTTGTTCATAGAGGAAAGATCTGATTCAACCAAGCCTTTTATCAAACCCTAGGCTAATCAATGCACTAAACCCTAGAATTATGATAATCAACTTATAACATAGAAATGGTAACAAGTCAGGATCTAAAAGTACCAGGGTGATCAGTGAGATGTAGTAACCCATCCCTCAAAAGATGAAATGTTGGAAGACTCCAAAGCCAGAACCCAAGTCTAGAAAGTCCTAATATCCAAAAGCTCTGAACTATAAAAATGTTGTAAATGATGCTCTGATGTTGATTCTAGGGTTTATTTTAGCTATTGGACAGTAGGGCTAGCACCCAAGTCTGCTACAAATGAATTTTTGAACTCTATTTTTAGATCTTGAATATTTATCCCTTGAGAAACATCCATATACCTTTACTTCTGCAATTATTGCACCTATAACCTACACACAAGAAGAAAAGTGGTTTGGGGATTGTGGTGTCTAGGGATTTGCCTCAGTCAAATCTCAGGTTAGCATTCAAGCTTTCCTAACACCATTGTGATGTAGAGGCATCCACACTAAAACCTTGACATACAGCATGTATGCCTACAACCCATCATCATCATCATATTTCCCTTAACACTGTCAGTATCATCATATTTTCTCTTGCCGACCGATATCCTCCTGCAGACAAACCTTCAACCTTTCACCTATCAGCAGCATCATCATATTCAGCAAGCGCAAACATCCTCCTGATGTTCACTGTTCATCTTACCGCCAACCTCTTTCTGTAGCATCATGATGTTCAACATCATGTTCATCAGCAGGATATAGAACATCCGGTTCCTCCCATATATCCTGATGACGACAACCTCATGCACCCTTCCTTCGATGCTTACGTCACCCCGATATCCTGATGACGATTATCCTGATGACGATGACGTCACATGCAGCTCCTTCAATATCCTGCTGCCCCGATATCCTAATGATGATTATCTTGATGACGATGACGTCACATGCAGTTCCTTCAATATCCTGCTGTCGGCCAAATTTAACATTATCGGCCCGCGATGGTTTTATCAACCCGATCTTCTACTTTATGCCGATACGCTCCTCCTCGGCAACACCTGATGATGATCACCCCAATGAACATTCACCTTATGCAAACGATTACATCATGCTCTCCTTCATCTACTCGGATGACACCTGAAGTAACTGCAGGATATACACAGAAATATCCTGATGATGCCGTTGTGACGAATTTCCAACCTTAGCGAATTTTCAATCCGCCGAACCTCCTGGGGTGACCTGATCCGCTTCCTGGACAACTTTCCTGACTCTAACAACCAGCACGACCTAGCACATACCCATGCTAGGGTTCTCAACACCTTTCGACGACGATCCTGCACACCTGCATGCAAACGAACACAAAATGTAGACTAAACCCTAAACTACTGTACATAGCCATTCCACCGATTCAACGAATCAACCGGTGGAATGGATCAGCGAATCCATGCAACCACCAAAACAGCAAATCGATCACACAATGGAATCCAAAACAGAGAATGGACAAAATAGGATCTCTTTATTGATTTCAAAAGATGCAAATACAATACTTAGTCTCTCCTCTCTGTCTCACTCTCTGCACAGTCTGATCGATGATCGATGATATCCAATACCAACCGATCCGCATGCATATATAGGACCTCTTGCGAGTACTACCACTCGATTCCCAGCGGCTGGGAGCTTCCAAGCGGCTGGGAGGATCCAACTGGACATACAGCATAACAGCTGTCCAAACAAACTATCTAAAAATAGTAAAGTATGGTCAACATGACCTTATTACATGCATTGGTCTTATCAGACCTTCTTGGAAACATTAACAAGACTCAAAACAAACTAACTGCCTCATGGAGGCCAGCTGTCAGGTAGGTGCTCCTGCACCACATTGTTAGAGAGCATGTGTGTCCTTGTAGGATAGAGGCTAAAGATAATCCAAATGATGATGAAATGATTCAAACACAATCATAATATCACCTTGGTGGTGAAGTCCTTAGGAGGATGAAGATTCTTCAACTCATAAGGATGTTGATGATGATTCCAAATCTACAACAAACACAATACTAACACAAATCTACAACAATAACACAATAAATGCCTTGAATACTCCTTTGGTCAATATCATAACCTTTCTATCATTGTCTTGTAAGAAAATGAATTCAAACACTTGTTTATATATGCTATCCCATTAAACGTTTGCAAATTAATTGAATGAGTTAACAAGGAAGGACCCATTTAAAAGTCCTATATCGACATCCCTTAAATTCTACCCTGATCAATCAGGGTGGACTTGGGTGTGGGTACCCAAGTCCCAAGGTATCTTTTTGGTCAGGACCTAAGCATTAAATGGGCCCCTAGTTCCCATTTTACATGGGTTCCAATGGACTTCTCATCAGGATGATTAATTTGCCTTGTAAAGTGTAAACACAGGGAGCTAAGAGCTAAACTAAGAGGCAACGATGTATGTGTCCACTTTTTACTCCATAACAATATCAAATTTATGGTACCATATCCTAAGACTTTGTTTGAGGCTACACAAATATTTCTTCAATTTACAAACCAAATTACATTTACCTTTCACCATGTAGTGCTCTAGCCGTGTCATATAACTATTTTCCTCCAAATCACCATGAAGGAATTGTTGCAAGTATGTGCCTAACCGGTGTTATCATTGATGTCAACATATTAGTGTTGTCATTGGTGTCAACAGTTCTCTTATTTTGATGCTTGTTAGATTATTTGTACTTTTTGAGATAATGAGTAAGTGATCCTTAGATTAAGTTTCCAAGTGCTTTTGAGAAAATTTGCTTCTCCAGTAGAAACATTATATAGAAGAGTATCTTTGATTATAGAAAAATAGTTCAGTAGATTGATCCATATTTCTTGTTTAATGAATATCCTTGTCTATGGATTGGATGTTATTTAGATGCATGTCTAAAGATGCTATGTTTCAAGTTTGAGCCTTTGGTATGAAGATTTAAGTGAGTTATGTTCACTAGAGTGAAAACTTATTTTTCTGTATATTTGGTGGTGATAGGGAGAATGTATTATGCTTTGTATTCCTCTGCATTTAAGTATTTTAGTCATTGGTTTTGGAATCAAGTTTGTAGTGATGTTATGTGCCTTCAAATCCAATAGTTTGTGATCTGGTGGTCTGCAAGTGATCTTTTCTTTATGATAGTGGATGATAGTTATCTTCAAGTGCTCTGGATTGAAGAATCTTCTTGACAAAGTGATTAGAGGTTGTGTGGATGTTCTTGGTGATTTCAATGTGCTTGTAGATGTCTCTTGATCGTGTTCCTACCTTTGAATTGGTCCGCAAAGAGAAATTTGGATTGTGGATGAAGACTATTCTTAGAAGACTTAGTGTTAACACTAGTCTTGGCTGACTTGGTTCTTTTCACTACTTACAGAGATACCTCAAAGATTGTGGAAGCATGTCATGGCATGGAAGATTGCATTTGAGTCCTAGCTAAGGCATAACATGATCCGCATACATCTTTACCTTAACAATTTTCTTTTGGTCCAGACCTATTTCTATGTATGTTTGTAATGTTGACCTTAGAGATTGTTCCAATGGTTGATGAATGTAATGCCGACCTTGATGTACATTCCAAGGTTGATGAATTGTATAAAAGCATGTAATGTAGTTGTGAAAAAGATGTCCTTGAGTGAAAATGTGAAGATAAGTGTGAAGGTGTAATAAGAGTAGAGCAGAGGAGTTATACTGTGCTTTAATGGAACTAAACCCAGGCATGAAGTAGATGCTAACAAATCAATTCACCAACTCTTGGCAGCGAGCCTCAACATTTATAGTGAGCATATTAGGTAGTGAGCCCTAACGCAGTGAGCATCTATTTTTCAGTATTGATATAACATATATATTTTTGTGGGCTAACACCCACTGTGGTTTTTCCCCTAGAGGGTTTTCCATGTAAAAAATGTGGTGTCTAATGTGTTGAATGTGTTATTGTGTTGAGCTTCTTGTTTGATGCTTTTATGGTTAAATCTTAATAACATTGATTGAATATTTAATGTGATAATAAGTGGTTGAATTTTTTGAGACAACTGATTCACCCCCCCTCTCAGTTGTCTGGTGTATTTCAACAATTGGTATCAAAGTCGGTTCCTTGAAAGAAAGCCTAACCGCTTGAGGAAGATCCAGGATGTCTTATAAGAAGAAAGCTTTGCAGTTTGATGGAACAAATTATGCTCTCTGCAAGGTATGAATTAAAAGCCATCTCCTTTGTCTTGGTTATAAAGTGTGGAAAGTGATAGAGACGAAGTATACCTTGCCTCACAATGGTTTACAAACTAAAGACGAAATCAAAGAATATGAGTTAAATATAAAATCTAGAGATGCTCTGTTAAGTACATTGTCTAACACTGAGTTGATAAAAGTCATGGATCTGGAACCTGCTCATGAAGTCTGGGAAAATCTAGAAAAATTGTATGAAGGAGATGATTTTGTAAAGAGTGCCAAATTGTAGGGCCTGAAAGTGAAATATGAGGGTTTAAAAATGAATGAAGATGAAAACATAACTTCCTTCATGCAAAAGGTTGATGAAATTGTCAATGGAATAAAAGGTATGGGAGGAACTATTGATGAGAAGGAAGTTGTGATGAAAATTCTTAGGTCACTACCTAAGTCCTACAGTCACAAAGTAGCTACAATTGAAGAAATAATAACAGTGCAAGATGTCACTAAGGATCAATTGCTTGTAAAGCTTATAGCCTTTGAGATGAGAGAGTTTGGTGAAGTCCTACTAAAGGTTGAAACTACTTTCGAAGCTAGTACTTCAGAGAAGATATCCAAACAAGAAAAGTACAAGGTGGAACCTGATGATGAGCTTGATGAAATTGAAGCCAACTTTGTTGACAGACTTTCAAATGTTTTACATGTGGTAAGGTTGGTCACTATGCTTCTAGATGTCTTAAGATAATTGAGAGAAATAGAAAAAGATTTGAGAGTAGACCTAGGGTTCCAAATAAATGTTACTATGTTAGAGATCTTGATGATGAAGGTGTGACAGATGATGAATCTAATGATGCTAGTACTAGTGCAAATGAATGCTTGTTTATTGCAATTAAAGAAGAACCCATGTCTACTAATCCTGCTATCTATGTGAAGGAAGAAAAACTACTGGAAGAAAGTGCCTTGGCTGTTCAGGTTGAAAAAGATAAGGACGAATGGATTATTGATAGTGGATGTTCACATCACATGACTGGTGACAAAAGTAAGTTTGTAAGTTTGGAAAAGTATGATGGAGGACTCGTTAGGTTTGGAGATAATGCAGCTGGTAATATGTGTGGAAAAGGATCTATTTATTTTGATGGAAAGAAAAACACTGATAATGTCCTATATGTGAAGGGTTTAAAGCATAATCTTCTAAGTGTTGCTCTGATGTGTGACAAAGGCTATGATATAAGTTTCAAAGATAATGGATGCAAGATCATGGAGAGCTCTGGAACTATGATTGCTACTGGTAAGAAGACCAGAGGTAACATTTACCAATTAAGAGGAACTAATGATTATTGTTTAGTGGCTCAGATAGATGAGAGTTGGATGTGGCATAGAAGGATGTGTCATATCAATTTTGACAATTTTGTGAAGATAAGTTCTACATAAACTGTAAGAGATCTACCTAAACTTGTGAATCCTTCCAACACCATTTGTAAGGAGTGCCAATTTGGAAAACAAACTAGAACAAGTTTCAAAAGTAAAGAACATTTTTTTGCTGGATTGCTAGAACTAGTACATACAGATCTGTGTGGTCCCACAAGAACAAGAAGCCTGCAAGGTGACAGGTATTTTATGTTTCTTATTGATGACTACTCTAGAATGACTTGGGACACTTTTCTAAAAGAAAAATCTGAAGCCCTAGATAAGTTCAAAGTTTTCAAGGCATTGGTTGAGAATGAGTTAGAATTGAGGATCAAATGCTTGAGGTCTGATAGAGGAGGTGAGTTCACATCAAATGAATTCAATATTTTCTGTGAAGAACAAGGGATAAAGAGATAGTTGTCTTCACATAGGACAACTCAACAAAATGGAGTTATTGAAAGAAAGAACATGATAGTTTAAGAAGTTGCCACGACTATGTTAAAGGAAGCTTGCCTATAAGAAGTATACTGGAGAGAAGACATACATGCTGTTGTGTACATCCTAAATAGAGTTCAAGTCAAAGGTACCAACTCTAAAACTCCTTTTGAATTATGGTATGGAAGAGTTCCTATAGTGAAGTATTTCAAAGTTTTTGGTAGAAAATGTTATATCAGAAGAGATGAAGAACTAGGCAAGTTTGATGCTAGATGTGATGAAGAAATCTTTCTTGGTTACTCTTCCAAGAGTAAGGCCTACTGGTGCTACAATAAGAGACTGAAAAAGATTGTTGAAAGTAATGTGAAGGTGGATGAAGGTAGGGAAAGAATATCAGATATGAGTTTCTATGAACCTGTGACTATAGTGAATGATGAAAAAGTTGAGCAAGAAGGTAGTCAGGATGAAGAAGAGGTTCTAGAAAGTGTTGTTAAGACTCCTAAGTATGTAAGGATAAATCATTCTAAAAATTAGATTATAGTTGATAAAAACAAAGGGGTGTTGAAAAAGAAAAGAGCTGCAGAAGAACAAGTGAATTACTATTTGCTTTCAAAGGTTGAACCAAAAACTATGAATGAAGCTTGCAATGATGAAAACTGGGTAAAAGCCATGGAAGAAGAACTGATGTAGATAGAGAAGAATCAAACTTGGGAATTGGTTCCTAGACCTACTGATAAGAATGTGATTGGCACCAAATGGGTTTTCAGAAACAAGATGAATGAGAATGGAGAAGTAGTAAGGAACAAAGAAATATTGGTATGCAAAGGATACTCTCAGGTTGAAGGGATAGATTTTGAGGAGACCTATGCTCTTGTGACAAGAATTGAAGCAATTAGAATGTTTTTCACTTTTGTAGCATTCAAAGATTTCAATGTGTATCAGATGGATGTTAAGTCTGCATTCTTGAATGGTGAGTTGGAAGAAGAGGTCTACATTGAGCAACCGGAAGGTTTCAATTATCACAACAAGGTGATATGGTGTGCAAATTAAAGAAGGCCTTGTATGGACTGGAGCAAGCCCCTAGAGCCCAGTATGCAAGACTAGACAAGTATTTGTTGCAATTAGGGTTTAGTAAAGGCATCGCAGACAATAATGTCTATTTCAAAATCAATGATAATCAAATCTTGATTGTTGTAGTCTTTGTTGATGACATTAACTTTGGAGGCAATGAAGGTATGTGCATGAAATTTGCTGTGGAAATGCAAAAAGAGTTTGAGATGTCTATGTTTGGTGAAATGAATTTCTTTCTAGGTCTACAAATTACTCAATCAGATAAAGGAATATTCATTTCTTAGTCTAAGTATGTGAAAGAGTTGTTGAAGAAATTTGGGATGTAGGACTCTAAACCAGTATGTACTCTCATGGTGACTAGCTGCAAGTTGAGAAAAATTGATGAATCACCTAAGGCTGATCAGAAAAAGTACAGATCTATGATTGGAGGATTACTTTATCTAACACAAACCAGACTTGACATATTGCATGTAGTTTGTCTTGTGGAAAGATTTCAAGCAGATCCAAGAGAGTCACATGTGATGGTAGTTGAGAGAACCTTGAAGTATTTAAAAGGCACACCAAATCATGGCTTATGGTATCCAAAAGATAATGATTTCACTCTCAGTGATTATACAAATGCAGATTGGGCCAGAGATGTTGATAACAAGAAAAGTACAAGTGGAGATGCTTTCTTTTTAGGCAATAGATTGGTTTCATGGTTGAGCAAGAAGCAAGATTCAATTTTCCTATCCACTGCAGAAGCAAAGTATATTGTAGTAGCATGTTGTTGCACTCAAGTGTTATGGATGAAGCATACATTGAAGGACATAAGAGTTGTGCATGAAGATCCAATTACAATCTTTTGTGACAATACAAGTGCTATAAACATTTCAAAGAATCCAGTGATGCACTCAAGAATAAAGCATATATCAATAAGGTATCACTTTTTGAGAGAGAAGGTGACAGAGAATGAAGTTAAGATGGAATATGTGTCTACAAAGGATCAGATTGCAGATATTTTCACTAAACCTCTACCTAAGGATACTTTTGAGTATCTCAGAGAAAAGTTAGGGGTTATTACCCCTCCTATTATGAACTAAGATGCATAGGAATGCATCAATACAGTGGTGCATAGAGCTTCATTCATTGATCTTGATTGATGTTTTGAGGGCTACCTCTCAGGGGGAGTAGCTAGATGTTATTGGTATGTCTTCCTGATATAGAAAATGTTGATAGTAATGAAAGTTCAGATGAATCAGATAAGTAGAGTGCAAGTATGTGCCCTTTGCCATTGATGTCAAAGGGGTAGAGAAATCATGTGAAAAACTGAGAGAAGAAAGAGTGTAGATGTGTAAAGAGAAAGGGGGGAATCTTGTCTTGATCAGGGAGAATCAATGACAAAGGAGGATATTGTTACAAGTATGTACCTAACCAGTGTTGTCATTGATGTCAACATATCAGTGTTGTCATTGATGTCAACATATCAATGTTGTCATTGGTGTCAACAGTGCTCTTGTTTTGATAATTGTTAAATGCTTTGTACTTTTGGAGATAATGAGTAAGTGATCCTGAGATTGAGTTTCCAAGTGCTTTTGAGAAAATTTACTTCTCTAGTAGAAATAGTATATAGAAGAGTATCTTTGATTACAACAGAATAGTTAAGTAGATTGCTCCGCATTTCTTGTAGAATGAATATCCTTGTCTGCTGATTGGAAGTTATTTAGACGCATGTCTAAAGATGTTATTGTTGTGATGTTCACAACACACCCCATTTTATCCTTTAGAAAAATGAGGACCACTGCTGTTGCTTTTGCTTTTGTTTTGTTTGGTTCTGCTTGCTTGACGATATGGATAAAATATCTCTGATGCTTGAAATTCAAGTTGCATAATGCTGGGTGAAAAATAGTTGTCATCATTGAAACTTGTGTCAAAATTTAGCTACTGTTGTTTTTTGAATGACTTGAAAATTCTTAGTATTTCAGGAGTTATGCCAGTTTATGTGAAAAGTCAACACTAGATATTTTAGTCAATGTGTATCTCATATACATTATCATTTGCTTGTATCTCATGTACTTTGTATTTTTTAGTATGTCAGGTTATGATGTTCATCGGGTGAAAATCTCGCTTTATGTTTGTATCTTAAAAGGCTTAAAATATACTTATGCAATTCCAGACCTGATGGTTTTTTAGGGTTTGCTTTATAATGGTAAAAATCCGTAGTTGTATTTGTATATTTCAATGCATGTATCTTTGATACAAATTCAAAATATACATCGGCGGATGTCAACAAAAATTCAAAACCAGCATATAAAGTCATGGACGTCTCGTGTATAGATAATACATTATCGGTATTATACTTTATTATACAAAGGCATGGGCGGATCCAAAGAGAAAATTCAATCAAGTCTAGAAAGTGAGAGTGAGGGGTTATTTTTGTATGTATCTTTGCATGTATAGGTGCATGTATCTAATAGGTAGATACAAAACTAGACACGATTGGAGAATTTGTACTATATAAACTTTAGATGGAGTCTAAACTTGTATGTTGAGATGCATGTATAAAGTGTACAAAAGGGAAAGATACAGTTGTGGATATGAACTTAGGATTAAAACTATGAAATAAAGTGCATTTATACATAATGAAGGATAATAGTCAATATCATGTGTAGGTTGAAAATTGCATGTATGCGATATATCGAGGGTGATACCAATGAAATATATACAAAGCCGGATCCGATGATAATTCCAATTTGATTCATAATACCAATGTGGTCCATGTTTGTATGTTTGACAATTGTATAAGATATGTATAGCCATATACAAATGAGTATACAAAAATAAAAGTAAAGAAATTGCATAATTGCATGAAGCTAACTCATGCATGCTTTAAAATACAAAGGGTAATCTTAGCATTGAAAGGGTCATTAAGTCGAATTGTTTGTAATGATGCCATCATTTCTTCACTCAATGTTAGTAAATGTGTATGTATTAGATATACACAAGCAAAAAATGCATAAAACCAATGTATACAAAGTTCAAAATATGCACTGGAGGGTAAAAGTAAGGCAAAAATCAAAATGCATATACTATTTATAGTATTTAATGCATACCTACTACAGGGAATACCTAATTTCAAAGGAGTAAAAAGGAATTTTGATTGTGTTAAACTTAACAATTGCATTTAGAATTTAGTTGCAGAGCACACTATAGAGCTAAGGCATACAAAGGAAAATCGTGATCCCGGAGCTATTACGGTGAACGTGAACGGTAAAATTTCTTTTCAATAGTACTAAACTCAATAGTTGTGAATCCAAGTATGTATTTAAAAATCCCACTTGTGCTTAGTGAAATCTAATTATGGTGAATTTTATAGTCATTACAGTAGGGTAACAGAAATGGATTAAAATTAGCTAATTACTATGATAAATCGTAAAATTTAAACACAATAGGATATCTATACATAATTCAAATGTGAAAAGGAAAACCTTAGGGTAAAATGTTAAATGGTAAATTTATATGATAAAACCCTAGAAAAACTGAGTGTGGTCATAAAATGAATATGTTTCTCGACAGGATGCCACCCAAAGGAAAGAAAACTAAGAAGACTAATGGAAAAGGAGAAAAGAAAGACACAAGGAAAGAAATAGTTAAAGAAGAATTTCCAAGAAGGGGTTGTAATTCATAGATTTATCCTACGGGAGGAAGCGTAATTGACACAAAAATTGGGGATTTCGATAATGTAAATTGTTACAGAAGGTTAGATCACTTGGAGCGTCTCTGGGAATAAATAATATACTGGATGTGGGATTGTATAATGTTGTAGAGTTTCCATTGGCAATGGAGGCTAGGGATCCAGCTATTGAATGCATTTAGAGGAATGATATGAATTCCAGGAAGGTGAAACACAATGGTGTTATATATGCAAATATATCAGTGGAAGGAATAGTTGAAACCTTTAGTTTAAAGATTATTGATAAAATGAAAGAAATAGATGTGGAACAATATGCAGTTGATTTAAGAGGAAATGAATCATCTTGCAAGAGCACAATATTTTGTGGATGGTATTCACTAGATAAAAAATCAAAAGCAGCTGCTAGGGTCCCACAACACTTGTATAGGATACACTTCAAGGAAGATGTTTATATAATGATCACATTGTTAAGCAAATTAATGGGCTTGGCAGATGCAGCTACATTTGAGCCATGAATGTTCTCTATAATTTAGTTTATCAGAGAAGAAATAGGGGCAGTTCACTAGGCTTTAGCCATTAGCAATGCTATTTTTGCACAAGTTATGAGATGAAAGAAATAGAAGATGTTCTTTATGTCATCCTATATAGTATACTCATGTGCAACCAAGATGCAACTGGGAGGAATAACAAGAATTGGTACATTAGGAAATGGCCCAGGGTAGATGTTAGTTTATGATTATTACCTAGACTTGTACGAAAATAATGTAATGAAAAATTACATAAGGATTAATGATGTGTTCTCTATGTACTTGGTAAGAACATTGACTAGAGATAAAGACAAAAGGTTGTCAGAAGAAGCACAAAATTCAATTAATTTGCATAGTGCATGGTACATACAATTTCCTAATTTCACTTACATTAGAATGGAAGGATTCATGGGTAAACCTTTCAAACTACCAAGCTACCCAACAAACAAAATGGTGTTGTTAGAATTCATCTAGCAAATATTAAACATTTATGGGATGTATAAGGCTAGGTTCAACAGAGGTAATATTAAGATTCCTTTTGGTATTGGTAGATACTAGTGTTTTAGCAAGGATGTTGCTAGGGCATCATAAGAAGAATTGAAATATTATGGGTTTCAAACTTTTGATTTGGCAAGACCATTTGACTCATTCAGAAGAATACAAAATTTTGTGGATAAGAAGTTTAGACATCAGCCACATCTTGAAGATTTTTGGGCTGATTGTGACAATAAAGTAAAGGTTAGGAAAAGGAACCATAAGAGACTAACCATTGACCAAATAAAGACATTGGGAGTACTTGAGGTACCCCAAGAGATTAAAAATGATGATGAGAAAATACTACATACAAGTTATGACACAAAAGGGTGGATGATGAGGTTATTACAGAACCGGATTGGAATCAACCTGAGGAGACTTCACTAGATAGTATATCAAATCTAGTAATAATGTATTTAGATGTTTGGATAAAAGATAAAATAGAAGAACTAAAGGCCAAAGGGATAACCATCACATACCAAGGTTAAAAAGGTAAGGAAAAAAGTTTAGAAAATGAGGATAATTTTGATGATTTTCTAAGGAGAAAGAGATAGATAGTTGAAGCTAAGATAGCCAAAGAAAACACTGGAGCCACATTATAAGATCCTTATGCATGGGGGTAACAGAGGCTATCCCTTCAAGAACATTTACATCAATAAAGGAAGGACCATTAGCTGTAGCTACCATAGTGGAGCAGACTCCAGTGCAAACACCTGCAATGCCTCAATGGACACCAAGTGTTCAGGTTTTACCTACAACTCAACAAACACCTTTGGCAACACAAACATAGCAAGAGAAAATATAGGGGTTCATCCAAGTCAAATAGGAAATGATTGAGGAGATGTTGGAAAAGGCGTGCAAGGCTCAAACATCCACAAAAGAAGATATAGAAGTGGTGGATGTGGACAAAATTGAAGATGTGGATGATGTTGAGGATGATAAAGATGAAAGTGAAGATGAAAGTAGTGGGGACAACTTGGAGATGAGTAGCAATGAAGAAGAAAGACAAATACCTAGAACTCATCTCATCTTGGGAGCATTTGATGCAAGTGTATCACAAAACGTTGCCACACAACTGGCAGAGGATATAGAAATGATTGATCCATTTGATAACTTAGTGCATCAGAACATCATGGAAGAGGTAAAAGAAGCTGCTAAATAGATATTGAAAAATCATGCAGAAGAGAAAGAGAGTGAATGTATTGGTAATAAAGAAAAAGTATGCCAATTTAGAATAATATTCCTATAAAGGGAGTGGAGGAACAAGAAAATAAAAATGAGGAAGGAAAAGATGCATCACATGAGGTTCCAAATCCTAAATTACCTCATGAGGAGTAAAAACAAAATATTGAAGAACAACCCCCACAATAGCAACAACCTCCACAACAACATCAATAACAACAATAACAACAACAAGAATAGGCAGAAGTTATAATAGAGGAGCCTCAGGATGAGGTGATGAATAATAAGGCTACAAGGACTAGCATGGTAGTACCCTCTTGGGTGGGATCTGAAGTATGACAAGAATCAGTAGTTCAATTGGTGCCCATTGATGTAAAAAGCTCATTAGCTAATGAGGCAGACAAAAGGGGTAGAAAGAAAACAAGAATCATGTCTACAATAAAAAGAGATTCTTCAAGTACAAGAACTGTATAAATGGTCATTCCTTAAGTTGATAAAGAAAAATGTGAAATAAGCATGGCAGAATACAATTTCATAAGTATGAATCTTGGACATGTTAACTGGGAACAACATATTTAAGAACTGCAAGAGATGACTGAGCTAACTTCCACCAAGATGAGGAAAGATAAATATAAGATAGTGCAGCTAAAAGGGCACACTATTCAACTACAACAATTCATCCAAGGAATGCTAGATCTTGGGCAGGTTTTACCTGAATTGCCTTCAGAGATGACAATTTTATCCAAAGAACACATAAGTGATATGGAGAATAAAAGGTATGAAGCTAACATATTTGAAGAGTATGTAAAGACATTTATAGAGAAACGGGAAGAGGTAATGAAGATTGCAATTAGCAATTGGGATGCCACTCTTACTGAAAAGAACAATTGTGCTAACCTGCTACAAAAGTGTCAATCTAGAATAAAACAGAATAAAGATGAGTTGAATAAACTCAATGCTATGGAAGATCATATTAAATTATTGATTAATGAAGGAGTCCTAGACATGAAGGTTGCATTTCAAGTGCCTAGATGGAAAATGGAGCTGAAATTTCAAGGCGTACTTAGGCCTTGTATTATTAGTGTGCAAGAATTGGAGAAAATTGCTCAAGACTTTTTAGATAAACATGTAAATATGATACAACACTTGGTAAGGCATCCTTGTTCCAAAGCCCAAGTATGTGATGGAGATCTAGCTATTCAAGAGTTTAAGTGTATTTTTTAGTCTTGCATTGATGACCCTATTAATAAATTAGGTGAGGATGTAATGGAATTAATAATGGAGTTGAGTGCTAAGATAAATAAATATCAAAAAAGAAGAGAAGATATGGAAGGCAGGGTACAAGTATTGAAGAAAAATGTGGATATGTAGAAATATACATGTGAAGCATCCCAAAGTATAGGTCATGCACCCATAATAGCCTTGACTGAGAGATATACTAATTATGTGATAAAGAAGGGAGGATATCAACATGTGGAAGATACCCGTGATAGTGACTAATACACTTATACATTGATTGTTTCCTACTTTATTTGTATTCTTTTGGATCTCCGGAAAAGTCAAAAGGCAGAAGGTCAAACATAACAAACATTGTGGTAAGTCAAGGGGAGTTTAAAGGTATCTTTATGGTTGAGAGAATATTCTCTCAAGATATTTTGGAGTGACAACTGGCAAAAGGGCATATTCCAAGGATATTCGCATGTGCCAGTTGGTGCATAGTTGGCAAGTCTCTCTTTACCATTGATAATTTATTTTGAATCTGGACCCTTGATGGGATTTTGTAACTATAGCAAAGGATATGGGTCAATATAAGGATCATTTCTACATTATTTTAGTACACATGGATGACATGAAAAAGATACTAGAGTGTCTGCAAAAGAAGTGATTAGGGAAAATACTTTGAGCATAGTTAGTTTGAGAAAGAATTTACCTCTGTCAAGGATATTTGCATGTGCCAGCTAGTGCATAGTTGCCAGGTCTCTCTTTACCATTGATATTGTATTTTGAATTTGGACCCTTGATTGGATTTTGTAACTATGGCAAAGGATCTGGATCTATATAAGGATCATTTCTACATTATTTTAGTACACATGGCTGACATGGAAAAGATACCAGAGCATCTACAAAAGAAGTGATTGGGGAAAATACTTTGAGCATAGTTAGTTTGAGCAAGAATTTACCTGTGTTTGTAGGAAGGAATATGTGGAACATCCTATTTCCTTCATATATTTGTGAAAACATTTGCAAGTTTTGATGATATTGTTGACATATTCATAAGATTTGAAGTCATGAAATATTGTAAATTTGAAATGGATAACATATATCAGTAAATGCAAACATCAAATTTATGCATCTATTCCAAAGTGTTATTTGATTTATGTATTTTTTATATGTTTCCTTGAAGATTCCAATTCTATATGTGAATTCGTGAAAATGATCTGGATTAACATATAAGAGTTTATTTTCTTTTGAATTGTCCAGGATAATCAAAACTTGTCCACGTGAGTAACAGAGCATCATGTTTTGCTTTGATCATGTTTCTAACCTTATCTTTTATCTTTCTTTTACCAATAGCTTAAATAAATAGCCAAAACATAGTTATCTAAAGGAAAATGTTAAAGATTATGGTAAATACATGGAAATGCTAAATATCTTTGATAATTTTCATAAATCTTGAGATACAAAGTCTGTTTCCTTGAATTTCATGCAAAGATTGATAGAGAAGTCAGAAATATGTGTGAAGAATCCATAGTTTGAGAATAATTTGAAAATATTTGTAAAGAATGAGTAGTAATAGCCAGTAAGTAGCAATTAAATCATGTAAGGCCCCTTGTTATACAACTTCACATTGAACCTTGAGTAATATAACACAGTCATGACCTGACTATGAAGACTTAGAATTGTGAATTATCATTTGATAATTCTCCATATCTTTCAAGATAGACGAAGTTCATAGTGAATTTTATCTCATGTTGTGTGTGTATAACATCTGCATCAATAGTTTTTGGTGCTAGAAGGAGGGCTTGATAGGATTTAAAGCAAGCTTTTGCAAACTGGCTAATAGGACTGGTCAAACGACTAGGTCTAGGTCAAATCCAGGGGATATTTTCATACAATTACTTGATAGACAAGGTAAAGGTATAAATAATCCATTAATCTTAAGTCCTAGAACTTTTCAACTAGGGAGTCCATCACATACTCCTCCAAGTCCAACTTCACCTTTAATTCAGCCTAACCTCATAAACCCAAACATCTCTGCATTCAGACCACTAAATTTTGGTTGAAATCCTCAAAATCAATCGAACTTTGGCTTAGTTCCATCTAGGGGTCCTATCATGGCATTATTCAATGTAGAATCACCTATACATTTTGTGCCATATCATGACATGCCAAAGAATCCAGATAAGATAGGTCTGAAATTTCAATTACATCAGGATGTAGAAGATCACATAAGGATCTTCAAAGAAACCTACTTAATGGCAAGGATAACACATGAGGATGTGGTATGTAGGTTGTTTCCTTTCACTTTAACTGGACAAGCTTATAGCTGGTATGTCAATTTGCCAAATAATCACATCACAAGTTGAGCAATTATGGAGGAAGCATTCATGTCCAGGTTTAGAATTCCAATAGAGCCAACATCCCTATATCACAGGTTGGCAGAGATTAGAATGAGTGAGGGAGAATTTATAACTAAATTCAATGATCATTTTCAAAAGGCTTATTCTAGATTAGAGGCTTCTTATACTATAATTGATGATACAGTGTTACAAATGTATTATGTTGCTTTAGATCCTTTAACTACAACATTTATTAAGAGACAGGTACCTGCAATGACAAATTTGTCTGAAGCATATAAGGAAGTTATGAAAATAAATCAGGAGATGTGGCTAATAGGCCATGGACCTTTAGTGAACCTTGGAGGTGTTGCAATTCCTAATCAAATGCAACAGTTGAATGGTGCACTGATGCATCATACTCTAGTTTACAATCTAGTTCCTACCCACACTATGGTTCCATATATAGGCAATGCTACTAATGATAACAAGTTAAATGGGCAACCATTCTTTCAAGCTCCACAGGATACATATGTGGCCAAAGCATAGGAAGATAGACATGAATTAAAAGAGATCACTTCTCACTCAAGAAGATTGACCATAGAGGTGACTTAGATGAAAAATTAGGGTTTCTATGGTTAAAATTATCAAAGTAGCAGTCATCAGAATAATCTAAATAGCATCATCAGAACCATGGACAAGGGCTATAGAATAAAGGTCATAATGGAGATAACAAGTCTCATGGAAATGATAATAGAAATTCAAATCAACCTAGGCCTCCTAGAGTGTGGAATACAAGGCCAAATAATGGTACTCTAGCTTCTCCTTTTGAGAATCCAGATAATCAGGGAGCCAAACAACCTATCAGAGTGAAAGTAGCAAATGTGGCTCTTAACAATTGGTGTAGGATCCATAACACAAGTGCTCATGCCAAGTTAGATTGCCCACAATTTCACTTAGCAACAAGTATTTTCAAAGTAGAAGTGCAAAGCCCTACATCAGGATTCCTTGTTCCTAAAGGAAATAAAATAGTGACATCCAGATATGAGTCAGCAATGGTTTTGGAAAGTTTCACATTCTCATCAAATGAAGAGGAGAATCAGATTGAAGAACATGAATCATATTATCATGAAAGCATGTATCCTGATTTAGCCTTGGTGTTAGAAACTTTTCAATTTCTCTTTGAAAATGAGAATGAGATGCAAGGTGAAGTAGATGAAGTCCAAACATTTCAGTAGTCTCAAAAGAATCACACATATAACTTGAGAAGTAACAACAAGCCTGGAGGTCCTTTCACCACTTCGACACCTCTAAACAACCTCAATACACCACTGGATGTACATTCAAGTAAGAATCCTTTACCTCCAAAGGCAAATCATCATGGCATTGGTAATTTAGCCTCACAGAAAATCTAGGTAGGTAAATCAGAACCTAATGATGCTACTAAATTGATGAGTTATTTATCTGAAGAGATTAGGAAAATAAAAGTGAATGTTCCTTTGTATGAATTTCTTAGAAGTCCTAGAGTTAGAACTACTTTTATGAAGTCCTTAGATGAATTGGGTCCTAAGGATAACTTAATAGGTCCAGATGTTCACAATAAGGAAGTACAAATTAAGGACAAAAACAAAAGTCTTGAGCAGCCTACAAACACTAATGTAGTGTTATATACATAAAAGAAGCAGTCTCCTCCTTTCCTGTTAACCTTAAGAATCTTTTGGAAAAACCTGGACAATTGCATGGTAGACTCTGGAGCTTCTGCCAATGTCATGCCATTAGGAGTGTGTAAATCTTTAGGACTCACTCCTACTAAGTTAGCCAAAGTTGTAACTCAATTAGATAAATTTGAAGTGAATGTTGTAGGAGAGTTAATGCATATTCAGATGCAATTAGCTGCTAATCCTAGAGTACAACAATATATTGACATTTAGGTAGTTGATATTCCTATGAATTATGGGATGTTGAGCAGAGATTGGTCCAAAACTCTGAATCGATATATGACAATAGATTTTTCACACATGTGGTTACCCTAGAGAGGTATCCATAACCAGATTAGCATTGAGGCAGAACCAAAGATGAAACACATGATAACATAGTACAATAAAACAAATGAAGTGTTGTATGCTATAGTAGAGCCTAGTGTATATAAAGTTTCTAACAAGGGAGTCTAAATATAGGAAATTCTAGCCCTTGATTTTGAAAGAAAACCTATAGATAAAAGAACTACTATGCTTGTTGAATATGATTCTGGTTCTTCTGATGAAGAAAAAAGCACAATGAGTAATTTTAACCAAATCATGAATTAAGAAATCTAAAAATGTATTCAGCAAGGGACTTCTATTCAGGATGTCCTATGTAAAGGATGGTGCAGGGTTCATAAGACTACTCATTCTAAATACGATTGTGGAATGTGTAGGGAAATAATTGAATATCAACATAGAAAATGTATGGCACAAATGGAAAATAGAGAATGTAGACATGTTGTTGATAATCATAAAAATACTTGTGTTATACTGAAAGATCCAAGTGATTCTATGGAAGCAAAATATAACAAGCATTCTAACCCTCACAAACTTATAAAAAATACTACAGTACCTGTAGGTTGGACAAAAGTGCATAGGGATAAGCTTGACCCTACAAAACCTGAATTGAATAAAGTACTTCCTGTAAAAGTAAGGGATCCAGTTCGCAAAAGAAACAACATGTGGATTTTAAAATGTGATGGATCAAAATCTAAACAGGGAGCAAGGGTAGGAATAGAACTTATTGATCCTGATGGGAAGTTATTTTTGGTAGCCTATAGATTGCAGTTTCCATGTACTAACAATGTAGAAGAGTACGAGGCACTAGTACATGGGTTAGTAATGGCCATCAAAAAGAAAGTAAAAGTCCTTCAAGTGTTGTCTGATTCTGAATTAATGGTTAGACAAGATAGCAAGTTGTATGCCTATATTTTTTGGAAAATGGTGAGTTATAGACATAGTGTCTGGGATTTGATAGAATCTTTTGATGCTTTCAATATTATACACATTTCTAGAGAACTAAATCAACATCCAGATGCCTTTGCAATTGCATCTAGATCACTTGAACCTTTAGCCTTGTCTAGACTAAAGAAATTTGTAGTAGAGTTGGTGTCTATTCTAGGTATACCTGACAATGTAACAAACTTTCAAGTATTTGAGGGGGACCAACAGATCCTTGATTTTATAACAAGACATGATGTCTTTGAAGCCCAAATAATTGATGAATAGGATAGACCAGAAATATTTGAGGATGAGGAAGATATCATTGATCTGAAAAGTAATTTCTTACCAAAGGGAGTAATTGAACTAGTAAAGATTTTTTATTTTGATGGGGTTGTTAGACAGAGAGATCTTCCTAAAATAGGAGGTAAATGTGAGCCTTTCAACCTAAGCACTGATAAAGACCCTCAAAATGTGCTAATTGGAAAGACTTGTTCTATTGAGTTAAGAGATGATATAATTATTGTGTTAAAAACTTATAAACATGTCATTGCATGGACGTATGAAGATCTCAAAACGTATGATACATCTAGCATAACTCATGTGATTCCTCTCAAACTAGGAGTAAAACCATTTAGGAAAAAACAAATGCCAGTGAATGCCATATTAGAAACCTTGACTTTTGAAGAGGTCAAGAAATTGTTATTTGCAAGGATAATTTTTCCTCTCAGGCATTCCACTTGGGTAGCCAACCTAGTACCTATAAGAAAAAAGAATGGAGATATTAGACTTTATGTAGGCTTTAGAAACCTCAATAAAGCATCAAAAAATAATAATTATCCTTTACCTCCTTTGGATGAGGTTTTACAGGTAGTTAATGGTGCCAAAATTATGTCTTTCCTAGACAGATTCTCTTGTTACAATCAGGTTTTAGTGGATAAAGAAGATATGTTGAAAACCACTTTTACTTGTAAATGGGGCAATTATGCTTATATGAGGATGTTTTTTGGTTTAATAAATGTAGGGGCTATGTTTTAGAGAGACATGGATATGGTTTTTTGTGGACTGGGAGGAAAATGCATAGTGATTTATATAGATGATTTGACAATTTTTTCTAAAGACAGGTCTACTCATACAGAAGATTTGAGGAAAGTACTGTAGAGATGTGAAAAATACAGTATATCTTTGAACCCAAAGAAATGCATCTTCGGAGTGACAAAAGGTATGTTACTGGGACACATCATTTCTAAGAATGGGATTTCCATTAATCCAGACAGAGTGGAAGGGATCAATAAATTGCAGTTACCCACTAGCAAAAAGGAATTGAAGTCATTCTTTGGTAAGAAACTTTATAAGAAAATTCATTACTAGCTTTACTGAGATAGTGCAACCTCTAAATGCTATGCTAAAGAAGGATGCCAAGATAGAGAGGACACCAGTGGCCAAAGTAGCTTTCAAAGATATAAAAGAGGCTATCACAAATTCTCCAATATTGACTAGTCCAGATTATATTAAACCATTCTTTATTTACTCTTTCACATCTGAACACTCTTGTGCAGCAACCTTGACACAAAAGGTTGATGAAAATGAAGAAAATCCAATAGCATTTATGAGTGCTCCCCTTAAAGGTGTAGAATTAAAGTACTTCGATATTGAAAGGCAATCTTTTACCTTAGTAAAGGTAGTAAAAAAGTTCATGCATTACATTTTGAGAAGTCAGGACAAAGCTATTGTGCCTGAATTTGCAGTAAAGATGTTGCTAATGCAAAACAAACCAGGAGATAAAAGAGCAAAATGGATAACAATGCTATAGAAATTTAATTTGGAAATCATTCCCATGAAATTGGTTAGGGGTCAAGCTTTAGTACAGACTATAGCTAACACAGATCCCAAGATTGTTAGCCAACAATATGTCATGAATATTAGTACTATAGGTGGATGGTATGATGATCTTACTTTATTTTTGGTATCAGGGAAATATCTGAGTCATGTGAAATCTTCTCAGAGAAGGGCATTGAACTTGAAAGCCTAAAAGTATATGATTCAAGGAGGTATACTATTCAAAAATAATCATGAAGGGATATATTTGAGATGTTTGAATAGAAATCAAGCTGATAAAGTGATGTTAGAACTACTTAATAAGTATGGGACAACTCACAGGTCTCACTTGGCCACAACACATAAGATCTTGAGGGTAGGAGATTATTGGCCTCCCATGTTTAAGGACACTGAATAACATATCAAGTGCTGCCATATATGTCAAACCACTACTAATAAGGGAAGAAATATGACTCATCCTTTGCAATCTGTGATAGAAACTAGATCTTTTGCACAATGGGGGCTAGATTTCATTACCCTCCATCTTTTGCTGGACATAAGTTCATCCTTATAATGATTGATTATTGCACTAGATGGATAGACGCTACTTGTTGTAAGTTGTCTACTACTGAGGTTGTCATCAAATTTCTAGAGGAAAATATCATAACTAGATTTTGACTACCTTATGCATTGGTATGTGATAATGGCCCTGCATTTTCTTCTTTAACATTTTCAAACTGGGCTTTTGAATATGATATTGTGTTAAGGTTTTCATCAAATTATTATCCATAGGGTAATGGGTTAGCAGAGTCTACTAATAAAATTATGTTAGACATCATTAAGAAATTGATTGCCAAAAATCCTAGGGAATGGAATACTTTGTTGAAGTATGCTTTGTGGGTGGATAGAACAGATATTAAAACAACATTAGGAAACTCCCCATATCATTTAGTATATGGTACATACACTATTCTTCTGGTTAACTTAAGAATAATAACTTGGAAGTTTGCTAATGAATACTTAGGTTTTGATGACCAAAGAGAGGCTAGGTTAGTTTAATTGCTACACCTAGATGAAAAAAGAAATCTGGCCATAGATAGATTTGCTAAACATCAGGTAGTGGTCAAAAGATGGTTTGATAAAAGGGCTAGGGTTAAAACTTTTAAGATCTTAGATTTGGTCTTATGTTGGCATAAAGCCCATGAGAAAAAAGGGAATCATGGAAGTTTTGATAAGCTATGGGTAGGCCCATTACAGATTGTTGAAATTATAGGAGATAACACATTTAGGTTGAAAACTTTGATTGGTGAAGATATTCCATTACCTGTTAATGGTCAATATCTTAAACACTACTTCCAAGCCTAAAGTGTTGAGTTGAGCTTTACTGTGTATCATATTGTAAGTTTTGTATATTCTTGTATAGTTTTGGGTTTGTTTTGGTGTTGTTTGTGTGTTTTTGTTTGGTGTTGGTCACTTTTTTTTTTGTTTGCTAAGGTTTTCATTTTGATTTTGGATATATAGGAGTAGGCTACAACTTTATGAAACATTGGAATTTCTAGAACTGAGTAAATAGTCTAAAATTTATGCATAGGTTGTAACTTTTATATATGTAGTTTGCCTATTTGGTATTTGAAGGATATTATTCACCAGTGGTAGATTGAAACATTCAAGGAATCATACAAATACACATCTTTAAGATTCTAGGAGTAGGTTTAGGAGATAGTGGACACTTGCATTAAGTGAAAAATCTAAAGATTTGCCTTTGCTACCACTATAATCTCCACCTTGCATATCAATAACAGGATTCTATTACCTATTAAATATGAGCTTCATTGCAATATCAATAGCATCAAAACAAAAGATAAGATAAACAATCAAAGGAAATCATTTAGTACATATGAGGACTACTAGATAACTCCACCAGGGCTATGGATGCCTGACTGGTAGTGGGGCTCTATTTGGGGAGATTATAGTGATAACCTTGCCAGGGCTATAGACGCCTAACTAGTAGCAAGGCTCTATCTAGGTTGGCTTAGAAGGTTAAATCCACTTATGTAGTTTAATGCAAATTGTTACTATTTTTTGGGTCTGTTCCAAAGAATGGGAATAAATCAGTTGCACACACTTAAATTCCATTGGAGGCTTCTTTTGGGTTAGTGAATACATTCTTTCTGTGATTGAAAAACATTTTGTATATAAGAAAGTTGGAAATTTATGATTTATTTCATTTTGTTTCATAAGTTCTTTAAATTTGGTTGTTTTATTTGGTTGCTAGTTGTTGTGATGTTCACAACACGCCCCATTTTACCCTTTAGCAAAATGAGGACCCCTGTTGTTGCTTTTACTTTTGTTTGGTTTGGTTCTGCTTGCTTGGCAGTATGGGTAAAATGTCTCTGATGCTTGAAATTCAAGTTGCATAATGCTGGGTGAAAAACAATTATCATCATTGAAACCTATGTCAAAATTTAGCTAGTGTTGTTTTTTGAATAACTTGAAAATTCTAAGTATTTCGGGAGTTATGCTAATTTCTCTGAAAAGCCAACGTTGGATGTTTTGGTCAAGATGTATCTCATATACATTATCATTTTCTTGTATCTCGTGTACTTTGTATTTTTTGGTATGTTGGGTAATGATGTTCATTGGGTGAAAATCCCACTTTATGTTTGTATCTTAAAAGGCTTAAAACATACTTATGCAATTCCAGACCTGATGGCTTTTTAGGGTGTGCTTTATAATGGCAAAAATCTGTAGTTGTATTTGTATATTTCAATGCATGTATCTTTAATACAAATTCAAAATATACATAGGCGGATGTCAACAGAAATTCAAAATCAGCATATAAAGTCATGGATGTGTCATGTGTATAGATAATACATTGTTGGTATTATACTTTATTATACTAAGACATCGGCAGATCCGAAGAGAAAATTTAATCAAGTCTAGAAATTGGGAGTGAGGGTTTATTTTTGTATGTATCTTTGCATGTATCTAATATGCAGATACAAAACTAGACGTGATTGGAGAATTTGTACTTTATAAACTTTAGATGGAGTTCGAACTTGTATGTTGAGATGCATGTATAAAGTGTACAAAAGGGAAAGATATAGTCGCAGATATGAACTTAGGATTAAAACTACGAAATAAAGTGCATTTATACATAATGAAGGATAAATGTCAACATCGAATGTAGGTTAAAAATTGCATGTATGCGATATATTGAGGGTGATATCAATGAAATATATACAAAGCTAGATCCGATGATAATTCCAATTTGATTTGTAAAACCAATGGGGTCCATGTTTGTATGTTTGACAATTGTATAAGATATACATAGACATATACAAATGAATATACAAAATGAAAAGTAAAGAAATTGTATAATTGCATAAAGGTAACTCGTGCATGCTTTAAAATAAAAAGGGTAAACTTAGCATTGAAAGGGTCATTAAGTTGAATTGTTTGTAATGACGCCATCATTTCTTTTCTGCATGTTAGTAAAAGTGTATGTATTAGATATGCAAAATCAAAAAATGCATAAAACCAACATATACAAAGTTTAAAATATGCACTGAACGGTATTTAAGTAAGGGAAAAATCAAAATGCATATACTGTTTACAGTATTTAATGCATACATACCATAGGGAATACCTAATTTCAAAGGAGTAAAAAGGAATTTTTCTTGCATTAAACTTAACAATTGAGTTTAGAATTTAGCTACAGAGCACTTACAGAGCTAAGGCGAACAAAGGCAAATCACAATTCCGGAGTTGTTATGATAGTATTAAATTAAATGGTTGTGAATCCAAGTATGTATTTAAAAATCCCACTTGTGCTTAGCGAATATGGTGAATTTTACAGTAATTACAGTAGGGTAATGGAAATGGATTAAAATTCGCTAATTATTGTGATAAATCGTAAAATTTAAACACAGTAGGATATCTATACAGAATTCAAATGTGAAAAGGAAAACCTTATGGTAAAAATGTTAAATGGTAAATGTATATGGTAAAACCCTAGAAAAATTGAATGTGGTTGTAAAATGAATATGTTTCTCGATAGGATGTCACCCAAAGGGAAGAAAACTGAGAAGACAGCCAGAAAAGGAGAAAAGAAACAAGGAAAGAAATAGTTAAAGAAGAATTTCTAAGCGGGGGTTATAATTCATAGATTCATCCTATGGGAGGAAAGGTGATTGACACAGAAATTAGGGATTTCAATTCTGCTGAATTGTTATAGAAGATTAGAGCGCCTGGAGCGTCTCTAGCAATAAAGAATATACTGGATGTGAGATTGTATAATGTTGCGGGGTTTCCACTAGCAATGGAGGCTAGGGATCTAGTTATTGAATGCATCCAAAGGTACGATATGAATTCCAGGAAAGTGAAACACAATGGTGTTATATATGCACATTTATCAGTGGAAGGAATAGCTAAAACCTTCGGTTTAAAGATTACTGATAAAATGAAAGAAATATATGTGGAACAATATGCAACTAATTTTAGAGGAAATGAATCAGCTTGCAAGAGCACAATATTTTATGGATGGTATTCACCGAACAAGAAATCAAAAGAAGCTACTAGGGTCCCAAAGCACTTGTATAGGATACACTTCAACGAGGACATTTATATAATGATCACATTGTTAAGCAAATTAATGGGCTTGGAAGATGCAGGTACATTTGAACCATGGATGTTCTTTGTAATTCAGTTTATCAGAGAAGAAATAGGGGTAGTTCATTGGGATTTAGCCATTAGCAATGTTATTTTTGCACAAGCTATGAGATGGAAGAAACAAAAGATGTTCTTTATGTCATCCTATATAGTATACTCATGTGCAACCAAGATGCAACTGGGAGGAATACCAAAAATTGGTACATTAGCGAATGGCCTAGGGTAGATGTTAGTTTATGATCATTACCCAGACTTGTAAGAAAATAATGTAATGCAAAATTACATAAGGATTAATGATGTGTTCTCTATGTACTTGGTAAGAACATTGACTAGAGATAAAGACAAAAGTTTGTCAGAAGAAGCACAAAATGCAATTAATTTGCATAGTGCATGGTACATACAATTTCCTAATTTCACTTATATTAGAACAGAAGGATTAATTCATAAACCTTTCAAACTACCAAGGTATCCAACAGACAAAATGGTGTTGTTAGAATTCACAAATATTGAAGATTTATGGGATGTATAAGCCCAAGTTCAACATAGGCAATATTAAGGTTCCTTTTGGTATTAGTAGATACCAGTGTTTTAGGGAGGATGTTTCTAGGGCATCAGAAGCAAAATTGCAATATTATTGGTTTCAAACTTTTGATTTGGCCAGACAATTTGACCCATTCATAAGAATACAAAATTTCATGGATAAGAAGTTTAGACATCAACCACATCTTGTAGATTTTTGGGTTGATTGTGACAATGAAGCAGAGGTTAGGAAAGGGCCCATCAGAGACTAACTCTTGACCAAATAAAGAAATTGGGAGTGCTTGATGTACCCCAAGAGATTAAAAATGATGATCAGATAATACTGCATACAAGTTATGACACAAAAAGGGTGGCTGATGAGTTTGTTACATAACTAGATTAGAATCAGCATGAGGAGACTTCACTAGACAATATCTCAAATCTAGTAATAACGTATTCAGATGTTTGGATAAAAGAGAAAATAGAAGAACTAAAGTCCAAAGGGATAACCGTCACATACCAAGGTAAAAAGGGTAAGAAAAGAAGTTTAGAAAATGAGGATAATTTTGATGATTTTCTAAGGAGTAAGAGGCAGATAATCAAAGCTAAGATAGCCAAAGCAAACATTGGAGCCACATTATTAGATCCTTATGCATTGAGGGTAACAGTGGCTATCCCTTTAGGAACATTTACATTAGAAAAGAAAGGACCATCAGCTACAGCTACCATAGTGGAGCAAATTCCAGTGCAAACACTTGCAATACCTCAACAGACACCAAGTGTTCAAGTTTTATCTACAGCTCAGCAAACACGTTTGGCAACACAAACACAACAAGAGAAAATATAGGGGTTCATCCAAGTCAAATATGAAATGACTGAGGAGATTGTAGAAAAGGCATCCATGGCCCAAACATCCACAAAAGAAGATATAGAAGTGGTAGATGTGGACAAAATTGAAGATGTGGATGATGTTGTGGATGATAAAGATGAAAGTAGTGGGGATATCTTGAAGGTGAGTAGCGATGAAGAAGAAAGATAAATACCTAGAACTCATCTCATGTTGGGAGCATTTGATGCAAGTGTATAACAAAAGGCTACCACACAACTAGTAGAGGATATAGAAATGATTGATCCATTTGATAACTTAGTGCCTGAGAACATCATGTAAGAGGTAAAAGAAGCTACTAAACAGATATTGAAAAATCAAGCAGAAGAGAAAGAGAGTGAAGATATTGGTAATGAACCAGCTTCTCAAAGAGAAAGTATGCCGATTTAGAAGAATATTCCTATAAAAGGAGTGGAGGAACAAGAAAATAAAAATGAGGAAGGAAAAGATGCATCACATGACGTTCCAAATCCTAAATTACCTCATGAGGAGGGAAAACAAAATATTGAAAAACAACCCCCACAATAGCAACAACCTCCACAGCTAAAACAATAGCATCAAGAAGAAGAAGAACAAGAACAAGAACACAAACAAGCAAAAGTTATAATAGAGGAGCCTCAAGATGAGGTGATGAAAGATAAGGCTGCAAGTACTAGCATGGCAGTAGCCTCTTGGGTGGGATCTGAAGTACAATAAGAATCAATAGTTCAATTGGTGCCCATTGATATAAAAAGCTTATTAGCTAATGAGGTAGGCAAGAGGGGTAGTAAGAAAGAAAGAATCATGTCTACAATAAAAAGAGATTCTTTGGGTACAAGAACTATATAGATGGTTGTTCCTCAAGCTGATAAAGAAAAAGGTGAAATAAGCATGGAAGAATACAATGTCATAAGTATGAATCTTGGACATGTTAACCGAGAACAACATATTGAAGAACTGCAGGAGATGACGGACCTAACTACCACTAAGGTGAGGAAAGATAAATAGAAGATAGTGCAGCTAAAAGGGCACATTGCCCAATTACAACAATTCATCCAAGGAATGATAGATCCTAGGAAGGGTTTACCTAAATTGCCTTTAAAGTTGACAATTTTATCCAAAGAGCACTTAAGTGATATGGAGAATAAAAGGTACGAAGCTAACATATTTGAAGAGTATGTAAAGACATTTATAGAGAAAGGGGAAGAGGTAATGAAGATTGCAATTAGTAATTGGGATGCCACTCTTACTAAAAAGAACAATTGTGCTAACCTGCTACAAAAGTGTCAATCCAGAATAAAACAAAATAAAAATGAGTTGAATAAACTCAATGCTATGGAAGAGGATATGGAATTATTGATTAATGAAGGAGTCATGACCGTAAAGGTTGCATTTCAAGTGCCTAGATGGAAAATGGAGATGAAATTTGAAGAAGGTGTACTTAGGCCTTGTATTATTAGTGTACAAGAATTCGAGAAAACTACTCAAGACTTGTTAGATAAACATCTAAAGATGGCACAACACTTGGTAAGGCATCCTTGTTCCAAAGCCCAGGTATATGATGGAGATGCAACTGTTCAAAAGTTTAAGAATATTTTTCAGTCTTGCATTGATGACCCTATTAATAAATTGGGTGAGGATGTAATGGAATTAATAATGGAGTTGAGTGCTAAAATAAAGAAATATCAAAAAGGAAGAGAAGATATGGATGGCAAGGCACAAGTATTGAAGAAAAGTGTGGAGATACAACAATATATATGGGAAGCATCCCAAAGGATAGCTCATGCACCCATAACAGCCTTGACTACGAGATATACTAATTATATGATAAAGAAGGGAGGAGATCAACATGTTAAAGATACCCATGATAGTGACTAATATGCTTATACATTGATTATTTCATTCTTTATTTGTATTCTTTTCGATCTCCAAAAAAGTCAAAGGGCAGAAGGTCAAACATAAGAAACATTGTGGTAAGTCAAGGGGAATTTAAAGGTATCTTTGTGGTCGAGAGAATATTCTCTCAAGATATTTTGGAGTGACAACTAGCAAAAAGGCATATTCCAAGGATATTCTCATGTGCTAGCTGGTACATAGTTGGCAAGTCTCTCTTTACCATTAATATTGTATTTTGAATCTAGATGATGGGATTTTGTAACCATAGTAAAGGACCTAGATCTATATAAGGATATTTGCTACATTATTTTTGTACACACGACTGACATGGAAAAGATACCAGAGCATCTGCAAAAGAAATGATTGGGGAAAATACTTTGAGCAAGAATTTGCATGTGTTTGTAGGAAGGAATATGTGGAACATCCTATTTCCTTCCTATATTTGTGAAAACATTTGTAAGTTTTGATGATATTGTTGACGTATTCAGAAGATTTGAAGTCATAACATATTGTAAATTTGAAATGGCTAATATATATTAGTAAATGCAAACATCAAATTTCTATGTCTATTCCAGAGTGTTATTTGATTTATGTGATTTTGATATATTTACTTGAAGATTGCAATTTTATATGTGAATTTGTGAAAAAGATCTAGATTAACATACAAGAGTTTATTTTCTTTTGAATTGTTCAGGGTAATCAAAACTTGTCCACATGAGTAACAGAGCATCATGTTTTGTTTTGATCATGTTTCTAACCTTATCTTTTATCTTTCTTTTACCAATAGCTTAAATAAATAGCCAAAGCGTAGTTATCTAAAGGAAATTGTTAAAGATTTTGGTAAATACATGGAAATGCTAAAGATCTTTGATAATTTTCATAAAGTTTGAGATACAAAGTATGTTTCCTTGAATTTCATGCAAAGATTGACAGAGAAATTACAAATATTTGTGAAGAATCCATACTTTGAGAATAATTTGAAAATATTTGTAAAGACTGAGTAGTAATAGCCAGTAAGTAACAATTAAATCATGTAAGGCCCCTTGTTAGATAGCTTCACATTGAGCCTTGAGTAATCTGACACAGTCATGACCTGACTACCAAAGCCTTGGGATTGTGAATTATTATTTGATAATTCTACATATCTTTCAAGATAGATGAAGTTTATAGTGAATTTTATCTCATGTTGTGTGTATAACATTTGCATCAACAACTATGTTTCAAGTTTGAGCCTCTGGATGAAGATTTGAGTGAGTTATGTTCACCATAGTGAAAACTACTTTTTTCTGTATATTTGGTGGTGACAAGGAGAATGTATTATGCTCTGCATTCCTCTGCATTTAAGTATTTCATTTTGTAGTTTTGGAATCAAGTTTGTAGTGATGTTATGTGCCTTCAAATCCAATGGTATGTGATCTAGTGGTCCACAAGTGATCTTTTATTTATGACAGTGGATGACTATTATGTTCAAGTGCTTTGGATTGAAGAATCTTCTTGAAAAAGTGATTAGAGGTTGTGTGGATATTCTTGGTGATTTCAATGTGCTTGTGGATGTCTCCTAATCATGTTCCTATCTTTGCATTGGTTTGCAATGATAAATTTGGATCATGGATGAAGACTATTCTAAGAAGACTTAGTGTTAACACCAGTCTTGGCTGACTTGGTTGTTTTCACTACTTGCAGAGATACATCGAAGATTGTGGAAGCATGTTGTAGCGTGGAAGATTACATTTGAGTCCCAACTAAGGTATAACATGATCCACATACATCTTTACCTTAGCAATTTTATTTAGGTCTAGACCTATTTCTATGTATGTTTGTAACACTGACCTTGGAGATTGTTTCAATGGTTGATGAATGTAATGCCGACCTTGATGTACATTCCAAGGTTGATGAATTGTATAAAAACATGTAATATAGTTGTGAAAAAGATGTCCTTGAGTGAAAATGTGAAGATAAGTGTGTAGGTGTAAGAAGAGTAGAGTAGAGGAGTTATATTGTGCTTCAATGGAATTGAACCCAGGCATGAAGTAGGTGCTAACAAATCAGTTCACCAACTCTTGGAAGTGAGTGTCAACATTTGCAGTGAGCATATTGGGTAGTGAACCTCTATTTTTTGGTATTAATATAACATATATATTTCTGTGGGCTAACACCCACCGTGGTTTTTCCACGTAAAAAATCTGGTGTCTAATGTGTTGAATGTGTTATTGTGTTGAGCTTCTTGTTTCATGCTTTTATGGTTAAATCTTAATAACAACGATTGAATATTTGATGTGATAATAAGTGGTTAAATTTTTTGAGACAACTGATTCACCCCCCCACCTCAGTTGTCTGGTGTATTTCAATAGGAATACCATTTTCATATCCATTTGCTCAACCTCTACGTCACATGCAACAACAATATAAAGATAGAATCTAATGGATGTCATTTTTGCAAAAAGAAAAATTATCTCATCGTAATCAACACCCTCAACCTAAGATTAACCTTTCACAACCAACCGTGCTTTGTACTTCTCAATACCTCCATCTGAACAAATCATTTTCTTAAACACCTGTTGGTTATGATGTTAGGCATAAACAAACATAGATAAAGAAATTCAAATCAAACCTTTATCATCTTGAAAGATATGATGAATTCAAAGAATTCATGATCCCAAGTCTTCGTGCATTAGATCATAATCTACTGATGTTTCTCATTGGTTTGAATTGCCTTGCTATTTTCCATTCAAGGGGTCTTATGCTTCCAATTCCAAGAATTGATGTCTAGACATCTTGAATCTTACCTTCTTTCTGTAAATCTTTCAACAAACAAGGTTAATCCTACTGTATTTAAATAGATGATGAGGATATTTTTTAAGTTTGATCAGTTCTTCTATTCTTCCACTTGTATGAGTTAAATTTCACCTCTACACTATAAATTCACCTAAATGATGTGCTTATAGGAAGATATTCACATGATCATTGTCATTATTTATGTTTGTTTGCATAATATTTATCATTTCAACATGTTGTTTAGCTCAAATATGCTAGGGATATTTAATTACCTATGGGATATCAACATATTTTATTGTATTTTCTTAAAATTTTCTATGAATTTGTAATTGTGCTAGTGATTTTAAAATGAAATGAAACAAATTGGAATGAATTCTTGCTAAATTTTGCCAAAATGAGTGAATCTTTAGTTATTGATCCAAATACATTCATGATGCTGTCATGAATAGAAGGAAATCAAACCATATGTTCACCAGGATGTTCCACAGCTAGATATGTTTGATGCTAACTTTGATGGAAAAGGAATGAAAGCAACATGCACAACATGAAATACACTCCAAGGTGAAAGGAAGCTAGGTGTATAGAAATTGCTTCCTACAGTAATCTAATGAGGAGAGAGGAATGCAAATTCTTTTTAACCTTTAAAATTAAAGAATGTTTAAAATAACAATGGAGATATTGCAGCAATACACAACACAAGAATGTAAGACAAAAGAAGAGAGAGACAAGATATAATATGGGGAAAACCCTTATCGGTTGAAAAATCCCACACTCCAAAACCTACATAATGTATTATCAAAACTATAATGGTTTACAATACACTTGCAATGCAAGCTCTCAGGAGTCTTCGACACTCATATCTAGAGACAATCCGGAAGCATAACAGTACCTTTCAATCACATACTACATCTCCTCTCAAAGCACCTATTTATATAGAAGATACAAGACAAAGATGAGCCTATCTTGAGATGGGCATCCAACATGGCCTCATGGCCCAAAATCCACACCTGGGGACACTTCTCCAACACTGTAGAATGTTCATGACACTTGTCATATCACCCCATGCTAAAGAGGTTGCCTATTCCCAAGTTGGGCAATGACAGATACTCTTATGACTCTTACGACTGTCATAGAATCTGACATAGCTGTCATATCTTACAGCTATAAGAGAATCTATCATACACAAGCTAAAAATAGCATATTCTCTTACAACATGTCATAACTCTCCTTAGGGCACCCAAAGATGCCTTCTTCCAAGATGCCTTGTGACACATGTCTTTACTTGTCATAGAATCTTCCATTTACGACTCTTATGCATCATAGATTTGTCATAACCGTTTCGGTCAATATTCCCTTACACACTATCCAAGATGCTAACACATGGAAAAATATTCCTACCAATAAGTGGGATACCTTCTCCTCATGTGAGGACAAATTTACATGTGGTCACCTTCCATGTAGGATGACACATCACTGTGCCAACTCCCACAAGATGACAATAAGGATTTGCATCCTAATTACAATAATAGGCAATAAATAAATAAATATAGTGAAATAATACAAGGAATTACCAAGGTTGAGACACCTTAATTCCTAACATTCTCCCAGTTGTCGAACACCTTGTAAGAGCCAATGGAAATAACAGGATTTAACTGCTATAGGCTGAGAGGCCCATAAACTCTGAACACCATCTAAACTTCTCTGTGCCCACTAGTTTCATCAATGCATCTGCAACATTCTTCAAAGTATCTTTCTTCTCTAAATTCTCCTTCCCATCCTCTACCATGTCTCACACAAAGTGAAACTATACATCAATATGCTTTGTTCTGGCATGGAAAGTTGGATTCTTGCTAGGCAAATTGCACTCTGACTATCACAACAAATCATAATCTGTCCTGCATCAACACCAATATTTGAAAACAATCTCTTAAGCCAAATGGCTTCCTTGTAAGCATGAGTTTCTGCCATATACTTAGCTTCTATCATGGACAAAGTGACCATAGGTTGCCTCTTACTCATCCAACTAATTGCACAATAGAACATAGTGAACACATAGGCACTGGTGGATCTCCTGCTATCAATGTCACTCGCCCAATCAGAATCAATGAATCCACGAATACAAACTAAATGCGAAGGTCTTGTAGGATTACCATGATAGCATATGGAATACTCAGAAGTACCCCTTAAATATATGAACACTCTCTTAACTACATCCCAATGTACCCTTCCAGGATTAGCCATAAATTGACTAAGGACTCCCACTGCTTGGGCAATATCTAGTCTTGTACAGACCATAGCATACATCAAACTACCAACAACACTAGCATAAGGTACTCTACTCATGTCCTCCACCTCACTAAGAGATTTTGGACAATCATTAATAGAACACTTTGTCCCCAAAGAAACAGGTACACACAATGGTCTACAATCTGCCATGGTGAACCTATCCAACATGGTCTTCACATTCTCTAGCTTAACCAAATTTTTCTGTTAGCTCTGTCTCTTCTGATTTCCATTCCTAGAATGTACCTATTTGCTCCTAAATTTTTCATCTCAAACTATGCTGACAACTGAGACTTCAAATCAAAAATCATATTCTTACCATTCCCAATTAACAACATATCATCAACATACAATGCAATAATGAGAATGTGATCATTGTTAAATTTATAATACACACAATGATCTAATTTTGATCTCAGAAATCCAACTGACAACACAAAGGCATCAAACTTCAAGTACCACATCCTAGCAGACTACTTCAAACCATACAAATACTTTTTCAACTTACAAACCAAATTTTCTTTACCTTTCTCTATTTAATGCGCTGGTTGTGACATGTAAATCTCTTCCTCCAAATCACCATGAAGGAAAGTTGTCTTCACATCCATTTGCTCCACCTCTAAGTCATAAGTTGTAGTAAGAGATAACAGGAACCGAATAGATGTCAGCTTTGCAATGGGAGAGAAAATTTCACCATAATCAATTCCCTCCACTTGTGAATACCCCTTCGCAACCAATCTGACCTTGTACTTTTCAACACTGCCATCTGTACCAAATTTCTTCTTGAACACCCATTTGCATCCAATAGGTTTCTGTCCTTCAGGCAAAGGCACCAAGTCCCATGTTTAGTTCTTTTCCAAAGAAGCCATCTCATCTTCCATGGCCTCCTTCTAGGAACCTGCATCTTTCATGCCCATAGCCTCTATCATAGTTCTAGGCTCATTAGTGTTAGTAAGGAAGGAAAAAGCACAACTAGAATCAAGCAATGAAAAACCAAATCTATCAGGTTGCTTTCTTGTTCGTGTAGACCTCCTCAATGGCTAAGATTGAGGTTCTGCTTCTTCTTCTAAACTTTCAGAGCTGCTAGAGCTCTCCTCATCATCACTTCTCACAGGGTCTATCGGTTCAGTTTTCTCAAGGGTAGAAGGAAACTGAACCACATCCTATTTCTTTTCTATTTCTTCTGGTTGTAGAACAATGGAAGGTGTTAGCTCTCTGAAAATAATACTTCTGCTATACAACACTTTTTTAGCCACAGGATTCCAAACTTTGTATCCTTTCACACCGACACCATAGCCAATGAAGATACACTTAACATCCTTGTTCTCCAATTTAGACCGTTTCTCCCTAGGTACATGTGCATATGCCTCACAACCCAAACAAGAAGATGTCTAATTGAAGGCTTCTTACCAGACCATACCTCCATAGGTGTCTTTCCAACAAGAGCTGATATAGGAGACCTATTTACTAGGTAGCAAGCAATGGCTACAACTTCAGCCCAAAACTTTTGTTCAAGGATTGGTCCACTAAGCATACTCCTAGCCCTCTCCATTAGTGTCCTATTCATCTTCTCTACAACTCCATTTTGTTGTAGGGTGTATGGAGTTATCTTATATCTTTCAATCCCTTGCTCTTTATAGAACTTATCAAACTCTGTCGAACAAAACTCACCACCATTATCAGTTCTCAAACACTTAATCTTTTTACTAGTCTGATTCTCAACAAAAGCTTTAAACTCTTTGAACCGACTAAAGACTTCAGTCTTGTTTTTGAGAAAATAAATCCATGTCCTTCTACTATAATCATCTATGAAAGATACAAAATATATAGATTTGGAAATTGAAGGAACACTAACAAGACCAAACACATCAGAATGAATAAGGTCCAACACACCAGAAGACTTGTGAGAACTAGAATAAAACTAAACATGGTTTTGATTTCCATATATACAATGTTCACAAAAGTCAAACTCGAGATTACAATCATTTAACCCCTCAACAAGGATTTTATTTTGCAAGGTTCTAAGACCCTTCTCACCAATGTGGCCAAATATCATATGCCATAACATAGTCTTTTCAGTAGGAAGCTTAACTTACAAAGCATGAGCACCCTTGGGTACATAAGATGCACTACCATCAGAATTTGTTACAACATATTTCTTCACTTCTTGTTCAGATGGTGGGGATGAAGTGACTGCAGCTCTTTTCTTCGAGTCAAAAGAACTATTGCACTATGAAGTGCATGCCTCCAACTGAAATAGAGTACCTCTTTAAGTACCTCTCTGAGTACCCTTTGCAAGCCCCATAGATCTTTTAGTCATCTTGCATCCATCCTTCAAAAAGACAACCTGCATACCTACATCATTCAACATATTTATAGAAAGCAGGTTCCGTGACAAGCCTGGGATGTGCATAACCCCAGTGATCCCCTTCACTCATTCACTAGGGAATAGGATTGAGACTCTTCCACGACCAACAATCTTCATATGAGAATCGTCACCCAAGTACACTCTTCCACCATCAAACTCTTCATACTTCGTGAACTAGCTTCGATGCAAGGTCATGTGGAGAATCTATCAACCACATATCATTAGATGCATGGGTGGCTAAGGTTACGATGAAGGCATCACCATCATCTTGTGACTTGTTAGAATCTAAGTTTGGGACATTCTTCTTCTTCTTTTTATTTTCCTCTTTGCATTCCTTTTGGAAATGCCTAGTTTTTCCATAGTTCTAATAGAGAGCCTTGGACTTTCTAGGAGATTTGGATCTCCCATGGCATTTGGATCTACCCTTCTCAGCTTTCTTGTCCTTATTTTTCCCTTTCTCCTTGGATCTTTCACGAACCACAAGAGCCTCTTTGGCTACCTCATAAGGCTTTCTCTACATCTCTTCAGATATAAATGAAGATACCACTTCATCCATTTTGAATGCGGATGTGGTGCTCCCAATAGCCATAACAAGATGATCCCATGAGTCTGGAAAAGAACAAAGCAAGGTCATACACTGATCCTCCTCCTCCATTGTCACACGAATGGATGTCAATTGTGCACCTAACATGTTAAAAACATTCAAGTGATCTGTAATACATCCTCCATCCTCCATCCTCAGAGAATACAACTTCTTTCTTAGAAAAAGCTTGCTCACCAAGGATTTGGCCTGATAAACATCACCCAGCTTCTTCCAAAGGTCTTTCATGGTCTTCTCCTCATGGACATTTAACAGGACAAAATCAGCTAGACTGAGTCTTATGAGACCCTTAGCCTTTCGATCTTTGAGATCCCAATTAGCTTGTGCCATTGCTGTTGGTTTTACATCAGATACAGTTTCCCATAGGTCTCTATCAACAAGCATGTCTTCCATCTTAAGTTTCCATAACTCAAAATTTGTGCCATTGAATTTCTCCACCGCTAATCTTCCAGATGTGCCTACCATCTCTTTCCTACAACAAGATTACATAATACTTTGCACAAAGCTCCAACTCAACCTAAGATTAGCTCAGAAAACCCCTACCCAACAACTAGGACCAAAGGTGATCAAGCTCTGATACCAACTAAAAGGAAGCTAGGTGTACAGAAATCACTTCCTACAGTAATCTAATGACGAGATATGAGTATAAATTCTTTTTAACCTTTACAATTACAGAATGTTTAACACAACAATGGAGATATTGTAGCAATACACAACACAAGAATGTAAGACAGAAGAAGAGAGAGAGACAAGATATAACATGGGGAAAACCCTTATCGGGTGAAAAACCCACACTCTAAAACCGGCACAATGTATTATCAAAACTGTAATGGTTTACAATACACTTGCAATGCAAGCTCTAAGGAGTCTTTGACACTTGTATCTGGAGACAATTTAGTAGCATAATAGTACCTTTCAATCACATACTACATCTCCTCTCAAAGCACCTATTTATATAGAAGATACAAGGCAAAAATGAGCCTATCTTGAGATGGGCGTCTAACATGACGTCATGGCCCAAAATCCATGCCTAGGGACACTTGTCTAACATTGTAGAATGTTCATGACACTTGTCATATCACCCCATCCCAAAGAGGTCACCTATTCCCAAGTTGGGAAATGATAGATACTCTTACAACTCTTATGACTATCATAGAATCCATCATAACTGTCATATCTTATAGTTGTAAGAGAATCTATCATACACAGGCTAAAAATAGTATATTCTCTTACAAGATTTCATAACCCTCCTTAGGGAGCCCAAGGATGCCTTCTTCCAAGATGCCTTGTGACACGTCTTCACCTATCATATAATCTTCCATTTACGACTCTTACGCATCATAGATTTGTCATAGGAATATGTCATAACCATTTCGGTCAATATTTCCTTACACACTATCCAAGATGCCGACACATAGAAAAATATTCCTACCACTAAGTGGGACACCTATCTCCTCATGTAAGGACAAATTTACATGTGGTCACCTTCCACATAGGATGACACATCACCGTGCCAACTCCCACAAGATGACAATAAGGATTTTCATCCTAATTACAATAATAGGCAATAAATAAATAAATACATTGAAATAATACAAGGAATTACCAAGGTTGAGACACCTTAATTTGGTGTAGGGGCACCTAGACTTCAAGGTTAATTTTGAATTTTTAGGTTTAATAGTGAAAGCATAGGTGGAGTTTTGTTTTAAATGATGTAATAAAAGCCACTAAAGGCATTTTCATGTAGTGGAGGATTTAGAAATTGATTTTTTGTCTAAGTTTAAGACTGCTATTTTGGTGCAGCCTAGTGGAAAGGCTATTTTAAGCCTTCTTTTTTATTTTTTCCACGATGGTGGAGTAGTAGAACATGGATTTTATTATAAACATGATATATGATTCCATTTCATGTGAAGGAGATGTTGTTATGAGTTGGGGGTTGAAGAAATACACATTTTTTCCTCTGTTTTTTGCATTTTCACTATTTTTTGACTGTTTCCAGCTGTTGTACGTACCGTATTGTACCATCAAGGACTCTAATGATCTGAATGTGGTAGATTAATGACCTACCTTTTATTTTCAGGTGGTTTTATGGTTTCTCATCACTGTTTAGGCTTCTTTTATTCAATTTTTTGAAAACTGCTCTAAAACCCCTAATTTTAAGGGTTTAAGGAGATCGATGGGTTTTTGATCTATTCCATCTACTACACCAACAAAAAATAGATGGAATAAGGTTAGTTAGGTGTCTTCTCAAAAGGGTTTTCATGGTAGAAGTAGGGGATGAAGTTGAAGTTGTTCCAACAAATTTGGCCTAATATCTTCATGTATTGGCCATTCTTGAATATGTAGAGTAGAGGTTTGATGCATGTGTGATGTGTAGCAGCCCAAGAACCTTTAAACCACTAAAATCCATCTATTTACAACTTGATTGAATCTTTGGAATAGGTTGGGAGAGTTGGGGGCAAGTTTTGCTCATACTTTCTTTGTAAAAGAGGCCTAATTAGGCCTAGGACAACAGGGTACAGTCAATTTTAGAGGCATTTGATCCAAAACCACCTAGGGTGCATGTTGGATATGTTGTGTAGGAGGCAAATGGGTATCTAAAAAGCCATTTATTTTGTGGTTTTGAGTCATTTTTAGTAAGTTATGTCAAAATTACTACTTCAACTATCCTAATTAGGCCTAGAATAGGAGGTATAGTCAATTTTAGGGGCATTTGGTCCAAAACAACCACCCCTGCATGTTAGATATGTTGTGTAGGAGCTTAATGGGTATTCAAAAAGTTAATTGTTTCATGGGATTCTCTTAGATTCTGCAAGTTATGCCCCAAAAACCCTATTCCAAGGGCTACAAACAATTAGGGCTAGTTGTGAAGAAACAATTAGAAAAACAAGTAACCAAGTTGTTTGGTGAGTTTGGTGAATGTCTGGTTGGAAATAGTCTAGACAACTGAGACAGGGGGTGAATCAGTTGTCCCTAAACTTTAACCTTTTCTGAACGTTTTAAATCTTCTTTATAATCAGATTAATGATGAAAACATTTAAGCGTAAATCAACATATGAGCAGAAACAACATGAACACACAACACCAGAATTTTGATGTGAAAAACTTGGTTAAGGGAAAAACCATGGTGGGGGTTAACCCATAAAAATGTGTACCTTGTTAAAAGTACTTAAGAAAATAGAAGGCACATGCCTTCGGGTGTACTGCCTAGAGCTCACTACTCAAGAAAAGGCTGACTACCTATAAGAAATTATGATTTATACAAAAATAATGAATTGAGAAATAGCATCTACATTCATGCCTAAATCAGTCCTTTCAAAGGCTCAAAACTTCTGCTCTTATCTTCAAATTCTTCTTCACTCTATACTTCCTTCGCTCCTCTTCTTCTCTTCTCTGCTTTTTTATTCTTTCTTCGGATTTCACTCTTTTTTCAAGGATACTTTTCAACAACTCTTCAACAAGTATTTATATGCTTTATCAACCTTGGAATGATCTGTGGTCGGCCAAGACTAGGAAGAACATCAACCTCAAAGAAGAAATCTTCAACCAACAAGCTCAAACTTCAGTGCGGACCTCCAACATAGTAGCCACACAATCCAGAGACCTCCACAAGCACATTGAAATCACCAATAACATTCACTCTAAACCAAATTACCAAAATCATTTTTATCTTCCTCCAGAACCTCAAGAACACTATCTGCCATGACTATCAAACTACAAAGATAGCTTGCGGACCTCCAAACCATGAACCACTGGAGTTGATGGTACATATTGATTTCCCAAACATGCCTTCAGATCCACATACCATAATATTTCACTATCATGCAATCCAGACCAACTTTCTGTCACATTGTCTCTTTTGTATATTGCAAAATCCAGTTCTGCTCAGATGGCCATAACTTCTTCAAATCTTTATGTGGACTTCTCAAATCTTAATTGGAGCAACCTCTAACAATCCTCTACACAGCTATATGGTCCACATGTATTGATTCTCATTAATTTTCTCAATATCCTCAATAGTCTGGTCTTCTATACAGACAGCAAAATAGGATACAGTTGACACCAATGGAAACAAGGATATGTTGACATCAATGACAACACCACTTAGGCACATATTTGCAACAATATCCCCCTTTGTCATTGATGGCAACATATCATGTGAAAACTAAATTTAACCGTCAAGACAAGAACTTCTCCCCCTTTCTCTTCTTACTTCTTCAACTACTTTCTTTACTACTCCCCCTTACATCAACAACTAGTTTTTCACATGACTTCTCTCCCCCTTTGACATCAATGGCAAAGGGCACATATTTGATATCTTTTCTCCCTTTTTGCTTCAAACTGATCCCAAATTTTGCATACTAACTACTCACCCTTTGAGTAGTACCTCCTTAACATCAATCTGGATCACAAGATATGAATGTGAATTCCATTGGACTGATGCACTTTAGTGCATCTTAGTTCTGATTAGGAGGGGTAATAACCCCTAACTTTTCTCTGTGATACTCAAAAGTATCTTTGGGAAGAGGCTTAGTGAAGATATCTGCAATCTGATATTTGGAAGACACAAACTCCAACTTGACTTCATTCTCATTAACTTTTTCTCTCAAGAAATGAAACTTGATAGATATATGTTGTCTTTGAGTGCAACACCAGATTCTTGGAAATGCTTATAGCACTTGAATTATCACAAAAAATTGTGACTGACTTCTCAAACACAATTATGATGTCCTTTAGCATATGCTTCATCCACAGAACTTGAGATCAATTATTTGCTACTGCTATATACTCTGCCTCTATAGTAGACAGAGAAATTACCTCTTTCTTTTTGCTCATCCAAGAGACCAATCTTCTTCCCAAGAAGAATGTGCCACCACTGGTACTGTTTCTATCATCCACATCTCCTACCCAATCAGCATCTATATATGCATGAAGAGTGAAATCATGTTGTCCTTTGGATACCACAGTCCATAATCAATTGTCCTCTTGAGAAATCTAAAAATTATTTTGATTGCCACAACATGGGATTCTTTTGGATCAGCTTGAAATCTGGCAACAAGTCCAACTACATTCATGATGTCAGGTCTGGTCTGAGTCAGATAGAGCAATCCTTCAATCATTGATCTATACCTTTTCTGATTTACCTTTGGGGAGTCATCATCTTTGCTTAGCTTGCATCTGGTTACCATAGGAGTACCTACTGACTTTGAATCTTCCATTCCAAACTTCTTCAACAATTCTTTCACATACTTGGACTGAGATATGAAGATACCTTGATCTGACTAAATAATTTGCAGACCTAGAAAGAAGTCCATCTCACCAAACATTGACATCTTAAGCTCACTTTTCATCTAATTAGCAAATGCTTCGCACATACATTCATTTCCACCAAAAATGATATCACCAACAAAGACCTCAACAATTAGAATGTCCTCATGATTTATCTTGAAGTATAGATTACTATCAGCAGTACCTTTGCTAAATCCTAGCTTAAGCAAATGTTTATCCAAACTAGCATACCAGGCTCTTGGAGCTTGCTTGAGTCCATACAAGGCTTTTCTTAGTCTACAAACCATATCTCCCTGATCAGACAACTGAAATCCTTCCGGTTGTTCAATGTAGACTTCTTCCTCCAAATCTCCATTTAGAAATGTTGATTTGACATCCATCTGATAAACTTTAAAATCTTTGAAAGAAGTAAAAGAAAGAAATAATCTAACTGCCTCTATCCTTGCCACTAGAGCAAAAGTTTCTTTAAAATCAATTCCTTCCACTTGAGAATAACCTTTACATACCAACCTTGCCTTGTTTCTTACAACCTCACCATCTTCATTCAGTTTATTCCAGAAGACCCATTTGGTTCCAATCACCTTTTTTTTCCTCAGGTCTGGGAACAAGATCCCAAGTGTGATTCTTTTCAATTTGTATCAATTCTTCTTCCATTGCCTTAACCTAGTTTTCATCATTGCAAGCTTCACTTACTAATTTAGGTTCAATGTTTGAAATCAAACAAATCTCTTCTTAATCTTCAGCAACTCTTCTCCTAGTTCAAAGACCTCTATTTTTATCTCCTATGATTTGATCTTTAGGATGATTCATTCTTACATACCTGGGGGTTTTGGGAATTGTTTGAACTTCTATTTCTTGAACTGGTTCCTCATCTTCTGTACTAATCTCTTGAGTAACTGGAGTTACTGGATCAATCTAGATCTGAGTCTAAATTTGATCTTGCCTTCCTTGACTTTGACTTTCATCTTGATCATTTGAATCATATCCGCAATACTTGGAATGACCTTTTCTTTCATCAACTTTAACATTAGCACTTTCAACAATCTTTTTCAACCTCTTGTTGAATCATTGGTAAGCCTTACTTTGAGTAGAGTATCCCAAGAATATTCCTTCATCACTTCTTGCATCAAACTTGCCTAAATCCTCATCTCTTTTGATATAGCATTTACTACCAAAAACTCTGAAATATCTTATAGTAGGAGGATGACCAAACCATAGTTCATAAGGAGTTTTGCTAGAATTTACTTTGATCTACACCTAGTTAAGAGTGTAGACAGCAGTACTCACAACTTCCCTCCAATAAACTTGAGGAACATTTGTTTCCATCATCATGGTCTTGGTAGCTTCTTGAATGGTCTAGTTCTTTCTTTCCACAACTCCATTTTGCTGAGGAGTCCTTGGAGAAGATAATTGTCTTTTTATCCCATACTTTTCACAAAAAGCATCAAACTCACCTGAAGTGAATTCTCCACCTCTGTCAGATCTCAAACATTTCAATTTCCCACCAATCTCATTTTCAACCATCATCTTGAACACCTTAAACTTATCAAGAGCTTCTAATTTTTCTTTTAGGAAAGTTACCCACATCATCCGAGAATAATCATCAATCAGCAGCATGAAATATCTATCTCCTTGCACACTCCTAATTCTAGTAGGACCATAGAGATCAGTATGTACCAGTTCTAATCTCCCACTTGAACCTTGTTCCTTACTTTTGAATGAAATTTTGTTTTGTTTACCCAATTGACATTCTCTACATATACTATCAGGTTTCACAAGTCTTGGAAGATCTCTTACAGCTTGAGTGAAACTTATTTTGACATTGTTATCAAAATTTACATGACATGTCCTCCTATGCCATAACCAACTTTGATCTGTTTGAGCAATCAAACAACTTTTGCCTGAACTACTTAAGTGAAAGATGTTACCTTTAGTCTGAGTACCGGATACAATTTCAATTATGGAGCTTTCAAAGATTCTACATTTTCCATCCTTGGAATGAAGATCATAACCCTTGTCAACCAACTGTCCAACACTGAGAAGATTATGCTTCAGTCCTTCCACATAGAGAACATTATTGGTCCTGTTCTTACCATCAAAAGAGATGGATCCTCTGCCATGGATTCTACCAGCTGATTTGTCTCCAAATTTCACAAGTCCTCCTTCATAATTTTCAAAACTCAAAAACTTACTCTTGTCTCTAGTCATATGATGAGAACATCCACTATCAATCACCCATTCATCCTTTTCAACAACCTGAGTAGCCAAGGCACTTTCTACATTTGCACAGCTAGCAGATTCGGTAGACATTGGATCTTCTTCTTTAATAGAAATGAACACCCAATCACCTTCTCCATGATCAGATTCATCATCTGTGACTCCTTCTTCTCCAGCTTCTTGGACATAGTAACAGTTCTTCTGACCCTTGTACCTATTAGGGTTTGATTTTGAAAACCTCTCCAGACACCTTGAGGCAAAATGACCAATCTTATTACAAGAAAAACATTTAAGTGGCAACTTTCCTTCATACTTACCAGATCCTCTTGGCATCCATTTGGAAATGAGAGATTCAAGATCTGCAGTTTCTATTTCAATATCTTCAAGATCCTTTCTTGTCTTCACAAATTTGTTTGATCTTGCAGAAGAGCTTTCACCCGGATCATATCTTTGCTTTCCATACATACTAGCCTTGAATGTAGATTTAAACTTAGGAAGAGAATCACCAAACTCACTCATTTCAAATGTAGAAAGCTTGCCAATTAACTAATCCCTTGTGACTATTGTTACTATCCAGATTTCTTTAATGGATGCAACCTTGTGTCTGTAAGCTGCAGGTAAGGATCTGAGCACCTTGGCAAAATTTTCTGATTCATCCAATAGTCCACCTGTATTTCTGATACCGGTCACAAGTTCATTTACTTTCTGCATTTAGGAAGTGATGTTTTCATCTTCACTCATTACCAATCTTTCATATTTACCCTTCAGGCTTTGTAGCTTAGCACATTTAACATATTTGTCACCTTCATACAGATTTTCCAATTTACTCCAGATTTCATGAGCAGTTCGTAAATCTAGGACATTTGCCAATTTGGTATCAGACAGGGCACTCAACAATGCTTCTTTGGCTCGAGTGTTGTGTTTAGCATCTCTGAGTTCATCTATATTTGAAGGTCCATTCTTTGGAATCTTATACACATTCTTGGTTATTGTCCAAAAGCCATCACCCATACATTCTAGATGACACTGCATGCGTACCTTCTAGAGGGAGTAATTTGTTCCATCAAATCTCAGAGTATCCTTCTTGTAGATCGACATCTTGGATCTCCTTAAGCGGTCAGGCTTCTTTTAGAGGAACTTGGCTCTGATACCAATTGTTCAAAATAGTCCAGACAACTGAGAGGGGGGGGTGAATCAGTTGTCCCTAAACTTTAACCTTTTAAATCTTCTTTATAATTAGATTAATGATGAAAACATTTAAGCATAAATCAACATATGAGCAGAAACAACATGAACACACAACACCAGAATTTTGACGTGGAAAACCTGGTTAAGGGAAAAACCATGGTGGGGGTTAACCCACAAAAATAGAAGGCACATGCCCTTGGGAGCACTGCCCAGAGCTCACTACCTATAAGAAATTATGATTTATACAAAAATAATGAACTGAGAAATAACATCTACATTCATGCATGAATCAGTCCCTTCGAAGGCTCAAAACTTCTACTCTTATCTTCAAATTCTTCTTCACTATATACTTGCTTCATTCCTCTTCTCTACTCTGCTTTTTGATCCTTTCTTTAGATTTAACTCTTTTTTCAAGGATACTTTTCAACAACTCTTCAAAAAGTATTTATATGCTTTATCAACCTTGGAATGATCAACTTGACGTGGATCATTACACTGTCAGCCAAACACAACTAAGACTTGAATCTTCCTCTACAACCATGCCATGCTTCATAAAATGTTCTTAGATCATCCGCAATACGCTAGGAACATCCGGTCGGCCAAGACTAGGAAGAACATCAACCTCAAAGAAGAAATCTTCAATCAACAACTCAAACTTTAGTGCAGACCTCCAACATAGTAGCCACATGATCTAGAGACTTCCACAAGCACATTGAAATCACCAATAACATTCACTGTAAACCAAATTACCAGAATCATTTGTATCTTCCTCTGGAACCTCAAGAACACTATCTGCCGTGATTGTCAAACTAGAAAGATAGCTTGCAGACCTCCAAACCATGAACCACTAGAGTTGATGATACATACTGATTTCCAAAACATGCCTTCAGATCTGCAGACCATAATATTTCACTGCAGAGCAATCCAAACCAACTTACTATCACACTATCTCTTCTGTAAACTGCAAAATCTGGTCATGCTCAGATGGCCATAACTTCTTCAAATCTTCATGCGGACTTCTCAAATCTTAACTGGAGCAACATATGACAATCCTCTACATAGCTATATGGTTTGCATGCATTGATTGTCATTAATTTTCTCAATATTATCAATAGTTTGGTCTTCTATACAAACAACAAAATAGGATACAGTTGACAGCAACGACAACAAGGATATGTTGACATCAATGACAACACCACTTAGGCACATATTTGCAACATGTTTATCAATCATTTTGATGTGGTCTAAGGTGTTTGTAAGGTATGACAAGTTGTCCTTGTATTCCAACATTGAAATGGCACTTTTGCCTAGTTTTCAAGCCATGCATTGCCAACAAGATGCTCCTGCCATGCATGATTAGTCTAATCATCACTAAATTTGGTTATAAACCTATCCCCTTATCTCTGCATCAAGTGGTACCAGAGCATAGGAAGTAGATCTCTTGAGAGTTGAAGGTTGGAGTTTGAGAAAAATGGAATTTGAGGAGTCAAGATGCCTCCTAAAGGAAGCACAGTTGCTAGGAAGATTGATTAGCAGGCTAGAGAACTAGAAGCCTTGAAGAATGAGATTGCTACATTGAATTCTAAAGCTGGGGTCACCATGAATGAAAGTGATTCTGAACAGGAAGAAACTTCTAGTGAAGAGGAAGAGTTGGATCCCGAGGATGTGAAGATGGTAAAGTTTTTGAAGTCTGTGAAGGGTGATGGACATAGTAAAATGGACTTGCCTATGTATGGAGGTAAGTTAGATGGTGAATAGCTCTTAGACTAGATAGGAGTCATAGAAAACTACTTTGAAAGTGAAGAGATAGATGATGACCACAAAGTGAAGAAGACTAAAACCAAGTTGAAAGGACATGCTTTGCTGTGGTGGAACTTTGTGAAAGATGAAAGGCAGAAAAAGGGGAAGACCAAGATCACTTCTTGGGAGAGAATGAAGACAAAACTCAAAGGTAAGTTCCTTCCTAGTGATTACAATGTTCAATTGCTTAAGAAAATTCAAAATCTCAAGAAAAAGGACTTAGATGTGCAAGCATACACCGAGGAGTTCTATAGGTTAAGTATAAGGACAAAAAATGAGGAATATGACAAAGAAAAAATAGCAAGATATCTTAATGGTCTAAGGTATAATATTCATGATGAAATAAGTTTGATGACACCAAAAATAGTTGAAGATTTTTTTCAAATGGCTATAAGGGCGGAAGAAAAGGTGAAAAGGAGACAAGAAAAGACAACAAGAGGTAGAAGTAGCACCTCTAGAGATAGAGGATCTTTTACAAATGCAAAACAAGTCAATGAGAGTCAAGAAGAGATAAGCAAGGCACAAGGACAAGGTGCAGATTTTAAACAAGGACAAAGTGTAGATTTGGTGGTGGAAGGAGTGCAAACACCTTTATAGATAACTGTTACAATTACCAAGAGTTTGGGTACCCAACATAAAAGTGTCCTGAGAGATAGGAGAAATGTTGATGCTGAGAGAAAGAGCACTATTGAAGACCTCCAAGGAGAAGGAGCTGATTCAGAGGAGAGCATTATTTAGGACAGCTTGCAAATGCAAAGACAAGGTATGTAAAGTGATAGTAGATTTTGGTTGTACTGACAATATGGTCTCTAGTGAGATGGTAGACAAACTGAGATTAGAGAGATTACCTAGGGACACACCTTACAAAGTCTCTTGGGTAAATGATAATCAGTCCATTCTAGTGACTGAACAAGCATTCGTTGAGTTTAAGATTGGAGGATATGAGGACAAGGTCCTATGTGACATTTTACCTATGGATTGTTGTCATTTGATACTTGGAAGACCCTAACAGTTTGATAGATTTATAGTTTATGATGGAAGAGATAACACCTACACTATTAGGAAGGATAAGAAGACTTTTGTGTTGATTCCATTGCAGGAAGAAGTTAAGGAGTAGACAAAGGCAGCTAAGAGTATCATGTTTGGCAAAAGAGAGCCTATGAGGCTTGAGGAGAACATAACCAAAGAATGTGAGGCCATTTCAAGGCCTAAGGATGCTGAAACAACAGATAAGAGAAAGAAGGAAGATGGAAAGGTAGTCAACTTGAAGAATGGTCTAATTTTGTAGAATAAAGAAGACAAAGTGATGAGTAGAACAGTCCAAGAGGAAGTGAAGGATAAGTTGTTTGAAAAGACACAAGTTTGGCATGATACAATCATGGTTGGGACAATCTTATGTCCACTGACAACAACAGATTTGAAGGTACAATATGAGGTTATGAAGATAAAAGGTTGTAGAACTGGTAAAACAAAGGAAAGGATAGTTGATATAGTAGCCTTAAGGGTAGATCATGTGCAGGACCAAGTGAAGATAGCAAATGCAGTAGATGATAGTAGTTTGCAAGATGGTAAGACTGAGTATAAGTATGTAACCAAGATGGAACAGAGGTTGAGGGAAATGACAGTTGGAATAGGCATGGATACAGTTGTTAGGATAGTTATAACATCAAAGAATGCAGGTTACAAGGTCAAGAAACAGAGAGCAGGTATGTCTATAAGAGGTGAACATTGCCAAGCACCAAACAAGTGCACAATGCAAGGTATGAAGCATGAAGAAAACATTTGGTCCCATGGAGGAGATTTATAGTCAAAAGAGCATGTGAAAAATAAGGAGAAGCTAAGAAGAGGCATGGAACAAGCACTCATGGGACATGAGTCCTTTTTCTAGGCCAGTTGTATGGTGCAGGGGCACCTAGACTTCAAGGTAAATTTTGAATTTTTGGGTTTAATAGTGAAAGCATAGGTGGAGTTTTGTTTTAAATTATGTAATAAAAGCCACTAAAGCATTTTCATGTAGTGGAGGATTTAGAAACTGATTTTTTGTCTAAGTTTAAGACTACTATTTTGGTGCAGCCTAGTGGAAAGGCTATTTTAGGCCTTCTTTTTGATTTTTTCCACGATGGTGGAGTAGTAGAATGTGGAGTTTATTTGTAAACATGAGATATGATGCCATTTCATGCAAAGGAGATGTTGTTATGAGCTGGGGTTGAAGAAATACAAGTTTTTTCCTTTGTTTTCTGTATTTTCACTATTTTTTGACTATTTCCAGCTACTGTACAGTACCGTACTATACCATCAAGGACTCTAATGATTTGAATGTGGTAGAGTAATGACCTAACTTTTATTTTTAGGTGTTTTTGTGGTTTCTCATCACTGTTTAGGCTTCTTTTATTCAATTTTGTGAAAATTACTCTAAAACCCCTAATTTTGAGGGTTTAAGGAGATCAATGGGTTTTTGATCCATTCCATCTGCTAGACCAACAAAAAATGGATGGAATGAGGTTAGTTAGGTGTCTTCTCAAATGGGTTTTCATGGCAAGAGTAGGGGATGAAGTTGAAGCTATTGTTCTAACAAATTTGGCCTAATATCTTCATGTATTTGGGCGTTCTTGAATATGTAGACTAGAGGTTTGATGCATGTGTGATGTGTAGAAGCCCAAGAACCCTTAAACCACTAAAATACATCTATTTTCAACTTTATTGAAGCTCTGTAATAGGTTGGGAGAGTTGGGGGCAAGTTTTGCTCATACTTGCTTTGTAAAAGAGGCCTAATTAGGCCTAGGACAATAGGGTACAGTCAATTTTAGAGGCATTTGATCCAAAACAACCTAGAGTGAATGTTGGATACGTTGTGTAGGAACCCAATGGGTATCTAAAAATCCATTTATTTTGTGGTTTTGAGTCATTTTCAGTAAGTTATGTCAAAATTACTATTTCAGCTGTCTTAATTAGGCCTAGAACAATAGGTACAGTCAATTTTAGGGGCATTTGGTCCAAAACAACCACCTCTAGATGTTAGATATGTTGTGTAGGAGCTTAATGGGTATTCAAAAAGTTAATTGTTTCATGGGTTTGTCTTAGATTCTACAAGTTATGCCCCAAAAACTCTATTCCAAGGGCTACACGCAATTAGGGCTAGTTGTGAAGAAACGATTGGAAAAACAAGTAACTAGGTTGTTTGGTGAGTTTGGTGAGTGTCTATCAGTCATTTTGATGTGGTCTAAGGTGTTTGGAATATTTGACAAGTTGTCCTTGTATTCCAACCTTGAAATGGCAATTTTGCCTAGTTTTCAAGCCATGCATTGCCAGCAAGCTGCCCCTCCCATGCATGATCAATGTAATCATCACTGAAGTTGGTTATGAACCTATCCCCTTATCTCTACATCATAATTCCCAACATAAGGGATGTAGAAAATGAAAGTACAAGTCAAGAATTCATTCAAAGATTACTCAAAGTTTACGATTGTATGTACTCAGCTTCTTCTTCATTAAGTATAGGAAAGAGATGTACATTTACAATTAGCCTTGAGAATTAGTCCTGATGCTTCAGCAATCTAATCTCAATTAAGTTTTGAATTATTACAAAATGCACTCCATCTCCCTTTTATAGAACAAGAGGAGGCGGCAGCTACAAAATGATCCTAGGATCAGGATTTATCTATTAGGATCAATGGTCCATATTACTCCTTGACCAAGTCAATGGGTAGACACATGGCATAGGTTGCCAGATGGTAACCATCTTGTAGCATATTATGCACATGATCATGTGCATCATGTTTATTCTTCATCTTCCTCATCAATGGATAAATCATCTTCATCTGCAGGCACACTTATCACTCCCTTGATGGGCTCATATGCTTGGACTATCCTTTCAATTTCCCCTCCATCTTGGAATTTGGCTTTGGTGACTACATGTTCTTGTGATTTTACTTGTGTTTGTAATGCAAACCATTTTTTCTTTCTGCTATTCAACATTTCATTATATTTTTCCACTTTTGCTTTCATCCTCATGGCCTTGTTGATTGTATACTCTAATAAATGATTGAGGGGGTCATCTGCAGTAGACTTGAAATTGTCTTGGAAGGCCTTAACTGCAAAGTCTGCATCTTGATTTTCAATCTTGCCTTCCACCTTTTCTTCAAGAGTCTCCAGGATTTCTACTTCATCAGATAAAAGTTTGTGTAATTTCACATTACTTTTAGTTACAAAATTTTCTAAACATATACATTGAAGTGTAGTACACAGTGATATCAATGGTATCATCTTGCTTAAAATTATGGTTAATGATGTCTACTACATTTTTTTAACACTCAACATTAGCCAAGTGTGAGTATAGAGCATGGTCAAAACATAGGAAAAGGAGATCTGATGCAGGAGCATCCAGAGGTGTAAGGGTAATCTTGCATCACCCAAAAATAATGTTGATTCAAAATTGATGACTTTGTTTTCATTTCTTTTCAAAATTTGTGTTTTCAGATACCATTTGCTTCAATAATGGTTGATAACCTTCAAAGTTTCCAACAGGGCTAAGAATACCATAATTTACTATTTTTAGTAAGTCTATATCAGAGAAGCTATTGAGCCCGAAATTTTCCCCAAAGCTTTGAAATAGTCAAAAAAGAATTCTTGGTAAATTTTAGCTCAAGATAATGTCTAGATCTCAAGATATTAAAGTTTCAATTTTGTGAGGTTCCTAAAAAAGTTACAATATCAGATCTGAGGTACTTAAACGTCCCATAACACCCCAAAAAGTTCACATAAATCTATTTACGGATTTCTAGAATCGTAGTTCACTTCGTGAGCTTTTTGGTGCTTTTAACTATTCGTCAATCAGACACCTAGATCAAAAGTTATGCTTCCTATAAGTTGACCTATGTTGCAAGTATGTGCTAAATGGTGTTCTCATTGATGTCAACATGTTTGTGTTGTCATTAGTGCCAATTGTATCTTCTAATATTGTTGTTTGTTGATTGATTGAGTTGTCATGTTAAGAACACTGTCTGAATATTTTGCTCCATATTTTCTCTGTATTGAAGACTGGAGTATGAGATTTGGATATGATTTAGAGAAGTGTTTGAAGATGTTAAATCTAGAATTTGGAGGTCTAGATCGCTATGTAGAAAACATTCTATTCACTAGTTTGAAGACTGTGTCTAGCAATGTTTGTAGAGTGACAGGGAGATAGTATTTTTCTCCGCACTTCTCCACAAGTTGGATTTTGGTATTGAGGTTATGGACTTAAGCTTATAAGGTCCTTAGCTATCTTCATTCCAAAGGATTTGTGATTTGGTGCTCCAGAAAGCAAGTTATTGATTAGCAAAGTCTAACATTGTCCATTGAGAAGCAGTATGTGATATGTCTTCAAATGAGAGTTATTGTCTTCAAGTGAGATCTATTGTAAATAGATTTTTTGGCTCCCAAGTGACTCTATGTTGTTCATAGATATCTCTAGAATGTATTGAAAGCATGTGCTTGATCTGCAAGCTATAATGAAGTTTTTGGAAGGATGTATCTGAGTGTTCTTGATGTGTGCACTTGTTTTGGCCAACTTGGTTATTTAAACTTGTTGCAGAGGTGATTCATGATTATAGAAGCATATGCAAGTGTGTGAATATGTATCTGGGTCTGAGCTAAGATGTGAAAAGTTTATTTTTCATTCATTTAATCCACAAGCTTGTTTAGGTCTAGTCCTAATTTTATTAAATATATGTATACCAACCTTGGAGATAGTTTCAATGGTTGTAGATTGTAATGCTGACCTTGATGTACATTCCAAGGTTAATGATAGGTATAAATGTATGTAATGAATTCATGAGTGAAGTATGGAAGTGTGAAGATAAAGTGTGAGTTGTAAAAGTAGAGCAAAGCAGAGATATATTGTGCCTCAATGGAACTGAACTTAGGCATGGTGTAGATGCTACTATATCAGTTCATCCTGGCAGTGAGCCAACCCCTAGTAGTGAGCCAACCCCTGGTAGTGAGCCAAGCCTTGGCAGTGAACCAACACTCAGAAGTGAGTCACCCCTTGGCAGTGAACCTTTCATTTGGGAAGTGAGCCCTGGGTAGTGAGTCCTTCGGTAGTGAGCCTCTTTTGTTATTCAGTATTGTTATTACATTATATTGTGAGCTAACACTCACTGTGGTTTTTCCCTATTTAGGGTTTTTCACATAAAAATTTTGGTGTTCATGTGTGTATGGTGTTTATGTGTTTATGTTTTTTATTCTTCTATTCATGTTTAATATTCACAACATAATAAGGAGTTAAAGTAAGTAAATGTGAAAGTGATTTATTTTAAAGAAGTTAAAGTTCTGATACAACTGATTCACCCCCCTCTTAGTTGTCTTGTGCCTTTCAACGATTGGTATCAGAGCAAGGTTCCTTGGAAGAAAGCTTAACAGCTTAAGGTAGATCTAGGATGGCACACAAGAAAGACATTCCTCAGTTTAATGGATCTGACTATGCCTACTAGAAGGTACGAATGCAAACTTATCTTATTTCTATTAGTTATAATGTTTTGACAATGGTTAAAGATAAATACACTGTACCTGAACATGGTCCAAAGACTGATGAAGAGATTGAGGATTATGAGACTAATCCCAAAGCTAAAAATGCTCTATTAAATGCCTTCTCTAACACTGAAATGACAAAAGTTGTGGATCTAAAAACTACTCATGAGATTTGGGACAAATTGAAAAAAATCTATGAAGGTGATGCATCTGTCAAGAGGGCTAAGGTGCAAAACTTGAAGACTACATTTGAAACCATGTGAATGTCTGAAGATGAGAACATAACAAATTACATATAGAAGATTGATGAAGTTGTCAGCAACATCAAGGGTCTTTGTGGGAAGTTAGAGGATGAGGATGTTGTAGATAAGATACTCATAACTCTTCCCAAATTTTATAGTCACAAGGTATATGCCATTGAAGAATTGTTTGATATGGGCAAGCTTTCAAAAGATCAATTGCTTGAAAAAATGACTTCTTTTGAGATGAGAGAGTTTGGTACTACCGATGGCCCTGTGAAAATTGAGACTGCTTTCAAGGCCAAGGAAGAAAAGACCGCTAGATCAAATAAATATGTTGTGGAGTCAGATGAAGAAAATTTTGAAGAACTTGAGGCAAAATTTGCAAGTAGAATGAAAAGAGCTAGAAAAGGTAAGTTACCTTTCAAATGTTTAAATTGTGGTAAAATTGGTCACTATGCTTCAAGATGTCCTGACAGAGCTTTGAAGTTCAAAAGCAATGAAGATAAAGGAAATATGGTAAGAAAGAGTTACTATGTTAGAGATGATGATGGTGTAATTAATGATGAACTTGATTCTAATGATGGTAATAGTATTAAATATTTGTTTATTGCACTTAGAGAAGAACCTATTTCTACTAATCTTGCAAGCTGTGTGAAGCAAGGAATTCTAGGAGAGTTATCTATATTTCATGCTAAAAAAGAAGATGAAAGGATCATTGATAGTGGATGTTCAAATCACATAATAGGAGACAACAGTAAGTTTTTCAAGTTTGAAAAGTTTAATATGATGGAGGACTTGTTAGGTTTGGTGATGATGCAGCTGGTAAGATTTGTGGAAAAGGATCAATTACTTTTGATGGAAAGCATAATACAGATGATGTTCTTTATGTCAAGGGCTTAAAGCACAATCTTCTTAGTGTTGGACAGATGTGTGACAAAGGGTATAATCTGGTATTCAAAGACAATAGATGTGAGATAAGGAAAAGATCCAGCACTTTAATTGTTGCTAGTAAGAAGACTCATGGTAATGTCTATCATTTGAAAGGTACTAAAAATTGTTATTTTTTGACTAAGAAAAATGAAAGTGGCTATGGCATAGGAGATTGTGTCACATTAACTTTAATAATCTGGTGAGAATAAGCATTGTTCAAGCTGTAAGAGATCTGCCCAAGATTATGAAGCCTGCCAATGTTATATGCAAAGAATGTTAATTTGGGAATATGATGAAGACTACCTTTAAGAGTAAAGAACAATCTGTTAGGATTAGCCAACAGAAGATATCAATTAAATACAAATAAAGATTAAATAGAGGAATAGAAATACACAGAAATAATAATAGCGAGAGATAATTTTTAACGTGGTTCACCCAAACTTGGGTTACATCCACCAAACAGAGAGTCCAATATTATTATCCAGTAAATCAAACCAATTACAACTAGCAATCCCTACAACTCAATACCACTGCAAATGCTATAATACATCAATGGAAACCCTAACCCTTAGCCTTTTTTATCAAGACTTATGTCAGTTACAAAAAAGGGTTTTTTTTTATGTCGTCCAATGAAAAATAACTCCCAACGCCTTAATAAAATAATAAAAAACTATGTGAGGTTTCAGGGGCGTTGCCCCCAAGCCCCCACAGGGGCACTCCCCCTCAACCCCACCTTGTATCATGACAGGGAGAGTGCCAGGGGCGCTGCCTCTAGACCCTGCAAGGGGAGCTACCCCTTGACCCCGTCTTGGGGGCGCTGCCCCCAAACCCCCGCAAGGGGTGCTGCCCCTTGACCCATAGGAATTTGGGGGTAAATCACGCTAATAAAAGTGGGGTGAATTTAACCTCTGAGTCTAATTAGGCTCCATCTAACAATAATCTCCCACTTGGAGACTGATCAGACTCCACACTGCTGACCCTGTAGCTCCCACTAGAAATAAGCACCCTGGACTCTGCTATTCTGCTTTTGTTGTTTTCAGTCTTGAAGACCAACTAATGCTAAAGAGGAGCTCAGCTTCTCCCTTGTCACTACCTTTGTAAACATATCCACTAGATTTTCATCTATAAGTATCTTTTCTAGCCTTAACTGTCCATTATCCAACACTGACCGAATGAAGTGATACCTCAACTGTATGTGTTTGGTCTTTGAATGCAAGGCAGAATTCTTTGCAAGATGTATGGCACTCTGACTGTCTGTAAACAAATAACCGTTTGCCTACTGTTTGTCCAATTCTTGCATGAAAGATTACAGCCACATCATCTCCTTGCTTGCCTCTATTGTAGCTACATATTGTGCCTCTATGGTGGCTAAAAAAACCACCTTTTCTAACCTTGAAATCCAACTCACCGCTGTCCCACCAATAGTAAAGACATAACCTGTAGTACTCCAGCTGGTATCAATATTACCTACCAAATCTGAGTCTACATAGCCTACTAAATCAATATTAGAGCCCCCAAAACATAAATATGTATTATATGTACCTCTCAAACATCTAAGAATCCATTTTACCACATTCCAATGCTCCAATCTGGGATGACTCATATACCTGCTTACAACTCCTACATCATGTGCAATATCTGGTCTTGTGCATACCATGACATACATTAAACTTCCTACAACTGAAGCATATGGTACCTTGGACATTTTTTCTTTCTCCTCTTGTGTCTTTGGACACATCTCCTTAGTCAATTTCAAATGACTAGGCAAAGGTGTGCTGACAGCTTTTGCATTCTCCATATGGAATCTCTACAACACCTTTTCAACATAAGCAACCTAAGATACAGTCAATTTTCTGTGCTACCTATCTCTACAAATTTTCATACCAAGGATTTGTTTGGCTGCCCCCAAATCCTTCATAGCAAATGACTATGCTAAGTGTTGTTTTAACTCTCTTATGTGATCCATGTTAGACCCAGCTACAAGCATGTCATCAACATATAAACATAAAATAATGTAGCTGTCATTATCCAACCTCTTAAAATAAACACAATGGTCAGAATTACACCAACTGTAGCCTTGCTTAGCCATAAAACTATCAAATTTTAGATACCATTGCCGAGGTGCTTGTTTCAGGCCATACAAACTCTTCTTCAATTTGCACACCAGTTTCTCCTTACCTTTGACCTAAAATCCTTGGGGCTATTGAATGTATATCTCCTCCTCCAAATCACTATGGAGAAAGGTAGTTTTCACATCTAGCTATTCCAAATTCAAATCTTCAGTAGCCACAATACTTATAACAGTACGAATAGAAGTCATCTTAACAACCGGAGAAAAAATCTCATCAAAATCAATGCCCTTTTTCTGTACAAATCCTTTTACTACTAACCTAGCTTTAAATCTTTTCTCACCTCCATCTTCCTCTTTTAGCCTATAAACCCATTTGTTTGGTAAAGCCTTTTTGCCTACAGGCAACTTACATAATTCCCAAGTCTAATTTTTTAGCAAGAAGTCCATTTCTTCTTTCATTGTAAGCTCCCACTAAACCTTGGTATCCACCTACATAGCTTCATCATACCCTTCTAGTTCACCAACATCGGTTAACAAAATAGAATACAAAGAGGGAGAAAATCTTTCAGGAGCTCTACTTAGCCTTGTTGATTGTCTAACATTCATTGGAGTTTGTGGTATTTCTTGTTGCTATTGCGAAGCATGAGGGACCACTGAAACATCACTATTTGGAGTATCATCTACCACCACATAATATTTTTCTTTCTTCTCATGCTGCTGCAACTGATCTTTGTACAACATGTTCTAATTAAATACAACATCCCTGCTTCTCACAATTTTTTGATTTTCAAAATTCCAAAGCCTATAACCAAATTCATCAATGCCATATGCAACGAAGGTACACTTTTTTGATTTTGCATCCATCTTTGTTCTATTTTTAGAATCTACATGTTCAAATGCTTCACATTTGAAAGTTTTGATAAAAGAATAACTCACCTTCTTACCTGTCCATGCTTCCTCTAGAATACTACAGCCCAAAGGAACTGAAGGACCTCTGTTAATTAAGTATACAATAGTTTTGACAGCCTCTGCCCACATATTTAAAGGCAGCCCAGGATGCAATCTCATGGTCCTTGCATGCTCCATTATTGTCCTATTCATGCGTTCAGCCACTCCATTTTCCTATGGAGGCCCTAGAACCATTTTCTGCCTACGAATTTCATTAAAGGAACAATAATCCTCAAATTCTTTGTCGTAATACTCACCACCATTATCAGATCTGAGACATTTTAATCTTTTACCCGTCTCATTCTCAACCAAGCTTTTCCATTTCTTAAATGTTTCAAATACATCAGATTTCTGCCTAAGAAAAAAAATCCATACCTTCCTAGTTGTATCATCTATGAATGTAACATAATACTAAGAGCCACCAAGAGAAGATACCTAAGCCAGACCCCATACATCTGTATGCATAAGCTCCAACTTTTTATCTTTCTTTTACTTCCCATCCTTGAGAAACCTAACTCCCTTTTGTTTTCCATACGCACAACTTTCACATAAATCCATATTAATACATTTCAGACCTGGCAATACTTTCTTAGAATGAAGTACCTTCATACCTTTTTCACTCATATGCCCAAGTCTGTTATGTCACAGTGTTGTCTCAGAACCTGCAACAACTGTTCCTAAACCTATTTGTTTTTTCTCTGCAACAGCTAAAGTAGAAAGAACAATATGACCTGTATAAAGATATAAGGTGCCTACTTTCATACCTTTTGCTACTATTAAGGCACCTTTTGAAACCTTCCAATTTTTATTAGTAAATGTAACAATGTAACCTTCTTCAACTAGCTGTCCTGCTGAAATTAAATTCCTACTAAGCCTTGGAACGTGCCTTACCTCTTGTAGTAGATAATGATTCTCATTCTGCAACTTAATCTTAATTCTTCCCTTTCCAACAATCTGATAGGGTTCATTATCTCCCAAATAAACCAGCCCAAAATCCCCTTGGACATAATCAAGAAAATAACTTCTATGGGGCATAGCATGAAATGAGGCCCCTGTATCTAAAACCCACGAATCATCAGTATTATCTAGGGAAAGAATCAAAGCATCATCTTTAAATTTATTACTTACCACATTTGCCTCCTTATTGCCTTCTTGTTTGTCTCCTTCTTTATTCTTCTAAGACCAGCAATCTTTCTTCAGATGACCTGGTTTCCCACAATACCAGCAATCCTTCTATCCTCTAGATTGGGATCTCTTATCCTTTGATTTTCCTCGTGACTTCCCATGACCTCCAGAACCTTTTCCTCTCTCCTTTGATTTGCCCCTTCTTTCTGAATTCAAAACACTACCTGATGTGGACCCTCCTAAGCTTTTCCATCACATTTCCTCGCTAAGGATAACACCAACAACATCATCAAATTTTAAAGTATTTGAACCAGAGACAGAATTACTTACAACCATTACCAAGCTATTCCAGCTTTCTAGCAAAGAACATAAAACCAAGAGAGCCCTCACCTCTTCATCAAATTTCACTTTTATAGAAGTTAACTGACTGACAATCATATTAAACTCATTTAAATGATCTGTCATAGATCCACCTTCAATCATTTTTAGATTAAACAAACGCTTCATAAGAAATACCTTATTTGAGGCTGAGGGTTTTTCATACAATTTAGCCAAAGCTTTCATCAGTTCACTTGTTGTCTTCGCTTCTATTATATTGAATGCCATAGATGGTGGTAGGCACAACTGAATGGTTCTGAGTGCCTTTCTGTCTAGAAGTTCCCAATCCTCATTCGTCATTCCTATTAGTTTCTTGGATACTCCTTCCAATGGCCTCCATAAATCCTTCTGATAGAGGTAATCCTCCATCTGCATCTTCCATAACCGATAGTTCTACTCATTAAATTTGTTGACCTTCAATTTACCCTCATCCGTTATTGGTCCCACTCAACCGTGATACCTTCCTGCAGATGATAATCGAATACAACCCGCTTTGATACCACTTGTTAGGGTTAGCTAACAGAAGATATCAATTAAATGCAAATAAAGATTAAACAAAGGAATAGAAATACATAGAAATAATAACAATGAGAAACAAGTTTTAACATGGTTCATACAAGCTCGGGATACATCCACCAAATAGAGAGTCCAATATTATTATCCAATAAATCAAACTGATTACAACCAGCAATCCGTGCAACTCATTACCACTGCAAATGCTACAATACATCAATGGAAACCCTAACCCTTAGCCTTTTTTATCAAGACTTATATCCATTACAAAATAGGGTTTTTTTTATGTTAGCCAATGAAAAATAACTCCCAACGCCTTAATAAAATAATAAAAAATCGTGTGAGGTTTTGGGAGCATTGCCCCCAAGCCCCCATAGGGGTGCTGCCCCTCAACCCTACCTTGTATCGCGATAGGGAGTGCGCCAGGAGCACTGCCCCTTAACCCTGTCTTGTGGGTGCTGTCCCCAAACCCCCACAAGGGGCGCTGCCCCTTGACCCCGTAGGAATTTGGGGGGAAACCACACCGATAAAAGTGGGGTAAATTTAACCTCTGAGTCTGATTAGGTTCCATATAACAACACAATCCTCTACTGGTTTGCTAGAGTTGGTGCATACAGACCTGTGTGGTCCTACAAGAACAAGAAGTCTGCAAGGTGAAAGGTATTTCATGCTTCTTATTGATGATTTTCCAAGAACATGGAATAAAGAGATGTTGAAATACACCAGACAACTGAGAGGGGGGGTGAATCAGTGGCCACAAAAACTTAGCTTCATATGAACATCAAACCATCAACAACTTAATTTCTTATAATTAAATTTAACCATTAAAGCATGAGACCATAAACTTAATCAAAAACAAACATCCAACACAGTAGACACCAGATTTTTTATGTGGAAAACCCTAAAAGAAAAAAACCACAGTGGGTGGTAACTCATAGAAATATATGAGTTATAACAATACCAAAAAATAGAGGCTCATTTCCTACATGGCTCATTGCCAAAGGGTGGCTCACTGCCAGAGGTGGCTCACTACCAAAGGGGTGAACTAATTAACTAGCATCTACTCCATGCTAGGATTCAATTCCATTGAAGCACAATATAACTTCTCTGCTCTGCTCTTTCACACCTTCACACTTATCTCTTCATATTTGCACACACCCACTTTTTCACAACTCTATTACATGCTTTTATACAATTCATCCACCTTGGAATGTACATCAAGGTAAGCATTACATTAATCAACCATTGGAACATTCTCCAAGGTTGGCATTTACAAAACATACACAGAAATAGGTCTAGACCCAAAATTTAGCTAAGGAAATATGTAGAGAAGTATGATGAACACACCATGCCCTAACTGGGACTCAAACGCAATCCTCCATGCCACAACACACTTCTACAATCTTTAATGCATCTCTGTAAATATTGAAATCAACCAAGTCAGCAAAGACTGGAGTTAACACTAGGTTTTCTAAGAAGATTCTTCTTTCATGATCCACACTTCTCTTTGCAGACCAATCCAAAGGTAGGAACATGATCAAGAGACATCCACAAGCACATTGTAATCACAAAGAACAACCGCACAATCTCTAACCACTCTGTCAAGAAGATTCTTCAAATCGGAGCATAAGAACAACATTGTTAACTACTGTCATAAAGAAAGGATAGCTTGTGGACTACCAAATCATGAACCATTGGAGTTGAAGGCACTTAACATCTTCTCAAACTTATATCTAGAACCACAGATCAAAATACTTCAATGCAGAGGAATGCAGAGCATAACACTTTCTCCCTATCTTTACCAAACATACAAAAAAAGTTGTTTTCACTCTGGTGAACATAACTCACTCAATTCTTCATACCAGAGGCTCAAACTTAGAACATAGCATCTTCAGATGGGCTTCTAAATAACTTCCAATCCTTAAACAAATATATTCATTCTAAAGAAAATCTAGAGCATTCTTCTAGACTATTCTTCTATATGCAATACATTGTTTCCAATGCAACTCACTGTTTCTACCGGAGAAGCTAATTTTCTTAATATCCTCAACATCAAGATTACTTACATAAGTAAATACAAAGCATCTTACTCATTACAAGAAAATAATAAGATAGGAGCATAGTTGGCACCAATGATAACACAAATATTTTGACATCAATGACAACACTGATTAGGCACATACTTGCAACAATCTCCCCCTTTGTCATTGATGGCAACATATGATGTAAAAAAATGTAAAGGCCATCTAGACACAATTCTTCTCCTTTCTCTTTACACAACTGCATTTTTTTTCTTCTAAGTTTTTCACATGATTTCTCTCCCCCTTTGACATCTATGGCAAAGGGCACATACTTGCACTCTATTGCTCTGAACAAATTTAAACTTCTACATCCAACTCTTTTGTCATCATTCAGCTACTCCACCTGAGAGGTAGCTCTCATAACATCAATCCAAATCAAGGAATGAATATTTGGGCACCACTAGACTGATGCATTCCTTTGCATCTTAGTTAAGAGCTGGACGGGTAATGACCCCTAATTTTTCCCTAAGATACTCAAAAGTATCTTTAGGCAGAGGCTTAGTGAAAATATCTACAATCTGATCCTTTGTGGACACATATTCCAACTTAACTTTTTTTTTTTCTGTCACCTTTTCCCTCAAAAATTGATACCTTATAGATATATGATTTGTTCTTGAGTGCATCACTGGATTCTTGGAAATATTTATGGCACTTGTATTATCACACAAGATTGTAATTGGATCTTCATAAACAATTCTTATATCCTTCAAAGTCTGCTTCATCCATAACACTTGAGTACACCAACATGCTGCTACATTATACTATGCTTCTATAGTTGACAATGAGATTGAATCTTGTTTCTTGCTCATCCATGAAACCAATCTATTCCCTAAGAAGAAAGCACCTCCACTTGTACTTTTTTTGTCATCAACATCTCATGCCACATCAACATCTATATAAGCACTAAGAGTAAAACCATTATCTTTTGGATACCATAAGCCATGTGTTGGATTCAGGATAGACAATTGAGAGGGGTGGTGAATTAGTTGTCCAAAACTTTCTTCCAATTTAGCACTTAAGTCCACTTTGTAATTCAATAGCATAATAATAAATCAATCATGAAACATAATGCATTAGATCAAGAGCAGAAACACATCAACACATAAGACACCAAGATTTTGACGTGGAAAACCCGGTTAAGGGAAAAACTATGGGGTGATTAACCCAAGATTGTATTCTCTGTTAGAAGAATATAAAGAACAAAATGACACATGCCAATTAGGGCTGACTACCCGAGCACACTACTCACAAGAGGCTCACTGCCTACAAGAGACACACTGTCTACAAAATAATAAGTATCACATACTTGAACTGGAGAATAGAATCTTCACCATGCTTGAGTCAGTTCCATTTAAGCCCAATACTTCTGCTCTGCTTTTTGCTCTCCTCTTCGCTACTGCACTCTCATCTCACAAAGACACACAATGAAATGACTTTACAACTCCTTATTTATACAAGACATTGACTTTGAAATGATCATCTAACTCAAAAAAACATTACAGAGAAAATACATAAATACATCATGACTAATTACAAAAGACTTCACATGGAACAACACACTATTGGGCACTTAGATCTGAGACTTCAATCTTCTTCTAGGAACACGCCAATCTTCACATAACATCTTCAAGATCATCCGCAGGATGTGTAACTCATTCGGTCGGCCAGACTTAGGAAGAACATCATCATCCAGAAGTAATTCTTCAATTGCTGGCTCAATCTTCAATGCAGACCATCAACACAAAGTGGACACGATCCAAAGACTTCCACAGTCTTGCCTGAATCACTAAGAACATCCACACTACATTTGTTTACTGAAATCCTTATCTCCTTCATCCAGAACCTCAAGAACACAGTGTATCATCACTGTCACAATGGAATAGATTCTTGCGGACCTCCAAACCATGAACCAATTGAGTTGTCACTTCACATGGACTTCCTAAACACTCCACCAAATCCACAGAATAGGATATTACATTTTTGGATCTCACTGGACCTATCTGTGTCACTTTGTCACCTCTGAACACCTGCCAGAACCAGTTTTACTTGAGCAGCCACAACTTCTTCAGATCTTCATGTTGACCTCTAAAATCTTTACTAGATCACCTTAAGACACATATCTACAAACCCTTTGATGCGCATCCTCTGATCCTCATCTTAGCTAGGATCTTTAGCTTACTATCTTCACTGTTCTTCTCTGTCCCTGATAGGACTAATTTTCTCAATATCCTCAACACACAGCTCATCCAATCCTTATCATCAATGCAACAGGAGTATGTTGACATCAATGACAACACCGGTTAGGCCAATACTTGCAACAATCTCCCCCTTTGTCATTGATGGCAACATATGATGTGAAAAACTATTTTAATCATCAAGACAAGAACTTCTCCTCACTGTCACAACTTCTCTTCCTTTCCTGCTCCCCCTTTGATTAGCAACCACTTGTTTTTCACATGTCTTATCTCCCCCTTTGACATCAATGGCAAAGGGCACATACTTGCAATTCCACCACTTCAGAATCATACTAGCCGCTCCCCCTAAGTAGTAGCTCCCCATTATCAATCCGGACCACAAGATATGACTGTGATATCCACCAGATTGATGCACATCAGTGCACCTTAGTTCATCACCGAAGGGGTAATAACCCCTAACATCTCCCTGAGATAATCAAAAGAGTCCTTAGGTAGAGGTTTGGTAAAGATATCTGCAATCTAATCCTTGGAAGGCACAAACTCCAATCTGACTTCATTCTTGTTCACTTGCTCTCTCAAAAAGTGAAACTTGATTGATATATGTTTAGTCTTTTAATGCAACACCGGATTCTTAGATATATCTATTGCACTTGAATTATCAGAGAAGATTGTGATAGGCTCCTCATACTCCACTCTTATGTCTCTTAGCATTTGCTTCATCCACAAAACTTGAGTGCAACTACCTGCTGCTGCAATATATTCTGCTTCTGCAGTGGACAGAGATATTGCCTCTTATTTCTTGCTCAGCTAAGAAACCAATCTCTTCCCCAAAAAGAATGCTCCACCACTGGTACTCTTCTAGTCATCCACATCTCCTGCCCAATCTGCATCTGCGTATGCATGAAGAGAGAAATTATGATCTCTAGGATACCACAAACCATACTCAACTATCCCTTTTAGATACCTAAAAATCCTCTTGATTGCCATGACATGAGATTCTTTAGGATCAGCTTGGAATCTAGCAACAAGACCAACAACATTCATAATATCAGGTCTAGTTTGAGTGAGATACAACAATCCTCCAATCATTGACCTATACTTTTTCTGATCAGTCTTAGGAGAGTCATCATCTTTGCTCAATTTACATCAGGTTGCCATGGGAGTACACATTGGTTTTGACTCTTCCATCCCAAATTTCTTCAACAATTCTTTCACATATTTTGTCTAAGAAATGAAGATTCCTTTCTTACTTTGAATGATTTGTAGACCCAAGAAGAAATTCATTTACCCAAGCATGGACATCTCAAATTCACTTTTCATTTGATTTGCAAAGGTTTTGCACATACTATCTCTTCCTCCAAAAATGATATCATCAACAAATACTTCAACAATCAAGATATTTTCATGATCAATTTTGAAGTACAAATTACTGTCAGCAATACCTTTGTAAAAACCAATCTTCAAAAGATGTTTATCCAATCTTTCATACCAGGCTCTTGGGGCTTGCTTGAGTCCATACAGTGCTTTCTTCAACTTGCAGACCATATCACCATGATCAGATAATTGAAACCCATCCAGTTGCTCAATCTATACTTCTTCTTCCAAGTCACCACTCAGGAAGGCAGACTTGACATCCATCTGATACACTTTGAAATCGTTGAAGGTAGCAAAGGCAAGAAATAATTTGACTGCTTCAATTCTTGCCACCGGACCAAAAGTTTCTTCAAAATCAACTCCTTCTATTTGAGAGTAACCCTTGCAGACCAATCTAGCTTTATTTCTGACTAGTTCACCAACTTCATTCAGTTTATTCCAGAAGACCCATTTGGTTCCAATCACATTCTTGTTTTTAGGTCTGGGAACAAGATCCCATGTGTGATTCTTCTCAATTTGCATTAGTTCTTCCTCCATTACCTTAGTCCAGTTTTCATCAATGCAAGCTTCATTCACTATCCTAGGTTCAACTTTTGAAATTAGACAATACTCTTTTGACTCTTGAGCAATTCTTCTTCTTGTTTGTACACCTTTGCTTTATCACCTATAATCTAATCTTTAGAGTGATTTAGTTTTACATACCTGGGAACTTTGGGAGTTTCTTACTCTTATGATTCTTGAACAGGTTCATTCAAAGTTATCTCTTTTTCCTGATTTATCGGATCATTTTGAATCTGAATTTCAGAGGGAGCTTGGACTTCTTGAACAAAAACATCATTTTGATCATCTTCATCATATTCATAAAACCTTGAGGGTTTTTCAATTCCTTCATCAACCTTCACATTTGTACTTTCCACAATCTTCCTTAATCTCTTGTTATAACACCAGTATGCTTTGCTTTGAGTAGAATAACCCAAGAATATTCCTTCATCACTTCTAGCATCAAATTTTCCTTGATCTTCATCTCTTTTAATGTAACATTTGCTACCAAAGACTCTGAAATACCTTACAGTAGGAGTGATGCCAAACCAAAGTTCATAAGGAGTCTTACTGGTATTGCTTCTGATTTGTACTCGATTGAGAGTATAGACTGCAATGCTGACATCTTCTTTCCAATAGATCTGAGGAACATTTGCTTCCATCATCATGGTCCTAGATGCTTCCTGGATGGTCCGGTTCTTTCTCTCCACTACTCCGTTCTGTTGTGGAGTCCTAGGAGTAGACAACTATCTCTTTATTCCATGTTTCTCACAGAATTCTATGAACTCACCGGATGTGAATTCTCCACCTCTATCAGACCTCAAACATTTTAATTTTAATCCAGTTTCATTCTCTACCATAGCCTTGAATATTTTGAATTTCTCAAGTGCTTCTGATTTCTCTTTCAGAAAAGTAACCCACATCATCTGGGAATGGTCATCAATTAATAACATGAAGTATCTGTCACCTTGCACACTCCTTATTCTTGCCGAACCACATAGATCAGTATGAACTAAGTCCAATAATCTGGTAGAAGATTGTTTTTTGCTTTTGAATAAGACTCTGCTTTGTTTCCCCAACTGACATTCTTTGTACAAACTATTTGTAGGTTTCACCAGTTTTGGAAGATCTCTTACAGCCTGAGTGTTGCTTATCTTGATGATATTATCAAAATTCACATGACACATCCTCCTATGCCATAGTCAACTCTGATCAATTTGCACAAATAGATAACTTTTATAGTAACAACTAAATGGAAGATATTACCTTTTGTTTGAGTACCGAATGCAATCTTAGTTCTGGAACTTTCAAAGATCTTGTATTTTCGATTCTTGAATCAGAGATCATAGCTTTTGTCCACCAACTATCCAACACTAAGAAGATTGTGCTTCAATCCTTCAACATATAGTACATTACCGGTTTTATTCTTTCCATCAAAGGAAATAGTTCCTCTACCTCTGATTCTACCAACAGAATTATCACCAAATTTTACCACTCCTCCTTCATACCTTTCCAAATCTATAAACTTATTTTTGTCACCTGTCATATGGTGAGAGCATCCACTGTCAATGACCTAATCATCCTTTTCTTCAACTTGGGCAGCCAGAGCTCTTTCTACAACTTTATGATTGACAGATTCAAAGGGCATTGGATCTTCTTCCTTGATGGCAATAAACACCCAATCACTTCCAAATTTGTTTCCTGTCTTTGATTCATCATCTGTTTCTCCTTCATTATCATCCTCTTCATGAACATAGTAACAATTCTTTTGGAACCTTGATCTGTTAGGATTTGGCCTTGAAAATCTTTCCAGACACTTTGAGGCAAAATGAATAATCTTATTGCAGTTAAAACACTTAAAAGGCAAGTTCTCTTCATACTTACTGGATCCTCTTGGCAGTATTTTTGCAATAAGGGCTTCAAGTTGAGCAGTTTCTATTTCTTCTTCTTCCAGGTCTTTTCTTGCTTTTTCATACCATGATAGTTTCCTTGAGGAGTTTTCTCCCAGATCAAACCTTTTTTTACCTTTTACAGAGGCACTGGCTTTGAATGCAGATTCAGTCTTGGGGGGGTATCTCCAAACTTAATCAATTCAAATGCAGCCAGTTTACCAACCAATTGATCTCTTGTGACACCTAAATGGGCTCTGAATTCTTCAATGGTAGCAACCTTGTATTTATAAGAAGCAGGAAGGGATCTAAGAACTTTGCCAACAATCTCATCTTCATCCAAGACTCCACCAGCACATCTAATGCCACAAATAAGCTCATTTACTCTTGGCATAAAAGTAGTAATATTTTCATCTTCTCTCATCTTTAGATTTTCAAATTTTCCTTTCAGACTCTGTAGCCTTGCACATTTAACATACTTATCTCCCTCATGCAGAAGTTCCAGTTTTTCCCAAATCTCAAAACTAGTTTCTAGGTCAACAACATTTGTTAGCTCTGAATCAGACAAGGCACTTAGAAGAGCTTCTTTAGTCTACAGATTGTTTACAGCGTCTGTGATTTCGTTTGCGATTTTCAGGCCATTTTCTGGAGGAGTATACTTCGTTGAAGCCATGGTACAGTACTGCATTCCCATACATTGTAAGTGACATTGCATGTGACTTTTCCAAAGATTAAAATTGGTTCCATCAAACTTCGGACTATCCTTCTTGTAGGACGACATCCTGGATCTCCTCAAGCGGTTAAGCTCTTTTTAGAGGAACTTAGCTCTGATACCAATTGTTAGATTCAGGACAGACAACTGAGAGGGAGGGGTGAATTAGTTGTCTAAAACTTTCTTCCAATTTAGCACTTAAGTCCACTTTGTAATTCAGTAGCATAATAATAAATCAATCATAAAACATAATGCATTAGATCAAGAGCAGAAACACATCAACACATAAGACACCAAGATTTTGACGTGGAAAACCCAGTTAAGGGAAAAACCACGGGGTGATTAACCCAAGATTGTATTCTCTGTTAGAAGAATAGAAAGAACAAAATGGCACATGCCAATTAGGGCTCACTGCCCAAGCACACTACTCACAAGAGGCCCATTGCCTACAAGAGACACACTGTCTACAAAATAATAAGTATCACATACTTGAACTGGAGAATAGCATCTTCACCATGCTTGAGTCAGTTCCATTTAAGCCCAATACTTCTACTCTTCTTTTTGCTCTCCTCTTCGCTACTGCATTCTCATCTCACGAAGACACAAAATGAAATGACTTTACAACTCCTTATTTATACAAGAGATCAACTTAGGAATGATCATCTAAGTTAGCAAACATTCCAGAGCAAATACATAAATACATCATGACTAATTACAAAAGACTTCACGCGAAACAACACACTGTTGGCCACTCATATCTAAGACTTCAATCTTCTTCTAGGAACACGCCAATCTTCACATAACATCTTCAAGATCATCCGTAGGATGTGTAACTCATCCGGTCGGCCAGACTTAGGAAGAACATCATCATCTGGAAGTAATTCTTCAATTGTCGGCTCAATCTTCAATGTGGACCATTAACACGAACTGGACACAATCCAAAGACCTCCACAGTCTTGCCTGAATCACCAAGAACATCCACACTACATCTTCTTATTGAAATCCTTATCTCTTTCATTTAGAACCTCAAGAACACAGTTTATCATCACTATCACAATGGAATAGATGCTTGCGGACCTCCAGACTACGAACCAATTGAGTTGTCACTTCACATGGACTTCCTAAACACTCCACCAAATCCGCAGAATAGGATATTACATTTTCGGATCTCACCGGACCTATCTGTGTCACTCTATCACCTCTGAACACCTGTCAGAACCAGTTTTACTTGAGCGGCCACAACTTCTTCAAATCTTCATACTGACCTCTAAAATCTTTACCGGATCACCTTAAGACACATATCTACAAACCCTTTGATGCGCATCCTCTGATCTTCATCTTAGCTAGGATCTTTAGCTTACTGTCTTCACTGTTCTTCTCTGTTCCTGATAGGACTAATTTTCTCAATATCCTCAACACATAGCTCATCCAATCCTTATCATCAATGTAATAGGAGTATCTTGACATCAATGACAACACCGGTTAGGCCAATACTTGCAACACCATGATCCAGAGTGCCTTTTAAATATCTTAGGATTCTCTTTACTACCATCACATGTGATTCTCTTGGATCAGCTTGAAATCTTACAACAAGACAAACTACATGCATAATATCATGTCTAGTTTGAGTTAGATAAAGTAATCGTCCAATCATGGATCTATACTTTTTCTGATCAGTCTTGGATGATTCATCAGTTTTGCTCAATTTACAGCCAGTCACCATGAGAGTACATACCAGTTTAGAGTCTTCCATCCCAAACTTCTTTAACAACTCTTTTACATACTTAGACTGATATATGAAGATTCCTTTATCTGATTGATTGATTTACAGACCCAGAAATAAATTCATCTCACCAAACATAGACATCTCAAACTCTTTTTGAATTTCACTAGAAAATTTCATACACATACCTTCATTTCCACCAAAGATGATATCATCAACAAAGACTTCAACAATCAAAATTTGATCACCATTAATCTTGGAATAAAGATTACTATCAGCAGTGCCGTTACTGAATCCTACTGTAATAAGTACTTATCCAACCTTACATAACATGCCTTGGGAGCTTGCTTGAGTCCATATAATGATTTCTTCAACCTGCATACCATATTGCCTTGATTTGATAGTTGCAATCCTTCCAGTTGCTCAATGTAGACTTCCTCTTCTAACTCCCCATTTAGGATATTCTCAAATTGTAGACTAGAGAAAAAGTTTCTTCAAAATCTATCCCTTCAATTTGAGAATATCCTTTGTATACAAGCCTTGCTTTATTCCTTACAACTTCTCCATTTTCATTCATCTTATTCCTGAAGACCCATTTGGTTCCAATGATCTTTTTGTCAATAGGTCTAGGAACTAATTCCCAAGTTTCATTCTTCTCTATCTGCATTAGTTCTTCTTCCATTGCCTTAACCCAATTTTCATCATTGCAGGCTTCATTCACAATTTTTGGTTCAACTGTAGAGGGTAGACAGTAATTCACTTGTTCTTCTGTAGCTCTTTTCCTTGTTAGCACTCCTTTCTTTTTTTCTCCAATAATTGGATCTTCAGAGTGATTGATTCTTACATAACTGGGAGTTTTATCAATTTTCAAAGCCCTTTCTTCTTCACTTTGATTGTCTTCTTTTTCAACTTTTTCTTCATGAGTTATATCAGTAGGTTCATTTGACTCATAGCCGCTTTGAACTGATGTTTTTCCTTTGCCTTCATCCACTTTCACATTTGCACTCTCCACAATCTTCTTTAACCTTTTTTTGTAGCACTAGTAGGCCTTACTCTTTGTAGTGTATCCAAGGAAGATTCCTTTATCACATCTTGCATCAAATTTCCCTAGGTCTTCATCTCTTTTGATATAGCATTTGCTTCCAAAGACTTTGAAGTATCTTACTGTTGGAATTCTTCCATTCCACAATCCATAGGGGGTTTTAGTGCCATTACCTTTCACTTGAACTCTGTTTTGAAAGTAGACAATAGTATGTATAGATTCTTTCTAGAAGACTTCTTATAGGCCTCCTTCCTTCATCATTGTTTTGGCAGCTTCTTGAATTGTCCCATTCTTCCTTTCCACAACTCCATTTTGCTGAGGAGTACTAGGTGCAAACAACTTTCTTTTTATTCCTTGCTTTTCATAGAAAATGTTTAATTCATTTGATGTGAACGCACCTCCTCTATCAAACCTCGATCATTTGATTTTTAGTTCTATTTCATTTTCAACCATTGCTTTGAAGGATTTGAACTTCTCTAGGGCTTTTGATTTGTCTCTTAGAAAAGTAACCCAAGTCATTCTAGAATAATCATCAATAAGAAACATGAAGTACCTGTCACCTTGCAGACTTCTTATCCTTGTAGGACCACATAGATCTGTATGAACTAGATCCAGGAAGCGGACAGAGAATTTCTCTTTACTCTTGAAACTTGTTCTTGTTTGCTTCCCCAACTAACATTCCTTGCAAATAGTATTGGAGGGTTTCACAAGTTTTGGTAGATCTCTTACAGTCTATCCTAAACTTATCTTTACCAGATTATCAAAATTTATATGACAACCTTCTATGCCACAACAAACTTTCATCTTCTTGGGCTAATAAATAGTAATCATTAGTTCCTCTTAATTGCTAGATGTTACCTCTGGTCTTCTTACAAGTAGCAATCATAGTTCTAGAGATTTCCATTATCTTTCATCCATTGTATTTGAATCTCAGATCATAACCTTTGTCACACATCTGACCAACACTCAAAAGATTATGCTTTAAACCCTTCACATAGAGAACATTGTCAGTGTTATGCTTTCCATCAAATGAAATAGATCCTTTTCCACAAATCTTACCAGCTGCATTGTCTCCAAACCTAACCAATCCTCCATCATATTTTTCCAAACTTAAAAACGTACTTTTGTCACCGGTCATATTATGTGAGCATCCACTATAAATAATCCATTTGTCCTTATCTTTCTCAACCTGAATAGCCAAAACACTTTCTTCCACTAGTTTATCTTCCTTCACATAGCTAGTAAGATCAGTAGACACAGGGTCTTCTTTAATAGCAATAAACAAGCATTCATTTGCACTAGTAATAGCATCATCAGATTCATCATCCGTCACACCTTCATCATCAAAATCTCTAACATAGTAACATTTATTTGGAGCTCTAGGCCTGTTCTTGAATCTTTTTCTATTCCTTTCAATTCTTTCAAGACATCTGAAAGCATAATGACCTACTTTACAACAAGAGAAACATTTGAGAGGTAATTTGCCTTTGAACTTATCGGAACCTCTTTGCAGTCTGTCAACAAAGTTGGCTTCAATTTCATCAAGCTCATCATCAGGTTCTACCTTGTACTTTTCTTCTTTGGAGATATTTTCTGAAGTACTAGCTTTGAAAGAAGTTTCTACTTTTGGCATAGCATCACCAAACTCTCTCATTTCAAAAGTAGTAATCTTACCAAGCAACTGATCCTTATTAATCTTTTTCACAGTCATTATTTCTTCAATTGTAGCCACTTTGTGTGCATAGGATTTAGGTAATGACCTAAGAATTTTCATCAAAACTTCAGTTTCATCAATAGTTCCTCCCATACCTTTGATTCCAATAACAAGTTCATGAACCTTTTGCATGAAGGATGTTATGTTTTCATCTTCTCCCTTTTGAAGACCTTCACATTTGGCTTTCAATCCCTGAAATTTGACACTCTTTATATAATCATCTCCTTCATACATATTACTCAGCTTATCCTAGACTTCTTTAGCATACTCATAATCCATGACCTTTATTAAATCAGAGTCAGTTAGTGCACTCAATAGAGCATCTCTAGCTTTTATATTTACCTCATATTCTTTGACTTCATCTTCAGTTGTTAGACCATTCTTCGGCATGGCATATTTAGTCTGTGTTGCTTTCTATACTTTATAACCAATACAAATCAGATGGCTTTTCATGTGAATCTTCCGAGTTGCATAATTTGTCCAATCAAACTGCAGAGCTTCCTTCTTGTAAGACATCCTGGATCTACCTCAAGCTGTTAAGCTTACCATTGAGGAAACTTGCTCTAATACTAATTGTTGAAATACACCAGACAACTAAGACGGGGGTGAATCGGTTGTCACAAAAAACTTAGCTTTATACGAACATTAAACCATCAAAAACTTAATTACTTATAATCAGATTTAACCATGAAAGCATGAGACCATAAACTTAATCACAAACAAACATCCAACACAGTAGACACCAGATTTTTTACATGGAAAACCCTAAAAGGGAAAAACTATGGTGAGTGTTAGCCCATAGAAATATGAGTTATAACAATATTGAAAAACAAAGGCTCACTAACTATAGGTCTCACTACCCAAATTGTTTGCTGCAAAGAAATGGCTCACTGCCAAAGGGTGGTTCACTGCCAAGAGGTGGCTCACTGCCAAAGGGGTGGACTGATTAAGTAGCATCTACTCCATGCTAGGATTCAATTCGATTGAAGCACAATATAACTCCTTTGCACTTACCTCTTCATATTCGCACACACCCACTTTGTTACAACTCTATTACATGATTTTATACAATTCATCAACCTTGGAATGTACATCAAGGTCAGCATTACATTCATCAACCATTGGAACATTCTCCAAGGTTGGCATTTACAAAACATACACAGAAATAGGTCTAGACCTATTACAAAATTTAGCTAAAGAAAGAAGTGGAGAAGTACGATGAACACACCATGCCTTAGCTGGGACTCAAACGTAATCCTCCATGCCACAACACGCTTCTACAATCTTCAATGCATCTCCACAAATAGTGAAATCAACCAAGTTAGCCAAGACTAGAGTTAACACTAGGTTTTCTAAGAACATTCTTCTTTCACAATCCACACTTCTCTTTGTATACCAATCCAAAGGTAGGAACATGATCAAGAGACATCCACAACCACATTGTAATCACCAGGAACAACCGCATGATCTCTAACCACTTTGTCAAGAAGATTCTTCAAACTAAAGCACAAGAACAACATTGTCAGCTACTATCATAAAGAAAGGATAGCTTGCAGACCTCCAAATCACAAACCATTGGAGTTGAAGGTACTTAACATCTTCTTAGACTTATATCTAGAACGATAGATCAAAATACTTCAATGCGAAGGAATGCGGAGCATAACACTTTCTCCCTATCTTTGCCAAACATACAGAAAAAGCTGTTTTCACTCTGGTGAACATAACTCACTCAATTCTTCATATCAGAGGCTCAAACTTGGAACATAGCATTTTTAGATGGACTTATAAATAACTTCCATTCTATAAACAAAGATACTCATTCTACAGAAAATGTGGAGCATTCTTATGGACTATTCTTTTGTATGCAATACATTATTTCCACTACAACTCATTGTTTCTACTGGAGAAGCTATTTTTGTCAATATCCTCAACATCAAGATTACTTACATAAGTAAATACAAAGAATCTTACTCATTACAAGAAAACAACAAGATAGGAGCATAGTTGACACCAATGACAACATAGATATGTTGACATCAATGACAACATCGATTAGGCACATACTTGCAACAAGAGACATTTGTCTACCCCCTAGACTCCACAACAAAATGGAGTGGTTGAAAGGAAGAATAAAACTATTCAAGAAGCTGCCAAAACAATGATCAAGGAACCACACCTACCGAAAGTATACTGGAAAGAAGCAATACACCCTGTTGTCTACACTCAGAACAGAGTACAAATCAGAGTAGAAACAAAGACACCCTATGAGCTATGGTATGGTAGAACTCCTACTATCAAATACTTCAAGGTCTTTGGAAGCAAATGCTACATCAAAAGAAATGAAAAATTAGGAAAGTTTGATGCTACATGTGATGGAGACATATTCCTTGGGTATTCTACTAAGAGCAAGGCTTACCAATACTATAACAAAAGACTGAGAAAGATCATTGAAAGTGCAAATGTGAAGGTAGATGAAGATAATTAACTAGATGGATATGAGTCATATGGATCTACTGATACAGAAAAGGTTGAAAGAGGCAAAGAAAAGGAAGTTTAGAATGAAGTGCAAGCTTCTCTAGAAGAAGAAGAAATTCAAGCTAAAGCTCTGGTAAGAATTCCTAAAACTCCTAGGTATGTGCAAAGAGATCATTCTGAAGATCAGATTATTGGTGAGAAAAGGAAAGGTGTGATGACAAGAAGTAGGACTACAGAAGAACAAGTAAATCTCTTCCTTCTTTCAAAGGTGGAACCTAAAATAGTAAATGAAGCATGCAATGATGAACATTGGGTCAACTCAATGAAAGAATAATTAATCTAGATTGAGAAGAACAACACTTGGGAACTTGTTCCTAGACCTGCAAACAAGAATGTGATTGGAACAAAGTGGGTTTTCTGGAACAAACTGAATGAAGTTGGGGAAGTTATAAGAAACAAGGAAAGACTTGTGTGTAAGGGCTACTCACAAGTGGATGGAATTGACTATGAAGAGACATATGCTCTGGTGGCAAGAATGGAAGTTATTAGACTAATTTTGGCATTTGCAGCACACAAAAATTTCAAGGTATATCAGATGGATGTGAAATCTACCTTTCTAAATAGTGAGCTAGAAGAAGAGGTCTACATAGAGCAACCAGATGGGTTCCAATTATCAAACAAACCAGACATGGTATGCAAGTTGAAAAAGGCCTTATATGGATTGAAGCAAGCTCCCAAAGTTTGGTATGCAAGACTAGATAAGTATCTATTGCAACAGGGTTTTAGTAAAGGGTCCGCAGATAGCAATTTGTATATCAAGGTAAGAAAAGATTAAATATTGATTATTGAAGTCTATGTGGACGATATCATATTTGGTGGAGAAGAAGAGATATGCAAGAATTTTTCAAATGAAATGCAAAAGGAATTTGAGATGTCTATGTGTGGTGAGATGAACGTCTTTCTTGGACTACAAATCAATCTGACCGATAAAGGTATTTTCATTTCTCATTCAAAATATGTCAAGGAATTGTTGAAGAAATTTGGAATGGAGGACTCTAAATTAGTATGCACTCCTATGGTTACTAATTGTAAACTAAGAAAGAATGATGAATCTCCAAAGGTTGATCAAAGCAAGTATAGATCAATGATTGGAGGACTACTTTACCTTACTGCTAGTAGACTAGATATCATGCATGCAGTCTATCTTGTAGCCAGATTTTAATCAGATCCCAGAGAATCACATGTGATGGCAGAAAAGAGGATATTCAGGTATTTGAAGGGCACTATTGATCATGGCTTGTGATTTTTATTTAAGTGTCTATACAGATGTAGATTGGGCTGGAGGTGTTGATGATAGGAAAAGAAAAAGTAGAGGTGCATTCTTCCTTGGAGATAGGGCAGTGTCCTAGCATAGAAAGAAACATCAGAGCAGTAGTATACAAGTATGTGTAGTAGAATAAATATGATTCCCTTTACCATTGATGTCAAATGGGGAGAGAGATCATGTGAAAAACTCAGGAGGAGAAAGAATTCAAATGTGTAAAAAGAAAGGGGGAGTCCTGATGCAGAATTGTGTCTTGATGAAAGAACGTGTCATTAAGTTTTTCACATCATATGTTGCCATTAGTGACAAAGGGGGAGATTGTTACAAGTATGTACTAACTGGTGTTGTCATTGATGTCAACATGTTTGTGTTGTCATTAGTGCCAACTGTATCTTCTGATATTGTTGTTTGTTGATTGATTGAGTTGTCATGTAAAGAACAATGTCTAAGTATTTTGTTTTGTATTTTCTCTGTATTGAAGACTGGAGTATGAGATTTGGATATTATTTAGAGAAGTGTTTGAAGATGCTAAATCTAGAATTTGGAGGTCTGGATCAATGTGCAGAAAAAGATCTATTCACCAGTTTGAAGACTATGCCTAGCAATGTTTGCAAAGTGACAGGGAGATAGTATTTTTCTCCGCACTTCTCCATAGATTTGATTTTGGTCTTGTGGTTTTGGACTTGAGATTATAAGGTCCTTAGATATCTTCATTCCAAAGGATTTGTGATTTGGTTCTCTGGAAAGCAAGTTATTGATTAGCAGAGCCTAACAATGTCTGTTGAGAAACAGTCTGTGATATGTCTTCAAGTGATATTTGTTGTCTTCAAGTGAGAAATGTTGCAAATGGATTTGTTGGCTCCCAAGTGACTCTATGTTTTTCATGGATATCTCTAGAATGTATTGAAAGCATGTGCTTCATCCGTAGGCTATAATGATGTTTTTGGAAGCATGTATCTGAGTGTTCTTGATGTGTGCACTTGTTTTGGCCGACCTAGTTATTTACACTTGTTACAGAGGTGATTCATGATTATAGAAGCATGTCCAAGCATGTGAATATGTATTTGGGTCTGAGCTAAGCTATGAAGTGTTTATTTTTCATTCATTTACTCTAGAAGTTTGTTTGGGTCTAGTCCTAATTTGATTTATGTATGTATGCCAACCTTGGAGATAGTTCCAATGGTTGTAGATTGTAATGCCGACCTTGATGTATATTCCAAGGTTGATGATAGCCTATATAAATGTATGTAATGAATTTGTGAGTGAAGTATGGAAGTGTGAATATGTGAAGATAAAGTGCAAAATCAATATCTTCCTCATACATGTTCTTCAACTCTTCAAATCCTAACACTTCAACTCTCATCTCTGTCAACAAGTTCCTTCTCCTACTTAGTACATCTGCAACTTTGTTTGATTTTCCTCTCCTATGCTTCAACACAAAGGTATAACTCTACATGAACTCTACTCATATCATATGTCTCTGATTCAACTTCCCTTGACTGTTTAGATATTGCAAAGTTTGATGATTTGTATATAACACAAACTCCTTAGGCAACAAGTAATGTCTCCACTTCTTTAAGGCTTGAATTATGGCATAGAACTCTTGATCATAAATTGAATATCTTCTCCTTGCATCATTTAACTTCTCACTAAAATATGCTACAAGTCTTCCTTCTTGACTTAACACTACTCCAATTGCATTCCCAATTGGATCACAATCCACTTGAAATACCTTATTGAAATCTAGTAATGCCAACATAGGTTGTTTTGTTGCTTTATACTTCAACAATTTAAAACTTCTATCTACTCTTGATGTCCACTTAAAATCTTTTCTATCATGTCTCATTCTATCTATCATAGGGTTACATAGTGAACTAAAATTTCTGATGAACTTCTGGTAGAAACTAGCTAATCCATGAAATGATCTGACTTCTCCAATGCTCTCCGGTGTAGGCCATTCAACAATTGCTCTAACTTTCTCAAGGTCCATCTTCAATCCTTCTGTAGAAATCATAAATCCCAAGTATACTAACTCTTCCTTCATGAAACTACACTACTTGATGTTTATCAGCAATTTCTCTTCTCCCAGTCTTTGAAATACTTGTTTTAGGTACCACAATTGTTCTTCTTTTGTCTTACTAAAAATTAGAATATCATCCAAATATACAATAACAAACTTACCCAAGAATTTCTTCAAGACTTCATTCATGAACCCCATGAAAGCACTTGGTACATTTGTTAGTCCAAAAGGCATCACTAACCAATCATACAATTCCTCATTTGTCTTAAAAGTAGTCTTCCATTCATCTCCTTCTCTGATTACAATCTGATGGTATCTACTCTTCAAATCTATCTTTGTGAAATATTTTGCTCCCCTTAAAAAATCCATAATATCACCCATCCTAGGCAAAGGGAATGCGATCTTGTTGGTTGCTCTAGATTCTATAACATTCTCCATTCTCCATCTTTCTTTGGTGCTAACACTGCAAGTACTACACAAGGACTCAAACTTTCTCTAATCAAACCTTTCCTCAACAACTCATGTATTTATCTATTCAATTCTTATTTTTTGCCAGTGTCATTCTGTGTGTTACTTTCTTAGGCAAACCAGATCCAGGTATAAGATCCATGTGATGACTGATAGTCCTGATTGGTGGCAATCCCTTAGGTACATTGTCTGATATGTTGTCTTCATACTCTGGCAGCAACTCAGTTATCTCCTCCAGTTGCGATTCTTCCGTCTTTAGATTTTCAAGCTTCTTAGGAATAAAATCATAACACATTTTCTCATGTCTCAAACAGATTCTAGAATTCCCATATACTTCACTCTTAGGATCATCTTCCAAGGGATCAAATTAATTCTCTTTCCATGTGATTCTATAGTATATGTATTCTTTCTCCCATCATGTATAGCTTTTCTATCATACTTCCATGCTCTACCCAACAAAATATGACATACATCCATAGGCATAATATCACACAATACTTCATCATGATAAGATCCAATATGAAATTTCACCAAACATTGTTCATTCACAAGTACCTTATGATCATCCTGAATCCATTCTATCTAATATGGATTACAATGTTTCAATCTTTCCAACTTCATCTTAGTCACCATCTCCTCTAAAACTATATTATCTAAAATACCACTATTGATTATAACTTTACATCATTTACCTCTTGATTTGCATATGGTTCTGAACAAACTTTTCCTCTATGGTGTTCCTCATTTGTCTCTACTTGAAATATTGCTCTCATCATGACAAGTGATTCTCCTATATCAAGTTTACCAATTGAACTTGGTGATCCAATAAGTTCCTCTTCCACATAGGCTACTTTTCCATTGTTCTTTGTTCTCTTTCTTTTACTCCCTTGATTACGTTCAAATACTCTATGTCCTCCACCTCCACATTTAAAATTGATTTCTCTGAATGTTCTCCTATTAGGTCCTCTTCCTCCTCTTCTATATCCTTCACTCTAGTATGGGCTAGGGTTTCCTCTATGGTAGAAAGTTTTGTCATCTCTCTAGTATGCATTGTTATCTTTGTCCTCCTTGAATATGTTATCTTGTCTGTTTTGTTCCGCATATGATCTCTCTCCTCTGGAAAATGTTCTACCTCTCTTAAATCTACCTCCTCTGCCTCTTGTTCAACTTCTCTTCAACTTTAAGGGAAAACTGATATGCTTCTTCCAATGTTGTCATCATTACTAAACTCAGTTCTTCTTGAATCTTCAAGCTCAATCCATTGATGTATCTAGCATCTTTCTCCTTGCTTGCTTCACTATGTCTTGTCCTTGTGATCATATTATGAAATTCTTCAGTGTATTCCTTCACAAATTTCTCCTTTTGTCTCAGGTTTTGCAATCTCTTCAATCGTTCCAACTCATAATTAGCAGGTATAAACTTATTCTTCAACTTTGTCACCATTATATTCCACTTTGTAATCTTCTCTTTTCCTCTTCTGTTTCTATCCAACTGAACTTCTTTCCACCATATAGCAGCATGTCCTTTCAACTTTGTCTTTGCAAATTTCACCTTCTCTAGATTTTCAATTTCTTCATACTCAAAGTATTCTTCTAGGTCATTTATCTAGTCATTCAACTCTTTAGGGTTCAAATTACTAGTATAGTTTGGTACATCAACACTAGGTCTTTTCCCAATCTTTGAAATAACTTGCAACATCTTTACTTGATCTGATTCTTCTTCTCCTTCACCTCCTAGGGTTTTGCCATTTTGATTAGTGGATTGAAATTCTTCATCATCATCACTTTCAACATTAGGTCGAAGTGTAAGTCCTCTTCTCTGATCTTCTTTGACAACATCTAGGTGAACTCACATGGTTTTAATCATTTCCATCATCTCATCCATTCTTCCAGCCATTGTACCAACAACGGGGATTTTCCTCAGCAGCATTTCTTTCTTAGATCAAGTGTAATTGCCTCAAATTTAGTGATCAGGCTACAAGATGACAAATGCCTCATAATTGGCGATTGGGAAAACTATTCAAAGAAAGATCTTATGGAATTCCTTCACCAAATTTGCTCAATTCTCTCCCAAAGATTTAAACTTTTGCTCTGATACCACTTGGTGCAGTTACGGTTAGGAGGGTCCACATAGTGAACTATCCAGGCTATGCAACTAGACTAAACATAATGGAAATAACTCAAAGATTTAAAGAAAATGTAGTTTCAATCATTCAGTATTATAGAATTCAAATACAAACTAGTCGACAACATGCGGGCTTACAATTAGGGTTCACAGGCCTGATTACATAATTGTAGAATATGCACAAGATATAGCTTTGAAGCTCCTTCACGAGAAATTCAAACTATCAACTATCTCTATGTAATTCACTACTTTCTTAGGCATCTATTACATCAATTTATATCATCTCTGGAACATAAAATTCCTCCACGTCAGCCAATCTAGATCACAAACTCTAATGAAGAGCTGTAATGCATGTACATAGGTAGGTCAGACCTAATCATGTAGAACTCCTCCACAAATGAATGAAATGATGTGGGGATCCTAGGGAAGGTCGGTAATGATCCAAAAAACATTGAATTTTTTGTCATTTAGCTCCACAAGTCATGAAATGCTCTGCAAGTCTTCTCCTTTAGCTAATTGTTTGAGACTGTTAGGATGCTTTGTTCTGAGAAAATAGTCAATCTTCTAATAGCGATATCTTACCGGTAACTGATCCAAATGATCTGAGATTTGGATATGATCTATATGAATGTGTATAGGTACTAAGTCTAGCTCCACAAGGTTTGAAATGCAACTGCAATAGAATGCAGACCAAAATGCAGAAATTGCTATTGATTGAACTAACTGTAGTGAACTGGAAAATGAAAACAAGCAAACTGAAATGCAAATTTTTTTGGTTGATGCAAGATTGCTCTTGAACCAAGGATGCTCTTGCATCAAAAGAAGTCTTGGATTCTTACAAAGTTGGTTGGAATCAAATCAATTAGTTTATTCTCCAATTTGAAACCTCTCATAGTATCTTTCTTACCAAAGAGATTCTCTAAGGTAGTCGATAATTGATTATGTGTATTACAAGATTCAATATGAAAAAGAAGATCAGGAGAAATAGACAAACATAGTGTTCCATAGGCTTGATCACATCTATTGTACCACTTTATCTTTTCTACAGTTGATGTTGGTTCAATTTCTGTACCCATTATTACTCTTAATTTTCAAACATCTTAAATGAATCTCCACTTTAGTTTTCCACTCATGATAATTATATGGTGTGAGTAGAGGAAGTTTGTTTGAATCCATGATACAAGAGTACAAAAAATAACACAAATAAAACCCCCCTTTTACTAAATCAAAGATATCACCCCCCAAAAAAGAATGATTGTAGCACTTTATACTTAGTGCAATTTACAGTTGTCCACAAGCAAAAACAACAAAGTGGTCTTTAATTTGGTACAATGCAGAAGACAAGATTAGGCTAAATTTGAAAGTATAATTTCTAACAAAAATAGATCAAATTGATAGAAGATCTAGAAAGTACTCAAAAAATCATGCACTTTCAAAAAAAAAATTCACCAAAAAATGTTACCGTATGAGCCCGAACGAAGCCTTTGAAGTTCGAAAAACAGGAACTATTGAGATATAGTGATTAAAAACTATAATTTTTGGTCAAAACAAGAACCAAAACCAAAATATTTTTGTACCACTGTGAAGCTTGTAAAATTCTAGCCCAAATAAAAAAATTGCACCAAAAACAGAGCAAAAATGAGCCAGATATGAGCCTCCAAAGTCTAATTGTGAAAACGAAAAGCTCATTGGAGGGGGATTTCACCAAGAGGGGTAAAAATGCTGATGTCACTACTAATGTAGTGAGGATGTTAGCAAATCATAGATGGAATATGCTTCAAATGGCTGAAATATTCCCTGTAAAGGCTGGGATGCTAATGTCACCTTGTTGGTTTATGACGTCATGTTGACGCCAATAGGCAGAAAAAACTTTCCTCCAGTTTTGCGTAGATTCACAAAAATATTTGAAAACCACTAGACAAAATATGAAAACTACCCTCTTCTAGGTAGAAAACTGCTTACTGGCAATTATAGGTGGTTTGGTGGAGCTATTTATGGCCAGTTTGGTAGGTATTGTGGGTGCCTCTAGGGAAATTAGATCTATTGGGCAATTTTTAATTGTTGTCAGGAAGATTCTTTTATTTAGTGAGCAGAATTGGATGCTTATGTTGGGTGGCATTTGCTTGTCGGGTGGTATACTCTTGAATATTGGTTGCCAAGCAATTTCAAAAGGCCACCAGAATGGTTAAACTGTCAGCGGTGTAGACTAGCTGCTGATGGATTTTAAAAAACTACTGCCAATGATATTTGGAGGGCATCGGTGGTGTTATAAACACTTGGTGGTGATGAATGTCTACTGGGTGGTGTTAGTGCACATGTCCTCTGTGGCAAAGAATATTCCATTGGGGGAGCCATGCCTTGGCACTAAAGGCACCACATGGCAGTCATTTATAGGGATAGTACCCTGCACACTGTAGGTTGTACCCTATACCCTACAGATACTATACTAGTACTATGATTTGACCTACAGAAAAATGAAAGTCTGTAGACAAATTAAAAAACTAGCGAACAATTTTATTACACCATGGATATGAGCCAAGAGTTGCTGACGATGCATCTACACAGGTACAATAGATTCTTCCCTAATGCATGTGCAATATTTTGTAGAGATTCTCTATGAGATTCTGTATGGCCGAGGGGCAATTTTTTTTCCCTTTCGCTGCAACTTTGTCCAATTTGGACAAATTGATAGTTAATCTTGGGGTTTTTGGGGATTTGAATCAAAGTGCTCTAAAAGATCAGGTACCTACTAGATATTGCATGCAACTCCCAACTTCAAAACCCTCATAGATTTGGCCTTTGATGCCTGATCTACATGAAACAAAGGGCGATCTCGACTATCTCAGACCTCTTGAACACAATGGTGTGCTCAGATTTGCTGCAACATGCTTCAAAATGAATCTGAAATACAAGGACACAAAGAAGAAACCCTCACAAATGTCATATTTCCATCAAGTCTTTTTGATTCTCCATGTCATCATTTGATGCAAGAGAAGAGCATACTCATCAATCAAGATCCACCATGAATTACACTCAAGATCTCTCAAAAAATGAATAGCACAAATTGATTATTCCTAGAGCTTTGATACCATGTTAGAGTTGGCTATGATTGGAGCCATCTAGGATCTAGGACTTCATGAAAGCACAAGAGAGATCAAATGACAGAATAATTCTATTCTATCAATGAATGGAAAATATTGTTAAAAGATTGTTACAATGTACATGATATGCCTTTCTTATAAGAAAAGGATGAAAAGTAGGATGTTTCAGTCATGTGACAAGTGTCTTAATCCTATGACATGTGACAACTATAGGAAAGATGACAACTATCAACAACTAGACACAACTAGAAACATCTACTAGTCTCACTAAGTCAACTTAACATGTGATTTATGTGTGATGTGTGAATATTATTTAACTAATAAATAGTTAAATAATATGAGTTACTCACACAAGGGTAAATTAGATAGGTAATAACCCTATTCACACCAAAAATGGCTTGTGTAGTCATGGTATGATGTTGAGCATAGCAACAAGGTGCCGCATAAATCAAAATATAAGAGAAGCAAGAAATTATACTAAGTAATAACACAAAGGGATTTATTTAACTGGCATCAATATATGAATGGTTATATAATAGGAGAATTCTCAAGACTATATATATATATATATAACTATCATCATCCACCAGCTAGTAGAACTATGGAGACAAAGGAAGAAGTATCACATGAAATCAAATAAAAACCCTTTGGGTCAACAAGGGAGAATGCCAAAGCATCTTATGCCTTGCATCGTCCCCAAAGGACACAATGCCAATACAAATTATGATATATAGAAGAATGATGATACAAATAGAGAGAATGTCATGACAGATTTTGGTCCCATTGTATCCTTGCATCTTTAAGGGTGTCAAGGGTCATCCAAAGAGAGCTTAATAACAACAATAACAACATAAATGAAATATCAAGCAACACATCATAGGGAAAACAATCACATGAACTAATAACATAAAAATAAGGTACCTTACTTGCGAGTCAACCTCAAGCAAAGCATCCTCCTCCCAATCTTGCTCATCATTCATTTGGAAAGGTGGACAAGATGCAAGAAGAACTATAGCACATGAGGTATAAGGAACAAGAGCCATACCTATATTATCTTCAAATTTGCTATCGAAGTATAGTACAATAGGTTCCATAGCGGCTTGTTAAGCTTATTAAATCTTTATAGGAGACGCAATGGTAGTAGCTATCTCTTTGGTGTCCATCGATGATAAACGCTTATGAGGAGGGAGATTGTCCTCTCATACAACAAGAAAATCCATAGCATGACAATGCTTCTTTCTTTCTCTTTCAATGTTATTTTTATTAGCTTTATTCATGATGTTTGTGAGGGGAACCGTAGTATCTTCCAACTCAGGTTCCTTTTCTTCCTTTGCTTCAGGAACATTAGAAGAAACAAGAGGAACCACCAAAGGTTGGGAGACTATGGGGGAATGGTTCCTCAATGCGGGTTACTCTTCCTTCTCAACTTGTGAAACAAGTGGAAGTACATGAGCATCCTCAAGTGGTTGAGAAACCTCAGAAAATAAAACCCATTCAATCGATTGCTTGCCACTTGTCTTCACAGAGGTAGGTGGTACAAAGGTAACATTGTGATTGCAGTGAGGTCTATTTTGTGCATTAAGGTTTTCTCATTGTCCTTGGAGTGATGGCAGAGGGGGAACCTCGGCATAGCTACGAGATGCTTGGGGATGGGGAAGAAATTTGATTCAGACTTAGCTTCATTCACTACCTATGGTACAAGAGGAATTACAGCCATAGCCTTAGAAGATTAGGGAGGTTTAGGAACATCACCAAGAGGAATATTACTAAGTGATAACTCTACTATTTTATTTGCTTTAAACTTATGATATGATAAGAAAAATATATCCTCTCTATGTCAAGCGACTCCAACTAGTTGTGGCCAGAAGTAGTCAAGTTACAAATGTTCATTGTGAGTAATGGGTTAGCACCGAGTGTGATGTACTACATGGACATGTCCCTCAAATGGAAACTTTAAGCACTTATGAACCATAGAGGGGACTGTTGTCATGGAGCAGAACCATGAGTAGCCCAACTTCACATGAAATAAGTTCAATGTAGGAATGATGACAAAATGAACATCTAAAGCTCTTGGCCCAATGTTAACTTCAAGAGTCAAAGCACCAATAGTTGGAATTGTGTGCTTTAATAGCCATCTCTGATACATCATATGTATCTTGATGTAAATCATACATGTAGAAAAACTCTTTAGTTACTACATTAACCATGCATATAGGATCTATCATAGCACCCTGAATAGGTTTATCATTGATTTGAATAGTAATATAAAGAGGCCCATTAGGAGCTTTGATAGTAGCATCATGCGGAGTAAAAGATATAGGAGGTTTTGATTCCACTCACTCTTTGTGAGGGCAACCATCCACCATGCAAATATCAATAACATTAGACTTGTGATGAGGTAGAGGATCAATATATATTTGAAGATTTTGATTAGGAGCCACCACTGATTTATTCCCTTTATCATTCACACCAACAACTTGGATAACATTGGAGTCAATGAGCTCTTGAACTTCATGTTTAAGACACATACATCTTTCAATGTCATAGCCAACGGAGTGATGAAATTGACAAAAGGCCTTCACATCAAAGGAAGATGATTGCATCTTACTTGGATCAAGGGGCCTAACAGGTGGAAGATTTATGCGATTACTTTGCAAAATTTGTGTTAGGATAGCATAGAGAATTTGTGATAGCAGTGTGAATTTTCTTATTTTTGGTTTTAACTTGTAAATGGTGGAAGAAGGAGATGATGCTCCCACCACATGTTTTCTTATTTTATTTGCTGAATTTTTTTTTATCTTGATGAAGTTTTTGTTTTTTCTTTCGAAAGAATGATTATGAGAGGATTTGAATTGACCAAATGGAGCTGATGACGGATTATGCTCATACTAACTAACTAAAAGTTGATAATCACAAAGAGTCGTGCAAAGAGGAGTGAATGAATTGTATCGCATCAACAATTTATCTTATCACAGATATGAGGTTGTAAGTTTCCTATAAATATTCTTTGTACATCAGCATCTAGAATAGAATATTGAATTTGTGAGAAGAGGGCTTGATAACGACCCATAAAATCTATTATTTTCTCTTTTGTTCCATATTTGCAATGAACCAAACTTCTGTCAAAGATACTTGAGGTCCAATGTTCGCTTGAAAATGCTTGAGGAACTTGTTAAGTAATTGTGAAAAATAATTTATAGAATTAGGGGGTAGCGAGAAAAACCAATCCAAGGTTGTGTCCTTGACTGACCTAGGAAAGAGTTTTTCAAAGATTGCATCCTCAAAGAAGAAATCACTACACATAGAGGTAAGGGTTACCACAAGGTTGTTAGGGTCTCCCTTCCCATTATATTTTTCAAAGTGAGGAGTCTTACACTTCTCGGGCCTAGGAGTTCTTAGGATGGAATAGGACAAAGAGATAAAGATATAATGTGTTTTAATACTAGGCTTAGGTGGACTATTACTCATGTTATCCAATTGTTGTTAGATGGAGGTCATATTTTTCAACAGTTGGTTTATGACAGGATCAGAAGCTAAATCAGGTAGAGATTAGAATGAATTGGAAGGGCTAGGTGATGGTGTATGAGTAGCCTTTTGGAATGTGATAGGAGGTTTAGATGTAGGTGGAGTGACATTTGGTGTGTAATTTATGTAGTTATATGGAATGGTACTATAATGGCAAACACGATTCTTAGTGGATAGCCCAACACATGTGGTAGCATTATTACTCGCTTGTGTAGTAGTGGTAAGAATAGTAGAAGCATAAGTAGGAATAGGGAGTGTAGGTATGGGTGCTAACACTTGAGTCCCTATTTGATTAGAAGAAGTGACATTATTGATGATTTCAGTGCAACTAGATGTACATAGAATGTTGTTATGTACTATATGCGTAAGGCCACATAGAAATTCCAATCCTTCTTGACCTTCGAGGAAAAGACTTCATAGACTCTCAACAATAGGGACAACCTCCTTAGCTATATGTTTCAAGCTTACAAGTTGCTAGAAATTAGCCAACTTTGTGTCTAATTTTTGAACTTGAGCTTCAGGAACATGAGCCACAAGGTCATCAATATTGATGGATTCATGGAAGTTTGATGCTTCAGGAAGATCCAAAGTAGGAATACTAGGAAGAAGTGATGGACCTTCTTGTGTGATAAGCCTAGTAATTTGGGATTATGATGTATTGGTATCATCATTATGCAAATCATTTGAACCCATAATTCACCAACTTCTTCGCATAAGAACATTAGAATTGGGGCACTGGGTCACAAAGAACACAAACTGTCTATAAGCTTTTGTTACACACAAGGTGCACAAATAGATGAAATGATGAAGCAAAAGAAAAATTTGAGTTTTTTTTTAAGTGATGCAATAATATACCCTCGATCAAATTCAATTGTATCGCACTTAAATATCAACAATGCTAATGCTTAAATCAAACCCAAATTTCAATGCCTTTTCCAAAATGTAACAATTCAAAATTATTCCTATCTTCAATTTTCAATGCAAGATGGCAATTGTAGTGTTGTAGAGAAATGTAAATGCAAATGGCAGAACAAAAATCTGAAATTAAACTATCAATCATAAACCCTAGAATGCACCATCAACTAGGTTTCATAAAATGCAACTTTTTTGACAATTTCTAGAAATAAAGAGGATTCAAATGCATAATGCAACAATATGAAATAACTAACTATTGTAATTCCAATCAGATCTGATGCAAAAATCAGAAAATTAAATTATGTTATGATGATATATCCTTTCCAAATACAAACAAAGTGACAACTATGCTTTCTTCAAATTCTAGAATGAAGTTTCTTTTTTCCAAATTCCAAATGCAAAGATGCAAGAATGTTTTGAACATAAATAATGATAAGGTATAGAAAATGCAAATGCATTAAACAAAATAATCAATGCAACAAGATCTAGAACAACTCACAAATCTATAAACCCTAGGTTCGAAAAATAGCAATATTGTCTATAAATGTGTTGGCCACATTTTTTAAACTAAATTTTTTAAACATTTTAACTCTTGTATCATAGTACATCAGATTCCTCTGTCATTTAATCCTAGTTGCAAATGATCTATTCCTCTAAAATGTTTAATCACCCATCCATCTAAATAGTCAATTCTTGTTAATGGAAAATCTTTTATGGGATTGCAAGTGGTAGTTGATAAAATTTCACAAATCATGAAGAATTGAGAATAAAAGTTGGGTTCCATCCCTAAACTTCATACAAACTACACAAGGCACTTAGAGTTTCAAGTTTTAAAATCCTAAGTCTATTGTCTACATAGATAGACAAGGGGATGGAGATCTTTCAGTTCCAAGTCAGATGACAATAATGTTATAATTAGTATTAATTTGGGGACAATAAATTCATGTATTGCAGTCACAGAAGGAAAAAATCTTAAAGTGATACAAAACTCAGAAGGTGCACAAACAATACCATCTATAATGACCTTTAATTAGAAGGGAGAGCTTCTCATAGGTGACAAGCTATCATAAACTTACAATTACTGTGTTTGGGATAAGGCATTTGATCAGAAGGTGTTTTCATGATTCTCAACTATGATCTTAGGTAGTGTTTTTGAGGTGAAGGCTACACAAGGTGTGCTTGTTGTCTTAGTCATGACTCTTTCATGCAATGAGTGCTAGATATCCATGTAGTAGATTCAATATTTATCATGTCTAAAATACATACCTGAACTCTTAGCATTTCAGATAGGTAGATTATGATGCAGTCAAAATTAAAACTCATTGTAACATCTAGGCTCCTACGTTGTAGTTGGGAATTCTAAGTCCATATGTATGCAAGTATGCACACATGTACAAGAATAAGCAGCATGGGATAAGAATCAAATGCAAGTCTGTGGATAATGAATGTGTTATTACAGTGAATAACATTTTCCAGTAGCTCACAGCGACTTTTTTTGTGTGGCTCATCCTAGCCATTCACTTTGATAAGGTGCTCCTAGATGTAAATAGTGTGCAAAAATCTTGGTTTTACTTCACAAATCCGTTATATTGGACTAGAAAGGGCATACAAAATGTAATGGTCAGAGGATATATACAAAATGGTTTTATTGAAAGAGCTTTGATATTTTAAGCAATAATAATTTGTGAGTGTAATGCCAAGTCTCTGCCAAATACCAAAGTGGGAACAACCTTTAAAATGCAATTTTTATCTCATATCATGATTGTAGGATCTATACAAAATCATTGATGATAAAGCTTTGATATTTTGGGTAAACACATTTGGCTGGTGTAATGCTAAATTCACTAACCTCTACCAAGACTTTCCTTATATGGCCGCGTGCACAAATAGGAAGTATAATGTGGACTTTTGTCAAATATTATAAATGGAAATGCCTTTAGTAGGCATGCATGCAAGAGAGACGTTATGTGAAGATACAAACAAGGAAGGTTGTGGCTTATCTGAACTTAGACAAAGCATTTTAAAAAGGAAATTGTTATCATGAATGCAGATGGTGAGGTGAAAGATTTTTGTTAGATAATATAATTGCCAATGTAGAAGCATGAACGAGATAAGTGGTGGTTTTATGAGACAAATGGTCTCATTTCAATGCAATGATCACATGATATACACAAAATGGTTATGTTAAAAAGGTTTTAGAAACTTTCAAGCAAATGCAATTGGCAGGTGTACTACCAATTTCCACAACTACTTCCAATGCATCCCAGCCCGCACGAAATACAAACCTTGAAACACATTAAAGTATAATGAAAACACTCAGGTAGACATGCATGCAAAACGTTGAAGCATAGATGAGGTGATAAACTATTGTAGAAAAATGAACATGTATCAACTGAGTGTTGTCTACTACTGGATTGGCTTCAATAGGAGGAAAAGGTGGTGGAGTGCTTGATAGACTAGCAATAGAAATATCCACATCAGGCCATGATTTTGAGTTTGATTTAAGGAAATCAAGGATGGTATCTCCAGTATATTGTGTATTATTGCACATTCACAATTATAACGAATAGGAGTATGATGTGCAAATTTTGATGAAGGCTGTCCCCGGAGTGACACTTGATATGGTTGTTAATATCATGAAAGAAGCCCACACAAATGGCATTGCAGTTGTGATTATTTGTGTTCACGTTGATGCTGAAAATCACTGTATGAAGTTCCAAGGAAATGGATTACTTAGATCCATAAAACTTGCCAATGATGGTTGTTAAAGATATAATTTGCATTGACATGTCAAGAGTCTTGTATACTATGATTTGGGTGTTCAGATCATTAAGGGGACCATAATGTCACCTATTGAAATGGATTCAGTGTGTAAGGTTGTTGCAGTGATTTTGAATGATGAAGCTCACTTAGCTACTGATAAATTTGTGGCTGGGATAGGGATTAGAACAAACAAGGGTTATTTGAAGATCAATTGGTATTGGAGAAAGGTGGCATTAAAATCAATGGAAAAATGCAAACAAGCAACAATTGTGTTTATGCAGTGATAAACATGGCAGCCTTTGCAACAAAAGCTTTCAAGAGAGATACAAAGACTAGAGCATGTAGACTTTGTTCTCAAGTCTGTAAACACGTTGTTAAAGCAATAATGGCTCTGGATAAGATTTATGACCTTGATGGGGACAATCCTAGGTACACCATCCATTTTGGGGACCTAAAATAGATAATTTTTTGTACACATTGAGTGGACATATGATATCCTATTGGGGGTATTCCTTGAAAGTGGCAACAATAATGAATATGTTGCATTGGAGAATGCTGCCAGAATAAGACCAATTGTTAGACGTAAAAGTATGCTATCAAGCCAGGGACATGGACTTAGAAGTAGCTATTGAAGAACTTAATAGTACCAAATCAAAACAGAATACTTGTGGTGATCGAAGGATGATTCCTTTGCTTTATTTGCGAATTCCAAGGGTTATCTCAAGAGTCATCCAAGACTCTTCATCTTGTTTTTTTCATTATTGTAATATTTCTTATAGAGGAACGTATGGCTTTTGAATTTCCTATCTAGGGAGAATCTATAAAACTCAAGGGCTTTTCATTTGTAAGGATCTTTTTGCTAATTGGATAACTGAGAGTACTTTGTAAAAGGGGTGAAGAAGACTTTGAGCTCTGGTTATGTTTTTAATAGTAATGAAGTAGTGATGTTCTTATGTTCATCTCACCTTCTTAGTAGTTGATTGTTCTTACGTTCAATTAGTTACTTTTTATCTTTATTAATTCCTTTCCTTCTCTTAACACTCAGGTATTTCTAGAGGACTTTGCGGTTCTGTTGTTGATGGTTTCTCTCTTTTTTAGAGACTTTGTGCTTCTCTCTTTAAGTTCAGTTTGTCTTTACTCTTGGGGATTTATACTATGTTTCTTATGTTCATAGGTAGATTCCCTTTTGTTATTTCTCTCACTTTCTCTCTACGTTTCATACTTTTTAGTTAAAAGTACATAAAATACAAAAAACCCCATCATACAAGGGAGCTACCCCTCTCAAATGCAGAGGAAAATCATTGCACTCACAACAATTCCTCCATTTGTTAGCATTTATTTTCTTGCTACTTATTGCGCAAATCAAGGTGTTTTTACAGTGACAAAACTATATGCTAACAATTTTTTATGACTCCACTGGTGAAGAATATACCGGTGCATCTGTATTCTCCAAAAAATTAAATTACGTCAATGAAGGAGTGAGGTTGGTGACTCTATGAAAGATTTGAATGTGGAAAAATGGTTTGGTACCTAGGAAAGGATGACAGTGATGATAGTGATGATGAAGACTTCTCCTCTACATCTCCATTATAGAATAACCAGGTACTTGATGATCTTGCACAAGTGAGATTTTTAAAGATTTTTTATGGTAATATGCAATTTAAATTGAGAAAGTACACCCAACTTTGCTTAGAACTTTCCAAGAAATTGAACAAAGGGATGGGAAGGAGACAAATTTTCTTGCTTGCAGCCATAAAAATACCCTTATTAATGAAAAAGTCACATCAGATAAAGAGTGTCATACTAAAATACATCATTTTCAAAAAGAGGACAGCGATATGGAGGCATTTTTTTTAAAGAGATGTCATCTAATAAAGTTTTTGATGAATGTAAGGGTAAAATATAAATTTTCCACCATGTGCATATGTAGTCAAGGTTTGAAGATGAAGATTTCAACAATGCTCACTCTGCTAAGGATTGTTTTCCTCTTGGGTGTTGGTCTCCAGGTAATGATTCTCTCCAAGTTGATTCATTTGAGCATGCACCAAGTTGTATTTAGGGAGGAGAAACTTTTGCATACACTTGTGATAGCATATGCAAGATGCAGGATCACAAAGAGGTTGAAGACATAAACCACTTTGAAAAGGATAATAAGGATAGTTTAGTGAATATGCAAAGGGTAATTGATGAGAAGATGGTTTTAGATTTAAACTACTTCTTAGAATTCCTAGTGGAGACCGTGGAAACCAAAGAAATGAAATTTGTAGCATTGAAGGAGCAAGGAAACATTGATGTGTAGCTAAGAAAAATCCACAATATTTCAACCTACTATCTAGAGGTACCTATTTCAAATTTTCTCTATTATGAAAATCTTTCTTTTGTTGTTCCATCGACTATAAAAGAAGATTTGTAGCATTAAACTATGAACTCAAATCATCAAAGGTATATTCAGTTTCTTGAGATTATAATACGTCAAGTCATATAGGAAGAAGTGTTTCACAACATGCATGAAGACACTAAAATATTTTTTGATTCATACACCTTCCATGAGGAGTAGCTATTTGAACTTGGTACCTTATCTGGAGGAGCTACACATGCCAAAAATTTTAAAGTTGTTGTTCCAAGCACCAAATGGGAACTAGATTCAATCATGTCTCATTGGTATAGTCCTTTGTTTCAAACTGGTATCTATTTTTCCCTACCTATAAATGGATTTGCATGGTCTTCTAAAGGAGGTGTGTTTTGTTATACCCTATCCCGGTACATAGGGGTCTTAGGTGGTTTCCTTTTCCTATTGTGTGTTGTTGTGTTTGATTCAATTTTGGCTTTGATCAAAGTCTCCCATTACTCCTCTTGACTCTATGGCCCAATAAATAAACACTAATCTTCACTTCAGATTCTAGGTTCTCTGCATCCCTCACAGTCCTCATCCATAATTAAAGCCTGTTGTTGGCTACATTTTTTAGCCTAAAATTTTTGAACCTTTTAAGTCTTGTATCATAGTGCATCTGATTCCTCTATCATTTAATCCTGGTTACAAATGATGTATTCCTCTAAAATGTCTAATCACCCATCCATATGAATAGTCAATTCTTGTTAATGAAAAATCTTTTCTGGGATTGCAAGTGGTAGTTGATAAAATTTAAGAAACCCTGAAGAATTGAGAGTAAAAGTTGGGTTCCATTCCTAAACTTCATATAGAGTACATGAGGAACTTTGAGTTTCAAGTTTTAAAATCCTAATTCTGCTCTCTACAGAGATGGACAAGGGGGTGGAGATCTTTAAGTTCTAAGTGAGCTGACAATAATGTTATTAGTATTAATTTAGGGACAATAAATTCACGTATTGCAGTCATAGAAGGAAGGAATCCTAAAGTGATACAAAACTCAGAAGATGCACAAACAATACCATCTATAATGACCTTTAATTACAAGGGAGGGTTTCTCGTAGGTGTCAAGCCATCATAAATCTTACAATTACTATGTTTGGGATAAGGCATTTGATTGGAAGGTGTTTTCATGATTCTCAACTATGATCTTAGGTAGTGGTTTTGAGGTGAAGGATACACAAGGTGTGCTTGTTGTCTTAGTCATGAATCTTTCATGCAATGAGTGCCAGATATCCACGTAGTAGGTTTCATATTTATCATGTCTAAAACACATACCTTAACTTTCAGCATTTTAGATAGGCAGATTATGATGCAATCAAAATTAAGACTCATTGTAATGTCCAGGCTCCTACATTGTAGTTGGGAATTCTAAGTCCATATGTATGCAAGTATGCACACATGTACAAGAATAAGAAACATGGGAGAAGAATCAAATTCAAGTCAGTGGATAATGAATGTGCTATTAAAGTGAATAAGATTTTCTAGTAGCTCATAGCGACATTTTTTGTGTGGCTCATCCTAGCCATTCACTTTGATAATGTGCTCCCAGATGTAAATAGTGTGCAAAAATCTTAGTTTTACTTCACAAATCCATTATATTGGACTAGAAAAGGTATATGAAATGTAATGGCTAGAGGATATATACAAAATGGTTTTGTCAAAAGAGCTTTGATATTTTAAGCAACAATAATTTGTGAGTGTAACACCAAGTCTCTACCAACTCATACCAAAGTGGGAACAACCTTTAAAAATGTAATTTTTATCTTATATCATGATTGCAGGATCTACACAAAATCATTGATGATAAAGCTTTGATATTTTGGGAAAGTACATTTGGCTGGTGTAATGCTAAATTCAGCAACCTCTACCAGGACTCTCCCTATCTAGCTGCGCTCACAAATAGGAAGTATAATGTGGATTTTTGTCAGATATTATAAATGAGAATACTTTTGATAGGCATGCATGCAAGAGAGATGTTATGTGAAGATATAAACAAGGAAGGCTGCTACTTATCTGAACTTAGACAAAGCATTTTAAAAAGGAAATTGTTATCATGAATGCAGATGGCAAGGTAAAAGATTTTTATTAGATAATATAACTACCAACGTGGAAGGATGAAGGAGATAAGTGGTGGTTTTACAAGGCAAATGGTCTTAGATGAATAAAATGATAACAAGATATGCACAAAATGGTTATGTTAAAAAGGTTTTAGAAAGTTTCAAGCAAATGCAATTGGCAGGTGTACCACCAATTTCCACAACTTTTGCCAATGCATCCCAGCCCACACCAAATAGAAACCTTGAAACACATTAAAGTATAATGAAAACGCTCAGATAGACATGCATGCAAAACATTGAAGCATAGATGAGGTGATAAAATATCACAGGAAAAGGAACATGTATGAACCAAGTGTTGTCTGCTACTGGATTGGCTTCAATAGGAGGAAAAGGTGGTGGAGTGCTTGATAGACCAGCAATAGAAAAATCCACATCAGGCCATGATTGTGAGTTTGATTTAAGAAATCGAGGATGGTATCTCTAGCATATTGTGTATTATTGCACAATGACAATTATAACGAATGAGAGTATGATGTGCAAATTTTGATGAAGGTTGTCCCTAGAGTGACACTTGATATGGTTGTTAATATCATGTAAGAAGCCCACACAAGTGACATTGCAATTATGATTATTTGTGCTCAAGTTGACACTGAAAATTGATGTATGAAGCTCTAAGGAAATGGATTTCTTAGATCCATAAAACCTACCAGTTGTAGTTGTTAAAGATATAATTTGCATTGACTTCTCAAGAGTCATGTATATTGTGATTTGGGTGTTTAGATCATTAAGGGGACCATAATGTCACCTTTTGAAATGGATTCAGCGTGTAAGGTTGTTGTAGTGATTTTGAAGAATGGAGTTCACTTAGCTATTAATAAGTTTGTAACTGGAATAGGGATTAGAGCAAACACTAGTTATACAAAGATCAACTAGTGTAGAAGAAAGGTGGCATTAAATTCAATGGAAAAATGCAAACAATTAATGGTTGTGTTTATGTAGTGATAAACATGGCAGCATTTACAACAAAATCTTTCAAGAGAGATACGAAGAAGAGAGCATGTAGACTTTGCTCGCAAGTCTACAAACATGTTGTTAAAGCAATAATGGCTCTGGATAAGATTTATGACCTTGATGGGGACAGTCCTAGGTACACCATCCATTTTGGGGACCCAAAACAGAGAATGGTTTGTACACATTAAGTGGACATATGATAGCCTATTGGGGGTATTCCTTGAAAGTGGCAACAAGAATGAATATGCTGCATTGGAGAATGCTACAAGAATAAGAATAATTGTTAGAGGTAAAAGTGTGCTATCAAGCCAGGGACATGGACTTAGAAGTAGCTATTGAAGAACTTAAAACTGTCAAATCAAAATAGAATATTAGTGGTGATCGAAGGATGACTCCTTTGCTTTATTTATGAATGTCGAGAGTTATCTCAAGAGTCATCTGAGACTCTTCAGCTTGTTTTTGTCATTATTGTAATATTTCTTTTGGAGGAACATATGGCTTATGAGTTTCCTATCTAGGGAGAGTGTATAGAACTCAAGGGCTTTTCATTTGTAAGGATCTTTTTTCTATCTAGATAACTGGGAGTACTTTGTAAAAGGGGTGACGGAGACGTTAAGCTCTAGTTATGTTTTTAATAGTAATGAAGTAGTGATGTTCTTATGTTCATCTTGCCTTCTTAGTAGTTGATTGCTCTTACATTCAATTAGTTACTTTTTATCTTTATTAATTCCTTTGTTGCCCTTAGCATTCAGGTATTTCCAGAGAACTTTGTGCTTCTGTTGTTGGTGGTTTCTCTCTCTTTTGGAGACTTTGTGCTTCTCTCTTTAAGTTTAGTTTGTCTTTTATCTTGGGGATTTGTACTTTGTTTCTTATGTTCACATGTAGATTCCTTTTTGTTATCTCTCTCCCTTTCTCTCTCCTTTTCATACTTTTTGTTAAAAGTACCTAAAATACAAAAACCCCCATCATACAAGGGAGTTGCTCCTCTTAAATGTAGAGGAGAATCATTGCACTCACAATGATTCCTCCATTTGTTTGCTTTTTTGTTGCTACTTATTAGGAAAATTAGGGTGTTTTTGCAGTGAGAACTGTATGCTAACAAAATGCAAGTTTGTTTCAAACCCTAATTTTGAAGCTATGAAAAATTCAACTATGTATGTATGTATGCAAAATTATTAATGAACTCACTCTCAATTAGATCTAGAGTGATAAACAACTCAAATCTGAAAGAAGAAGGATGCAAAAGTGCAAGAAACGATGGGTTCACCAAAATGCAAAGGAGAAAAGAGTGACCTAGCCTAAGAGGTTAAACTAGGTCAAACCCCTCTTTTACAAACATTAGGACACAAACTGAGCTTGGCTTCTACCCATGAAGGAGAACCAAACTACAAGGATTCTTCCCTTTTGTTGTATATAGGTGGATCAACCAAGTTCAACCAAGGTCAAGCAAGCAAGCTAAGAAAAATGATCAAACCCTAGATGATGAAGATCAGACTATAATTAACTGTTAGAAATGAATCTTAGGAAACAAAAAATATAGTAGAGATCAGAGGAAGATTCAAAACCTAGATTTTATAGCACAAATGCCTAGGAGTAGGGTGCTTGGGAACCCTAGGCCTTTTCTAGGGTTTAGCAGAATCTCAAATATCACTAGACATGTGCCTATCTGCTCTACCTTCTTCCCAAAAATCATCTCCTGAAACCTGATTCTCCAACCTACACACAAGGAAAGAGGAAAAGGCTGTGTTGTGTATAAGGGCTTGCCTCAGTCAAACCCCATGTTGGTGTTCCCACCTACACTACAATGATGATTAGATCCAAGAGTGTGTGCCCTAGGAGGTTAGAGGTTATATCTGCAAAAATATGATAGATAATGAATGAATGATGATGACTACCACAAGAGATATAACCTTAGTTGATGAAGATGACTCAAGATCCTACACCAATAAAGGAGAGTGATGAAGAAGGCTTGAAACTCCATTCAAAAACTTGCAAACAAACTTCAATTGCATCCACAAGTAGATAACACTTCAAGCATGAAGAACACTTTTGCATAGAACACAATGTGAGAGCAAACTTGACATTCATTTTGTAGGTGTAAAATGAACTACAACACTCATTTAAATATGCATTCCTACTCACTTATGACAAATTTAAGACACAATTAGTCCAACAAATATAAACTCAGGAAGTTTCCTAAGCTGACACTACAAAAGTGGGGCTAAAAGTCCCTACTAGGACCAAGGTGCTTGGGTGCCCTCGACCTTTAGCCCACAAACTCTCGGGAGTGCGAAATATAGTGGGCTTAGTCTAGTCCTAAGTTGATTCTGTTGGGTTTATTTATTGGGATTGATATTTCATCATTTTAAACTCAAAAAGGTGTTAAAATAGGTCCTAATTAACAAAGGCAACTTGGAATAGGTCCAACCAGGTGCTAAACTAAGTGTAAAATGCTAGTGTACTCTTTTTACGATGTTACAAAAGGTATCAAACATGTCAATGTAGTAAAATCTACACACAAAAATCTCAAGTCCAAAATAGAAAAAGCCAAAGATATAACAAACAAACCTGCAAGAGGGGACCAAGTAAAATTGTAAATACATACAAGAACCATGAATTACAACAAAAGACATCTCAAATTGGTTATTTATAGTACCATTCTTTATGAAGAGGATCAACATGTTATCAATCAGTGAAAATTTTTAAGAGATGACATGTAGATTGACATCTTGCCACATGTTTCTAATCTTTGATGAGAATGCCCCATAAGACTATATCATGTGAATAAAGAGCTACATGAAAGTTAGGCATGGGCATTACATAATCCACATCGATACAACATGAATTAGAATAAAAGATTAGTTGTGAGGGGACATCTCCAATTAGTGGAAGTAGCCTCCTAATGTGAATTTATATTTGTTATCTTCCCTCCCAATTCATTTTACTTTTATTTATTCTAACATATCTTGTACCCATTATTCTTGATTAACATTCTCATTAAACATCTACAAACTTAATTTTTTTACCATTCAATTGATGATGATTTATTAAACTTTTTTCTAATTGTAAATTACAATTATTTATAAAAATAAAAATAAAGATCTTAATTATTTTTAGTCATTTGTACAATTAGTTAATATTAATTAAATAAATGAATTTTTTCATTAATAGAACTTAATTATTACTATGTGTGTGTATAACCTTCTTACACATTTCCTTAGTGCTACACATTTTATAAGATAAATAACAATTATTTGAAACTTTTTATTAATATAAAATTTAAACATCTTCAATTTTATTTTTAAAAAATTATTTAGTAATAAAAGATAATCATGAATATATTATTTGAAATCTTATTATATTAGTAAAAATTATATTTAACTTTTAATTCTTTTTCAATTCAAATATTTTTGCAAGAGAGTTTTCCATTATGAAAGGTATTATTCAATTTAAGTTATACTACTATATAATGATTGTATTTGAAAAAAATTATAAATATTTCAGATTGATGATTATAATGAAGCAGAAAAGATAAGACAAGAATACCGTGATCTCAAACACTTATATAGGTAAGAGAATGGTTTATTTCATTTGATGGGATGAATTGATTTTGAAACGATTAATGAAACACATATTTCTAAATTTATTTTTGAATAATTATTTTAGTACTATTTGTTTAAGGAATATGATTGGTGATGAGATTGAAGGAGAAAGCCTAGAGAATTTAAGACAACTAGAAGATAAGATTGAAATGGGACAATTGCGAGTTCGCAAAAGGAAGGTATGCGAAGCTTCAATTGCATAGTTTGTGGATGGTTTTATTTGGGGTTTAGTTATGTTATAATTTAATGTATAGATTCTTGTATAATCAAATGTTTTAGAGTAATTAGTATTGGAGGTAGTTTAGATTGAGTAATTAAATATATATTAATATTTGTTATTTTTTTAAGGAACAACTATATGAGGAGATAAAAGTAAAGGTAAGTACTCCAAGTTGAATTGAATAATTTATTTTTTAGTATATAATAATTTGTTGGGTATCATAATATTTTTTAATCTCAAATACTTATGGATTAATTTTGTTATGTTTGTGATCTAGAATGAAATACTTAGAAGAGAAATGGAGAAGATGAAAATAAAGGTAAATATTTAAAATTGAGTTAAATATTTTTTTTTTAATTCTATGATACTTTGTTGGATATTATAGAAAATTAGTTAGAAAAATGGAGGAAAGGAAATCATACAAATCTTAGTAAAATCTCAAATATAAAATTTCAATCAACTAAATACTTAAATTCATATGGATAAATAAGAAACAAAATTAACTTGTAAAGCAACTAAGTACAAATTATTATCTTGTAGAAAATTAGTGTTTCTAAGGATCTATAACTATAGATGCTAATCAAATTTAGGTACTATAGTATTATTACCACCTATATAAAGTCAGAAAAAGTGAAAATGGTAGTAATAGGCCTAAAGATTGATATTTTGTTGGATTTTTAATGTTTTGAACCATATTTGTAGAAAAAATATCACATAACAATAAATATTTAGATCCTATTACCAATCTCAAATTAAAAATTTATATCTTAATTTTTTAAAATATTACATTTAAAAATTTGAATAAATTTATAGGATTAAATTTTATCATAAAGCTTTCATAAAAGATGTTTAAAGTTTTTGACATTTAACATAATTTTTTATTTTAAAATTTATTCATAGAAAAAAGAGAGTTATGAAAAAGAACAAACATTTATTCGAAATTAATAAGAATAAATAATTTGAAAATTGAGACCTAGATGGTGGTTGATATATTCTAAAGATCTTTTTGGAATATGATAATATAATAGCCACAAAGACATAAAGTTAAGAAATAGATACTAGTAGGTGCAATAGTCCTAAAGAAATATATTATGGTAGCAAGAAGAACCATGTGGGTTTATAATAAACACAAGAAATGTATATGAAAATAATCACTTCCATATAATAGAATTGAAGATGTATTTTTCCCATAATTTTTATTAATTATTCAATATTTAGAGGCATGAAATCTTTTCCCCCTTAAATATTGATTATCTAATGTGTAAAAAAAAAATTGAATTAGAGGGAAAATAATTATGTTAATAATTTGTCAATTTTTCAGTAGAGCACTTAAGATATGAGGAAAAACCTTTAAAGAATTTTATGTATTTCCATGAATCCTTTTAATTTTATCAATCATGATCCTTACCAAAATTTTTTGCAGAGATTACTAAAAATACTAGGATATAATTGGTGAAAGAGTAGGCCTATAAGAAGCCAATTCATGTCACACATTAGGGATTTCTAGACAATAGTAGAGTACATAAATGCATAGAATAATTTATTAAAATCTTTCCAAAAAGAACCATAGATTAGGGAAAGAATATCTTATATTATAGTAAGAAAGTGTGCCTCCCAACTCATGTTCATAGAAAATATAGGTAATTTATATGTAGAAGCAATTGAACCTAGAAAATCTTAGGTACCGATATTATCATATGAGGTTAGTGATGAGATAATTGAGGTCAAAATTTAGACTTTGTTGGCATTACCTAAGGATCCAAAGGTAGAGAGATTTGGGACATATAGAAAATTTATGGACAAGAAAATAAAGGAGGAAGTAGTTGAAATTTTTTAAAAGAAAAAAGAAAAGGTGGAAAAAAAAGAGACAACCAAAAGGAAAGACCCAAAATCTCCTCACATAACATGGATTATAGACTCACTGGCTTCTAAAGAAAATAGTGAACTAGAGAAAACATTACCTAGATGCTACCAAAATCCTCCCAAGCAATTGAAATTAGAGATTCCAAGATTAAGAGGCTACCAACAGAAGAGGAATTGTAATAAAAATCACCACAAGATGAAGTTAAAAGAAAAATAGATATAATTATGCCAACTAAGGAAAATGGAAAATAAATTACACTTGAATCCCTTATTAAAGTAGCTACAAAAGTAGCCTTACAAATGAGTGGTGAAAAGAAAAGGGTAGAAGCACAAGAATTAAAAACAAAAAGAATATTTCAAACAAAATCCAAAATTCAATTAGTATAGTCTAGTGAAACATCAAAAGAAGAAGAGAAAAAGAAGAAAGGACATATAAGGAGAAGGAAAAATTCCATCAAAAAGGAAGAAAATAGAAAAACCACCTATGTAACCTAGAATGGACATAAGTATGATGGAAATAGAATAAGTGAAAAAATAGAAGTGCTAAACACTATAAACCTATACAAATCCTTTTTACTAAGGACAAACCCTTGAAAATTATAAATATACATCCCATAGTTTTTATAAAAAAAATAGAAAAGGTCATCCTTCAAGCTATTCTTGATTTTTTTATTTAAAAGTCCTTACTTAATGACATATTTAGCTAAGGATTTTTTGAATAACCAATTAAATAAATAAGAGAGAAAAGAGAATAAGCATTCAATATTGATGTGCTCATAAGATACAATGGTATGGAGAAAATTGCACAAGGGCTAAATTTGTAACCACAAAGTAAATAACTAGTTGAAACTCTATAAATTATGGAGCTTAAGTTAAAATAAAGGGTGGATACATTGCTACTAGACAAAAGTAGGGAGGTTGAGGAAAAAGTAAAACAAGAGGCTATTCATGCTGCAAGAAAATATTGTCAATTTTTTACAATAGAGAAAAAGGTTCCAAGATAACTACCAACATCCACAAAAAAAAAAAAAAAAATGAGAATAGTGGAAGGAGATAAGGGAACATACTATAGAACAGAAGATACAATGATAGAAGAGTTACTCTAGGTGATGTGTGGAAAGGAAAGAGGAGAGGAGGAAATATAGGAAAAAAAGGCTATCACAGAAACATCACCAAACAAAAAATCAAAATAAATGAGGAACTTTTAAAACAAGATGATACCCTAGAGAGGTCCATAGGAACACATGGAAAGGAAAAATAGACACAACTATGTGGATAAATAGTGAAGATAGAATTCATTGTTGTTGAAACAAGTAAATATCAAATTACTCCAGATCAAGTACTCATGACCCTTTTATCACATTAAGTTCTTAATCTTATGGATAAAATTAAGGAGTTTATTGTGAAGAAAAAAAATTTAACTATTGGTCACTTTGAAAACTAATATTATTACTACTACACCTCTATGGTTGCAAGTAGACCTTGCACAAATCTTCCCTATCCAAAACTTTGAACTTGGGAATAAATTGGAAAGCAATGTAAGGAAGGATGTTCTATATAGATACATTATTGTAGAAGAAGCAATGAAAAGAGCCATGGATAGTATATAGAAACAAATTCCACAAGTAATTCAGGACTATTCTTTGAGTATAAAACAATAATTAGAAGAGGTAGTAGGAAATCTTTTGGCAAAGAATAGGGAAGTGGGATAGTCAAAAAGTGAAATTCAAGCAATAAATCCTTAAAGAACATGAATAAGAAAAAACATTTCAAGATAGACAAAATGTTCAAGAGGAAAAATAAATTTAAACACTGTAATTAAGAACATGGAGGATGCTTACAACAATCTAAATACCTTATATCAATATTTCCTTACTTAGCTTACTTCCTCTAAAACTTTGAAGAGTTATATAGATAATGTGAAGCATCATATTTTGTAGGTTGTTATCATATGATGCCAAAAAATTGACTTAGATGAAGACCAATAGGTACAAATTAAAAATCCTCATACTCAATTTCACCATTTTCAAGAGAAATGAACATGTATCATTAACCAAATGAAATAGTCAAGGAAAATGGTTAGTCTATAACTGACACAAATGATAGGAATTTTGGTGGATGCACAACAAGCGGCCAAGTATATTTGAGTACCTTCTTCCATTAATGAATTATAATATTTATTTGTCGAGATTAATGTCTAAATAAGATTCCTTCATTAGGCTATTATTTAGTGGACCAATGATTACACCTAGCTCAATGTGATATACAAAATTATCCAAGATATGGAACTTTAAATGAAATCACAATGTTAAAAGTTTCTTTGACAATATAGAAATTGGAAGATGGAGCCAATAGGATATTTAATTTTGTGGTAGAAGGAACCACTTAAATATTTTTTATATTTTTCCATTTTTGGAAGTTTGTGGACAACACCATCATGTCTTGAGGACAAGACATGGTGTAAGCTAAGGTATGATGTTGGTAGGGATAGAGCCAACCTGATAATTCATAATAGATCTAGTTGAAAACATGAAAGGGTGGATAATCTATTCCCAATAGGTCAAGAAAACTAAATAAGGTGGTGTAATGGGGGCTAATAGTAAAAACCCATAAAGGGTTCCAGTGGATGAATCAAAATGATCATCCATGAAGGTAGAAGGAAGTAGAAGTCACCACAAACATAACAAACAACATTGTCATACCTTTGGATTCTTTGTGATGACTTCAAACTGGCATAACCATGAATCAAAAAGGATAGTGACATGTCCCTATGTATAGGAAGGCTATAATAGTAGCTTAGATATATTGCATAGAGAGAGGAGATGATAAGACAATAAGAATATAGAAGATAAGGAGAGATAGAGATAAAGAGATATGATGTAAAAGATATGTAATAGAATATATATGAGAAATATAAGATGATGTATTACTTACATGTATGATTAATATATATATTTGACATTAATAGACTTGATTACACATGGTGTATGGTGTATATATGTGTTTATATTTATTTCATTTATTAGGTAACCCATCTCATATAAGTACTCTTCTCTTTATGCATCACTCATGGGTAATCACTATGACACATAGTTAAACTCAGAATGTGGGTCTATATTTTCTTGTCAATAGTTCCATTAGGAATTATAGAGTTCTCTAAAATCCTACCAATTAACATATCATCGAAATATCATGGGGCGAGTCTACTTAATTTTACCATCAACCCCAAAGTTGGAATCAATTAATCTCCTCTCCTTGGAATAAAATGAACTTTGATGAGACAAAAGTAGGAATATAGGCCCATCTGGAGTAGGTTGCATCATTAGAGATGACAATGGGGGACTATTTAGGGTTTCATATAAGAGAAATTAAAAGCAAGGCATTATAATTAAAGTGGAAGCTCAAGAATTACTCCTTAGTATTTAGGTACGCAAACTCTTTGGTGTTTCTAATGTGTAGGTTGAAGGAGATTACATGGTCATCCTCAATGTTATTTGAAAAAGAGGTTCTCAAATTTGGAAACTAAATAACATACTCAAAGAAGCATGGTTCATTCTAAATTCCTTTGCATATTTTTCATTACATGTTTATAGAGAAATAAATGAGGAAAAATTTCCTTGTAAGATTTGTAATTGATAAGGATTTTGAATGCATTATTAACAAGCAAGCTAGAGTGTGGGAGAGATTTGAGTCCACCTTCAACTTATAATGAAAATTTAATCAAAGATACATATTATCATTGTGGGGAGAGGTAGCGAAGATTTAGAAACACACATGAATCATGTTTGAATAATCATTAGCTTTTGAAGCATGTGAAAGCAAAAGAACCATAAGAAAACATGATGAGCCAAGTATTGTCACACATTTAGAATTAATTATTGATAAGAATTAAAGGTGGAATTAATTTCATGGTGATCATGGGGTGTTTTTTCATTCATATCTTGCTTGCACCAAAATTCTTGAACAATATCTAAGTCAAGAATTTAAATGTGAGATTAACAACAAAGAATCATCAAATTACATTTTTGGGATGCATTTCAAATTTGTGATTGAGAAGGGTGTTCAAGAGAAACTTTGGCATTATTATCCATGCCATTTGAATGGTTTTAGGAGAATATATTTTTTAAACTGGTCAATGGTATTGTGTGAATTTTTACATAGCATTAATGTTTTATAATAGCTTTATTGCATCTTAAAGAGGACAAGGATATGGTAAAAGCAATGGGAAAGGTATTTCTTAATATAGCATGGTTGGGTGATCTTTGTTGTGCCTTGCACACATGCCCCATTTTATCAAATGGAGACCCCCCTTTCTTTTGCTTTGCTTGTCAGTTTGGTCTGGTCTTAGTAGGCTACTTGAGAGAAATGATGCCTTGATGTCATGATTGCAAGGTTAATTTGCACATATTTGGGGTTTGGTTGCATAAGTTTAATGTGATGACCTCATGGGTTTTCCTTGTAAGTTGAATCAAGTTGGTTTGATTGTGTGTTGAGTTAAGACTTTAAGCCCCTAAAGTTGTTTTGCACTAAAAATGCATTTCATTGCATTAGCACTGATGTTCTTTGCCACTAGATATTAGAGCAAAGTCCCTTTGTATACAAGCTTGAACTAAAACTCACAGACATAGGATTTGCTTTAAATTTGGTCCTGACTGGACATATCTAGTTGATGCCATATACCCCACTGACTCGGTGTAGGGTGAAAGTCTCGCTAGAGCATTCGTTAGAAATTTGCACTAAAAGTGCACTTGATGAGACATGCATAGAGATGTTTACTCACTGGATATATCTGGTCCCAACCAAAAGCTCCACTTATCTTGTCATCAGATGCCAAAATTATGCTGAGTGCCTAAAAGTTTGGCACTGTACTCGACATTAATGGCGATTAAGCAAGGGAGGTATAAATGACATGAAATCCCTCGCTCTGCCTCATTCTGCATTTGATAATCTCATGAGCTTTGCATTTGTCAAGGTGCTCCTGGCAATTTCAAGATTTGTGATCGATTTCAAAGCTCTTTCGACAGCTGTGAATTTGATCCTCTTCGTATTTGTCTTCATATTCGTAGGTAGGTGGTCTTAACTTGGCATTCTATTTTTGAACTCATAGTGTTTAGGTTTTTAGTGCTATGGATTGATTGAGCATGCTTATAAGGATTTGGGACTAGTATGGTTTGATGAGTTTAGTTTAGAATTCCTTGAAAATTGTTAGCTTAGGGTTTGAACTGGGGGGTTTTTAGATCTAAAAGGGGAAATATATATATATATATATATATATATATATATATATATATATGGATGTGTGCGAGGGTGTTTCAATCATCATCATAAATCTTAATGTTTCTCTTTGTGCAAATTTTGATTTTCCTTTAGGAACTTATCGATAAAAATTTTGAATTTAAAAACCTTCCCAGAATTTTTCTTACACAGAAAATGTTCTCTATCCGCACACTGTGTTTTTCCTGCTAAGCCCTTAACTGATGATCATGCTAAAAAATGATGGAAGTGAATATATCCCCTTAAGCTTAAAACCCCTGCCCTACATTTCCATTTAAAACTCCCACAAAGGCAAAATTCACATGAATTATACCTGGCACTAATAATGTCCTCCACTGGATGTATCTAGTTGACTCAAAAAGTTCTCTGCTGGTCCCATTGAGCCAAAAAGTTTTGCTAACAAAAGAATTAAAGTGCTTGTATAGGGTTAGTGCTAAAAATTGCCACCACTAGACTGGCACTAAAATGTTCCCCGACTGGACATCTCCACTTAACCCTAAATCCCCCGTTGTCCTATGCCAGTCAGATCCCCTGCTAAAGGGCCTCAAAATAGGTTGCACTAAAAATTGATCTGACTTGACATATCCTCTGGCACCCGAAATCCCTGCCAGTTTGTTCATCAACTAATTCCATGCAAAGCTAAGACTTAAGACCTTTAGGAATACCGTGTTGAAACCTTCTCTACTAGATATATCTGGTGAGCATAAAAATCCCTGCTAAAGCACTAGATTGAGCTAGCTCTAAATGTAGATCTCTCTACATATGTCCTGCGGATGCCCAAAACCCCGTTGACTCTAGTGAGAGCCTAAAGCTCTTCTTTTGGTCTGAATATACTGCTAAGATATTTTTCAAGGGAATCAAGATGTTTCAATTATGGACTTGAATGAATTGCATGGTATTTGTTCTTATTTATATGCATCAATTGGAATTCGAATATATCATGCATTAATTGGGCACTATGCTTATCATTTATGTCATGTCTAGTGAGGCCCCAAAAGCCCACTAACTGGTTTTTCTGCCTTTACTTGTGATTTAATATGGAAAAATGTTAAGGAATGAATTGTAATGGATATTTTATGTTTCCTTGAATCAATTATAATAGATTTTGGCCTAAAATCATAAGTTTTTCAGACATATTTAGCCATAAGTCCTACTTGGTCTAGATTTCTAACTTGGATGCATAATGAAGATGCATAATCATTACATGTTTCCTAACACTCCTAAGTTGTCTAATAGTCATGAAACATAGGTCTAGACCTCTAGGATAGTGATTTTCAAAGGGTTACTCATTATGTTCCTATCCTGTAGGATAAATGTCTTATCGAGCCATAAATATGAAGTACGAGTTCAAAGAAATTCCCTCGGTGACCAAGATCACCTCAACTTGGAACAATGTAGGAGATACCAACCTTGGACACATTAACATAAAAGATTTAACACTAAGGATCTTGGGTCCTAATCGAATGCCTTGATCCAAGAAGATCAGAGATAATGGCATTGCTCAGGTTGTTATTTTCCCAACTTCTGTCCTATGTCTTGAGCTAATAGTAGCATGTACAGAAAGGTATGACTAGCCAACAAGATAGTGGTAACATAGGTTGGCCAAGTGTTGGTAGATCTTAGCCCCTTGGCATTGGCTGAAACTTTTCACTTTCCTCCCTTCCCAATTTTGACCATGATGGATAAGGATGAGAACAAGAAAATGTAGGATCAAGATCTTGAATCCTATATGAAGAAGATCAATGAGGGTTGGATGAAGAACAAGAGAATAGCCATGTCAAAACTTCCCCAAGTATTCTATAGGAGTGATTTCAAAGAAGAAATAGGAGACCTAGTCACTCTCCTAAGTAGGATAATGGGACTGCCCTTTGCTTCCACTTTCGAAGGTTGGATATGCCCTTATGTTGAGGAAATATTACATGGAGATAAGAAGATTCATTGGGCTCAAATCCTAAGCAATAATATTCATGAGGCCTTTGTTGCATTTAGTGACAAAGAAACATTTAGATGGACCTCCTATGTGGTTTATGCTTTGGCAAGGAACTTTTCTTAACCTGGTTTGTCAAAGTTGGGAGAAGTAGGTAATGAGGAGGATCAGTACAAAGTGTATGAATGTTAAACACAATTTGACTTGTAAATTGTAATATTCTTATTGTATTGGCCAACTTGTAATATAATCAATGAAATGTCATTTATATATTGTAAACCTAGTTGGTCAAGGTTAGGCATGATTGTGAAAATGAATATGTGAGAGTGTGAAAAGCAGAATATGAAAATCATATGCATTGTGATGTTCGACTAAAAGAGAAAGAGCAGATGTGTTAGAAGCTGTCTTGATTCATCTTGAATATATTTTTGTGATGAGAGGGAAGTGAAGAGTGTGCCTAATTGATTCAAACATAAGAAGAAGCAGAAGTGCAATCATCAAAGGTGTGAGATTCATTGTCAATTTTTAGACAGTAGAGGGACCATCATATTATAATTATCTTTGAATTTGTTTTCAGATCAGGTAGTAGTTGCTTCCTTGGGTTGTATCCCTAAAAAAAAGTCTACAGGGAGTTGTAGCTTCCTTGGGAGTGATCGTAAAGAAAATTGTTTAGAGAGTACTAGCTTCCTTGGGCTGTAGCCCTAAAAACAAAGTCAGCAGGGAGTAGTAGCTTCCTTGGGTTGTAGCCCTAAAACAAAGTTGTTATTTTAAGCTTCATATATTGGGAGTTAAACCTCACCGCGGTTTTTCCCTTCTTTGGTTTTCCATGTATATCTATGAAAGGAAGCAAGGTATGCGGAAATGCTTCCTACACTGATCTACTGAGGAAAGATTTATGCAAATTTTTACTTTCACATTTACATATTAAGATGCACATTAACAGAAAGATAATAACAACTTCCAAATATAAACACAAAACTCACAACACAAGATATACATGGGGAAAACCCCTTTAGGTAAAAAACCCCACACTCCAAAGAAGCCCAATATATTATTCAGGAATCAAGAAGATTACAATATACTTGCAGAGCAATCTTTTAGAGAAGTATATCCAACCATAGATCCAGGAGGTAACTTGACATATATAATATTCTTACACACAACCTCCATCTCTAGCTCCTGATATATATAGGAGATACAATACAGTAAACCGTTACCGGTAATTACAAAACCATGAGCTAAAACCACCCAAAAGTGGCATCCAAATTATCTCCAATCAAAGATGCCTTGTGATGTTCCAAAACACACACCAACACATGTAACTCTCCCCTTTACAGCTCTTTTATGTCTCCAAAACATTTTTACGTTTCCCAAAATAGGAGGTCATAACTTTCGGTCTGGGTGTCTGATTGATGAACCGTTTGATGCATCAGAAAGCTTATGAAGAGATCTATCACCCTGTAACCAATTTTGTTGATTATGACAATTTTTTGGATCTTTAGGGAAGTTTTGATTATAACATTTGAGTTCAAAACTTTTTTTGGCGGTTTCAAAAAATAGAAACTTTAATATCTCGCAATCCAGATATGATCTTAAGTTGAAACTCACTTGAGATGTTTACTTAGCTATTCCACACCTGCTGGGAAAATTTTAGGTCAATCTAAGGTCAAATGTAAACTTACTAAAAATAGTAAGTCTTGCCATTTTTAGCCCTTTTGGAAACTTTGAAAGTTCTAGATCATTCTTGAAGATAAAGGGTATTCAAAAAGACCAAAACTAGGAAGAATAGTAACCTTTCAAAGTTGCAAGGTTGAGACACTTTTCTTTACATTCTCCAACTTTTCAAACACCTTGCAAGAGAAAAGGGAGTATCAACACCATGATTTAATTGCTAGAGGCTGAGAGACCCATAGACTCTAAACACCATCTGAATTTCTCTGTGCTCAAAGGTTTTGTCAAGGAATCTGCATCATTTGTTAAAGTATAAACTTTCTCCAAGTTTACCTTCCCATCCTCTACCATGTCACAAATAAAATGGTATTGGACATCAATATTCTTAGTCCTTGTGTGGAAAGTAGGATTCTTGACCAAACATATGGCACTCTAACTATCACAATAAATAGTAATCTTTCATGTATCAAACCCAACATCAAAACACAATCTCTTAAGCCAAATGGCTTCTTTACAAGCATGAGTTGCTGCCATGTACTCAGCTTTAGTAGTGGATGAAGTAACCATAGGTTGCCACTTACTCATCCAACTAATAGCACCACCAAACATAGTGAACACATAAGCACTGGTGGATCTCCTGCTGTTAATGTCACCTACCCAATCTAAATCCATAAATCCATGAATACAAAGTAAATGCCAAGGTCCTGTAGGATAACCATGATAATATAAGGAATACTCAGAAGTATCATGCAAACATCTAAACACTCTCTTCACTGCATCCCAATGTACCTATCCAGGATTAGCCATAAATTGACTAAGGACTCCCACTGCTTGGGCAATGTCTGGTCTTATACAAACCATCGTATACATCAAACTGTTAGACTTAGGGCACACAACTGAGAGGGGGGGTGAATCAGTTGTGCAAAACTTTCTCCAATTTACACACTTAAATCTTCTTGGTGATTAGTAGTATATTAAACATGAAACATAATGCATTCAAATCAAAAGCAAAAACTCATCAACACATAAGACACCAAGATTTTGACATGGAAAACCTGGTTAAGGGAAAAACCATGGGGTGATTAACCCAAGAATGTATTCTTTGTTGGAAGAATAAAAAGAACAAAATGGCACATGCCAATTAGGTCTCACTGCCTATAAGAGACACACTGTCTACAAAGAAATAAGTATCACATACACAAACTGGAGAATAGCATCTTCACTGTGCTTGAATCTGTTCCATTAAGCTCAATACTTCTGCTTCGCCTTTCGCTCTACTCTTCACTACCACACTCTCATCTCCACACAACACCCTATGAAATGACTTCACAATTCCTTATTTATACACGACATCAACTTAGGAATAATCATTTAAGTCGGCAAACACCTACAAGAACATCCACAAGATGTGTAATACATCCGGTCAGCCAGTCTCAGGAAGAACACCAACATCCGGTGGTTATTCTTCAAATACAAACTTTAACTTCAATGCGGACCACCAACATGAACTGGAAATGATCCACAGATCACCACAAGCTTTCCTAAATCACCAAGAACATTCACACTTCATTTGCTTACTAGAATCCTTCTCTCCTTCATCCGGAACCTCAAGAACATAGTCTGTCATCATTGTCACAAAGGAATAGGTTCTTTCAGACCTTCAAACCATGAACCAATCAACTTGACACTTCACAAGGATGTTCTCAACACTTCCTCAAATCTCTAAAATGGGATAATGCATTTCCAGATCTCACCGGACCTATCTGTGTCACTTTGTCACCTCTGAACACCTGCCAGAACTGGTTCTACTTGAGTGACCATAACTTCTTCTGATCTTCATATGAACCTCTGAAAACTTGACTGGAGCATCTCAAGACTTATATCTACAAACCCTTTAAACCGTATCCTCTGATCCTCAACCTATCTTGGACTTTTACCTTGTTGTCATCATTGTTCCTGATTGAGACTAATTTTCTCAATATCCTTAGCACACAGCTCATCCAATCCTTCTCATTAAAGCAACATGAGTATGTTGACATCAATGACAACACCGGTTAGGCCCATACTTGCAACAATCTCCCCCTTTGTCATTGATGGCAACATGTGATGTGAAAAACCATCAAGACAAGAACTTCTCCTTACATCACAACTCCCCCTATCAACAACAACTATTCACAAGTCTTCTCTTCCTTTACTGCCCCCCCTTTGATCATCAATCACTTATTTTTCACATGTCTTCTCTCCCGCTTTGACATCAATAGCAAAGGGCTCATACTTGCAACTCTAATACTTTAGAATCATACATGCTGCTCCCCCTGAGTAGCAGCTCCCCATCATCAATCCAGATCACAAGATATGACTGTGATATCCACTAGACTGGTGTACGTTAGTGCATCCTAGTTCATCATCGAAGGGGCAATAACCCCTAACTTCTCCCTGAGATACTCAAAAGAGTCCTTGGGAAGAGGTTTAGTAAAAATATCTGCAATATGATCCTTGGAGGGCACAAACTCCAGTTTGACTTCATCCTTGTTCACTTGCTCTCTCAGAAAGTGAAACTTGATAGATATATGCTTAGTCTTAGAATGTAACACCGGATTCTTAGAAATATTTATTGCACTTGAATTATCATAGTAGATTGTGATAGGCTCTTTATACTCTACTTTAATATCTCTTAGCATCTGCTTCATCCACAAAACTTGAGTGCAACTACCTGCTGCTGCTATGTATTATGCTTCATTTGTAGATAGGGATATTACCTCTTGTTTCTTGCTTAGCCAAGAAACCAATCTCTTTCCCAAAAAGAAAGCTCCACCACTGGTACTCTTCCGATCATCCACATCTTCTACCCAATCAGTATCTGTATATGCATGAAGAGAGAAATCATGATCTCTAGGATACCACAGACCATACTCAACCGTCCCTTTTAGATATCTAAAGATCATTTTGATTTCCATGACGTGAGATTCTCTGCGATCAGCCTGGAATCTCGCAACAAGACCAACAGCCTGCATTATATCTGGTCTAGTTTGAGTGAGATACAACAATCCTCCAATCATTGATATGTACTTTGTCTGGTCTGCCTTAGGAGAGTCATCATCTTTTCTCAACTTACATTTGGTTACCATGGGAGTATTCATTGGCTTTGAATCTTCCATTCCAAATTTCCTCAACAATTCTTTCACATATTTGGTCTGAGAAATAAAGATTCCTTTCTTTGTTTGAGTAATTTGTAGACCCAAGAAGAAATTCATTTCACCAAGCATTGACATCTCAAACTCACTTTTCATTTGATTTGCAAAAGTTTAACACATACTGTCTCTTCCTCCAAAGATGATATCATCAACAAATACTTCAACAATCAAGATGTTTTCATGATGAATTTTGAAATATAAGTTACTGTCAGCAGTACCTTTGTTGAAACCAATCTTCAAAAGATGTTTGTCCAATCTTTCATACCAGGCTCTTGGGGCTTGCTTTAGTCCATACAGTGCCTTCTTCAACCTGCAGACCATATCACCATGCTCAGATAATTGAAATCCATCCGATTGTTCAATGTACACTTCTTCTTCTAAGTCACCATTCAAGAAAGTAGACTTGACATCCATCTGATACACCTTGAAATCCTTGAACGCAACAAATGCAAGAAATAATATGACTGCTTCAATTCTTACCACCAGAGCAAAAGTTTCTTCAAAATCAATTCCTTCTATTTGAGAGTAGCCCTTGCAGACCAATCTGGCTTTATTTCTAATTACTTCACCAACTTCATTTAGTTTGTTCCGGAAGACCCATTTGGTTCCAATCACATTCTTGTTTCTACATCTGGGAACAAGATCCCAAGTGTGATTTTTCTCAATTTGCATCAACTCTTCCTCCATTGCTTTGGTCTAGTTTTCATCATTGCAGGCTTCATTTATTGTCTTAGGTTCAATCTTTGAAATCAGACAATATTCATCTAAAATTTGAGCAATTTTCCTTCTAGTTTGCACACCTTTGCTTTTGTCACCTATGATCTGATCTTCGGAGTGGTTCAGTCTTACATACCTTGGAACTTTGGGAGTTTCTTGCACTTCTGCTTCTTGATTAGGCTCATTCAGACCTATCTCTTCTTCCTGATTTATCGGATCATTCTGAATCTGACTTTCAGAAGAGGATTGAACTCCTTGAACCAGAACACCATTCTGATCATCTTCATCATATTCATAAAACCTTGAGGGTTTCTCTATTCCGTCATCAACCTTCACATTTATACTTTCTATCATCTTTCTTAGTCTCTTGTTATAACACCGGTATGCTTTGCTTTGAGTAGAGTAACCAAAGAATATTCCTTCATCACTTCTAGCATCAAACTTGGCTAGATCTTCATCTCTTTTGATGTAACATTTGCTACCAAAGACTCTGAAATATCTTACAGTAGGAGTAATGCCAAACCAGAGTTCATAAGGGGTCTTACCGGTATTGCTTCTGATTTGAACTCGATTGAGAGTATAGACTGCAGTGCTGACAACTTCTCTCCAATAAATATGAAGAACATTAGCTTCCATCATCATGGTCCTAGAAGATTCCTGTATGGTCCGGTTCTTTCTTTCCACTACTCCATTCTGCTGTGGAGTCTTAGGAACAGACAACTATCTCTTTATTCCATGTTTCTCACAGAACTCTATGAACTCACCAGATGTGAATTCTCCACCTCTATTAGACCTCAGACATTTGAACTTCAATCTGGTTTCATTCTCTACCATAGCCTTGAATATTTTGAATTTCTCAAAAGCTTCTAATTTCTCCTTCAAAAAAGTTACCCACATCATCTGGGAATAGTCATCAATTAGTAGAATGAAGTATCTATCACCTTGAATACTCTTGGTTCTTGCCAGACCACAAAGATCAGCGTGAACTAAGTCCAATAATCTGGTAGAAGATAGTTCCTTGCTTTTGAATGTGACTCTGCTTAGCTTACCCAACTGACATTCCTTTCACAAGCTGTTAGTAGGTTTCACCAATTTTGGAAGATCTCTTACAGCCTGAGTATTGCTTATCTTGATGATATTATCAAAATTCACATGACACATCCTTCTATGCCATAACCAACTCTGATCAACTTGAACAAATAAGTAGCTTTTACCAGTACCAACCAAGTGGAAGATATTACCTTTAGTTTGAGCACCGGATGCAATCTCTATTCCAGAACTTTTAAAGATTTTGTATTTTCCATCCTTGAATCAGAGATCATAGCCTTTGTCCACTAACTGTCCAACACTGAGAAGATTGTGCTTCAATCCTTCAACATATAGTACATTACCAGTTTTGTTTCTTCCATCAAAAGAAATAGTTCCTCTTCCTCTAATTCTACCAGCAGAATTATCACCAAACTTCACCACTCCTCCTACATACCTTTCCAAATCTATGAACTTATTTTTGTCACCTGTCATATGGTGAGAGCAACCACTGTCAATGACCCAATCATCATTTTCTTCAAGTTGGGCAGCCAGAGCTCTTTCTACAACTTTATGATTGACAGATACAGAGGATATTGGTTCTTCTTCCTTGATGGGAATAAACACCCATTCATTTCCTGATTTGTTTCTAGTCTCTAATTCATCATCTGTTACTCCTTCATTATCATCTTCTTCATGAACATAGTAACAATTCTTTTGGAACCTTGATCTATTAGGACTTGGCTTTAAAAATCTTTCCAGACATCTTGAGGCAAAATGACCAATCTTATTGCAGTTAAAACACTTAAAAGGCAATTTTCCTTCATACTTACTGGATCCTCTTGGTAGTCTCTTTGCAATGAGGGCTTCAAGTTGAGCAGTTTCTACTTCTTCTTCTTCCAGGTCTTTTCTTACTTTTTCATACCATGACAGTTTCCTTGATGAGTTCTCTTCTGGATCAAATCTTTGTTTACCTTTCACAGAGGCACTGGCTTTGAATGCAGATTCAGTCTTGGGGGGATGATCTCCAAACTCGGTCATTTCAAATGCAGCCAGTTTGCTAGCCAATTGGTCTCTTGTGACAGTTGTATGGGCTCTGAATTCATCAATGGCAGCAACCTTGATTTTGTAAGAGGTAGGAAGGGATCTGAGAATTTTGCCAACAATCTCATTTTCATCCAAGACTCCACCAGCATTTCTAATTCCACAAACCAGCTCATTTACTCTTGGCATAAAAGTAGTAATATTTTCATCATCTCTCATCTTCAGTTTTTCAAATTTCCCTTTTAGACTCTGTAACCTTGCACGTTTAACATACTCGTCTCCTTCATGCAAAAGTTCTAGTTTATTCCAAATCTCAAAAGCAATTGGTAAGTCAATAACATTTGAGAGCTCTGAGTCAGATAATGCGCTTAGAAGAGCCTCTTTGGTCCGTAGATTGTTTTCAGCATCTGTGATTTCATTTAGGGTTGTCGGACCACCCTGTGGAGGTACATACACTTTTGTAACCATGGACCAGTATGCCATTCCCATACACTATAAGTGACATTTCATGCGACCTTTCCAAAGTGCAAAGTTGGTTCCATCAAACTTCGGACTATCCTTCTTGTAAGACGACATCCTAGATCTCCTCAAGTGATTAAACTCCTTTTAGAGGAAATTGGCTCTGATACCAATTGTTAGACTTAGGGCACACAACTGAGAGGGGGGGTGAATCAGTTGTGCAAAACTTTCTCCAATTTACACACTTAAATCTCCTTGGTGATTAACAGTATATTAAACATGAAGCATAATGCATTCAAATCAAAAGCAGAAACTCATCAACACATAAGACGCCAAGATTTTGATGTGGAAAACCCGGTTGAGGGAAAAACCACGGGGTGATTAACCCAAGAATGTATTCTCTGTTAGAAGAATAGAAAGAACAAAATGGCACATAGCAATTAGGGCTCACTGCCTGAGCACACTGCTCACAAGAGGCTCACTGCCTACAAGAGACACATTGTCTACAAAGAAATAAGTATCACATACATGAACTAGAGAATAGCATCTTCACCATGCTTGAGTCAATTCCATTAAGCTCAATACTTCTGCTCTGCCTTTCTCTCTACTCTTCGCTACCACACTCTCATCTCCACACAACACCCTATGAAATGACTTCACAATCCCTTATTTATACATGACATCGACTTAGGAACAATCCTCTAAGTCAGCAAACACCTACAAGAACATCCGCAAGACGTGTAATACATCCGGTCGGCCAGTCTTAGGAAGAACACCAACATCCAGTGGTTATTCTTCAAATACAAACTTTAACTTCAATGAAGACCACCAACATGAACTAGAAATGATCCACAGATCACCACAAGCTTTCCTGAATCACCAAGAACATCCGCACTTCATCTACTTACTGGAATCCTTCTCTCCTTCATCCGAAACCTCAAGAACACAGTCTGTCATCACTGTCACAAAGGAATAGGTTCTTCCATACCTTCAAACCATGAACCAATCGACTTGACACTTCACAAGGACATTCTTAACACTTCCTCAAATCTGCAAAATGGGATAATGCATTTCCGGATCTCACCGGACCTATCTGTATCACTTTGTCACCTATGAACACCTGCCAAAACTGGTTCCACTTGAGTGACCATAACTTCTTCCGATCTTCATGTGGACCTCTAAAAACTTGACTGGAGCATCTCAAGACTTATATCTACAAACCCTTTAAACCATATCCTCTGATCCTCAACCTATCTTGGACTTTTACCTTGTTGCAATCACTGTTCTTCACTGTTCCTGATTGAGACTAATTTTCTCAATATCCTCAGCACACAGCTCATCCAATCCTTCTCATTAATGCAAAATGGGTATGTTGACATCAATGACAACACCATTTAGGCCCATACTTGCAACACAAACTAACAACCGTACTAGCATAAGGAACTCTTCTCATATCCTTTGTCTAAGAAGAAGACTTTGGACAATATGCAATAGATAACTTTATCCCCATTGTAACATGAATAGTCAAAGATCTGCAATCCACCATGTTGAATCTCTCCAACATAGTGTTAACATACTTACTCTGGCCTAACTCAACTTTTCTATTTGTTTTATCTCTTCTGATCTCCATCCCCAAAATGTATCGAGATGCCCCTAGTTTTTCATCTCAAACTATGCTAACAACTGAGACTTCAAATCAAAAATCAAACTTTTACCATTGCCAATGAGTAACATATCATTGACATACAATGCAATAATGAGAATGTAATCATTGTCAAACTTGTAATAAACACAATGATCTGATTTTGGTCTTTGAAATCCAATACTCAACACAAAGGCATTAAACTTCTAGTATGACATCCTAGGACACTGTTTTAATCCATACAAAGAAATTTTCAACTTGCAAACCATATTTTCTTTACCTTTCACCATGTAGTGCTCTGGTTGTGACATACATATTTCCTCCTCCAAGTCACCATGAAGGAATGCTATCTTCACATCCATCTATTCCACTTCTAGATCATATGCTACTACAAGAGATAAAAGCAACTAAATAGATGTCATCTTTGCAATGGGAGAGAAAATATCACCATAGTCAATTCCCTCCACCTGAGAATACCCCTTCGCAACCAATCTAGCCTTATATTTCTGAACACTACCATCTACACTGAATTTCTTTTTGAACACCCATTTGCATCAAATAGGTTTTCATCCTTCAGGAAAAGGCACCAAGTCCCAAGTATTATTCTTTTCCAAAGAAGTCATCTCCTCTTCCATGTTCTCCTTCCAGGAACCTGCATCTTTCATACCGATAGCCTCTTTCATAGTTCTAGGCTCATCAGTGTTAGAAATCAAAGAAAATATGCAACTGGAATCATGCAATGAATAACCAAACGTATCACGTTGTTGCCTTATCCACATGGACCTCCTCAAAGATCAAGGTTGAGGTTCTTCATCTTCTTTTGAACTTTCAGAGCTACTAGAGCTCTCCTCATTATCAGGTCCAATAGATGTTTTTGGTTCAACTTTCTCTAGGGTGGAAGGAAGTTGAACCACATCATCTTTCTTCTCTTCTTTCTCTGGTTGCAAGACAACAAAAGAAGGATTGAGATCTCTAAAGATCACACTTTTGCTATACAGAACTCTCTCAGCCACTAGGTCCCAAAGCTTGTACCCTTTCAGATCGACACCATAACCGCTGAAGATGCACTTCACAGCCTTGTTCTCCAACTAAGACCTCTTCTCCTTCGGCACATGTGCATATAAATCACAACAAATACTTCAATGTGTCTTAATGAAGGCTTTTTACCAGACCATACCTCCATAGATGTCTTATCAATGAGCACTGATGTAGGAGACCTATTAACCAAGTTACAAGCGGTAGCAACAGCTTTAGCCTAGAACTTTTGTTCAAGACCATCTCTACTTACCATACTCCTTTCCCTCTCCATTAACATTTTATTCATCCTCTCTGTAACTCCATTCTACTGAGGGGTATATGGAGTTGTCTCGTGCCTATCAATCCCTAGTTCTTTATAGAACTTGTCAAAATCGATTGAACAAAACTCACCATCGTTGTCAGTCCTCAAACACTTAATCTTTCTATCTTTCTAATTCTCTACAAGAGATTTGAACTCTTTGAATCTATTAAAGACTTCATATTTACTTCTAAGGAAATAGACCCATGTCCTTCTACTATAGTCATCAATGAATGCAACAAAGTAAATAGATTTTGAAATCGAAGGAACATTAATAGGCTAAACACATCAGAATGAATCAAGTCCAACACCTCAGAAGATTTGTGAGAACTAGAACAAAACTGAACATGATTTTCTTTTTCATAAATGCAATGTTCACACAAATCAAACTCAAGATTACACTCATTCATACCCTCAACAAGATTTTAATTTTTTAGGGTCCTCAAACCCTTTTCACCAATGTGAACAAGCCTTTGGTGCCATAACATTATTTTCTTAGTTGGAAGTTTCATCTCCATAGAATGAGCATCCTTAGGTACCTAGAAATCATGACCATTGGAAGTAGATGCAACAATCCTCTTCGTTACTGGTTCCAATGGTGAGGATGAAGACTCTAAAACTCTCTTCTTTGAAATAAAGGCTCTATTGCATTGAACTACACATGCATCAAGTTGAAATAGAGTTCCAATTTGAACACCCTTAGCCAACACCATAGATCTTCTAGTCATCTTGTATCCTCCATTTGAGAAAACAACCTGAACACCCACATCATTCAACTTACTTACAAAAAGAAGGTTTCGTGTCAAACCAGGGATATGCAGAACACCATTGATTCCCTTCACTCGTGCATCAGAGAATTGAATCAAGACTCTTCCATGGCAACAAAGATATGGCACCCCATAAATCCTGATCTACAAGCATGTCCTCCATTATGAGTTTCCACAACTCAAAATTACTACCGTTAAACATCTCTATCTTAAACCTCCCAGATGTGCTTGTCATCTTTTACTTGCAACAAAGATTTCAAAATCCTCTACACAAGGTCCCACTCAAACAAAGATCAGCTCAAAAAATCCTCTACCCAACAACTAGAACCAAAGGTGATCAGGCTCTGATACCAACTAAAAGGAAGCAAGGTATGCGGAAATGCTTCCTACACTGATCTAATGAGGAAAGATTTATGCAAATTTTTACTTTCACATTTACATATTAAGATGCACATTAACAAAAAGATAATAACAACTTCCAAATGCAAACACAAAAATTACAACATAAGATATACGTGGGGAAAACCCTTTTAGGTAAAAAACCCCACACTCCAAAGCCGCTCAATATATTATTCAAGAATCAAGAAGATTACAATATTTACTTGTACAAAAATCTTTTACAGGAGTATATCCAACTAGAGATCCAGGAGGTAACTCGACATCTATAAGATTCTTACACACAACCACCATCTCCAACTCCTGATATATATAGGAGATACAATACAGTAAACCATTACTGGTAATTACAAAACCATGAGCTAAAACCACCTAAAAGTGGTACCCAAATTATCTCCAATAAAGATGCCTTGTGATGTCCCAAAACACACACCAACACATGTAACTCTCCCATTTACAGCTCTTTTATGTGTCCAACACGTTTTTACATTTCCCAAAAATAGGAGGTCCAACTTCTGGAGGTCATAACTTTTGATTCAGGTGTCCGATTCATGAATTGTTTGATGCATCAGAAAGCCCGTGAAGAGATCTATCATGCTATAACCAACTTTGCTTATTATGACAATTTTTGGGATGTTTAGGGAGTTTTGATTACAACATTTGAGTTCAAATTTTTTTTTTGGCAGTTTCAAAAAATAGAAACTTTAATATCTCACAATCCATATATGATCTTGAGTCAAAACTCACCCGAGACATTTACTTAGCTATTCCGCACCTTCTGGAAAAATTTTAGGTCAATCCAAGGTTAAATGTAAACTTACTAAAAATAGTAAGTCCCACCATTTTTAGCTCTTTTGCAAACTTTGAAAGTTCTAGATCATTCTTCAAGATAAAGGGTATTTGAAAAGACCAAAACTGGGAAGAATACTAACCTTTCAAAGTTGCAAGGTTGAGACACTATTCTTAACAATTTGGTGTTATGTGTTGATGTGCATTGTGTTGATCTTTCATGTTTATGTTAATACTATAATGATTAAGTTTTAATCTACTCTAGAGAAGTTGAAGTTTGTTTAGATACTAATTCACCCTCCCTCTCAGTATCTTGGTGTGTTCAACACTTTACTATACTAGTCAATACTTTAAACTCCCTAGCATACAAACCTCCAACTATTTATTAAAACAACATTAGCGTTCATAAACATATTGTAGGCTTATGTAAGGTTTAGGAATTAAAGTACTAATTTCTTTGGTCTCAATAACACCTATAATATTTTTAAACCAATGAAAAAGGCCTGACGAGGTTCACAATTCTTTGAAAAAACAAATCTTGACTCTGTGAATCTTCTTAAAACCCTATATAGACCCCTAGGCACCTACATGGAATTCTAGCAATCTTGATAGAGATTAGGGATTTTATAATTTTGTATGGGTCTTGATTGTTACATGGGTTGTTTAACCTCTATAGGCTTCTAGATCCTTGGAAAACCCACACAATTCCTCACAAACCCTCTATTGCTTATAGAAATCATTTTTCAAGGCTTACACAAAAGTTTAGATGGTATATACCTCATAAAGGGTCTGAATGGAGTTGACTTGCTTCTTGGTTATACAAGGAATCTTCACACTATTATGCAGACCTACAAAAATTTCTTAGAACTTTTCTATGCTAGATAAACCCTTAAGGGATGTTCAAATCTTCTATTGTAGGAACAAGTTTTGAAGAGCATGTGTAGACCTCAAAGTGCATGTACATGATTTAAAGCCTACACTGGACTATGGCTTCTATCTATCCATGAAGCAATACCCTGTGCATTTATATTCACACACTTGGGTGCCATCTCTAATAGTTCTAAATCTATTTACCCTATGTATGCTAATCACTATCCCATATCAACCTGCATAGAGCCTTGTGTTTCATTTAAACTTCACTATGCATGTTTCAATAATATTCACAACCTTCTCATTATCATGGAAGACTTGAAACTATTATGCAAACCTCAAACACATGTTGTACAAGCTCTAGGTAACTCAGGGTAATGGAGATCTTTAGAATGATTGAACATCTTATAAGATGACTCCATGGCCCTACACCTTGGACATATTGCAATACTTGAAAATTCTCTTAAAGTTTATGCATAACATGCACTTCATTGTGTTTGAAAAATCTGATTATCACCGTGGAACATTTAAATTATCATATACTCACCTATAGATCTTCAACTTTAGATCATGATTCCACATGCATGGTTTTGTATGGGGCCATAAACTAACTTTCAGGAGCTATACGGGTCTTCATACACCTTTATCAATCCATTATCAGGGTGAATCATCCTGAATTCCTACCTTGAATCTTTAGTTTCAAGAACTTTAAGTACATAAAATCTTGGAGATGAATAGGAGCTACTTGGTGCCTCGTGGCTTCTACCTCACTTCCATGGATTCTAGGGCTATGTATACTTGGTGTGCTTCCTCCACAAATTGGGACACCTGCCTAGTTAGCTATAAACCCTAATATTTTGAAAAAAGACTGAAAAGACTCAAACCTAGACCTAAGACTCTCAAAATACTTTGACTTCCTTTTGAAATAGGATTCCCTCCAATGGATGTACATGCATTTGGGAGTTTTAAGGTTTTTTTTTAAGACATTTTTTATTCTAATATGTGATTTGACATACTAAAGGAACACCTAATCACCTTTTAAGACTTTTGAAAACCTAGAAACATGACTAATGCTCTATGAAAGTTCATAAAAATCACCATTAAACACCTTTTAAAGTCACACTTGACCATTTGAGTATAAAAAAACTAAAATGAGTCAATAGTTACCTATTTTTAGAAGTGTGATGCTAGCTATAGATTGCCAGTTAGGCATTTCTCTTCATGCAACAAATAAATCTCAAACCATCATCATCTTCCATTATCACATACATTCTCATGATTAATGCTAATTATTGTGAGAACTATAAATCCAAACTCTAAATCTACCAAAAGAATAGGAAATTCTCAAGAAAAAAACATATTTTTGTGAGATGCACAATTGTCTTACACTTAAGATGCTCTTGTATTAATGTGTTATAGTTACTCAATGGTGTTGTATTATTTAGAAGCTATAGTTGTGATATTTTGTGTAAGAAGGTTTTTAATATAAGTGAAAGGAAACTTGTGAGGCGAGTTGGTATTCTCTTTTTGGTTTCTTCCTTAAAACTTATATTTTTTATACAATATGTAACCGTAAAAATGACCTATTAAGAACCTACATCAAAATAGTCACACGATAGAGTAAGGAAAAGATGAACTCTAAACAACTAAAAAAAGCCAATAAACCTAAAAACAAATTCATCTTAATACACTCCATTGTTCTCCTCTTTTTTGCCTTGGGAGAAATAACACCAAATGAAGCTTTGCTCTCAAATTTTTGGACAACACAATTCACATAAAAAATCAAGTAGAGTTTCCTTGCAAGAAAAAAAGAAAAATAGAGGGTTTATATAGATTTTTTGGTGGAAGAGAAGTGGGAAATTTGCCATTATTCAATTAGGATATAAATTGAAGTTAACTTATGAAGATTGGAGAAAGTTTCCAAAATCAAGAGATAGAAGATAGAGATGCTAAAAGGAGAGAAGAAGAGTGAGAAATGAATATGGTAAGTGCATTTAATTAATTAAAATAGAATTTCAATTAATTAGTGGCATGAATAATTAAATAAATAATAAATATTTATTTAATTATAGAAGAAAAGGTAGATAATAATTTTTTTTAGACTGCAAGAATTGAGTAGCCCCCCTATAAACTATAGTGTGCCTGGTTAACTTTTTTCACGTGACCGGCGACGCTAGCACGACACACCCTCTGGTACCACGGGGACGGGGGGAGACTGGACCTCGTGACCTTCTTTACCGCAATGGAATTTTTTAGCCAATCAAGCCAGGGCCCCCACCCCAAGGTAGATAATAAAATTAAATAAATATAAATATTTATTTAATTTGGAGGGAATTAAAAAATTAAATAAATATAAATATTTATTTAATTTAGAGGAAATTAATAATGATAATTAAATAAATAAAAAATATTTATTTAATTATAGAAGAAAAAACTAAATAATTAAATAAATAAAAGTATTTATTTAATTATAAGTGGGATTAAAATAATGATAATTAAATAAAGAAAATATTTATTTAATTTGGAAGGAAGACTATCTAGGGCAATTTTTAGTGTCTACATTTTGCCCCTCTTTGAGACAATGCATTTTATAGCAGTTTCAAAGAAATTGTTGACATGCCCTCCAATCATACCTCTACCCAACACAAAACCTTCATCCCCTAAGCCTTTCATTTCACTATTCTGGGTGATACCCTTTACTGCAGGAATCTCTATGGAATCCTTCTTAGATGTCTTATCTCGAATGAAGCTAACACTGCCTTAAGAGACATACACAAAGGTGTCTGTGGAGCACATTCCACCGATCCTAATCTACCTAAGAAGATGCTCTGTACCAGATACTACTAGCCTACTATGGAAACAGATGCACATCATTTTGCCAAGAAATGTCTATAGTGCTAGCACCATGGAGACCTCATTCATGCACCAACATAAGAGCTACAACCTGTTACGACTCCATGGCCTTTTTCACAGTGGAGACTCGACCTTGTGGGTAAAATCCATCCATCCTCTTCTAATGGCCATAAGTTTATCATTACCGCCACTGAGTATTTTACAAAGTGGGTAGAAGCTATTCCTATGACCTATATCACTGGCAAACAAATAGCTAAGTTTATTTTGAACTATATCATTTTTCAGTATGGCATTCCTCAAGCTATAGTCACTGATAATGGCAGACCATTTAAGAACTAAGACATTCATGCCTTATGCACATAGTACCATATCCAACACCACTTCTCTACCCCATATTATCCCCAGAGTAATGGCCAAGCCAAGGCTTCCAACAAAACCATATTGAAAATCTTAAAGAAAATAGTCAATGAAGTTGGTCATGATTGGTACCTACAACTTAACCCCGCCTTATGGGCCTACTGCACTAGTATCAAAACTCCAATTGGTACAACCCCATTTGCCTTAGTCTATGGCACTGAAGCCATTTTACCCATCGAGGTCGAGATCCCATCTCTTAGAGTATCTATGCAACATCTTATAGATGAAGAGGAGTATATAATCACTAGGTTGTATGAGCTAGAGTTACTGGATGAAAGGCGTCTCACAACACTTAATCATCTTCAAGTATATCAAAAGCACCTTCATCGCAAATATAATGAGAAGATCAAGGAAAGGTTTCAGATAGGTGATTGTGTACTAAAAGAAAATTACAGAAACCAACAGGATAGAGACAAAAAAGGCAAGTTTGAACCCAACTAGTTGGGTCCTTTTATTGTCACAATAGTTTATGGATCAGGAGCTTACACTTTGTCAACACCTGAAGGCATTCCCTTAGATGAACCCATCAACAATGTTCATCTCAAGAAGTTCTATGCTTGATCCTCAGAGTATTCCTAGAAAAATACAAAAAAATCAAAAAAATAGTTCAAAATACAAAAAAAAAAAAAAAAAAAAAAATTAAATTTTTTTTTTTTAAAATAGAAAAAAAATAGTAAAGAAAAATCATTTGTCCTCTAGTGAAAACATAGTAAACAGGTGCCTTGGATAAGTACCATAGTGAAAACTTGGAAAACATGCGCTATGTGTAGAATCAACATCCACCATCTTATAAGTCTTACATCCATCTTATTCTATCTTATACCATCTCATTCCATCTCATTCCATAGAAAAATCCCCATCCACCCATAATAAAATTATTGACATGTGCATTTCCACTTTCCCATCTATCATGAATTCAAAATTGTCAGTATTAGTGGTCATCCATTAGTATCATCCCTGATTATCTCATCCATTATTCTCCATAATAAAACCTCCACCTGAATGGGGGCATGTTTTCTTAACCTATGTCTAGGAAGGGATCCTTGTACAGTAAAAAGTAGCAGAAAATCCAAAAAAATTTAAAAAAAAAATCAAAACATCCTCAAAATTCTAATAAAAACATTTAAAATTTTTGAAAATCCCAAAAACATTTAAAACAAATTGAAAATCTCAAAAACATTTAAAAAAATTCAAAAATCTCAAAAACATTAAAAAAAATTCAAAAATCCTAAAAACATTTTAAAAAATTTGAAAATCACAAAAAAAATTAGAAAACCACAAAATCCCAAAAATCATCAACATCATAAACATCCCTTATCATCATCACATACAAGAATTACATATCTTCATCATCATCATCATCATCATAATGTATCTTGATCTCGTGGATATAGGGTATGTAGGTAGTCTGTAATACGAAGGAAGTATCTACTACTCAAGCACATACGATACACCCATCTTCCATCCCAATCCATAAAAAAATTTTCAACTCTCACTTCATCCATCTATCACAATCCATCCCATTCACCTACCACTCCAAAAATCCAAAAAAAAATCATAACATCCAAAATCCAAAAAAATCAGAACATCCAAAAATCAACAAAATCATCAAAACATCCAAAAAAAAATCCAAACACATCATAACATTCCAAAAATTCAAGCACTCAAATCCAAAGGCACATCATCTTTAATCCATACCAATCAAATCAAGTATTCTAGCCCATCATCCAAATGTATACTTTGGTTTTGTTCCAACCTTGCTATCAAACCAATCAATCGATCATTTATTCAATCATCATCAATGAGATATATCATTCCTGCATCCTTATGTTGTTCTAGGGATATATCGTTCCCCACAATGACAACATTATCTTCAACTAATCCAATTAATCCTTGATCACTCAATCATTGGTTTACAACTTGACAGGGGCAATATCTTGTTTTTTTTGAATCATTGTGCATGCATGCTTGCTTGTGTGTGTTATCATATATGTGTCTTTTATCTTGATTTATCTTAAGCTCTCATTTCTGTGAGGACTCAAAATCTCTAGGATCAACATCCTAACAGGTGACAAATAGTAGAATGGGGCATTGTCGGTCCATTTCATTTGATGTGTCTGTGGAGTGTTTCTATGGCATCACTGGGGCAACAAATGTTCCTTGAATGTGTGGAATTTATTTCTAACCTTATCTAATAGTCTATGTACCTACAAGATCAAATTGTATCTAAGGGCATTAGAACTATCGTGCTTAGAATGACAATTCTTCACATGTTCCAACAAGGTTCACTACGTCTTAGTATACATGGGAATATTCCTTCTTTGTTTGTAGAGTCATCAGTTCATGCAATGGATACCAAAGATACTATGGTCCATCATACCTAGTATGAATATATCCATCTTTCAAAATAAATGCTCTATGATGAAAAAAATTAGCAAAAAATAGCAAGCACTATCCATGCGTGTCTGTTTCTCTCCATCTATCTCTCCATTTTGTGACATTAATATTCATTCACTATATTTTCACCATCTCTCACCATACTCACTTTCTTCTTGTTCCACATATTTCATTTTCTTCTTCCTTCACCTCTATCCCATGTTTCTTCTTCCTTTCATGAGTTTCTCCTTCACAATTTCACTCTTCTATCTAAACTCTCGAGGGGGCATCCTTCGTTCATCTGTTCATTTCACTGGGGCATGTCAACAATTTCATTGAAACGACGCTATAAAATGCATTGTCTAAAAGAGGGGCAAAATGTAGACACTAAAAATTGCCCTAGATAATCTTCATTCCAAATTAAATAAATATTTTATTTATTTAATTATCATTGTTTTAATCTCGCTTATAATTAAATAAATATTTTTATTTATTTAATTATGTAGTTTTTTCTTCTATAATTAAATAAATATTTTTTATTTATTTAATTATCAGTGTTAATTCACTCCATAGTTAAATTAATATTTATATTTATTTAATTATTATTGTTTTAAGTTTCCTTCAAATTAAATAAATATTTTTATTTACTGAATTATCATTATTAATTTCCTCCAAATTAAATAAATATTTGTATTTAATTAATTATCATTATTAATTTCCTCTAAATTAAATAAATATAAATATTTATTTAATTTTTTAATTCCCTCCAAATTAAATAAATATTTATATTTATTTAATTTTATTATCTACCCTTTCTTCTATAATTAAATAAATATTTATAATTTATTTAATTATTCATGCCACCAGTTAATTAAAATTCTATTTTAATTAATTAAACGCAATTACCATATTCATTTCTCACTCTTCTTTCTCTCCTTTTAGCATCTCTATCTTCTATCTCTTGATTTTGGGAGCTTTCTCCAATCTTCATAAGTTAACTTCAATTTATCTCCTAATTGAATAATGACAACTTTCCCACTTCTCTTCCACCAAAAATTCTATATAAACCCTCTATTTTGTTTTTTTTCTTCTAACACCTTGGAGAATGAAACGAAACTCTACTCAATTTTTTATGTGAATTGTGCTATCCAAAAATCTGAGAGCAAAGCTTCATTTGGTGCCATTTCTCCCAAGGTGGAAAAGAGGAGAACAATTGAGTGTATTAAGATGAATTTGTTTTTAGCTTTTATGATGCTTTTTTTAGTTGTTTAGATTTCATCTTTTTCTTACTCTATTGTGTGACTATTTTGATCTAGGTGTTAGAAATGAAAGCAACACTACTTTAATGGAAATCTGATTCAAATAAATTTCAGCAATCTTTAAGTGTGCTTTAACAATGGAGATTGTAACAAAACATAAAACCCACTATAGAAAAGATGTCAAACATGAAGAACTCAACACAACGACATAGTGTTTATGTGGAGAAAACCCTTGCAGGTAAAAAGCTCCACCAAGAAAGAGGCACAATTTTGTATTAATCTTAACAAGATTGTACAATACATCAACTACACAACTCTCTCCACAAGTCTTCAATCCGACAACATTCTGGTAGCACCCGAGTACCTAAAATCTATATGGTAGTAGAAAATACATAGAAAATACTTATAGAAATGTTTTCCAACTCCTCCTAGGTGTTTACCTTCTCTCTCATGAGATTCTCCAACCTGTAAGCATTAATTACCATCTTACAAGCATCTTACATTTGTCCAAAAATAGCCATGCAAAGGTTGGGGACCCAAGACTAAATCTGGCCTCTTACAACATCTTATGATGCATCATAACTATCATAGATTGCACAAAAGAGTATCTTTCCAAGATAGGAACCTTGGGCTAAATATAGCAAATATACAACTAACATATCCATCATATGTGTCATAGAATCATAGAATCTTATGACAACTTGCAACTATCATAGATTCACTTACCAAACATTATGACAGTTGTCATACATGCCAAATATAGTAGATTCCTCAAGGAAGCATACCTACCCTCATTTACTTTGATTTTTTACATTTGCCAATAGTAAATCTCACTCCATAACTATCGTCGATAACTCTGAAATTACCACTGCTAGTGAAACTATTACATCTCCTTATGGGTAATTACAAATAACAAATAATAAATGAAATAAATATAATATTGGGATTTACAAGGTTAATGGAACCTTATCCCAACATTCTCCCACTTGACATTATACATTGTAAATTAACCCATAGGAAATCAAATGAAAAATAATCAGGCACTAGAAACAAGGCCCATGGCCTCTCTACACCACACGAATTTCTTTGTGCTCACAGGTTTGGTCAATGAATCTACAACCTTCTCTTGATTGTCTATCTTCTTCAGCTCTATCTCTCCATTTGCAACCAACTCTCAAACAAAGTGATACTGAACATCAACATGCTTAGTTCGAGCATGATACATGGGATTCTTGGATAAACAGATAGCACTCTGACTATCACAACCAATCTGAATGATCCTGCAATCAAAACCAATACATGTACACAGTCTCTTCAACCAAACTGCCTCCTTAGAGACATGAGTGGCAACCATATACTCTTCTTCTGCGGTGGACAAAGCAACTATGGGCTACCTCTTACTCATCCAACTCACTGCACCTCCAAACAGAGTAAACACATAGCCACTAGTGGACCTTCGACTATCCAAGTCACCTGCCCAATCTGCATCAACAAAACACTGTATGTCCAAAATTTTATCAGCACTATCAGTACCAAAATAAACCAAACAATGATCAGGAGTACCTGCAAGCTATTTAAACACTCTCTTTGCATAGTTCCAATGTTGTCTACTAGGGTTAGACATAAATTTGCTCAAAACTCCCACTACTTGGGCAATATTTGGTCTAGTGCAAACCATTGCATACATCAAACTCCCTACAACACTAGCATATGGCACATTAGACATATCATCAAGATCATCCTCAGTCTTTGGACACATATCTAATGAAATCTTAGTACCAATGGGTAAAGGAACTCTAACTCGATTACAATCCTACAAAATAAACCTCTGCAAAATAATATTCACATACTTACTTTGTGACAACCAAAGCTTTCTATTAACTCTGTCCCTCCTCATCTCCATTCCTAAAATATACCTTGCAGCACCAAGATCCTTCATCTCAAATGCACCTAAAAGTTGGGCTTTAAGCTCACTGATCATACCCTTAGTATTGCTGAAAAACAACATTTCATCAACATATAAAGCAATAACCAGTATAGAATCATCAACACAATAAATGTAAACACAGTGATCCTCCTCTCTTCTAAAAAAACTCAATTTTAAAACAAATGAGTCAAAATTTTGATACCACATTATGGGGGACTATTTTAGACCATAAAGAGACATCTTTAACTTGCAAACCCAATGTTCTTTTCCTTTTACCTCAAAACCTGTAGGTTGTTGCATATAAATTTCTTCTTCAAGATCTCCATGCAAGAACATAGTCTTAACATCCATTTGCTCAATCTCCCAATCATAAGCTGCAACAATGGATAAGAGAAATCTAATAGAAGTCAATTTAGCAACAGGAGAGAATATCTCACCAAAATCAACTCCCTCTCTCTGGGAGTAGCCCTTGGGTACCAACCTATCCTTGTACTTCTCCAATGAACCATCTGCTCCAAACTTCTTTTTGAAGACCCACTTACATCCTATGGAGTTTCTTCCTTTGGGCAAATGAATAAGATCCTAGGTGTTAAAAGAGTCTAAAGCCATCATCTCCTCCTACATGGCTAACTGCCAAGACTCACTATCATCTGTAGAAATAGCTTCCCTGTAGGATCTAGGTTCATCGTTAGTACTCAATAAAGCATATACACAATGAAAATCTAGTGGGCTATACCTGTCAACTAGATTTCATTGTCTTGTGGATCTCCTCAAGGGTGGAGTAAGAGAATCTACTCATTCTTCTGCATGATCATCTGCACCAACTTCTTTTGTAACAATAGACTTATCTTCATCAGAACTACTTGAATCTTCTTCTTCTTCATCCCCCAATCCATCATTCTATTCTTCTTGAGATGTATCCTACTACTCTAAATCAAAGTACACCTTCTTTACCTTTTCTTCTTTTTGTTTTGGCTGCTCAGGTTCAGAAATAGCTCTAAGTTCCCTGAAAATAACATCTCTAGAAAAGATAATCTTGCAGGTTAGTGGATTCCAAAGTTTATAACCTTTGACATTATCACCATATCCAATGAATGTACACTTTTCAGCCTTTGGATCCAACTTAGATCGCTTTTCCTTAGGCACATGAACAAAAGCCTCATAGCCAGAAACCATTAAATGTGAAATAGAAGGTTTCTTACCTATCCGAAAGTATTTATCCAATTGTGCATCACTAAGTGAAAGAAAGCTAGGTGTGTGGAAATCGCTTCCTACACTAATCTAATGAGGAGAGGGCTATGCAAATTCAATTTAATCCTTGCAACTATAGCAACATGAAACATATAAATGAGATATTGTAGCAATACACATGAACCAGAAAGAAGATAGAAGAAAAGAGACAAAGATATAACATGGGGAAAACCCTTATCAGGTGAAAAACCCCACACTCAGAAACCTACACAATGTATTATCAAAATTGAATGTTGCTTACAATACACTTGCAATGCAAGCTTCAATGGTCTTCGACACTCATATCTGGAGTTAATTTGGCAGCATAATAGTACTTGTCAATCTTGTAATACATTTCCTCCTCAAACCACCTATTTATATAGAATATACAAGGCAATATTGGTCCTATCTTGGAATGGGTGTCCAACTTGGCCTCATAGCCCAAAACCCATGCCTAAGGACACTTGGTCAACATTGTAGAATGTGTCTAACACTTGTCCACAACTCCCATTCCAAAGAGGTCGCCTATTTCCAAAATGGGCTTTGATAGATGCTCTTACTACTCTTATGACCATCATAGAATCTGTCATAGCGGTTACAACTTATAACTATAAGAGAATTTGTCATACACATGCTATAAAGAGAATATTCTCTTACAACATGTCATAGTCCACCTTGGGGTGCCCAAATATGCCTTTTTCAAAGATGCTTCATGACACATGTATTCACCTGTCTTACAAGCTTCTATTCTGACTCGTACATGTCATAACTTCGTCATAGGAATCCGTCATAACCATTTCAATCAAACATTCCCTTACAAAACATCTCGGATGTTGACACATGGCAAAATGCTCCTACCACAAAGTGGAATGCCTATCTCCTCATGTGAGGACAAAATTACAAATTGTCATCTTCCATGTAGGATGACACATCACTGTGCCACATCCCACAAAATGACAATATGGAATTTACAATTAATTTACAACATAGGCAATGAATTAAAAAATACAATCATAAATAATGCAAGGAATTACCAATGTTGAGACACCTTAATTCCCAACATTCTCCCACTTGTCAAACACCTTGTAAAACCCAATAGAATAACAAGATTTAATTGCTATAGGCCGAGAGGCCGATAGACTCCGAACACCATCTGAACTTCTCTGTGCTAACTGGTTTTGTCAATGTATCTACAACATTCTTCAAAGTATCTATGTTCTCCAAATTTACCTTCCCATCCTCTACCATGTCTCGTACGAAGTGAAACTGAACATCAATATGCTTTGCTCTGGCATGGAAAATTGGATTCTTCGTCAAGCAAATCGCACTCTAACTGTCACAATTGATCATAATCTGACCTGCATCAACACCAATATCTAAACACAATTTCTTAAGTGAAATGGCTTCCTTACAAGCATGAGTTTCTACCATATACTTAGCTTCTGTCATGGACAAAGAAACCATAGGTTGTCGCTTACTCATCCAACTAATAGCACCACCAAATAGTGTAAACACATAAGCACTGGTGGATCTCCTGCTATCAATGTCACCTACCCAATTTGAATCCACAAATCCACGAATATCAACAAAATGTGGAGGTCCTGTAGCATTACCATGATAGCATATGGAATACTCAGAAGTAAACCTCAAATATCTGAACACTCGCTTAACTACATCCCAGTGTATCCATCCAGGATTAGCCATAAATCGACGAAGGACTCCCATTGCTTGGGTAATGTTTGGTCTTGTGCAGACCATAGCATACATCAAATTGCCAACAACACTAGCATAAGGTGCTCTTCTCATGTCCTCCACCACACTAGGAGATTTTGGACAATCTTCAAAAGACAACTTTGTCCCCAAAGAAGCAGGAACACATAATGGTCTACAATCTGCCATGTTGAACCTATCTAACATGGTCTTCACATACTTACTCTGGCTTAACCAAAGTTTTATGTTGGTTCTATCTCTTCTGATTTCCATTCCTAGAATGTACCTAGCTGCCCCTAAATCTTTCATTTTAAACTATGCTGACAACTGAGATTTAAAATCAAAAATCATATTCTTACCCTTCCTAATGAGCAACATATCATCAACATACAATGCAACAATGAGAATACGATCACCATCAAACTTATAATACACATAGTGATCCGATTTCAATCTCACAAAACTAATTGACAACATAAAGGCATCAAACTTCAGATACCACCTCCTAGGAGACTGCTTCAAACCATACAAAGACTTCTTTAATTTACAAACCAAATTTTCTTTACCTTTCACCATGTAATGCTCTGGCTGTGACGTGTAGATTTCTTCCTCCAAATCACCATGAAGGAAAGTTGTCTTCACATCCATCTATTCCACCTCTAAGTCATAAGCTGCTGCAAGAGACAATAGGAATCAAATGGATGTCAACTTTGTAATGGGAGAGAAGATCTCACCATAATCTATACCCTCCACTTGTGAATATCCCTTCATAACCAATCTGGCCTTATACTTCTCAACACTGTCATCTACACCAAATTTCTTCTTGAACACCCATTTGTATCCAATGGGTTTCTGTCCAAGAGGCAAAGGCACCAAGTCCCAAGTTTGATTATTTTCCAAAGAAGCCATTTCATCCTCCATGGCCTCCTTCTAGGAACCTGCATCTTTCATGTCCATAGCCTCTAATATAGTTCTAGGTTCATCAGTGTTAGTAAGCAAAGCAAAAACACAACTAGAATCAAGAAATGTAAAACCAAACCTCTCAAGTTGCTTTCTAATTTGTGTAGACCTCCTCAAGGGCGGAGGTTGAGGTTCAGCTTCTTCATCTGAGTTTTTAGAGCTGCAAGAGATCTCCTCATCATCAGGTCCAACATTGTCTTTCTATTCAGTCTTCTCAGGGGTAGCAAGAAACTTAACAACATCCTCTTTCTTTTCTTTTTCTTCTGGCTGTAAAATAGTGGAAGAAGGTGTAAGCTCTCTGAAGATGACACTTCTTCTTTACAACACTTTTTCAGGCATAGGGTCCCAAAGCTTGTATCCTTTCACACCGACACCATAGCCAATGAAGATATACTTAACAGCCTTGTTCTCCAATTTTGACTGCTTCTCCCTAGGCACATGTGCATATGCCTCACAACCAAAAACATGAAGATGCCTTATTGAAGGATTTCTACCAGACCACACTTCCATGGGTGTCTTTCCAAAAAGAGATGATGTAGGAGATCTATTTACAAGATAGCAAGCAGTGGCAACAACTTCAGCCCAAAACTTTTGTTCTAGGCCAGCTCCACTAAGCATACTCCTAGCCTTCTCCATTAGTGTCCTATTCATCCTCTTTGCAACTCCATTTTTTTGCGGGGTGTATGGAGTTGTCTTATTTCTTTCAATCCCAAGTTCCTTGCAATATTTATCGAATTCTGTAGAACAGAACTCACCATCATTGTCAGTTCTCAAACACTTAATCTATTTACCAGTCTGAATTTCTGCAAAGGTCTTAAACTCCTCAAACTTACTATAGACTTCAGATTTGCTTCTGAGAAAATAAATCCATGTCCTTCTATTGTAGTCATCTATGAAAGATACAAACTATACAGATTTTGATAATGAAGGAACATTAATAGGACCAAATACATCATAATGAACAAGGTCCAATACATTAGAAGACTTATGAGAACTCGAATAAAACTGAACACAATTTTGTTTCCCATAAATGCCATGTTCACAAAAGTCAAACTTAAGATTACAATCATCTAACCCCTCAACGAGGTTTTTATGTTTTAGGGTACGTAGACCCTTCTCACCAATGTGGCCAAATCTCTTATGCCATAACATTGTCTTTTTAGCATGAAGCTTAACTTCCAAGGCATGATTACAACCATTAGAACTAGATACAATAGATTTCTTCACTGCTCATTCAGATGGTGGGGATGAAGTGACTACTGCCCTCTTCCTTGAGTCAAAAGAACTATTGCATTGTGAAATGCATGCCTCTAGCTAAAACAAAGTACCTCTCCTAGTACCCTTAGCATGCACCATAGCTCCTCTTGTCATCTTGCATCCTTCTTTCGAAAAGACAACCTGCACACCTGCATCATTCAACATACTTACAGAAAGTAGGTTCTGTGCTAAGCTTGGGATATGCATAACCCCAAAGATTCCCTTCACTCATCCATTAGGGAATCGGATAGAGACTCTTCCACAACCAACAATCTTCAGATGAGAGTAGTCACCCAGGTACACCTTTCCACCATCGAACTCCTCATACTTAGTAAACTAGTCTTGATGTGAGGTCATGTGAAATGATGCACCAGAATCAATTAGCCACACATCATCAGATGCATGGGTTGCCAAGGTTGTGATGAAGGAATCACCATCATCTTGTGACTTGTCAGAATCTGAATGTGGGTTCTTCTTCTTCTTTTTCTTTTCCTCTTTGTATTCCTTTCAGAAATGCCCAAATTTACCACAGTTCCAACAGAGAGCCTTGGACTTTCTAGGAGATTTGGATCTCCTACAGGATTTGGATCTACCCTTCTCAACTTTCTTGTCCTTCTTTTTCCCTTTCTCCTTGGGTCTTCCGTGAACTGCAAGAGCCTCTTTGGCTTCCTTAGAAGACTTTCTCCGCATCTCTTCAGATAACAACAAAGAAACCACTTCATCCATTTTGAATGTGGATGTGGTGCTTCCAATAGCCATGACAAGGTGATCCCATGAGTTCGGCAAAGAACAAAGTAAGGTCATACACCAATCGTCCTCCTCCATTTTCACACCAATGGATGTTAATTATGCAACCAACATGTTGAAAGCATTCATATGTTCTACAATGGATCCTCCATCCTCCATTCAAACAGAATACAACTTCTTTCTCAGAAAAAAGATTGTTAACCAAGGATTTGGCTTGATACACATCTCCCAACTTCTTCCAAAGCAAGTTTGTAGTAGTCTCCTCATGGACATTTAATAGGACAGAATTAGCAAGACTAAGTCTTATGAGACCCTTAGCCTTCCAATCATTGAGATCCCAATCAGCTTGTGACATTACAACTAGTTTAGTTCCACTGATAGTTTACCAGAGGTCTCGATCAATAAGCATGTCTTCCATCTTGAGCTTCCACAACTCAAAATTTGTGCCATTGAATTTCTCCACCTCTATCCTTCTGAATGTGCTTTCCATCTCCTTGCTGAAATAAGATTTAGAATACTCTACACAGACTCCCACTCAACTTAAGATCAGCTCAAAAAATCCCTACCCAACAGCTAAGACCGAAATTGGCCAGGCTCTGATACCAACTGAAAGGAAGCTAGGTGTGCAAAAATCGCTTCCTACACTAATCTAATGAGGAGAGGGCTATGCAAATTCAATTTAATCCTTGCAACTACAGAAACATGAAACATATAAACAAGATATTGCAACAATACACATGAACCAAAAATAAGACAGAAGAAAAGAAACAAAGATATAATGTGGGGAAAAACCTTATCAGGTGAAAAACCCCACACTTAGAAACCTGCACAATGTATTATCAAAAATAAATGTTGTTTACAATACACTTGCAATGCAAGATTCAATGGTCTTTGACACTCATATTTGGAGTCAATCTGGCAGTATAACAATACCTATCAATCCTATAATACATTTCCTCCTCCAAGCACCTGTTTATATAGAATATACAAGGCAATATTGGTCCTATCTTGGAGTAGGCATCCAAGTTGGCCTCATGGCCCAAAACTCACGCTTAAGGAAACTTGGTCAACATTCTAGAATGTGTCTGACACTTGTCCACAACTCCCATTCCAAAGAGGAAAACCTATTTCCAAAATGGGCTATGATAGATGCTCATATGACTCTTATGACCGTCATAGAATCTGTCATAGTGGTTACAACTTACACCTGTAAGAGAATCTGTCATACACAGGCTATAAATAGCATATTCTCTTACAACATGTCATAGTCCACCTTAGGGCACCCAAATATGCCTTTTTCAAAGATGCTTCATGACACATGTCTTCACCTATCTTACAAGCTTCTATTTCTAACTCTTACATGTCATAACTTTGTCATAGGAATCTGTCATAACCGTTTCAGTCAAACATTCCCTTACACAACATCCAAGATACTGACACATGGGAAAATTCTCCTACCATAGAATGGGATGCCTATCTCCTCATGTGAGGACAAAATTACAAGTTGTCATCTTCCATGTAGGATGACACATCATTGTGCCACATCCCACAAAATGACAATATGGAATTTACAATTAATTTACAACATAGGCCATGAATTAATAAATACAATCATAAATAATGGAAGGAATTACCAAGATTGAGACACCTTAATTCCCAACACTAAGCATACTTATGGCCCTTTTCATAATTGTTTGGTTCATCCTTTCTGCAACAACATTCTGTTGGTGTATACAGAGTTGTCTTTTGTCTGATTATACCTGCATGCTTGCAAAACTCATCAAATTCCTTAGAGCAATATTCCCCTCCATTATCTAATCTTACTATTTTTATCTTTAAAGCTGATTGGTTCTCTACTAAGACTTTGAATTCCTTAAACTTAGTGAAAACTTCAGATTTATGCTTCATAAAATAAGTCCATGTAAATCTGGATACATCATCAATGAAGGTTACAAAATAACAAGATTTTTTTATAGATTCATTATCCACAGGTCCAAACACATCTGTATGAATAATTTCTAACTTCTCTCTTTGCCCTATTGCTTCCTAAAGGAAATGATTTTCTATTTTCTTTACCAAACACACAATGCTCCCAGAAATCAAAGTGCTCATCAGAATAAGAGAATCGTCTAACAATTCTTTATTCTTAATAGTTTTTAATACATTATTTCTTATGTTGCCCAATCTGCAGTGCCACAACATACAAGTGTTTTCAAAAGCCTCAAAAACATAAGATACATTATAAACTGTAGTGGCTTCAAGCTTGAACAGGCTTCTGAATCTCTTCCGCTTGGGTAAGACCAAGTTTCCTCTCACTAATTTGCAGCCATGCTTGTCAAATGTCACACGCATTTCCAAATCATTCAACTTCAAAACTATAATAATATTTCTAGCTAATCCAAGAACATGCAAAACACCAGGGAGGGTTTTAATCCCCCCATCACTAAAACACAACAATACCTTTCCTTTCCTAACAATCGGATATGAAGAGTTGTCGCCAAGGTAGATATTACCTCCATCATATTCTTCATATGAGGATAACCATTCCTTATGTGGGGTCATATGAAATGAGCATCCTGAGCCAACCAACCAATGATCATTAGAAACAACATTACATGCAGAAAGTAAAACATCTTCACCTGCATTCGAGGACTTATCCGAAGCACTCTGCCACTATTTCTTGGGGTTTCTACACTCCTTCACATGTCCCCTTTTACCGCAGTTCCAACACTTAACTCTATTCTTTTTACCAGGAGTCTTAGACCAGACCTTGAAATTGTCGTTAGCCTCTTTCTAATCTCCTTTAGGTACCCTTTCCTTAGACCTTCCCATGACACTAAGAGTGTCCCCTGAACTATCCAAACTCTTCTTCCTCAATTCATGTGACAATAGCACTGAAACAAGAGTATCCAACTTTAGATCCACAAGGTTAGCAGTGATAGAAAGGATAACATTCTCCCAAGACTTAGGTAAAGAACAAAGATGTAAGATACATTTATCTTCCTCACTAACCTCAACATCTACTGAATCAAGCTGACTCAATAACAAATTAAAAGAATTTAAATGCTCTACAACTAATTCACCTTCTCGTATTTTCATGGAAAATAAATTTCTTTTTAAATAAGGTTTATTTACCATACTCTTGGCTTGATAGATCTCACCCAACCAATTCCACAACTTGTGAGCGGTCTCCTCCTTTGCGACATTCAACAGGGCAGAGTCTGAAAGACACAACTGGATGGTTCCTCATGCCTTCTTATCCAGTCTATCCTTCTCATCCTGAGAGACATCGTCAAGTTTCTTCTCTTTTTGAATAGCCAACCATTGGTTTCTTTCTTCCAACAAATCTTCCATTTTCAACTTTCACAACTCATACCTCATTCCGTTGAACTTCTTAATGTCCATTTGAGAGGTTGATGCAACGGTGGATGAAGCCATAATAACAACACAAGATTTGTAAAATAAACACAACCAAATCTCCCATTGTAGCTACAGAGTCCACACTACCACCCAAGAGTCAAATTTGGCCAGGCTCTGCTACCAAATGTTAGAAATGAAAGCAACACTACTTTAATGGAAATCTAGTTTGAATAAATTCCAACAATCTTTAAGTGTTCTTTAACAATGGAGATTGTAACAGAACATAAAACCCACTACAGAAAAGATGTCAAACATGAAGAACTCAACACAATGACACAGTGTTTATGTGGAGAAAACCATTGCGGGTAAAAAAATCCACCAGGAAAGAGGCACAAGTTTGTATTAATCTCAACAAGATTATACAATACATCAACTACACAACTCTCTCCACAAGTCTTCAATCCGACAGCATTTCGGCAGCACCTGAGTACCTAAAATCTATATTACAGCAACAAATACATGGAAAATACTTATAGAAATGTTTTCCAACTCCTCCTAGGTGTTCACCTTCTCTCTCATGAGATTCTCCAACCTGTAAACATTAATTACCATCTTACAAGCATCTTACACTTGTCCAAAAACAACCATGCAAAGGTTGGGGGCCCAAGACTAAATATGGCCTTGTACAACATCTTATGATGCATCATAACCATCATAGATTACACAAAAGAGTATATTTCCAAGATAGGAACCTTGGGCTAAATATAGCAAATATACAACTAACATATCCATCATATGCGTCATAGAATCACAGAATCTTATGACAACTTGCAGCTATCATAGATTCACTTACCAAACATTATGACAGTTGTCATACATGCCAAATATAGTAGATTTCTCAAGAGAGCATGCCTACCCTCATTTACTTTGAGTTTTTACATTTGCCAATAGTAAATGTCACTTCATAACTACCGCGGTAACTCTGAAATTACCACTGCCAGTGAAACTATTACATCTCCTTATGGGTAATTACAAATAACAAATAATAAATGGAATAAATACAATATTGGGATTTACAAGGTTAATGGCACCTTATTCCAACACTAGGTTCTTAAAAGGTCATTTTTATGGTTACACAATACATTATAGTTCTATGTACAATTAGACCTATTAAGCTCTAAAGCTTTTCCATTAATTTGAATTAGTTGATTGTTGTAAGAATATCATATGTTGAGATACTTGGAACACTAAAGATGTTTTTAAATGATGATAAAATGATCCTTATAATACAAGAAATTTTTGGTTAGTTCTAAGACCATATGTATTTGATATATCTTTAAGAGAAAGTGGTATATTAGAGAAATTATTTATTTTTGTACCATGAATGTTATATTCTTCTTGAAGAACAAGTGGTTTTAATTAAGTAGGGTTTTTAATTGGACTATGAGTATGAGATTCATCTTGAATCACTAATGGTTGAAAAGATATAGATGTAGATGTGTAAGGAATCTTTTTGAAAGAAATTCCTTGTATTAGTGTGAAAAGTGCTTTTATCTATTTAGCTTGACTAGATCCTATCCACACTACACTTAAGATCACTTAGAGGTTATTTACACTTTTCTCTCACCTCATATGCACACAACATGTGTCACATATTTTGAGGGGTAGTTAGACTTTCAGTCCTACCATCTCACCTCCTTATGCTAGTCTTTATATGCAAGGTCTCTATTGTACTTTCCTATGCTCCACATTTTGATCATTGTATGATAGTTATTTGGCTTGTTATTTGTGAAATTGATCTTTTTAGAAGTTTTTTGCTTCTTGCAAGTGATCTTGGTTGCTCCAACATGGTATTAGAGCATTTTTGTTTTAGTAGTTCTCTGCCACCAAGATCTTTTCCCTTGTCACATCGCTCCATCATGCCAAAATCCCACCAGAGTACTTCTAAAAAATAGCTTTGTATTTTGGTCTACATTTTCAAGTGACTTACATCCCATGTTAGTTTTGATAACACATGCATGTGTGCCTATAAAATTTCTATAGTTTCCTAGCCACCGAGAGATCTCTTGTTAATTTCCACTTAGCCTTTTCTTGTTAATGATGGTTGTGGTGGCTCTACCCAACCCACCAACATGTTCTCCAATGGCTATCATCCAAAGTGCAATATTTTTAGGTTGCATTTTATGCTATTGATGAAGTTGTGTTTCAAAGTTGAAGTTTAAATTATGGGTCACAATTTTTATTTACATCAAACAACTTTTGAGCTACCACATGATTGTGATAAACTACCTCATACCATCATTTGTTTCTACTCACATTTTATTCAAACTATAGTCTTTTTTTGTTATCATTTAATGTTAAATGTTAACAATTACATTTGTCATTCATTTACTATTAATCATTGTCACCACAACATCAGATGTAATTATCACTTTTATGTGACCACTAACAATTACTATTAGTATATATTGTAACCTTAACATAAAAATTGACCGCTAGTAATTTTGTTAACCATCCAAGTTAACCTATTTATGATAGGCTGACTGTCAAGATAACCACCAAGTTCTTTTTTTTTTTTTTTTGTTTGGTAAGTGCCATCATGGGGATGGCTCCCTTTGATCTATAACATAGAATAAAAAGTTGTTTTTATTTATTGGCTAATTCCATCCCGGAATGCCATACAAAACAACTTACAGAACACCAAATTTTACTAATCCAGAACTAAAAACAAGTATGTCTTTAACTTTTAACAACCCAGTGTGTTACATTATCTCGTGCATTATCATCATCATGCCTTCCGCCGTCTCCAGAAGCCTTCCGATCTGGCCGTCAGTAAACTCCCCTTTATTTTCTTGAAGCATCTTATGAAAGGTTTCCATGTCCCGGTTTTCAATGCCTTCTCTATAAGCAGCGAGGATATCTCTTGCCTTCTTGGATCCGACTCCCCTTGCATAGGCTGATTTCAGCGTCTCCTCTGCCCGGTCACCTCCCACCGAATCAATCTCTCCCATAATTACCGTGTGGTTGGCTGGAGCTACCAACCGCGCTCCCCAACACACCCCATAGAAGGAGCTGCCCATGATCAGTTGTATATTGGCGAAGAAAATCTGATATACGCGACCATCGTGTACATGGCCGCCACTCCACGACCCTCCTCCAATGATTTGTAGGATAGCTATTCTGGCAGCTTCTTCTTTGAGTTTGAATAGGCACCCCACCTGCTGCTCCTTCCCTTCCTCCAGACATCGGCACTGCACTCCCATTATTCTGGCCATCTCTTCCTCTTCCACCATTCTAATCCCAGGCAACCTTCGGCTGGCTTAAAATAAGCAAGACGCTAGTACCCTTCATCATTGTCTCACTGGAGAAATCTACATCGCGTGAACATCCGAATCGTCCTACCAAATGTATGTATCTGCCTGTCTAAACTCCACCGTCGGATGTGTGATTCCTCAGCTCATCCACCGTCTGCGACTGTCCCTTGTCTGAGCCAAGTACCTCAGCAAGCCCATTCCAGCTTGCAATGTTTGAATCGCTGACGTCCTTTCCTCCTCTCGTGATCCCTTGGTTAGCTAGGAAGTCCGCGGCTTTATTTGCTTCTCTATAGATGTGTCTGATGGAATAATTCAAGTTTTTCAGGACGTCCTTGATTCTCTGCACTCCTTTTTTTAAAATCCAATTTGCTGCATTGTTCCTAATGACAGCATTAATAACTATTTGAGAGTCCCCTTCTATGTCAATGTTGGTCCAACCTTTCCTAGCGCAGTCCATCACCCCTCTAGCTAGGGCTTCTAATTCTGCCATATTATTTGATGCCACTCCCAAGTCGCCCGAAGCTGCCCAGACAAAATCTCCCCTCTCATCCCTGATAATATAGCCATATCCAGCTTTACTCGGGTTGCCTTTGGAGGCCCCATCGAAATTTAGTTTGAGTCTACCTCTTGGCAGAGCCAACCATCTTGATTGGGCTCTAGTTTTCTTCCCTCCTCCCAACCCTTTCGGGATTTTAAGATCAGGCCATAATTTCATGATTGCCTCATCCCAACATGTAAACTTACATCCTCCCCTGCTACTTGCTTTGGAGTTAAGTATTTCAACTAATCCAGTTTCTATTTTTTTTATTAAGTTTTCTGTCGGAATTTCTTTTTCTTCAAATATTTGCTGGTTCCTTTCCTTCCAAATCTGCCAAATTATCATGGATGGCATAGTTATCCAGATGCTCCCCCAGAAACCTTTTCGTTGTAGTATTGGCCAGCTTTTCAAGAAATCTACTATTGTAGAGTTCATGGCTCCTTTCCATTCTAATAGGCTGAGGAAATACGTCCATACCTTATCAGCTACCTGGCATTTTAAAAACAAATGGTCAAGAGTCTCTTCATGTTGCTTGCACAGTGTACATCGGCTTGGACCAGAGATCCCTAGCTTCTGCAACCTGTCCCCTGTTAATATACTTCTATGTAGCACCGTCCACAGAAAAGCACCCGCCTTGGGCAGAACTTGATTGTCCCAACAAATCTTTTTTGGCCAATGATCTAATGAATTGCTTGCTCTGTCTGACTTCAATAATTGATATCCTATCTTAACTGTGTATTGTCCAGACTTTGCACCACACCAAATTATCTCATCGCTATCATTGTTTTTCCTAATCTTTCTTTCGTTAAGTATTTCCATATACTTCTTTTTGGTGTCCGTATCTACATTGTACTTGCTAGGGTCCGCCCATCTGACTAAGCCTGCCTCATCTTCTCCTTCGAAGTAGTCTGCCACCTTTTCTCCTCTGTCTTGAATCATCTGTTCTCTTAATTCTGATAACTCTTGCAAGCTATCTAGCGACGGCCATCCTTCCCATGAATCCGTCCAAAAGTTGGCGTTTCTCCCATTATTAATACTCCATGTCAAATGATCTAAAATTATCGGTCTGCATTTCCTGAGGAAATTCCATATAGGCGAGCCACCCCCTGGATTCGCTATGGTCAAAATTCTATTCGGATCAGAATCATCCAAATATTTACTTTGCATAATTCTACACCAAAGTTTCTGTGGTTGTTTTGCCAATTTCCAAACCAACTTAGCTCCCAATGCTTCATTCTGAAGTTTTAGTTCTCTCATTCCCATCCCACCCTTGTCTATGGGGCACGTGGCTTTATCCCATCCAATTAACGGTATTCGTTTGATCTCTCTCGATCCTTCCCACAGGAACTTTTTCCAACCACTCTCCAAGGTGGTTCTAGCCTTATTTGGAACCTGTAGGTAGGACATCATGTGGGTCGGGACTGCCCCTAAAACTGATTTTAGCATGGTAATCCTTCCTGCTAATGTTAACCATCTTCCTTTCCAAGTGTCCATTTTACTTTTAGACTGAGCGATTAATTCCTCCCAAAGCTGAGATTTGTTCTGTCCATTGAATATAGGAGCCCCTAAGTGTTTGTTTGGTAAGGTATCTACTTGACAACCCAGGATTTGTGATATCTGGTTTTGCCATCTTTTAGAGGTATTGAAAAAAAACATTCTTGTCTTTTCTTTGTTAACCACCTGCCCTGACAGATTCGTGTACGTGTCTAGCACTCTTCGGATCGCCTCTGCCTCTGCGGGGTTCGCTTCCCCGAAAAGTAAAGTGTCGTCTGCAAATTGAGTGTGTGTGACTGGTGTTAACCCTCGAGCTACCCTGACTCCTTTCCATCCCCCTGATCTTTGACAATGTTGGATCATTTTCCCCATAGCCTCAGCCATTAAAACGAAAAGGCACGGGGATAACGGATCACCTTGTCTCAACCCTTGTGATATCTCGAAAAAGCCACATAGCGATCCATTCACTGCTACCGACATTCTTGGAGTGGAAATACACTGGTAAATGCCTTCAAGCCAAGATCTGCTGTAGCCCATTTTCTCTAGTATCTTAAGAAGGAAGTTCCATCTAATCCTGTCGTATGCCTTGCTCACATCTAACTTGATTAGCATACTCTTCTGTCTGTTTTGATTGATCGAGTGGATAACTTCGTTTACTAAAATAATGCTGTCCGCAATCTCTCTTCCTGGCGTGAATCCATTTTGGTTTTCTGATATTATTCTTCCCAAAATTGGTTTTAGTTTGTTAGCCATTGTCTTGGTGAGAATCTTGTAGATCGTGTTGCATAATGAGATTGGCCTGAAATCACTGACCCTTCTACATTCTGATTTTTTTGGAATAAGCGCAATTACTGTATTGTTTATATCTTTAACAAATCTTTTCTTCTTTCTGAAATCTTCCAGAATGTTCCAGACCTCCTTGCCCACGATATGCCAACATTTTTGATAAAAAGGAGCAGGAAAACCGTCCGGTCCTGGCGCTTTGTCCGGGTGTAATTGGAATGTTGCCTTCCTGACTTCTTCCTCTGTGAAAGGTTTTTCCAAGGCTTCCCTTTCTTCATCGTTAACTATCTTATCTATATGGTTTGTGGCTTGCTCTATGTTTAACCAGTCAAAACCCTCCTCAGGTGCCAAGAATGTTTGAAAGTAGCTGACTATTTCTCTCTCAATTTCTTCTTTTTTGTTTATTATAATACCATTCCCAATAGTCAGTTCTAAAATTTTATTCGTCATTCTTCTGGATTTGACTGAGTTGTGAAAGAATTTGGTGTTTTTGTCGCCTGCCTCCAGCCACACTTCTCTGGCTTTACTTCTCCAATATTCTTCTTCCCTAGCTAACAATTCGTCCCATTCGGCCATAAGTTCTTTCTCTTTTTTGTAATCATTTTGAAACATCCCCTCCCTTATAACTTTCTGATTTAACCCTTCCAGCTCTTCTTCAACTCTGTTTTTTTCTGCAAATATGTCTTTGAAAGTATTCTTGTTCCATTCCTTCAACCTCTTTTTGACATGTGCTAATTTTTGACAAAAAACATAACTTACCGATCCTCCCTTTCCTGGAATCTCTAGCCACCATTTCCCTATACAATCTATTAGTTCCTCATTTCTCCACCACATTTTTTCGAATTTGAAATATGAATTCTTTGGCTTAAGTAATTGGCCTATTTCCAGCTTTATGGGATAATGATCTGACAGAGAACATGGCAAAATGCTCGATTCAATTCCTAAATCTGTTTCTAACCAGTTCGAACTGCATAGAAATCTATCTAGCCTTTCAGCTATATTTGTAAAGCCTTCCCTCCTATTAGTCCATGTAAAGCTTCCTTCTTTAGGGGGGAAGTCAATTAGCCTACCTTCTTCAACAAACTCCCTAAAATCTTTTGTTGCATTGTTAACTGTTCTCAAACCTCCTCTTTTTTCTTCCAAATTTAAAATTGCATTAAAATCTCCTCCCAAAATCACCCTTTCTTCCCCCAGCTCTTGTATTCTACCTAAAATGCCATTCCATACTTCCTTTTTTTCCTCTGTCTTGGTTGGCCCATATACACAGCAAATCCAGAAAGAAAAATTGACATGATATAAAATGACTTTTCCTATTATCCAATTTTGATTTACCTCTACTTCCTTGACATCTACCTTGGAAGGATTCCACAGTAATCCTACCCCTCCTGCAGTACCCCTGGGTTCGCTGAAGATACCTGTCAAAGGTCTACAATGCTGTGTAAACTTCTCCGCTTCTTCCTTCAACAATCTGGTTTCCTGTAATAAGATTATATCCAGCATTAGCTTAGAAAGGTGGCGCTTGATTGCGCGCCTTTTGTTAGGGGCGTTTAAGCCCCTAACATTCCATGAAAGTATCTTCATGGCTTCCCAAGGGAGGTGTTCCCTCCCTTGGATCTTAGCATGTATTTTTTGATGCTCGGAAGTCCCTTGTCTGCCGCATACTCCTCTCTTTTCTTCTTATCTGTTTTCCTTCCTAACTTCTTTCCATTGCCCATAGTTCCTCTTGCTCCAGTTTGGCTGATATGTCAAGGATCGATAATTCCAATTTCCTCTCTATCCTCAATAGCCTCTTCTTCATCTAACCAGTCATCGTTAGGCCCGATCTCTGCTTCTAGATTCTCTCTCACTATCTCATGACTGTATTCATCTTTTTCTCCCTGCTTATCAACTTTTGCAGAGTCCTTGGATCCTGCCGGCGAAGTGTTATGTCCCTCCTCAAGTTCTTTTCTGATTTCCCTATGTCTAGCCTCTGACTTTGTTTCCGTGTCTGGCATTGTTAACTCCTTTTCTTGGAGAATTGGAGAATTAGGATTTCTGTTAGAAGACTCTACCGGTAATTCTATGTCTCCTCCTATGTCCCGTGTTCCTTGCCTTTCCTTTTCTGTTTGCTTCGATTCCTCCTCCCTATCCATATTGTTTTCTGTTCTTTTCCCGGTAAGTTTTTTAGGGCATCCTTTTTCCATATGTCTTCTGCTTCTACATTCCAGACAAAAGAATTTCCTTTCCTCAACTTCTATATTCTGTTCCTAGGTACCTGCTGAAGTGATCAGCATTATCTTCATTGGAATCTTATTGATTGCTAGTAACCTAATTCGAGCAAAGTAAATTGAGTCGCTATCTCCCATGTCCAGCTCTACTGTATTTCCCAAAGTATCTCCAATTTTGTATAAACAGCCTCCTGACCAATATTCGAATGGTAGATTATATAATCTTATCCATATTGGTTCCTTGTAAGGATCGAAGTTATTCGGGTTAAAATTCGGCCTCCATTTCTGTGTGTAAATATAATCCAACCCTATTTTCCATGGTGCATTCTCCAGAATGTTATCTCTGTCAGCTTCTTCCTTGAAATTGACCCCAAAGAATTGTTTGGGTATGAAGTGTATCATTTCTGCTTTTGTCCAGTTTCCTGTAATCCATTCCTTGATCTGTTGTTTTGATTTGTTTCTTCCTATCACCCTTCCTATCAGAGCTGTTTGTTCCAGCGCATTTATGTCTTTATCCACCGTGACTTTTACATCGATTGTAACCCTTTCCTCCTGCTGCGAATCTGCCTGTTCTTTGGTGAAATCTGAATGGCTTCTCCTAATTTTGCTAATTGGGACTGCGTTCACTCCTGTTGCAATGAATGGTGCCTCCTCTCTTATTTTGCATGCCACTTCTTCTCCTTCATTTTTTCCGCCATCGTTCTCCTTGTAAAACCCTTCTTCCTGCTTTTTCGCTCCTGCCTGCTTTTTCGCTCCTTCCATATTTAGCTGATAACCACCAAGTTCTACTAACTGTTAACAAAGGGGACTTTTTTTTCTTTTTTCCATAACTTGGACCCAGGGAGTTAAATGTTTTGCTTATATTTGATGGAAAGTTGGTTTTGTCTAGTTTCTTATGATGCCATTTATTTCTCCCCAATTTACTGTAATTTTCTACAAGTTTCCTTTGAAGTCTAATTTTTCTCTATTTTCTTGACAATTTTGACAAGGCATAAGTTTTCCCCACAATGTCGAAATTGACCAAACTCTTTTTGAAGCTTATCAAAAAATGTAAGGAATCAATTGGTACATGTAATGCTTTACTTTGGCATGCCTATTGTTGGTGTCTGCACCTAAGGTTAGGGTTTCAAGCTTGAAAATCCGTAGGCATTTTCATTGTAAAACCTTCAAATTTTCTAAGTCTGTCAGCCTTCACATTTTCATGCATGTATCTTTTTATATGCATTGCTATTTGTATGTACATTTGAATGTGCAAGTGCGAATGTACATTGGCGGGCCTGAAAAATAAGTCAAGTTGGCTTCAAAAAAGTGCAAAAATTGGTTGTATGCATATCGGGCTTGTATGTATGATTCTAGGTGTGAAATGTGGATGTACATTGGAGATTCCATTGCAAATTCCTGGAATATGCCATGCTTGTATGTAAAGGATTGAATTTATATTTTGCATGTATGTTTGACATACAACAGGCACATGCAAAGGAAACATGCAAAAGGCACATACATTGCCAAGATACAAAGGTAGAATGTACATCGCAAATGATACATCGGCGGCAACATACAAGGGAATATGTAATCCTGAGATGCAAAGCCTAGACCTGAAATGAATATACATCCTGGTTGATAAAGGCAGGAGTTTGATTGTATGTATGTTTTGCTTGTATATTCATAGTTGTATGTATGCGATATACAAGGCAAAGATACAAGGGAGGATACACAAGGCAAACTTGACTGGAAAATCAAATTTGGCAAATTCAGCATTGAGTCCACAGTTTGTATATTAAGCGCATTGTATGTTTAGATATACAAAGAAGAAGAGATACAACCCAGACGTGAAAGAAGAATGTATTTTGGCGTATTTCAGGTTGGGGTCTGTAATTGGTTGTATATGCTGCATTGTATATGTGCAATGTACAAGGTTGACATACAAGAAGGAAGATGCAACACCTAGACGTGATGGTGCTTTCAAATTTGTTTCATGGTGATTTGGGGTCTGCGGTATGTATTTTCACTTTGTATATGCGATATACAAAGCGATATACAAAGGAAGGAGATACAAGGCTAGACCCGACTGCGATTTCAAATTGATTCATAAAATTTGGGGTCCGTGCCTTGTATGTGTTGTGATTGTATGTATATGCATTTGCATATACAAGGATTTGAATGTATAAAGGGTGAAAAGGCAAAATGTATGTTTGTGATGGGAAAAGTCAGCAATGGAAAAAGGGCACCTGCGTGGCCCGATCTCATTGGCCAATGACTTTTCAGCAGGAATTGAAGCTGTTGATCTTGGCGATGAGGATGGAATCGATGGCCATATTTTGAATGCCTAAGGAAGGAAGGGTTTTCTTTGTATCTGCAGTCGCATTTCAGGCAGGAAGAATTGCAAAGCACACAACCATCGTATTTTCCATAGTTGCTGCATCTCGCACGTAGGTTAGCTTTAATGATGGAGTTACAGAGGTATGGTCAACTAATTGACAAGCCAGCTATTGTATTTGATGAAAAATCTCCAGTCAGCTGCACATTCCCCGGTTCCATTTGCTCATTCCTCGTTGTCTTAGGGCTACATTAAATGTTTTGGGTGCCATTCTGATGGTGTGATGTATCTCGCAACATTTTGGGTTGACCATTAAACTGAATGCTGAGTGCACATTCTTGCTATAAAAGGCAAACTGTGTTACTCATTTGGGGTTGTTGAAGACTTGGGCAATTTTTTTGGAGGAAATAACGAAGATCAGAGCATTTCCTGGTTTTTCTATCTCTTTTGGAGTTTATGTGTTGCATTTGAATGCACCTTGCACATATGTTTAGTTTCATGTCATTTTTATATGAAAAATGCTTCATTGCATGTGTTCAGTTGTTTGTCTCCATTTGCTGTATGCATCCCTTCTTCTGAATCTGGTTGCTAAGGGTTCCTCAGATTCTAGAATATAGACTTTCCGTATTGCATGCTTGATCTCTAACTTCCATTCAAGGAGTGGATTAAACTATTTTAGGTTAAGTATGGAGAAGAATGCATGTCAGCTGGGATATGTGTAAGTAGAGACTACTAAACACTCATCCTTGGGTGGTGTTTGTAAGGCAAGCACCAGTCCTAACCCCATGAAACTTGAATGCCAGTACAAATCATTCTCTTGTATACGTCTAGTTGACTCCTTGCCCTGTGATAGGCACCGGTCTACCCTTGTGTAGTAGTTATGATCCAAAACTCATTGTCTTGCATCCAAAACATAAAAACAAATCATTTCATATTCCAACCTGTTAGTTTGTAGGAGTAGAAATAGGACCCCTGCATACTCTCATTCCTAACCAGCTAGATATGTCCAAGAACGTTGCCAACCTTGCGATTTATCACCCAAAGCTTGGTCCAAACATGAGAGTATTTTGCTTGTTGTTGTAAAGCTAAATCTTTCTATCATTAGGCAAGTCAAAGTCAAATCTTTAGCTATAGGGATACCCCCCTTGGTGCAACAGAACTAGAAGTGAAGGGAAGGCATCTCACGCAACCTCCTATATTTGTTGGCCGAATCTGCCTATGCATTGGAACTGGCAAACCCTCTGCCGATTTGGAGAGAAAGAACCAACACCTATTTTTCCATAAACTTGTAAAATCACCATGTGTTATAAACAGTTGATTTAGGCTTCCAAGTTGTCAAAATTGTACTTAATCTTGTAACTTTTTCCGAAGGGATATTTTACAACATTATTTGTTATGGGGGTTAAATTTTTATATTTTTTGACTTTTGTTTGAGGTTTGTAAGGCATTCTTAGTCAATGTCTTCATTGTCCACCTCATCACATTAAATCATTTTGTCCTTCTCTTGGACACTTGTAAGAACTCCAACTACACATTTGTTTCTAAACGCAGTAAGGTAAAGTGCCAAAAACTAATATTGTGTTCTTTTTTAGGGGATTTTTTTAACATCTCTAGTTCCTCTTTTATACATACACTAATTTATAAAGTGACATTGGGGATTGTGTTAGTGCCTCATTATTTTCCATCACAATCTTGTTTGGTGATCATACCTCCACACAAATAATGAATTGGATTCTAGCCTCATGCATGTGTGCCTTATTCTTTACACACCCTTATCTAGTTTCTTGTACATCACAATGGACATGATATTGCATCTCCATCTACTTAACACATTTCAGTTAATCTAGCAATACCTCTTCCTATCAGTATTATGGGGGTATCACATGGTTTTATTAATGCTTCTTGATTTTTGTGAAGTATTGGACACAACACCCCTCATATTTTTAGTTGATCAGTATTTACGAGACTCTAGTATCTTTGTAGAGCACCACTTGCACATTGAGTAATGTCATTTTAGGGTCATTCCTCCAGTGTTATTCGTGCCTCTTTGATTATTGTACCAACTATACTTTCAACTTCACATATTATTTTGCCTTGTTGCCATCTATGCATATGTAGTTAAGTAGTGTTATTAAGGGCACTTGTGTAGAGTTTTGTGTATCTATCATGTTGATCTACATTCTTGGAGGGTTCTTTAAATTTAGCAAACACCAATACTTCTTTGGCAGAGTTTACTACTTCAACATTCTTTAGAAGTTTGTCATGTTCCTTTCTTTCAGGAACATCCTTAAGGAGGTTTCTTTGTCCTTCTCATTCTCTCTTTTGGAGAGGATTTTTATTTCCCACTGGGTTTTCTCCTTTTCTCTATTTGTGAGTGTAATGAAATAACTTGCACAAAAAGGAATATAATAGGAAATATGTTGTAAATACTTGATAATAATTGAAAATAACAAGCCACTTCAAGGGGGAAAACCTCCAAATATCTCTAATGAGAGCAAAATTCACAACAGGATGATAAGAAACTTACCAATAACTCTTATATATACCTAATTAAGCCTTGGATGCCACCCAGGCTGACTTACATACTCAAATATAACCCCTAGGAAGACCTAATAAGCTATAATTGACTATAATAATGGTTATATATCATAGATAAGAGTTAAGGTAGACACAAGCTGACTACTCATAATCCTATACACACTATATGATTAATGGTGTAGCATGCCCACTCTTAAGAGAAGCATTGTCCTCAGTGTTGATCAAATGTGGATGCTTTTGCACAAAATCCTCATTCTCCCATGTAGATTCTTCAAGTGGAGAGTTCTTCTATTTTATCAGATATTCTATGATTGCCCTTGTCCACAGCTTCGTGGTACATGTTTGAAGAATTATCTCAAGATCAAAAATTATTCTTCCCTCCTCATCAAGGTTAGGTAACTCAATCTGTGCTAAAACATTTTTTTCTAATAACCTTCAAGCATGAAACATGGAAAACTAGATGAATTTTTGTTGAAATAAGGAGCTCCAATTTATATGCTACACTACCAATCTTCTGAAATGCCTTATAAGGACAATAGTACTTGGGTGCAAGCTTATTATCTTTCTATTGTTGTTTTAGATAGATTTGAATATTATATGGTTGTAATCACTCAAAGACCCAATCTCCCACTTCAAAAGTCCTTTCATTGCAATGTTGATTAGCTTGTTGCTTCACTTTATTTTATGTCGTTACCAAGTTCTCTTGAAGACTAGCCAGTACCTCTTGTTGATGATTAATGTGTTGTTCAACTGTGTGAACCTTTGGTTGTGCCCGAAATGAAAAGGTGATTGATGGTTCTGATGGTACCCATGATATAGTGCCAAAAATGGAGACATCTTGGAAAAAGTATGGAAGGAAGTGTTATACCACCATTCTGCTATTGGTATCCATTGCACCCATCTCTCTTTTTTATTTGAATCAAAACATCAGATATAGCCTTCCACTAATTTATTGACCACTTCTATGTATCCATCTGATTGGAGATGATATGATGAGCTACAATCCAACTAAGTTACCAAGCACTAAAATAAGTTAGTTTAAAAATTACTTCTAAATATAGGATCATGATCACTTACTATTGTTGGCAAGAGACACTATGTGGCTTCATGATTGTTGTCATTAGTGGCAATAAAGTTTATCCCACACATCCGCATCACATAATATGTCTATACTGGAAGTTAGATTGAAGAGTGTTTTGGTCTATTGAACAAGAACAAAGCATGCAGCAAGGTCTGACAATCAGGTCCGGATCTCTCAGAGGATGTATCTCAGAAAAGTGTGGACTTGAGGAAGTCAAGAGGAGTACCATGACTGCTACATTCTAGAGATTGAGCCTTCGGTGATGAAAGAGTGAAAAGAAATGAGCATCTAAGTGTTGGGTTCTTGACAGGTAGAGCAGACTGAGGAAGAACCAACCAGCAAAGCATCAAATCTTAATCCAGATGAGAAATTGATGGTGATAAAGATTTGTGAGGGATCATTCTTGGTTGGCTGACATGATTGATCACTTCTATATCTATGTCCTTGATACGCATCACATAGTAATCTTGGATTCAGCTGACAGATCAGTGTTTTGGGAAAATCTTGAGTATTCCGAATGACGACTAGAAAGATGTTGAGATCCTTGATGTGGATATATATACCAGATGGATTTAGGTATGAAGGAGTGTGTGTGTATGATGATGTGCGAAGAAAGGCAGAGAAAAAGGTGGAAGCAGTAATACAAGTCCGATATGTGACAAAACAACAACACTAAAGTAGAGAAAGAATGAAGTGCAGTAGATCAGTTTATTCAGCCTAACCGGAACATAATCTCAACATATGTGGATGCCTCTGATCAGTTCAAACACCTAGTTACTTTCTATATACCTTGTAGACAGTGAGTCTCTTGTAGGCAGTGAGCCTCTTGTGAGCAGTGTGCTTGGGCACTGAGCCCTAATTGGCATGTGCCATTTTGTTCTTTCTATTCTTCTAACAGAGAATATAATCTTGGGTTAGTCACCCCGTGGTTTTTCCCTTAATAGGGTTTTCCACATCAAAATCATTGTGTTATGTATGTTGAATTTATTTCTACTCTCATGGTTATGTATGCTTATATGTTTTGATGTTGCACTAATTGTTAAAGAAGAACAAAAAGTTAAAATATTTAAGATAACTAATTCACCCCCCCTCTCAGTTATCTACCTTATTTCCAACAATTGGTATCAGAGCTAAGTTCCTCCTAACAGAGCTTAACAGCTTGAGGAAGATCTGGGAATCTTAATGGATATGTATGGTATCAGGGAACAACTTCAGTCTGCCCTAGATGATCTTGAGCAATCTCACTCTGAAGTCAATAACTTGAGGGAAAGACTCAAACAAGATGATGATTTCATAAATGAACTAAAAGAGAAAGGAACTACTTCAACAATTAGCAAGTCAAAGTGAAGCCAATGATACTAATGAAGATCTGAATGAGAAGAACAAGTTATGTGAGAAGCTATCAAAAGAGGTCATTATGGTAAGACATGAAATGGAATCAGGGGTTATGAAATTCACCCAAGAAATTGAAGAGAAGAGAAAAATTGAAGATAATATAAAACAATCTTTCAAGGAGAAGTCAGAAGACTACCACAAAATGCATAGAATAGTCAGGCATCTAGAATCTGATCTTGAAGAAGCTGGAGATAATGAAGAACAACTTGAGAATTAGATAGACACTCTTAAAAGGGATCTTCAAACAACAAATGAATACAAAGAGAAATTCAAGATAAGCTCTACTCAACTTGAAGTTCTTCTTGAAAGCCAAAATAGGGTAGATGACAAGAAACGCTTGGGGTATGAGAAAGGTGAAAGCTCTGGATCCGGTCAGAATAACTCTGGATCAGGAAATCCAAGGTACAGGCCTAGAAGACCTCCGGTAAGACAACTAAATGCTCAAAGATATCCATCCTTCAATTGATACTACTACAATTGCAATAACCTTGGTCATAAAGCAAATCAGTGCAGAAGAAGAATGAATCAGACTAATTCATCCTTCTCTAGATAGTGTTTTAACTGCAAAACATATGGTCACAAATCTCATGTATGTAGAAATATGCAAATAAACAATTCATTCAATGGTAGATGCTTTGCATGCAATAGAATGGGACACATGGCTAATCAATGCAGATCAAGAGGATATCAGTCAAATTTGCAAAGAAATGTTGTTTGCTACAATTGCAATAGATCTAGTCATATTGTCAAATTCTGCAGAAGTAAGAATTGGGATAAAAGGGGTCTGGTGCATCATAATCAAAATCAAGACAAAGGAAAAGGAAAAGTGAATGCAAATGAAGTTCAAAGGGAGATGAACAAGATTTGGGTGAAGAGAAGTACGAAAATTGTTGCGGATGGATCCACACCAGAATCTGGTGCTGATATTCCTTCTGGAAACTAAATAGATGAGCTCTGGCTTAGGGGGAGTCACAAAGGAAAACAATTTCCCCCAGTCAGTTAGTTGGTGCCTAAAATTGTCACATGGAGTATTGCAGATTGAAGAGTTCTCAAAGAGATATCTAAATAACCCTTGGTAAAAATATAAAAGATCCGCAAGAAGTTTGAAGAGGCTAATCATCCAAAATTGATCCGGTTTGACAGTCATCTGGTAAAAGCAGGATTTTCACAGTTAGATATGATATGATTCAAAATTGAAATACCTTGATCTACAGATAAATAGGATGATTCAAGGAAGGGAGATACATTGTAAGTTATCACTCTAAGTGCATCTCAGTGATCCAGAAAGATCTCTCTCAGAACAAGGAGAACAAGGCAACCAAAATGACTTAAGTTGTGTATTTATTGCAATATGGAATTAGGGTTTGCGCAGAAAGAAAAGGGTTATTTTGTTCATCATTTGCACATTTACATTTGAGAAGAAAAAAGAAAGAACTCTGCAACAAGATTGCTTCAACCCTCTCAAGGATCAACCATAGAATTCGATTCAACCAGCGATCTTTTCGGCTCTTATCGTGAACCCTAGAAGCGTAAAAAGGTATTTCCGCTCTTGAATATCTCTCTCTGAATCTTTGAAAGATGGCTACTCCAAATTTTGTTAAGATCACTGATAGGCTATGCTCTAAGTTCAAGAAGCATTCTTACAAATCCCTAGAAGTTGATCTCCTAGGCGTATTCTCTAGCATTTCGCATGGGGTTCTGCACGTAGAAGATGTTAGGGTATACATTCATGCCAACATTGAGGAATTTAGGGAATCCAAGCTGATGGATATCTATCACAAGGAATTAATAGATGAAACATTTGAACTTAAACCCCAATACAAGGCCATCCGGGATAAGCATTTTGTACATTGCATCCATTTCCCCTGTTTTGCAGAAGATGAATGGGTCCAGGATGTTCTGAGTAGAATGCATGACAAATTCATGTGGTTAATGAGGCCATTTAAGATCACAAAAGATGCCATTAGGGTGGTAATTAGATTGCACTCATCCGGTGGGTTGCCTGCTCTCAAATCAGTCAAAAACCAAACTGTAAGTGAGGCTACCAGATCAAAATTTAACAAAAGAGCAATGACAATAGAGGATATCATAGATCCAGATATCAAATTTGCTTCTATAATAATTGGTTATAAAATATATCACTCCAGCAGGGAGAATTCTGTATCTGGAACAGTAATATACACTACTTATCAGATGCTAAGGGAAAATATTGATTATGATCTTTGTGAGCTTCTCCTGAACCAATTGTTAGAGAATTTGTAGAAAATAAAGAAGGATAAGAAGAATTCATTTAAGTATGGTGGCTTGATACTATGTCTATTCTTCTACTATATGAATGAGTTACTCAGAACTAGTGGCTGGATATGGAAAAATGACAGACCTGTGGCCATACAAATCAGAGATTATATGTCTGGGCTTGGTGATGCCAAGACTCAAAGTATAGCTCTTTGGGGATATTTCAAGAATTTCCAAGGTATGATGCAGGCCAGAGAAAGAATTCCTCAGACATTAGTTGAAAAATATAAAGATATAGTGTGTTTTATGGTAGACATTGATCAATGCCTAATGGAGGCAGTAGAGCCCAGAATAGTCTGGATTATGCCAATGGGCTATGAGGTGGATGAGAAAATTCTAGAAATACATGTCCAACACCTACTAAGACAGCCTAAGGACCCTGAGGCAGAAAGGTTTGGAACCTTTCAAGAATTGAGTGTGACAATTCATGTTGAGCTAAGACAACCAGAGATGAAAAAAAAAGTGAGAAGAGAAGTAGAGGAAGTTGCCAAAAGATATGGCATTTTAAAAGAAGCAGTCGATGCAAATAGAGAGAAACTAGAAAGAGCAGAGAAAGAGAGACAAGATGCAGAAAAATAAAGTGAGCTGGTGCAAGCCCCCTCCCGGACTAGATCCTCAAAGAGTTCTGCACCTACCACCTCTAAGAGCTCAAAATCCTCCAAACCGGAAGTAAAGACATCCAAAAAGGGAGAAAAGAGAAGTAAAACCAAGGATACACGATCCTATATAAGTCAAAAGGATGATGAAGAGATAGAGACAGATGAGGAGGTTAAGAAAATGAAGAAGAAAAAGAAAACTTCTGTGGAATCATCTACCAGAAAAAATAAAGAAGAAGAAGCAGAAGAATTTTTTGAAATACCTACACTCTTCATTGATGATGTCATCAAGGCAGTTACTGTGGATGGAATCTGCAACCAATGACAGAATTCTATGATGAGTATAGTGACATAGACAAAAGTATCTTGGAGGACGCTACAGTTAAGTACTTAAACATATATAATAAAGCATTCATTGAAATCATCTCTCTAATCCCCAAGAGTTTAGAGAAAGTACTTGAACTCAAAAAAGACAATGCCAAGGAAAAGAATATGGAGATCTGGGAATAGATTGCTATTCAACTCTATCCTTCCATCACTCCAAAACAAATGAACATGATCTTCAAGGATTGCAAGGATGAGTTCCAGAGCAAATCCAGAATGAACAAGCTTATGCTCGGAGAGATTGATCAGGTGGCAAAAGAGACTAAAGACATCCTCCGGAATGCATATAAAAGATTCAATCTTCCTATTATAGAGGAAATAAGTGATGAACCTTCTGCCATGGATGTCGAAGGATTAAGTGCATCAAAGGAAGATTCTACTGAGAAAATTGCAGAAGAGTCAAAGGAGATAGGTGAGGAGGACTTGGATTCCTCTGTTCTAGAAGAGGAAGTCCATGAAGAAGTAAACATCTCTCTTCCAAATGACTTCGGAACTGAAGGAGAAGAAAGAAAAGAAGAGAAAATCAGTCAAGAAGAAGAGGTAAAGGGAAGAGAAGAAGATCAAACAGAGAAGACCCTAGGTGACAGTTTTGAGGCTGCAGAAGGAAAGAAGACTGTCTCCAGCAAGAGACACTGCAGAAGTAGTTAAAGACTTCCTAACCAAAGAAATGATGGAATTAGATGAACCGGAGCTGTTTCATGGACCACTCAATTTTGACTCCCTCTCTCTGGTCCAGACAATGAAGGTAGCATCTTTTGCTCAAGCTAAAGCAAAAGAAAAGCTTTTGAAGTCTCACATGGAAGACTGTGAGCTAATAGAGATTGCATCTGGTGTGCTAGTGAAAATCATGCCATCCTTTCAAAAGGATCTTTTAGCCTCTTCATCTGGTAATCTGAAATCTCTTGTTAATTCTATTAGCACACATTTTGATTCTTTGGAGAAATTAGCAGAAGAGAAAGTCCAGAAAGAGTTTTTGGGTAAGAAATTCTCTGAAGTACAAGGACTCATAGAAAATGATAGGAGAAATCTGAATATTGGGATAAAGAGCCTAGAAAATGCTCTCAAAGATGGTAGAGAATTATACAAATTTTGTTTATCTTGGTCCACAGTCATAGCAGACATTGCAAAGGTGGAAGAACAAGAGGGCAAACTATCAAGTTTATCTCAAAGTTTTGATCATCTCACCTCATCCATAATAAATCAAGAGTGTCAGACTATTGCCACTATTAATGAAATAAAGAGGCTTGAAAAGGAGAAGAAGAATAGAATAAGAAGGCTAAGTGAACTAAGGGGGATAATTATCCCTAAGTTAGAGGCAATGCATGAGGCCCTAACTGACGCTCAGACCATAGCTCGGACTAGTGATCCAGCAGACTTAAAAAGGGTAGAAGCTTTTGTATTTTTGATAAGTGGTCACATCTCAATTTTAGACAGGATGAAGCATAGTTGGGCAATAGAATTTGTCTAGTTGAAGACCACCTTTGCAGATATACTTAGGTATATGTAAGTATAACTTGTATATATACTTATGCGGCTGTGTATAGGTTACTTTTTGAAAATTTTGGTATGCGGATTCCACCCTTTTCCATTGATGTCAAAGGGGGAGTGAGGAGTAGTGAAAAATGTGGGATCTAGCTAAGGTTGAGCTCTGGTAAAAGTGTACACAAGACAGAGCATCAGCCAAGGGGAAGGGTGCTATGACACTTAGTCATTTTTCACTAAGTGTTGCCATCAATGCAAAAGGGGGAGATTGTTGGCAAGAGACACTGTGTGGCTTCATGATTGTTGTCATTGATGGCAACAAAGTTTATCCCACACATTCGTAGCACATAATATGTCTATACCAGAAGTTAGAATGAAGAGTGTTTTGGTCTGGTGAACAAGAACAGAGCATGCAGCAAGGTCCAACAATCAGGTCTGGATCTCTCAGAAGATGTATCTTAGAAAAGTGTGGACTTGAGGAAGTCAAGAGGAGTACCATGACTGCTACATTCCAGAGATTGATCCTCCGGTGATGAAAGAGTGAAAAGAAATGAGCATCTAAGTGTTGGGTTCCTGATAGGCAGAGCAAACTAAGGAAGAACTAACCGACAGAGCATCAGACCTTAATCCGGATCAGAAATTGATGGTGATAAAGCTTTGTGAGGGATCATTCTTGGTTGGCCAACATGATTGATCACTTCTATATCTATGCCCTTGATATGCATCACATAGTAAGCTTGGATTCAGCTGACAAATCAGTGTTTTGGGAAAATCTTGAGTATTCTGGATGCCAACTAGAAAGATGTTGAGATCCTTGATGCAAATATATATACCAGATGGATTTCGGTATGAAGGAGTGTGTGTGTATGATGATGTGAGAAGAAAGGCAGAGAAAAAGGTGGAAGCAGTAATACAAGTCTGGTATGTGACAAAACAGCAGCACTAAAGTAGAGAAAGAATGAAGTGCAGTAGATCAATTTATTGAGCCTAACTAGAACTGAACCTCAGTATATGTGGACGCATCTAATCAGTTCAAACACCTGGTTACTTTCTATATACCTTGTAGACAGTGAGTCTCTTGTAGGCAATGAGCCTCTTGTGAGCAGTGTGCTCGGGCAGTGAGCCCTAATTGGCATGTGCCATTTTGTTCTTTCTATTCTTCTAACAGAGAATACAATCTTGGGTTAGTCACCCCATGATTTTTCCCTTAACAGGGTTTTCCACGTCAAAATCATTGTGTTATGTACGTTGAATTTATTTCTGCTCTCATGGTTATGTATGCTTATATGTTTTGATGTTGCACTAATTGTTGAGGAAGAACAGAAAGTTAAAATATTTAAGATAACTGATTCACCCCCCCTCTCACTTATCTACCTTGTTTCCAACAACTATAACTTTTGGATTCCCATGTAGTTTTTGAATAATATTCATAAAGGTTATTTATACAGTGGTTGCTTCCAATGGGTATGCTAAAGCACAAAAGTGTGCATATTTGGTCAGATGATCCACAACAACCATGATGACATTTTTTCCTTCAGATCTAGGAAAAATTATGATGAATTACATAGACACCTCTCCCACCTCTGACTTAGCACACATAAGGTTTGTAAAAGACCTGGAGTCTTAATTGTCTCCTCTTTGTGTTGTTGACATGCCATGCATTCGGATACAAATTTCCAAACATCCCCTTTTAGCCCCTCCCAAAAGAAATATTACTTGATTCTATGATAAGTGTTTGGGAATCTTGAGTGCCCACCTACTAGAGTTTAGCATGTAGTTCTTCCAACACCTTAAACTTAAGGGTTGAAATCTTGTAAAGGTATAACCTATCCTTGTACCATAAAACATTTCCTTTCCATGAAAATTTGTCAAACACACTTGAACTCTGTTAGAGTTTCTCAATGAGAGTTTGATTATAAGTGTCCTACCACCCTTCTCTTGCCTCATTTACCTAGTCTTCTTGTAATATAGAAATGGCATAAAAAGTGACTTTGTGGGTTCATCTCACCTTGATAGAGCATCAACCACAACATTATCCTTGCATTTCTTATATATGATCTCAAAGTCATATCCCAACATCTTCATGACCTATTTCTATTGTTCTTCAGATGATAACCTCTTTTCTAAGAAATATTTGAGACTATCATGATCTATCTTGACCTTAAAGTGTCTTCCCATTATATAAGGTCTCCATTATTTGATGACATGCAAGATAGCGAACATTTCGTTCTCATCAACTGGCTTCAATAAATTCTTACCTTTGAGTTGGTGAATCTCAAATGTTATGGGTCTTCCTTCTTGTATGAGTACTAATCCTGTGCCATGTCCTGAAGCATCACATTCGACAATGAATCTTTCAGAAAAATCTGGGCTAGCTAGGACCAGAGTTGTGCACATGGCTTCCTTTAGTTGCTCAAATAACCTTGTCACTACTTCATTCCATTGGAAAGAATCCTTCTTTAACAAAGCTATGAGAGGAGATTCTATACTACCATAATTATTTACAAATCATCGATAATAACCTATAAGCCCTAAGAAATCTCATTAGTTCTTAAGGGTCTTAGGAATTTTCCACTCTACAATTGCCTGGATCTTATGAGGGTCCACCTTGACTCCCTCATGTGACACAATGTGACCTAGGTACTCCACTTATTTGAAACCAAAGACACACTTGGATGGTTTAGTATACAAATGATTTTGCTCCAAAATGTCCAACACTTGATTTATATGCTACAAGTGTTCCTCCCATGTTTTACTATATATTAAGATGTCATAAAAAATACCAAAATAAATTTCTCCAAAAATAGCCCAAAGATAGAGTTCATCAAAATCTAAAATGTCGATGGTGCATTTGTAAGACCAAAAGGCATTACCAAAAATTCATAATGGCCATCATGGGTTCAAAATGTTGTCTTATGTAAATCCTCCTCTCTAGTTATGATTTGATGATAACCCAAACGAAGATCATGTTTTGAAAAATAAACAACAACATTAAGCTCATCTAATAAATTATCAATTAATGGAATAGAAACTTATCTTTTATGGTGAAATTTTTAACCTTCCTATAATTTAGGCACATCCAAGTTTCATCCTTCTTGTGCACCATTACCAAAGCAGATGACTAAGCACTCTGACTATGCCTAATAATGCCTACATCAATCGTCTCCTAAACTATCTTCTCAAGCTCACTTTTTGTTCATATGGATATGTGTAGGGCCTCATGTTGGGTAGTTGGCTACATGGTACTAGTTGAATAGAATGATCATGATCTCTCTTAGGAGGCAATCATTTCAGCATCTCTTTAAAAACTACTGAGTAATTATCTATAATTGCTTTTAGATCTAATGGTATAGAATCCTTTGAGTGATATGCTTCTAACTAAAATAATTGGGCCACAAACCAATCTGCCCCTTTCTTAAGCATCTTTTGCATTTGGTAATCTAACTTACCCTCTATGGAGACTTTGCATGCAACCCTATAGTTCTATTGTCCTTCCTTCTGATTGAAAGTGCATGAATAGTTCTTGGAAGTTCAACTCAATTTTTCCCAAAGTAGTGAGCCACTGAACTCCCAAAACAATATCTATTGCACCCATGGAGATAGCATACATTGGGAAATCAAGATGATAATATCCCATGAATAATTTAATGCTATGAAATTTACCTAAACAACTAACAATACCACCATTTGCAATCAAGACCTAAAATTCTGGAGCTGAAAATATAAAATAATTTAGACAAGTAGTGAACTTTTGTTAATGAAGTTATGAGTGCTACCTAAGTCTATCAATATTGTTACTCTTTCTTTCTTTGAGAAACCCACTACCTTGAGAGTTTGTGGGGTGCTTAAACCTGAAAGTGCATGACAAGAAATGATTGGTTGAGTTACTCTTGACTCCTCATCTATCACATTATCACCCTCTAATATTGGTTCCTCCTCCTCTTCTTCCTCACTCGATCCTTCAATGTAGAATAATTTCTTTTTAGTGCATTTATGTCCTCTTCTATATTTGCTATCATAGTTAAAACATCATCTTTTTGCTCTCTTCTATTCAATTTTTTGTGGTGTCAATATAGTAGGCTGAGGAAGTGACTGTGTAGGAGTGCTTTTATCTCTTATATTTACAAAACCTTGGTTTTTATTAACCATAAATTTTTCCTCTACTTCCCTTTCCATAATCATTGCTTGAGAGATGGAATTTGGATGGAACATGCGTACCTCATATTTAATGTGATCCTTTAAGCTACCAATGAATAACTCCAAAAAAATTCTATTGCCACATTTTCTACTCTTAAGGACAAAGTGCATAATTGATGAATGTAATCCTTGACCATATCTGTTTGCCTTAATTTGGTATTCTAATTGAAGTAGCTATCCATAAGATTATCACCATAATGTGTTATGAGTTCTTCTTGGAAAATAGACCAAGTGAAAACACATCCCTTTGCTTTCTTTTCTTCACATGGCCAATGATACCAAATAAATTGGTTGGGTTCCAAATATAAGGAAGCCATGGCCACCTTTTACTGACATGGAACATGGTGAATATCAAAGAATTACTCCATTTGATAGAGATAATTGGTATGACCTTGACCATCAAACTTTTGTAAATCCAACTTTGGTGTGAAATTCCTAGCCATATAATGAGTGGTGTGATGATCCATCTTGAGATCTAATTCAAACCCAAAAGAAGCCTTCCCCTTAGGAAACTCCTCTTCCTCCCAATCCTAGTGTTGTGACTCCTTATGTTTGGAAAATCTAGGATGTTTTCCATCCAAAAGTGTCTCCATCATTGGCTTAGCCAACCCTTTCATTTGTTCGGACACAATGGACAAGATTTCATCATTCATCTTTTTGTTTTCTTTCTAAATGAGTTCATGTAAATTTTAATTTTCTTTTTGAACAACACCCCATTTTCCACATCCTCCTTGCCTGGAGTTTTTCTAGGTGTGGCAACATTCTTTTTGCCTCTTGTTCAAGGACCCGCCATGATAGGAAAAATTAAATTTGGAATAAATCACACAAAACAAATCCAATCAATCTAAAATTTTTACTGTAACTTACCAGCTTGAAAAATCCTCCAAGAAATGCATTAATGTGCAACCTTTAGAGTGAAATTGGTGGATAATTTCACAATAACTTGGTCAAATCTGATCCCAACTCACAAAAATATGTCCTGGAGTAGCTTTAATATTCCCTTGAAAAACCCACCAAAAGTCTTGAAAATACTCATTAAAATAAGAGATATATGTGCTTCCCAAATTAAGCTCCCAAAAAAAAAAGCCTTGTTTTTGCCTTCACAGTGCCAAGATCATGCTCTGATACCACTTGTAATGAAATAACCTGCACAAAAAGGAATATAATAGGAAATATTCTATAAATACTCGATAGTAACTAAAAATAACAAGCTACTTCAAGGGGCCAAACCTCCAAATATCTCCAGTGAAAACATAATTCGTAATATGATGAACACAAACTTACTACTAGCTCCTATATATACCTAATTAGGCCTTGGCTACCACCCATGCCAACTTACATACTCAAATATAACCCCTAGGCTGACCTAATAACCTATAATTTATGATAATAATTATTATATATCATAATTAAGAGTTAAGGTAGCAACAAGCCAACTACTCATAACCCTATACACACTATAGGATTAAGGACATAGTAGTGAGAGATCTTTTTTATATCTTTTAGTGTTTAGCTTCCTCTTAAACTATCACTTAAGGGGGGCTGTTACTGTGAAAAGTGCTTTTACCTATCTAGCTTGACTAGGACATATTTAGACTACACTTAAGCTCACTTAGAGGTTATTTAGAATTTCGTCTCACCTCATATGCACACAACATGTGTCCTCATACTTGTCTCAAGTAAGTCCACATGTATCACATATTTGGAGGGGTAGTTAGACTTTCAATCCTACCATCTCATCTCATTATCCTTGTCTTTATATAGACGGTCTCTATTATACTTTTATATTCTCCACAATTTGATAATTGTATGATAGTTATTTGGCTTTTTATTTGTGCAATTCATCTTTGTTGAAGTTGTTGGCTTCTTGCAATTGATCTTGGCTACTCCGACAACTTGTAATGCCAAGCATTAAGTTCTAGATGTAGACACTATTTTGCATGAATTTAGTTTTGTCTTTAAAATCAATGAAGCTAGAACCAATAGAATTACAAATAACTTGTTTTTCCAGTTGGGGCATATGGTATTATGGAGTAGAAAGTTGAGGATTGTCATCTAACATTGTTGTATCACTAGTAGTCATAGAAATGCCCATGACATGCTCTAAGTAATGGACACTAAAGGATGAGTGGCATCTGAATCATGAGAAAGATGCACTTTACACCATGTATTACAATAATGCATACAAGTATACTCTAAACAATGACATATCATAAGAGTAGTAGCATATTATATCATTCTAAAACATGTGTAAAATAGTTTATTTGAAACTAAATAGGCAATGAAATGCTATAATGTACATGTAAGTAAGATGAATTAGTTAGAGATTGTGAATATATAATAATCATCAAGAAACTCCATGTTGGATATATAAATAAAATGAGTATCACAAGAAGCATGAACCTAACAATTAGTAAAAAAGACACATCAAAGAATACAACATCATAGAAATACAATCAATTCCAAACACATTAGTAGATGTATTTTCATAAGAGTGCACATTTTTTAGTTTACATTTCAAATTGGAATTAAAATGGACATATTCAAAGATCAAATTAGAATTTAATGAGAAAATGAAAGAAGGAAGACCCTAGGGCAAATCACTAAGTTCAGTATGATATCACATGCTACAATCAATTTATATGATATAACTTAGCTCATAAGCAATAAATAATAATTAAACCTAGATTAATTAAGACAAAATACTATAAATGTAAATGATAAATTGAAATAGGTTAAAAGATCTTAGCTCTTTTATCAATTTTCTAGAGTCACAGATGATGATTTTGATGTACATTATGCTTGATGATCAAAATAAAAAAAACTAGGACTGGATTTTCATTGCTCAAACTATGATTAATTTGCATTCCTAATGAGGGCCTCCTTAAGACTATATTGCACCTATAGTTTATTCTAGGTAAACATTGTGTCTATGTAGATCATTTGTCTACTAATGTCATTATGATATTCTCATATTCATATGTACCTATGTTTAAAATGGGAGTGGTGTTGAAAATTGACATTAATTATTTTATGTCTAAGGTTAGGTTTACAACTTCCTTGATAATGAGACATACTCCAAGGTTTATGGCATTGAGGATAATTCTTGCACTAATGTAATGAAAAAATATGTGCTTCATGATTCTATTCTATCATTATTTCTCATAAGTACTAGTGACCTAGGACTATTTATAAATACATAATTATAGATGTTAAAGTTGAATTTAATCCAATCTAAGGGAAAGGATTTAGCAGCTAGTGAATCAAGACCATTGAGAATTGGGAGTGGCTAATTGGTTGATAATTTTAAGTGGTAGTTTGTGTTTCAAACAAGATAAACAAGCCAAAATGGTGAGATTCAAAACTAGTACTAATTCTCTCAAATAGAAAATAATATCATTCCATCAATCACCTCATTCACACATAAAAGTGCTAACTAATTATTTAAATAAAAATTTAAATCACCTCATTTACACAAAAAAGTGCTATATAGTCACTAGTACTTCTAACATTATTCGTTCACATTTTTTTCTTTATTAAATAACTATGCTATACATATCATTTCATAATAATTTTAAAATAAACTAATGAAAATAATTAAAAATATAATATAAAGTGACACGTATATTTAAATATATATCTTCGATTAACATTAAATATAATAAAAATAATAATTCTTATGAAAGCTAGAATTGAATTAAAAAAAATTTACCATAAAGTAAATGTGAAATTTCACACTACAATTCCAAAAGATTTTTATAAAAAAAAATTCCTTTCAAAAATTTATGAATAGTTGAAGGACTATGAAAGATTTGTAAAGTTTTAAGAAAACATATTATTTGGTTTTTTTAGTTAATTTATGTTTTATTTATAATTAAGTGTTAATTCTTATTTACCATTACTAGATATTGCAACTACAAGAAGAAATCAACAATCTCCAACAAGAGGCATGTTGTTCCTTACCATTTTTAAACCTTTTTGTTTTGGACATAACATTGTTTTAAAAAAATCTAGAATGGATTTTTCGATGCCTAAATCCAATGACTGCCACTTATTTGTTAACAGAGGAATCCAATTACTGAGCAAGATCTCATTCATCAAGGAATATCTAAATATCCTTTCCTTTGGATTGAACAACCAAGTCATGAAGTACAATCTCACGAGAGTACATGTATTCCTACAAATCAAAAAATGAATAATGAAAATGCTTTGTATTATGGTGAACATGATACTTCTCTACGTTTGAGGTATGCATATATCTACAGTTATAAAACTTATTAATATTTTAATTTTTTTAACTAATCAATTTGTACACTTTTGAAACAATTCCATTGTCTTGTTTCAGGTTAAAGCATCCCTATTAGAACTTGGGAGAATGATGTGATGTCAGTTTCTAGTAATTTAAACATCGTTATATACTAGAGTTGGAGCTCTTTAATTTGTATCATTTAAGATTTCAATTTATTGTTGTTCTTTGTACAACTATTTTATGATTGTAGTCCTTATGATGCTTTGGTTTAGGAATAATTTGTTGTTGTTATGACTCTTAATACTATTTAGTAGTGATTATTTGTTCTTTAAGTTTTCTACTATAACGTATTTGGTTGTGCATATATAACAATAGTGATTGTTTGTTCTTAACTATTTTGTAATCTATTTGGTTATGCATGCACATCTATCAATTGTGATCTGTAATGTATTATCTATAAATTGGATTATATAACTTTCTAATTTTTTATGAATATTTCCTTTATTAATTTTTAAAATACTAAAGAGATAATAGTATAGTATCACAAAAAAATGATGAGTGGTAGATAGGAACACCCACACATTTGATGTAGGATATAGTCTAATACAAACATGAAAAATATCAAATGGCCAAGCCCACAAATTAAAAAAACTTAGAAGTGAAAGTACCATTAGTAGGAGGGACATTATCATCTAGTTTTCCCCAAACATCACTAAGGAGTGAAAAATCATCAATAGGTGCCTAGATAGTGAAATAACCCCCCTCCTTATGAGAGCCATTTGTAGGCTATTGAGAATGAATAGGAGAAATTAGAAACTCAAGGTGAGGGAAATTGCTAGAATTTTTCCACCCAAGAGTACCATGCCCATGAGAAGAGGCAAATGGTGATTGAGAATCCTTAGACCAACCATGAGCTACATTACTCCTATTTCTTTGAGATTGTGATCCATGGGATTGAGCACCATGATCTCATCTAGTAGATTGGATACAACCATGCCAATGCCCTCGACGAGGGGAGGAGGAAGGAAGTGAAACTATAGAAATAGCGCATGGTTTATTAACCTATTGATCAAGAAGCTCATATAAATGTTCCAAGTGTCAAGTGCAACCTCGCTAGCTTGCACCTAATTTTGTATAAGCACATTAGAGAAAACCATAGCTTTAGTATACAGAGAGAAATGAATATCAATCAAGCAAATAGAAAAGAGAGATAAATTTCTATCTTTTCAAATATTGAAGAGGATTCCCACCTTTAAAGCATGCCAAATCTTTCTATGTTTGAAAAGAAGACAAGGTTAGTCCCCTAACAAAATCATATTCCATGAGAAGGGATTAGGTCAAAAGGGTCTAAAGAAACCATGAATCCAACTCCAATATTTAATTCCTTTCACAAATTTATGAATACCTTAAGGACTTTGAAATACTTATAGAGTTTTAATAAAATATATTATTTGGTTTTATATAATTAACTTATATTTTATTTATAATAAAATATTAATTCGTATTTTACCATTACAAGATATTGCAACTACAAGAAGAAATCAACAATCTTTGACAAAGGCATGGTGTTCCTTACCATTTTTAAACCTTTTTTTATCACATAACGTTGTTTTAAAAAATATAGAATGGATTTCCAATCCCTAAATCCAATGACTTCCATTTATTTCTTAATTGAGGAATTCAATAATCAAGCAAGATTTCATTCATCAAGGGATATCTAAATATCCATTCCTTGGTAGTGAACAACCAAGTCATGAATTACAATCTCATGAGAGTACATGTATTCCTACAAATCAAAAAGTGAATAATGAAAATTATTTTTATTATGGTGAACATGATACTTCTCTACAGTTATGGTATGCACATATCTATAGTTATAACACTTGTCAATATCTTAACTCTTTTAATTAGGAAATTTGTACACTTTTGAAATAATTCCCATGTCTTGTTTTAGGTTAAAGTATCCCTATTATAACTTTGAAGAATGGCATGATGTTGGTTTCTTGTAATTAAAACATTGTTATATACCAGAGTTGGAGCTCCTTAAATAGTATCATGTAAGATTTCAATTTATGGTTTTTCTTTGTACAACTTTTTTATGACTTGTAGTCTTTATGATGCTTTGATTTATGAATACTTTGTTATTGTTATGATTGTCAATACTATTTAGCAATAATTATTTGTTCTTTAAATTTTCTATTATAATCTATTTGGTTATGCATGCACATCTTGATTAGGGTGGAAAAGAGAAATCTAGCCTAAAAGTTTAAACTAGGTCAAACCCTCTTCCATCTAACATTGAGACACAAATCGAGCTTGGCTTCTACCCATGAAGGAGAGCCAAAATATAGGGTTTTTATCACTTTTTTGTATAGAGGAGTATCAACCAAAACTAACTAAGTAAACTAGTGAAAAATATGAAACCCTAATTTCACACTTTTTTGCACAAAATTTATCCCCCACTTTAGTGTGGTATGAAATTATGTTTGAACTCATACTAAAGTAAGGAGAAGATAGATTTCAAACACAAAAAGATAGAAGCCAAAGAATTCCACCAAGTTGTGGACTATTAGTATCCCCAAGCTTATGATTCTAAGGTTGAAAACACAAGCATAGAGATTTTCAAACACACAAGACATTGCAACATAATTCACACATACATAGAGTACTAAAAGAATACATATGAATACATGCAAGAGACACACAATACACAAAGGTAAACACGCCATACACAACACATACATGCCTGACGTGAAGCATACACATAAGGCATAAAGTATACATAGAAAACATAGAAGACAAAAAAACACATGGAATCATGAAGAAATACAAGTTCAAACAATACATTAAAAAAAACATGGAATCAAACACACAAGGCACATGACTCTAACACTAGCTTTCTCTTTCACTAGGGGTCATGTGAAAAGAAGTGCCTTCGTGGATCACACAATAGTAAGGATCAATGAATTACTAGGTGATTGTGACAATTCACATGAAGCACACGGGCTAGCAAACTTCATTTTAGTAGGTGACTCATCGACCAAATAGAAACATCATGGGCCAATGAGGACTGCTGAATCACTAGGTGAGTTCCATGCCAACTATAAAAAACATGTAACCAAAAGATCATAGAGCGATGCATGGCCCCACCTAAAATTGATTGCTAACTCCTATCAGGGAGTAATTGCTTTAAGGTAGAATAAACCACAAGATAGGCACGAGCACTTTCTAGAAGAACATTCCCATATGATATGTGTTCCCAAAAAAATACATCGTAACAAAGGGTTTCCCCCACAAAAGGCAAACCGAGGCAATGTTTTGAGCATGATACACAATGGCTTGTGTAGTCATGGTATGATGTTGAGCATAGAAACAAGGTATCACATAAATCATGTCATCAAAGAAACATAAGTTACATTGAATAATAAAAATTACTAAAACAAAAGGGATCTACCTGACTGGCATCAGTATATAAATGGGTGTATAATATGATTATAAATATTAGGAACTGTCTAATAATATGCCACTTCAAAAGGCTTGACTAAAAAAATGGAGCAGGGTAAAGTTCACAAATAGAGTCGTAGAAGCAATGCAAATAGATTTTGGGTTCTTTGAGAAGAATATGGAGGCCTAAGAAGTGGGAATCCACAAGGAGGTGGAGGTGACCTAGAGATTGGCAAAGGTGGAGTGAGACAATTGGAAAAGATCTTAACAGGATCAAACGTGATTGAACTTGGTCACAAAAGAGTAAGGACTAAGCATAAAATAGATCTTTATAGTAGGAATGGGATCCCAACTAGATGTTGGCAAAATGGTCTTCAGAATAGGGGTTAGAGGTATGATGGTAACGAAGGCTTTCATAAGGGGCAAAATTGATCCCTATGAAAAGTCCAGGATGCAAAATGTTTGTCATTCCAGAGGACTACATCATAGAAGCAGTAGATCGCTATAAGGATCAGACACTCTTGGTGAAATGATGTGGATAAGGATGCTCCAATACAGAAATAATGGAGTGGTGGATTTAGATGTACGCAAAAAGGGTAAGTATCTTCCACTTAGCTAAATCATTTTTCCTATTAGAGTGCATCACAAGGGAGTTGAAAATGGACATTTTGTATGGGGATCCAATATTCTTTAATGGTTCGAGTTTTAACCAGGTAAGCTGGTCTCTTGCATTTGATCCCATGAAACACAAATTTTCCAAAACCCTTGTTTGGGCAAGTCTACAAGATCTACCAGCTAAGTTTTGGAATATAAAAGCCCTAACTAAAATTGGGGATGAACTAGGGGGCTTTGTTGGGATTAAGGAGGACTTTTTGAATGGGAAAACTGGATCAACAACAAATATATATGTCGAAGTGGACACAATCCTAGGCTTGTATAGAGAATTGGAAATTGTCACAAAATTTGGGAAATGGTCTCAAAAAATTTTAAGAGGATGGTCGCAATATGGGGAGATGTCTAATGAGGAGAAGTTTCAAAGCTGGAACATCTGGGGTCCAGACCATGGATAAACCTCACCTAAGACAAGGAGAAATAGATCAAGAAGTTAGGGGGACTACCCCTAAAAAGGATAACCAGAGGCTAAATAAGGAAAAGGAATTGTAGGAAGATCTCTAGAGGGCTAAGGATAGGAGTGTTTCATTCATGGAAGAAGCAATGGTTAACATGGATTATCAAGATATGGCGGATTCTACAAGTGTCTCTAGTTCCCCCAGGCATAAAGAAAACAAGACAATAGAGGGGGGTGAGAAGGACCTCTCTAAAGAAAATGAGCACACAATGGATGGGGGTTTTAGGACAACAATCTCTCCTATAGAATAGAGGGAAGAGAATACACTTCAAACATTAGGGGAGGCTCCTCCTTCGTTTGGCATGAATCCAAAAGGTGTCTCTTTTGGAGGAGTAGGTTATGGAAGAAGCTTGTGAACTCATGGATAACCTAATTTCCAAAAAGGAAGTTTTGGAGTCCTTAGATGAACATCAATATGAACATGCAGAATTAGGATCAGAACATTGGAATATGATGGGTGATGAGGAGGTTTTGATTGAGAATGAACATGACCTTCTGTTTGATTCCACTAAAGATAAAGAGGTTGAAGGGCAAATGGAAATGAGGGAGAAGTTAGGGCTAGATTCAATTCCATCCAAATAGCATACTCTGGATTGTTGGTAGAGGAAAACCTGTGGAAGGAAGTCTTCCAAATAGATTAGAGTTAAAGATGGAGAGGCAAAAGGATAGACTAAGATTTCATGGATGCTGAGATTAGGGAAGGGGACTCCCCTTCCTTGAAAGCCATGAGGCTCATAACATGGAATGTTAGGGGCTTAAATGCCCCTAATAATCAATAGCTAGTTAGACATAGGATAAAGATAAGCCAAGGAGAAATCTTCCTTCTTCAAGAAACAAAATTGACCAGCGTTGATTTTGATAATTTTTAGAAAAAGTTGAAGAACTAGAGTGGACACTCAGTCCAAGCTCAAGGGGCTTCTGGAGGATTGTTGATTTTTTGGCATGAGAAATTAGTATCAATATCCAAAGTTGAGGAAAATCAAAATTGGATACCATGCAAGGTTGATAGTTTTAGCTCTAATTTGGAAATTTTGCTGATTAATGTGTATGGTCCTAATGGCTACATACAAAAGAGAGAAACTTGGCATGAATTAGACAACTTTTTGGCTAGAATGCAATAACACCACATAATATTAGGTGATATTTCAATTCCATCCTTAGTTTAGAAGATAAAAGAGGTGGAAAAGGAAGAGCCTCCCAATCCCAAAAATACTTTGTTGATTGGGTTGGTAGGAACAATTTAATGGAGATCCTCCCTTCGAATGGAAAGTATACCTAGACAAATAGAAGATTGGGTTTCAGTCATATTGTAAAAAGGTTGAAAAGATTCTTTTTTGGAGGGGATCTTTCATCTTTTTTCTTTGATTTAGTCAGTTCCATTGTGCCATGTTCAAGTTCTGACCATTTCCCAGTTCAATTGGAGATTCTGGGTGAAAAGAAGCCACCTCGAAGCCCCTTTAAATTTAAAAATATGTAGCTGTAGGAGCCAAATTTTTTGAAATTGGTTAATGAATGGTGGAATTGGGACTTCAGTGAAGGTTCAAAGATGTTCATATTCATTACAAAGTTAAAAAGATTAAAACATAAGTTAAAAGAGTAGAATAAATAGCACTTTAAGGACATCTTTGCTAGCAAAAGAGATATTGAAGAAAGACTACAGGAGTTGAAAGACAAGGTTACCAAAGATGGGATGGATCAAGCAAGCTTCCAGGAGGAAAAAAAACTTATGTCAGCACTTGAAGATATTTTGACAAAAGAAGAAATGTTTTGGAGGCAAAAATTAAGAGAGGTTTGGATAAAGGAATGAGATAACAACACCAAGTTTTTTCATAACAGCACCAAGAAGAGGAGAATAGTTAACCAAATTTCTTGCCTCAAAAGGTAAGATAATTCAGTGGAAGAATCCCCAATAGGTATAGATGGAATGGATGTCACTTTTTTCAAGAATTTACTATCAGTAGAAGAATGGTCTCATCTTCAACCTCAAAGGGAGCTGTTGCAGAATATCCCAAAGTTAATCAAAGATGATCATAACAAATTTCTAACTTGGGATTTCTTGGAGGAAGAAATCAAGTCAGTGCTCTTCAAGATTCACCCAAACAAGGCACCTAGTCTAGATGGATGGCCGGCATGATTTTTTCAAAAATACTAGTATATTATTGGAAAAGATATGACAGAGGCCATCAATGCATCATGGAAGTTAGGACATCATCTAAGGGAGTTAAACAACACCTTCATAGCCTTGGTACCAAAGAAATAGGAAGCTACATCTTTAGATGAATTTAGACCTATCTCCCTTTGCGATACATTATATAAAGTGATGACCAAGGCAATGGCTAACAGACTTAAGACTATCTTGCCAGACATCATATTGGAAGAACAGACTAGTTTTGTGCCAGGCAGATCTATTCTGGATGGAGTGATAATTGCCCAAGAAGTGATTCATTCTATTCAGTCCACCAAGAAGTCAGGGATGATTGTCAAATTAGATATTAAAAAGGCATATGACAAAGATGATTACATTTTTGTTTTAAGACAATTGAAGCATTTGGTTTTAGCAAAATGTGGTTGAACTAGGTCTTTCCATGCATATCCACACCAAGAATCTTAGTCTTAGTTAATGGATCTCCTAAGGGCTTCTTTGAATCTTTGAGAGGAATTAGACAAGGGGACCCATTGTCCCACTGATTATTCATAATCATGGTGGAGCCTTTAGGAAGAGCAATCTTGAAACAAGTCAATTCTGGTAGTCTACAAGGGTTAGAATTCACAAGTTCATTACCGCCAGTTTCTCATCAGTAATTTGCTGATGATACAATGTTGTTTGGAATAGCAAAGCATAGAGAAGATTTATGCCTCAAGAACCTCCTAAACCTTTACAATATGGTGGTAGGCCAAGAGGTTAGTAAAGAAAAATCTCAAATTTTCTTTCTTAACATTGACTTTTAGATGGAAAAAGATGTTTTACAGATCTTGGGTTTCAAAAAGGGGCATCTTCCAGGCACATATTTAGGCTTACCCATAACCAAAGGCCTGAGATCATCAACCTTCTGGGATAGTTTGACTTAGAAGATGGGGGAAAAAATTGCCTCTTGGAAAGGAAAATGGATTTCATCGGCTGGAAGGCTGACAATGATCAAAGCCATCATCTCAACAATGCCAATTTATATCATGTCATGCTTGGCTCTTCTAAAGGGAGTAGATAACAAACTTGATCAAATCATGAAAAAGTTTTTTTTGTAGGGCACAGAGGAAAAGGACAGGATAGCTCTTGTGGCTTGGGATAAGCTTTGCAGATCTAAGAAGGAAGGTGGGGTCATCCTGAGAAACCACACAATTCAAAATAAAGTGTTGGGGGCCAAACTAATTTGGAAGATGCATAGGGAACCTCATAGGAAATGGGCCTAGATTTTAAACAAGAAATACTTGGGCAATGTCTCTTTGGAAGAGATTCTAACAGCTACAAATACCCCAAAAGGATCTAGGATTTAAAACTTTTTTATTAGCTCCAAATCAGTAATCACGGATTTAATATCATGGGATGTTCATGATGGAAACAAACCTAAATTCTAGTCTTATTCTTGGGAAAGATATCTGAGATTGGATGAAAAATTTAGGCATTCTGCATATAAAGGAGACCCTTTGCAAGGTATGGGGGACTAAGGTCAAAGATTACATATCCCAGGATTCTACGGATGGGGTTTTAAGATGAAAATGGAGGGATTTTTCAATGTTCAATTTCAATCTTCACGAGGTGGATCACCTAAACTAGGAACAAAAGAGAAAAATTTTGGTTTTTTGACAAGGAGAGGACTCCATAGTTTGGTGTGGTTCAAAGTCTAGGATGTATTCAGTTAGAGAAGGCTATGCAAATTTGGCTAAGATACAAGGAGGTATCAGGAGCAACATCCCTTTTCAATATTGTCAGAATAAGTTTAGAATTCCAAAAGCGGGATTATTCATTTGGGCAGCTTTAAAGAAAAGGATTCTAACTACTGAGAGATTTAGGAAGATTGGGTTTCTTGGTCCTTCCTGATGCCCATTGTGTAAAGCTCAATAGGAGATAGTGGAACACATACTTTTGGGTAGCGAATTTTCTTTTGAATGTTGGAGGTGGTTATGTGTGAAGCTAGGTTGGAAAAGTGCTCTTCCCAATGACATAATGACTTTATTTCAATACTGGCCCAACATCAAACAACATTCTACTTTTCATTGTTTATGGTTGATATGTCCTACAATTTTAATCTGGGAACTATGGAAGGAACAGAATAGAAGATTGTTCCAAGACAAGGAAATGAGCCTCAAATCTCTCCAAAATAAGATTGAAGCAAGTATTGCGGAAATAGTTAATAGTAAATTAAACTCCATTAGGCCAAAGGAGGTTGTTTGTCCGATTGGGATGCAATCATACGGTTGTAATGGGATGGTTTGAGAATTCCTAGTCTAGATTGGTCGGTCCCAATAGAAATGAGCAGCGTAAAAAAATGGTTTGGAAAGAGCCATAAGTGGGTTGGGTAAAGCTAAATTTCGATGGCTTCGCAAGGGGCAATCTGGGTGTCTCAGGGGCTGGTTATATAATTCAAGATTGGCAAGGAAGACCTTTAGTCGCTTCTGCTAAACCACTTTTGGAGAGCACTAATAATGAAGCAAAGTTCAAAGCTCTATTACAAGGGCTGCATTTATGCAAAAATATCCAAGTCAGGATAGTAGAAATTGAAGGAGACTCAACTATTGTCATAAGTGCCATAAGAATAGGGAAGACTCTAAATTGGAAGTTAAATGCTCTCTTGGAAAAATCTCAAAGAATGTTGGAGGACATAGAAGCTTATATGGTAAATATTGTCTTCCAAGAAGGTAATGGTGAGGCTAATTCCTTAGCCAACAAAGGGGCCAACGACATTGAAGAAACAATTATTTTAGGAGATGTAGATCTTTTAATTCCCATTAATTAGAAATGTTTGGCAATAATACTATGGAGGTATACGGCTAGAAGCAATTAGTAGTATGTATTCTTTGACATGATTGGGTACTGTTTTCAAAGTGTGGGAGCCAAGCTTCTTCGAGTGACATTAATGAAACCAAGTTGGCTTTAGAGGAAGTGGTCTATTTAATGAGGATCAAAGTAGAGTTCTCCATACAACAATAGTTAAGCTTGCTTGCAAAGTAATGGAGACACTAATTTGCCTTCATAGCGCTTGAAGGCAAATGGCCTTTTTGGGCTTCATAACTAATTCAAGGCTCAAGGAGATAACAAAGCCTCACAAGATCCTCTGTTTGCATTTTCTATAGATGGAGGTAGTGAAAATGGTGTTAGGGCAGGATTTTTTGATAGACAAGAATCGATACAAAGTCAACTCAAATATAGCTTCCTAGTTTTTGGCATCATTGCTAGATCTAGGGGGCACAAAGGAAGATATCCTCCTTCTATTGCATGAAGTTTTAAACCAAAGTTCCTAGGAAATGATTTGGAGGTTTTTTTCTGGGTAGAGTAGAGCATGGGGATCCCATGGGCCTCCAACTTATCGATGTTGACCCTTCTAAATTTAAGGGTTCCATGCCAGTCTTTTCTTCTCAACATGTCCGACAGAGCCCTTGATTGTCACTGCCTTTGGGCCACCATCGAGAGGAGCTTTCTAAGGTGTTATCACATGATTGATCTAGAGCTGAATGGGAAATTGATATTATGCTTTGCAGAGATGGTGGAGAGTGGAGACTTAAATATGGTATTCCCTAATTAGTTTTCTAGATTTTGTTGTAAATATTTTTGGTGTCAGGCTGTGACCTTTGTGGGAAGCATATGGATATCGATGGTTAAATTTTTGTAATAGAGGTGAAATTCTAGGGACTCTGTTATCCCTCTCAATTGTATGAAACTTTTGAATCAATATCAATACAATATCCCACTCTGCGGTTTAATGATAAAAAAATATTAGGAACTGTCATCATCTGCCAGTTGGTAAGACTATGGAGACAAAGGAAGAAGTATCACATGAAATCAATTAAAAACCTTGGGTTAATAAGGAAGAATTCCAAACCATCTTATGCCTTGCGTTGTCCCCAAAGGAAGCAACAATGCAACTTACAACATATAGAAGAATGATGATACAAATAGAGAGAATGTCACAATGAATTTTAGTCCCTTTGTATCCTTGCACCTACAAGGGTGTCAAGGGTCATCAAAAGAGGTCTTAACAATAAATGACAACATAAGTAAAGCATCAAGAAACACATTATAGGGAAAACAATCACATGCACTCATGACATAATAGAAATAAGGGCCACACTCATGAGTTGGCCTAAAGCAAATCATCCTCCTCCCAATCTTGTTCATCACCAATTTGGGAAGGTGGACAAATACAATAGGAACTATAGCAAGTGTGGTATAAGGAACAAGAGCAATACTTGTATCATTATTATTTTCAAGTTTCCTATTGGAATATAGCACGATAGGTTCTACAGCAGGTTGTGAAGCTTTATCCTTCTCTAGAGGAGACAAAACACTAGTAGATATCTCTTTTGCATCTGTCAGTCATGAATGCTTGTGAGGAGGGAGATTCTCCTCTCTTGTGGCAAGGTGAGCCATAGCACGATGATGCTTCTTTCTTTCTCTTACAATCTTATTTCACTTAGCTTTATTTGTGATGATTGTTAAGGCCCAAACCATAGTATCTTCCAACGTGTGTTCATTTTCTTCCTTTGCTTCAGGAACATAAGGAAAAATAATAGGAACCACCAAGGATTGGGAGACCATGGGGGGAGGGTTCCTCAATGCAGGTTTCTCTATCTTCTCAACTTGTGAAATAGGTGGAAGTATGTGAGTATCCATAAGCAGTTGAGAAACCTTAGGAAATAATACACATGCAATCGATTGGATTCCACTTGTCTTTGTAGAGGCAGGTGGGACAAAAGTAATATTATGATTGTGGGGAGATCTATTTTATGCTTGACAATTGCCTCATTTTCCTTGGAGGGATGGTAGAGGGGGAACCTTAGCATATCTACCAGACACTTAGGGATAGGGAGGAACCATAATTTGGGCTTAAATTCATTTACCACCTACGAGACAGGGGGAACTACTTTTGTAGCCTTAAAAGATCAAGGAGGTTCAGGGACATCACAAGGATGTATGTTACTAAGTGACAATTCTTCAATTTTTTGTGCTTTAAATTTTTGATATGATAAAAAGAATAAATCCTCTCTATATTGAGAAAATCCATCTAGTTTTGGCTAGAAGTAGTCAAGTGTAAAATGTCCATGTCAAGTAACAGGCTGGTACTGACTGTGATGTACATGCACACATCCCTAAAATGGAAACTTTAAGCACTTATGAGCCATAGAGGGGACTACCTTCATGGAGTGGAGCCATGGGTGACCCAACTTCACATGAAATAAGTTCAATGTGGATATGATGATAAAAGTAACATCCAAGGTTCTTGGCCTAACCTTGATGTCAAGAGGCAAAGCACAAAGAGTTGGAAGGATAGCCTTATCATGTTCTCTAATTGTGATTTCAGATACATCGTAATTATCACAGTTGGAACCATGCATGTAAAGAAACCCTTCGATTACTACATTTACCATGCATATATGATCTATCATAGCACCTCTTATAGGCTTATCATTGATTCGAATGGTGATGTTGATGAGTCCAATTATTATCTCATCTTCTTATGTTTTTATACAAGTTCATAGACATTATCTTATACATATTCCTACACTATGCTATCTTTTATGCTCATTATGCAACCCTAAACCTAATTTAATGTATATGGAAATATGGTTATGATATGATGGATATTACATGATTATGTGTGGGAATGTATGAATTGTAAAGGATATCTATGCTTAGCCATGGTTGTTACTATTGTGTGCATGTTTTGTGACCTAACTCTTTGTAGTTCGAGAAGATAGACTGTAGCCCATAGCAACTGCAAGGTACAGCTCGTAGCCAAAAGAGTTCCTAGACAGTAGAGCAAGGAAGATTCCAAAATAAATTGAGCACATCAACTACAGCATAGAGGCACTTAATGAAGATGATTGTGCATCATTATGACAATAAATAAAGGTGATTGAAGAAGAACATTGTTGCAGTTAGGAATCTAACATGATTGATTCAACTAGTCCACATTCCAATTCTATTACAACAAGAGTCTCAGTTTTAGTTGGACTCTTCTTTCTTTTTCAGTTATTAATTGCTTGGTATTTATCACACTCTGATATATAGGGAGTAGTGATTTATGATTTTAGTTGAGAGACCTTGTTTTAATAAACTTCCCTCGTGCCTATATGTATGTCTCAGTGATTGAGGTAGAGTTAGTTGAAAGTAGTAAGTTGTTCAAGTCGCAGATATAGTTATTATATTTTTTAGGTGTTTTTACAAAGACAATGTTTATTGTTCAATGATGAATTCATGAATAAGATATTTCAGTAGAATCTTATGTGATATTGTGAAGATTGTGCAATGAATGATTTTGAATTATTATGATTGTGTCAATCTAAGAAGCTAGATTTGAGTTAGATAAATGAAGATAGTCACTTGAGAAAGGGCCACTCAAGGTAATTGTCCCACTTCATTTCCAATATGATTACTTTTGTTGTAACAAGTATTTTACAAGTGCATAATTAATTCAATTCTTTGAGATATTCTAGTTTTCTTTAACTTGTTGTACTCTGGAGTGTAGAGTGTAGGTTTAGATTATTAGTATCAAGTTAAACCTTAATATTCATTTCTTGACAATAATTAGTTGTTGTCTTATATTGTATGTACCCGTAGCAATAGTGCTAGCATTTCTTTCTTTACCGTTATGTAGTTTTAAGATTTTCTAGCAAGTGTAACACTATACTAGGATGAGTTAGGTAGTCTTAAATCTTTGAAAGTACATATAGTGCTAGTACCATCACAAGCTTACTAGCCCTGGTCGATAATTCAATGAAGGTCTTTCCAAAGGTTCAAGTGGACTGTTTAGTTAGGGTTTTCCTCTTAATTGTGTGATTGTCACCAAGTTTACTAGACATAGTAAGAACACTACATTTTTTACACCATTTCCTAGGATTGTACTGCTTTCAAAGGTCAGTTCCTATTTTTTCAAGATTTCCTAATTTAAACTTTTTTCTTTCAGTATTAGGATACTTAGGTTTCTTCCCTTCAAATACCAGAACATTTTATTAACATTGTGCAGGAGTCCTTGCTATACAAAGTCATACCTATTGTATGCAGAGGAAGAGAGACACTTTGGTAAGGTTTCTCCCTTCAAACCAACAAGCTAGAGCAGATATTGGTGACTACAGTGATTAAAGCGAGGGTATTATTAAAGAAGAATTTTCTCTTTCACCAACATCTACTGAAAACATAGAGAGGACCTTCCAAACAATGGCTAATGTAGTGGATGAGCCACCAGAACTTGTGACTTTTGAATTTATGATTACCAACCAATAGAGGGCTACTACCATAAAGAATATACCTCCTTCCACATTGTCAGTCTTCTATCGTTTGGTGACTGAGGATCCAGATACATTATTGTTCAAGTTTGATGTCCTATGTAGAAGCTATGACTACATAACTGATGCTCATAGGCTCAAGCTATTTCCTGCAACTTTGAAGGATGTTGCTATGAGATGTGTTGATACTTAAAATTGCGCTGTTTCCAACACCAACATGGGAAGTTTCAGGAATGTGGGACTTGCGACTTGAAATGACCTCCAGATTTTAAAGAAGCTGGCTCTTCCTTATCTCGAATGTATTTTGGGAAAAGGGATAGAAACTAAATAGAATCACAAATGCAATGAAAAGAAAATTAAACTATGGCGATGCGCCTGAATGTGATTCGTTCCTCAACACTAAGAACAGTGAAGCTATCTTCAGGATTCAGTTACATTAAAGAGAAAATAATGCATGATCAATGTAAAAGATGAAAACAAATAGAATCATAGGCTCACAACTTAGAAGATTTTGCAATAACATAGAAAATATCAGCAAAGGCACAAAACTCAGTCTTCTTATTAATTTTCCAGTCACATAAAAGGCATTGATGTATGCACAGTTATACAAACTTTCTAAATCAAGAAAACAGAATAAAGGCAAATGATATTACTGGCCACAACAAAAGATCTTCAAACTTCTCTTAAATCTCTGATAACAATATGTATGCAGAAAATTCTCTATATCTCCTCTCTATGAATCTGTGATCTTAACCCATATTTATAGCATAGAACTGGCTCAATATTGCTTGCATGATCAAATCCCAATGGTCTAACCAAACTGGAACTTAACTGGAAGTGTCTGATAGAAGATATCTTTCAGATCTGAAATGGTTAGACTCTCTACAAATTCATTGGTTGAAACAGATACATGCGGCACTCCCCACTGTGAAATGGGCGAGGACACTTGGCAGCATCCGTGAGTCTTTGCAACTATAAATGCTTGAGAACTATGGCATGCATACACACCCTTTACTTGAAACTCCTTCATCTTTCCAGAAAGAATAGGAACTTGACACGTGGCAACCTCCGCTGCATTAGAAACTAAATGTCGTAGCTTCCGCTATATTGAGCAACAAAACCTTTGAGACAGATGGCACCTTCTACTTGCTTCATATAGAAAACCATCTTATTATTCAAGAGGCGCTAGAAAATGACACTTGGCAGCGTCCGCGGCCCTTGAAAAAAGATACGTGGCACTTTCTGCTTTATTTGTGTCTTTACTGTGTCTTTATATTAGGAGTGCTCCGCCGTTGACATCTGTCATAGTCCGCTGCCTCGAGCCTTTAATCACTTACCAAAAATGGGACCCACCATACCTCTCACCTGAGCAGTTTCAAAAAGGAACAGGGACAGGTGGCACCTTCCACTGCTATTCTAAAGTGATACGTGGTAGCTTCTGCTACACCTTTGAGAAACTTTAGATACTTTTGAGAGTCTCGTGGAAGATAACACATGGCAGTCTCCACTGAGCTTTAGAAACTTTATAGAAACATTTGAGACTCTTTTAGATTCACGCAGACAATGACACTTGTCGTGGTCTGCCTTACTCTTAGCTACTTCACTGGGGCCCACCATAGTCTTTACTCAACAATGAAACAAAAGAAGAACCCGCGGATGTAAACACTTGGCACGCTCCGCAGATATTACAAGGGACACATGGCACCATCCGTGTAACTTAGAGAAACTTATTTAAACCCTCCACAACTACCACTTGGTGCCTTCCATGCTCACTGAAGCTTTGAAACAGGGACCCGCCACAATCTAAGGAACATTAAAGGGGCTTTTGAAACTTCTAAGAAACTAAACCTCGGATGCCGACACTTGGCATACTCCGTAGGTATTACAAGGGACACACGGCACCTCCCGCATAACTTAAAGAAACTTCAAAATGTGTCCCAGCTGATGACACTTGGCGTCTTCTGCTACTTCTCTGGGACTTACGCAAAAATGTGATACCCACGCCCGCGCTGTGTGTCAAAAACCCTCACTGCCAAAATTGAAACGTGCGGAGACAAAAATGGAACTCGTGCAATTGAAACTCAAAACAAAATGTAGAGTATTTTACTCTATAGTTCTTGGCGACCCTGAGGACTTTTGAGCCTGCTCAAAAAGAATCCAAAAATGTATATACAGAGCAAAATTCATAGATTCTGCAAGGCTGTCTGATAAACAGACCATTCAGCATCAGAGAGTCCTTGTTTGTTTTGCAAATCCTAGGAGGCTAAATCAAGGTTAATGATATCCTTGTGTGAAAAACTCTACAAAACATGAACTACAGCCTTCAATTAGAAATCAACCTGGGCCATGGGAATCAAAACAGCTTCCACTTCTGACATTGATGAAGAATCTATTAAACCCTAGAAAACTGACTGGTCATTTTGTCTAGCTAGCAACAAAGGCTTGATTTCATCAACCATTAACACAGTGTTGCTATCAGGGAAAGGGGAGGGAAGACCTAATTGTACCAGATCTTCAATATGCTTCTTCATGTCTTTTACTCCCTCTTTGACCACATCTAGGAGCTCTTTGCAATTAATTGCAGCAGAATTGCAACTGAGAACCTCATTCACCCCTTTTGTAGCAATCATTTTGTCACTGATCCCTGCTGCTGATAATGTTTCATCAGTAGTGTCATGCAGCAGTTGAGAATCTGAAACCCTCAAGGAAACAGTTAACAGAGTGGCCTGAACTGAAGTCTCAACCTTCTCACACAATTGTTGTGCATGTAGCAGGAAAGTTAAAGAAGGTTTGAGTTGAATAATCTCCTCAGAGATTCTTTTCCATACTGATACATATATCTCCTTAACCAGGTTCAACACCCCTGCATTCTTTGGCCTATTAGCCAACTCAAGTGTCAACTGTTTTGATGTTTGTTGCTCGGCTTGAAGTTGGGCCTACATGGCAGCAACATTAATTTGTTCATTCAGCAGCTTCTGCTGGAACTGTGTAACTTGTTGCAAGTTTTCTTGATCCTTCTTCTGTAGCATGGCCTTTTCCTGCCTCAGGGCAGTCAGTGTAGATTTTACTTGTACTAGCTCCTCTTTCAAAGAAGCATTTTGGCTCTATGTAGCATGATGAATCTAATAAGAAATAGTATTTTGCAACTGCTTGTTGAGATACTCTATTTCATCATTTTTTGATTTAAGCTCTATAGCAAGGTTGCCAGAATGTGTCTTTTCTTGAGCTAAATTAGCCTCCACCTTCTGCAACTTCCTTGATAGTTTCAAATAGTCAATAGCTACAGCAGAAGTGGTTTCATTTAGCAGCTCGACAGTGTCCTGTGGTCTGAAAAGTGACATATCCATAGCCACTACACTCATGGTAAAATCCTGGGGCTGCATCTGCTCATTTGACCTGACTACATTTGGTGACAAATGAGTCACAGTTAGCTGCTGCTAGATTGGGTCAAATAGTGACCTCATGTGTGGTACAGCCTAAGCTTTATTATCTTTCTTCCTCTTTTTATCTATCTGGGCTTCCCTAGCCTTCTTAGCAGTGTCTGCTTGAGCTTGGAAGGTAGGGGGAGAGGCAATATACCGTTGGTCATGATGTTAGTCATAAACAAGCATAGAATAAAAGTACACATTAACCTTTATTCATCTTGAAAGATAGGATGAATTCAGAGAATTCATGATCGCAAGTCTCCGATGATTAGGTCTTAATCTTCTGACGTTACTCAGAGGTTGATGTGTGTTGTTGTTTCCATTTTGGGGCTTTACATAAAGTTCATCATCATGACACTGTTTCTGCAATGATTCTTCATAGAGAGGTCATTTTATACAGTTATTTGATTAAATGATGCAGTTATTCAAATCTTTGCATGATATTTTCAATTATACATGCTTGAGCTTCAAATATGCTAAATATTTTCAATTATCTACGAGATGTCTGCATATTTTGTGTTATTTGCTTGAGATTATCAATTATTTGCAATTATGATAGTGAAATGTTCTGAAATTTAAAAGAATTGAAAGAAATACTTCAAATTAATGTTGAACCTTTAGCTTTTGAATCACATGCACATCAGATATAGTCATGAAGAGAAGAAAACCAAACCATATGTTTACCAGGACATTCCACAGCTAGTTACAGTTGATGCTATCTTCAAAGGAATTTGTATGAAAGCAACATATGCAAGTAGACATGCACTCCAAGGGATGCAGCAAATCATAGCATATATCCAAAATTCACACACTGATTACTCAAGATTTACTATGAATTGTAATCAAACAAGTCTTCTCATTCATTAAGTATGCAGAGATATAGATGTATACAAAAAGCTTTGAAATAAGCCCTGAATGTTTCAGCAGACGGATTTCAATTAAGTTTTGAATAATAGAAAAGAGGCATTCTAGCACCTTTTATAGAACAAGGTGAGGAATCCATTACAAGAGATCAACGATCTTGATTTATCTATGAATATCTACGGTCAAGATTTCCCTTTGACTATGTCAACCTTATCAAAATGGCACAAGTTGCCAGCTGGCAACTATATGAAAATACTTATTTTCACCAAGTATCTGATGCTGATATTTACTTTATGTTGTATCATCATCTACCTCATCTGATTCATGTGCACCATCATCATGTGCATCACTTCCCAAACTTTCATCATCCTGATGATGATGACTTCGCATATGAGGCTGCATGATGCTCTAGATCTACTCATATAACTGCACAATTCTATCTATTTCTCCGCCATCCTGAGTCTTTGCTTTGATGATGGTGTGCTTGTGTGCCTCGTATTTGTGTCTACTACTGTCCAGTTTGTCTTTCCTGTTTTGCAGCGTCTCATTGTAATTTTCCATCTTGACTTTGATTCTCATTATTTTATCTATGACTTCTTCTGTCAAGTGAACAAGTGGATCATCAACCACTGATTGGAAGTTGCCGTGTAAAGCTTTGATGGTAAACTCTTCATCTTGATTTTCTACTTTCCCTTCCACTTTTCCTTCCAATGTTTCCAACATTTCTGCCTCAACAGACATTAAATCATGCAACTTCATGCTGATATCTCTCAGTTTGTTATTGCATCTTCTAAGTACTTCACATTCAAATTGAATGTCCTTATACCATATATCAACCAACAAGGCAGTATTACTGTTCAATACCTGCTTGTTGATAAGCAACTGAGGATTTATCCTCCTTATTTCTCCTAGGATGTCTAATATCTTTTCCAATCTATAAGACCTTTTGCCTGTCTGCATGTGCAATTTATCTACCTTTGACCTGGAGTCACTGAGAGTATTCCACCTCTTCAAAGAGGCCTTTACCATTTCCTCTGCATTATCCAATGTGGATAACATCCATTTCCTTAGTACAAATGCCTCATGTTTCATGAGATCTAATTTATTCACCTCCTCTTGAGAAATAGCAGTCAATGGGACTGCATGTTCAGTTGAAGTATCTTCAGTATTAGTTAGCCTTCCTATGTAGGCATGCAACTAAGCAATGTGCTCTTTGTGTTGCTTATTTTTCTCCTTCTCTTTTTTCACCTTCTAAATTAAAGAATCAATAATATCTTTGCCTTCTTGACCCTCTTGGTCTTCATTGGCAAATCCTAAGTCCACTGTGTTGATCTGAAACTCATCCAAGGTAATCTTACCCTTTTCTTTCTCTACAGTAGGTACTGCAATCTGTGCAGTCCTTCTCCCAGTTGTTGGATCCCTCTTAATGGCCAAAGTCATTCTGGCCTTCCTCTTAGGTTTTATTATATCCTCAATAAATAAGGTAGATACATCAAATTCTTGAATTTCAAATTCTACCTCTGCATTTACCTCTTTCTCCAACCACGGAGGTACCTGATCATGTTTCTCCGCATCATCATGATGTTCACCTGTATCTCCTATTTCTGTCAGCAGATGTGATGGAGAAGGTGATTTCCTTAGTTCTTCTTCATGATGCTCACTTTGTTGATCCTGTGGCACATCCTCATGTTGAGGAACTTCTTTCTCCGGAGTAGCATCTTCCTGAGGTGGAGGATCCTGTGATGTATCTATATGTTGATCATGATGATCATGATCCTTTTCTGTTATCACCTCATCTACTTTCAACTTTTCCTCCTGTTGAGGAACATTCTCAATCGTGGATACTTGGGAAGTCTCCTTAGGTGCTGGTGCTGGTTCTAAAACTGCAATTTGTTCTGCACCTATACTACTTATTTCTTGAACTGTAGCAATAGGATCTCTTATTACCTCTTCCTCATCAGCCTTCTTTTCTTAAACTTCTACTATAGTAGGCTCTGCTTATGTATCTTGTTGACTTATCTCTGAAGTATGGCCTTCTAGTTCTGCCATCTTCAATTCTTCTGCAGGTTGCCCCTTGTCAGGTGATCCTGCTGGATGTTCAGGATTCACATCCTATTTCTCTGTTATGTCTATCACCGCAGGATTTGTCACCTCTGCAATCAGTGTATCTAACCCCATTTCTTGGGCTATCTGTTCTGGGATCCTTTCTTTCTCAGTTTCCACTTGCTTTATCTCCTCCAGTATAGTTTGAACTGGTGGAGTCTTGTGAGGGGTCATGTGTGTACCTGCAGCAAGGGTTTCCATCTTTTGTGAAGCCACTTCCTACACAACTTCATCATCAGACAAATTTATTGTCTCGTCTAGCGAGATGTGACCTTCTGCATGTGTCTGGGAGGTTTCTTTCATCTACTCTTCAGCGAGCTCAATCTTGAACTTGACGATGGTAGGAAGTGGAACATTGTGCTGAAGTTCCTTATGCACTTTGCTACTTGCCCCTTGTAACAATGTAGGGGGTTGTCTTATTTCACCTCTCATGGAGGTTCTTTGTTTCTTAGGTGGGGTAGATACCACCACTTGTGAAGCTCTCCTCTTCCTTTTGAATAATAAAGGAGCCTCTTCTTCCTCAAGCTCTTCCTCCATGAGGATATCCTCTTCATCTGGTTTCTTTGAGCATTGACCCTCTTCTTGGGTCTCAGTAATTCTAGCCTCTACTATCTTTCCTTTCTTGGACTTTCTTTTACTTGTCTATGGAGGTGATCCTGATCCTGATCCTGATCCTAATGTTGTTGCCTCTTCAGCTACGAACATTGCCCATTCAATGATAACCCCTTTGGGTTCATTATCTATTTTCTTGCCCCTTGGGGGTCTTTTTCTCTGTTGTTGTTGTGGAAGGAGCCTATCTCCCTTAGACTTTCTTTCCTCATTTATGAAGTCATCATACTCCCCATCAGGAATATCCTACCTCTTCTTTTTGTTGTCCATAGTAATGGCAACACCTTTCTTCTTCAAAGCCTCTATCTGTTAATCAACCCAGGCTTGGGTTAGCTGTATGGTCCTGGCAATGAAGGGGTCCAAGGATATGTCCTCTTGTATGGTGAGGTCAAGTGTAGAGATGGTATCATTATATATTTTCTTCTACTCATACTCATCTGCAATTATCCTATCATCATCCTTCTTCAATTGTTGAGGGATGGGGATGCAGTCAAAGGTTCTGACTTGATTTAGTGTTAGCCTTTGATACCTTCTTCTCCTTGCTTCTACTTCATCTTCACAGTCAGCCCAGATATCTTCTAGGTGCCTTTGGTGAATAGGCTTTCCTATTATTTTCTGCATCCTACCATAAGGATCATATGGTCTTATCAGTGGAAAAGGCTGCAACTTCATTTTATTCAAGGTGACCATCACCTTCTTTATGTTCTCTAAATCTGGGCACATGTACCAGCCAATGGTGACTGGAAACAAAATTGGAGGTAGTTTCTTTGCATCCTTGTATGTTTTTAACATTGTGGAGCTCTGCCTTATAAACTCCATAAGTATCACTGCATCAGTGGGATACCTTTGCAGCATGAGGGGAGGTCCTTCAAAACCCTCAATCCTCATGTAGGAAAATGTGGTAAATTGTATATACCAGGCTCCATGCCTATAGATTATCTCTTGAGCTTCCATGCTCAATCTCTTTGTTCTATCCTCCTCCATGGTTCTGACCAGATGCATAGAGAATGCATCATTTACCAGTTTGTAATCTTGGAGGTAATTGGCTCTTTACAGCTGGGGATGATGATCCCAAATGTGCACAACATTGACTGTGCCTGTAAGCTTTCCATCTGTAACCACTGCATCAAATGTGCCTTTGTAAGCATAGCAGTAGACAATGTATGATGTCATATAGAAAGCACAATTTGGACCTCCTAGGTTCATCAGTTGTTCATGCAGAGCATCACTTATTAGTTGGCCCCACAATGGCTTGATATCTGAATATATACACATCATAATCACACCATACATCCAATCCTTAAAACTACCAGCATCAGGCTGGCCTGTGACTCTACTCAATAGTGCAATCATGTATTGGTACTCCTCACTAAAATCATATTTTTCAGGAAGTTTGGCAGCTACAAGATATGTGCTGTTCTCAGCCCTGCATTGGTACATGTTTTTCCTGGCTTGTTTCTTGTTATTCTCATATTCTCTCTCTGATTTCTTCAGGTCCACACTATTGACCTTCCTGCCCAATGGCAGTCCAAATGTCTGGGAGAGACCCTTGATGGACAGGTCTGCATATATCCTCCCATGCTTCATCACCTACTGGGTCTCTGGGTTGTAGTTCCGGGCACACTCGATAACTAGCTCCGGAGACTCCATGGAGTACGGGAAACCGGTGGCATTCCACATTCCAGACATGAATATGGCATCCAACATAGGACTTCTATTCTTCTCATCATTTAGTTTAGCTGACCGGGCTTCCAAATTAGTATTCCCCTGATGGGTATCTGTAATTGCGCCATATTTGAACAGGATGCCCCTCTGAATGAAAACATGGGCTTACTGAATTCAACCTCACACTTAGCCAGCCTCTTATCAGCCATGGATGCCTGCAATTAACACAATTTTGTCTTACAATGGGTTCTCACATGCATGCATATAGCAATTTATCTTTAATATTCATCATGCCTACTACATTTATTCAGCATAAACCCATCATGGGGGTGCATAAACCAGAACCTCAGATTAACAACACCATACCTGACCGTTACAGAAACAACATGATGAGGGTTTCATTTACTTAACTGGATACGCAAATTTCCTTTATACCAATGGACTTCTGAAAGTGCTCTTAATTCCGCTGATGATCACGCACTTCCTCCTGTCTGTGAGCTTGATTCGTACAACTATCGCCTGTATGTGGATATGGAAGCTGGTGCTCTGTAAAAATAATTTTATCGCAAGGTAAGAGCTGAAATGATGGTGAACTCACCTTTTAACCATGCACTTAGGGTGAAATTAGGGCAAACCCTGATAGATTGGATTTTATTTGTTAATTTTCTGCATGGAAAGTCAGGATTTCGCCAGCTGTCTCATCGGGTTTAATGGTCGGCGGGAACTACCTACCATGTCTGCGCGCATTAAATGTTAATGGTGGCAACGGGAGCGGGGTGATATTTGAATATCAGGGTGATATATGAATATCAGGGTGATATTCAAAAATATCATCCTGAGTGCAATATGATCATCCTCCCCGAAATGAAAAACTATCCTCGACGAATCAGGTGATAAACGTACCCACAGGTCATGCTTCATACATCAGGAGGATATTTTGATACATCGGGTGATGTTTCAAAGATGATGATGACTTGAGTCATTATTTCTTCCTCTCGAGATATTAGGATGACGTCATTCAGATATTTGTTTATTATATCGCTAAAGCATGATGACGTCATCGTCATGTTATGCGAACAGGATCATGTTTATGAAATATCCTGCCGAGAGGTAAATGTGATGATGATGTCATTGTCATATCATTTCTTCATTTATCAGACTTGAATGACATCATCAGGATATTGGCTTAGGGGGATATTTCACGGCAGGAGGATATTAGGAAATATCAGGTTACATTGAAAAATATGATCCTCGCGAAATGCATAAGGCCACCGATAGGTAAAGGCTACTTTCACCTAAAATTGACATCTGGATATTCAGACCACATGATTTATCAGGTGATAAAGTAGATCGAGGTGATGTTTTGAAATACGACTGATGTTATGAAATATGATCCTTCCCCTAGAAATATCAGGTTTGACTCAAACTTTGACCATTCATAACTTTCACATCCTAATGAATATCAGGGTGATGTAAAAGGCAAACCTGCATGAAATTTGATGCTCTTTCTGAATATGAGGTTACTGGATTGAAATATGAATTTTCACAAACTGACCTCATGATGATGACCTACCCAGCCTTTCTTGCATGATGATCTGCATGACTTACTTTTACCAAACTGCCAGAGAGCACAGAACAAGCCAAACAAAAAGTTGGGTCCCTGTTTTGCCAAGTCAAAATGGGGCGTGTTGTGTAACCACACAACATATACCCACCCGCAAAAGGATGACCCTGTGGCAAGCCATAGGGAATAGCCAAATGTTGGCTAGGAGGAATCTGAGGAGGTATTCTCTTTGGAAAAGAAGGAGAAAAGGGAGGCAATGATGTGGCCTGTGATGACATGGCCTAAGTAGTGACAGGTGGAGAAAATTGGGAAATTGGCACAGCAGAGGTGGTAGGGGATAATATTTGGCTAGTTGGGATTGCCACCCCTATAGAAGAAGAAAAATACTGAGAAGAAGAAGGAGAAGTAGCACGTACCTGAGGAGTAACAGATGTACTCAATGGTTGTTGCTGTGAAGGTTCAACCTCCTCATCTGAATCAGGCTGAAGTTTCATCTTCTTATGTTTCCTTGGCCTTTCTTCTTACTATCCTTCCTTCTCTTCCACATTTACCACTACTGCTAGTGGTGTTTGCACAAAAATGGAAACCCCAATGGCTGACACTAATGGAGAAGCTAGGGAAGGTGAGGATACGACACTCTTTTGCTTTTCTATGGCTCTGAGAGATTGGGGCCAAATAGTTACAGGGACTATAGATGAGGCTTGTCCAAGGGCCTGTACTGTATGAGTGGGCTCAGGATCTTCTTCAGACTCCTCACCCTTTTTATGGATCTTGCTTGTATCAGGGCTAGAGACTGGAGAGGGATGCCATTCGTCCCAAATGGACTCCCATTTCTCATCTGTATCAACCTTGCCAAAAGAGTGAGTTGTCTCAGATATTTCCTGCCTATATTTCCAATAGGCTTCAATTTTATCTACTTTCCATTCCCTGTCCCTTACTAGATTTTTCTTCAATCCAATGCCCATTTTGAGTTTAGGGTCATAAGCCTTTTGTTTATTATAAAATATTTCCCATGGCCTGGGCCCCTCAAAGGGCAAATCTGTCAATTCTACATACAAATCAAAACTATCCTCCTTAGGGTTTCTTCTATCTTCCCAAAAGGGATGGCCCTCATGCACAATTCTAGCACCAACATTGTTATTCTTGACCCATAAGGTTATGAAACTGCTTGGGTCATATCTCCATTTATCTTCAATCAGAAAGAAACCCAAGACAACTAACTTCCTCAGCAACAAGTGCTCAACATCTCTGACCAGTAGGGCCATGTTTTTCTTCACCCATGGAATATCATACATTTTATTTTTCTTCTTCCTAGTGCCATAGTCATTATCAACCACAGACATTTGTCGGGTGACCTCTAAGAATGCTAACCTAGGAGTCAAAATCTTGGGTAGCAACACTGGTTCTCCATTAAAACCATGGACCCTAATGATGGTGTGATGGGACCCAAATAAATAATCACAGGGAATGGGGGAATTTGCCATGAGGCCTCTAACACTTAATGTTAATCTATTTTCAACAGGCTCTGGGCTTAGATGCACAAAGGCAGGGGCAAAAAAAAGTTCCCAAAATTGATAGGGATCAGATGCTTCGGATAAGACATGTGTCCATGCGGACACAAGAATAGTCCTATTGTGATCGAAACTTGGGTCATACATATTTAGATGCATATATTGTGAAAAGATGGCAGGGTTTTGATATAACACAAGGTGAAATAAATAAGAAGAATACCTGAAAACCCCTATTGATTTGAAGTGGGTGAGTTGGTCAACCATTGAATAGGCAATCTGCTCTGAGAAGTCCAACCGAAACTCCTGAGACTTGTCCACAGTCTTCAATCAGAACAAAATGGCAATTTGCCAGTCGTATATAGTAATGTCCTCCTTCATTCCAAAGATAAATGCCATCATTGACAATGCTTCCTGACTAGCCTGAGTGAATTGTCCCCTTCCTATTGGTAGCACCAGCATTTGGGTGTTTTCATCTCCCAGCTGCAACTCTGAATTGAGAAACCTCAATTGATTATTGACATTTGCCCATGTTTTCTGCATTTTGGCAATGGTGGGAAATGTGGCTGTCTTGTCATGGTATAGGGCCAACATGTCCCTAATAGATTTTGGTGTAATTTGCACCATGAAAGGTCCCTTTTGAATAGTACTTGAGGGCGCATGAAACAATTCTACGCACATCTCAATCAGGTCAGGGCATAAATGTACGCATGGAACGATGAATTTTGCCAACTGAGAGGTCCATATCCTCATTCTGAATGTTTTAGATTGTCTTGCCTTGGCCTTCTGGATACATCTTTGGTGTGTCCCTTCACGCAGAGCTTTGCCAGGTTTTTGAAGGGTTGGGTCTGCAATACCATCTGCGAAATCCTTCACTTTAGCTGGGTCAACTGTATAACCAACCTCAGGGACCCTGGTCCTTGCATAGGTCCTTAAAGGCTGCGCAGGGGCCGAAGCATATGATTTGCTAGTGAGAAGCTTGTCAATGGACTCGTAAATCCCTAGCCCCTGCTGTGAAGACTGTGCCTCTGCCATATCTGAATCAATACTGGAAACTAGTGAACTTATGGTAACAAGTATGGAAGCTTTGCAACAGAGAAGACACACTTATGAAGCAGGTTTTGCTATGAATTGAAATTGCAGGTAACGGGACTTTTCTGAGCAGACGTAGGAACAAATGAGACATAGTTAGGCCTTAACTCTTATTATTAGGGCATTTTAATGACACATCAAGTCTCATAAATGGCATTAAAACTGGAAAACCATTTAGAAAATCTTATGAAATCTGTGTGGGACAGAGTGGTAGACATGTCATAAAAGCGGCTGCATATGGGTACTTTTAGGGAATTTTGGGGATTGGAGAGAGACTCATTGAATGCGAGAGTTTCAAAAATTGAAGAGACTTGAGCCATGGCCACGTGTTCATAAAACACTTATTCAAAGAAAGAGTGGGAAAAACAAAGCGGGAAAATGAAGCAACAATGAAAAGGGAAACTAACTAACTATAATACACATGAGAGATTGTCTAATTGAAATGCTTCAAGTAGATCCCATTCACAGGAATCTCTTCAGGCTCACCTTCCATTGTTTCAAGCTCAAATGAATTCTACTATTTACATGAATGAATCTTATAGGGGCCAGTGCATAATGACTCAAATTTACTGTGTTGACCTGGCTTGGCAGCTCTCTCATTCCATTTCAAAACAACTGATCCTACTTCAAAATGGGGATTTGAAGTCTTCTTATCGAAGTAGTCTTTGATTATTTTTTGATGTTTCAATAATGATTCATGAGCTATATCCCTCTTTTCTTGAACTTCGAGGAGCTCAGCGAGTCTGACCTGCATGGGGCCATTTTCCTCAATCTCAATCTGTTTTAATAACTAGAGAGCAGAAATCTCCAAGCTCAGGGGCATTACAGTAGGCTTACCATAGACCAATTCATATGGGGAGATCTTTGTCACTTGTTTAGGTGTAATTCTATCCACCCACAGTGCTATATTAAGCACTTTATGCCACTCTTTGTGATGATCAACCCCTATTCTCTTAATAAGTCTAATCAGATTCTTGTTAGTTGATTCTGCCAAACCATTTCCCTGAGGGTAATAATTTTAGAAGGTTTTCAGATAGATTCCATACTTTAGTGCAAAGTCAGATTTTTTTGCCCCTAAAAATGCCTTAGCATTATCTGAAATTACAGTATGAGGAGGGCCAAAGCGAGTAGTGATACCCTCCAGAAAGTCTAGGATCACCTTTTCTGTTGCTTCTTTTAGTGGCACTACCTCACTCCATCTGGTAAAATAATCTGTGGCAGTTAGAATCCATTTGTGTCCCATACTTGACACCAGATTGATCATTCCAATGAAGTCAAGACCCCATTGAGCAAAGGGTTCATCAACAATTATAGGACTAAGGGGCATTGCTGCATTCCTTCTCTTCCCCACATAATATTGACAAGATTGACACTCTTTGACCAGTTGATAACAGTTTGTAAATAAAGTGGGCTAGAAGTAACCTGCCTGACTTATCTTTATAGCTGTGGTTCTTATAGAAAAATGTCCACCTGAGACTCCATGGTGCATTTCATGTAATATTCTTTGGGCTTCTCCTTTCTTTATACATCTTAAAAGTATGCCATCAATATTTCTTCTAAAAAGAACTTGGTCAATTAAAACAAAATGGACCCCTTGCTGCCTATAGTATCTCCTCTTGTCCTGAGAGAGTTCCTTTGGGGAAATCCCATGTTTCATAAACTAAATTCTGTTTGTGACCTAGGAGTTCTGATCAATCTCCTGTATCCTCAATACATTTTCCTTTTTTGTTTCTTCAGTTATCATTTTTTCCATATCTTGAACCATGTATTGGCACAACCCCCTACCTCTGACCAGCTTAGTGGGTCTGACCTCTACATCATACTCAAGGATCTTTGTTATCCAATTTGCTCTTTTTTTAGTGATTTCACCTTCCATAATGTATTCCTGACACTAGAATAAGCCACAAGTATTAGAATCTTATTTCCAGTTACCATATGCTTGAATTTCTTGAGGGCTTTTACCATAGCATATGCCTATTTTTCCACAAAGTTGTATCTGGCTTCATACTCCCTAAGAGTCCTTGAGAAGAAGGCTATTGGGTGTTCTCCCTCTTGTTGATCATCTTTCTGTGTTAGGACAGCAGCAACACTGAACTCTCCTCCATAGACATACATTATAAAAGACTTAGAGAAATCTAGATTCCTAAGTACTGGGGCTATTGAAATTGCTTTCTTGACCTCCTCAAAAGCTTGTCTCCCTTCTGTAGTCCACTTGAACACCAGGTCTTTCTTCAACAAGAGTGTCATTGGTCTTATTAGGCCTGCAAAGTCTGATATGAACCGACTGACAAAATTAATCTTTCCCAAAAAGGACTGAACTACCTTCTTGTTTACTGGCAGGGACAAGTTCATTATGGCTGTGACTCTCTCTGGATCTATAGAGACTCCTTCTTTGGACACTATATGTCCTAGTAATTTGCCTTGAGGTACTACAAAGATGCACTTGTTGGGATTCAAGGCTATTCCAAACTCTTGACACTTCTTGAAAACAGATTCCAGATGATCAAAATGGTCAACAACATTCTTTGAAAAAATAGTGAGATCATCAAGATAAATTAGAATGATTTTATTTATAAGTTCTCCAAATGCTACATCCATTGCTCTTTGAAAAGTGGCTCCAACATTTGACAGACCAAATGGCATCTTGGCATATGCAAACATTCCCCATTTGGTAGTAAATGCAGTCTTGTGTTGGTCTTCATCAACCAACCAAATCTGATTGTATCCAGAGAAACCATCAAGCAAGGAAAATCTCTTTGATCCAGCCACAGTCTGTAAAATTTGTTCCATAGAGGGCAGGGGATAGTGATCTTTTAGAGATGCTCTATTTAGGTCTCTGAAATCCACACAAAGCCTTATGTCACCATTCTTTTTCCTGACTGGTATTAGATTAGATACCCAGGTTGAGTGTTTGATTGGAAAAATTATTTTAGATTCTAAGAGTTTCTGCAACTCATCCACCATTAGAGGTTTAATCCATGGATTCACTGGCCTCTTCTTCTGCCTGACTGGCTTAGATCCTTCAGTCAGTTCTATGGTGTGCTGAATGATGTCTTTGTTATAGCCATGAAGGTCTTCATAGGTCCAGGCTATTACTCTGTCATATCTTTCACACAAGTCAATTAGTCTTTCCCTTTCCTGTGTGGTTGTGGAATTTCCAATCTTTAGTTTTCTCCCTTCACTCACTTGTATCTCAAAATAATCTGCTTTATTTGCTTGAAACCTCTTCTTCTCTAGGCTTACATCTTCTGGATCAAATAGGTTTTCTAAAGTAATCAAGCCTTTGGGAAGCTTATTGGTCTTTAATTGAATAATTTGGTCTCCATATGCCTCTTCAATTTTGGGTTGCAATTGATCAGCAAACTCCCCTGACTGTTGCAAAAATGAGAGTACCTAAAAATCATTTTCAAAGACTTGCCAATTTTCATCATTGTTTGGGATAGTTGGCCTTACTATAACTTTGATTGACTCATTTTTGACTAATAGATCAGTTGCTGGGTCAAATTGTGAGCTAATCTGTGCCATCCTATCTGCTTCAGAATTTTGGGTTCTAGGAACTACTTCAATATTGAAAGCTTCAAAATCATCTATTAAGTCCCAAATTTTGTGTCTATAGGACCTCATCCTTACATTTTTGGCTACTACCTTTTCTTTGATTTGTTTCACCACTAGCTCTGAATCTCCTTTGACTATCAAATTCTTTACTCCCTTTTTCTTGGTCAACATGAGTCCATGTACTAAGGATTCATATTCAGCATCATTATAAGTACAGGCAAATTGGAAACAGATAGCTCTTAAAATTTTCTCACCATTTGGAGCAACAAGACAAATTCCTGCCCCAGCCCCATTTTTACTTCTAGCCCCATCAAAATTTAGGGTCTAGATTTCTGAGTCCTTTTCAGATTCTTGAGTCTTTGGTGTTTCTTCCCTTAAAACATTTGGGATTTCATGGTCTTCATCAAATATGACATAAGTGCCCAGACCAGTAGTGTCATAATTTCCATATGGGTCACTTTCCATCATGGTTAACAACTAGTTATTTTCTTCCTCTTGGTCATGTTCAGTCCAATCACCTAACTCTTCAATAAAGACCTTTTCTTCTTTATTCAGCATTGCATGAGCTGCCTCTAATTTTGGGGTTGGTTCATTTGTGATGTGATCCTTGGATAATGACTCAGATAGTATTTTCATTTTTGTACCATATTTGGTTCTTAGGATGAGGTGAGACCAATCTAGTGACATATAACCTCCTATCTTGGCTGTGAAATCTCTGGATAAACATAGGCCAAATACAGGGGGTATATCTATGACTACAACATCCTGATTGACAATTATATTAGGGCAAGTATACAATTGCAATGGGAGTTGTTTAATTTTTCCTATTGTTTGCACTGATTTCCCATCCAGCTGCATAACTCCTTTAGTAAGTGGCTCATACTTTATCTTTAAAGCATCTGCTATCTATTTAGGCATTACTGTAGTACTAGCCCCTGAGTCTATCATTGCATTATGTAATAGTTTCTTTCCAACTATCAAAGTCAAATAGAAGGGCTCTGGTTTGGATTTGCTTACCTCTGGTGCATTGTTCAAAAGGGCTGTTGTCCGCAGAGGAACAGTGTCCTTGAGCTTTTCCTTATCAGCAGGTCCTCCTTTGGTACCAGAATGTTTAGGCATTGCTTGGCCCTGCAGAGCTTCTTGCAACAGTGTCTTTTGCTCAGGAATAGCTAACATGTCCCATATTGACACATGTGCTAGAGTCCTCTTTAGCTGATCCACGACATTCACAGGTCCTAGTGTTTGGGTTTTTGGATATTAAGGGTACCTTGCTTTTTCTTGAACTTGTCCAGAAACTACTTGTTTCTGCACTGGCTGAGGTATTTCTTGTCTAGCAGCTGTGTTTTGATGATCTTGAAATGGAGGAATCCCCATAATTTCCTTATTTGTGACTTCAGGCTGTTCCATCATCCTTCTCTTGGCTCTAGTGTAGTAATCTGATTGTACCAATGGCTTCTTGGAAGTAGAAGCTTCATTCAAGAATACTAACTCTTCATCTTCAATCCATGAAAACAAAGCATGCTCAGGGGCTATTTCTTCTTCCTACTATAAGGACATCCCTTGCATCTAAGCCACCAGGACTAAATTTTGCATAGTAGGAGATTGGTAGGATTGAGTGTCAGAAGTATTTGCAAATTGTCCATCTACACTTCTTTGCTCTGCTATCTTTTGTTGTAGATTACCCCTGGGAAAATCTCTAGGCATATGTGCATTATTACAAGGGAAACACTAAGCATTGGTGCCATCTGCATAATTATTCTGCCCTGGGACAATCTCTCTATTTGGATTGGGAGGAACAGTCTGCAAGGGTGTAGGAACTGTAACTAATTGGTTTGATGGCTTTGGATTAGCCTGTCTCTGAGGACCTTGGTATTGATTTGGCTGGAAAGAAGGTCTATTCCCTTGGTAACCTTGATATTGGGGCTTAGGATAGGGATTTTGCTGTCTTTTTAGGTTAATTATCTCATTAGAAAATGTCCTTGAGATGTTCTTGACATCATCCATCTCAGATGACTGGATAGGGATAGCTGCTTTAGCAGGTTGTTGAGGAAATGTATACATAGACATAGGTGGGGCTATGGGATTTGGGGCTTCTTGAGGAAAAGGTAGGGTAATGTCTGGAAACATAGGCATGGGAGGCCTTGGGGGCAACTTTCCAGCATCTATTAAGTTGTTTTCAGCTCTGACTGCATAGTCATAGGCTTCTAGTAGAGTCTGACCTCCAAGTGACTGAATCATTACTGATATATTTGAATTTAGGGCTTTAAGATAAAATACTATAGCCATACCTAGTAATGGTCTTGCTGTAGTAGGAATTCTTTCCCAAGTCTTTTGAAATCTTGAATTGAAATCAGTCATTGCTTCTTGTGGTGCCCTTTTAATAATAATCAATTATTGCAACAAAGAAGATTTATCACCCTTTTCTTTAAATCTTGCAAAGAAAGCATCTCCAAGCTGGTCCCATGTAGATATTGTATTTGGGGTCAAAGATCTGTACCAGTCTAGAGCCTTCCCCTTAAAAGAAGCTGCTAACAATCTTATAGCCACATTCTGCTGTGTGATCACATGTATTGCACAAACATCAGACACATCCTGTAGATGTTCTTCAGGTGTTTTGAAATCTTCCCCACTAAATTTGGGCAGAGCCTTCAAGGCATTTGCTGGAATAGGATCCCAAGTGGCTGGTGGTACTGGGAGAATCAGAGCACTACCAGTGTTCCAATTTGCATAATTCCTTGGGGCTATAGGTGCTCCCATGTTTGCTCTTGGTGTTGCTGTAAACTGATTAACCCTTCTTCTTGAATAAGTTATCAATGGTGATAAAAGAATACCTATGTTCACTACAGATTGAGCTCTTGTTACTGGTCCACAACTCTGACTCCTTGTAGCTCTCTGGTTCATACAGTCTTTGAAAAGAACTTCAAGAATTGTCCCACCGAGCGTGCCAAAAACTGTTGATGCTTAAAATTGCGTTGTTTCCAACACCAACATGGGAAGTTTCAGGAATGTGGGACTTGCAACCTAAAATGACCTCCAGATTTTAAAGAAGCTGGCTCTTCCTTATCTTGAATGTATTTTGGGAAAAGGGATAGAAACTAAACAGAATCACAAATGCAATGAAAAGAAAATTAAACTATGGTGATGCGCCTGAATGTGATTTGTTCTTCAACACTAAGCACAATGAAGCTATCTTTAGGATTTAGTTACATTAAAGAGCAAATAATGCATGATCAATGTAAAAGATGAAAACAAATAGAATCAAAGGCTCACAACTTAGAAGATTTTGCAATAACACAAAAAATATCAGCAAAGGCACAGAACTCAGTCTTCTTATTAATTTTCCAATCACATAAAAGGCACTGATGTATGCACAGTTATACAAACTTTCTAAATCAAGAAAACAGAACAAAGGCAAATGATATTACTAGCCACAACAAAAGATCTTCAAACTTCTCTTAAATCTCTGATAACAATATGTATGCAAAAAATTCTCTATGAATCTGCGATCTTAACCCATATTTGTAGCATAGAACTGGCTCAAGATTGCTCACACGATCAAATCCCAACGGTCTAACTGAATTGGAACTTAACTAGAAGTGTCTGACAGAAGATATCTTTTGGATCTGAAACGGTTAGACTCTTTGTAAATTCATTGGTTGAAACAGATACATGTGGCACTCCCCACTGTGAAATGGGTGAGGACACTTGGCAGTGTCCACAAGTCTTTGCGACTATAAACCCTTGAGACTAATGGCATGCATACGTGCCCTTTACTTGAAACTCCATCTTTCTGGAAAGAATAGGAACTTGACACATGGCAACCTCCGTTGCATTAGAAACTTAACGTGGCGGCTTCCGCTATATTGAGCAACAAAACCTTTGAGACATATGGCACCTTCCGCTTGCTTCATATAGAAAACCATCTCATTATTCAAGAGGCACCAAAAAATGACACTTGGCAGCGTCCGCGGCCCTTGAAAAAAGATACATGGCGCTTTCCGCTTTATTTGTGTCTTTATTGTGTCTTTATATTAGGAGTGCTCCGCCGTTGACATCTGTCACAGTCCGCTACCTCGAGCCTTTAATCACTTACCAAAAATGGGACCCACCATACCTCTCGCCCGAGCAATTTCAAAAAGGAACAGGGGTAGGTGGCACCTTCTGCTGCTATTCTAAAGTGATACGTGGCAGCTTCCGCTACACCTTTGAGAAACTTTAGATACTTTTGAGAGTCCCGCGGAAGATAACACATGGCGGTCTCCGCTGAGCTTTAGAAACTTTATAGAAACATTTGAGACTCTTTTAGATTCATGCGGATGATGACACTTGTCACGTTATGCCTTACTCTTAGCTACTTCATTGGGGCCCACCACAGTCTTTACTCAACAATAAAACAAAAGAAGAACCCGCGGATGTAAACACTTGGTGCGCTCCGTAGATATTACAAGGGACACGTGGCACCATCTGTGTAACTTAGAGAAACTTATTTAAACCCTCTGCAGCTACCACTTGGTGCCTTCCGTGCTCACTAAAGCTTTGAAATAGGGACCCACCACACTCTGAGAAACATTAAAGGGGCTTTTGAAACTTATAAGAAACTGAACCTCGGATGCCGACACTTGGCATGCTCCATAGGTATTACAAGGGACGCACGACACCTCCCGCATAACTTAAAGAAACTTCAAAATGTGTCCCGGCTGATGACACTTGGCGTCTTCCGCTACTTCTCTGGGACTTACGCAAAAATGTGAAACCCGCGCCCGCGCTGTATGTCAAAAACCCTCACTGCCAAGACTGAAATGCGTGGAGACAAAAATGGAACTCATGCAACTGAAACTCAAAACAAAATGTAGAGTATTTAAATCTACAAGATGGTTTATGGGACTGGGAAAAGATGTTATTCCAGATTGGGACACAATGAAAACAAAATTCTTAGAAAAATACCAAGATTATTGCAGAGGAGTTGATAGGCTTGAAGAGAGGACATTTTCATAATGACTCAAAAAGAGGATGAACCATTAGAAGACTATGTAGAAAGGTTATAATTCTGCCTGAAGAAAAACCCACAGAAAAAACTCTCAAAAGAATCCTTAAAGCTTGTATTTTTTAGAGGATTCAATGATGATTGCATGGATGCCCTTAATCTTATTGGGGCAGGGGATGTGTCTCAATTACCCTTTGATGATATCTGCAAAGTTTGTAGGAACTACTAAAGGTCCTTTACCAAAAAGATAAAGGGGGAAATAACATCTACCATTGGCAAGACATCTAATGTGGTTTCAAGGGTGGAGTTAAGAAACCTACTGACCAATATGAAAGAAGATATTATAATTCACCTAGCTACTTAGTTGGACACTCTACATTTGAAGAAGAAGCAAGAGGAGGTTGAAGCAATACTTATTGAATACTACCCCAATTGCAGACAAAGGAAAGCCAACTACAAATTTAAAAGGGTGACCAATATTATAGAAGACAAATCAAAGAAACCACATTTTCTACCATTTGAAAGTGAAGATGGGCAGCTATTCTATGTTGCACAAAGAAAAACATGGCAACCAAGACAAGGTATGGCACAAGATCCTCTAACTTTCAATGCATCATTTCCAATTGGTAATCATAATTTCTCTAGTTTGAACCCCCAGCCTTGGCTAAATACCCAAAACTAATGGAAAAACCCTCAACAATGGCAAAACCATTAGCAAAACTAGAACCAACAGCAACCAAATGTGTGGTCATAGCAAAATGTCCAAGGTTCCAATTATAATCCTCAATGGCCAGTATAACATAATCAGTGGCAACCATAATGGCAAAAGGGACAGTAGTGGCAGAACCAAAACATGAATTACCCATAACCTTTGTTGCCTTCTCAGCCACAATAGTAGGCTATTATGTCCAATCCATCAAGCCCAACATCATAGCCACCAAGAGCACCACAATTACCTACCCAACTTGCACCTAACCCTAAAAATAAGCATGTCCAATAGGCATACACTAATGAGGCTATTCAATAACCCACTTATGGGGTAGAGGTGAGTGATGTTCGCCTCAAGTCAGGAAAAATACTAGTTGGGCCTTCATCCCCTCAAATCACTGAGATGGTAGATGAGGAACCCACGACTGAAGCTTTAGACAATTAACCTCTAGAGCCTGAGTGAAATCAGGTAAATCAGACTATCTTAAGTCTATAGCTTCCTTTCCCTAAGCATTTAGCCATTCCAAAGCATCACACCCAAGCTAAGGCAGACCTATTAGGTCAACTTAAGAATGTCAGTATCAAAATCCCCCTTATTCAATCTATCAAGGATATCCCAATCTATACCAAGATAGTAAGAAACCTTTGTCTTAAAAAGATAGGGAGAAAGAAGAAGGACCCTCAAACAATACATGTCCTACAGAACCTTGTTGACATTATGCTAGGGAATCTAATTGTCCCTAAATACACATATCCTAGCAGTCTAGTAGTGGATATTAAGATAAATGGGACCCTTATCAAAAACACCTTGACTGACTTAGGGGTGGCCATTAATGTCATGACTAAGGAAATAATGTAACTACTTCAGCTAGCTAACCTTAGGCCTACACCAACTATTTTACAATTGGCAAATAGGTCAATAGTAAAACCTAAAGGGACCATTGAGGATATAGTCATAGCATTAGATTCTTGGGAGTATCTTGCAGATTTCATAGTATTGTAGCCAATGGTCAACCTTGCAGGATATCCACTTATCTTAGGTAGACCATGGTTAGAAACAAATGATGGATTCATAGGTTGTAGGTCTGTGAACATGATAATCTCAAATGGAACTATAACCAAGAAATTGGTCCTTTATCCACCAACCCAACTTCATGAAAATCTAGAGCAAATTATATGGCGTACCTTGGAGGAAGAAGACCACTATTCCATGCAAACTCTCATGACCATTGAACGTAGCCCCCTATTGGAAAACCAAGATGAGGATGACTTAATTGGCCACTCATACAAAATAATTGTGGTAGGGACCCACAACAACAAGATTATCTCTCGTGTCTGCACAAAATCGACTACAAAACATTATACCTGCAAATTCCTTAGAAGAAATATCCCAACTTTCCCACTCTTTACTACCACAAGAATGTGTCTCCAACATTAGTGGATATGACATTTCATCTATGCAATTAGCTTCCAAAACATTAGAAATCATGCTAGCTAAAATGTTGAATGTTAACAATGCCCTAACTGAAGAACAACAGAATTCCTTAAACACTGCAGGAACACGCATCACTACAACAAATCCCTGTGATTAGCTCTTTTTTTGCTCTATTTTTTGCTTCCACCCACTATTTTAATGTATTTTTCTCTAATTTTTAAAAAAAGTCAGTGCTATTTATCAGGATGGCACTTTTTTTGGCATTTTTTGGATCGATCAGAACAAGTAGGCACTAAATTAGGTGCCAAATTGTGCCTAAATTAGAGTCGACTTTAGTGCCGAATTTAACGTCTAAATTAGCGCCGACTTTAGTGATGTACCTCTAAGCCTCTATGGATTGTGTTGGATCAAAATTTTAGACTTTAAATTTTTTCCATTCCTGCCATAATCCCTAATAAGACGTTCTACTTGAACCCAAAAAATATCACCATTCCCTTATTAGCCCTAAATTCTATACCTCAACTGTAAAATATTTGATGAAAAAATTAGTATAGCTAACATCATCAAGATGATACTCTATCAGGGAGACTCAAAATACAGTCTCTTTGATTACCCGAAGGCACAAGAAGACAAAAGGAAAATCACATGAAAACTTGAAGTAATGAGCAAATCAAAGAGACAGGGGATATCGGCAAGAGTCATTCAACAGTCTCATCGATACCCCAAAAGTCGAACAGATAAGGCACTTCAGCGTGACACCAAAATGTGTCATGATGATCAAACAAAAATATCAATAACCTTTAAGGGATTTGGGATATCGAAGTAATATGGTTTAGAGTCTCACTGATAGAAGGGGTCTCGCCGATGAAAATATAATGTAGAGGGTATTTCGAAGAAACTCTACTGTGTCAAAGAGAGGGTTTTTCAGATCTCTCCGAAAAGGTGACAAAAAGAAATTAAAATATCAAAAGGGTGATTTCTTATTCGAGGAGACTCATATTATCAAAGTAACACCAGTTAGGGTCATACAAAATCCTGAACAATAAATGAGATTGCAAAACACATCACCTCAAAATAAAGTGACAAAACATAAAGGTAGCGATCTAACGCTCTATTTTCAAAAACATTTAAATTCCCTTCGATGATATGAGAAACATAAGAAAGATGTCATTGATTGCATAGAGTTAAGATTGTAAAATGGGAATTCAGAGGGCATTGCAAAGAACAAGTGCATGGCATGGATGAATAAGCAATTTAGGACCAGAGTGATTTGTCAAGTAAGTACTGTGAACTTGCTTGTATAGATTAGTCTACATTTATAAATCACAGAGTTGAAATCCAAACATAGTGATGGATTATGGAAGAAACATTTCAGAACCCAAAGAGTAAAAGACTTAAAACTGGGGATAGGCATCTAAACCGGGATTTTTTAGATCAATGTCCCGGGTCAGGACAGAAATCCAAAAGAAATGCCCAACTAAACCCACATGCTGGGAAATTTAAAGATTTATATAGGGATATTAGGGATATATGGACACTAGTCAGAGGGTATGATCTCTTTATCTCCCATTATAGAAAAATGCACAAGCATAAACCCATTTCAAACCCATGGTGGCTAAACTTGGGTAAATTGGTAGTCCCAAATGTGTTTGTAAATGTCCAATTGATGAAGTTTTTTGCAAAGAAATTCAACCCTAAGACTTGTTATATTGAATTCAATGATGGGACTGGTTTCTTCCCCGTTACCAGAGACTATATAGCCACAATGTTTTAGTTAGACACAAGTTTAGACAAGAAATTCAAAATCAAGGATTTGTTGGTTGAGTACCGCAATATGAGTAGCAATTATAAGAGATGGAAGTTACCCTTGCACATGCCTCGTGGTCACAATAACCAACTTAGGGTATTTTTAGAGGGTGAAGATCCACCCTACTCAATTAAATTGTTCGAAGATTATTTCAAAAACACATATTACTCTGCCAGCCAGATATTAGGAATAGAGGCCTCCATGTTCATGGAAATTGTGCCCATGGTCCTAGCTGCAGACATACAGAGTCATGATGTGTGGTATTTTGATTATGTTGAATACTTGACATATAATATAAAAAATGATTTAATGTAGATATTAAGAATGAAGTATATTCAGACATTATTCTTTATTTATGCATATGGTATTATATGAAGGACAATGTATGGGCTTATGGGATGGAAATATCAAGGTAAGAGACCTAGACATCAATGGAGATATAAAACTTGTGCAAATGTGGACTGTTATTTGGGATAGCAGATGTGACAGATCCCATTATTTATACTTTGAAGAGTTTTCTGTGAAACCAATATTCAAACGGTTTGGACATCCTTGCAACCACAATTTTTCATTGGAAATGCATAAGTTTTTGAGACCAAAAGATAGGCATGAAGAGGGAAAGTTTAGCCATAATTGGGGTGATTGGTATGTTTTTAGAGATTGCACTATGATAAGAGTATTCGGATATGAAGGGCCACCCTTCCTGCTACCAAAGACATGCCCAGATCGAGTTGCATACTTAGAAATTGTTAGGCAATTGGCTTCCTCAAACTTTATGCATCTCAAGAATCAGCATAAATAGTCATTTATGCCTGGGACTTTATGCTTTGGAGATTTCACAGTACTTTCTGACAAAGATTATCAATTAATTCATAGTAAATTAGAATAATTCATATTACCTTTTGGAAATTTAAGAGGAAATTTTGATCCAGAACACCTCATAAACAGTGTAAAAATAAAGTAGAAGTTAAATGGATATGATCATGTCCTATTTGTTGATGAAGATTTAATCAGAAATTGTGATGCAACTACATTAGCAGAAAGAAGAAGTTTCTACCATAAAATCATGTTAGCAGAGGCTTGAAGGGTAGCCCAAAACCCCACCTACACTAGAGTTTTCTAGGATATTGATGATCTTATTGAAAGACTGGACACTATGATTACACATGCACCAAAACTATTCAAGAATGTTCCCCTTCATGTATTTTAAAAAAAGGAAAACAACTTAAAGATGCACAGGCTGAGTATGAAGTACCCCTGGGTCACTTGTCACCTCAACCCACACCGGATATAAGTTTCTCTGCAAACACAAACATTGTAGAAGGGGTGCAAAGTTATGACCCAACCATTGAGGGGTATGAACTGCCTGAAGACAGAGAAGCTGTCACTGTGGAAGTACCAAATGATCTATTAGAAGACATAAGGCACCTGGCCAATAGTAAATTCATATCAGATGATGATTTCATCAAAACACCTGAGTTTAAAGCCTTCTTATATGAATACAAAGGCAAACAAGCTAGGAAGAGAATGAAAGATATCACTCCTGACATACAGAATGAGGTGTTGTCTAAGCTTCATAAGGAGATCGACAATGAATTGGAGATAATGACTCTAAAAAGGGGAAGGACCTTGTTACAAGAAGTAGGTGTGATTTTGATTCCTGGATGGGACATGGCTTCGGCCATTGTATTTGATTCTTTCAATAGAAATCAAGATAAGAAGTTGAAACTCAACATAGAGGCAATGGATGATATCAGAAGAGGATCAGGGTATGATGCTGATAAAAGAGCATTTCTTATATGGGCGTTGTTTACTCCAAATAAGAGACCACATATCATTGATGATCCTAATAAAGCTTTTGGTAGCCTGTTGATACAAAGGATTGAGGATACAGATCCTATGGACATTGCTGATTTAAATGTTAATGTTTCAAGGTTTACTAAAGTACAAATTGAGAAATTAATCAAAGATAATAATATATATAAGAAAGAAAATGCTAAGCTGAGACAAGAGATTGATTTGCACAGAGACAAGTTGCCTTCATCCAGCAGCTACTCACCATACCTAGAAGGTGATCAAAGGGTAATAGAGGCCTTAGCAGATGTGAATTATTGGAAGTATAAGGCATAAAAGAATCAAAAGAATAGTGAGTAACTAGAAACTGAATTGAAAACTATCAAATATAGTATGGCCTCTAAATTGATTCAAAGAAGGTTTGGCCACATGATGAAAAATAGCAACAAGGTTTGGGATTTGCATAATAGAACACACCAATTATACCAAGAGCATAAAAGAATACACCTCAGAATGTTGGAAACAAAGGAAGGGTTGAATGCTAAAGCTAGCACTGAGGAACAAGTGCTCAAACGATATAATGAATTGATGAAAGAACATGAGAGATTTAATGGTATATTGATAGCAGATTTAAAAGATTTTGATCAACGTATTGATTTGGCATTTCCCAACTTCTTCAATGATGAGGGCAACCTAAAAGACAAGGACACTTGGAGGAATGAACTAGGTCAGTTACTACCACCACTACTTGAAAATGTAAATAATGAGGAAAGGATGATAGAGAATACTTACACATGTCTAGGAAAGATATTTACTCTGGAATCAATGATGAGCAGTTTACTTGAGACCGATCCATGTGATGATCAAGTGTACATCGACTATTCGGTCAAATAAATCTATTTGTATCTAGAGCACTGTGATGAAGCAAAAGTATTACAATTTTGTCAAGCATTGTGGGTGTATCAATCTGTATTATGGAGATGAGGACGACCTTGCCAGGCCTTTGAGTCATGGGTCACTCTATGGAGATTAATGGAGCTAGAACAAATCGCTGCATATGCTTTTATCTTCATTTATGTTTGTTAATTATGCATTAGTTACCAATAGATGTTATTATGAAAAGGTACAATGTTTCGGGCCTGAAGCTTGTTTGCATCCTATAAAATAGGATACCAAGGTTACTATGAAGGGCATCATCCAATCTATTTTAGAGACATATATTTAATATAAAAGTAGTATTCGAAGAATCCATTTCCATCTATCTATATTTTCAAACCAGTATGAATTACTAAATTAATAAAAAGAATCAGAGTTAGTTGGTGGATCCAAAATTGATATTCAATTGTTGTGTTGATGTTAATATTTATGAGTTGCATGATTGTCTCCAAAGTGGTTTGTCAAGTTGTTTAAGTTAATATATCAAGGATATCATTAATTTTTTAGTATACATTTGTTGTTACTATATCATCTGTGTGATTGGTTTCTGAGGAAGTTGATATAAATCTAGCTGAGTAGTTAGTGTTTATTGGTCTTTGCCCAGGGTTAAAATCATTTGAACAATCTATTCTAGTTGGTTTCCTTCTTGTTAGAATTAAAATCCTTTTTCTAGGTCATAGCAATTTAGGAAATATCATTGGGATTTATAAGAAGAATCTTGTACCTCAACATACTTGCACATCTACACAAGATACAGATTTACATAAGTGCCTAACAATCTAAGTTAAGTCAATATAAAGATCCATTACACCATTGACTCCTGATTTCTTTACCCAATAGATAAAGCATTGGTCCAATTTACTATTAATCTTCATACCCTATTCATATTTGCAAACCTTAACCTTAGAAATACATTCCAACCCTTACATCTACTTCACACCCATTTGCCACTATGAAGGTTACACAAAAATCTATAATATCTTTCAAGGTACACCAACCTAGCTCTAGCAGAGCCTAAAGTGAAGGGGGTTTAGCCATATCTACCTCATGTCGTTAGCCAAAAATGTCAAGAGAGCTTGGCAACCTCTTAGGGTTAACAACCTACGTTTTTGTGACGTAACAGATTATTATAGATGTTTTAGTTGGAATGTCAGAGGTTTGGAATCCTCTGAGAGGAAATATGTAGTTAGAGATTTTTGTACCACTCTATGACTTTTAAATGATATGGTTCAATGCTATTCCACCCATGTAAAGGAGTTGTATACCATCATTCAAGCCATCAAGCAATAATCTCACTACATCTTGGGAAAGGAGGTCCAATCATCCACTTTGATCACAAGCCACTCCAATTCTTGCAAACTTAGAACAAATTGGAAAATGTGCACCACATGAAATGGCTGACATGTCTATAACAATTCCATCTAGTTATCTGCAATCATGAGAAGGGAAAAGACAAAAAGGTATTTAACTACCTAAGCCAATAGCTAGTTCATGCACTCACCACAATGTTGGACTCGTGTGGTCACAACTTCTTTGACCGGGAACTTCTCTACCCACCAGACTTGTACTTTGCATAGAACTACACCAAGTTCTTACAAGGCAAATAGGTTGGTGAATTTTACATGTGTAACAAGCTTCTCTACAAGCTCAAGTATCTCTATGTTTTAGACACCACACCACACTAGAAACTCATCTAGGAAGCATACTATTCCAAAATAACTCAACACTTCAACATTACTAAAACACTAGCAACACTTGAACAACACTTCTAGTGGCCTCACATATGTGCAAATTGAGAACCACATCAAGTCTCTCATTCTTTGTAGCATTGCAAAATATTGGAAATAGGAAGCTTGGACTCTACACCCCTCTCTTAGTTTTGACACCACCTTGGGAATCATTAACATGGATTTATTAAGAAGACTACCTATGATAAAGCACTGGTGTAACTCCATGACTGTGTTATCATTATGTATTTTTCTTATGTTTTCCATACTTATTTTTTCTTATATTTCAATGAATATCAGTTATTGAGCCTCAATACTGTGCTTATGTGAATGAATATGGTGATACAGTAAAGCATTTACTGTGGATGTTTTCAGTTACATGTTCAAAATTGTGTTCAACATAAAAACAGAAACTATTTAAAAATAATAAAGTTAACAAAGTTGCTTATTTAAATAATTGTGAGTTACGTGCATTAATATTTTATTAACTTTTGTGTCTTCACGAACATATGTTGATACAAAATAAATGGAAGAAGCATCCAAGTAATTATCCTAATTTTTTCTGCCAACAATTCATACCAAAGATTGAACAATTTAAGGATATTGCAATAGGTAATTTGTATCGACACAAATAATATTCCTAAAGCATTACAAAGTTTAGGCCATAAGAATCATCCTTTTTTAAACATGGATTGCAAATAATTCTGAAAATTTAGAAGTCTTGGTCATTAACATTATTGTCTGCTATAATGTCATCAAGTGTATCATTGTCAATGTTCATATGTTCTTTCAAGTATTTAATATTATCATCATCCTCAACTTGACCTGCATCATCTTCATCATCCTTGAAATTTGACTATAGACCATCTATATTGTTACTAGATGTATTTGGATCATCATTTTCTATACCATCCATATTGTTGTCTTCCATAACATCATCTAACTCTAGATTGTTGTCTTCTTGTGTTTGAACATAACCATCTTCAACATCATCATGGATGTCAATTTCTTCAATGTTCTCTAATCCCTCTCTCATTTTGTTGGCCATCATTGTTTTGCTCAATATCCACTAATGCATCATCAAATACATGCCTTAATCTTGGATCATAATGTATGACAAATATCCATTTGGCGTCCAAAATATCTTCATAGAAAAATACCTACACATGAACGACATACATATATTAGACATATGGTATAACAATTTTATTGATTAATAAACACATGTATATATTCGCAATAAACTATGAATTAATAGATTAATGATCACTACCACTTCTTGTTTTAGTTAAAGAAATACATGCTCACAATGAATTGGTAGAACATAAGGCTCCTTATCCTTCGGTAGGAAACATGAGGAATCTATAGAAAACAATCCACTATGGGTATCATGTCTTTGTGTCCTCTCAAATACTTCATACCATCTACACTTAAAAACACAACATTTAAAAGAGCGGTAATCTAACTCAATAATTTCTTGTATTTTCCCAACATATTGTAGATTCCCTTCAATTATATTCTTATCTTTTGAGCTTGATCGACTAGATTGCTTGAAGTCAACCATGATGCCACAATCAAAGGATCATCTCTTTACATCTACACTTTCTACACGATAATGTCGACCATATGACCACATTGCTGGATATTTCCTCGCTTGTGAAAGACCATTTATTTTAGTGAAAACAAATATAATGATGAATATTAAAATAATTAATAGTGTCAAAACTATAAGGAAACAACATTTTGTAAAATTCCAACTGTACCTTTCTTTCACATCCTCTAGACATGTTGATTTTGTCTTCTGTTATGTTTGAATCTATACCTGCATCTTCTATTTGATTTTGAATTTGTTCAGTAACCCATTCTAGTGTACAATCTTTGCCCCATTCCCCAAGAAGATCAGTGGGAAGTGGAGTATTCCTTGGGTTCGATCTCTTAAACTGTCTCCTTATTTCTAACACTTCTTCTCTCTTTTTATCACATAGATCAATCCATTTGTTCATAAAGTCCATGTGGTACAGAATGAACTTGTCAAGTATAGCACTTTTGTCTACACCTAATACATGTCAACATGTTTATTTCAAACTCCAAATGTCATGCTGTTAATTTGACAAATAAATTACAGAGTAAATTAATGATTGCAAGAAAAAAAAACACACTGATCATGAATTTACTTACTAATTTCTATTTGAACACCATTAGATTGTGGTTTTTCTCCATCAATAATATCTGATGCTCATTCTTCATCCCAAAAGCATGGCCCATCTTCAAAATCCTTACCAAGGAATTCACATAGGAAGAAAATACTTCATTCAATGCATACCCTTCAGCCATGCAACCCTCTGGATGTGCCTTTTGTCAGACATATCTGTTTAGAGTTTTCATATACCTCTCAAAGAAAAACATCCACCTGATTGATACGACACCCATAAATTCAATGTCATCGACTAGGTGTATAAGTAAATGGACTTGTAGGTCCATGAAACTTGTAGGGAGGTCCTTCTCAAATACACATACAATTTTTGCAATTTCCTTCTTCCATTTTGGCACTTCACATTTGTGGATCTCCTTGGAGGTCACCCACCTAATATAAGAATAGTAAATTAGTATGAACCTTTAGTAAAAAATTAAAATGTAATATAATATATCTGTCTCTCACACATGAACATTTCATATAACCACATACCTTGTAAATGCTGACAATCGACTTATGGCATTCCTTAAGTCAACTGTAAGACAAGAATCCCCCCTAATTGCCAATGACATGATATGCTATCAAACACATTTATGAAAAGGTCATTAGTAATATTTCCTCACACAACAAAATATCAAAATATATTTAGTACTTAAGCAATGTTACTAGTAAATGTTATATGATGATATATAATACCTTCATATAATTATGAAAATCATGTGTTTTAAATCCCGTGATATATCCATCAACTGTAAAATCTTTAGCCAATAACGACCCATAGCTAGTAGGTGTCCTTATTGAATGGATGACATTTTTTAGTTGGTCTAGCTCTTTTTTTTTCAAAATCCATGGAGCTTCTGCATATGTTTCATTTTCCCTGTTTGGCCACAAATGTTTTCTATCGATTTTGGTACATGAAAGAGCAATATCTCTCCTCGAAGACAAGGTGTCCTTCTCTTTGCCTAATATATGTCAAAATATAGAATTTGGGACATTTTTTAAGATGTGCATAGGATCTAATAGGTGAGATATTAATAGATCCTTCCAGTAAGGGAGCTCATAAAAATATGGATTTCCTTTTCATTCCTTCTAGCATATTAACTACAACTTGTTTTGGTTCTTCAATTGAATCACCCCGATTAAAAAAATCCTCCCAAGCTTTCAATTCAGCATCTTCATACTTCTTAATCCAATCACCTAGACCTATAACCATGGGAGGGCCTCTATATTGAACATTTCCATCAAGTTGATTCTTTAGGCAATTTCTAAACTTATGATCTAGTGGTAGAAAAACCCTATTGTTTGCATAAATAAATTTATGTAGATCTTTAGAATATCGCCCTTGCAATTATTCTGCACATCTTGGACATGCAAATATCCCCTTTGTTTGAATCCCTGCAATTCAATAAGTAATGTTAATACTATCAAAAAAGTAGTATAAAACTAAGTATGAAAGTTGGGATGGAAATAAATTATGAGTGTAAATACGTAAATATTTTATCTTACCAGAATAAACACCAAGTCTTGGGAAATCATGGATAGTCTAACATAGCACAACATACAACATGAAGGACCTATTTGATGGGGGATGTGATATGTCATACATTCTTATGCCTTTCCATAGCAGTTACATCTCATCAATCAAAGGTGCAAGATAAACATCCATGTTTTTAACTTGATGTTTGTTTGCACCAAATACAGATTTTATTGAAAAGATTTTGTAATTAAAACCCTAAAATCTAATATCAAATGCAACAGCAAGATTAATGATAAAAACTATAAAACCGCACAAATATAGATGTTACCGAAATATTGAAATGTGGTTGCTCATTATTTTGCATAACTCCAATGTAATTCGGCTGGGATCATAAATGAAAATGAGTTTGATTTTTATAAAGTTTTGGGGATGGTTTCAAAAGTGGTTTGATCGGTTGAACAAGAAAAAGGTAGGTAAAAAGGTGGTTAGGGTTATGGTAACAGGTTCGTATTATTTTTGTGAAATAGATTTAGGTTAAAGTTTGGACGAAATAATAAATTAAGTTTATTTAATTTATTATTTTTTGAGAGGTGTTTTGGTTTACGGATAAATAATAAATAAATTGAATTTATTATTTACGAAATATGGTATAAAAGGTAAGATTTACTTAATTAATTAAAATTAATTAAATCTTTGGATGAAGGATAACTTAGGTCAATTTTTTATGTCTACATTTTGCCCCTCTTTGAGATGATGTTGCAAAAGCAATGTCATTTCAAAGAAGAATAAAACATAGGTTTTGGATTTAGATTTTGGGTAGGCTGGGGATCACATGGGGCTTATAAAAATGAAGCATTGGTAGGTAATGCCCCCTCAAGAGGATATGCAGGGATGAAGGAGATGGATAGGCTCTTGAAAAAGGAAATAGAGGGAAGGAAGTAGAGTTATGCTAATTAAACCTTGAGCAACCTGATGTTTGATATAGCACCTGACGTTATGCACCAAGGTATAATGACCATGGTGACGATGTGTCATGTGCCCCAACATAATACAACCTTGTCTAACATATGAGGAAGTAAACTTAGAGCATTTAAGTCTTAATGCACAAAAGGTATGAAATGACCTTATATGCAAAAGATAATATAAAAAGCTATTCCAACATACACAAGATATGAATATTAGCTGGAATGATATGGATGTGATTCGAATGTAAGATGAAAAGATAACACACACAAGCAAGCAAGCATGTACAAATGATTCAAAAACAAACAAGGCATTGTCCCTATCAAGCTAAAAAACTGATGATCAATCGGAGTGATTGATGCTGATAATGATTGATGATTGATTGATAGCATTGTTGATGTGGGAATGATTTATCCCGAGAACAACGCAAGGATTGATGATTAAGTGATAGCGTTGTTGATGTGGGAATGATTTATCCCAGAACAACGCGAGGATTGTGTTGTTGATATGGGAACGATATATCCCATTGATGATGATGATTGATCGATCAGGTTCACAACCAGGCTAGGAACCAAGACCATGGATGCAATTGGATAAATTAACTTAATTGATTTAGTTGATTGGTATGGAAGGATACTTGCATGTGATTGATTTGATTGGTTGAATTGATGGATTGATTGATTTGATGAATGGAGAATTGATTTTTTTTGTATTTTTGGAACATTTTGATTTTGTTTTGCAAATGTTATGATTTTTTTGGATTTTTGGCATGGGATTGTGTGTAGATAGTCTTTGGATAGATACCAATGACAAGGAAAAACCAAACCAAAAGGTAAGGAGTATGATAGGATGCAGATGAGCAATAATGGATCGGATAGGTAAAAGGATTAGATGGATGGAAGGAGTGGCAATAAGATAAAGGTAGGAGTATGGATGGATAAAAGAATCGGCAATAGGATAAAGGTAGGAATATGTATGGATAATAGGATTGGTGATAGAAGGACAATGAATGGGAAATATATGATAGATGGAGGAAAAGAACTGAATATGGATGAAAGGAATCGAGGATACGATCTCAAAGGATTATGTCACATAGGAATAACCTGCCCCCTTCTCTATATTATGCCTTAGGATGTAGTGGGGTGATGCTGATGAGGATATATGATAGGGATAATGGTTGAAAGGGATGAATGGACTTAGTAGTGGATGGATGTATGGAGGATATTTTTAGAAACATATAGATGGAATTTGGAGTATGACAAGAGGTGTCTAAAAGCATTTTTCAACATTTTTTCCCTACTCTTATCAAGATCAAAAGGAGGAAGGGAATATAGATGGACAGTACAATGAGGAAGGTATGATAGATATGATGGATAAGACAAGATGGAAAATGATAAGATAGGATATATGCGATGGGATAGATTTAGACAACATGCCCCCAGATGAAAAGCACATAGATAATCATCTACGCATGACGCCTATTTGCCAGGTTTTCATCATCGTACTTATCCAAGGCACCTGTTTACCAGGTTTTCACCATTGGACGAAATGATTTCTCTTTACTATTTTTTTTTGTAGGGGATAGTCAAATGGAATAGATGAGGACTCAAGATTTTGTTCCCATAGAAATGTCCCAGGAACTCATAGACCATGTCAAATGTCGTTATGCTCATAGATGTTGGTAGGGAATGTTGGTAGGGAATTGCATGAGAGGGTAATGGAGTTTGATGTGGATTATGAAAGGTTCATGCAAGGAATGATAGGGGATAGGAGAGTATGATGTGGATAATGATGGAAGGATAGTGGATGAGGATGGAGGTAAAGAGATAGATATGGCTTATGCAAAAGCATGGACCATAGGATTATGATGGAAGAAATAAGGAGGATAGGAAATGGGAGAGGGGAGGATGGAGATATGTGGGAATGTTGTGGAGTGGAAGGGAACCAAGACCAACGGTTGCACACATCGAAATGGATTTTGAAGCTTGGAAGGAGGATTTGGGAGTAATGGAGATGTTATCTTAGGGGATTGCCTATTTAGGTCTTTAGGGACCCAAATGGACTTATGAATTTTAAGATTTTGTGATAGGGAGCGGGATGTTTGGGATTTTAGCATTGTGGATGCTCCATTTGAACTAGGTACTTTTTGCTTGAGGACCCAAACCATTTTGGTTTTGAAATTGTCTTTTTGATATGTGGACTTCGGTAGCCTCTTTGAATTTTGATTTTGCTTTGATTCTTCACATTTGTACGATATGGCATGAGAATTATTGGGATTTTTGGCTTTATGGGTGGAGGCATCCAAATTTTTATTTTTGAATCCCATAGGGGTGTTTAGGAGAGCTTCATGTTTATGCAATGTGTGCATTTGTTGATCATGATTAGGAATGGTAGGGATTTTATAGGAACGAGATGTATGGATGGAGGGATTAATGGATTTTTGGCTAAAGTGATAAGGGGATGTGAGAATAGGAATATTAGGAGTTGGAAGGAGGGGAGGTAAAGTAGATGGAGGGATGTTTGGAGTTGGAAGAAGTGGAGGTAAAGAGGATGGAGGAAGATGAATGGTCACATGCTTTTGATGCTTGTAGGATAATGGAGGAAGAATGGAAACATATGTATTATGGGTGCAATGAGGTGCATGTAGTTTGGGCTTAGATGGAGTGGATATAGGAGGTGGAAATGTGGTACCAACATCTTCATATTGCTTACCTTGGGGTGTATAACCAATACCATACGGTTTTGGGGAGACTTTGACATGGATGGGTTCCAAGTTACCTTGCTCATGAAGGCCTAAGCCTTTACCTTGATAATTCATGTTTTGGAACATACGATGCGCAATGGGATGCTTATTTTTGAGGATTCAAGACACGAGTTCCTTATTGGATGGGGAGGGTGAGGTGACAGATACAAGTTGCTGCCCTCCTAGGGAAGAACATTCATTTAGGAATGTAGAAATAATAATAGGACATGATGGTGGATTTGAAATGGTATCATTATGAGATGGTGAAGGAGAAATAGGATCTTGATTATGCTCAGGAAGATTCAATGTATTTGTTTGATTATCTATGTGTTTGTTGGGACCAAGTGTCTCATCAAGGGAAGTGGATATTGTGGGATGATGGATATGAGTGGTGGAGGTTTCTTGAACATGGATAGTATTGGGACCATGAATGGAGGAAGTGAGAAGCTCTTGATCACAGATAATATCTTGATCATAGAAAAGATATAGGTTATGAATAGGTTGAAAGGAAGAGCTTTGATCTTGATTTGGTAAGGAGCAAAGTTGATCATGCTTTAGATTTGACTCTTGACATAAGTCTTGAGTTTGGATAGGAATGGAGGTTTCTTGGATAGATTCAATGTATGGTGGAGAATGAATTGGGCTTATAATAAGTGGATCTTCGAGAACATTTGAAGGTTCTTGCATACTTTCAAGAATAGGCATTTGATGGCATGAGGGTGGTAGTTGATTCCTTGCTAGTATCCAATGGATCACATCCTTCATTAGTACATGGGTGGATGGACAATATAATGGATGGAGAATAATGGTAGATGGTGTAGGCTTAGAATGTAATGGAAGGATAATGGGATTAGGTATGATAGGAGTGAGATTAGGATCAGGTGAATGGACAAAGGGATAATGGGATTAGGTGTGATAGGAGTGGGTTTAGGATCGGGTGAATGGACAAGAGGATTGAGATTTGGGATGATAGGATGTGGAAGGTTGGAAGGATTATATGATGGAGGTTCCATAGGAATGGATGGATGAGGAGGACTAGTGGAAGGATTGGTGTACGATTCCAAACTTGAGATGGTGTCTCCCTTGTCAAGAGTATCATTAAGAAGATTTGTGAATTCATGCTCATGTTGTGGAGGATTTTGAGATGGATATTGAGGAATATTCATGAGATTGGTTGATGTGGAGGGACTAGGTTGGCATGATGATGGGGGTGACTTATAGAATTTAGGTTGAATTTGTTGATGTTGTATGGATGATGGTGGTGAAGGTAACGAAGGGATTGATGAATGAGAAGGCTGGGGGGCCAATGGATTAGGATTGACATTAGATGGAATTTGTTCTTGCATGGATAAAGATATGGAGGATGATGTATTAAATGAAGGTTGTGGTTTTTGGAAAATCTAATATCAAATGCAACAACAAGATTAATGATAAAAACTATAAAACCACACAAATATAGATGTTACCGAAATATTGAAATGTGGTTGCTCATTATTTTGCATAACTCCAATGTAATTCGGCTGGGATCATAAATGAAAATGAGTTTGATTTTTATAAAGTTTTGGGGACGGTTTCAAAAGTGGTTTGATAGGTTGAACAAGAAAAAGGTAGGTAAAAAGGTGGTTAGGGTTATGGTAACGGGTTCGTATTATTTTTGTGAAATAGATTTAGGTTAAAGTTTGGACAAAATAATAAATTAAGTTTATTTAATTTATTATTTTTCGAGAGGTGTTCTGGTTTATGGATAAATAATAAATAAATTGAATTTATTATTTACAAAATATGGTATAAAAGGTAAGATTTACTTAATTAATTAAAATTAATTAAATCTTTGGATGAAGGATAACTTAGGTCAATTTTTTATGTCTACAATGTTTTCTTGGAACAATGAGAGTCAGCATAAGGTACTCCTTTCTAACACTCATCCATGGGGGAATATTGTATACTATCAATCTGATTGGCCAAACACTATAATTTGAGCTTAGGAAAGAGAATGGGCACACTCCATCAATTGCAAGACCAAACTTGATATTATGGGGTTCATCTTTCAATTTTCTTGGCCATTTTCCTCTATGTGTTTCATTGCTTTGGAGTTAACCAGAATTTGCATGAATCCATCTTTACTCCTATTCTTTGCATGCTAGTCCATCAATTGTGCAAGTGACTTGCAATGAAACACTCGTTGAAGTCTAGGTATAATTGGCATGTAATGTAAAACCTTTTTTGGAACTATAGGACCTTGTACATCTATACGATATCTCTTCTCTTTGCATACAGGGAAATCTACCTTGTTTTCATATTCATCTCTGTATAAAATGTTATCATTTTTACATGAATGAATTTTCTTATATCCAATCCCCAACTCAACCAACAACAGACGCGCCTCTCTGCAAGTTGATGGCAACAAATTCTCTTCAGGGAATATTGTAGTTTTTAATGCCCTTTAAGATTGCCATAGATTAAATCATTTGAATGTTTGACTTATGATGAACATGTTTCATATGTCAATCTATTCTAGGACTATTTATATACAATATATGGTTTTAAATTCCCCTTAAAGAAATATAAACGAAGTTGATGAATGTTTACGAATTATGTACACGAATTGACAATCCAAAGTAAGAAATGGATTTCATCTCACTTTAGTAGGGTAGTGAATCCTTTGTCTGACCAACCAAATAGTGACTTGATTTCTAATAATATTAATGTGCATGTCAGTTTTGAAGTTCTACTTGCACCCAATTTGAACACAGGTGTCTTCACTGCTTGGTTGATGGAGTCTTTCAGGTTGTTATCATAAACATTACAGTGGTGGTAATTACCCCTGCTATCATCGTTACTGTCAACCATATGATCATTATTGTCATCATTGTTTCCATCCCCAAAGAAACCTGTAAGGATTTCATTCAATCCTTCTTCATGCACTACATTTTCACTATCATGATCATCATCATTAAGGCTAGCTGGCATTTCATCAGTGTATGTAGATCTCATCAACAGTTCAAATTTCTCAACTTCTAGTATTCTCTTCAATGTTGCTCTTTTATGTCTAGTATGGTTTAAAGGATGGTTTGGACCATCCCATCCAAACCTTAATAACCCAGTTGGATCTTGGGTATTAGTATGTGTTTCATCGACATCTTCTACCTATCAACAAATGCAAGCATTATTTAATGTTTGGCAATAATTGCACTAAATTCAAAATGTATCAATTTCAAAGAAATATAATCAAATATGGCTTAAAAAATAAAAATATAAATTGTATGAACATATATATATATATCAATTGAATAATGGAACATTATTTTATAGACTACCTTTTTATACAATAATTTAAAGAAAACACAATTTTGACAGCATAATTTATAAAACATCAGTCCACACTCATTTATTATTCTTTGGTTTTTTGCCCTTAAGAACATCCTTAGGGAGACCTTGTTCTTCCCTTTTTCTTTCACTCAAGAGTGCATTTTAAGAAGGAGTAATCAATCAATAATTAATCCCCAATGGTAAGGTCCATAATAGCCTCATCCATTATCAATATATCAACCTCTCTTTCCATATCTCCATCTTTATCATTTATAACCTCAACAAATTGTCAATTCGGTCTTACAGTAGGGTCCCTTCCCTTACTACTATTTATAAATCCTGCAATATTTTTGTGTGTGTATGCACATCCATCTATATACATAAGATGACCTCTATTCATTTCTTTTCCACTTTCCAATTGGAGATGATGTGTATACATATTTGAATTTGGACCATATGCTGACATGCGAGGCTTATATTCTGCTAGCCTTCTCCATTCACCACTGTAATATGATGAACCATAATATGGCATTAATCTCCTAGTGGTTTGTTTTGAATTATTTCTATGTTTAGATCCCACATGTACATTTTGGACGAAAAAGAGGCCTAGATTCACTCCATGAATATTGGAGGGTCGTATCATGTAGCTGTATCCCCAAAATTGAAACACCTCATACACTCTAGGTAGTTTTTGATCACTAGGCCAAGCGTAATATAGTCGACAATCAAATGTCTCTTTGTAAATTGATCTCAAACTCAGGGGAAAGTCATCATCTCCATCACATTCATTCTCATAGGGTATGCAGTCCACCTTCCCCTTGTCTTTAAGCAAATTATGCATCTTTAAACCAGTTCTTGTTCTGTTACTTGTTTTCTTCAATTCCTCATCTTTGAAACTGGTATATTGGCACATATTTCTATTAGATGTATCATTTGATGAATGATCATTGCCCTCTAGGCTGGAAGTTGGTGATCCAGGAAACTTTAAACCAAGAACCTTATCCTACAAGTATCCATTAAGGAAAAAAATAGCTATTTAAATAATATAAAACAATGTTTAAACGAAGTATACATGTTATTTATATCAAATTGGAAATTTCCTTACCACAATTCCTATTGGATTTGAATCGATTGTAGGAGGCATACTACTGATTGGAAGATCATCATATATGTAATATCTTTGTACAATCGCTCATTTGAATTGTTTCTTTCCACGACATACAAAACATCCACAAACAACAATTTTCTCAAAGTATTCATCCCATGTACTGTAGTCCTAACCAACCTCTTGTTCAGTGCAATCATTTGTTGTGTCTGCAGGATCCATTGTAATATCCTCTTCCACCCACTGTCATCTACTTGATTTAATAGTTTTAGGTCCATGTCCATGTACATATCTTTTTCTTTTGCTAGTTGAACGCTCAGGCTCTACATTTGCTCCAATCTCCATCTAAAATAATCAACAACATGCATTAATTTATGTTAAGATTCCAGATAATACATTATAAATTTCAATAATACTGTGAAAAAAGATGGACATATCACAAAATGCCATTAGATCATTTTTCTTTAGTTAAGTCAAAATTTGAGTACCTGATGTCCTGTTTCATCCGTTGTGTCCTCATTTGATATGACACTATCTGTTGCCATGGCCTCGTCTGGCCCCTATAATACACAACATAGTAAATAATGTTTAGTACACCAATTATATCATTTCAACGAATATGCTATCCAACACAAAACCTCACTTTAGTCATATATGTGACATATTCATATCATGTTTTGGCAATCTTAATTTTCAAACTTTTCCCTTGATCATAGAATCACATTTAATCACCATTTATGTGTATTTTCAACTAATAAGTTTGACCTCAGAGGCCTCATGGACAAAAAAATGACTTTATCTCCTCTATGTTGTAGCATTTGTGAATTCATAAATACCTTCCTCCTTTGGTTGAGGTTTCTTTCTCTTCTTACCTCTATTGTATATGCAGATTCTATTGTTATATATATCTCCACCCACTTTCCTCTCTGTGATTTAGTAGTTCTACACCGTCCACGTCCTCTCTCCATGGCCTCCTCTAGATCCTGTAATACACAACAATGACAATAGTCACATAACAGCTGTGCACCAAGAGGTTAAAAGGAACCGATCAAGATAACTACACATGAAGAGCAAATGTGTCCTAACAGATTATATAAATTTCCTATATGTTTGCATTTATCCTCTAACTTTTCTACATTAGCCTTTAATTGTGCTGACCTCCTAGTTGTTATATACAAATGATTTGTATCATTGCATTCCCATTGGAAAATATAGTGAATTGATTTGAATCCTTGTATAACCAATTTGCAGGTACAGTGAATTGATTTTAGTTTTTGCATTCACAATTAAAAAATCACAGTGAGATGGTTTGAATCCTTAAGTACTCAATTACCAAACACGTTGAAATGATGTAGGTTTTCACATACCCACTTAGATATTATAGTGAAATGTATATGAATATTTGAAGATCCATTCACCATACATGGTGATTATTCAGACATAGGACTTTGAAGTCCATGCACTGAACAGAGGAAAATACTACATCAATTTTCAATGCCTGATGACATGTTTAAAGACATCTCTTCCTTTAACAAAATTTGAAAAGAGAAGAAGTAGGTGACCTAATTTGTGAAAGAATGGTGATCACTTTCACTGGTAAGCTCATTATTCTTGCATTGGCAGAATTTGATAGATTTCTTCTCATTTGTAAAATTGTAAGCAAAAGGTTTTTATTATAGTATGAGCAAATTACAAGCATCATCATCATCATCATCATCAAATCATTTGCATCTTTTTTCAATCACTTTGGAGACAATACACCAACATATAAAAATGAAAATTAACACAACAGTTGAACACTGAAAAAAGGTTACCATTTAAGTACAGTCTTCTCCATAATACTGCTTCATAATATATATATTAATTGCAAAGTTTTTGGAACATGAAAGTGGATGAGTGGGATGGGTGCAATCTATCTTCTTACTAAGTCCCCTAAAATGCTTCAAAAAGAACTACTACCCTCCTTTTTTCTCTCAGGTCTTGGTCTCTCTTATATGTGAGAGGCAACAAGCTAGAGACCTGTTACAAAAAGACATGACTTTTGATAACTAATTATAACTGAAAAGAAAAACATTTCATTAAATGGATGCATTGATCAGTTAATCTCCAAATAGAGGCACATGACCATCTAAGGCCTATTCAAAGCTTCTATTTTCTTATATGATGCCCATCATACTATTGGTTGTTCTCCTCCATTCGATGACTGTCCTATCGTATCTAGCACATTCATGGTTTGATTGATAAACAGATTTATTACAGATAGATGATGGATGTAGTCCTGTTCTGCATAGGTATTCACATTGATAATCACTTCCTTCATATCATACTCCATTCACATCATTTTTTCCAACTGCTTATGAGTATTTTTCAAGACTATCTCTTCATTTTTGATCTCCTGTAATGCATTAGTCAGAACCATGGCTAATTCTTCCTTCCAATCATCACATTTTGAGATATTCCCATAATTATCATGAAGTGGTGGAGCAAGATTAAAATAATCAAGCTCTTCTTTGAGCTTGTCATGATATTCATCATGTGACTCTATCCAATCATTATATACCAGTAATGTTTGTCCCACCAAGATCCCTTTGCCCAAAAGGTCTTCTTTCTTTTCAATCATCCTCCTCCCCTGTAATATTTTATTCTCTACCATTGTTGAGCATGTCAACTTAAACAATTTCCAATAGGTATCAGTACAGCTCATCATTTTATTGAATCTTTCCCTGATTAATTCAGATGTCATATCATATTTGATAGTTTTTACTTCCTTTTCAGCTCTTTACATTTCCCTTGGGATTTCATATGGCAATTTTTCCAATAAGATGCATCATTAAGTTCATCCAACACTTTCTTATCTTTCTTAAGGTCTAGAGGATAGAATTGTGATATAGAAGAGGAAGAAGATCTTTCCTTTTGATATAATTGTAGACACCCTAAAATGACCGTGTCGTCAAATCACTTGCATTTCATCATTTCTTCCTAATCACCTGCATTTCACACATTAATTAAATAATCTAATTATTTAATTAATTTCATCAAATTCTTCTAAATCTCCTAAATTCAACATTAATTAAATAAATTCCCTTTATTTAATTAATTAAATCAAATTCCTCTATATTCTTCCACAATTAAATAATGTTAATTATTTAATTAGATCATTATCTTCTTTCCAAATTTCACATCCACATTAATTAAATTAATTATTTAATTAATTCAACAAATTCCCTCTTATCTAAAATTAAATAATTCTTAAATTATTTAATTAAATCAAAAATCTGTTCTTCCAAAATCATGCACAACAATTAAATAAATTTATTTATTTAATTTGCTTTCAAATCTTCTAAATTAAATAATTCTAGTTATTTAATTATTTCTTCCAAAATATCTACTCTAAATTTAAATAAATCAATTATTTATTTAAATTGCTTTTTCTTCTAAATTTGAGTTATCTCTAATATAACTCAAGCTTTCTATATTTAATAAAGCAAGATATCTTCTAATTCTCATGCAAATCCCTTCTTCTTGTTTTAAATCACTTAACTGATCATTACATTCTGTTAATTGCTTTAACTCATTCTTCTATTCTTGATAACTCCTCTCATGCAAAAGCAAGCAAGACACGTGTCTTCTCCTCATTCGTTGCACATTCCTCAACTTATCTCCTCCATTGATTCTTCTGAATTATCTGGACCGTTGATTGATTTTCCTTTAAATCTATATAAACCCCCCTCATCTCCTTCATTATCTCTCTCTTCGATCGTATTCTCAGGCATACTTAACAGCGCTTCAAGCATACAAAACGCGTCGATTAAGCACTATCACGATCTTTTGACATTGATCTCTTGAGCACACTACTTGCTTGTTGCAGCTATGGCTTTGCAACTTCATTGAGCAATCCACATATCTCCAAAAGGGAACAACGCAGATTTCGGTAAAAGTCTTTATTTCATTGATTTGTCATGGCTTTTATTTAAATTCGTTTTCTTTATGTTATTGGGTTCTTTGATTTTATTTAGTTTAGATTTAATCGATTTTTCCTCATACACAATAATAGCTCCTTCTTTAGTCTATCATTTTCTTTAAGAAAATTTTCAACTTGTGCCTTATTGAACTTTGCCACATTAATGTTGAGCTCTGTTGTTTCCATGGGGTCAGTATCCCCTACCCTTTTGACTAAGAGATGACCGAACATTTGATTTGAATTATTAGCAATTGCTGGTCTCTTATCCTGTGGGTAAAGTGACCAAATGAGTAGAGTGGTTTCATCTCCATTATACCCTGATCCTAATCCTGAGTATATCTTATCGATGGCTTCTTAAATCAAATCCATTATTTTCTCTTCTCTCTTCTTGAAGCTATCAAACACAATTGTTGAACTCATATCCCACCTTGACAAGAGCAATACTTTGGCTTCTTGAAGCAACTCCCTTCCTCTTTCGGGAGTGATGGACTCCATCTCTTTATCAACTTCCCTTTTTAATTCATCCAAAGCAGTAACCTCTTATTTAGAAGTGACATCTTGCATTTTTTCTCTCACCTTTTTTGCTTTGTACTCATAGATAAATGACTTAAATTTAGGAGTTTTAATAAAATCATCATCAGAAATAAATTTATGTGCAACCAAGATTCTAATGTCATTAGATAATTCATCTGATGTCTCAAACATTACATCATTCAATTCAAGAGGATGCTCATATTGTGCTATTTCAGGAGCATTTATTGGCTTCATTTGTTCACTTTCTTCATCACTTTCCCCTTCTTCACTTATGTTAGTATCTACAGAAAAACATGTTGGTAAGAGACACTATGTGGCTTCATGATTGTTATCATTGATGGCAAGAAAGCTTATTCCACACATCCACAGCACATAGTATGTCTATACCGGAAGTTTGATTAAAGAGTGTTTTGGTCCGGTGAGAAAGAACAGAGCACGCAGCAAGGTCTGACAATCAGGTCCGGATCTCTTAGAGGATGTATCTCAGCAAAGTACGGACTTGGGGAAGTCAAGAGGAGTACCATGACTGCCACATTCCAGAGATTGAGCCTCTGGTGATGAAAGAGTGAAAAGATATGAGCACCTAAGTGTTGGGTTCCTGACAGGCACAGCAGACTGAGCAAGAACTAACCGACAGAGCATCAGACCTTAATCCAGATGAGAAATTGATGGTGATCAAGCTTCTTAAGAGATCATACATGGTTTTCTGACTTGATTGATGACTTCTAACTCTATGTATTGGATACGCATCACTTTTTGAGGATGGATTCAACTGACAAATCAGGGTTTAGTAAATATCTTGAGTATTCCGGTTGCGGACTAGAAAGATGTTGAAATCCTTGGTGTGGATTATATACTAGATGGATTTCGGTATGAAGGTGTGTGTGTTGTGTGATGGTGTGCAAAGAAAGGCAGAGATAAGTGTGGAAGCAGTAAAACAAGTCCAGTATGTGATAGAATAGCAGCACTAAAGCAGAGGAAGAATGAAGTGCAGTAGATCCGTATATTAAGCCTAACTAGAATTGAACCTCAGCATATGTGGATGCCTCTAATCAGTTCAAACACCTGGTTACATTTTATATACCTTGTAGACAGTGAGTCTCTTGTAGGCAGTGAGCCCTAATTGGCAAGTGTCATTTTGTACTTCTATTCTTTTAACAGATAATACAATATTGGGTTAGTCACCTCGTGTTTTTTCCCTTAACAAGGTTTTCCACGTAAAAATCCTTGTGTTATGTGTGTTGATTTCTTTTCTGCTCTTATGTTCATGTATGCTTATATGTTTTGATACTGTACTAATTGTTAAAAGGAAAAGAAAGTTAAATAATTAAGATAACTGATTCACCCCCCCTCTCAGTTATCCACCTTGTTTCCAATAAAACATAATTCAGGAGTAGGCTGTGAGGCTTCGTAGTCCAGATGCTCTATGTCTTCAGCTTGTGTTCCTAAATAGATTGTATAAGTTGTATCAAAAACAACTGGGGCCACATATTTTATGATTTCATCTACATGAGAAATCAATTGTTCAATCCTTGCCAGTGGATCCTGTATTTCACAAAACATTTTTGAATAAGACTGGACATGTTTTCTTTTCCATTCATCAGCAAGTATCACTTTGTTGAAGGTACCCATTCCGTTGATAGTAGAGTCCTCATCACAGTTTCTAATCACATCTTCCTCTGAAAATAAATGTTCATATCCTAAGAGCCTTTGTGAAATATTTGATTTATGAATAAAACCCTCTAAATCAAAATTTTGTCTTTCATTACCTATAAGAAGATTGAACTATGCCAATTTAGTATTAATTTCTTCATACCCTTCATTCATGACCATTGTGAAATCTCCAAAACATAGAGTGCTGGGCATGATTGACTATTTGTTATGCTTCTTGAGGTGTATGGCATCAGATTTTGCTAATTGCCTCACAATCTCTAGATAAGCAATCATATCAGAAACCATTCGTGGTAACAAATGTGGGGTGCCCTCAAATCCATAAACTCTAATCACTGTGCAGTCATGGAAAGCATACCAATCTCCCTAGTTATGGTCCACTTTACTTTTAGGGTCATTTTCTTTGGGTCTTAAAAATCTCTGCATCCTTGGGGATAGGTTATAATCCCAGGGATATCCTAGTAACTCCATTAAAGGTTTTACAAAAAGACTCTTCAAAGTAGAGGTAGTGAGATCTACCAAATTGGCTATCCCATAGTGAAGTCCACATCTATACAGGTTTAGGATCCCCATTATCAAAAGAATCCCTTATCCTCAGTTCACTGCTCCAAAATCCTCTATCATGTCTCTCATACAAAAGCAAATGCATTAATAAGGAACAATGTTTAAAGTTGATGCTATCACTGTTATTTTTTATTTTTTCCAGCCCTTGATTTAGGGAATTAGCCACAAAGCTAGCATAGTCAAAAGACCTGGCTCACTTTGTCTGTACATCTGCAGCTAAAACCATTGGTGCAATTGACATTAGAGGTGGGACCTCTACTCCCAAGACTCTACCAGCTACATAATAGGTGTATCAAAAATACTCTTCAAACAGATCTTCATGAAATGGAGGATTATCATTACTAGAGAATTACCTTAATTGTCCTTCATCCTTAGGCCTATGCAAGGCTAACTTCAACCTTTTATAGCTAGTATCCATATGATGATACTCTAGTAATAGATCTCTGATTGTGAATGGTAAATCAAAACCACACTCTAATTGAAATACATTGGAAATGAGATCTTTTGAGATAACCAATAAATTATCACCACTGTGTGTTCGAATAGTTCTTGTTTTTGGATCATATTTACTGGCAAGGGCTTTCATTAATTCCACATTGAGAAACACCTCTGGAAAAACTAATCTCCCTAGGTTCAGCCTCCATGGTTTACAAACTAGTAAAAACCTATATTGTTTTCTGTAGTGGTATAAGAAATGTTTGTACCCTCATAGTGGAGTCCATACATCTCCCAAGTCCTTGTGATTGTCCAACAATCGATCATGTGAGGGGTTCATCTGTACACTTCTTTTTGGTCTTGGTCCCGACCCAAGACACTGATATATCAAGTCTTGGTTTAATGGTCTCTTTTCAATTTTTTGTTTCTTATTTTTAGGTTTTTCTGCACTATCTCCCATTGCTTGAATTCAAACCTTTAAGAAACAATATTTCTCAGTTAGGATCGGTGTACTTACTTGAATTTCTCTTTCCCACTAGTTTTTCTTCACTTTACTGTGTGAGAGCTTTAGTCTCCTTCTCCTTCACTCCCTTTTGCAATTTGTTCAAGTTTTATTCCTGTGATCAAACTGTGGCACAACTCACTTTTATTCCTGTCATAGGAGGAGGTCATTTATTTTGAATATCTAAATCATGCCCCATGATGTCACAATAATTATTATCACTACATCGTTGGGACTATTATTTATCTTTCACTGATGTCAGCTTCCTTCATCGATGACCTCTTTGTGTCGGTGTATCGGTGGGATGCCAGGTAACGTTACCTTGATGTACCTTAGCTTGGGAGATATTACACCTTTGGTTTTAAACTCATGGTCATATCAGGTTATCGGGGGAACAAAAACATTTGTTCCGCTGATGTTTATGAGTCACAATGATGTGCTAGCTTTTGTTGATTTTATCAGTCTATCGGTGAGGGACTCTCAAGAGTTAGGTCGATAGGATATTGTTAGCCCGATATGGCTACGAGTTATCTTTATAGGACTATCGGTGGGAGTATGATGGGAACTCCAATGATGAGGGCTGACAATATTGTACCTTGGTAAACTTATGGTCATATCAGGTTATCGGGGGAACAAAAACATTTGTTCCACCAATGTTTATGAGTCACAACGATGTGCAAGCTTTCGTTGATTTTATCGGTCTATCAATGAGGGACTCACAAGAGTTAGGCCAATAGGATATTGTTAGCCCAATATGGCTACAAGTTATGTTTATAGGACTATCGATGGGAGTATGATGGGAACTCCAATGATGAGGGCATGTTCAGCTGATTATGTCTAATTTTGGACAACCCACAGTTATATCGGGTCATCAGGGGAATATGAATATCTATCCTACCGATGACTATGTGTTGCAACGATGAGGTCACTGTAGTTGGCTATATCGGTCTTTTAGGGTAAGGACTTCAAAGGTTAGCCTGACAGGGTATTTTTAGACAGATAACACTATAAATTGTTTTTCATAAGGTTCCAACGATGAAGTGTTGCTAGGCTGATACACTTAGGAAAAGATATTATGAGGATTTGTTCATAAATGTAATTGTTCTGATAGGATTTTGTCACACATGTTTTAGCAATAGGAGTTAATATGGATCTTGTCACACAAATTTTCATAAATTGTTTTAATCACAAAATTATAATGTGGCCAATTTCCATGGTATACAGAGGATAAGTGTGAAGAGGTTGCTGATAGATGTAAAAAAATTTCTGGTTCTAACAAGTTCAATCCCTTTTCAATCAAAATTGTTCATATAATGTTTGCTTGCACGACCATTAATGTCCATCATTGGAAATGAATGAAACAGATTTTTTGAATTTTGAAATGTCAGATTGCATCGGTGGGATTGTCCTAGTTTCAGGCTGATTTGTGTGCTTCATTTGGTGTCATCTTTGTTTATATATTCGTAACTGATCGCCAAGACTCACTAAATGTCTATTTGATATGTAGTGTCCCTTTAGTTCTCTTATTCATTCAAGAAGACATTTAGTAATCTCACCGATATTGGATAGGTGTCTTTTGTCTTACTTAACATTTTGAGGAGAACAATATGAAGTTTACCCGATATTAGGGTAATCTAAATTATTAGAAATCCTTTTAGTCATCTCTGAGTGTCCTTCCAATGAATAATAGTCATTCCTATTATTATCAAGTTGACATAAGGGATTAGGGTTTAAGGTTTAGTAATAAGAGATTAGGGTTTAGGGTTGAGGGATTAGGGTTTAAGGTATAGTGTTTAGGGTTGAGGGTTTAGGGATAGGGTTTAGGGTTTAAGGTTTAAGGGTTGAGGCCTCATGCTTTAGAGATAGTGTTTAGGGTTGAGGGATTAGGGTTTATGATGGAGGGATTAGGATTTAAGGTATATTGTTTAGGGTTGAGTGTTGAAGGATGTGTTATGCTACACTAAAAGGTTATAGTCCCACTAGAGAATGATGTCCTCGCACATGGACCATGTCGAGTGCCCTCATCGATGTTGGTAAGGGATACATGGAAGGAAAATGGATTAGGTAGATACTAAACCTTAAACCCTAATCCCTCAATCCTAAACCCTAAACCCTATCCCTAAACCCTAATCCCTCGACCCTCAACCCTCAACCCTAATCCATCAACCCTTAACCCTAATCTCTCATACCTAAACTCTAAACACTATCCCTATTCCTAAACCCTAATCCCTTATCCCTAAACCCTCAACCATATCCCGCAACCCTCAACCCTTAAACCTTAAACCCTAAAACCTATCCCTAAAACCTCAACCCTCAACACTATATCTTAAACCCTAATCCCTTAACCCTCAACCCTAAAGCCTTAACCCTCAATCCTTAAACCTTCGACGCTAAACCATATCCCTTATCCCTATACACTTGACACTCTACTTTAACGCTAATCCCTCAACCCTCAACTCTATCCCTAAACCCTTAACCCTCAACATCAAACCCTAATTTGTCAATCCTAAACCCTAATCCATCAACCCTAAACCCTCAACCTATACCTTAAACCCAAATCCCTCAACCCTAAACCCTCAACCCTATCCCTAAACCCTAATCCCTTGACTCTCAACCCTCAACCCTAATCCCTTGTCCCTAAACCCTAAACGATATCCCTATTCCTAAACCCTCAACCCTCAACCCTCAACACTATACCTTAAACCCTAATCCCTTATCCCTAAACCCTAAACCCTATCCCTCAACCCTTATCTCTTACACCTTAAACCCTAAAACCTATCCCTAAAGCATCAACCCTCGACACTATATCTTAAACCCTAATCCATTAACACTCAGCCCTAAAGCCTCAACCCTTAATCCTTAAACCTTCAACCCTAAACACTATCCCTAATCCCTATACCCTCAACACTCTACTTTAACCCTAATCCCTTGACCCTCAACCCTCAGTGTCAAACCCTAAACCCTATCCCTAAACCCTAAGCACTATACCTTAAACCCTAATCTCTTGACCCTAAACCCTAAACCCTATCCCTAAAAACCCTAATCCCTCAACCCTAAACCCTCCATCCTAATCCCTCAACTATCAACCCTAATCCCTCATCCCTAAACCCTAAATGCTATCCCTATTCCTAAACCCTCAACCCTCGACACTATACCTTAAAACCTAATCCATTATCCCTAAACCCTCAACCGTTGATGTCAAACCCTAATCCATCAACCCTAAACCCTAATCCCTCAACCCTAAACACTATACCTTAAACCCTGATCTCTCAACCCTAAACCCTAAAACCTATCCCTAAACCCTAATCCCTTGACCCTCAACCCTCAACCCCAATCCCTCAACCCTCAACCTTAATACCTCATCCCTAAACCCTCAACCCTCGACACTATACCTTAAACCCTAATCCATTATCCCTAAACCCTAAACCCTATCCCTCAACCCTTAACCCTTAAACCTTAAACACTAAAACCTATCCCTAAAACCTTGACCCTTGACACTATATCTTGAACCCTAATGCCTTAACCCTTAGCCCTAAAGCCTCAACCCTCAATCCTTAAACCTTCAAACCTAAACCCTATCAGTAATCCCTATACCTTTGACACTCTACTTTAACACTAATCCCTTGACCATCAACCCTATCCCTAAACCCTCAATCGTCAACCCTCAACTCTCAACATTAAACCCTAATCATTCAACCCTAAACCCTAATCCCTCAACCCTAATCCCTATCCCTAAGCCCTCAACCCTCAACACTATACCTTAAACCCTAATCCATGAACTATAAACCTTAATCCATCAACCCTAAACCCATTAGAGAATGATATCCTCGTGCATGGACCATGTCAAGTGCCCTCATCAATGTTGGTAAGGGATACATGGAAGGCAAATGGATTAGGCAGATAATGGATTATGACGTGGATTCTAGAGGGGAGAAAAGTGGATTATGATGTGGATTATGTAGGGAAAATAGTGGGTTATGATGTGGATTATATCAGACTTATGCCAAAGCATGGACCATAGGGATGGTATGTGCAGGGTGTGTAAGATAGTGGATGAATGATGGTAGATTTATTGTGGAATGGAAGGGAACCATGACCAATGGTTTCACACATCGCAATAAACGTTGAAGCTTGTGATGCAGAGGTGGTGTAGGGTGCAATGGAGATGTTTTCTTAGGAGATGGATGATGAAGAGCTTTAGGAACCCACATAGACTTAGGCATTTTATTACTTTTGTTTTGTTTGTGGAATGGAATATTTTGACACTTTGAGCTGAATGGGAATTTAAGATGGGAGTAGATGCTTGGGATTTTTTAGAGGTAGATGCCTCATTTAACTTGATTTCTTATTGCTTAGGTACCCATACCATTTTGGTTTTGGACTTTGGTTGTGGAAGTATTGGCTTGGACAACTTTTTGGATTGATTTTTCTTTGACTCTTTTTTTTATGTCCTGAGGCATGAGGACCCTTAGGATGTTTGGCTTTATCAGTAGAGGCATCTAATTTTGCATTTCTGGATCCCTTGGGGATAGTGGAATGAGTGGAAGCTTTAAGTTTAGCTTTAAGATTAGGGTTGAGGGTTGAGGGATTAGGGTTTAAGGTATAGTGTTGAGGGTTGAGGGTTTAGGGTTTAGGGTTTAGGGATTAGAACATCCACAAACAACAATTTTCTCAAAGTATTCATCCCATGTACTGTAGTCTTGACCAACCTCTTATTTAGTGCAATCATTTGTTGTGTCTACAGGATCCATTGTCATATCCTCTTCCACCCACTATCGTCTACGTGATTTAACAGTTTTAGGTCCACATCCACGTACATATATTTTTCATTTTCTAGTTGAATGCTCAGGCTCTGCATTTGCTCCAATCTCCATCTAAAATAATCAACAACATGCATTAATTTATGTCAAAATTGGATAATACATTATAAATTTTAATAATACTATGAAAAAAGATGGGCATATCACAAAATGCCATCAGATCATTTTTTACTAAGGAAATTGGATTTGAGTACCTGATTTCCTGCTTCATCTATTGTGTCTTCATTTGATATGACACGATCTATTGCCATGGCCTCATCTAGCCCCTATAATACACAACATAGTAAATAATGTTTAGTACACCAATTATATCATTTCAATGAATATGCTATCCAACACAAAACCTCACTTTAGTCATATATTTGGCATATTGATATCATGTTTTGGCCATCCTAATTTTCAAACTTTTCCCTCGATCATAGAATCACATTTAATCCTCTATGTTGTAACATTTATGAATTCATAAACACCTTCCTCCTTTGGTTGAGGTTTCTTTCTCTTCTTACCTCTATTGCATCTACAGATTCCATTGTCATATCTATTTCCTCCCACTTTCCTCTCTGTGATTTAGTAGTTCTACGTCGTCCACGTCCGCTCTCCATGGCCTCCTCTAGATCTTGTAATACACAACAATGACAATAGTCACATAACAACTGTGCACGAAGAGAATATTCTTGAATTTATCTTGTTAATACACTCACTTTTCATTAAGACACATTATGAAAAACAAAATAGGACATTGCAACATTTTGCTCTTCAGAAAAGGTTTACACGCGGAATCTTGACAACTAGAGCTCAAATCTTATGATTACAAGATGACTACAAATTCACATCAAAAAGACATTTATTTCATATTTGACTCTTCTTTTTATTTTATGGGTCATTTTAAGGCAATCTATATCTCTCCAAGTGGCCATAAAACCCTCAAAACAGTCTCAAAGAGTCTTTGGCACCAAAATTTTAAATTCTTAATGGAGGGAAGGATAATTTGGATGTTAATTTTGAAATCACACCATTAGATCTTTTTTAGGTTAATCCTAGCCATTGGATATTCTTTAATTATAGGGACATTATGTTATATTTCACCATTACCTTTCACTCCAAAATTATTGGTTTCCTTTGAAAAGAAAACCCTCCATTAGCTATGATAACCCCAAATATCTGTTGAAGTGAACTTAAACATTATGTGCAATTGTCATTTCTCATATTAAGCACCTACTTCCCTTCTTAGTGGTACCACATGTGTGATGTATGCGAATAAGTCATATGGTACCTGTGCTACATGTTTAAAGTTTGAATTTTGCTCATATTGTTGGAAAAAGGCCCAAAAAGACCTTTGATTTTTGAGTTTTATACTCTATAACATGCATCTCCTTGATATTTTTGTCTAATCTATGACATGTTGTCTTTGCATTTCAATGAGATCAATTCTTGAAAAATGACAATCCATAGGTTAAAGAGATAAGTTGATACCTTACCTAAGTTGTCATGTTCTTGAAACCTTGTCACTATAAAGAGGAGATATCTAGAGAGTAATGTCACAAGGACATAACCAAGGCATGCACTATCATGAGCCATAGGGATAACTTACTACACCATCCAAAACTCCATTTGAACTAGCTACTATCAATAATTCACATTATTGGGGACTGTCATAGTCAAAGTGGAGAGGATTGTCTAGTCATTAAATGACTATCATAATAGCTAGTGTGTTAGTTACCATGCTTCAACCTAAAATAGGTTAATGAGAACATAGAAATGAAAATCACAATACCATAAGGACACTCCATAAGCTGCCAATATAGTCCCAATATCATGTCATCATGATAGTAAGAGAAGAGTTGTTTGGTTTTTCCAAAGCCATATCACTTGCATAAGGATTGTCACCAACCATCTGTGTAAGGTTATGAAAGAGTGAGTCATTATTGAGCTAATCATAAGAGAAGCATGAAGTTAAAATGCTATCATGGAAACAAGATATAGTTACTTATTATAAGGATAATCCAAATTTGGTGAGGTTACGTTTTTATCAACTTCTAAGAAAAATACATCATTTTTCACTGATTGGAGCAAAATTAGGTGCACTTTGTGCTACCTTTGGCACCCCAAATAGATTACATTTTGGCCTAAAATTTGGTGCTAAAGTCAACGTTAACTACTCCGACTATAGTATCGACTACTGGATCAAAATAAATTTTAAAAATTCCCACCTGCACATACCCCAAAACAAAAAAAAAAAAAAACTTTATTGATTTTTTATGTTCATTTTTTGTTTGGAGATCGAGCATATGGGTTGGAGTCCCACCTGAATTATATGAGAAATTTGATAATTACAAGAGAAAAATACCGCGTGAAGAGAGGAGAAAAATGCCGCGCAAAGAGAGGAGGAAAAAGGGAAAAATAAGGAAGTAGATGAGAAATTCGATTTAGTTTGCGACACCATAGGTAAGGTTACAATTACAATAAAAAAATTTCATTCCCAAATATATTTTTGTTTCGATTAAATGGAGAGGATTGTGAAGAAAGGGTTGTGAATATTGTTTTGTTTATAGGTGAATTATTCAAGTCTCATGTGGTTGCAAAGGAGGAGGGTAAAATTGTAGACATTGCATTATTTCCTCTACATCTGAGAGCAGTGAATACATTTTTCAAACCCTAATGCCTAGGTTCACTTATCATTACCATCAATACCTTTCTCTGCACACAACTTTGTCACTTCCTTCCTAAAAAAGTAGTCAAGTGCTTTAAGACAAGTTGATTGTGACCAAACTAAAATTAGGGCTTTTGAGATGAGGGTGAGAAAACTAAAATAGAGGTTGGTTGAGACAATATGAGGAGATAGGGCTTTTGAGACAAGGGTGAGAAAACTAAAATTAGGTCAGTAACTATAGATTCCCTCCCAAGGCACCAATTGATTCATAGGAAAATAGCTTCATGATTTTCTCTACAAAGTAAAGGTCAAAAACCTTAAGGAATAAAGAAAAAATGCCACAGACTGAATGAAAATAATTTTCCCTAGGTTGCTTGAAAATGTCAAGCAATAGAGGGAAGAGAGAAAAGGGAGCAGACTCTAGCCACAATGAGGTAATTCATTGTCAATTTATAGATTTGTAAATGTTTCTTTGATTTTTAGTTTTTATTTTTTTATTTGTAAATTTAAATGAAGAAATTTATTTTATAGGAACATGAGACTAACAAAGATAAAGAGGCATTGGCTTCCATATTGGGGGTAGAGACAGTGAACAAAATGGATGGTGTGGACTTGACAATACTTTCTAGATACATAGAAAAATGATCTGGTAAAGCCCCTGAAACATTACAACGAAATCAACAGTGTCAAAGGGAATCAATTGATTCCCCAACCAGTCATGGATCAAGCAAAAGATCCAGGAGGAAATCAATAACAATAACCTCTAAGAATGTGGAACAAGGAACAAAGGCTTCCAATGTCCCACCCACTCCTGGGACACAGACTTCTTCGACCACCACGCCATGTTTTGTACCTTGCATTGGTACCTACGATACCAAGATAGAATATGATATGATTTCAGGGGATGTCTGAATGACGGATGCTGGAAAAACATTTGTGAATAGGTTGAAGGAACCATGCCTTCACAGTTCAAAGACCATCTACATTTGTCATTCTCAAAGATACCCATGCATCTGCAAAAGGTAGTTATCCAAGACATGGAGACTGAATTTGCAACAGGTTGGTCTGTAAAGAAGATAAAGCTATGAATGTCTCATAACTGCAAGAGATTTCAGTGCAACCAAACAAAGAAGATAAAAAAACTCCCTCCCGAGCAAAGGCTCAAAAAAAGGCCAATTGATGTAAGTTTGAAAGTATGGAAAGAGCTTATAAAAGCTAATGAGAAGTCTAATGCACGGAGGAAGCCCGGTGAGGAGAGTACGCAGGTATTTGAATTTTCTCATAAGATTATATCAAATTTATTAAATGATTTTTAAATTTTATTTGTGCATAGTTAAATCAAATTAGTATATGTTTCAGGACAAGGCCTCCAAGGCTAGGCTTGACAAACTTCATGCCATGCATCACAATGGCCAGAAAGGTTTACAGGCCTTGATCTATACATTTGTAAGTATATTTAATAATTTAAATGATTTTTTTTTTAATTTCCTAGGAAAAAGTAAATGATTGCATATTAATTAGTTTAACTAGTCCATGTGCCATGTTTTGACAAGAGGAGAAATATGGCTAGCATCCAAGCCAATTTGAAAAGGAAATGTTACAAAGACAAAAGTGGACCGATTTTGTAATCTGGATGGAGAACGAGGTATCAATAGTTGACTTTCAATAACTTAGTTGGATATTGTTGTGATAATATGTCAATTTGAATTTCTTGTGTTGAGTTGTTTATTGATGTGTAGGATGAGTTCTAAAGTGCTTCTCTATTGGCCATAGCGCCCTTAAATGTAATATTTCTCTTAGATGACAAATGATTACTCTTATATCTTTGGGGACCCTTCTTGGTGCCATTAGGATCATAATGAGTATACTAGTCTTGTGTTTGCTTAGAAAAAGTGGTTGCAATTAACCTAATCTTGTGGTCATTATCCACAACATTTTGTGTGTGCCATGCTATCTCATATGCTTAAGTTTAACGGGCTAATAATGAATAGAAAACCCTTGTTTCCTTGCCTCCAACTAATGGACTTGTTAGAACCTAAAATTTCCTACCATTTTTTGAAAAAATTTTAGGTTCCCATGATGAAAAATCTAACTGCAACACTTAGAAATGTACCTGTACAATATACTTTAGTGGCCTACTTTGAAGGGTTATAATTCGAAGCCTATTCATTTTTGTGTCAAACCACTTGGTAGGCATACTTATCTATCATATGTGGGTGTACATGCTTGATTTTAGCTTCCCATGATCAGATTGGACAAGGTTTTACAATGCCAAGTTAAAGGGTTTTGGTGGTACCCACTAGGGTTAGGGTTTTAAGTCGAGTCTGCAAGCCTATATTTTTATTCCTTTAAACCCTTTAAGACCTTAAGTTTTCTTGTCCTTTGGCCTCTTGCACTTTATCTTTTAAAATTGCATTGACTTCCTGTATTAAAGGGCAATTGTCTTGAGGTCTTCTTAGAGGGGTGATATGTGACTAGGGTATTAAGACTAGGACTTTGTATGTAATCTTATGCCCTCCTTTTGGATTTGTTGGAAGCCTTATTCACTAATACATAAGGATTGTCAAGACTCCTATGATAGTGCATTAAAGAGGCATTGAAATCATAAAGGAGATAAATGTTATTAGGCCATCACCTAATGGAGAAGGGATTGTCATAAAGAGCATGACAGTGTTACCTTGTCTTAGTCACAAAGGGGACAGTCTTTGTAGTGGTAATTAAAGTCACTAAGTTTACATCCACCTTCCTAGGGTCTGCAGAAGTGCCTGAAGTTGAATATGCCTATTTTAAAGATCTTGCCATTAGTATTTTCCATGTTTTTACAAATGGAGACCTCCCCAATCCTCATCTCAGGTTTCAAATGCATAATGAAACGATGGAGGACAATCATAACTGTCATAATAGTACATTAGCATTTTTTGTCTCAAGGTGGCCCTTGAGAGTACTAAGGGGATGGATATAGAGTTAGGATTATGGTTTTTGTTTGAAATCCTTGTGTCATTGACCTAATATTTATTTGTGGCAAGGATCCCAATAGTCTAAAGATTACAATTTGTTGTCAAGAAAGGATTGTCATAGTTAAGTGTGGTACAGTGATACAATTTCATCTTGGTTGAGTATTGTATAAATCTCAAGCTATTTAGAATGCATGGGGTATTAAGGTGTGGTAACACTATATAGGTAACCATCAAGTGATTTCTTCAACCCAATCTTGGCCTATATAGTACCCAGTGTGAAGAGAAAGATAGTGTTGTCTAAGAACCTTGCTATGGTAAAAAATGACGGCAGTCTTAGCTATTGTAACCATAGTTGGAATCCCTTGTTGTTACCATAACATACGTGACCTAAAACCATGACTCTATGAGTATGAGTTGTTTTCAATCCAAATTCCACAACATTTGCCACCATCCTGCCTACCTGTGTCAAAATGGGAGCTTTGGAATAGGGTATGGACATCCATCAATACATAAAGGATAGAGGAATTTTGTCAGATGTTGTAGTTGCAACTGCCCTGTTAGACATGTATGCAAAATGTGGAAGCATAGACAAGGCACGTGAACTATTTGACAGAATGCCTCAAAGAAATGTGGTCTCATGGACTGCAATGACTACAGGATATGCACAAAATGGATTTATTGAAAAGGCTTCAGAAATTTTAAAGCAAATGTAATTGGCTGGTGTAAAGACAAATTCCACAACCTTTACTAGCATCCTCCCTACCTATGTCAAAATGGGAGCTTTGGAATAGGGTATGGACATCCATTAATACATAAAGGATAGAGGAATTTTGTTAGATGTTGTAGTTGCAACTGCCCTATTAGACATGTATGCAAAATGTGGAAACATAGACAAGGCACGTGAACTGTTTGACAGAATGCCTTAAAGAAATGTGGTCTCATGGACTGCAATGATTGCAGGATATGCACAAAATGGATTTGATGAAAAGGCTTTAGAAATTTTAAAGCAAATGCAATTGGCTGGTGTAAAGCCGAATTCCACAACCTTTGCCAACATCCTCCATGCCTGTGTCAAAATGGGAGCTTTGGAATAGGGTGTGGACATCCATCAATACATAAAGGATAGAGGAATTTTGTCAGATTTTGTAGTTGCAACTGCCCTATTAGACATGTATGCAAAATGTGGAAGCATAGACAAGGTACATGAACTATTTGACAGAATGCCTCAAAGAAATGTGGTCTCATGGACTACAATGACTGCAGGATATGCACAACATGGATTTGTTGAAAAGGCTTTAGAAATTTTAAAGTAAATGCAATTAGTGGTGTAAAGCCAAATTCCACAACATTTGCCAACATCCTCCCTACCTATGTCAAAATGGGAGCTTTGGAATAGGGTATGGACATCCATCAATACATAAAGGATAGAGGAATTTTGTCAAATGTTGTAGTTGCAATTGCCCTGTTAGACATGTATGCAAAATGTGGAAGCATAGACAGGGCACGTGAACTGTTTGATAGAATGCCTCAAATAAATGTGGTCTCATGGACTACAATGACTGTAGGATATGCACAACATGGATTTGTTGAAAAGGCTTTAGAAATTTTAAAGTAAATGCAATTAGCAGTGTAAAGCCAAATTCCACAACATTTGCCAACATCCTCCCTACCTATGTCAAAATGGGAGCTTTAGAATAGGGTATGGACATCCATCGATACATAAAGGATAGAGGAATTTTGTTAGATGTTGTAATTGCAACTGCCCTATTAGACATGTATGCAAAATATGGAAACATAGACAAGGCATGTGAACTGTTTGACAAAATGCCTCAAAGAAATGTGGTCTCATGGATTGCAATGACTACAGGATATGCACAAAATGGATTTGTTGAAAAGGATTAAAATTTTTTAAAGCAAATGCAATTGGCTGGTGTAAAGCCAAATTCCACAACCTTTTCCAGCATCCTCCCTGCTTGTGTCAAAATGGGATCTTTGGAATAGGGTATGGACATCCATCAATACATAAAGGATAGAGGAATTTTGTCAGATGTTGTAGTTGCAACTACCCTGTTAGACATGTATGCAAAATGTGGAAGCATAGACAAGGCATGTGAACTGTTTGACAGAATGCCTCAAAGAAATGTGGTCTCATGGACTACAATGACTGTAGGATATGCACAAAATGGATTTAATGAAAAGGCTTCAGAAATTTTAAAAGCAAATGCAATTAGCTAGTGTAAAGCCAAATTCCACAACCTTTGCCACCATCCTCCCTGCCTATGTCAAAATGGGAGCTTTTGACCAAGCAATTTGTAACATTTAAGGTTATGTAATAGAATTTACAGCTGATAGTTAAATTTATAACAAATTTTTTTATGATCTTTACTAACATTTATTAGAATTGTTGAATGTTTTACATCATTGGAATGACATATTAGCTATAACTTTTTTGAAATTTGACTATGGTATGTGCACTTTGATATGATGTAATATGATTATGGTTTCGTTTCATATGTTGTAATATTAGATATGTAACAGAAAAATAAATTATTGCATGAAATAAATAACAACTTTTCATTTTAAATGTTTTTTTGCAAAACACGGGTCTTCCAGAAGATCAAGATGATCCTCATGATAGAGATCCAGACTATGTTGGTTCTAGTATAGAGCACATGCCAGAGGATGATGATGACACATATACAGAAGACATTGAGGATGATGATGATGATGATGATGATCACGATGGTGATGATGATGATGAGGCAGTTGCTCATAGTAGCCAATGACATTCATGATCATATAGACTGCATAATGGATCATTGTTGATATATCATTATGATGCCTCTTTTCATACTTGCTAGCTATCATATGTATCATTTTCATGGCCTGCAGTACCCTATTAATGAGTTGTATCATAAATTTATGTATCATTTTGACTTATATCATTTGGACATGTATCATCTTGACTTGTATCATTTTGAGTTACGTAATTTATCATTTTTACTTATATCATTTGTACATGTTTCATTTTGACATGTTATTGATCTACTAGCATATTTGACTTTCACTTGTTTTAGTTATATATGATGATGATCTTATCCATATTGACTTGTCAATTTATATATATTGAAAATGGTCGATAATTTTTGGATGGATATTTATTACGTATGATGATTTTAATTTACTGCTCAGGATGGATGTTGTCAAATTCAATTAAATTATAGAAATTTGACTCACTTGTTTTAATTATAGATGATGATCATGTTATAATAATTATCTTGTTATTTAATCATATGGGTTAAATAATTAAATTACTCACTCTATAATCATATGAGTTATTTAAGAGGCGTGATATATGTAACTAATTAAATTGAAATCAAACATATTAAATTAATAAATATAGGAAAAACAATAAGCATTTTTAGAAGCAACTAAAGACACAAAAATGGAAGCAAAATTGGAAGCAACAGTGGAAGCAAAACTGGAAGAAAAACTGGATGCAAAATTGGAAGCCAAACAAGAAGTAAAACTGGAAGCAAAACCAGAAGCAAAATTGGAAGCCAAACTAGAAGCAAAATTTGAAGCAAAACCGGAAGCAAAATTAGAAGCAAAAGTGGAAGCAAAACTAGAAGAAAAACTAGAAGCAAAACCGGAAGCAAACCTGGAAGCAAAATTGGAAGCAAAACTAGAAGCAAAATTGGAAGCAAACCTGGAAGCAAAACTGGAAGCAAAATTAGAAGCAAAACCAGAAGCAAAACTGGAAGCAAAACTAGAAGCAAAACCGGAAGCCAACATGGAAGCAAAACTGGAAGCAAAATTGGAAGCAACAGTGGAAGCAAAATCAGAAGCAAAATTGGAAGCAAAACTAGAAGCAAAATTGGAAGCAAAACGAGAAGCAAAACTAGAAGTAAAACTGGAAGCAAAACTAGAAGCAAACTTGGAAGCAAAACCGGAAGCAAAATTGGAAGCAAAACTGGAAGCAAAACTAGAAGTAAAACTGGAAGCAAATCTGGAAGCAAACTTGGAAGCAACATAAGAAGCAAAACTAGAAGTAAAATTAGAAGCCAAATTGGAAGCAACAAAATCTGACACTAAATCTGGCATTAAACCTGGCTCTAAAATATGGTACTAAACCTGGCGCTAAACCCGGCGTGAAACCTGACGTTATAATCGGTGCTAAACCTGGCACTAAATCTGGTGCAATAGTGAGATGCTATTGGGTGTCGAGTTTGGTGCCAGCAGAAGTGTCCAATTCATGGACTCAAATACAATAAATTATAGTGCTATTTTAGGTGCTAATTGCCTATTCTGTTGTAGTGCATCCGCCTTTGCATGGGACTACCATGAAATGAAGGGAAATGATCTAGACATGTGCATGCAAAGGATCTACAAAAATGATGGTTTCAAGCCAATTAGATAGCCTCAAATGACAATGATCCCTACCTTACGAGAACTAGTTAAAACTAAGCTACAAAAATTACTTGATACATGCTTCATTTACCCTATTTCCCATAGTCAATGGGTGTCACCTTTATTTATTGTCCCTAAGAAAGGAGGCAAATGGAGGGTATGTGTGGACTATAGGGAGCTAAACACAACCACTAGAAAGGATCACTTTCCACTACCTTTTATTGACCAAGTACTTGATTCCCTAGCAAGTAAAAAGTACTTCTCCTTCTTAGATGGATTTAGTAGCTATAACCAAATAAAGATAGCTCTAGAGGACCAAGATAAAACCACATTTACATGCCCTTGGGGCACATATGGTTATTATTTTCTTCCCTTTGGATTATGTAATGCTATAGCCACTTTCCAGAGGGCATTGTTAAGTATCTTCTTAGATTATGCTCATTATTCCATGGAGATCTACATGGATGACTTCACCACCTATGGAGAAACATATGACAAGGAATTCAACAATCTAGAGAAAGTTCTGAAAAGATGTCAAGAACATAATCTATCATTGAGTCATGAGAATTTTTTTATGATGATGACTCAAGGGATTGTTCTAGGATATTTTATATCAAGTGAAGGAATTTAAGTGGATCTCCATAAAATTGAGATCATCTTTACACTTCCTATGCCACAGAAACAAAAAGATGTCAAGAGCTTTCTGGGCCATGCAGGCTACTATAGGAGATTCATTCAAGACTTCAGTAAAATTGCAGCACATTTGTTTACTCTGCTTACAAAAGACATAGAGTTTGACTGGACCACAGAATGTCAGCAATCTTTTGAGATAGTTAAGATAGCTTTGACAAAAGCATCTATCTTGAGAGGACCAAATTGGACATTATCTTTCCACATACACACTGATGCTTCTAATTTTTCTATAGGAGCTGTATTGGGACAAAAGGAAGGTAATAAGTAGTATGCTATCTACTATATCAGTAAGAACTTACAAGGAGCAAAACTTAACTACACTATCATAGAGAAAGAGATGTTGGCAGTTGTCTATGCCATTAACAAGTTTAGGCATTACATCAATAGCTATCCAGTCTTTATCCACATAGATCATACTGCAATAAGGTACTTAATGAACAAACCTGTGGTTGGAGGTAGACTAGTCACATGGTTGCTCTTACAATAGGAGTTTGATATAACAATAGTGGATAAGCCTAGGAAAGATAATGTGATGGTGAATTTTCTATCTAGATTGCCCACACAACTAGAAGAAGGTGTTGTAAATGACTCTTTTCCATATGAGTATTTGTTTTCTCTCAATGTACACACACCATAGTTTGTTGATATTGCAAATTACTTGGTGGTAGGATAGATACCATCACATTTCTCTCCTAAATAAAAAATGTAGTTAGTGCATAAAAGATTTCCATACTCTTGGGTTACTGGTTATCTATTCTACACCAATCAAGATAATATTATGAGAAGATGAGGTCTTTGACATCCTATAATCTTGTCATGATGATCCCTATGGGGTCACTTTATAGCCAAAAGGACAACATTTAAGATCTTAACAACAGGTTACTATTAGCCAACTCTACATAAGGATTCAATAAAGTATACAAGGAGCTATGACAGATGTTAGAGAATGGGAAGATCAACAAGGATAGATGAGATGCCTTTGCAGCCATAACTGGCACTAGGACCATTTGACAAATGGGGGCTAGACTTCATTGGCCCAATTTCACCGACATCCAATAACAAGGAATATATTTTGGTTTGCACATATTATCTGACAATGTGGGTTAAAGTCAAAGCATTATAGTTTGCAAGAGATGGGAATGTAGCTAAGTTCTTGTATGAAGAAATCTTTACTAGGCACGGAGTCCCCAGAGAAATTTTAACTGATCAAGGTCCCAAGTTCACTTCTGAACTCATTTCTAAATTGGTTAAAGAATATGAAATTAGACATAAAAACTCAACACTTTATCACCCCTAAGCCAATGGGTAGGTGGAGATTACAAACAGGGAGATTGAAAATATTCTGACCAAAAAAGTGCACATCCATAGGAAAGACTAGGTAGCCAGATTACCAGAAGCAATGTGGGCATATAGAACAACATGGAAAACAACTACATGTTTCACACCTTATGAACTAGTGTATGGAAAAACAATAGTTCTGCCAATTGAATTTGAATATAAGACACTTAGAACAACAGTGGAACTTGATAGAAGCATAGAAAGAGAGGATACATATTATGAATGGGCTAGATGAAATTAGAATGGAGACTATGCATCACACAGAGATAATTCAAAAAATAGAGGACTAAATGACATGATCAATTTACAAAGACTAAAGAATTCCATGTGGATGACTAGGATTTATTATATGATTCCAAATACAAAGATTATAAGGGCAAGATACAATCTACATGGTTAGGACCCTATGAAATACAATAGGTATTCCCTAATGGAGCAGCCAAATTATAGACCTGTTGTGTGGTTACACAACATGCCCCATTTTGACTTGGCAAAACAGGGACCCAACTTCTTTTGGCTTGGTTTGTGTTTCTTGCTTTCTGGCGGTTTGGTAAAAATCAGTCAAGTACATCATCATGTTGAGTCAGGACGAGGTAAGTCATTATTATGAGGTCGGTTTGTCAAAATTCACATTTCGTATCTATGACCTCATATTCTGGAAGAACATTAAACTTCATGTAGGTTTGCCTTTTACGTCACCCTGGTATTCACCAGGATGTAAGAGTTATGAACAGTCAAAGTTTTGGTCAAACCTGATATTCGCAAAGGGGGGGTCATATTTTATAATCTGAGTCATGTTGTTTAAAGATCATCATCATATTTGAAACATCTCCTGATATATCCTGCGGCTCAAATATCCTGACGTCAACTTTAAATGGTCGTAAGTTTTTCCCGTCAAGCGGTCTTTTATATCGCGAACATCATGTTTTGAAAAGTAACCCGATATTAGTAAATATCATCCTGACGCGAAATATCACCCTTAACAAACATCTTGATGACATCATCTGAATATGATAAACGAAGAAACAAACATCCTAATGACATCATCATCATATTTACATTTCGACAGGATATTTTGTAAACATGATCATGTTCGTCCAATATGACGATGACGTCATGAAGCACTTCCGATACAAAGAACCAATATCATGATGACGTCATCCTGATATTCAGAAGGGAGGATGAGCAAGCTTGGTTCGTCATCATCATTTTGTTTTGAAACATCACCCGATAAACCGAAATATCCTCTTGATGTGCTAAAATGTAAACAAAGGGTGCATTGTCACCCGAATCTTGTAGCGATAATAATTTCAATGTTAGGGAGGATGATATTGAAACTCAACCCGATATTTGTGAAATATCATCCTGCCCTCATGATATCCCGCCATATGGATATCCCCCGCTCCCTTTGCCGCCATTATCATTAAATGCGCGCAGATATGGTAGGTGATTCCCGCCGACCCCGGAACCCGATGAAATACCTGGTGAGATCCTGAGTTTTCGCACGAATGATCAAAGATTGCAATCTAACTTGTCAGAGTGCCCTAAATTTACCCTAACTGCAAGGTTAAAAGGTAATTCAACTGCCATTGTTACGTTTACCTGCGTTAAAATTGTTTTACAGAGCACTTGCCTCCATATCCGCATAACAGCTACCATTGCACAATTCGAGCTCACAGATAGAAGGAAGGAAGTGATCAGTAGTTGAATTAAGAGCATCTTGATGATATACTGATATAACAGAAAATCTACATAACCAGGTAAGTGAACTGAAACCCTCATTATGTTGTTGCTAAATGATGTTGTAAGTTCTGGTTATGTATCCATGTAAGTAAGTAATGTCAAATTGATGCAATAGGCATGATATTTGCAATATGTATGCATGCATATCCCTGTTGTGAGAAGAAATGTTGTTAATTGCAGGTACCCATGGCTGAAAAATGCTCACTCAAGAATCAGGAGGAATTTAGCAGGCCTATGTTCTCTTCCCAGAGAGGGGTCCTGTTCAAATATGGGGCAATTACAGATACCCATCAGGGGATTACCAACCTGGAGGCTTGGTCAGCCAAGCTGAATGATGGACAAGATAAGAGTCCGGTATTGGACGCAGTGTTTGTATCAGGCATGTGGAACGCTGCTGGCTTCCCATACTCCATGGAGTCTCCAGAGCTAGTCATTGAATGCGCCCAAAATTATAACCCTCAGACGAGGCAGGTGGTGAAGCATGGGAGAGTGTATGCAGACCTATCCATCAAAGGTCTCTCCCAGACATTTGGACTGCCAATGGGCAGTAAGGTAAAGAGTGTAGACTTGAAGAAGTCTGAAAGAGAATATGAAGCCAACAAGAAGGCGGCCAGAAAGAACATGTATGCTTGGCGGGCCGAGAACAGCACATACAATGCAGCAGCCAAGCTCCCCATGCACATGTTCAAGTTTGATTTCAATGAGGAGTATCAGTACGTGATTGCCCTACTGAACAGGGTGACTGGTCAGCCTGATACTGGTGATTTTAGAGATTGGATGTACGGCATAATAATGGTGTGCCTGTATGCAGACATCAAGCCACTGTGGGGCCAAATAATAAGCGATGCTCTGCATGAGCAGCTGATGAACCTGGGAGGTTCAGATTGTACATTCTACATGACCTCTTATATTGTTTATTCTTGTGCTTATAGAGGCACTTTTGACGCCCTGGTGAAAGATGGAAAACTGACAGGCACAAATGCAGCATATATCTGGGATCATCATCCCCAGCTGCAAAGAACCAACTATATCAAGGACTGCAAACTAGTCAATGATGCATTTTCTATGCATCTGGTAAGGACCATGGAAGATGACAGAACTAAAAGACAGAGCATGGAAGCTCAGGAGGTAGTATATAGGCATGGGGCATGGTACATACAATTTTCCACCTTTTCCTACATCAGGATAGAAGGTTTTGAAGGACATCCCCTGATGCTGCCGAGATATCCTACTGATGCAGTAGTATTAATGGAATTTATCAGGCAGGGCTCTACCATGATACAGATGTATAAGGATGCCAAGAAGCTACCACCCATTTTGTTCCCAGTTAGCATCGGCAACTACATGTGCCCTGACTCCGACAATATAAAGAAGGTGATGGTCACCCTGAATAAGATGAATTTACTGCCCTTCCCAATAACGAGACCATATGATCCTTATGGCCGAATGCAGAAGATCCTAGGAAAGCCTATTCACCAAAGGCACCTAGAAGATTTTTGGGCTGACTGCAAAGATGAGGCAGAAGCCAGGAGGAGGAGGTATCAGAGGTTGACTCTGAACCAGATCAGAACATTTGACTGCATATCCCTCCCTCAGCAGCTGAAGAATGATGACGGCAGGATAATGGCAGATGAATATGAGCAGAAGAAGATTTATAATGACACCATATCTGCACCTGACCTCACCATGCTGGAGGATATGTCCTTGGACCCATTCTTTGCCAGAACCCTACACTTGACCCAAGCTTGGGTAGATGCACAGGTAGAGGCATTGAAGAAGAAGGGTGTTGCCATCATGGTGGATAGCAAGAAGAAGGGGCAGGACATCCCTGCAGATGAATATGATGACTTCCTGCTGGAGAAGAGGAAGACTAAGGGAGAGAGGACCCCTCCACCACAGCAACCTAACAAAAGGGCCCCAAAAGGCAAGAAGGTGGAAAAGGGACCCAAAGGGGTCATAATTGACAGGGCAGTATCCACAGCGGAGGAGGCAGCCAAATCAGGATCAGAATTAGATTCTCCTCCAAAGCCCAAGAAAACCAAGACAGCAGAGGCTGGAATCACAGAGACCCAAGAGGTGGGTCAGTCATCCAAACAACCAGGCAAAGCTATCCTCATGGAGGAGGAGCCTAAAGAAGAAGAGGAAGCTCCACTAATAATAAAAAGAAAGAGGAGAGCTCCGCAGGTGTTGGTTCCCACCACACCTAAGAAACCAAGAACCTCCATGAGAGGTGAGATAAGTCAACCCCCTGCACCGGTACAAGGGGCAGGTAGTGAAGTGCAGAAGGAACTTCAGCATAACGTTCCACTTCCTACCATTGTCAAGTTCAAAACTGAACTTGCTGAAGAGCAACAAAAGGAAGCATCTCAGACTCAAGCGGAAAGGCATGTCTCGCTAGATGAGACAATAAACTTGTCTGATGATGAGGTGGTGTAGGATGTAGCTGCACAAGAAATGGAAACATTGGCTGCTGGCATCAGTGTGACTCCTCACAAGCCTCCATCTGTCCAAGCGGTGCTTGAGGAGATGAAACAAGCAGAAACGGAGCGAGAAAAGAGCCCGAAACTAGAGAAGAGCCCGGAGCAGGTAGCTCAGGACATAGGGCTGGATACACTGATTGCTGAGGTGACAAGTCCTGTAGTGGTAGATTTGGCAAAGAAACAGGATGTAAGTCCTGAGAAGCCAGCAGGATCACCTGATAAGGGCCACCTAATAGAGGAGATAGAGATGGTAGAAGCAGAAGGCCATGCTCTTGAATCAGGCGAGAAAAGCCCACAAGATACATCAGCAGGACCTGCTATAGTGGAGGTCCAAGAAATAAAGGCTGATGAGAAGAAGGAAGAAATAGAGGATCTGGTTGCTAAGGCATAGGAGGTAGATAGTGCAGGCACAGAACAAGTAACAGCTGCAGAACAGATGCCATCACCTCGGGCAGATCCAATGATATCAGATACGGTGGACATGCCACCAAAAATAGAGAAACAAAAGGAGGATGATCAACCTCCACAAGGGGAAGAACTTGGGACAGGTGAAGAAATGATGGAGAAAGATCATGATCATCATGATCCGCATATAGGTACACCGCAGGGTCCCCACACAAAGAAGATGCTCCCCCAGAAAAGGAAGTTCCTCAATAGGAGGAGGCACCACAGGATCAGTAGCAAGGCGAGCATCAAGAGGGAGAAAAGGAAAAATCACCATCTCCACAATGCTTGTTGGTGGAAACGGGAGATAGGGGTGAACAGCATCATGATGTCGAAAAGCATGATCAGGTGCCTCCATGGTTAGAAAAGGAGGTAAATGTTGAGGAGGAACTTGAAATCCAAGAGTTTGACGTCTCCACCCTGTTCTCTGCGGATATAATGAAACCCAGGAGAAAGGCCAGAATGACTTCGGCTATCAAAAGAGATCCTGCGACAGGGAGAAGGACCGCACAAATTGTTGTACCTGCGGTAGAGAAGGAGAAAGGCAAAATCACTGTGGATGAATTCCAGATAAGCACAGTTGATTTGGGTTTTGCCAACGAAGAACAGGAAGGTCAAGAAGGTAAGGACATCATAGACTCTCTTATTCAGAAAGTGAAAAGAAAGAAGGAGAAAAATAAGCAACATAAAGAGCACATTGCTCAGTTGCATGCATATATTAAAGGCTTGACCAATCCTGAGGATACTACAAGTGAAGCTGCAGTCCCATTGACTTCCATTTCTCAAGAGGAGATAAATAAACTGGACCTCATGAAACATGAGGCTTCCGTAATAAGGAAATGGATGTCATCCACATTGGATGATGCTGTTGAAATAATGAAGGGTTCTTTGAAAAGATGGAGCATATTAAGTGACTCCAAAACCAGGGTGGACAAATTGCAGATGCAGACCGGGAAAAGGTCTTATAAACTAGAGAAAGTCCTCAGCCTGTTGGGAGAAATAAAGAAGATAAACCCACAACTGCTTATCAGTAAGCAGGTATTGAATAATAATACTGCATTGTTAGTAGATATCTGGTACAAAGATGTATAGTTTGAATGCGGAGTCCTCAAGAGATGTAATAATAAGTTGAGGGAGATCAGCATGAGGCTACGTGATTTAATGGGCATTGACGCAGACATGCTAGAAACATTAGAGGGGAAAGTGGAAGGGAAGATAGAGAATCAAGATGAAGATTCTGCCCTTAAGGCTCTGCGCAGTAACTTCCAGATGGAAGATGATGGTCCACTCATCCACTTGACAGAAGAGATTATAAATAAGGTGATGAGGATCAAGGTCAAGATGGAGACCTACAATGAGACATTGCAGGACAGAGAAAATAAGCTGGATAACAGCAGGGATAAGTATGAGGCACACAAGCACGCCATTATCAAGGCAAAGACTCAAGATGGCGGAGGAATAGATCAGGTTGTGCGGTCATACAAACAGATCCAGAGCAGCATGCAACCCCATATGCAGTAGCATCATCATCAGGATAGCGAGGGTTCAGAAAGCGATGCACATGATGATGATCCGCATGAAACAGCTGAAGAGCATGATGGAGATACATCATGAGAGGGATATTTGCATAAGTAATATAGATAGTTGCCATCTGGCAACTTGTGCTATTTTGTAAAATTGACAAGTCATGAAATGATGACCGTCGATTTGTATTGACATATCAAATCCGTAGATCTCTTGTAATAGATTCCTCACCTTATTCTATAAAAGGTGGTGGAATGCCTTGTTATATTGATTCGAAACTTAATTGAAATTTGCTTGCTGAAATATTCAGGGCTCATTTCAAAGCTGCTATATATGTACATGTCTTTTGCATACTTAATGAAAGAGAAGAGTATTTGATTACAAATCTTCATAAATCCTGAGTAATCTATGTTTGAATTCTAGATATGTGCTTTGATTAGCTGTGTCCCTTGGAGTGCTCATCATGTTGCATGTATTGTTTTCATTCATTATCCTCTGAAGTTTGCATCAACTGTGTCTAGCTGTGGAATGTCCTGGTGAACATATGGTTTGATTTCTTCTCCTCATGACAGTATCAAGCATGTATGTGGATCAAAATCTAAAGGTTCAACATAATTAGAAGTATTCCCTTTAATTTCTTTCAATTTCAGAGCATCTCACCATCACAATTGCAAAATAATTGATAACCTTAAGCAAATAACGCAAATATGTAGACATCTCGTAGGTAATCATAAATATTTAGCATATTTGAATAAAAAAGCATGCACAATTGAAAATATCATGCAAAGATCGAGGTATTCCTACATCTTTTCATCAAATAACTACATAGTTTGACTTCTCTGTAAAGAATTTCTACAGGAACATCATGATGATGGCGCAATTTCACGTAAGGCCCCAAAATGGAAACAGCATTTCACATTAACTACTGAGTAACGTCAGTCGATTAAGACCTAATCACCGAAGACTTGGGATCATGAATTTTCTGAATTCACTGTATCTTTCAAGATGAATAAAGGTTAATGTGTACTTTTATTCTATGTTTGTTTATGACTAACATCATGACCAACATAAATTAGTGCTAGAAGGAGGGCTATGTTCAGAAAACCACGCTCATCATCATCATTTTCAGGTTTGATGACGCATAGCATAAGGTAACCTCAGATCGCCTGTGAATTTCAGTAAATTACGTAATTATTTACTGTGATAAGTTTGTACATGTTCATTCTATGTAAAGATTTCCAGATCTCACGTAAATATTGCAAGCTTTACAGTAGATTGTTGTGAATTCACAAATATTGGCCAAAGATATGCAAATTTGTTCAAAATTTTGAAGAATTTAGGTCGGAGGCACTTTAGATCTCGTGCTACGGGTCATGATACCCCAATATGCTGTCATATTTACAGTATCTTCGCAAATATTTCATAAATATCTAGTCTGATTTGCCATCTGACTGCAAATATCACCTCATCCGGTGGAATCCAGCCAATATTTGCAAAGTTTCAGCAAATTTGCCTCCGATTCAAGAAATCCTGGCTCGCAGGATAAATACCAGGTCTAGACCTAGTGAAATTTTTGAAGAATTGCCTGTTAGAGGTTTCAGACCTAGGACTGTAGACATTCATCATACTCCAGGGTCTAGTGCATCTAGAGCTTCACCAGGACCTCCTCCTGTAACTCCTGTTGGTTTGCAAATACCTTTCGGTATATCTGTAACACCTCCTGTTCAACCCCAGGGTGTGCCTTTAGTTCAAACTCAGCCAGCTGCACCACCAGTTCAGCCCCCTCAGGCTGCAATGTCGTTCTTTGCAGCAGAGTCACCTTTGACCTTTAATGCATATCATGAGTTACCAAAGAATCCGGACAAACTTTGCCCAAAATACCATCCCTATCAAGATGCTGATGATCATATCAGGACATTTAAAGAAGCTTGCTGCAGAGCTAGAATAGAACATCAGGACGTGGTGTGCAGATTGTTTCCTTTTTCCTTAGGGGAAGAGGCTTATAATTGGTTCATGGGCTGTCTTAGAGAAAGCTTTTCTTGACAGGTTCAAGGTCCCTATTGATCCATCTATGAATTATCACATGTTTGCTACAATCAAAAGATTTGAGAATGAGCCTGTTGCTAATTTCAATGATAGGTTCTAGAAAATGTTGTCCAAGCTAGTTGCCCCATATGTAGTAACTGATGCTGCTGCTAGGAGTATCTATTATTCAGCCCTAGATCCATTAACATCCATGTTCATCAGGAGAACACATCCAGAGATCACTACATTGACAGGAGCTTTTCAAGAAGCTATCAAGGTAAATCAGCAGTTGATACCTACTCCTACTCTGAATATAGTATTCCCTACTTTTCCAGGCATGCAGTCACAATATCCTGCACAGTATCCTGCACAATATCCAAATGGAGTAGTGATACCTCCAGCAGTCATGCCTGCACCTTTGCAAGTACCTCCATTGAGCATTATGCCTCCTCCTAATGGAAATAGCCAACCACCACAGTATCCTGCACATGCTCAGACACCTCAGGGTATCGATTTATCCAACAATAACCATGGATCTTCTTTTTTCAAGCCTCAGACTGAAAATGTAGTTGCCAAAGCTCAAGAGGAAAAGGAAGAAATCAAAGAAATTTCTGCTCAGTTGAGAAAACTCACCACAGAAGTAACACATTTGAGAAATCAAGGGTTTTATGCACAGTCAGGTCAGAATAGGAATTATTCCAATGACAGACCAAACTATCCTGACAGAGGATATAACAACAATAACTTCAACAATAATGGTGGAACTAACAACAATCCTCCTAGACAACCCAGAATATGGAACTCTAGGCCAAATAACGGTTCATTACCATCACCCCTGGATAATCAGCCTCTGGGTGAAGCTAAACAGACTACTAGGGTCAATCTTGCTGAGGCAGCCCTTACCAATTGGTGTAGGATCCATAACACAAATGCACATGCGGAATTAGATTGTCCATAGTTTAGGATTGCTGCCAGCATCTTTCAGACTGAAGTATCCAACACTTCTGGGAATCCACCTCAGGTAGAAGGAAATGAGATAGTTCCTTATGGATATGACTCAGCTTTTGTGCTAGAAACATACATTAATCAGCCTCATCCGAGTTATGATCGGACCTGCGAGGAATCTGCTTTAACTTTTGAAACAAATTATATTTTTCCTTTTGAGGATGAAAATGAACCTGCAAGAGAGCATGAGGAAGTACATGCATACCAACAGCAATATCCTGGTAAGCACAATTATAACTTGAGAAGTAGTGCCAATAGACCTACTGGTCCATTGACATCATCTTTGCCTCCAAACAACTTCAACACACCTCCTGATCCTAAGGATAACAATAACCCTGGATTTCCCAAGGTGAATGCTCAATACTTGTCACCTCAAAACACAGTAACGAAGGTCGTAAAAGCACCTCAAGAGTCTGACAAGTTAGTCTGCTATTTGGCTGATGAAATGAAGAAAATCAAGATCAACCTATCCTTATCAGAGTTACTGAAAAATCCTGCCATCAAAAGGGCATTCATGAAGTCACTAGATGATCCTGCTCCTAAAGAGGATAGTCATCTTTCAAGTCAATCCAATGGCAAAGATCATGCTGCTAAGGATAATATTATCAAGCCTAAAGTGTCAGCTATCGTCTAGGCCGCTGAAACCTCCCACATGACCTCGTATAGAGATAAAACTGAATCACCTCCATTTCTCCTCACCATAAGAATGTTCAGCAAGAACTTGCACAACTGTTTGGTTGATTCAGAAGCCTCAACGAATGTTATGCCTTTGTCAATATGCAACGCATTAGGACTGCATCCTGCTAAATCCTCAAAGAAGGTCACTCAACTGGACAAGACAGAAGTAAGTGTAGTAGGAGAACTAACTCACATTCACATGCAGCTAGCATCTGATCCTAAGATCTAGTATTACATTGACATTCAGGTAGTTGACATAACTGATACTTATGGGATGTTGCTTAGCCGAGACTGGTCTAAGACGCTTAACGGATATATGTCCATAGATTTCAGTCACATGTGGTTGCCATGGAAAGGTATACCTAACCAGATCAGGATTGATGCTGAACCTAGGATGAAACATATGATCACGGAATACAACAAAACGAATGAGATCATGTACGTAAACGTAGAACCTGGAGTTTATTGCATCAGGCCGCAGACTGTTAAAATAGAGGAGATCCTGATGCTTGATGTTCACCATCATCATGATGATGATTATCATAAGGACATGTCAAGTATGGAATTTGACAAGGATCCAGATAATGAGAACGAAATAGATCGCTTCAGAGATTTTGAGATGCATTTATCTACTTAGGTAAAACGTTGCCAATTATTGAATATACCTATTAATGACATTTTGATTGATGGATGGTGCAGATTACACAGCGAAGCACACTTGGAAAAGACTTGTGAAACATGCTTAGACATGATGATACTGGAGCAGACATATAGTGAAGCATCATCATCATATTCTGAGGTGAGTGCTACATCTGATGATGATGATGATACTAATTCTTATTTGTCTTCTGCAGGAACAGGAGAGTTAACAGATCATGATGAAGATCATGTCCTAAAAGCAGAAGAGATCCTGGTTTCCAACCAGATAAATGATGCAGAAAAAGAAAAGATCACCCCTAGTAGCGATTGCTTCATGGAACCAGATTATGAGTTGTCTGATGAAGACAAAGGTAGTGACTTGACGAAGTTCGAAGAATTTCTGGTAAAAGAAATAGAAAAGATGACGCGACGGCGTAAATCTCCCCAAGAGGTTTTAATTAAAGGTTGGTGTAGGCTGCATGAGGCGCCTCACTCAGAAACAACTTGCTCACTATGTTTACACATTTTGAAGAAGCATGTAGCTGTAAATCTTGAACATCATCCTCTTGCTGATATAGAAGAGAAAACAGAAAAGTCATCAGGCTCACAAAATAAAGGAAAGAAGAAACTTGAGGATGATGACAGCTCTAAGTTAAAGTGGATATCAGGTGGAGCAGCAGCCAGAGCTGCAAAGAAGAAAGGAGGACCAAATCGATATCCCACTGAGGATAAGTGTCCTGCTGAAGATAAACCTTGGATCCTGAGGTTTGATGGATCCAAATCTAAGCAAGGTACTGGGGTAGGAATAGATCTCATTGATCCATCAGGAAAATCCTATTTAGCAGCTTACAGACTACAGTTCCCCTGTACCAATAATGTTGTAGAGTATGAAGCTCTGATTCATGGAATGTTGTTTGCTCATAAGAAAAAAGTGAAGATCCTGCATGTCTTTGGGGATTCAGAACTAGTTGTGAGGCAAGTAAGAGGAATTTACTCCTGTAACTACAGAAAACTATCAAATTACAGACATCGTGTGTGGGACCTGATTGAAGACTTTGATGCCTTTAATATCATTCACATACCAAGAGAACAAAACCATAGGGTAGATGCACTCGCCCAGGCCGCCAGTATGTTGGAACCGCTGTCTATATTTGGTTTAAAGAGATTTTCAGTAGAATTGGTGTCAGTGCCTTCAGTACCTGACAATGTGACTAATCACCAGGTGTTTGATGATGATCAGCACATTCTGGACTTCATATCAAACAGAGACATATTCGAAGCTCAGATCATAGATGAGAATGGTATGGAAGATCATGTCTAGGAAGAAGATGAGATATTAGAGTTGCCTAGCAACAGAATTCCCAAAGGTATGATTGAATTAGAAAGAGCTTTTGATCTAGATAATATGCTTAAACATAAAGATCTGCCTAAGGCATATGGAGGTCAATATTCACAAGTGAATATTAGACAAGTTGATGACAAGAGAAACGTCCTATTGGGTAAGGTTTGTACATCAGAAGAGTTAGAAGGAATAACTCAGGCCCTTAAGGATTACATACATGTAATTGCATGGACTTATGATGACCTAAAGACATATGACACTTCTGTCATAACTCATACTATACCTCTCAAGCCAGATGCAAAACCTTTCAGACAGAAGCAGAGGCCAGTCAATGCTCTGCTTGAACCAATCATCCTTGAGGAGGTCAAGAAATTGTTAAATGCCCGGATAATATTTCCTGTAAGGCACTCCACTTGGGTGGCTAATCTTGTGCCAGTCAGAAAGAAGAATGGAGACATCAGGTTATGTGTAGATTTCAGGAACCTGAACAGAGCATCAGAAAAGGACAATTATCCTTTGCTCTCCTTGGATGAAGTTCTACAGATTGTAAATGGAGCCAAAATGATGTCCTTCCTGGATGGTTTTTCAGGATACAACCAAGTGATGGTTGATAAAATTGACAGATTGAAAACTACCTTCACCACAAAGTGGGGTATATTTGCATATAGACGTATGCCATTTGGACTCATAAATGCTGGAGCTACATTCCAGCAAGCAATGGACATAGCCTTCAGAGGCTTAATAGGAAAGTGTATAGTCATCTACATGGATGACCTGATGGTTTTCTCCAAGGAAAGGGGAAATCATGTTGCTGATCTTAGAAGTGTACTGAAGAAATGTGAAGAATATGGAATATCTTTGAATCCTAAGAAGTGCATATTTGGAGTCACAACAGGGAAGTTACTAGGCCACCTGATCACAGAAGATGGAATTATCATTGACCCTGACAGGGTGGAGTCCATTATGAAGTTACAACTTCCAGGAAGCAAAAAGGAACTTAAGTCTTACTTTGGTAAGATAAATTTTGTGAGGAAGTTCATCACCGACTTTGCTGAGATTGTCAGACCACTAAATGCCATGTTGAAAAGGGATGCACAAATTGAGTGGACACCAGAAGCCGAGGCTGCTTTTGAAGATATAAAGAAGGCCATTTCAGATGCTCCTGTCCTCATTAGTCCAGATTATACAAGGGATTTCTACATCTACTCATTTGCCTCAGAACATACTTCTGCAGCAGTGTTAACTCAAAGAAATGAAGAGAAAGAAGAGAAACCAATTGCTTTCATGAGCTATCCTTTCAGGGATGCTGAATTGAGATATGTAGATGTTGAGAGACAGGCACTTGCATTAGTCAGAGCAGTAAAGAAATTCAGACATTATATACTAAGAAGCAGAGTGATTGCTGTGGTACCAGATGCAGCAGTGAAGATGCTGCTGATGCAGAGTGAACCTGGTGAAAAAAGAGCCAAATGGATTACTGTATTACAAGAATATGACATGGAGATCACACCAATGAAGCTGGTAAGAGGACAAGCTTTGAGCCAGATGATATCTGAAACGGATCCAAACATCATCAGTCAGCAGTATGTGATCAATGAGAAAGATAAGAAAGAATGGTATTCAGATATCAGGCACATCCTGATCACTGGAAGATGTCCTTCAAGAATGCAAGCTTCACAGAGAAGAGCCTTGAAGATAAGGTCCTAGAAGTATATGATGAAGGGAGGAACCTTATTTAAGAAGAATTATGAAGGATTATACCTGAGATGCTTAGAGAAGCTTGAAGCAAATAAAGTTTTGACAGAGTTACATGACAAGTTTGGAACGGCACATGGATCAGCATTGGCCACAACACATGCAATCCTCAGAGCAGGATATTACTGGCCTACAATTTTTAAAGACACGGCTGATCATGTTAAATGTTGTCATGTCTGTCAGGTTGCCGTCAACAGAGAAAAATATGCTGCACAACCGTTGCAGCCAGTGGTGGAAGAGCGCCCATTTGCACAGTGGGGCATGGACTTCATAGGACCAATCAATCCTCCGTCTTCCTCAGGTCATAGGTATGTCTTAACGATTACTGACTATTGTACTAGATGGACTGAGGCTATCAGCAGCAAAACTTGCACTGCAGATGATGTCATCAAGTTTCTGGAAAGCAACATTGTCACCAGGTATGGAACTCCTTATGCATTGGTAAGTGATAATGGTTCCGCCTTCATTTCGACCAAATTGTCAAGTTGGGCTTTTGATCATGGGATCATACTTAAGTTTTCATCCAACTACTATCCCCAGGGAAATGGATTAGCAGAATCCACCAACAAGAATTTACTGAGTATCATAAGAAAACTGATAGAGAAAAATCCCAGGGAATGGAACTCATTTTTGAAATATGCCTTATGGGTAGACAGAACTAGAATGAAAATTGCATTAGGAAACTCACCCTTCCAACTAGTATACGGGGTAGATCCTATCCTCCCTGTAAATTTGAAAATTCCTACTCTACAGTTTGCTCAAGAATATCTAGGCATAGATAATAAGCAGGAAGTCAGGTTGCTTCAGTTGATGCACCTAGAAGAAAAATGGAGTCAAGCGATTGACCAATTTGCAAAACATCAGGCTGTTGTCAAACGCTGGTTTGACAAGAGAGCCAGAATTAAAGCTTTCAGGATATCTGATTTAGTCCTGATGTGGGATAAAGCCCATGAAAAGAAAGGTGATCATGGTAAGTTTGATAGATTATGGATAGGTCCCTTTCAGATTTCTGAGATCTTAGGAGGCAGCACTTATAGGCTTAAGAACCTGATAGGTGAGGATGTCCCATTGCCAGTCCATGGACAATTCCTCAAACATTATTTCTAGGCCTGAATGACTTCGTGATAGTCATATGTATCATATTGTATATTTGTATAGTTGTTTGTACAGTTTGTTTGTTGTGCTTGTTTTGTTTTGTTGGTTGGGACCTTGTTCTGGTAAGTCAGGATGATGCACTTCATCACCCTAGAAAATAATTAAGTTGTTGAGATTCAGATGATGAGATCACATTTAAACATAGGTTATGATTTATTCTAAGAAGTGTTCATGATCAGGTTTGTGATGTATTTTCATCAGGGTGCTTTTTCTTGGTCAAAGTGAATCCATCACAATGAAACACCTAACAGCCTTGGGTTTGTTGAACACACTAGTATAGGTGTTAAGTGAAAAATCTAAAGGGACTCCCTTGCTACCAATGCAATCTCCAACCTAAAGCTGCAAGTGACTATATCTTGTACAAATGAGCTGACATGATGATATCAGATATAAATTTTAAATGAAAATCAAAAAAGAAATAAAATTAGGCCATCTAAGTAACCCTACCGGGGCTATGGACGCCTGCTGGCAGTGGGGCTCTACTTAGGGAGATTGTATAGATAACCTTGCCGGGGCTATAGATGCCTGCTGGCAGCAAGGCTCTATCCAGGTTGGCTATGAGGGATGATCTCCAACTATGTAGTTTAACACCAGTTACTTACGTGTTCAACTTACTTTCAAGATGAGGATAATTAATCATATGCACACACATGATCCTTTGTTAGCATTATCACCATAATGAAACTTTATCATCCAAAGGACCATGATGCTCACCCTTAGATAGAATTAGAGCACTATAGATAAATGTGATCACATCACCTGAATCATTGGAATTTGTTCATTTTCTTTGGTGGCAAGTTGTTGTGTGGTTACACAACACGCCCCATTTTGACTTGGCAAAACAGGGACCCAACTTCTTTTGGCTTGGTTTGTGTTTCTTGCTTTCTGGCGGTTTGGTAAAAATCAGTCAAGTACATCATCATGTTGAGTTAGGATGAGGTAAGTCATTATTATGAGGTCGGTTTGTCAAAATTTGCATTTCGTATCTGTGACCTCATATTCTGGAAGAACATTAAACTTCATGTAGGTTTGCCTTTTACGTCACCCTGGTATTCACCAGGATGTAAGAGTTATGAACAATCAAAGTTTTGGTCAAACCTGATATTCGCAAAGGGGGGGTCATATTTTATAATCTGAGTCATGTTGTTTAAAGATCATCATCATATTTGAAACATCTCCCGATATATCCTGCGGCTCAAATATCCTGACGTCAACTTTAAATGGTAGTAAGTTTTTCCCGTCAAGCGGTCTTTTATATCGCGAACATCATGTTTTGAAAAGTAACCCGATATTAGTAAATATCATCCTGACGTGAAATATCACCCTTAACAAACATCCTGATGACATCATCTGAATATGATAAACGAAGAAACAAACATCCTAATGACATCATCATCATATTTACATTTCGACAGGATATTTTGTAAACATGATCATGTTCGTCCAATATGACGATGACATCATGAAGCACTTCCGATACAAAGAACCAATATCATGATGATGTCATCCTGATATTCAAAAGGGAGGATGAGCAAGCTTGGTTCGTCGTCATCATTTTGTTTTGAAACATCACCCGATAAACCGAAATATCCTCCTGATGTGCTAAAATGTAAACAAAGGGTGCATTGTCACCCGAATCTTGTAGCGATAATAATTTCAATGTTAGGGAGGATGATATTGAAACTCAACCTGATATTTGTGAAATATCATCCTGCCCTCATGATATCCCGCCATATGGATATCCCCCGCTCCCTTTGCTGCCATTATCATTAAATGCACGCAGATATGGTAGGTGATTCCCGCCGACCCCGGAACCCGATGAAATACCTGGCGAGATCCTGAGTTTTCGCACGAATGATCAAAGATTGCAATCCAACTTGTCAGAATGCCCTAAATTTACCCTAACCGCCATTGTTACATTTACCTGCGTTAAAATTGTTTTACAGAGCACTTGCCTCCATATCCGCATAACAGCTACCGTTGCGCAATTCGAGCTCACAGATAGAAGGAAGGAAGTGATCAACAGTTGAATTAAGAGCATCTTGACGATATACTGGTATAACAAAAAATCTGCATAACCAGGTAAGTGAACTGAAACCCTCATCATGTTGTTGCTAAATGATGTTGTAAGTTCTGGTTATGTATCCATGTAAGTAATGTGAAATTGATGCAATAGGCATGATATTTGCAATATGTATGCATGCATATCCCTGTTGTGAGAAGAAATGTTGTTAATTGCAAGTACCCATGGCTGAAAAACGCTCAGTCAAGAATCAGGAGGAATTTAGCAAGCCTATGTTCTCTTCCCAGAGAGGGGTCCTGTTCAAATATGGGGCAATTATAGATACCCATTAGGGGATTACCAACCTGGAGGCTTGGTCAGCCAAGCTGAATGATGGACAAGATAAGAGTCCGATATTGGACGCAGTGTTTGTATCAGGCATGTGGAAAGCTGCTGGCTTCCCATACTCCATGGAGTCTCCGGAGCTAGTCATTGAATGCGCCCGGAATTATAACCCTCAGACGAGGTAGGTGGTGAAGCATGGGAGAGTGTATGCAGACCTATCCATCAAAGGTCTCTCCCAGACATTTGGACTGCCAATGGGCAGTAAGGTAAAGAGTGTAGACTTGAAGAAGTCTGAAAGAGAATATGAAGCCAACAAGAAGGCGGCCAGAAAGAACATGTATGCTTGGCGGGCCGAGAACAGCACATATAATGCAGCAGCCAAGCTCCTCGTGCACATGTTCAAGTTTGATTTCAATGAGGAGTATCAGTACGTGATTGCCCTACTGAATAGGGTGACTGGTCAACCTAATACTGGTGATTTTAGAGATTGGATGTACGGCATAATAATGATGTGCCTGTATGCAGACATCAAGCCACTGTGGGGCCAAATAATAAGCGATGCTCTGCATGAGCAGCTGATGAACCTGGGAGGTTCAGATTGTACATTCTACATGACCTCTTATATTGTTTATTCTTGTGCTTATAGAGGCACTTTTGACGCCCTGGTGATAGATGGAAAACTGACGGGCACAAATGCAGCATATATCTAGGATCATCATCCCCAGCTGCAAAGAACCAACTATATCAAGGACTACAAACTGGTCAATGATGCATTTTCTATGCATCTGGTAAGGACCATGGAAGATGACAGAACTAAAAGACTGAGCATGGAAGATCAAGATGCAGTATACAGGCATGGGGCATGGTACATACAATTTGCCACCTTTTCCTACATCAGGATAGAAGGTTTTGAAGGACATCCCCTGATGCTGCCGAGATATCCTACTGATGCAGTAGTATTAATGGAATTTATCAGGCAGGGCTCCACCATGATACAGATGTATAAGGATGCCAAGAAGCTGCCACCCATTTTGTTCCCAGTCAGCATCGGCAACTACATGTGCCCTGACTCCGACAATATAAAGAAGGTGATGGTCACCCTGAATAAAATGAATTTACTGCCCTTCCCAGTAACGAGACCATATGATCCTTATGGCCGAATACAGAAGATCCTAGGAAAGCCTCTTCACCAGAGGCACCTAGAAGATTTTTGGGCTGACTGCGAAGATGAGGCAGAAGCCAGGAGGAGGAGGTATCAGAGGTTGACTCTGAACCAGATCAGAACATTTGACTGCATATCCCTCCCTCAGCAGCTGAAGAATGATGACGGCAGGATAATGGTAGATGAATATGAGTAGAAGAAGATTTATAATGACACCATATCTGCACCTGACCTCACCATGCAGGATGATATGTCCTTGGACCCATCCTTTGCCAGAACCCTACACTTGACCCAAGCTTGGGTAGATGCACAGGTAGAGGCATTGAAGAAGAAGGGTGTTGCCATCATGGTGGATAGCAAGAAGAAGGGGCAGGACATCCCTGCAGATGAATATGATGACTTCCTGCTGGAGAAGAGGAAGACTAAGGGAGAGAGGACCCCTCCACCACAGCAACCTAGCAAAAGGGCCCCAAAAGGCAAGAAGGTGGAAAAGGGACCCAAAGGGGTCATAATTGACAGGGCAGTATCCACAGCGGAGGAGGCAGCCAAATCAGGATCAGAATCGGATTCTCCTCCAAAGCCCAAGAAAACCAAGACAGCAGAGGTTGGAATCACAGAGACCCAAGAGGTGGGTCAGTCATCCAAACAACTAGGCAAAGCTATCCTCATGGAGGAGGAGCCTAAAGAAGAAGAGGAAGCTCCACTAATAATAAAAAGAAAGAGGAGAGCTCCACAGGTGTTGGTTCCCACCACACCTAAGAAACCAAGAACCTCCATGAGATGTGAGATAAGTCAACCCCCTGCACCGGTACAAGAGGCAGGTAGTGAAGTGTAGAAGGAACTTCAGCATAACGTTCCACTTCCTACCATTGTCAAGTTCAAAACTGAACTTGCTGAAGAGCAACAAAAGGAAGCATCTCAGACTCAAGCGGAAAGGCATGTCTCGCTAGACGAGACAATAAACTTGTCTGATGATGAGGTGGTGCAGGATGTAGCTGCACAAGAAATGGAAACATTGGCTGCTGGCATCAGTGTGACTCCTCACAAGCCTCCATCTGTCCAAGCGATGCTTGAGGAGATGAAACAAGCAGAAACGGAGCGAGAAAAGAGATCGGAACTAGAGAAGAGCCCGGGGCAGGTAGCTCAGGACATAGGGCTGGATACACTGATTGCTGAGGTGACAAGTCCTGTAGTGGTAGATTTGGCAGAGAAACATGATGTAAGTCCTGAGAAGCTAGCAGGATCACCTGATAAGGGCCAGCTAATAGAGGAGATAGAGATGGCAGAAGCAGAAGGCCATGCTCTTGAATCAGGCCAGCAAAGCCCACAAGATACATCAGCAAGACCTGCTATAGTGGAGGTCCAAGAAATAAAGGCTGATGAGAAGAAGGAAGAAATAGAGGATCCGGCTGCTAAGGCACAGGAGGTAGATAGTGCAGGCACAGAACAAGTAACAGCTGCAGAATAGATACCATCACCTCGGGCAGATCCAATGATATCAGATACGGTGGACATGCCACTAGAAATAGAGAAACAAAAGGAGGATGATCAACCTCCACAAGGGGAAGAACTGGGGACAGGTGAAGAAATGATGGAGAAAGATCATGATCATCATGATCCGCATACAGGTACACCGCAGGGTTCCCCACACAAAGAAGATGCTCCCCCAGAAAAGGAAGTTCCTCAACAGGAGGAGGCACCACAGGATCAGCAGCAAGGAGAGCATCAAGAGGGAGAAAAGGAAAAATCACCATCTCCACAACGCTTGTTGGTGGAAACGGGAGATAGGGGTGAACAACATCATGATGCTGAAAAGCATGATCAGGTGCCTCCATGGTTAGAAAAGGAGGTAAATGTTGAGGAGGAACTTGAAATCCAAGAGTTCGACGTCTCCACCCTGTTCTCCGCGGATATAATGAAACCTAGGAGAAAGGCCAGAATGACTTCGGCTATCAAAAGAGATCCTGCGACAAGGAGGACCACACAAATTGTTGTACCTGCAGTAGAGAAGGAGAAAGGCAAAATCACTGTGGATGAATTCCAGATAAGCACAGTTGATTTGGGTTTTGCCAACGAAGAACAGGAAGGTCAAGAAGGTAAGGACATCATAGACTCTCTAATTTAGAAAGTGAAAAGAGAGAAGGAGAAAAATAAGCAACATAAAGAGCACATTGCTTAGTTGCATGCATATATTAAAGGCTTGACCAATCCTTAGGATACTACAAGTGAAGCTGCAGTCCCATTGACTACCATTTCTCAAGAGGAGGTAAATAAACTGGACCTCATGAAACATGAGGCTTCCGTAATAAGGAAATGGATGTCATCCACATTGGATGATGCTGTTGAAATAATGAAGGGTTCTTTGAAAAGATGGAGCATATTAAGTGACTCCAAAACTAGGGTGGACAAATTGCAGATGCAGACCAAGAAAAGGTCTTATAAACTTGAGAAAGTCCTCAGCCTGTTGGGAGAAATAAAGAAGATAAACCCACGACTGCTTATCAGTAAGCAGGTATTGAATAATAATACTGCATTGTTAGTAGATATCTGGTACAAAGATGTACAGTTTGAATGCGAAGTCCTCAAGAGATGTAATAATAAGCTGAGGGAGATCAGCATGAGGCTACGTGATTTAATGGGCATTGAGGCAGACATGCTAGAAACATTAGAGGGCAAAGTGGAAGGGAAGATAGAGAATCAAGATGAAGATTTTGCCCTTAAGGCTCTATGCAGTAACTTCCAGATGGAAGATGATGGTCCACTCATCCACTTGACAGAAGAGATTATAAATAAGGTGATGAGGATCAAGGTCAAGATGGAGACCTACAATGAGACATTGCAGGACAGAGAAAATAAGCTGGATAACAGCAGGGATAAGTATGAGGCACACAAGCACGCCATTATCAAGGCAAAGACTCAAGATGGCAGAGGAATAGATCAGGTTGTGTGGTCATACGAACAGATCCAGAGCAGCATGCAACCCCATATGCAGCAGCATCATCATCAGGATAGCGAGGGTTCAGAAAGCGATGCACATGATGATGATCCGCATGAAACAACTGAAGAGCATGATGGAGATACATCATGAGAGGGATATTTGCATAAGTAATATAGATAGTTGCCAGCTGGCAACTTGTGCTATTTTGTAAAATTGACAAGTCATGAAATGATGACCGTCGATTTGTATTGACATATCAAATCCATAGATCTCTTGTAACGGATTCCTCACCTTATTCTATAAAAGGTGGTGGAATGCCTTGTTATATTGATTCGAAACTTAATTGAAATTTGTTTGCTGAAATATTCAGGGCTCATTTCAAAGCTGCTGTATATGTACATGTCTTTTGCATACTTAATGAAAGAGAAGAGTATTTGATTACAAATCTTCGTAAATCCTGAGTAATCTATGTTTGAATTCTGGATATGTGCTTTGATTAGCTGCGTCCCTTGGAGTGCTCATCATGTTGCATGTATTGTTTTCATTCATTATCCTCTGAAGTTTGCATCAACTGTGTCTAGCTGTGGAATGTCCTGGTGAACATATGGTTTGATTTCTTCTCCTCATGACAGTATCAAGCATGTATGTGGATCAAAAGCTAAAGGTTCAACATAATTAGAAGTATTCCCTTTAATTTCTTTCAATTTCAGAGCATCTCACCATCGCAATTGCAAAATAATTGATAACCTTAAGCAAATAACGCAAATATGTAGACATCTCGTAGGTAATCGTAAATATTTAGCATATTTGAATAAAAAAGCATGCACAATTGAAAATATCATGCAAAGATCGAGGTATTCCTACATCTTTTCATCAAATAACTACATAGTTTGACTTCTCTGTAAAGAATTTCTGCAGGAACGTCATGATGATGGCGCAATTTCACGTAAGGCCCCAAAATGGAAACAACATTTCACATTAACTACTGAGTAACGTCAGTCGATTAAGACCTAATCACTAGAGACTTGGGATCATGAATTTTCTGAATTCACTGTATCTTTCAAGATGAATAAAGGTTAATGTGTACTTTTATTCTATGTTTGTTTATGACTAACATCATGACTAGCAAGACCATAGATGCAGTCAGATGCTCACTGCTAGTTAATGGCCACAGATTGAAGCTATACACAAAGCCAGCAAAACAAGATAATTTTCTTCTTTCTCTAAAGCATTGCTATGGTCCAAGCCTTGGTTCTAATACCAATATGTTACCACCAGATAATAACTCAGTAGTAGACAATACTGGTTCTCACAGTGACTCAACAGTTGATCTACACAACTTACCTCCTAAGAACACTCAAGTATAATTCCTTATCCTTTTTCACATGCACACACAACATAGTTGCCAAAAAATTCTTGAAGACCACTTCACTATGTAGTAGGAACCTATAGCAAGTAAAATAAAATCAGCCATAGTTCACTTTGGGACCTGTTGATGAAGGTACCTGCAGCAACTATCTGTTAGAGAATTCAAAATTTACACAAAGTTAATTACATTCCTTCAACATTTATTCCACTTTTCTAGTGCATGCAGTTTCTAGCCATCATATCACTGCATCCAAGCTTACTCAACTCATTCACTCCATCTGCCATAATAATGATTCAATGTCCAATCACATTCATGTTGCAGACACTCTTCACATAGCTTCACATGCGCAGAGTTCCATTCACTTCAAATCACAAGTAGACATACTAACCTTCCATAATTAACATAGATTTCTAATAAATTCAATATGTACTCACACTTAATTAAACATGATTGCCATTTTTAATCTTATTTCCATATTCTTTAATCACCCCTTTGTCTTGTACAATGCATTGAAGTGAGGTCACTTCCAGGTTTTAGTTGGGGGGAGATACTATATGTTCAGAAAATGATTGTTCACCACAAAAGCTACCAAATACAAAACACAGACAGACCATACAAACCCTTTGTTGCCCTTCCTACATCTATAACCTTTTTATTTTCAACTTCCTAAAATTCTGAGTTCATTCAAGCTAGTTCTAGCTTAGTAGTAGAGGTTGCAAGTGAACAAAGTGCATGCAACTATAACAGATATAGAGGCTTGAGCAGAGGGTTCTTAAATCTGAATTTTAAGTTGAATTAGCAGCATGGGAGGTAATCTTATTAGAAGGGAACCAACAATACATCAATCAATATTGGAAGATGGTTTAGTCTAGCCAATTTTCACAAGAGCAGGATGGCTAGATTACTTCTTGAAGCTCACAGAGCATAATGAAGACATGACAAGGCAATTTGCAACAACATTACATTAGGATGAAGCCACTATCAAGGGTTTGAAAGTGGATACTTCAGAGGCTACAATTACAAAAGTATCTGGTCTACCTAGGAATGGAGATGAATTCCTTGTCAAAGCAAATGTAGTTGCTACTAGGGATGAATTGATCAAGCCAGGAGAGAACCTTGACTCATCGTCACAAGGTACCAAGAGATTATCACTTCCATGGGTATGGGCTTCTTGTGCTTCTTACATCATTAAGTATATTACTTGTGATGGTAGACAACCCATTCTATATACTGTGAATTTTAAGCTATTGGGTCACCTCCATTACAATAGAATAGTCAATGTACCCAAATTCTCTTTATAATTTGTTAAAAAGAATGGGGTTTGAATACCAACAAAATTGAAATAATTTAGCTCTATCACATGATTGTTTGGTTACCTTGCTAGTAAAAAGGAGCCTTAAGATTCATCACCCACAGTTGTCCTGGGAGAGATTCTTAATTTTTGGGAACATTAATGACATTCTTGAGGAACCAGCAATACCAGAAAACATAGAATCACCTTCTGCATCTTTAAGGGAAAATCCTCCTATTCCACCCGCTACTTCACCCACCTACAGAAAGGGAGAATCAGGGGAACAAAATGTACAAAACTCACCACATGCAACATCTGATCAACTTGCAACAAGAGAGGTACATCAAACCCCATCTTCTAGTAAAACACCAAAAACTAGAAAGAAGAGAGGTGGTTCTTCTTCTGCACCTTCAAAAGTGTAGAAAAAGAAACCCACACAACTAAGCCATTCACACCATCTAAAAAGGAAAGGTGCTATGAGGGGTAGTGTTGAGAAACCAAGAAAAGAAAAAAAAGGTATTGTGACAGTGGATACTGACTCATAACTAAGTGCTAAGGAGACTAAAAATTGTGCATGTTCCCATGAAAAGACAATGGTATATATCCACCACCTCTGAATCAGAATCAGAGGATATTTTTGTTGTGAAGAAAACTGGAAGAGAACCCCAGTTAACCCTGATAGTGAGGGTTATGAATCCACAAGGGATGGTGATGAATAGTTTTTGAGAGATGAGGAACTATTGTTAGAAGAAAGAAATGTCATAAAAGAATTGCAAGAATCTTTTGAAAGGATCAAACAATTGGAAGAACTGGTAAAATCATATGAGAAAAAGGACAAAGAAAGGGAAGCAAAGATTCAGGAATTGGAGGAAAAATTAAATACTTATGGGCAAGGGTCAAAATTAGATTTACTTGCACAACTAGCAATAGTTACAATAGGAAATAAGGAGCTAGTAACTATGGAAAGAAGACCCCCTACCATAAAAACTCCAACCTGTCACACAACCATGTCCCTAGGCTACCAATTATGGAAAAATACTCAAGACTTTTCTAAAAAAGAGGAGGAATGGAAGAAAGAAAAATAAATAGTGATCTTAGAGCATACTAAGGCAATGGAGAGAAATGACATTGAATTAAGAAGGTTAGCAGTCAAGGTGGAAGAGGTAGCAGATAATGCCATCTAGATTGTTAAATGCAGACCTCCAACAAAAACTTATGCTTTGTTTTTACAAGAAAAGTTTTTAAGTTATCAATTCAGTAAGTTGATCAGTAATAAGTTAGTTGCTATGAGTGGAAGATTTACTTTTCTAAAATCTTTTGCTGATGCCACACTAGAGGAATGGGATCAGTTATGTGAGTTCTATTTACATAATATGTTGTGCCTGAAGACACAAAATGGAACCCATTAATTTTTGTGGGAGATTTATGTTTAAGGTAAAATTTGATCAAGAGGATTTGTTTGTGTTTAGGGTTTATTTTTCTAGTTTGTGTGAATCCTCCTGTCACCTCTAAAAATTCAAGGACGTCAGTCGAGTAGGAAGTCTATTATCAAGCCTTTAGTTACTTGGAACATAGGGGAAAATTGGAATTGTATGATTTAGTTGTTCAATCAAGCCCAATTATGCTCAAAACCCTAATTATGTAAATTCAGAAGCAAACAGACAAATCACAGAAAATGCTCACACATGGTGATATCAAATGCATACCAAATTTTGAAGTTCAGAAAATGGAAAAGTCAGGGACTAATGAGCAGGTGCCCTAGTCCAGTGCCATACTTTTTGTCGAGATCTAGAAACCTTATCTACAACCTATTCCTGTTGTTCCAGAGATTTTCCTATTGTGGAATCCAAAGGACTAATGAATGGGCACCCGAGTCAAAGTCCCTATTTTCTTCTTTGATTTGCAATTCTGACAGTCTATACTATTCTCCTACAACTCCACTCTTTCTACTCCTGCAACTCCACTTTTTCTTCTCCTGCAACCTATAACCTGCAATCACAGAAAAATGGGTTGAGGGTTGTGGTGTTTAGAGGCTTGCATCAGTCAAGCCCTGGAGAGACATTCAAGTCTTCCAAACACCATTGTTAGATAAAGAGTGTGTCTCTCTATGGGATAGAGGCAAAATCCAAATGATAAATGATTAAAAACATAATTGATATCACCTTGTAGTGAATATCTCATTGAAAGAAGATAATCTTCATGCCATGAGGAGATGGATTCCAAATCAGAAAATACAAACACAAGAACAACACAAATTCTGCTCTACAACACACAATGAATGCCTTGAATCACTTTCACATAAGCCACAAGTTCACAATATCCATCTAGTTTACAAATGAATGCCTAAACATGCGTATATATGCAACTACAAACATTCCCGCTAAGAATTTCATAATTGAAAATTACCGTGTCAGCATAGGACCTAAATAACAGTCATAAATTGATGCTCCAAAATTGGTCCTAACCTAAAATAAGTGCATCCCCTAAGTCCAAATTACCATGAAACTTTAGGTTTTTCTCATCAGGATGTCAGATTAACATGAAAAATGCTCTAAATTCATGAGCAGGACTCGAGAGCTAAACCTTAAGAGGGAAAAGCCCCCAGGGGGACATTTTCCAACGTAACAATTTACAATTAAGGGTACTAGCATCTTATTTCAGGAATGAGAAGTTTAAGGGTGAAATTATGAAACGATATATGAAGAGAGAAATCAATTGCTTTTCCAATAAGGAACAAATCTAGAACCCCTAAAATGATCCTTGAAGAATGGAAATAACTTTTGGACCATAAAGGTGTAGGTAGAAAAATCATGAACTTGAGATTATAGGATTATGAAAGAATACAACATTTGACTATTGGACTCATCCATTATTCCTATCATATTGTAAAGAAAGATGGGACAACTTAACCCCTGAATTCTAGAGAAAAGAACCCACTCCATTTATAATTTTATGGCCATGTTTGAAAGAGCACAAAGATATATGGATATTGCCAGAGGTTAGGGACTTGAATGGGTGCCACTTACATTTCAGCCATGAATGCTCCTGTACCCAGTGCCACACTAGACAGGGAAGAAGAATGAGGAGTGTGAAAAAGCAGAGGTTACTAGAATGAACGGAATGACATGTCACAGAGGCTTTTATTTGAAACAAGTTGAAGGAGTGGATGCTATCACAGACTTCAGGGAAATCACTTTGCACTACAACTTCCATCCCTAGTTAATTTGCTTGAGGGCAAGCAAATGGATAGTTGGGGAGGGGGGGAATGATGAGTCCAATTATTAGCTAGTTTTCTTATGTTTTTATGCAAGTTCATAGACATTCTCATACATTATCTTATACATATTCCTACACTATGCTATATTTTATGCTCATTATGCAACCCTGAACCTGATTTAAAGTATATGGAAATATGGTTATGATATGATGGATATTGCATGATTATTTGTGGGAACATATGAATTGTAAAGGATATATGTGCTTATCTATGGTTCTTAGTATTGTGTGCATGTTTTTTGAACTAACTCTTTGTAGCTAGAGGAGATAGACTATAGCCTGCATCAATTGCAAGGTGCAGCCCATAGCCAAAAGAGTTCCCAGATAGTAGAGCAAGGGAGATTATAGAATAAACTAAGTGTAACAACTACAACATAGAGGCACTTAATGAAGATGATTGTGCATCATGATGACAATAAATAAAGATGATTGAAGAATAAGAACTTAGTTGTAGCCAGGAATCTAACATAATTGATTCAACCAGTCCATGTTCTAGTTTTGTTACAACAAGAGTCTCAGTTTCACTTGGACTCTTCTTTCTTTTTCAATTATTAATTTCTTGGTATTTATCATACTAATATATAGGGAGTGGTGATTTATTATTTTAGTTGAGAGACCTTTGTTTAATAAACTTCCTCCATGCCTATATGTATGGATTGGTGGTTGAGGTAGAGTTAGTTGAAAGTAGTAAGTTGTTCAAGTCGTAGATATAGTTATGAGATCTTTTAGTTGTTTTTACACAGACAATGTTTATTGTTCAATGCAGAATTCATGAATAAGATATTTTAGCAAAATCTTATGTGATATTGTGAAGATTGTGCAATGAATGATTTTGAATTATTATGATTGTGTCAATCTAATAAGATAGATTTGAGTTAGATCAATGGAGATAGTCACTTGAGAAAGAGCCACTCAAGGTAACTGTCCCTCACTTTATTTCCTGAATGATTACTTTTGTTGTAACAGTCATTTTACAAGTGCATGATTAATTAGATTCTTTGAGATATTCTAGTTTGCTTCAACTTGTTGTACTCCAGAGTGTAGAGTGTAGGTTTAGATTATTAGTATCAAGTTAAACCTTAGCATTCATTTCTTGATGATAAGTAGTTGCAGTCTTATATTGTATGTACCCATAGAAATAGTGCCAACATAACCTTCTTTACCATTATGTAGTTTAGAAATTTTCTTGAAAGTGTAACACTATACTAGGATGAGTTACGTAGTCTTAAATCTTTGAAAACATATATAGTCTGAGTACCATCACAAGCTTACTATCCCTAGTCAATAATTCAATGAAGGTCTTTACAAAGGTTCAAGTGGACTATTTAGTTAGGTTTTTCCTCTAAAATGTGTGATTGTCACAAAGTTTACTAGACATCGTAAGGACACTACATATGTATAGAGGTCCATCAGGAGCTTCAATAGTAGCATCATGAGGAGTAAAAGATATAGTCAATTCAGGTTCTACTCACTCTTTATGAGGATGGGCATCAACCATACAAACATCGCCTTCATAGTCATTTTCTTGATGATTATAAGTACATTGCATCTCTTGAGATGGATCCACAATAGTAGATTCATGATGAGGTAATGGATTTGTATATATTTGTATGTTTTGATTAGGTGGAGCCACAAATTTATTTCCTTTGTCATTTACAACAATAACCTAGATGACATTGGAATCAATGAGGTCTTGAACTTCATGTTTAAGATGCATACATATTTCAGTGTCATGATGAGTGGTGCAGTGAAATTGACAAAAGGCCTTTGAATTAGAAGAAGATGCTTGCATCTTACTTGGATCAACAAGTCTAATGTTTGGAAGCATGATGAGATTGTCATTGAAAAGTTGTCATTATAGAGTAGAGAGACTCCGATAATGGTGTGAAATGTCATGTCTTTGGTTTCAATTTCTATGGGGTGAAAGTAGGAGATGATGTAGCCAACACATGTTTTCTTATGTTATTGGCTGAAATTACATTAATCTTGAAGAAGTCTTTGTTGTGTCTTTTAAATGAATGATTGTGTGGGGATTTGGATTGACCAATTGGAGCCAATGAGGGATTATTCTCATACTGACTAACTGAAAGTTTGTAATCATGGAGAGCTGTGCAAAGATGAGTGAAAGAATCATAATGCATCAACAATATTTTATCACAGATGTGAGGTTGTAAGTTTCTAATAAAGATTCTTTATACATTAACATCCAGATAAGAATATTGAACTTGTGAAAGAGGGCTTGATAGCACCCCATGAAATCTATTACTTTCCCTTTTATTCCCTGTTGATGCTCAGAATTGCATGGTTTCCAACACCAACATGGGAAACTCTGAAATGTGGGAATACTCTTCAGAGTAACCTCCAGATTTTAAAGAAGCTGGCTCTTCTTTATCTCAAAACTATTTGGGAAAAGGGATAGAGTTAAACAGAATCACAAATGCAACTAAAAGGAAACTAGACTATGGTGATGCACCGGAATGTGATTTTGTTTCTCAACACTAAGCACAATGAAACTACTTTAAGATTCAGTCACATTAAAGAGCAAACAATGCATGATCAATGTAACAGATGAAAAACAAATAGGATCAAAGGCTCACAAATTAGAATATTTTGCAATAATGCAGAAAATATTAGCAAAGGCACAGAACTCTGTCTTTATTAATTTTCCAATCACATAAAAGGTACAGAATCATGCACAGTTATACAAACTCTCCAAATCAAGAAAATAGAACAAAGGCAAATGATATTACTGGCCACTACAAAAGATCTTCAAACTTCTCTAACAATCTATGATGCAGAAAATTCTCTATATCTCCAATGTTATATATCTCCGGCACTGTGATCTGAACCCATATTTATAGCATAGAACTGGCTCAAAGATTGCCCGCACGATCAAATCTCAACAGTCTAACCGAACTAGCACTTAACTGAGACTGTCTGATAGAAGATCTCTTTCAAATTGGAAACGGTTAGCCACTCTGCAAGTTCACTGGCTGCAACAGATACATGTAACCCCACTTACTTGAATCAGGGAGGAACACGTGGCTGCTTCTAATAGTCTTTGCGACTATAAACCCTTGGAACAGCTGGCATTCATACGCACCTCTTTCTTGAAACTCCTTCATCTTTCCAGAACAATAAGAAACTAACACATGGCATCCTCCATGTGACTTACTTGATAAACTGCTTCTTACTCAGGAGACACCAGAAATTGACACTTGGCAGCGTCCGCGGCCCCTGCAAAAGATACGTGGCGATGTCTGCTTTACTTTGAGTCTTTACTGTGGCTTATATTAAGAGTACTCGGGCTTTGCCATCTGTCATGGTCCGCTGAACTTTGGAAATTAAGAAACATTAAAAATGGGACCCACTAACAGTCCGTGCCTGAGCAGCTTCAAAAGAAAAAGGGATAGGTGGCGCTTTCTGCTGATATGAGAAACCTTATACGTGGCGGCTTCCGCTACACTTAGAGAGACTGTAGATACCTTTAGTGAGTTCTGCGGAAGATGACACATGGCAGTCTCCACTACAACTGAAAGAAACTTTTGAAACATTACAGGGTCCTGCAGAAGATGACACATGGTGATCTTTTCTATAGTCTGAGAAACTTTAGCACTTAAACAAAACATCTGCAGACGCTGCCACTTGGTGCTTTCCGCGCAACTCTGAGAAACTTTGTAGAAACATTAGGGACTCATAAGAATCATGCGGATGGTGACACTTGGAGCACTCTACTGAAACTATAGAAATATTAATGGGGCCCACCATACCTCTTTACTTAGCGATGAAACCAAAAAGGAACCCGCGGAAGATTACACTTGGAGCTCTCCGCTGAAACTAAATGGGACACGCAGCACCTTCCGTGTAACTTTAAGAAACTCTAAAGACACTCTCCGCATCTGCCACTTAGCACCTTCCGCGCACACTGAAGCTCTTAAAAGGGACCCGCTACATTATAAGAAACATTTAAAAGGAACGTTTGAAACTTAGAAGAAACTCAAACGGGTGGCGACACTTGGCAGCTTCCATCTTAATGCAAAAAGATACGTGGCACTCTCTGCTGAAACTTTGAGAAACTTTGGAATGTGTCCCAGCTGCTAACACTTGGCAGCTTCCGCTTCACTGAAAGAAACTTAAAAATGGGGCCCGCCACACTCACTTTGTAAAAAGGGGCTTTTGAAACTTATAAGAAACTGAACCTCAGATGCCGACACTTGGCATGCTCCGCAGGTATTAAAAGGGACGCGTGGCTCCATCCGCGTTACTTTAAGCAACTTTATAATGTGTCCCGGGTGCTAACACTTGGCGGCTTCTGCTGCTTCTCTGGAACTTTGGCAGAATTTAGGCAAAATGCAAAACCCTGTGCGCCCGCACTGTGTCAAAACCCTCGCTGTAAAAACTGAAATGCACAGAAAAAAACTAGAGCTCGCATAACTGAAACTCAAAAAACAAAATGTAGAGTATTTTACTGTACAGTTCTTGGTGACCCCGAGGACTTTTGAGCCTGCTCAAAAAGAATCCAAAAAATGCATCTATACAGTAAAATTTACAAATTTTGCAAGGCCGTGTGATATACAGACCACTCGACATCTGATAAACCCTGTTTGTTTTGCAAATCCTGGAAGGCTAAATCTAGATTGATCATGTCCTTATGTGAAAAGCTATACAAAACATGGACTGCTATCTTCAACTAGAAATCAAGCTAGGCCATGGGAATCAAAACAGCTTCCACTTCTGACACTGATGAGGCATCTGTTAGACCCTGGAAAACTGATTGGTCATTTTGTCTGGCTAGCAACAGAGGCTTGATTTCATCAACCATTAATACAGTGTTGCTATCAGGAAAAGGGGAAGGAAGGCCCAATTGTACCAGGTCTTCAATATGTTTCTTCATTTCCTTCACTCCCTCCTTGACCACATCCAGGAGCTCCTGGCAAGTAATTGCAGCAGAGTTGCAACTGAGAACCTCATTCACCTGTTTAGCAGCAATCATTCTATCACTGATCCCTTCTGCTGATAATGTTTCATCAGATGTATCATAAAGTTTCCCCAGCAGTAGTTGAGAATTAGAAACTCTCATGGAAACAATGGACAAAGTGGCCTAAATTGAGGTTTCCACCTTTTCACATAATTGTTGTGCATGTAGTAGGAAAGTTAAAGAGGGTTTGAGCTAGATAATCTCCTCAGAGATTCTTGCCCACACTGATGCATATAGCTCCTTAACCAAGTTCAACACTCCTATATTTTGAGGCTTATTTGCCAACTCAAGGGTTAATTGTTTTGTTGTTTGTTGCTCGGCTTGAAGTTGAGCCTGTATGGCAGCAACATTGTTCTGTTCCTTTAACAGCTGCTGTTGGAACTGTGTGGCTTGCTGAGAAGAATCTTGATGCCTTTTTTGCAATGTAGCCTTTTCTTGCTTCAAGGTAGTCACAACAGACTTCACCTGGACTAGTTCTTCTTTCAAGGAAGCATTTTGGCTCTGTGTAGCCTGATGAATCTGACATGAAACAGTATTTTGCAACTGTTTAGTGAGATCTTCAATTTCATCATTTTTTAGTTTGAGCTCAACAGTCAGGGTCTCACTATGTGTTCTTTCTTGAGCCAGATCAGCCTCCACTTTCTGCAACTTCCTTGATAACTTCAAATAGTCAGTGGCTACAGCAGAAGTGGTTTCATTTAATAGCTCTACCCTATCTTGTGGCCTAAAAAGTGACATGTCCATTGCCACTGCACTCATTGTATAATCTTGGGGCTGCATCTGCTCATTGGGTCTAACTACATTTGGTGACAAATGAATCACAGTTAGCTGCTACTGGATTGGGTCAAATAGTGACCTCATATGTGGGACAGCTTGAGCTTTATTGTCGTTCTTTCTCTTTTTGTCCATTCGGGCTTCCCTAGCCTTCTTAGCAGTGTCTGCTTGAGCCTGGAAGGTAGGGGGAGAGGCAATATACCCGCCCGCAAAAGGATGACCTTGTGGCAAGCCATAAGGGATAGCCAAATGTTGGCTAGGAGGAATCTGAGGAGGTACTCTCCTTGGAAAAGAAGGAGAAAAGGGAGGCAATTATGTGACCTGTAATGACATAGCCTATGTAGTGACGGGTGGGGAAAAATGAGAAATTGGCATAGCAAAGGTCGCAGGGGATAATATTTGGCCAGTTGGGATTGCCACCCCTATTGAAGAAGAAAAAGATTGAGAAGAAGGAGAAGAAGCATGTACCTGAGGAGCAACAGATATACTTGGTGGTGGCTACAATAAAGGTTCTACCTCCTCATCCGAATCAGGTTGAAGTTTCAGCTTCTTATGTTTCCTTGGCCTCTCTTCTTCTTGCTATGTTTCTTTCTCCTCAACATTTACCATTGTTTCTAGTGGTGTTTGCACAAAACTGGAAGCCCCACTCATTGAAACTGATGGGGTCCCTCTAGGTGGTGATGACATCACACTCTTTTGCTTCTCTATAGCACTGAGAGATTGGGGCCAGGTGGTCACAGCAGCTGTAGATGATGTTTGTCCTAGGGCCTGCGCTATGTGAGTGGATTCAGGTTCTTCTTCAGATTCCTCACCCCTTTTACGGATCTTGCTTGTATCAGGGCTAGAGACTAGAGAAAGATGCCATTCATCCCAAATGGACTCCCATTTCTCATCTGTATCAACCTTGCCAAAGGAGTGGGTTGTTTCAAATATCTCCTGCCTATATTTCCAATAGGCTTGTATCTTCTTAGCCTTCCACTCTCTATCTCTTATTAAATTTTTCTTTAATCTAGTGCCCATTTTGAGCTTAGGGTTATAGGCCTTCTCCTTTTTATAAAATACTTCCCATGGCCTGGGTCCCTCAAAGGGCAAATCTGTCAATTTTGCATATAAATCAAGGATGTCCTCCTTAGGGTTTCTTCTGTCTTCCCAAAAAGGACGAGCCTCGTGCACAACTTTGGCACCCATATTATTATTCTTGACCCACAAGGTTATGAAACTGATTAGATCATATCTCCATTTGTCTTCAATCAAAAGAAAACCCAGGACAGCTAACTTTCTTAGCAATAAGTGTTTAGCATCCCTGACCAATAGGGTCATGTTTTTCTTCACCCAGGGAATATCATACATTTTTTTTTTCTTCTTCCCAGTGCCATAATCATTATCAACCATAGACATTTGCCGGGTGACCTCTAAGAAGGCTAGCCTAGGAGTCAAAACCTTGGGTAGCAATATTGGCTCTCCATTAAAACCATGGACCCTGATAATAGTATGGTGAGACCCAAAGAAATAATCACAAGGAATGGGGGAATTTGCCATGAGGCCTGTTAGGTCTCAGAAATGCAAGTTGCCAATCCTAAGGGGATGCCAAGCTCTATGTTTAGATTGGCAACGTTTTTGAACTAACTTGACGAAATTAACCTTCAAGGTTTGATGATTTCCTTCGCTTTAGGTCCTGCTACACCTAGGTGGGTAAACCTTGGAAAATTAAAGCAGATTGAATGTGAATGTGTGGACTAATTAAATCTATCTACAATGACACAAGATGTAGGATAGATGAAATGCTTGCTAACTGATTTTAGGTTTAATGTCTAATGAGTAATTGGTAGAAATTGTATAAGCAATATCAAGGTAAAAGGTTTTAAGTAAAATAAGACTAGTGCCTTGTTGGGTAACAGAGTCAGTTTGAAGGACCAGGACTAATGGTTTCCTAATGGTAATAATTCTAGTTGTTTGGCACAGTTTTAGTTTATAACTTGTATAAACGTGCAAGTAAATGACTGACAAACTCTTCTTGATAATCCAACCAAATAAAATCAGATATCTTATAATTCACCAGAAGGTATTTTAATCCTTACTTGAAGGAACCAAATGAAATGAATGGACAAGATTAACAGATAATATTTTACTGGAGACAGAATGGCAATCTAATTGTATGGCCCTACTTAGTAATCCAAGCTTAATACTTCTAGGCTACTGTAACTAAATCAGAAGGGTTTAATTCCTCAAATGGATACCAACCTATTTAATCACACATATACAGCAAATGTGTATTGACAAATCAAATATATACTTGATATGTTTAATCTGAATATCAAGGAAATTCAGAAATGGAGACAGCCACACAATTGAATAATCTTAACAAACAACTGATACCAAAGCAGAACCACTGAATCAGAGAACTTCAAACTTCTTCTTCAAATAAAATATGCAACATAGTCATTTTGAAACATTGTATATATGATGTATCTGAATATATTCTACTGCTGATGATCTCTCAGCATCGATTGTTTGGACTTATATAGATATTTCTATGAAGAGTCATAACTCTTCAATAAGTTTTTTGGGAACTTAACAAACATTAACAACTATAACATAATTATGATTAGGCTCTATTTAGCCACAAGTAAACTTTAGCCAAGAAATCCAAGTAATCCTGCTCACGATGAGAATCAGTAAGGTCAACAGCACTTCTGGTAATTATATCAAGTGTGATCATGATTTCCAACTGTTTGCAAACTTCTCTAGACGCAGAGGCTTTGTCTTCTAGAGCTCCTATGGCTTTGTGTAATATAATTTGACAATCAATAATCCATTCTTCCTTGCTCTTTACCTCTCTATTGTCTTTAAATATCCTGGGCACTCCTGCATTTGAGGCATCATTTCCTTCCTTAGCATTAGATTTAAGTTTGTCATAATAATTTTGGTGTTGTTTGAGAAATGTTTTTGTATCAGAGATATCTATACTATCAGCAACACTTCTGTTTTGTAGCTCAGTCAATTTTTTTCGTATTCTCTTTTCAAGTCTTTCATGTTCTTGAACTGCTTTATGATTCTCTAAGTAATTATCCCAAAACTGGTTTAACCACCGCACCATGTTTGCATACCTGCTCTGCAGTATTGTAACAAATGCATCTATCTAAATTTGGGTTGCCTGATCAGGGGATAACACTTGAATGCCCTGTGAGCTCTCACCTTGAGTTATTCTTTAGTGGATTGACCAAAAGTGCTCTTAACAGCATCCTTCAAGTAATCATTTTCTTTTGTCAATCTTTCACAATTCAATTTGTATGTATCTCTTTCTTTGATCAACATTTGAGCTTGTGCTTTATTCAACTTTGCAACATTGATACCAATGTCTGCAGTAATTATAGGGTCAGTTTCCCCTTCTCTGAAAGTCATAACATGGCCAAAAGTCTTTTCAGTATCTATGATGGCCGTCTTCTTATGGGGAGGGTATAACGCCCATATCATCAAGGAATTTTCATCATTATTGTATCTTGTTCCCATATATACTTCATTAACTCCTTCTGCAGTAAGTTTATACTTGTCATTAGCATTATTCAGAGAACTATCAAAAACCAAAGCAGAATTTAAATCCAGACCAGGAAAAATCATAACCCCTACATCCTTGAGCAACTGTCTACCCTTGCTAGGTGTCATGTCCTGCATTTCCTTATCTACTATTTCCTTCAGCATATCTAATAATTGTTTTTCATTATCAGCAGAAATATCATCTACTGATTCTCTGATCTCTTTCCCTTTGTATTTATACAGGAATGATTTAAATTCTTTTGATTGAATAAATTTATCATTTGAAATGAAAGAATCATAAGCTGCTTGGCGTGGATCCTCATCAGCAGACCCCTCCTCATCATGTAGCACAACTGGAGGCTGATATTGTTGCATTTTCCTTTTGGACATTTCCATTGTTTTATCTTCTGGCTGCTCTTGTTCTGTCAGTTCTTCATCTTCAGAGGATACCACATCAATCTCTGTTAACTACTTTTTCTTTTCACTTAGATCCCTGTTATATTTTTCTACCACCAATTCGACTTCTGCTTCTTCTAAATTTCTAATGACATCATCATGTGGATAATGTATGTGCATGTATCCACTGAGATTTTGTTTTCTTCTTGCAGAGTCAATAAAGCCTTCAGGGTCAAATCCTTTTCTCATCTCAGCAGTCATCATGTTATAATGCATTAATTTATCCAGAATGAGATTGTAACCTTCTTTTGAAACCATAGTAAAATCTCCAAAACATAAGGTGCTGGGCATAAACGATTGTTTGTCATGTGAACTCAAATGCATCACATTTAAACAATGCATTTGCCTGATTATCTCCAGATATGCAAGCCTGTCAAGGACAGTCTTGGGCAATATGAATGGAGCATCCTCAAAACCATAAACTCTGATCATAGTAGCATCTTCAAAGCAATACCAGTCTCCCCAATTATGAGTGACAGTAGGGGGCCACCAAAATCTTTTGGTCTGAGGAATCTTTTTATTTCAGTTAAAATTGAATATTCACAGGGGTGATTAAAATACCTATATAGCACTTTTACACAATGCTCTGTAAATTGAGCATAACTGGAGTGGGCATATCTACTATCCTGGATTCTGGTCCACATTTGTATAGGTATCTTTTCCCCTTTCTTATCTGCAACAACAACTCAAAACTCACTTGGCCATAACCCTACTTCCTGGCCGTAATATAACACCATGTGCATAAGCATTGAGTAATGCTCAAAAGAGCATGCTGGAGCACTGTTTCTTATTGCAGACAGACCAGAGTCCATTCTATTAGCAATATAAGAAGATAATCAAATTGTCTTGCATTATGACACTAAATATCAGAAGCTAGGACCATTAGAGGAATAGTCATGAACTTAGGGACCTTTGAACCCAGGACTTGGCCTACAGAGAAATAGGTATATTGTATATATGGTTCAAATATGGCTACATGAAAGGGAGGGCCATCATTTTTAGTTAAGGGCATCACTTCTCCTTCAACCCTAGGCCTATGAATGGGCAACCTCCATCCATTGTAAGTTGTGTCCATTCTCCAATACTCTTTATCCAGATCTTCATAAATGATAGGGACAGTGCATAAATCATCTAAATCAAAAACCTCACAAATAGCATTTTTTGACAAATGCACAATTGGTTCTCCCTGTGGGTTGCAGATGGCTTTCAGGTTTGAATTATAATGTCTGGCAAGCAATTGAAGGAGTTCCACATTCAAGAATACATTAGGTACAACCAGTTTTCCTAAATTCATGTGCCATGGGTTTGACACAGGAGCATTCCTAAACCTTCTATTATAGTGGAATCTGAAAAGTTCATATCCCTGAATTGGGGTCCAGATATCTCCCAGGCGTTTGTGTATATCTTCTAATTTCTCCACTTCTGCCTTGAGTTGGGCAGACCTTCTGGCCTTGGGAGTTGACCCAGGCAATTGGTCAATTAGGTCTTGATTGAGTTTTCTTTCTTTCACTTTCTCCTAAGGGATTTGTTCAGTTTTTTGTTTCTTAGGCTTACTGGTTTCCCCTTGTAACTTTCTTCCTTTTCCCTTTCCCAAAATTTCCATTTTAAAACTTTGGCAGAGAATTTAAATACAGGCTATACAGTGGTTTGTGTATATGTACCTGTCATTCGGTGGCTAGAATTGGAATCCTCTACTTTTGCCTTAAGAGTTCCTCTGTATTCTCTTCTTGGATGGTTTTTTGCAACTATAATGATCGTAGAAATTTCGTAGCCATTTGTATTTAATTATCTGATCAATTCAATGTTCATCGCTGTGAAGTGTCACATCGCCATAACTCTTCTTATCGGCGTGAATTTTAAAATTTCTGGGCGACCTTAATGCTTTTATGGCGCGAACAGTCAATCGGCGTGACCCCTCAATTGTATTCTCAACGCTATGTAATGTCATATCTTCAAGTGGGCGCGACCATCTGCATGACTTCCTTCATCGCCATGTGATTTAGATTTCCTTCTGAAGTAATAAGTCTTACCGATATAATTTGTTTATCAGGATGATTAATACTATCGGGATAACATAATTATGTTTCCCTGACTTTTTTGTCCCACCGATAGTCATGTTACTTTGGATCGGAATGACTGCTTTAATGTCTTGCCGCTAGAGTATACCCATCAGAATGAAACATACTATCGGGATAGCTTTCAAAAGATAACCTGATCCGAATCATCTCACCGATTGTTCTTTCATATTCTTTATCGGACAGAGTATGTTAAAGTATCACCGATACCTTTTGATCGCCGTGACTTGTGAATCGGCGAGACCTAATTCCCTTGTCCCGATATGTTGAGTCATCCCGATAGATACTTGTATCGCTATGAGTCTTGCCGAAAGCTCTCTTATCGCCAAGACATTGAGTATCAGAAACTTCTTTGTGTCTTATCCCGATAGTTTACTTCTTGCCAATGGCTATTTGCTTCGTTACCCCCGCAGGATGTTCGGTGAGACTCTTGCCGAAATACTTCATCGGTATGATATATACCGTCGGGGCAACTTTTAAAAGGTCATCCAATAGTTGTCTGTCATACCAATCGGTATGAGCACTTGCTTCTCTTGCTGATGTAAGGTCATTGGTATCACTTATTTCATTGGTGACTTCCATAGATCTCCTTCCGATCTACCTTCTCACACCGATGGTTATTTTGAAATGATTCCTTATGTATCGGTGTAAACAAAACAACATCTTGCCGATGGATTGACTTTGAAGAAATTTGGCACTGCTCATCTATAGACACCTTGTGAGATACATTAAATTTTTATTATGGTCTTTTGGGGTGTTTTTTTAAGATTTGTTCAAATATAATGGAGTGAAAAGATAGTAAAATTTTCAAAAATTTTACTGTCCTAACAGTGGCTCTATCTAGGATGTATACTCTCTGTGAGTATAACAAGGATCCAGATCTCTTGGGGAAGTAGACCACATATTTTATTTATTTCGGGGTGAGGTTTTTATGAAAATGGGAAAAGGAAAGTAACAAATGATGGGGAGCGGGAATGATTCCTAAACTACTATGCATGCAATAAGATATTTTGAGAATTATTTGAAGGTTGTCCATGCACTGGCAACGCTCAATTCTCTTTGTACATGTTTATGAAAAGAACTGCTTCAAATATTGCCCATGTACAGGCAATTCCTACTCCTCTCCTGACATATTCTGTACATAGTAAGAATCATCACCTCCCTTGCTAGTGATAACGAAAGGACCCAACCACAGGGCTTCAAATTTTCCATGTTTTCCTTTGTCCTGACATCTTGCATTCCACATCAGTACCAGATCATTTATTTCAAACTTTCTGTCTTTGGCCTTCTTGTCAAAGAAATATTTTACCTGTGATTGTAATTTAACATTCTGCCTCTGAGCTGTTCTTCTTGTTTCATCAATCTCTGCCAATTGTTCCAACCTTTCCTCCATTGGTTCAGGAATATTCATGTCTTCCTGGAGAATGAATTTGTATACTGGTATAAGATTTTCTAATGGTAATCTTGCTTGTGTTCCATATACCAACTCATAAGGAGATCTCCCAATTGCTCTTTTTATAGTAATTCTATCAGCCCATACTGCCATTCTTAATTTTGAATCCCAAGCCTTCTTATTTCTATCCAACATTCTTTTTATGATTTTCAAGAGGCTCTTATTACTTGATTCAGCTTGTCCATTGGCCTGTGGATGGTAGGAAGTAGCATAAGAAATAGTGATACCATGTGTACTGCAAAAACTTTTGAATTCATTAGATCTAAAACACATCCCATTATCTGTAATTAATCTTACTGGAGTACCAAATCTGCATATAATATTATCCATTAGAAAATTAATCACAACTTTACTTATAGCCTGTTTGGTTGGGATTGCTTCCACCCATTTTGTAAAGTAATCAGTAGCCACTAAAATCCATCTGTGCCCCCCACTTGATTTTTCTGAGATTTCACCTATAAAATCAATACCCCATTGATAAAATGGAGCCTCAACCTGCATAGGTTTTAAGGGTAGTGCTCCTTGATATTTTAACTTGCCTGAGAACTTCTGGCATGCTTCACACTTTCTAGTGTACTGGTATGAATCATTAAAAACTTTAGGCCAATAGTATCCTGCCCTCAAGATTTTGTGGGCTGTAGTTTTCGCTGAGAAATGACCTCCACACATGCCTTCATGCAACTCCTTCATAATATGTTTTGACTGATATTCATCCAAGCATAATAGTAGAACCCCATCTCTGTTTTTCCAATAAAGATCCCCACTGATGAGTACATATTTTGAAGCTTGTAGTTTGAGTGTCCTCCTTTTGTTATCATCATATCCTTCAGGACACTTCATATGATTTAGATAATATATTATATCAGTATACCATGGAGTGTATTCAATACTGGTACTTGCATCAACATTACATATATGAGAGGCTTCTAGATTACTTTCAGCCATCAATTTGGCAAGACCCTGTCCCCTTACCAAATTAGTGATTTAGATTTCAATGTTGAATTCCTGAATCCTATTGATCCACCTACATCTCCTACCGGTGACTTCAGTTTGGACCAATACATCCTTCACTACAGCATTAGGAACATATGCTGTGATTTTAGCTCCCACAAAATATGGTCTAAAATTTTTAACTGCTTTTACCAATGCATATGCCTGTTTTTCAATAATGTCATACTTCAACTCTGCATTCTGAAGGGACTTGCTGAAGAAAGAGATAGGCTGTTCATATACATCATTGTTTTTCTGTAATAACACTACTACTATTGTATGATAGGAAGCAAATGAGAAAAGTTGGAAAGGTTTACTAAAGTCAGGGGATACTAAGACTGGAGCTTGCTTGATTGCCTCCTTAATATTGCCAAATGCTTCTAATGTTTTTGTTGTCCACTTTATTTCTGAGTTCTTCTTCAGCATTCTTGATATAGGACAAACAATTTCTACAAAATTTGGTATAAATCTTCTGACAAAATTTATTTGGCCAAAAAATGATTGTATGGCTTTTACATTTTTTGGAATAGGGAGCTGATCAATTGCTTTTACCCTTTCAGGATCTATTTTAACTCCTTCCTTCGAGACTATATGACCAAGTAATTTTCCTTTTGTCACTGTAAAATGACATTTTTTAGGGTTCAATGATATCCCATATTCTAGGGCTTTGATAAATATTTGTTCCAAGTGAGTGCAATGATCTTCAGCCTTTTCTGAATATGCTGTCAAATCATCTTGATACACTATCATAATCTTATTGATCAATTCAGCAAAAGCCACATCCATTGCTCTTTGGAATGTTGCTCCGGCATTAGTTAATCTGAATGGCATTCTCAAATATACATATGTTCCCCATGGAGTAGTGAATGCAGTCTTAAATTGTTCTGATTCCTTAACTTTTACCTGATTGTAATCAGAGAAACCATCCATCATTGATAATAATTCACACCCAGTGACTTTCTGCAATATTGCCTCCATATTGGGAAGAGGATAATTATCTTTGAGGGAAGATTTATTCAAGTTTCTGAAATCCACACACAGTCTAATGTCACCATTCTTTTTCCTGACAGGTACTAAATTTGAAACCCTGGAAGAATGTCTAATAGGTTTGATTATAGCTCCATCCCTTAACTTTGTAAGTTCCTCTAGCATTTTAGGGGCTAGTGTAGGATTAATCGGCCTCTGCTTCTGTCTGAATGGTTTAGCATCTGGCTTCAGTGGTATCTCGTGTTGAAATAAATCCTCTCTATATGCCTTTAAATCATCATATGACCAAGCGAATACATGCCTGTACTTCCTGAGCAGGTTGATAAGTCTGCTCCTGATTTTTGGGTCAAGACTTCTTCCAATATACACATTTTTTGGAGTTGTTTGTGTCCCTAAATTGATTTCTTCAAGGTTACTAGGTATCACTGGTGTGTCTTTCTTTTTATATCTGTCATAGCCATCAAATGCCTTTTCTAATGCAATAAGTCCTTTGGGTATCTTATTTGTTTTCAACTGAACCACCTCTTGGCCAAAAAGGGTTTCCTTCCCATCATGTTCTTCTACAAATGCGTTAAAATCAATTTCTTGATTTTCATAATAGTCAGCACAATGCAAGAAATTGATTATATCAGCATCACTATCAAATATTTGCCAGTTCTGTATATTATCAAGGATGGTAGGTCTAGTTTTAAATTCAACTTCTGTGATTCCTCCTAATGTGACATCATCTCTCTTTAATGCAATGTTTGCTAAAAAGTCTGCCATAATGTTTTTAGACCTATCAACCCAGCTAATTGAAAATGCATCAAATAATTCAACACTATCCCAAACTACATTTCTGTACTGTCTTAATCTTTTATTTTTAGATAAGTATTTTTCTCTTATTTGGGAAATGACCAGTTCAGAACCACCATAGACAGCCAACTTTTTTATTTTGTGTTTGGTGGCTATGTTTAGGCCAATGAGCAGGGCTTCATACTCAGCTACATTATTTGTGCATTCAAATGTCAATAGGAAACAGTATTTAAAAGTTTTACCTCCTGGTGAAATGAAAATTACTCCAGCCCCATTTCCTATTTTGCTACATGCACCATCAAAATACATTTTCCACAAATCATTTTCTTCTTTCATAGATTCAGTGTGTATTGCATCAGTGTTATGCAATTCTGGTGTAGTTTCTCCAACTTTGAAAACTCCTAAATCTGTGTCACAAAAGAAATTCACCTGATGCCGGTCCATTCTTTCTATAATATTGTCATACCTTAGCTCTCTGCACAATTTGATTTCCTTGCCACCCACTGGTATGGTGGCATATGATAAATCTAATTGAACATTGCCTCCTGCCATTGCAGCCCATTGTCTTGATAGAAGCATCCCATAATACGGTGGGATGTCAACCACAGTAATGTCAATGTTATAAGTGGCTTCAAGATGTGAGGCAAGTTTTATCTCTACATCCTTCATGATACCAACTACTGGGATAGATCTGTTATCCATTGCATAACACTGGCCATACGTAGTATCAACCCACATTCCCAATTCTTTCATAACTGCTATAGGCATGATATTCATAGCAGCACCTGAATCAATCATGCAATTTCTGACTATCCTGTTCTTGATTACTAGTGTAGTATAGAATGGGTCTACCTATGAGGGATTTTTTGTAAGTGTGTCGCCAAGGTATACCTCAGGCATCTTGAAATTTTCCTGATGCACATTATTTGTTGTTTTTTCAAACCCTTTATGTTTTGGATTTGGTGTATCAGAAATCATCTTGACAACTGTACTCCTATATTTATCTATTTTCATCATCTCTAGAAGTGGGACTGATATCTTCACCTGAGACACTGCATGTGCAATGTCAAAAGAATGGGCTATGATTTGATCATTTTTTTCTATTTTTGTGTTCTCTTTTTCTTGATTTTCTTTCATTTTACTTTTATCCCCCTTTTCTGGTTCTTTAGATGATGATTTTGTATTATTCCCTTTATTATTCTGGTCTTTTATAAATACACTCCCAGGAGTTCCTTGCCCAACATTTGTTGTTCTATTCCTTAAGTTATAAGTGTTTCGATCTTGAGCCACTGCAGCCACTGTGAGAGCTTCTCTTTCATCCTCAGTAGGTTTTCTCCTTTGACCATATGACTTCTTGTTATAACTATCTTCCTAGTCTGAGAATACCTCTTGTTCTCCCATGTTGATATGATATTTCTAGTTCCCTACATCATACTCATATCCTTCTTCTTCTGAAGAAGAATAATCTTTTGTCACCACACATGGTGTATCCTGCATCATATTGATGGTGTGATTATCCCTATTATAGTTGTATAGCATTTCCTCTTGCTGTATGGATTTAGCTACCTCACAGTATTCAGGTAAATGTGGTAAATTACATACAAAACACCAAGGCTTATTTTCTGCCATGTGTGCCATGTTTCTTTTCAAGGGATCAGGAGTATCTTTTCCATATGGTTGCTTTCTGTTGTTATTGATAGGTCTTCCATCCTTCCAATTTGTATTGTAGGGCATATCATGTACCCTAGGTTTATCATGTCTATGCTGACCCTCTGGTTTAGTTTGTTGAACATTTGGATTCTGAGGATTTCTATGATTATCCCTTTTACTGACCATTCTTGCAGCCTTCCTATTATTTTCAATAGTTATGGCCACTTTCTGTGCTTCGGCCAAGGTTGCAGGACACCTGTTTCTAAGTTCATATCCTGTTTTGGGGTCAAATGCTTTCATATAGATACTTAGTGTTGCCTGGTCAGATAACTTAGCTCCATGTGGTACCTTATTATGTAACTTGGAAAACTTCAAGTTAAAATCAAATACTGACTCATTTTGATACTTCTATATACTTATTAATTCATGTAATGCAAACTCAGGAGCATATTGGTTACCATACTGATCCTTAAACTGGTTATGGAAATCAGTTATTGAATTGATTGATGCATCAGGCAAGCTATTAAACCAATCTCTGGCATCTTCAGTGAGGGACATCATAAATAACCTCATTCTAATGTCTTCCCAATCCATACCAATATCCTGTACAAAAGCATTAAAACTTTTGATATGATCTTCCGCAGATATTGCATTATTTCCAGTAAACTTGGGAACCATATTCCTACAAGTACTATCCATAGGATATGGATACAACTGATATCTAGTTAAATCAAATTGACTACACATATTTGCAAGGTTTTGGGGTGGGAAATTCAAAGGTGGTGGATTGGGATAATAATTATATCCACCTAGTGGTTGATGATATGCATATTGTTGATGTTGGTTCATGTGGGGATTTGTGTGATGATTTTGTGGTCTATAATATTGTTGACCAGGGGGTGGGTAAGTATTTACTATGTGTTGAGATACATTACGTATGGTAGGTGGTCTAGGGTTTTGGGAAATAGTGTTCTGTTGACTTCTGGAAGCATGTGAGTTTTGAGTACCACTTGTATTTTGCTGTGTATTTCTTGAAATATTCCCTCTATGTGGGGGTACATATTTTAGGGGAGCTATTTTGGCTTTATTTTTCCTCTGTTGAATTTCTTGCTGCAACAACTCCCTCTCTTCCTGTATCTTGTACATTTCAAGTTCCTTTCGGAGCATGAGTATTTCCTGTTGCTCTTCACTCCTGTCCTGATTATTTATTTCCTGATGTTCTAGATTATCATTCATTCCTTGATTTGAAAATCCATATCCTATCTCTTCTCCCTGATGTAATGACATCTTGAAATCATGTTCAGCTTAGTTCCTATCAATATTCCTCATGACCTTTGCATCATGATCATGCTGTTCTTGAGGAGTGGGTCTGTACCTTGCCAAAATATCATCAGTTGCTCCACTGAGGGTCTCGTTTGAATCATGCAGAGGTGTGAATTTGTTGTGAATTGAAATATTTTGTTCTGAATCATTCTCTTGGATGTCCAGATTATTATCTTGGTGGGAATGCTTTGAATTCACATTTCTTTTGGAAATGTTTCTAAGTGGTGGAGATGATTGCAAATTTCTGCCTTCCATCTTGGATCTCCTACCATCCATTTGATATTAAATTTTTTGTTATAATTGTAACTAGAGTCACCACCTATTTAAATAGGAAAAGTTTATATTTTATCTGTAGGGTTACTGTCACCAGCAGAGTTACCAACTCAAATTTTCTGAAATGACTCTATGAAAGAAAGGATTAATTTCTAAGGTCTTTTACTAGTCCCTAGTAGAGTCACCAATTTGTTAGGTCTCAGAAATGTAGGTTGCCAATCTTAAGGGGATGCCAAGCTCTATGTTTAGATTGGCAACATTTCTGAACTAACTTGACGAAATCAACCTTCAAGGTTTGATGATTTCCTTCGCTTTAGGTCCTGCTACACCTAGGTGGGTAAACCTTGGAAAATTAAAGCAGATTGAATGTGAATGCGTGGACTAATTAAATCTATCTATAATGGCACAAGATGTAGGATAGATGAAATGCTTGCTAACTGATTTTAGGTTTAATGTCTAATGAGTAATTGGTAGAAATTGTATAAGCAATATCAAGGTAAAAGGTTTTAAGTAAAATAAGACTAGTGCCTTGTTGGGTAACAGAGTCAGTTTGAAGGACCAGGACTAATGGTTTCCTAATGGTAATAATTCTAGTTGTTTGGCATAGTTTTAGTTTATAACTTGTATAAACATGCAAGTAAATGACTGACATACTCTTCTTGATAATCCAACCAAATAAAATCAGATATCTTATAATTCACCAGAAGGTATTTTAATCCTTACTTGAAGGAACCAAATGAAATGAATGGACAAGATTAACAGATAATATTTTACTGGAGATAGAATGGTAATCTAATTGTATGGCCCTACTTAGTAATCCAAGCTTAATAATTCCAGGCTACTATAACTAAATCAAAAGGGTTTAATTCCTCAAATGGATACCAACCTATTTAATCACACAGATACAACAAATGTGTATTGACAGATCAAATATATACTTGATATGTTTAATCTGAATATCAAGGAAATGCAGAAATGGAGACAGCCACACAATTGAATAATCTTAACAAACAACTGATACCAAAGCAGAACCACTGAATCAGAGAACTTCAAACTTCTTCTTCAAATAAAATATGCAACATAGTCATTTTGAAACATTGTATATATGATGTATCTGAATATATTCTACTGCTGATGATCTCTCAGCATCAATTGTTTGGACTTATATAGATATTTCTATGAAGAGTCATAACTCTTCAATAAGTTTTTTGGGAACTTAACAAACATTAACAACTATAACATAATTATGATTAGGCTCTATTTAGCCACAAGTAAACTTTAGCCAAGTAATACAAGTAATCCTGCTCATGATGAGAATCAGTAAGGTCAACAGCACTTCTGGTAATTATATCAAGTGTGATCATGCTTTCCAACTATTTGCAAACTTCTCTAGACACAGAGGCTTTGTCTTTCAGAGCTCTTGTGGCTTTGTGTAATATAATTTGACAATCAATCATCCATTCTTCCTTGCTCTTTACCTCTCCATTGTCTTTAAATATCCTGGGCACTCCTGCGTTTGAGGCATCATTTCCTTCCTTAGCATCAGCTTTAAGTTTGTCATAATAATTTTGGTGTTGTTTGAGAAATGTTTTTGCATCAGAGATATCTGTACTATCAGCAGCACTTCTATTTTGTAGCTCAGTCAATTTTTCTCATATTCTCTTTTCAAGTCTTTCATGTTCTTGAACTACTTTATGATTCTCTGAGTAATTATCCCAAAACTGGTTTAACCACCACACCATGTTTGCATACCTGCTCTGCAGTATTGTAACAAATGCATCTATCTGAATTTGGGTTGCCTGATCAGGGGATAACACTTGAATGCCTTGTGAGCTCTCACCTTGAGTTATTCTTTTAGTGGATTGACCAAAAGTGCTCTTAACAGCATCCTTCAAGTAATCATTTTCTTTTGTCAATCTTTCACAATTCAATTTGTATGTATCTCTTTCTTTGATCAACATTTGAGCTTGTGCTTTATTCAACTTTGCAATATTGATACCAATGTCTGTAGTAATTATAGGGTTAGTTTCCCCTACTTTGAAAGTCATAACAGGGCCAAAAGTCTTTTCAGTATCTATGATGGCCGTCTTCTTATGGGGAGGGTATAACACCCATATCATCAAGGAATTTTCATCATTATTGTATCTTGTTCCCATATATACTTCATTAACTCCTTCTGGAGTAAGTTTATACTTGTCATTAGCATTATTCAGAAAACTATCAAAAACCAAAGCATAATTTAAATCCAGACCAGGAAAAATCATAACCCTTGCATCCTTGAGCAACTGTCTACCCTTGCTAGGTGTCATGTCCTGCATTTCCTTATCTACTGTTTCCTTTAGCATATCTAATAATTGTTTTTCATTATCAGCAGAAATATCATCTACTAATTCTCTGATGTCTTTCCCTTTGTATTTACATAGGAATGATTTAAATTCTTTTGATTGAATAAATTTATCATCTGAAATGAAAGAATCATAAGCTGCTTGGCATGGATCCTCATCAGCAGACCCCTCCTCATCATGTAGCACAACTGGAGGCTGATATTGTTGCATTTTCCTTTTGGACATTTCCATTGTTTTATCTTCTGGCTGTTCTTATTCTGTCAGTTCTTCATCTTCAGAGGATACCACTTCAATCTCTGCTAATTGCTTTTTCTTTTCACTTAGATCCTTGTTATATTTTTCTACCACCAATTCGACTTCTACTTCTTCTAAATTTCTAATGACATCATCATGTGGATAATGTATGTGCATGTATCCACTGAGATTTTGTTTTCTTCTTGCAGAGTCAATAAAGCCTTCAGGGTCAAATCCTTTTCTCATCTTAGCAGTCATCATGTTATAATGCATTAATTTATCCAGAATGAGATTGTAACCTTCTTTTGAAACCACAGTAAAATCTCCAAAACATAAGGTGCTGGGCATAAACGATTGTTTGTCATGTGAACTCAAATGATTATCTCCAGATATGCAAGCCTGTCAGGGACAGTCTTGGGCAATATGAATGGAGCATCCTCAAAACAATAAACTCTGATCATAGTAGCATCTTCAAAGTAATACCAGTCTCCCCAATTATGAGTGACAGTAGGGGGGCCATCAAAATCTTTTGGTCTGAGGAATCTTTTTATTTCAGTTGAAATTGAATATTCACAGGGGTGATTAAAATACCTATACAGCACTTTTAGACAATGCTCTTCAAATTGAGCATAACTGGAGTGGGCATATCTACTATCCCAGATTCTGGTCCACATTTGTATAGGTATCTTTTCCCCTTTCTTATCTACAACAACAACTCGAAACTCACTTGGCCATAACCCTACTTCCTGGCCGTAATATAACACCATGTGCATAAGCATTGAGTAATGCTCAAAAGAGCATGCTGGAGCATTGTTTCTTATTGCAGACAGACCAGAGTCCATTCTATTAGCAATATAAGAAGCATAATCAAATTGTCTTGCATTATGACACTGAATATCAGAAGCTATGACCATTAGAGGAATAGTCATGAACTCAGGGACCTCTGAACCCAGGACTTGACCTACAGAGAAATAGGTATATTGTATATATGGTTCAAATATGGCTACATGAAAGGGAGGGCCATCATTTTCAGTTAAGGGCATCACTTCTCCTTCAACCCTGGGCCTATGAATGGGCAACCTCCATCCATTGTAAGTTGTGTCCATTCTTCAATACTCTTTATCTAGATCTTCATAAATGATAGGGATAGTGCATAAATCATCTAAATCAAAAACCTCACAAATAGCATTTTTTGACAAATGCACAATTGGTTCTCCCTGTGGGTTGCAGATGGCTTTCAGGTTTGAATTATAATGTCTGGCAAGCAATTGAAGGAGTTCCACATTCAAGAATACATTAGGTACAACCAGTTTTCCTAAATTCATGTGCCATGGGTTTGACAGAGGAGCATTCCTAAACCTTCTATTATAGTGGAATCTGAAAAGTTCATATCCCTGAATTGGGGTCCAGATATCTCCTAGGCGTTTGTGTTTATCTTCTAATTTCTCCACTTCTACTCTGAGTTGGGTAGACCTTCTGGCCTTGGGAGTTGACCCAGGCAATTGGTCAATTAGGTCTTGATTGAGTTTTCTTTCTTTCACTTTCTCCTCAGGGGTTTGTTTAGTTTTTTATTTCTTAGGCTTACTGGTTTCCCCTTGTAACTTTCTTCCTTTTCCCTTTCCTGGAGTTTCCATTTTAAAACTTTGGCAGAGAATTTAAATACAGGCTATATAGTGGTTTGTGTATATGTACCTGTCGTTTAGTGGCTGGAACTGGAATCCTCTACTTTTTCCTTAAGAGTTCCTCTGTATTCTCTTCTCAGACAGTTTTTTGCAACTATAATGATCGTAGAAATTTTGTAGCCGTTTGTATTTAATTATCTGATCAATTCAATGTTCATCACTGTGAAGTGTCACATCGCCATAACTCTTCTTATCAGTGTGAATTTTAAAATGTCTGGGCGACCTTAATACTTTTATGGCACGAACAGTCAATTAGCGTGACCCCTCAATTGTATTCCCGATGCTATGTAATGTCATATCTTCAAGTGGGTGCGACCATTGGCATGACTTCCTTCATCACCATGTGATTTAGATTTCCTTCCAAAGTAATGAGTCTTACCGATATAATTTGTTTATCGGGGTGATTAATACTACTGGGATAACATAATTACGTTTCCCTGACTTTGTTGTCCCACCGATAGTCATGTTACTTTGGATCAGAATGACTGCTTTAATGTCTTGCCGCTAGAGTATACCCATCAGAATGAAACATACTATCGGGATAGCTTTCAAAAGATAACCCAATCTGAATCATCTCACCGATGGTTCTTTCATATTCTTTATCAGACAGAGTATGTTAAAGTATCACCGATACCTTTTGATCGCCGTGACTTGTGAATCGGCGAGACCTAATTCCCTTGTCCCCATATGTTGAGTCATCCCGACAGATACTTGTATCGCTGTGAGTCTTGCCGAAAGCTCTCTTATCGCCAAGACATTGAGTATTGGAAACTTCTTTGTGTCTTATCCCAATAGTTTACTTCTTGCCGATGGCTATTTGCTTTGTTACCCCCGTAGGATGTTCGGTGAGACTCTTGCCGAAATACTTCATCGGTATGATATATACCGTCGGGGCAACTTTTAAAAGGTCATCTGATAGTTGTCTGTCATACCGATTGGTATGACCACTTGCTTCTCTTGCCGATGTAAGGTCATCGGTATTACTTATTCCATCAGTGACTTCCATAGATCTCCTTCCAATCTGCCTTCTCACGCCGATGGTTATTTTGAAATGATTCCTTATGTATCGGTGTAAACAAAACAACATCTTGCCGATGGATTGACTTTGAAGAAATTTGGCACTGCTCATCTATAGACACCTTGTGAGATACATTAAATTTTTATTATGGTCTTTTGGGGTGTTTTTCTTGGATTTGTTCAAATATAATGGAGTGAAAAGATAGTAAAATTTTCAAAAATTTTACTGTCCTAACAAGGCCTATGACACTTAATGTCAATCTATTCTCAACAGGCTCTGGGCTTAGGTGAGTAAAAGCAGGGGCAACAAAAAGTTCCCAAAATTCATAGGGGTCAGACGATTCAGACAAGACATGTGTCCATGCAGACACAGGGATAGTTCTATTGGGATCAAAACTTGGGTCATACATGTTCAAATGCATATACTAGGAAAAGATGGCATAGTTTTGGTATAACATAAGGTGAAACAGATAAGAAGAATACCTGATTGATTTGAAATTGGTGAGTTGTTTGGCCATTGAGTAGGCAATCTACTCTGAGAAATCTAGCCGAAACTCCTGAGACCTATCCACGGTCTTCATTCTGAATAAAATGGCCAGTTGCCAATCATAAATAGTGATGTCTTCCTTCATTCCAAAGATAAATGCCATCATAGATAGTGCTTCCTGGCTGGCTTGTGTAAATTGTGCCCTTCCTATTGGTAGCACTGGCATTTGGGTATTTTCATCTCCTAGCTGCATCTCTTGATTAAGAAACCTTAGTTGAAACTTGACGGTTGCCCATGCCTTCTGCATTTTGGCAATTGTGGGAAACGTGGCTGTGCTGTCATAGTATAGGGCCAACATGTCCCTGATGGCCTTTGGTGTAATTTGCACCATGAAGGGTCCCTTTGAATGGTGCTTGAGGGTGCATGAAACAATTCTGCGCATACCTCAATTAGATTAGGGCATAAATGCACGCTTGGGACTATGAATTTCGCCAATTGGGAGGTCCATATCCGCATGCCGAATGTTTCAAATTGTTTAGCTTTGGCCTTCAGGATGCATCTTTGGTGTGCTCCCTCACACAGAGCTTTACCAGACTTTTGAAGGGCTGGTTCAGCAATACCATCTGCAAAATCCTGCACCTTAGCCAGGTCGACCGCATAACCAACCTCAGGAACCCTAGTCCTTGGATAGGTCTTTAAAGGTTGCACAGGGGCTGAAGCGTATGATTTGCTAGCAAGGAGCCTATCAAGAGACTCGTAAATCCCAAGCCCCTACTGAGAAGACTGTGCCTCCGCCATCTTTGTGTTTGTTGGAAACTGTTGAACTTACTGTAAATGAGTATGGAAGCTTTGCGACAGGGAAGACACAATTAGGAAGCAAGCTTTGCAATGAAAACGCAGCAGCAGGGAAGACACTTAGCAGAAGTAGAAACAAATGAAACTCAGTTAAGCTTTAACTCATGTTGTTGGGGTATTTTAATGACGCATCAAGTCTCATAAATGGCATTAAAAATGAAAAACCGTTATAAAATCTTAAGAGATCTGAGTGGGACAGAGTGTCAGACAAGTCATAAAAAGCAGCTACACTGGGTACTTTTTAGGAATTTTGGAGATTTGAGAGGTTTAATGAATGCAAAAGTTTTGAGACTTTTAAGAGACTTGAGCTGTGGCCACGTGTTTACAAAAACACTTATTCAAAGCAAAAGCGGGAAAAACAAAGCAACAACAAAAGGAAACTATCTAACTATAATACACAGGAAAGACACTGTCTAATTGAAATGCTTCAAGTAGATCCCGTTGATGGGAATCTCTTCAGGCTCACCCTCCATCGTTTCAAGCTCGAAAGAATTCTGTTGTTTATAGGAACAGATTTTATAGGGGCCAGTACATAATGACTCAAATTTACTGTGTCGACCCGGCTTGGTAGCTCTCTCATCCCATTTCAAAACAACTGATCCTACTTCAAAATGAGGGTTTGAAGTTTTCTTATCAAAATAGTCTTTGATTATTGTCTGATGTTTCAATAATGATTCATGTGCTGAATCCCTCTTTTCTTGAACTTCTAGGAGCTCAGCAAGTCTGACCTGCATGGGGCCATTTTCCTCAATCTCAATCTGTTTCAATAACTGGAGAGTAGGAATCTCCAAACTCAGGGGCATTACAGCAGGTTTACCATAGACCAATTCATATGGGAACATTTTTGTCACTTGTTTTGGTGTAATTCTGTCTGTCCATAGTGCTATATTAAGCAATTTATGCCACTCTTTGTGATGATTAACCCCTATTCTTTTAATAAGTCTGATCAGATTCTTGTTAGTTGATTCTGCTAAACCATTACCCTGAGGGTAATAATTGGAGGAGGTCTTCAGGTAGATTCCATACTTTAGTGCAAAGTCAGATATCTTTGCCCCCAAAAATGCCTTAGCATTATCTGAAATTACAGTATGAGGAGGCCCAAAATGAGTAGTGATACCCTCCAGAAAGTCAAGAATCACCTTTTCTGTTGCTTCTTTTAGTGGGACTGCCTCGCTCCATCTAGTAAAATAATCTGTGGCGGTTAGGATCCATTTGTGCCCCATACTTAACACTGGATTGATCATTCTAGTGAAGTCTAGACCCCATTGAGCAAAAGGTTCATCAACGATTATAGGACTAAGGGGCATTGCTGCATTCCTTCTCTTCCCTACATAGTACTGACAAGATTGGCATTCTTTAACCAGTTGATAACAGTCTGTGAATAAAGTGGGCCGGAAGTAACCTGCCTAGCTTATCTTTATAGCTGTGGTTCTTGCAGAAAAATGTCCACCTGACACTCCATGGTGCATCTCGTGCAGTATTCTTTGGGCTTCATCTTTTTCTATGTATCTTAAAAGTATGCCATCAGTATTTCTTCTAAAAAGAACTTGGTCAATTAAAACAAAATGAACTCCCTATTGCCTATAATATCTCTTCTTATCCTGAGAGAGCTCTTTTGGGAAAATTCCATGTTTCATAAACTGGATCCTATTTGTGACCCAAGAATTCTAATCAACTTCTTGTATCCTCAATACATTTTCCTTCTCTGTTTCTTCAGTTATCATTTTTTCCATATCTTGAACCATATACTGGCACAAACCCTTGCCTCTGACAAGTTTAGTTGGTTTGACCTCCACATCATATTCAAGAATCTTTGTTATCCAGTTTGCTCTTTTCTTAGTGATTTCTCCTTCCATAATATATTCTCTGACACTCGAATGAGCCACTAGTATCAAAATCTTATTACCTGTGACCATGTGTCTAAATTTCTTGAGGGCTTTTACTATAGCATACACCTGTTTCTCTACAAAGTTATACCTGCCTTCATACTCCCTAAGAGTCCTTGAGAAAAAGGCTATTGGATTCTCTCCCTCTTGTTGATCATCTTTTTGTGTTAGGACAGTAGCAACACTGAATTCTCCTCCATAGACATACATTATAAAAGACTTAGAGAAGTCAGGGTTCCTCAATACTGGGGCTGTTGATATTGCTTTCTTGACCTCTTCAAAAGCCTGTCTCCCTTCTGTAGTCCATTTGAATACTAGGTCTTTCTTTAGTAGCAGTGTAATTGGTCTTATTAGGCCTGCAAAGTCTGATATGAACCTACTGACAAAGTTAATATTTCCCAAGAAGGACTGAACTACTTTCTTATTGACAGGCAGAGACAGGTTCATTATGGCAGTGACTCTTTCTGGATCTATAGAGACTCCTTCTTTAGAGACTATATGCCCTAATAGTTTACCTTGAGGTACTGAAAAAATGCATTTATTAGGATTTAGAGATATTCCAAACTCTTGGCATTTCATAAAAAATGCTTCTAAATGGTCAAAATGATCTATAGCATTTTTAGAGAAAATAGTGAGGTCATCTAGGTAAATTAGAATGATTTTATTGATAATCTCTCCAAATGCTACATCCATTACCCTCTTAAATGTAGCTCCAGCATTTGAAAGACCACAAGGCATCTTTGCATAGGCGAATGTTCCCCATTTTGTGGTGAAAGTAGTCTTATGCTGGTCCTCATCAGCCAACCAAATCTGATTGTACCCAGAGAAACCATCTAGCAGGGAAAATCTCTCTGATCCAGCCACAGTCTGTAAAATTTGTTCCATAGAGGGCAAGGGGTAGTGATCCTTCAAGGAAGCCCTATTTAGATCCCTGAAATCCACACAGAGCCTTATGTCCCCATTCTTTTTCCTGACTGGTACTAGGTTGGACACCCAAGTTGAGTGTTTGATTGGGAAAATGATCTTTGACTCTAATAGTTTCTGCAACTCATCCACCATCAGAGGTTCAATCCTAGGGTTCACTGGCCTTTGTTTCTATCTAACCGGTTTAGATCCTTCAGTCAGCTCTATAGTGTGTTGAATGATATTTCTATCATAACCATGGAGATCTTCATAGGTCCAGGCTATGACCCTATCATATTTCTCACATAAATCAATTAACCTTTTTCTTTCCTGTTGAGTGGCAAAATTTCCAACCTTCAGTCTTCTTTCCTCACTAACCTGAATCTCAGAGTAGTCTTCTTTGTTTGCTTGAAATCTTTTCTTTTCTAGGCTAGTATCTTCAGGATCAAACAAGTTTTCTAGGGTAATTAGTCCTTTAGGGAGCTTGTTTGACTTTAGTTGAATGATCTGATCACCATATGCCTCTTTAATTTTTGGTTGTAACTGATCAGCAAATTCTCCTGACTGTTGCAAAAATGAGAGTACTTGAAAATCATTTTCAAAAACTTACCAATTTTCATCATTGTCTGGGATGGTTGGCCTCACAATAACTCTGACTGACTCATTATTGACCATTAGATCAGTTATTGGATCAAACTGTGAACCAATTTGTGTCGTCCTATCTACCTCAGAATTTTGGGCTCTAGGGACTACTTCTATATTAAAGGCTTCAAAATTTTCTATTAAGTCCCAAATTCTGTGCCTATAGGATCTCATACTTACATTTTTGGCTATTGCCTTCTCTCTTATTTGTTTCACCACTAGTTCTGAATCTCCTTTGACTATCAGATTCTTTACTTCTTTCCTTTTTGCCAATATAAGTCCATGCACTAAAGATTCATACTCAGCATCATTATTGGTACAGGCAAAATGAAAGTGAATGGCTCTTAAAATCTTTTCACCATTAGGGGCAGTAAGACAAATTCCTATTCCAGCTCCATTTTTGCTTCTAGCCCCATAAAAATTTAGGGTCCAGATTCTTGAGTCATTTATAGATTCTTAGGTCTGAGAGGGCTCATTCCTTAAGACATTAGGGATCTCCTGGTCTTCCTCAAATATAACATAAGTGCCCAACCCTGTTGAGTCATAGTTCCCAAAGGGATCACTCTGCATCATGGTTAACAACTGGTTATCCTCTACTTGCTGATTATATTCAGTCCAATCCCCTATTTCTTCAACAAAAACCCTTTCCTCTTTATTCAACATGGCATGGGCTGCTTCTAACTTTGGGGTTGGTTCATTAGTGATATGGTCCTTTGACAATGGTTCTGACAGTACCTTCATTTTAGTCCCATATTTGGTCCTTATGATGAGATGAGACCAATCAAGTGACATATAACCTCCTATCTTGGCTGTGAAATCTCTGGATAGGCAGAAGCCAAAAACAGGAGGAATATCTATGACTACAACATCTTAATTAACAATTATATTGGGACAGGTGTACAGCTGTAGTGGAAGTTGTTTAATTTTCCCTATTGTTTGCACAGACTTCCCATCTAACTGCATAACTCCTTTTGCAAGTGGCTCATATTTTATTTTCAAAGCATCTACTATTTGCTTTGGCATCACTGTGGTGCTAGCCCTAGAGTCTATCATTGAATTGTGCAATAGTTTCTTCCCAACTATCAAAGTTAAATAAAAGGGATCTGGCTTGGATTTACTTACCTCTGGTGCATTGTTCAGAAGAGCTGTTGTCTGCAGAGGAATAGTGTCTTTGAGCTTTTCTTTATCATTAGGTCCTCCTTTGGCAACAGTCTGTTTAGGCACAGCTTGGCAATGTAAAGCTTCTTGCAACAGTGTCTTTTGCTCAGGAATGGCTAACATGTCCCATATTGACACGTGTGCTGGAGTCCTCTTCAACTGATCCACCACATTCACAGGCCCTAGTGCTTGTGTTCTTGGATAATAAGGGTACCTTGCTTTTTCTTGAACTTGTCCAGAAACTACTTGGTTCTGCACTGGCTGAGGTATTTCTTGTCTAGTAGCTGTATTTTGATGATCTTGAAATGGTGGAACTCCCATAATTTCATTATTTGTGACTCTAGGCTGTTCCATCATCCTTCTCTTGGCTCTAGTATAGTAATCTGATTGTACCAATGGTTTCTTAGAGGCTGAAGCTTCATTTAAGAATACTGACTCTTCATCTTCAATCCATGAAAATAGAGCATGCTCAGGGGCTATTTCTTCGTCTTGCTGTAAGGACATTCCTTGCATCTGAGCCACTAGGACTGAATTTTGCATACCAGGGGATTGGTAGGGCTAAGTGTCAGAAGTATTTGCAAATTGTCCATCCACTCTTCTTTGTTCTGCTATCTTTTGCTATAGATTACCCCTAGGACAATCTCTGGGCATATGTGCATTATTACAAGGGAAACACCAGGCATTGGTGCCATCTGCATAATTATTCTACCCTGGGACAATCTCTCTATTTGGATTGGGAGGAACAGTCTGCAAGGGTGTAGGAACTGCAACCAATTGGTTTGATGGTTGAGGGTTAGTTTGCCTTTAGGGGCCCTGATATTGGTTTGATTGTGAAGGAGGTCTATTCCCTTGATAGCCTTGATATTGGGGTCTAGGATAAGGATTCTCCTATCTTTTTAGGTTAATTATTTCATTAGAAAATGTCCTTAGGATGTTCTTGACATCATCCATCTTTGAAGACTAGGTAGGGACAGCAGCTTTAGCAGGTTGTTGGGGAAACGTATACATGGACACAGGTGGGGTTATGGGGTTAGGAGCTTCTTGAGGCAATGGTAGGATAATCTCTGGAAACATAGGCATGGGAGGCCTTGGGGGCAATTTTCCAGCATCTATCAAATTATTTTCAGCTCTGACTGCATAGTCATAGGCTTCTAGCAGGGTCTGGCCTCCAAGTGATTGAATCATTACTGCTATATCCAAATTTAGGGCTTTAAGATAAAACACTATAGCCATACCTGGTAATGGTCTTGCTGTAGCATGAATCCTTTCCCAAGTCTTATGAAATCTGGAATTGAAATCAGTCATTGCCTCTTGTGGTGCCCTCTTGATGGTAATCAGTTGTTGTAACAAAGAAGATTTATCACCCTTCTCTTTCAATCTTGCAAAGAAAGCGTCTCCAAGCTGATCCCATGTACATATTGAATTTGGGGTCAAAGATCTGTACCAGTCCCGAGCCTTCCCCTTAAAAGAAGCTGCTAACAGTCTTATAGCCACATTTTGCTGTGTGATCACATGTATTGCACAGACATCAGACACATCTTGTAGATGCTCTTCAGGTGTTTTGAAATCCTCCCCACTGAATTTGGGCAGAGCCTTCAAGGCATTTGCTAGAATAGGATCCCAAGTGGCTGGTGGTACTAGAAGAATCAGAGCACTACCAGTATTCCAATTTGCATAATTCCTTGGGGCTATAGGTGCTCCCATGTTTGCACTTGGGGTTGCTATAAACTGATTGACCCTTCTTCTTGGATTAGTTATCAATGGTGATAAAAGAATACCTAGGTTCACAGTAGATTGGGCTCTTGTCACAGGTCCACAGCTCTGACTCCTCCTGACTCTCTGGCTCATATAGTCTTGAAAGAAACTTCAAGAAATGGTCCCACCAGGCTTGCCAAAAACTGTTAATGCTCAGAATTGCACGGTTTCCAACACCAACATGGGAAACTCTAAAATGTGGGAATGCTCTTCAGAGTAACCTCTAGATTTTAAAGAAGTTGGCTCTTCTTTATCTCAAAAGTGTTTTGGAAAAGGGATAGAGTTAAACAGAATCACAAATGCAACTAAAAGGAAACTAGACTATGGCGATGCACCTGAATGTGATTTTGTTTCTCAACACTAAGCATAGTGAAACTACTTTAAGATTCAGTCACATTAAAGAGCAAACAATGCATGATCAATGTAACAGATGAAAAACAAATAGGATCAAAGGCTCACAAATTAGAATATTTTGCAATAACACAGAAAATATCAGCAAAGGCACAGAACTCTGTCTTTATTAATTTTCCAGTCACATAAAAGGCACAGAATCATGCACAGTTATACAAACTCTCTAAATCAAGAAAACATAACAAAGGCAAATGATATTACTGGCCACTAAAAAGATCTTCAAACTTCTCTAACAATCTATGATGTAGAAAATTCTCTATATCTCCAATGTTATATATCTCCGGCACTGTGATCTGAACCCATATTTATAGCATAGAACTGGCTCAAAGATTGCCCACACGATCAAATCTCAACGGTCTAACCAAACTGGCACTTAACTGAAAGTGTCTGATAGAAGATCTCTTTCAAATCAGAAATGGTTAGCCACTCTGCAAGTTCATTAGCTGCAACAGATACATGTAACCCCACTTACTTGAATCAGGGAGGAACGCGTGGCAGCTTCTGATAGTCTTTATGACTATAAACCCTTGGAAAAGCTGGCATTCATACGCGCCTCTTTCTTGAAACTCCTTCATATTTCTAGAACAATAAGAAACTAACACATGGCATCCTCTGTGTGACTTACTTGATAAACTACTTCTTACTCAGGAGACATCAGAAATTGACACTTGGCAACATCCGTAGCCCCTGCAAAAGATACGTGGCGATGTCCGCTTTACTTTGAGTCTTTACTGTGGCTTATATTAAGAGTACTCGAGCTTTGCCATCTATCACAGTCTGCTGAACTTTGAAAATTAATAAACATTAAAAATGGGACCCACTAACAGTCCATGCCTGAGCAACTTCAAAAGAAAAAGGGACAGGTGGCGCTTTCCGCTGATATGAGAAAACTTATACGTGGCGGCTTCCGCTACACTTAGAGAGACTGTAGATACCTTTAGTGAGTTCTACAGAAGATGACACATGGCAGTCTCCACTGCAACTGAAAGAAACTTTTGAAACATTACAAGGTACTACGGAAGATGACACATGGCGATCTCCACTGCAGTCTGAGAAACTTTAGCACTTAAACAAAACATCCGCGGACGCTACCACTTGGCACTTTCCGCGCAACTCTGAGAAACTTTGTAGAAATATTAGGGACTCATAAGAATCACGTGGATGGTGACACTTGGAGCACTCCGCTGAAACTATAGAAATATTAACGGGGCCCACCATACCTCTTTACTTAGCGATGAAACCAAAAAGGAACCCGTGGAAGATTACACTTGGAGCTCTCCGCTGAAACTAAATGGGACACGCGGTACCTTCCGTGTAACTTTAAGAAACTCTAAAGACACTCTCTGCATCTGCCACTTGGTGCCTTCCGCACACACTGAAGCTCTTAAAAGGGACCCACTACATTATAAGAAACATTCAAAAGAAACATTTGAAACTTAGAAGAAACTGGAACGGGTGGCGACACTTGGTAGCTTCCGTCTTAATGCAAAAAGATACGTGGCACTCTCCGCTAAAACTTTGAGAAACTTTGGAATGTGTCCTGGCTGCTGACACTTGGCAGCTTCTGCTTCACTGAAAGAAACTTAAAAATGGGGCCTGCCACACTCACTTTGTAAAAAGGGGCTTTTGAAACTTATAAGAAACTGAACCTCAGATGCCGACACTTGGCATGCTCCACAGGTATTAAAAGGGATGTGTGGCTCCATCCGTATTACTTTAAGCAACTTTATAATGTGTCCCGAGTGCTAACACTTGGCGGCTTCCGCTGCTTCTCTGGGACTTTGGCAAAATTTAGGCAAAATGCAAAACCCTGTGCGCCCACACTCTGTGTCAAAACCCTCGCTGTAAAAACTGAAACGCACAAAAACAAAACTAGAGCTCACACAACTGAAACTCAAAAAAACAAAATGTAGAGTATTTTACTCTACATTCCCTATTTTCAATGAACCAAATCAGTTAAAGAGACTTGAGGTCCAATGGTCTCTTGAAAATGTTCAAGGCACTTATTGATTAGTTGTGAAAAAAGTTATTGAATTAGGAGTGAATGATCAAAACCAATCCAAGGATGAGTCTTTGAGTGACCTAGAAAAGAGTTTACCAAGATTACATCTTCAAAGAAGAAATCACTACACATAGATGTAAAGGTTTCCACATGGTTGTTAGGGTCTCCCTTCCCAGTATACTTCACAAAGCAAGGGGTTTCAAACTTTGAGGGAATTTAAGCTCTTAGGATAGGATAAGAAAGAGGGCTACAAATATAATGTGATGTCATAGAGGGTTTTGTTAGAACACACTGATATACTGAGAGGGGGGTGAATAAGTATATACCTAAACTTATTCCAAATCAACTTTGTCAAAAAAAACTTACTACTCCCTTAAACAGATGATAAAACAAATTAAGCAATTCAAAGCACACCACCACAACACCAAGATTACGTGGAAAACCCTAGAAGGGAAAAACCATGGTGAGAAACCTACTTGGTTCTATTGTCTAAATCCATCCTCACAAATAAAAGTAGGATTACAACAGGTTTTATTGGCGACAAGCCAAAGGAAGCTACAACTCCCTGAATCACAATTTTATTGCTACAACTAAAGGAAGATACAATGCCCTAAAGTTATACAACACTTATAGAAAGAGGCTACAACCTCTGTACAAGATACTTGACAAAACTTGCTACTCAACTACCTCTGCAACATCAACACCCTTCACTTTGACATATACCTTCAAGTCCTTTGCTCAACAAACTTGCTCCCTTCAACACACTTCCACACACACAAATACTCACATTCCACATTCACACACACTCACACTTTTCATACCAAATAAGGTCTTTCGTTTATATCCTCTGTAAGCTTCAATATCTTTCTCCTTCATTGGTCAAGATGAAATGTGTAGTATGAAACATGAAATGGCCACAACAAGTCAGTACCCAAAAATATGTAGAGATCCAATGTGATTCAAACTAACTAATAAATAGGACCTATTTCATCTTAACACACCTCTCCATGCTAGTGCACACTTCTAAGCACATGGCACAATCACAAAAGCTCACCAAGTCATCCCAACAAACACTTAACCTCTTATGCATTAGCTCCAAACCTAAACTAGTACTAGAGAACCCAAATAACATCATGTGGTTCACTTCACATACATTATATGACTTGTAAAAACATTCTCATACACCCCTTTCACAACTTCATGTTACTTCCTAATGGCGCAAGTAAACAAACACTGAACCTAGCATTCTCTTGCAACTCTAATTACACATTCTTGATATACAACATTGAAAAACAAATTTGTGGTACCCCTCAACACCTGAAAATTAAAATGAGAAACCATAAAGACACTTTGAACTCATCCTCCAAACAAAAAATCCAAATAATGTAATGTGGTGAAATGTGGTGTCTTTCACATTCTCCTCCTGACAACCCTAATAAGCAATATGATATGTCTTTGTTCTGCTGACTCTGGAGAACCTCTGTGGTACAACTTATCATCTGAAACTTAAATATAACATACTTCTCATCTCTATCCAACTATCCTCCAAGCCACAACATCATATCTTCAAATGTAGAAAAATGTGAAGCATTCCTCTAACTCTTTCTGTCTTCAACAACACTAAACCACTGTCTTCATTTTGCTAGCTCTGGAATCTTATATGGTAACTTCTATGCTTTGAAATCAGGAACACACATAATTAACACCTGTCTCTGTGTAACTTCCAAACCATAAGGCCATACCTTCAAATGTGGAGGAATGCAGAGCATTCTACCTAGCTTCTTCAATGCAACTTTCAGTGCCTTGGACTATCTGAAACTTTTTACACTTTCTTTCAAATCTTAAGCAATGCTTCTCATCAAAAAACAATGAATACAACATTCACCATATCAGATACTACAATCACAACACCATACACAACAATCACAGCTCTTTGTATTATAAACAAGAAACCACAACTTCTTCATATCAGCAAATTCTTCATCCTATCAACTTTTCTCTATCCATAAACTTCATCAGATAAGGTACAACTATGTACAACACGCTCATGGAATTCATCACCATATCCTTCACCAAACAACTCCTCTGATCATCACTCCTTTTTCTACTTCTCTGAATTACTTCTTCACTTCACAATACCTTTGATCATCACATGCAACCTTCCACAACACTACTTTATTAACATCAATGAGAACACATATGCAACAATATCCCCTTTGCCATTGACGGTAACACTTGACCTAATATGCAAAATTTATCCCCCTTTGACATTAAGGGTAAAGGGCTAGTGGTCTTGCTCTATACCTAAAAGATATCCAAAATCCCTTGTCTGCATTAACCTTATCATCCTCCTTAGTCTCTTTCTACCTGCTCCCCTTGAGAGGTAGCCAACATCAATCTAGGGATAAAAATGTAACTTGAACTGTTCCCCTAGACAGATGCACCATCTATGCATCTAGTTAGAAGGAGGGGCAAAAACCACTAAGGGTAAGTGCAAGAAGATGGGGGGCCAAAAAGTGGCCAAATTAATTTTAAAAAAAAAAGGTCAAAACGTGAGCGCGTTATAACGCGCTTGCGTTATGGCTTGGTAATGATGAGCCTTAGGCTTGTCAAAACCAAGCCATAACGCGATCGCGTTATAACGTGCTCGCATTATTCTTTTCTTTGCATTTTTCCTTTTCCACAAAAGTTTGTGCTGTTTTTCATGTTTTAAATAACGCGAGCGCGTTATGTTAAACTTAAATTTTTTTATGTTTAAGGCTATTAATCATGTATGTATGTATGCCTATATGTATGTATGTATGTATGTATGTATGTATGCCTATATGTATGTATGTATCTATGTATGCCTATATGTATGTATGTATCTATGTATGCCTATATGTATGTATGTATAGTGTCGAGGGTAGAGGAGGGTAGAGATGGGAGTGAGCCAGATAGGGGAGGAGAGGGGTGGATAAGGATTGAGTGATTAAGGTTTAAGGTTAAGGGTTGAGCATTTAGGGATAGGATTTAGAGTTTAGGGATAAGGGATTAGAGTTTAGGACCTTGAGGGATTAGGGTTTAGGGTTGAGGCTTTAGGGATAGTGTTTAGGGTTAAGGGTCGAGGGATTAGGGTTAAGGTAGAGTGTTGAGGGTAGAGGGATTAGGGAAAGGGTTTAGGGTTGAAAGTTTAGGGTTGAGGGATTAGGGTTTAAGGTATAGTTTAGTAGTTCTTGTGGATAGAGCCAGTAAACAATGGGAGATTATTTGCCTATTTCATAACAATATACCTCCCCCTTAAACCCTGAACCCTAATCCCTCACCCCTCAACCCTAATCCATCATCCCTCAACTCTAATCCCTCATCCCTAAACCCTAAATGCTATCCCTATTCCTAAACCCTCAACAGACTTGATACTATACCTTAAACCCTAATCCCTTATCCCTAAACCCTCCAACCCTATCCCTAATCCTTACACCCTCCACACTCTACTTTAACCCTAATCCCTTGAACTTCAACCCTATCCCTAAACCCTTGACCCTCGAACCTCAACCCTCAACCCTCGACATCAAACCCTAATCCCTCAACCCTTAACTTTGATCCCTCAACTCTCAACCCTAACCCTAAACCCTAAACACTAAACCCTCAACCCTCAACGTCAAATCCTAATCCCTCAACCCTTCACTCTAATCCCTCAACCCTAACCCTAAACCTTGTCCCTAAACCCTAATCTGTCAACCCTCAACCCTAATCCATCATCCGTCTTCGCTTAACTCTAATCCCTCATCCCTAAACCCTAAACGCTATCCCTATTCCTAGACCTTCAATAGGCTCGATACTATACCTTAAACCCTAATCCCTCTACCCTTGACACTCTTATTTAACCCTAATCCGTTGACCATTAACCCTATCCCTCAACCTCAACCCTCAACCCTCAACCCTCAACTCTCAACATTAAACCCTAATTCATCAACCCTAAACCCTAATCCCTCAAACCTAAACCCTATCCCTAAACTATCATCCCTCAACACTATACCTTAAACCCTAATCCCTATCCCTCAACCCTTAACCCTTAAAACTTAAACCCTATCCCTACACCCACAACACTTGACACTATATCTTAAGCCTTAATCCCTCATCCTTAAAGCCTCAACCCTTAATCCTTAAACCTTCAACCCTAAACCCTATCCCTAATCCCTCTACCCTTGACACTCTAACCCTAACCTTGACATTAAATGCTAATCTGTCAACCCTAAACTCTAATCCTAAACCCTCAACCCTCAAAACTATACCTTAAACCCTAATCCCTCAAACCTGAACCCTAAACCTTATCCCTAAACCCTAATCCCTCAACCCTCAACCCTAATCCATCATCCCTCAACTCTAATCCCTCATCCCTAAATCTTAAATGCTATCCCTATTCCTAAACCCTCAACAGACTCGATACTATACCTTAAACCCTAATCCCTTATCCCTAAACCCTCCAACCCTATCCCTAATCCTTACACCCTCCACACTCTACTTTAACCCTAATCCCTTGAACCTCAACCCTATCCCTAAACCCTTGACCCTCAAACCTCAACCCTCAACCCTCAACGTCAAACCCTAATCCCTCAACCCTTAACTCTGATCCCTCAACTCTCAACCCTAACCCTAAAACCTAAACCCTAAACCCTCAACCCTCAACATCAAATTCTAATCCCTCAACCCTTCACTCTAATCCCTCAACCCTAAACCCTATCCCTAAACCCTCAACACTATACTTTAAACCCTAATCCCTCAACCTAAACCCTAAACCTTGTCCCTAAACCCTAATCTCTCAGCCCTCAACCCTAATCCGTCATCCGTCATCCCTCAACTCTATTCCCTCATCCCTAAACCCTAAATGCTATCCCTATTCCTAGACCCTCAACAGGCTCAATACTATACCTTAAACCCTAATCCCTCTACCCTCGACACTCTTATTTAACCCTAATCCCTTGACCATTAACCCTATCCCTCAACCTCAACCCTCAGCCGTCAACTGTCAACCCTCAACACTCAACTCTAAACATTAAACCCTAATTCATCAACCGTAAACCCTAATCCCTGAAACCTAAACCCTATCCCTAAATCATCAACCCTCAACACTATACCTTAAACCCTAATCCCTATCCCTTAACCCTTAAAACTTAAACCCTATCCCTATAGCCTCAACACTTGACACTATATCTTAAGCCTTAAACCCTCATCCCTAAAGCCTCAACCCTTAATTCTTAAACCTTCAACCCTAAACCCTATCCCTAATCCCTCTACCCTTGACACTCTAACCCTAACCTTGACATTAAACACTAATCTATCAACCCTAAACCCTCAACCCTCAACACTATACCTTAAACCCTAATCCATCAACCCTAAAACCTAATCCATCAACCCTCAACCCTAAACACTATTAATAAACCCTCAACCCTTGACACTAGACCTTAAACCCTAATCCCTCAACCCTCAACCCTAATACCTCAATCCTCAACCCTAATCCCTCATCCCTAAACCCTAAACTCTATCCCTATTCCTAAACCCTCAACCCTCGACACTATACCTTAAACCCTAATCCCTTATCCCTAAACCCTAAACATTATCCCTCAACCCTTAACCCTTAAAAATTAAACCCTAAAACCTATCCATAAACCCTTATGCTCAACACTATATTTTAAAACCCAATCCCTTAACCCTCAGCCATAAAGCCTCAACCCTCAATCGTTAAACCTTCAACCCTAAACCCTATCGCTAATCCCTCTACCCTCAACATTCTACTTTAACCCTAATTCCTTGACCATCAACCCTATCCCTAAACCCTCAACCCTCAACCCTCAACTCTCAACATCAAACCCTAATCTGTCAACCCTAAACCCTAATTTGTCAACCCTAAACCCTAATCCCTCAACCCTAAATCCTATCCCTAAACCCTAAACCCTCAACACTATACCTTAAACCATAATCCCTCAACCCTGAACCCTAACCCTTATCCCTAAACCCTCAACCCTCAACATCAAATCCTAATCCCTCAACCCTTCACTCTAATCCCTCAACCCTAAACCCTATCCCTAAACCCTCAACACTATACCTTAAACCCTAATCCCTCAACCCGAACCCTAAACCTTGTCCCTAAACCCTAATCCCTCAACCCTCAACCCTAATCTGTCATCCGTCATCCCTCAACTCTAATCCCTCATCCCTAAACCCTAAATGCTATCCCTATTCCTAGACCCTCAACAGGCTTGATACTATACCTTAAACCCTAATCCCTCTACCCTCGACACTCTTATTTAACCTTAATCCCTTAACCATTAACCCTATCCCTCAACCTCAACCCTCAATCATCAACCCTCAACCCTCAACACTCAACTCTAAACATTAAACCCTAATTCATCAACCATAAACCCTAATCCCTCAAACCTAAACCCTATCCCTAAATCATCAACCCTCAACACTATACCTTAAACCCTAATCCCTATCCCTTAACCTTTAAAACTTAAACCCTATCCCTATACCCTCAAGACTTGACACTATATCTTAAGCCTTAAACCCTCATCCCTAAAGCCTCTACCCTCATTTCTTAAACCTTCAACCCTAAACCCTATCCCTAATCCCTCTACCCTCGACACTCTAACCCTAACCTTGACATTAAACACTAATCTGTCAACCCTAAACCCTAATCTGTCAACCCTAAACCCTCAACCCTCAACATTATACCTTAAACCCTAATCCATTAACCCTAAAACCTAATCCATCAACCCTCGACCCTAAACACTATTAATAAACCCTCAACCCTTGACACTATACCTTAAACCTTAATCCCTCAACCCTCAACCCTAATACCTCAACCCTCAACCCTAATCCCTCATCCCCAAACCCTAAACTCTATCCCTATTCCTAAACCCTCAACCCTCGATACTATACCTTAAACCCTAATCCCTTATCCCTAAACCCTAAACACTATCCCTCAACCCTTAACCCTTAAAAATTAAACCCTAAAACCTATCCATAAACCCTCAATGCTCAACCCTATATTTTAAACCCCAATCCCTTAACCCTCAGCCATAAAGCCTCAACCCTCAATCGTTAAACCTTCAACCCTAAACCCTATCCCTAATCCCTCTACCCTCAACACTCTACTTTAACCCTAATCCCTTGACCATCAACCCTATCCCTAAACCCTCAACCCTCAACCCTCAACTCTCAACATTAAACCCTAATCTGTCAACCCTAAACCCTAATCCATCAACCCTAAACCCTAATCCCTCAACCCTAAATCCTATCCCTAAACCCTAAACCCTCAACACTATACCTTAAACCATAATCCCTCAACCGTAAACCCTAAACCCTATCCCTAAACCCTCAAAACTATACCTTAAACCCTAATCCCTCAACCCTAACCCTAAACCTTGTCCCTAAACCCTAATCCCTCAACCCTCAACCCTAATCTGTCATCCGTCATCCCTCAACTCTAATCCCTCATCCCTGAACCCTAAATGCTATCCCTATTCCTAGACCCTCTATAGGCTTGATACTATACCTTAAACCCTAATCCCTCTACCCTCGACACTCTTATTTAACCCTAATCCCTTGACCATTAACCCTATCCCTCAACCTCAACCCTCAACCGTCAACCATCAACCCTCAACACTCAACTCTAAACATTAAACCCTAATTCATCAACCGTAAACCCTAATCCCTCAAACCTAAACCCTATCCCTAAATCATCAACCCTCAACACTATACCTTAAACCCTAATCCCTATCCCTTAACCCTTAAAACTTAAACCCTATCCCTATACCCTCAACACTTGATAGTATATCTTAAGCCTTAAACCCTCATCCCCAAAGCCTCAACCCTCAATTCTTAAACCTTCAACCCTAAATCCTATCCCTAATCCCTCTACCCTCGACACTCTAACCCTAACCTTGACATTAAACACTAATCTGTCAACCCTAAACCCTAATCTGTCAACCCCAAACCCTTAACCCTCAACACTATACCTTAAACCCTTATCCATTAACCCTAAAATCTAATCCATCAACCCTCAACCCTAAACACTATTAATAAACCCTCAACCCTTGACACTATACTTTAAACCCTAATCCCTCAACCCTCAACCCTAATACCTCAACCCTCAACCCTAATCCCTCATCCCTAAACCCTAAACTCTATCCCTATTCCTAAACCCTCAACCCTCGACACTATACCTTAAACCCTAATCCCTTATCCCTAAACCCTAAACACTATCCCTCAACCCTTAAAAATTAAACCCTAAAACCTATCCATAAACCCTCGACGCTCAACACTATATTTTAAACCCCAATCCCTTAACCCTCAGCCCTAAAGCCTCAACCCTCAATCGTTAAACCTTCAACCCTAAACCCTATCCCTAATCCCTCTACCCTCAACACTCTACTTTAACCCTAATCCCTTGACCATAAACCCTATCCCTAAACCCTCAACCCTCAACCCTCAACTCTCAACATTAAACCCTAATCTGCCAACCCTAAACCCTAATCCGTCAACCCTAAACCCTATCCCTAAACCCTCAACCCTCAACACTATACCTTAAACCATAATCCCTCAACCCTAAACCCTAAAACCTCAACCCTAAACCCTATCCCTAAACCCTCAACACTATACCTTAAACCCTAATCCCTCAACCCTAACCCTAAACCTTGTCCCTAAACCCTAATCCCTCAACCCTCTACCCTAATCCGTCATCTGTCATCCTTCAACTTGAATCCCTCATCCCTAAACCCTAAATGCTATCCCTATTCCTAGACCCTCAATAGGCTCGATACTATACCTTAAACCCTAATCCCTCTACCCTCGACACTCTTATTTAACCCTAATCCCTTGACCATTAACCCTATCCCTCAACCTCAACCTCAACCCTCAACCCTTAACCCTCAACACTCAACTCTAAACATTAAACCCTAATTCATCAACCGTAAACCCTAATCCCTCAAACCTAAACCCTATCCCTAAACCATCAACCCTCAACACTATACCTTAAACCCTAATCCCTATCCCTTAACCCTTAAAACTTAAACCCTATCCCTATACCCTCAACACTTGACACTATATCTTAAGCCTTAAACCCTCATCCCTAAAGCCTCAACCCTTAATTCTTAAACCTTCAACTCTAAACCCTATCCCTAATCCCTCTACCCTCGACACTCTAACCCTAACCTTGACATTAAACACTAATCCACCAACCCTAAACCCTAATCTATCAACCCTAAACCCTCAACACTCAACACTATACCTTAAACCGTAATCCATCAACCCTCAACCCTAAACACTATTAATAAACCCTCAACCCTTAAAACTATACCTTAAACCCTAATCCATCAACCCTCAACCCTAATACCTCAACCCTCAACCCTAATCCCTCATCCCTAAACCCTAAACTCTATCCCTATTCCTAAACCCTCAACCCTCGACACTATACCTTAAACCCTAATCCGTTATCCCTAAACCCTAAACACTATCCCTCAACCCTTAACCCTTAAAAATTAAACCCTAAAACCTATCCATAAACCCTCGACGATCAACACTATATTTTAAACCCCAATCCCTTAACCCTCAGCCCTAAAGCCTCAACCCTCAATCGTTAAACCTTCAACCCTAAACCCTATCCCTAATGCCTCTACCCTCAACACTCTACTTTAACCCTAATCCCTTGACCATCAACCCTATCCCTAAACCCCCAACCCTCAACCCTTAACTTTCAACATTAAACCCTAATCCGTCAACCCTAAACCCTAATCCCTCAACCCTAAATCATATCCCTAAACCCTCAACCCTCAACACTATACCTTAAACCATAATCCCTAAACCCTAATCCCTAAACCCTAAACCCTAAACCCTATCCCTAAACCCAACAAAACTACTTTACCTTATGTTAGGTTGTTAAACCCATCATTTTTGACACTCTTCTCTTAAAGATATTTGAGTTGCAAGAATATGTCAGAAAAATGGCTATGAACTTTTTTAATGTTAGTAATGTTATATGGCATGTTTTTCTGGCCCATTTGGGGTTCATTATGCCAATAGGTGTACACACTATGAGAAAATCTTTGCAGATGGTACATCCACAGTGAGTAATTAACAGTTGAAATCAGAAGGATGATCATTATGAGAAAAGCTTTGCATTGGGGTACATCTATGTTTCTTGTTGTGCACCCCGCACTTAGGGGAGGTATATTGTTATGAAACAAGCAAATAATCTCCCATTGTTTACTGGCTCTATCCACAAGAACTACTAAACTATACCTTAAACCCTAATCCCTCAACCCTAAAATTTCAACCCTAAACCCTATCCCTAATCCCTCTACCCTCAACAGTCTACCTTAACTCTAATCCCTCGGCCCTTAACCCTAAATGCTATCCCTAAAGCCTCAACCCTAAACCCTAATCCCTCAAGGTCCTAAACTCTAATCCCTTATCCCTAAGCTCTAAATCCTATCCCTAAATGCTCAACCCTTAACCTTAAACCTTAATCACTTAATCCTTATCCACCCCTCTCCTCCCTTATCTGGCTCACTCCCATCTCTACCCTCCTCTACCGTCAACACTATACATACATACATATAGGCATACATAGATACATACATACATATAGGCATACATACATACATACATACATACATACATATAGGCATACCTACATACATGATTAATAGCCTTAAACATAAAAAAATTTAAGTTTAACATAACGCGCTCGCGTTATTTAAAACATGAAAAATAGCACAAACTTTTGTGGAAAAGGAAAAATGCAATGAAAAGAATAACGCGAGCACGTTATAATGCGAGCGCGTTATAATGCGCTCGCGTTATAACGTGCTCCCGTTATGTCTTGCTTTGGGAATCCCAAGCCTTGGGCTTGGGATTTGCTTTGGATTTCCAACCCAAAGGCTTGGAGTGCCTTATGAATAGTAACAGATGTGTTTTTCCATATTCTTCAAGATTTTAGATAATTTTGTTTGTGCTAACTTTCAGATTTGCATGTGTTTCAAGGTCAAACAAATCAAACACCTGGGTAATGTTAGGCTTTCTCTTAGCTATCTGACGATGTAATTTTTTTCACATTTTAACAATATTAAGGCTTTCATCTTTAATTTTTTTTGTTTGTGTGTCTGTTTTTGGGCAAAAACCACTGTTTGGTCTTTTTTTCATTGTAAATTAACTATTCATTGAAATTTCAAAAAAATTACATATTTAGAAACTAGACTCCATTCTACAAATATTAAAAAAAGAAAAAAATGATTTTCGATTAGTTTTCAAAATTTATAGGGGTAGCACGGCCAAAATTCTATTTTTTAGGATGTGTCCACTTTGAAAATTAGTAAAAAATCAAATATTCATCAAATAATTATTAGAAAAATCGGGCATAAACTACATGCTATTAGCTAATTTCTCACCAAAGCGATTTTAAAAATACCAAAAAAAAGTTGACCTTTTGAGGGAGCCACAAAACATGCTATGTTATGTTTTTTGGACAGAAACAACACCAATTTCTGTGGCTCCCTCTTTTGAACCCCTTAATCTATGCCATTTTCAAAAAATAATAGTAGTTTAGAAAGTAGACTCGGAGCACTACGAACATTGTTTTGGTTGCATCTCCAAATTTTGAGTGTAACTATGCTCAATTTCTCATCCAAGGCCAGTATTTCCTGATTTTAGAAAAAAAGTGGCCACTTAAGACCCCTTTTTGGCCCCCCATCTTCCTGCACTTACCCCTAACTTCTATCTGATATATTCAAATGTGTCCTTAGAAAGTGCCTTTGTAAAGATATCTGCAACCTAATCCTTTGTAGGTACATATTCTAGTTTTACCTCTTGATTTGCAACCTTCTCTCTCAAAAAGTGATGATATATATATGTGCTTGGTTCTAGAATGCATCACTAGATTCTTTGAAATATTTTTGGCACTTGTATTATCACAAAGAATAAGAATATGCTCATCATACACAACCTTGATATCCTTCAAAGTTTGCTTCATCCACAACACTTGAGTGGAATAGGATGTTGCAACTATATACTCTACTTCTATTATTGATACAGACACTGAATCTTGCTTCTTACTAAACCATGAGATCAATATGTCTCCCAAAAATAAATCTCCACCATTGGTACTTCTTCTATCATCAACACTACCAGCCCAATCTGCATTAGTATAGGCACTCAGGGAAAAGTCATAATCTTTTTGATACCACAATCCATATTCTGGAGTGCTCTTCAAATATCTAAAGATCCTTTTGACTACCTTCACATGTGTTTCTTTAGGATCAACTTTAAATCGTGTAACAATGCAAACCGCTTGCATAATGTTAGGCCTTGATATTGTTAAGTACAGTAGACCCCCAATCATAGACCTCTACAAAGTCTGATCAGCCTCAGGTGACTCATCATCCTTACTCAAATGGCAACCTATTAATATTGGAGTACTCACTGGTTTGTTGTCTTCCATACTAAACTTCTTCAACATCTCCTTGACATACTTTGCTTGAGAGATAAATATACCTTCATCTAATTGAGCAATTTGGAGTCCAAGAAAGAATGATAGCTCACCTCTCATTGACATTTCAAATTCCTTCTGCACCTCTTCAGTAAACTTCTTACACATTTCATTATTGCCAGCAAAGATTACATCATCAACATACACAACAACTAATATAATTTGTTCATCCTCGATCTTGATGTAAAGATTACTATTTGTGGTGCCTTTCTTGAAGCCCTGGTGGAGAAGGTACTTGTCCAACCTTGTACACCAAGCCCTAGGGGCTTGTTTGAGACCATACAAAGCCTTCTTAAGTTTGTATAGCATGTTTGGGTCTTTTGATAATTGAAATCCATCAGGCTACTCAATGTAGAGTTCTTCTTCTAAGTCACCATTCAAGAAAGTAGATTTTACATCCATTTTATATACCTTGAAACCCTTGTGAAATGCAAATGCAAGAAACATCCTAATTGCTTCCATTCTTGTGACTAGAGAAAATGTCTCCTCAAAATCAATTCCTTCTACTTGTGAATATCCTCTGAAGACCATCTTTTCTTTGATTCTTACCACATCTCCATCTTCATTCAATTTATTTCTGAACAACCATTTTATCCCTATCACATTTTTGTCTGCAAGCCTAGGTACCAATTCCCAAGTCTAATTCTTTTCTATTCAATTTTGTTCTTCTTATATTGCTTATTTCCATCCTTCATCCTTACTAGCATCAGCAAAAAATTTATGCTCTAGTCTTGAGAGTAAAGAAAAATTTACCTGTTCATTTGTTCTTGCAAATCTTCTTCTTTGCACTCCTTCATTCTTGTCTCCAATGATCCAATCTTCTGAATGATTCTTCTAAACATACTTGGCCCTCGGAGTCTTGGTAGTATTCTCTTGTGTTATTCATTTTCTTCAACAACTTCTTCTTCTTCTTCTTCTTCTTCTATGCAAGTAAGATCATTTGGAAAATAGTCTTCTTGCTCATATGTGATTTGTTGTGACTCTTCATCAACTCTATCATTTTCACTCTCAACTACTTTCCTTAGTCTTTCATTGTAGAACTAGTAATCTTTTCTCCTAGTTGAGTATCCAAGAAAGACTCCTTCATCAAATCTTAAGTCAAATTTTTCCAAACCTTCTTCATCTCTTTTGATGTAGCATTTGCTTCAAAAACTTTGAATTACTTGATAGATCCTGGTCTTCCATACCATAGCTCATAAGGAGTCTTGGTATCGTTCACCCTTATTTGTCCTCTGTTAAGGATATATATAGTAGTATGGACTGCTTCTCTCCAATATGTGTCAGGAAACTTAGCTTCACTCAACATTGTTCTTGCCATCTCCTGAATAGTTCTATTCTTTCTTTCCACTACTCCATTTTGCTGAGGAGTTCTATCAATAGATAGATGCCTCTTTATTCCATGTTCTTCACAAAATTCCTCAAACTCATTTCATGCAAATTCTCCACTTCTATCAGACCTTAAACATTTGATTCTGCATTCATTTCATTTTCAACAATGGATTTGATAATATTAAACCTACTGAAATATTATGATTTCTCTTTTAAGAATGTAACCCATGTCATCCTAGAGAAGTCATCAATGAGCAACATGAAATACCTCTCACCTTGTAGACTCCTTGTGGACAGGTAGGTCTGCATTAAATAGTATGGATTAGTTCCAGTGGCCTTATAGAAGAATACTCTTTGGTCTTGAATATTATCATGGTTTGCTTCCCAATCTGACATTCCATGCACAAGGTGCTTGCAAGTTTGATAGTCTTTGGCATGTCTCTTACTTCTTGTATGGAGCTAATCTTCACAATATTGTCAAATTTAATGTGTCCCATCCTCTTGTACTATAGCTAGCATTCATTTGTCTATCTTAGAAGATAACTTCTTTCCTTAACACCCTTTAGGTTATCTAGGTTGTTTTTTGTCCTAGCACCTTCTACCACCAATTTACTAGACTTGTTTCTTCTAATTTCACATCCTTGATCATGAAATATGAGATTGTATCCTTTGTTGCACAACTAACTTACACTAAGAAGATTATTCTTGAGGCCTTCTACATAAACAACATCTTCTATCCTAGATTTTCCATCAATACTTATGGTGCCTTTTCCATAAATCTTTGGAGATGAATTGTCTCCAAACCTTACTGATCCACCATTCCACTTACCAAGATTGATGAATTTACTCTTATCACCTATCATGTGGCTTGTACATCCATTGTCTACCACCCAGATATTTTCTTTCCCTAGAGCATGAAATGCTTTTTGGACAATCGTTGATTTTTCAACTCCATTTTTTGTCTCCTATCTTTTGGAAGAGTCACTCTCCTTGTCTTTGCTTAGTAATATATGTCATCTAACATTTTGATTTTGCTAATGCACTCCTGCAATATCTTTCTATATGTCCAAAATTGTTGCAAATATGACATACCACTTTGACATTCACTAGTGAAGCAAGAGAATGTTTACTTACAAAATTTCTTCTATTCATTTTAGACTTGCACTCCATAGTCTTATGACCATATTTATTATAGATAAAACAATAACTAAAAATGCATGATTGAACCTATGTTTGGAGAATAGTCTTGCATGAAAAGGTCTTCCTTGAGACATGATGAGATCTGCTCCTTCAGTATCATTTAGACTTCCAACCTTTTCCTTTTCCAATTCCTTTTTGAGTAATAGAATTTCTTTCTTAAGTCTTGCACATTCTTTTGTCTTAGCTTCAATCAATGTTCTTTGTTCTTGATTCTCTTTCCTTGCACAATCCAATTTTTCAAGAGAAGAAATAAGTTCTCTTTTAAAATCAACTTCACATTCTTCTTCATCTATAGTATTGACTAAACCATTAGAGATCACCATAGCCATGAATAGGGATTCCCGTTTGTCATCATTTGATGAGTAGTGATCCACTTCTTCTGATGAACTATAGTCTTCTTTAGAAAGAAGACTCCTCTTGAAATTGTTCCATTTGAAACTCTTACTACTATTTTCATTTTATCAAAAGGACATTTAGAACCATAATGACCAACTTTTCCACAATTAAAACATTTGAAAGGTAACTGACCATTACACTTGCCTGATCCTTTCTTTAGCCTTCTCACAAAGTTTGCTTATTTTTCCTCAAACTCACTGTATGAACCAGATGTTCCTTCTTTCTTCATAGCTTTAAAAGAGTCTTCTCTTTTAGATGTATCTTGGACTTCATTTCTCATTTCATAGGCAGTGAGTGACCCAAACAACTCTTCCATTCATATCTTTGGCTTCTTCAATAGTAGAAACTTTTGAATCAAACCTATGAGGGATATTTTTTAGGACTTCATTCACAACCACTGACTCACTCACATCATCATCTAGATTTCTAATTCCATTTACAACTTCATCCACTTGGAGCAAATAGCTAGCTATGTTCTCATCTTCTTTCATCCTTAAATTCTCAAGCATTGCTCTGTAACTCTGTAATCTTGCTTACTTTACACTATCCTTTCCTTCATAGAGATTCTTAAGTTTATCCCATATCTCCTTGGTTGTCTTACACTGCACTACCTTGACAAGTTCTTAACTAGTTAGACCACTCAAGACAACATTCTTGGCTTTAGCATTGTTTTCATGGGTTTTCTTCTCATCTAGATCTATAATAGGGTGAGTAGGTTCAATAAGGATCTTTTGTAGCTCTCCAAACATCATACCCTAGAGAGGTAAGATAGGCTTCCATCCTTACACTCTAAAAAGTAGTGTTACTTCCAGTAAGTACTGGTGCTTTAGAAGAGGACTCTATCTAAGCCACGTGTTCTACTCCAAGATCTACCTTTAGCTGTTAGACTGCAACAAGGAACTCAGCTCTGATACCAATTGTTAGAACACACTGATATATTGAGAGGGGGGAGGTGAATATGTATATACAAAAACTTAATTCAAATCAAATTTATCAAGAAAACTTGCTACTTCCTTAAATAGATGATATAACAAATTAAGCAATTCAAAGCACACCACCACAACACTAGATTTATGTGGAAAAATCTAGAAAAGAAAAACCTCAGTGAGAAAGCCGCTTGGGTCTACTGTCCAAATCCAGCCTCACAAATAAAAATAGGATTACAATAGGTTTTATGGGCTACAACCCAAAGGAAGCTACAACTCCCTAATACATTTTTTATGGCATGAACTAAAGGAAGATACAACTCCCTGAATCATATTTTTTATGGCACCAACCAAAGGAAGCTACAATTTGCTAAATCATAGTTTTATGGCTGCAATCAAAGGAAGCTACAACTCTCTAAAGTTCTATAACACTTATAGAAAGAGGCTACTACCTTTGTATAAGATACTTGAAAAATTTTCCTGCTCAACTACCTCTGCAACATCAATACCCTTCACTCTGACATATATCCTCAACTCCTTTTCTCAACGAACTCTTCTCCCTTCAAAATAATTCCATACACACAAATATTCATAGCTATAGTCATACACACATCCTCACATGCTCACATACACTCACAATTTTCATACCAAATAAGGTCTTTCATTTATATCCTTTGCAAGCTTCAATATCTATCTCCTTTGTCAGCCAAAATGAAACATGTAGCATGAAATGTATAATGGCCACAACAAGTCGGCACCCAAAAACATGTAGAGATCCAATGTGGTTCAAACTAGGTGATAACATGGCCTATTTCATCTTAACACACCTCTCAACATTGGCACACACCTCTAAGCACATGACATAATCACAAAATCTCACCAAGTTAGCGCAACAAACATTTAACTTCTTATGCTGCAGACCTAAATTGGTACTAAAGAACCCAAATAACATCATGTGATTTTCTTTGCATACATTATATGACTTGTAAAAACATTCTCATACACTCCTTTCACAATTTCATGTTCCTTCCTACTGGTGCAAGTAAATAGACACTAAACCCAACATTCTCCCTCAACTCTGATTACATAGTCTTAATATATAACATTGAGAAACAAACTTGCAGTACTCCTCAACACCTAAAACTTGAAATGAGAAAACATACAGACACTCTAAATTTATCCTCCAAATAATGTAAGGTAGTGAAATGTGGTGTCTTTCACATTCTCCTCCTAACAACCGTTATCAGTAATATGATATGTCTTTGTTCTGTTGACTCTTAAGAACCTCTACGGTACAACTTATCATCTAAAACTTGAATATAAAATACTTCTCATCTCTATCTAGCTATCCTCCAAGATGCAACATCACATCTTCAAATGTGGAGCATTCCTCTGACTCTTTCTGTTTGCAACAACACTTAACAATTGTCTTCATTCTACTAGCTCTAGAATATTCTATGTTAACTTCTATGCTATAGAATCAAGAACATACATACTTCACACCTATCTCTGTTTAACTTCCAAACCACACGGTCATCCCTTCAAATGCAGAGGAATGCAGAGCATTCTACCAAGCTTCTTCAATGCAACTTTCACTGCCTTGGACTATCTGAAACCTTTTACACTTTCTTTGAAATCTTAAGCAATGATTCTCATCAAGAAAATGAATACAACATTCACCATAGTAGAGACTACAATCACAACACCATACACAACAATCACGGCTCTTTGCATTATAAACAAGAAACCACAACTTCATTTCAAGGAAATCTTCATCCTATCAACTTTCCTCTATCCATGAACTTCAGAAGATAAGGTACAACTATGTATAGCATGCTCATGGCATTCATCACCATATCCTTCACCACACAACTCCTCTGATCATCACTCCTTTGTCTACTTCGTTAAACTAGTTATTCACTTCACAATACCTCTGACCATCACATGCAACCTTCCACAACACTACTCTGTTGACATCATTGAAAACACATATGTGTAATGGGTAAAATTTGGATAGTTAAGTTTACGGTAGTTTTGTGGGTATATCCTCCTTTCACCCTTACATTCAAGGATCTAGGATTGAGTTGCAATGTACTATCATACCCTAGGTCACTATTGAGATGTAGGGAAAGTTGAATTTTTATGATTAGATTGACAATTTCCTTCTCTTATGCTCAATTGTACCTTAAAACCCTAATTATGGAAATACAGTAGTAAACAGACAAATTACAAAAAATGCTTCTTCAAAAAGGTGTAAAATATCAAATAATTGTGCACCTATTTTCGGGGTCCGAAGGTGGAAAAGTCAAGGACTAAAGAGTAGGCACCCAAGTCCAAGGCCCTACTTTTTGTCGAGATCTGGAAACAAGGTTTGCAACTTGTATCTTTTGTATCAAAGATTTTCTTGTTGCAAAAATTTGAGGACTAATGAGCAGGTGCCCTAGTCCAAGTAGCTATTTCTTTCACTGATCTACAATTCTGACACTCTGTTGTACCCTCCTACAACTTCACTTTGTCTGCAACTCCAACTTGTAACCTACAATCATGAAAACTTTGGGTGTGGATTGTGGTGTTTAGAGGTTTGCCTCAGTCAAGCCCCGAAGAGACATTCAAGCCTTCCAAACACTATTGTTAGATAGAGAGTGTGTGCCTTCGAAGGTAGAGGAAAAAACCAAATGATAAATGCATAATAATCATAATAGATATCACCTTGTATGGAAGATCTCATGGGAGGAAGAATCTCTTCATTCCATGAGGAGATGGATGCTCAAATCTACAAACACAAATCTCCTCTTGCAATACAATGAAAGCCTTGAATTACCTTTAGAACATAATAGCTTTCTAGTAATCATCTAGTTTACAAATGAATGCCTAAACATTCTTTTATATGCAACTACAAACACTCTTGCCAGGATTTCGTAAATTCAAACTTACCGTGTCGGCCTAGGGACCAAATAACGGTCATAAACTGACACTAGAAATTTGGGCCTGACCCAAAATAGGCTAGGACTAGGGCACGGGTTCCCAAGTCCTCCCCCCTCATTTTGGGTAGGGTTAGGCTCAAGGGGCCCCCTAGGTCCCATTTGTCATGATACCCAGGGCTCATTCCATTGGGATGTTGAATTATGATGCAAGATGTCCTAAATGCACACTAGAGACTTGGGAGCTAAACCTTTTGAGGGAAAAGCCCCCAAGGGGACATTTTTCAATGTTACAATATGCAACAGGTTTGGTAGGACTTTAGTTTATGCTTGTTAATTATTGTTGGATGGAGTTCATATTTTGAAAATGTTGATTAATGATGAGGTTGGAAGGTGAACTAGATTGAGATTGGCATGAATGGATAGGGCTAACCATAGGTTGTGACACTATATGATTTGCTTTTTGGAAAGTGATATTAGGCTTAGTTTGATTTGATGTAGGCAGGGTGACACTAGGTGTAGTATTGGTATAATTGGAGGGAAGGAAACTATAATGATGAACAGGATTCCTAGTAGATAACCCAACACATGTGGTAGCACTATTACTTGGTTGTGTAGTTGTGGTGAGAATAGTAGAGGTGTATGTAGGAATAGGGAGTGTTGGTATGGTTGCTGACACTTGAGTCCCTATTTGATTAGAATAAGTCACATTAGTGACGATTTTGGTGCAACTAGATGTAGATACAATGTTATTATGCACTATATGAGACAAGAAATGCAAGACTTCTAATCCTTCTTATGCTTCGAGTGATAGACTTCTTAGAATCTCAACAACAGGGATGACCTCCTTAGCTATATGTTCTGAGCTATCAAATTGCTAAAAATTAGCCAACTCAGTGTCTAATATTTGAATATGAGCTTCAGGAACTGATGCAAAATAGGGGATGGTATCACTATTCTTAGGACTATTGTCTTGACTAGAGCAGCATGGTCTAGACTATCTTCTAACTCTAACACCAGTTTCAAGGCTTGGGAAGGGGTAACCAATATGGTTTGGGTGCATGAGAAACATACTAAACATTACAAGGTAATTAGGATCTCCTTAAAATGACTAAACACACTTCTTAAAGGCAAACAAGAAGGATTCTCTAGACCCACTAATTGACTGTCTTAACATGACAGTTTTTCTCTTCAATGAACATAGTTATCAAAGCATGAGATATGCATAAATGAAAGTAAATAGCTTAACCCACCTATTCCACTCCTGTTACACCTTAAATTACTCTAATTTGGCAGACTAAAAACCCCTAAAGACTCCCAAGAACTTGGACTTTATAACCTTTTAGTCGATCCTTTATAACAATCCTATAATGTTACTAGCCCTAGAAATGAGGGTTTAGGAGCATAACTTGAAGATTCCAAGGCAAACCCATGAACAAACTAGATTTTTTAATACTCTTTATGGAGTTATAGAACATACCAAACATACAACAAGGGTTTTTTTGGAACATGGGTCTCAAAATTTGACTGTCTCTGCTATTATAGGCCTAATTAGGCCTCCTGTCACAAGGCAGTTAATGGATAGATCAGCTCCCAACTTTCCTAAATCACTCTAGGGAATCAGGTGGATTGTAAATGAGTTGAATATACTTATTTCATTGTTCTATGGCCATCACACATCAAACATGCATCCTTTTATCACCTTACCAATGCTCAAAGACCTAATACATGAAGATATTAGGTGTAAATAACCTCAAACTCTGTCCTTTTCTAGCCCCTGCTCTTGAAACACAATAAACAAGTAAATATAACCTACCTAAGGCCATTCCATCCATTTTTGGCCTATGACACAAGAGGAAGGGAGTAAAAACTCACCATTTCTCCTAAAACCCTTAAAACTAGGGTATGGCAGCTAGTTTCAGAAAATTACCTCTAGAATGCTTTAAAATTAATGAAATTGCTCACAATATGATTCAAATGAAAGGTAACAACATGCTTCAACCAATTTTAGAGGTTTTTCACCATGACAGTACTGTATGGTCCTGTACTAGGCACTGGAACAGTGAATATACAGAAAAATGCAGGAAAATTGTTAAAGATCAATGTTATTTCTCTTCAAAACTTCCACACCAACATTTGCTCAACCTCTGAGAGATATATAAATCATGTTTACAAATGAGACTCCACCATTACCCCCACTTCCATCATGGGAAAAGCCTTCATAAAGGCAAAAATCTGACTATTCTCTAGAAAAAGCTCACTGTCTAGAATTAGACTGTCCTCATTTTAAGTAAACTTAAGATTCTACTAAAAAAATGCCTTTACTAAGACTACCACTACATGGTCATACCCCCAGTGGGATTTATTACATTATTTAAAAAATCCAAAACCCCTTAGTCTCATTAATGAGACCAAAAAATAAAAATTCAAAAAAAATTAGACTTGAAAAAATAGCCTAGATGCCCTGCACCAAGAACATGCGTCACAAGGTCATCTATGTTGATGGATTCATGAAAATTTGATGCTTCTAGGATATGTTAAGAAGGGATATCAGGAAGAAGGATGGGCCTTCTTGTGTGAATAGACTTGGGAATTGGGGTTCCGATGTGCTGTTATCAGAGTTATTCAAAGCATTATAACCTATTATTCAAGGACTTCTTCACACAAGAGTGATTTAATTAAGGTACCGGGTCACAAAACTCATACATCATTTACAAGCTTTAGTGACACACAAGATGCACACAAGAGATAAATGAAGTGATGAAAGAGAAGCTTGACTTCTTATTTAATTGAAGCAATTTTTTGCACTTTTCATCAAATGTAAACAAATACAATGCAATAATAAATGTTTGATCAATTTCAACTCTACTCAAAGCAAACTAGATATCATGCATACTCATCTTTCAAATCAAACCCTAATTTTAATGTTCCCTTCAAAATGTGATGCAGGAGCATCCAGAGGTGTAAGGGCAATCTTGCATCACCCAAAAAGAAGTTAATTCAAAACCATTGTAGTTGTTCTCATTTCTTCCCATAATTAGTGTTTTTGGTTCCATAAAATCCAGAATAATAATGTAGGACTTTCAGTTTTTTCCAAAACTACTAAAAATAGCGACCTGCCTATTTAGGAAAGTGTACCTGCTATTTTTAGAAAGTTTGCATTTGGGCACATAATGAAGCAAAAACTTCCAGAAAGTTACATAATGGAAATATAAGACCTTTGGTGAAGGAATCAGGTAAAGATCATTTGTGAGCTGAAAAATATTAAAGTTTTTGTTTTCCAAAAAGCCCCTAAAAATTTATGGAACAAGATATGAGGCAGTAAAACTTCTCATAACATCTCAAAAAGTTGACAGAAATCCATTTACAGATTTCTGGCACGATAGTTTACATCGCGAACTTTCTGGCGCTTAAAACGGTTCATCAATCGGACACCCGGATCAAAAGTTATGCTTCCCGGAAGTTGACCTACTTTTGGAGGGAGTTGCAAAATTTGAAACTTAGCTGGAGGCCACCAAAAAGTGCTATTTATAACTATTTTGGGAACCCTAGGTAGGGGTAGAGTCAAGGGGGCTAGTGTGGAGTCAAGAATAGGTGGGAAAACATAAACCCTAGCTGATTTGGGGTTACAGAAGGCTGAAGATTCTAGAGTCTTGAGGTTGGGAAAGCTGTAATGTGTTGCAGCCAGTAGAGGATTTATGCTCTGATTGTAATTGAGCTTCTGTAATGTAATGAGTTGCCCAGTTCAATAAAAGAAAGTTCTATTTGTTGTGTTCAATATCTGTTATTGTGTGTTTTGTGATTTACCCCCTTCATCAAAATGTATCAATCCAAAAAATTGTTCTTCCTTTCAAATTTCAATAAAAGATGGCATATATAATGTATTAGAGAAAAGTAAAATGAGATTTTCAATGCAAATATCATCAGCAAAATCTTAAACAAGATATCAATTACAAACTCTAGGTTTCAAAATAACTAGGTTTTCCTAAAAATGCAACTTTTTGACAAGCCCTAGCAATGGATAGGTTCAAATGCAAAAAAAATCACTATGAAATGATTAATGAATGCAATATTACTCATATATGATGTATAAATAATAAATTTAAATCTTTCTATGATGATCTAAAACCTATGCAATGAAAACAATGCAATAAATATGCTTTTTAGAAGCCTAAAATGCTTGATTTTTTACTTTTCAATGCAAATATGCAAGAAAGTCTTTTTATTTAAATAAAAAGATGATATAATACAGAAAATAAAATCAATTTAATCATGCCACAAGCATCTGAAACAAATAACTAATCTACAAACCCTATGTTAAAGACTAGCTAGGTTTTCTAACAATGCAAAGTTTTTGTGAACCCTAATTTTGAAACAATGTAAAAATAGGCTATGTAGGTATTGAAAGTGGTTAAAAAATCCAATCCTAATCAGATCTAGGAAAGAAAACAACTCATATCTAAAGCAAGAAGGATGCCAGAGTTCAATATATGTTGGGTTCACCCAAATGTTTAGGGTGGAAAAGAGAGATCTAACCTAAAGGGTTAAAGTAGGTCAAACCCTCTTCCATCTAACATTGAGACACAAACCAAGCTTGGATTCTACCCATAAAGGAAACCCAAACTATAGGGTTTTATCCTTGTTATATAGAGGAGAGTCAACCAAATTCAACAAAAACTAACCAAGTAAACTAGGGAAAAAGATGAAACCCTAATTGACCAAGATTTGCAAATATATGACTGTCAGAAATAGAAACAAAAATTATAAAAGTGCAGAAGAGATCCAGAGACAAAGAAGAACCTAGATCTAAGTTTGGGAGCATAGAAGTACCAAGGAACTGGGTGCCCTAGACCCTAATTAGGGTTTTCTAGAATATCTGAGCTTCACCTATCTTGTACTTGCAAAACATTTCTTCTTCCCGAATCTTGTCTTCTAAAACCTATATCTTCAACCTACACACAAGAAAAGTGGAAAAATGTTGTGTTCTGTTTAGGGGCTTACCTTTGTCAAACCCTATTTTAGTATTTCCACCTCCACTATAGTGATGATTAGTGATCCAAGAGTGTGTGCCCTAGGAGCGCAGAGGCAAGATCAACAATAAATGATGAAAGTATGAATGAAAATGATAAAGATTACCACAAGATTTGAAACCCTAGTTAGATTAGATAACTCAAGATAATGCACCAATAAGGAGATAAATAAAGATAGCTTAAACTTCCTTCAAAACCTGCAATTGAGCATCACAACATCCATAAGAATGTAGCAATTCCAAGCATGAAGAGAACTTGAGCATAGGAGATCAAACATTCCAATCCTTCTCATAACAAGCTAGGTATAAAATGAATAACAAGACTCCTGTATATATGCATTCCTGCTCACCAAAAATGAAAAAGACAAATGGGGTTGACATGTAAAAGATAAGGAGGTGATCTAAGCCAACACCACAAAAAATGGCTAAAGCAAACATTTGGGACCAAGGTGCTAGGCGCCCTAGTCCTTTACCCCCAAAAACTTAGGGAAGTGTCTTTTAAGGTGGGTTTAGACCAATCCTAACTTTATTTTGTCAGGTTAATTCATCGTGATCAAGATTTTATTATTTAGTGTTCAAAAAGGTGTTAAAATAGTTATTGATTAACAATTGTACACACTTTTTGGATAACACGTCTATAAATTGTGATTTGTAATGTATCCTCATTAAATTGGAATATATAGATTTCTAATTTTTTATGATTAATTCCTTATTAATTTTTAAAACACTAAAGAGATAATAGTATAGTATCACAAAAAATTATGAGTGGTAGATAGGCACACCCACAAAGTTGATGTAGGACACAGTCCAATACAAAGATGAAAAATATTAAATGGCCAAGCCTAAAAATTAACAAAGCACTAAGTAGTTAAAGTACCACCAGTAGGATAGTCTTTATCATCTAGTTTTCACCAAACATCACTAAGGAGTGAAATATCATCAATAGGCTCCTAGCTAGTGAAAAAAAAACCCTCCTTAGGAGAACCATCTGTAGGTTGTTGAGCACAAATAGGAGAAATTACCATTTCTAGGTGAGGAAACTTTTCAGAAGCTAACAAGCGAAGAGCACCATGCTCATGTCAAGAGGTAGATGGTGATTGAGAAGCCTTATAACAAGCATGAGCTAAATTATTCCTATTTATCAAAGGTTGAGGAACATGGGACTGAGATCCACAATCTCATCTAGTAGATTGGCTACAACCACACTGATGCCCTTAATGAGGGGAGGAGGAAGGAGGTGGAACTCTAGAAATAGTGCATGGGGCATTAACCTAGTGATAAGAAAGATCTTTAAAATGTGCCACTTCTAGTGCAACCTTGCTAGATTACACCTAATTTTTCATAAGAACATTAGAGAAAACCATAGATTTAGTGTGTAAAGAGAAATGAACATCGATCGAACAACCTGAAAAGAGAGATAAATTTCTATCAATCCATATATTGAAGAGGATTTTCACCCTTAAAGCATACCAAATCTGGGTATATTTGAATGGAAGACAAGGTTAGTCCTGTAACAAAACTATATTCCATGAGAAGAGATTAGGTCAAAAGGGCTTGAAGAAACCATGAATTCACCTCCAAGCTTCTTAAGCTTTGGTAAAAAACCAAAAGAGATGCTTGGGAGTATCTATTTATCCATAAAATAGATAACAGGGGTTGAGATCTCTTAGATGAATCAAATGATTATGAGAAAAAGGCCTTGTTAAAGACTGCGCCAAGAAAAATGAACCAATTTAGGCTCAATAATGTCCAACCAAATTCACTAGAAATAATGATGCCAAGTGGAAAGAGAAGATTGGACCTACTGGTGGTGATTTAACTAATCCACCATGGAAAGATAAGGAAAAAGCCACAAATATCCTTTACAATGTTTGTAATTGTGAAATGGTGTGTCAGGATACTATTTCCAATCTTTCCACTAAGGCTTGAAATACCTAACTCCAATTTTGTAAATTATCTAGGGAGGAATAATATCATAGTCTAGAATGTCACTTGATCTTTATTGAAAAGCCTAAATTTCATCTTGACTTCTGGCTAAGTAAGAAAATCCTTGGTAGATCTATTAATAAGATCAAGTAGGAATCTAAATCCTCATTTAAAAACTTCAAAGCATTAACCCATAGAGCTTTAACAAGAGGGTGCTATTGAGAAGAAAGAACTAGAGACCATGAAATAGACTATTGATGGATTGGATGACCATTGTAGAAATTGTTTCCTAGCCAAAAATTGCTTGGCTTAATAGACTCCCAAGATTTCCAAATTATTTTGATAACAAATGTTACCTAAATTTAAAAAAGCTCCCTCATACTGAGAGGATTATAGAGATCAAGACCTTTCCAAGCTAGTCACCTAGAAGGTACACTAGAAAGGATATAATGCCTAATGATAACTTTTCAAGCATCATTCCCTTCTAGGACCTTAATAATCCATTTAACACATAAATTAATGCCTTAATGATGTACAGAAAGAAATCCTCAACCACCAGCATCATGGGGAAGATAACATAATTCCCAAGAAACATGATGGAAGTCTTGATGTCCATCACTAGAGGCCTAGAGAAAATCTCTATGCAACTTTTCAATTTTTAGATATGAGGCCTTAGAAGGTACCTATCAAGAAGAATAATAAACATGAGTGGCGTCTAGAATTTTAAAACAAATATAGAATTTAGCATCCAAGGAAAGAGGTTTGGTGATCTAATACATAATGTCTTCTCAATTTAAGCAATAACAACTTACTGAAGAGTAGAAAGAGAGACTTAAAGAGAAAAGGGAATGCCTAGAAAATGAAATACTTTCTAATGATCAATCCATTTCTACTCATGATATCTAAGTAGGTTTAGGAAGAAAGAACTAACTGTAACATTGGGTCTTTTATAATTGAATACTTGAACCAGATGGTTAGAAAAACACATCAAGATAATGGAGAGCCTATCTGACATTAACTTCCTCATCAATGAGGGTGAGTAAATAATCATCATAAAAATGACCATTAGTCATTTGGTTGGAGGAATTTTGGTAAATCAATGCCCTTAAAAATCTTTTGAGAGACTGCATTAGCCAATAAATAGCCAAAACCTTTAGCTTCAAGGACATAAAGTGTTTGGGTGAAATGACAACCTTGTTGGATGGACTAAAAAATCCCAAATCACTTAGATTTATAAGAATTAATGGTAATTCAAGAGAAGGCATTAGAAAATAGCATCTATCTAGAATTGAGAAAATGAGGCCCAAAATCAAGTGCTTGAAGCATGGTAAAAATGAAAGGCCATTTAATGTGGTAATAAGCCTTAGCAAAGTTAGTTTTGATAAACATTACAAGCTGTTGAGAACATTTGTCTCATTTCATCCCTTCTCAAACAATAATAATTTTATTTAAGATGTATCATGACTTGATAAAATTAGTTGTTTCAAGATCAACTAGCTAGGGGAGAAGATTCCTAAGCTTAAGAGCAATAGCCATAGCAATGATCTTGCATGAAACAAGTAACAAAGTAATATGCCACCAATTGTAGATTTCTTCAATATCACTAGCTTTAGGAATGCATTTTATGTTCCCTTTGTTAATTATATTTCCTAAACATTACTTGTGAAAGGCCTTTAGATAGACTTTTTGAAGGTCTCTACCCATTGTCCTAGAAGGATTTATAAAATTCACAAGGAAATCCACCCAAACTATGGTATATATGATTAGCCATTAAAAAATATCCTCCAACAAGTATTGTTTAGTGAGAAGTTGATCATAAAGATTATGCTAGGAAATGGAAACTTAACAAGCAACCACATTAAAGCATTGCTAAAAAGTAGCATTCTAAGTTGGAGTATAATCTTAAGAACCAAAGTGCTATACAAAGGCCTATATAACATCAAGAAGATACTTGAAAAGATATTTCTCTTCCTTGATTTTGTTTATGATTTGAGATGTGTGATGAGCATGTAGGGCCTAAAAAATCCATAGAGACCTTATCTCCAATCTTGAGACAATGAAGTAGAGATTTTATTTTGGCTCTTCATGTAGAATGAGAATTTTTAACCTTCTTCTAGTGGTGGAGCTAATCCATATGGATTTGATAAACTAAGTTAAAAGGTAGTACCTTCAAGCTGGTGATGGCTTGGTAGAGCTTCGAGGTGGTGGCCTCATATGAGTAGTAGTGGAAATAGGCCACTTGGTTCCCATAAATGTGGAGGAAATGGGAGGTACATGTGGTGGAATCATTCCACCAAGATAGCCATCCTATATCATGCATGGTACATGGTTACAAATTTCAAAACTATTGAATATGGGCTGATGTGGCCTTATGATTGAGCAAAAACATATTTAGAAAAACCTAAGTCTTCATGGGCTTGGGTTTTGTAAGATGACACTCAATATGAAACCATATTGGAAAGTGGCTAAAAGGATAACATTTGATAGAGGTTCCACTGACAAGGAATAATTGCTAGCAAAGAAGAAAAAAGATTGAGCTATGAAGATGGATTAGTCTAGATGCTTGAGTACCATATTCAACCCTACAAAGAGCTTTATCCATGTGTACTACATTGTATGATTGTAGAAGTGACCAATATTGGGAGCACATAGCCCTAATTATTGTACATAGCCTCTCTTTCACTAGTTGTCTAGCAGATATGCAATGCGCCACATTTATCATAGGCCATTTCAATCATATTAAACCCCCCCCCCCCCCCCCCCGCCCACACAAAATCCAAGTGGCAACAAGTATTAAATTTATAATCCATCTCTAGATAGTAGATCTCTCAAAAATATCATTCAAAGTATAAACATTAATATCTCCAAAGGATTGATTATTAATATTGAAAAGAGCACACATCACTTGGTGGGGTAACATCCCTAGTCAACTATGTTGATTCCACATAGAAGAGAAAAAGTTGACAACAACACCACAACCTACTTCATTCTTGCTACGCAAAGATGACTAGAAGGCTAAATGACATGGCATGATACAAAAATAAAAAATATGAAGTTTTTATCTCTTGTAAATAGAGAATGTATATACTTGGAAACTAAAATTGAGCATCTTGAATGGAATACTTCTATGGGAGTTCCATCAAACTTCAAACATTCTAGGAAATGTAATTAATAAATGAGTATAAAGAGTCATAATTAATAACTCTTTTGTAGAAAATCTTCCTCTAATTTGAAGCTACCTATTTGAAAGGGAAGCCAGATAGGTCATAGTTTTTATAGCACATATTCTCCCTCTTCCAACTATTATGGAGTAAAAAGTGTCTACATGTCCTTTTACCTCCATGTTTACCTCCTAGGTCTTCATGATTACATTATACATTCTAAATGTTCATCCCAATGCAAAATTGCCTGACACCAATCTGAAATTGGAATAAGGGCCCCTTAACTTATCTTATCATGTACCCAAAAGGAGCTAAAAGACTCAGGAACCACCACTCACATCCCTCCTAATTGGTTGGGATAAAATCAATTTTATGTCAGTCTGGGACCTTTCAAAAGTTTTCTCCTTCTAAGCTCTTTTGGTTTAATTTCATGATTGTGAGTGGGAAAGCATATGTAAGTGTGTTTTTGAGTTCATTTTTAACTGAGATAGAGATAGCCAACTTGAGATATTGAAGTGAATAAAGAAAGAGCATTCATTTGATTATAGAGTAGATTTGTGTGTTGTTATTTTATGTTTGTTGTAGGCATGAAGCTATCATCTATCCGCAATAGAAGTTAAAGGACCTTCATCATTCTAAGGGATCATCACGTAGGTGATATAATTATTGTTTATCATCATTTGATTCATCATTATTATCATTATTTTTAGCCTTTGCCCCCACGAGGGCATGCACTCTCTATCAATCAATGGTGTTGGGAAGCTTGAATGTTATCTTAGGATTTGACTGAGGCAAGTACCTAAACACTATAACCCCCCAAACCTTCTCTTGTCATCTTGTGTGCGGGTTACATGAGCAAGATCTAGAGAATGTGAAGATACATGAAGAATGAGTGAAGATCAAGGTTTCAGGATCTGACAATAGTTACCAAATATTCCTTTATCCAAGACTTTGGCAGTGGTTCTGTAGTCTTTCTCCCCTTTCTAACTTTAGATCTAGCATCAGGGCAGCATCTGCAACATCTTTCTAGTTTAGACCTCGAGTATAATCTTCCAATCAGGACTTGGGTGGTCCCAAATTAGTCATCTAACACCTCTTCTTCTAAGAGATAGGTTCTATCATCTTCTTGATCACCCTTGTGCAATTAGTTTCTAGATTGTTGTTGTACTTATTTTGTTATAAGCTGATCATTATAGAACTAGGGTTTCATTCATTGTTGTCCTACATTTTTGATTAAAAAGATGAATTAAATCTGATTCCTCTATAATATACCTAAGTATAAGATCTGTAGTTGAGTCCACCTTCATTTGGTAGTGATTTGGCTTGGTCTTGTTGTTGAATGTTATATGGAAAAGGGTTTGATCTAGTGTGCATTTTAGTTGTCATCATACTCTTTTTTCATACCTAACATTTTGGTGAACCCATAGCTTTGAGATTTTGCATCTACATGATTGTTCAAATTAGATCTTGCATTGATTTAATACACATTTCTAATTATTCATTTGAAAAAATTGTATCATTTCACATCATAGATTTGAAAATTCATACATTTGTAATTACACATTGTGTATTTCAACATAAGAAGTTTAACATCTCTTTCATATTTTGCAAGAAATCATAAAGATGTCTATATTACCTTTTTGTGCAACACTTTAACATTGGGATCACTTGGTTTGTAGTGACACTGGTGTGTTTTTGATCTTGGCAAAAGCTTCAAAAACCCAGTTTCCTCAAACTAGTGTCTTGGTGTATAAAAGTCTCTCATATTGGTAGTATTTGATAAATGAATAGATCTGTTATACATTGTTGTTCCAAGATATTTCATGATGGCATCTTCATGTTATTCCTCTTTGAAATCTTTGCATGCATATATCCTAGATTTTAAAAATTTCTCTAAATTCACTAATGTACATCCTCATTTTTTAGAACACATAGCATCCATGAGTGATATTGATGTTTCTAAATGTTCCACATATAAACTCCAACTCCTTTGTTATATACATGATTTTGGTAGCTTCAGAATACTCATGGTCATATATCCTTTGATATTAGAAGATTTTTACCAAATTTATCTCCATGAATACTCATGAGAATGATGATTTTGATAGTTCTTCTTCTTCTATTACTACTATAAATCATGATAATGCCTTGGATCTACTATCTAAAATACATGATGATGTCAATGATTCCATGAATCATCTTATTGATATTCCTCCTTTAGTTGAATGTTCAGGCACCTTGGATAGCACTAAGGAAGTGAAGACCCTAGATCTTCCTCCTTGGGCCGAGTGTTCAAGTATTTTGGACATCACTAAGGATGAAAAAACCATTAATAGATATCCTTTGGTTGCATGTTCAAACCCCTTGGACATCACTAAAGGTACATCACTTTACCTTCCCTTCATTCCAATGCTCTCCCTGCAAAAGATGAAGCATTGGTGGATGAAGAAAGGTCTCTCACATTAAATCCTTTGGGGATGGATGTTGAGTTTAATCAAAGTAAAAATAATATTAATTCAATCATCATTAATAGACTTATTCAATCTACTAAGCGGATAATGAATACGTATACTAATGTTCCTAAAAACATTGTGCATAAGGCACCTAATGTGCCTCCTTGCTTCAAATTGGTGATCACAGTTCAAGGTGCTCCAACACCACCTCAACTCCAAGGTTATATTCACAATTATATAAAACAAATTACTTAGGGAAATCAAGTGGACTAAAATGTGTTGCAACAACTCAACTACAATGTGGTTTCTCACACATACAATACGTGGAATAATAAACAAAGTAAACAATAGTCAAACATTCTGATCACTTTACCAAATTCTCAACCTATGCTTCCTCAACCACCATATCTTACTTATAATGTGGTCAAGATTATGATCTTTTTAAGCAGCTTTGCGCTACTCCCGCTAAGATCTTTCTTTGGGAACTTATACAAACATTGCCTACATACCACAGAATGCTCCAAGAAGCTTTACAAAAGGTGATTGTATCACATTTAAAGCCAAATGATGTAACAACTCTATTAGATTGTATGCACACAACAAAAATGGATATTCTATTTCAACAACATGAATTACCATCAATTGAAGTTCAAAACCAATATGATCCTCTTGTAATCTCTGTCATAATAAATAAAAAGTTGATAAAGTGAACTATGATTGAAAATGGATTGGCTCTTAATGTTTGTAGCATTGATGTACTACACAAAATCAAGGTTGACACATCTTTAATCAAACTAGATAAACTTAACATTCGTGTCTTTGATAACATTGGTAGGCAATGACTAGGTACCATAACTTTACCGGCAAAGGCTAGACCTATGACATTATGTACCCTTATCCATATCATGCCTAGTGAGCTTTCATTTAACATCATTCTTGGTAGACCGTGGATTCATGCCATGGGGGCAGTTCTTTCTACCCTTCATCGATCAATAAAGCTCATTTATCCAAATAAACTTCAAACCATTGAAGTTGACCTGGATCTAGAATGTTGTTTACAAGTTGAGGCACAAAAACAAGTTATCAATCACAAGCTTCTCAATACCTTAAAAGCCAACTCATCAATACCTCTTTCCGTAGATAATGTTGTGCAATATTCCAAATCACCTCTGAATGCACTTCTTGGTGATGATTGGGGTTCATTAGTTTTTATTCCTTCCTTTATGGGGGAATATAAAATTATTAACCCTAATCTTGAAACACCAAAAGTTGCCTCGATCTCATCCAAGAAAACAAAGACAATACTCTTACTTATACTATAGAATATGAGACTTATGAGGCTTCACCTTCTTCTAAAGAGATGGAGTCTCTCTATGGTCATGGATTTCAAATACTTTAAAAAAATTGTAATTATGTAGGTAATGGTTGTGGCATAAAAAAACAAGGAATTAAAGTACCCTTAGGATTTGCTAGACATAGATCTTCATCTGATATTGGATACCATCCTTTGAAGCCCACTAAAGATTACCATCATCCTACTCTCAATGTTTAACAAAATATCAATGAGTCCAATACTAAATCTGATATATCTTGAGATGATAGACATAGATGTCCGCTAGGAAATATCCTATATGAATCAGGTAAGTATTTCTCCCTCATTGAGCCACACTTGATAGGGTGGTCTCCTCCTCTTAGGTGTATATGTTGATATGTGGTGTACCCTTGTGTAGTGTTAAATGTTTGTTTAGGTTCCCTTGGATAACCCTTGATACTCTTGTAAGTTCGAGGATACAAGGAGACCACCTCCGTCATGACATTTCTTCTATTTGTTTCTCTATTCTTCTACACTTCTCTTGTTGTAATTGTTGCATGTCATGCCTTTGGAGCATAACGTTGTGGAAGGTGTTTTGAGGGCATCTTCCCATGTTGTGACCCTAAGTCACATTGTCTCCTCTCTCATTTTTCATGATTTCATTCTTTCATTGTACTTGTGGCTCTACTAGTTGACAGATGACAACAAATATACACTTATGATAAGGATCGTGTGTCCCTAAACAAGAAATTAAAAATGGACCCAATCCATATATGAAGATGGGGGTAATTTTGGCTAGTACAATCACTTTATGTCATGATGTGATCATGTATCATGTTGTGAAATTGTTGTAACAAATCTTTGCAATACTCTAAATGTTCTTCTATGCACTTTGAATTGCTTTTGTCTCACCTTATAGGTACACTCAATTCTGAGATACCTGAAGTATAACCTTATGGATATACTTGGTTATGAACCCGTAAGTATAGCCTTGGTTTGTTGAAGCAGCATGTCGCCTTATTTCTGTATCAATTTCATGAAATGATTTGATTATTATCTTAGAATAAATTTTCTAACCAAATCTTATTATTGATAAATGGTTATTAGAAAATGATATTGATCTATTCTATTGTGATTACTGGGAACAACTAGGTGATTGTAAGCACATGTCACTTTGGGGCATGGGATTTGTGAAATCTCTTATTCCCTTGTGTGTTTTCAACCTTAACCTAAATGTGATTGCTACTAGCAAGTGGGAACAACCACTTTAAGGTGGGGGCATATATTGTGGTAAATGCTTGGCTATCTTAGACATTGTGATAAATTGTGTTTGCTTATACTTTCTTTTCACCATAAGGCATCTCTATGAGGTAGGTGGGATTGTATACTTTGTTTTATGTGTTTGTGTATACTTATTTATCACCTTAAGGCATCTTTGTGATGCAAGTGGGGTCATATACTTTGTGTGTATGCTTCCTTTCCATTGTAAGGCATCTCCATGATGCATGTGGGGTAGCATGCTTTTGAAAGCCTTTTTGTGGAAGGCAAGATGATGTATACCCTTGAGTAGGTTGCACATCCTTTTCAAAAAGTCCTCTACAGAGGCAGGGTTGGGTCTTGATTTATTCACCCTTAAGCATGTTTTTGGCAGTTGTGGTAGTGTAGCTCAACTGTCAGGCGTGTTTGGTGTGTTTTAGATGGTGGAGCATAGCGATGATCTGCTCCATATCGCCTGTGTTTTCTTTGTATAAGAAGTATAGTGGGTCGATGACACACTCTATGATGCTCATGTATTTGGTGTGTTTTAGATGGTGGAGCATAGCGATGATCTCCTCCATATCACCCATGTTTTCTTTGTATAAGAAGTATAGTGGGTCAATGACACACTCTATGATGCTCATGTATTCTGTGTGTTTTCCATGTGTCTTGCATGTTTTGTTGAGGCACGTAGTGATGAGCTCCCCCATGCCATGTGTCTTGTGTATTTTTTGGAGGCGCATAACAATGAGCTCCCCCCACGTTGTGTGTTTTGTGTGCCTTGATGGTTGCGCATAGTGATGAGCTCCCCCATCACCTAGTTAGGGTAGTATAATTGTTTAATCATGTCTTCTCTCTATGTATACCTTGTGTATTGTGTGACTACATTCATGTCTTCTTCGTGTAATGCATGCTTCTTTACTATCTTCTCTGTGTTTTGTGTGATTGTCAAGTGTTTTCTTATGTTTTCCTAAGCTTGGAGGCTAGAAATGGTCTTCCAAACTTAGGGTGTATCTTAGCTCTACTGTTTGATGTGCTTGACATGTTTTGACCGTACTTTAATTAAAGTATTGATTGTAAGATCATACACACATTAAAGTGGGGGCTAAATGTCATGGAGTAAAAAGTGTCCACATATATTTTTACATCTTTGTTTAGCTCCTAGGTCCGCGTGATTACATTATATATTCTAAATGTTCATCCAGATTCAAAATTTCCTAACACTAATGTAAAATTGGAATAAGGGCCCCTTAACTTATCTTATCCTAGATTCACAAGGAGCTAAAAGACTTGGGCACCACCACCCAAGTCCCTCTTAATTGGTTGGGGAAAAATCAAGTTTATGTCAGCTTAGGACCTTTCAAAAGGTTTCCCCTTGTTAGCTCTTTTTGTTTAATTTCACTATTGTGAGTGGGAAAGCATATATAAGTGTGTTTTTGAGTTCATTTGTAACTAAGATATAGTGAACATGAGATATTGAAGTGAAGCAAGCAAGAACATTCATTGTGACTCTATAGTAGATTTGTGTGTTGTTATTGTGGGTTTGTTGCATGCATGAATCTATCATCTATCCACTTTAGAAGTTAAAGGACCTTCATCATTCTAAGGGATCATCACATAGGTGACATCATTATTGTCTATCATTATTTGATTCATCATTATTATCATTGTTTTCAGCATTCACCCCCATGAGGGCACACACTCTCTATCAATCAGTGTTGTTGGGAAGCTTGAATGCTATCCTAAGATTTGACTGAGGCAAGTCCCCAAATACCATAACCCCCAAACCATCTCTTGTCATCTTGTGTGCAGGTTACAGTAGTGAGATTTGGAGAATGTGAAGGTACAGGAAGACTAAGTGAAGATCAAGGTTTCAGGATCCCACAATAGTTATGAAATATTCCTCTATCCAAGACTTAGGTAGTTGTTCCCTAGTCTTTTTGCCCTTTTTGACTTTAGATATAGCATCAGGGAAACATCTGCAACATCTTTCCAGTTCATACCTCAAGTAGAATCTTCCAATCAGGACTTGGGTCGTCCTAAATTAATCCTCTAACACCTTTGCTTTCAAGAGATGGGTTCTATCATCTTCCTAATCAACCCTTTGCAATTATTTTCTAGATTGTTGTTGTACTTATTGTTGCAAAGACGATTGTCATTGCACCAAAGCCTTGACCTTTTCATGCCCGATACAACTGCTAGAGTTAATGAATCCACTAGAGGCAGTTAAGCCTTGTCACAAATCCAAGGTCTACGCTGCACAACACAAGGAGACCAAGGGCACACACCTTGCGATAATCCCCCCAGCATAAGTGAGGGGTTCAAACATGTAACCCAGGCTCTAATACCAATTGTTGCAAATATGGTTGCCATTGAACCAAAAGATCAACCTCTTAATGCCTGATACAATTGACAGAGTTAATGAATCCACTGGAGGCAGTTAAGCCTTGTCACGAACCCAAGAACTATGTTGCACAACACAAGGAGACCAAGGGCATACACCTTGCAACACTTATTCTATTATAAGCTAATCATTCTAGAACTAGGGTTTCATGGATTTTTGTCCTAGGGTTTTGATAAAAAAAGGTTGGATTAAATCTGATTCCTCTATAATATACCTGAGTACAAGATCTATAGCTGAGTCCACCTTTGTTTTGTAGTGATTTGGATTGGTCTTGTCCTTGAATGCTATATGGAAAAGGGTTTGATCTAGTATGCATTCTAGTTGTCATCATTCTCCTTTTTCATACTAAACACCAACTTCCCCAATGGGCTATGAGATCTCCCCTACATAATTGTGGGAGGGGAGGCACATCGATAAATGTTTGCTTAGGCCTAAGACATAAATGTCACTTCTAATGATGCATGAATAAATTTTCCCTCACTAAATGTCTCCTAATGAGGAGAGTAGATAGATTTCCTTATATCTAGAGGTTTGAAAATAGTTTTCAAAGCTTGACCTCTAGAGTGTAAAGAAGGATAAGGGTGAGGGCCATTATTGCTGTTGTTTTTGGCTTTGTAGCTAACCACTATAGACTAGCCTTCATCATTTTTGTAGGAGGAAGTAAGCTAGAATTAGGTTATGTGTTTGGCTTAGTGTAATTCCCCAAGCTTACACTCAATACATTAATGGTTCAATACCAATTGAACAATTTTTTCACAATACATAATTTAGAAGGTATGTGTTGTCAGTGATGTCAACATGTTAGTCTAATGTTATCATTAGTGTCAACTAGTTGAGAAATGTGAGGCCGACTATTTCTCCTTCCTTATTTTGATTGTTATGCATTTCAATTGATGGCATTATCAAATTTTTAGAGACTATGGTTTCATTATGCATATTTGATTATATCTCTTAATTTTGATATGACATTGATTAGACATATGATGATTTGATTTGATCATATTTTGATGCTATTTTGTGATCCGACATATGAGATATATTAGATGATGTTTTGTGATGTGAATTCTAGTTATTTATGTGATGATGATTATTTGACATGTGATAGAAAAATGTAGTTTAATTCAGAATTATGTTATAGATGATTATTGTTGTATTTGATGGCATGAATTTAATTCCAGTTGCTTTGGCTATGATTATTCATGATATGATTGACAATTGATCAAGATGTGTAGGATTACATTCCCAGGCCATGGGCAATTGGAGGTAGAATTCACACAAATGTTTTCCCTGTGAAACCGATCCATTCCCAAGAGGGATAAGGATCACGTTTGAAATTGAGTGTTAATTTAAGTGCTTGTTTAATTTTATCATTTTGGCCTAGTACCCTTTGTTTAATTAATTAATATTATGTGTTGTATAATTTTTATTGACTTATACCACTTGGTAATTGTTTTTATTTTTGAGGCCATTTAAAGTGGATTTATGACCCCCTTGGTGAACCTTAGTGTCCCAAAATTTACCCTAGGTGGTTACCCATGGGTCTAGGGTCAATTTTGACTAACTAAACCTTGGGCTAACTCACTTTTTGTCACTCTAAACTAAGGTTTAGTCAAAGTGACGAAATTTGAATTAGATAAGGTGGGAGATGAGTCATACTTTGGGAAAGACTAATCTCCCTTCCCAAAGTTTGGGAATCCCTTCCTTAGGAAGACTTGGGAGGTCTCCAAGACTCTCAAGTGTGTGGGATCTTCCTCCAAGACTCTCACACATGTGTGAGAGCATCTTGGAGGGAGATGGCTCTCTTAGAGAATAAGAGGATGCCATATGGCATCCCTTATCCCCATGGAGGCTTGGAGGGGAATGCCACCTCACCACTTGTCCTCTCACACATGTGTGAGAGCACAAGTGGATAAGGTGAGGATTGAGATGGAATTGGAGGATGACACTTGTCATCCTCACACTTCCTCTCCCTTGCAAGTGGCATAGGAGGAGGAAGGAGAAGGTGACAAGTGTCACCTTCTCATTCCTCAGGGCCAAATTAGAAGGCCTATATTACCTCCTCTTGCTGAGGAGTGTGGGGTTCTTGCATTTTGGAGCTTTCTTTCTATTTTGAGGAATTTTTGGGAAATTTAGAGGGATTCATTGAGATTGGAAGGTTTGGAGAGGCTTGGAGCTCATCACCAAACGTGCTTCCATAATAGGGCTTTTGAAGGTAATCTCCATGACTATGTTTCTTTACCCTTGCATATTTTTATTATGATATGTATTATAGTTTTTGTTGTTTGTTGTTTCTTTTTTGTGTGGGATGGTAGTTTGCTGAGAGCACCTCCATTTGGAGGTAAGGCTCAACTTGTTTGGGGTAGGGGAAAGGAACCTCTTTGAGGTCATTCCCATATTTGTGTTATTTATGGTCTTGAGGGCTTCTTGCTTGTTGTGGAGATTATTTGAATGGTAAGAGTGCCCTGGAAGTTTATTTTGTGATATTTGAGGAGTTGTGGGTTTGAAGGTTTTGGCTTGAGGCCATGAGACATGGTATTTTGGTATTTTAGTGTGGCCTTTGAAGTAGAGGGGTCCATTCCCTACCCCCATCATACTCATTTTCATGAGTTGTGTTATGTGTTTATCCTTGGGGTTGATTTTGTGTTGTTGTTGTTTGATACTTGTTGTTGAGTGTTTGCAACCGTGTGAATCCCTACCTCCCTAGCTCGGGGGTGACCCACTTGCGGGTCTACAATAGGGAGGAGGGCATTTCGAAGTGGTTGGGTTTCCCTTGTTGTTGTGTTTTATTGCAGGTGCTTAAATGAAGAAATGGAGCTTGATGAGAAGTCCATTTTTGTGTTGCTTTAGCCATTTGTTGTTGGCTATTTGAGCCATGGCCTTTGTGGCCTTGTTGTAAATTATTTTGTAAAGTTATTCTACCCTTGGTGTTGGTTGTAAAAAAAGTATTGAAATGAAAACAATCTTCTTATTTATTTATGAGCTGTTTATTTCCTATGTTGTGGAGTTGGGTATTTTGAGATATGCATGTGAATGTAAATATATTTTTGCTGTCATTATTCTTTAAAAAAAAAAAAAAAGAAATATACATCAGTGGTTGTAAAAGTTTTATTGCATACAAAGGAAAAACGATAGGAATTTAAGAGATTTATTTCTGTTAAGTTGCTTGAAATGTTATGTTAATAAGTTGTTGTTCAAGAATATAAGTTATTGAATATTTAGTGGAAGTTGTAATATTTACCTTACAAGCTCTTTAAAAATATATATATATCTCTATTTATAAATGTTCAAAAAGAAATTTAATAATAGGTTATCTATTTATGATTCAGAAATGAAATGTTAGTATTCTTAAAAAAAAAAAAGGATTAGAGTTAAATGAGAAAGTTAGTATTCTGTTATTTAGACCAATTACGTTTTGAGAAAATAAATGCAATGGGTATATATATATATAGATATAAATATATAAATATACTTGGTTGCTTTATTCTTTTAAAAATCTATTGCTTTTCATTTTATTTTTCTTTATCACTGTGTAAATATAGAAAAATAGAAGAAAATACATATGTTACATTTTTGCTGTATATATTATAATATGTATATACACTTATATATATATACAATATAAAGAAAAAAAAGTGTATTTACTGTGGTATTATAAAATATAGTATGTATATATATATATATCTGTGTGTGTGTGTATATATAATCATACAACGTATACACATTTATTATGTAGTAGAATAGAGTTTATTTATTATAGAAGGAAATTAAACCATTGTGAAAATTCTATTGGGCCGAAACCCTAGCGTCAAAGTTTTTAGGTGTTAAAAAAAAAAGGAAACCAAAAAAAATAAAATTCAAAGGCAGAGGGACGACGGCCTAGCCGCCGCCCCTCTGCCCGTGCTGCTACCTTTGGTGTGGGGAGGGGGCCATGCCTCCCCCCACACCCATGGGTGTGGGGGGAGGCATGATCCCCTCCCCACACCATCCCCTTTCCCCAAGTTCACCAAACCCTCCGTCGGAATTCCCTCGCCGCCATGACTCCCGCTGCCCTCCTCTGTGGCCAACACCCCGTACGCCCCTCTCAACTGTGTCTCCGCCCCTGCCATGCTTGCCGTCGGCCTTCACACTCTTCAGCCCTACTGCAAATGCCCTAAAACACATATAGTATATATTATATATATATATATATCAATCTCTCTATATTTTTTAATATATATATATATATATATATAATTTAAAAAATACAGAGAGACTATATATATCAGTCTCTCTGTATTTTTTAAATTATATATATATACAGAATAAACAATAGGTAATGAAAACTCTTAGAAATATCAAATGCAAACCTTTGGGAGGAAGTTTTAATGGCCTCCATGCCATTGTGAAAGAGATCCAACCTGCAACAAGCAGAAAGCAAAACAAAAAAAAAAGAAATAAAGGAGGAAAGCATGAAATAAAGAAGTTAGGGCAACAAGGGAAGAAAACAATAAACTTTGCTTAGGGCAAAACTCTTGTAACAAATAAAATTAGGGCTTTTTCTAATTTTGAAAACCAATTTTAATGAGAGGAGTTGTGAGGAGTTTATTTTATTCCCTATATTTTTTTTTACTCTCTATTTTGCCTTGTCTTTTTAATTCTTGTGTTCATTTAATTTTGTCTTTAATTTAAATGGGTTTTGCATTTGTTTTAATGACTTGTGAATTATATTTTAAATGGGAGGAGTTAATTTTGTTTAAATTGGGAAGAGTATTCCCTTTGTATTAAATTTATTTTAGTTGGGGTATTTATTTTATTTTTCCCTAGCATGATTTTATCATTTTATTTGTTTATCAATTTTACAATTATTTTACAGGAATGAGTATTTTAATCTCTTCCCTTCTTTATTATTCTGAGTTAGTTAATAAATATAATGTCAAAATTATATTTATTAACAGACTCAAATTTTGAGATCCAATTTGGCGTCATGTAATTATTTTATTATTTTATTTCAAATTTTTAATCTTTTTATGCAAGGTCGATTTATTTGACCTTGGCAGTGTATTTAGTTTGTTATTTTTTATTGTTTTAAATTTGTCCACAAGTTTAAATTTTATTCTTAAAATTTTGTTTAATTCCTTATTAGAGTTTTATTTTAAAATTTTTAAGTCGATTATTGAAAACGCATTATGCTGTCAAAATTTTCCTAGAATTCTAGGGTTTTAATTTTACGTTATTTTATACTCTTTTATTTCACCATTCCACCTTAATCATGCGTCCATCATACCATCTTTTTTTAATCATTATTTCAACTTCATTTTGACCTAAGTTAGGGTTAGGTTTCGAAGCTGGCAAAATCATCTTCACACCTAGGAGACTTAGGGTTCAGATTAAAATCATTCTAACCCTAAAAGCAACACACTTCGTGTCGCATACCCCCTAGACAGCTATCATCACGTAGGGGACTGCATGGGACAACGCACCTCCCCAAATTATGTTGACATGTTTATGCCTTATGCGTATTTCCACCGAGCATGCAGACGCATCCGAGGGGGTTCCTAGGGATAGATAGAAAAGTTTTTCATAATACGTGTCATGACCACATGGCAAATGCGGACATGACACATGTGTTGTGTGTCGTGACCGCATGGGAAATGTGGGCATGACATTTGGTATCAGAGCTAGGTTTAAACATTGGGCTTGTTTAGGGCACATTATTATTTCCGCAACTTTGATTAATTTGTGGTTACCTCATTTTTGTAGGATGCCTCCCCAACGAGTTCGGCGAGTGCAGTCCTACCACACTGCATCCGTCGAGGTGCATAGTGACTATTCAGCTTAGGGATAGGCATAGCCAGACCCACAGGTACCGCAGGCACCACCGGTCCTACGAGATATTGGGCCATAGATATTATAGGCTTTACAGGCAGTTTTAGATAGGCTTCCACTGGTCATAGCTAAGCCACGTGTAGAGCCACGTGTTGAGCCCCACGAGGATCTGCTAGAGGAGCCATGAGCAGAGTCCCATGTCGAGCCACGTGTGGAGCCCCACGTTGAGCCGCGAGGGGCACCACGTGTGGAGCCATATGTTGAGGTGCCAGAGATGACGGCAGAGGAGGTTGGATTGACCGACAGGGCCTGTAGCAGGAGCCCTCCACATCATGCTAGGTGTGATGAGGCAGTACGAGTAGAGTACATTGTTCATAGACCTTATGACTATTACACAAATGAGCCTATCAGAGGGCACAGGGACAGAGGAGATCCCATTAGGGATTTGTTGAGGCTGAGTCCTCCTACTTTCATCGGGACCATAGAGGGAGCTAAGGCAGAGGCCTGGCTCATCAGCTTAGACAGATGCTTCACATTGCGTCCTTACGAGGGCAACATGAAGGCTCGTGTGGCAATACACCTATTATGAGATGTAGCAGCTACCTAGTGGTGCAATAAGGAGTGCAAGCGTCACCTATCATTGGGTACTCTCACATGGGAGACCTTCATTAAGTGCTTCAATGTGCGATACTTATCAGATCATTACAGGCAGCGTCGCATAGATGATTTTCATGACCTTCAGAAGAGAGGGCTTACAGTTGCTTAGTATGAGGGTAGATTTATCGAGTTGTCTCGATATGCGGAGTATCTCCATGACGAGAAACTCTTGGTTCATAAGTTTATCAAAGGAATGAAACATAGCATAGCAAGGCCTGTTCGCATGGCAGACCCCTAGACTTTGAGTGATGCTACTAAGAAGGCATATATCACTAAGGAGATACAAGGATGAGGGCAGAGTTCACGCCCTCACTTTCAAGATCGTGGGCAACAGCAGCATCAGCAGAGTTTTCGCAGACCATCTATAGAGTGTAAAAACTCTACATTTTGTATCAGTCATAGCGAAGTCCGTGGGTGTCTTTTTGTCTCTGTGCATGTTTCAAATCTTGCTACGCGGGTTTCTTAAGCTTAATGTGGAAGCCACCAAGTGTCAAGCCCTAGTTCAAGCCACAGTTTTGTTTCTAACTATAACTTTGGTGCGGAGCATGCCACATAGCAGTAGTTCCAATATGTTTCAAGTTTCAGCTTGTTGCAGAGGTTGCCACGTCTAATTAGCGGAGATAGTCCCTAAAGTTTCAATGCGAGCGCGGAGGCTACCGTGTGTCTTATTGCTTTGTTGTAGAGCTTGTTGTGTGTATCACATTATTGTTCATAAAGAAGGATGGTGGGCCACAGTCTATTTCAGTTTCAAGCCTGCGGAGAATGCCACGTGGTGGATGCGGAAGAGGAGTAGTTTTGTTCATAACCCTTTTCAGTGAGAAGCTTAAAGTTTATAAGTGATGCGGAAGTCACCAAGTGTCACCTTCCACAGGAGTTTCAAAAATTTCTAGTGTTTCTAGTAGTAATGCGGGTGTCGCCACCTATTAGTTATTATGCGTGTGGAAGATGCCACCTGTCCCTATTTTTTCCCTTTGAAAGCTAGCGAGCATTTAAGTTGTGGGTCCCATCTTTTAATATGTTTCATAAGCAGTTATGCGGGTTGCGACAGTTGTCACCAACGGAGTTCCCCCAAGCATAAAGACACAGTTTTGAAGGCTTTATGGAGGAAGACATGTAGATAGTTCAGCAGGTTGCGGCGGGTGACAAGTGTCAGTTTCCTATTCTTTCCTGAGAGACGAAGGAGTTTCAAGTTTTGTACGGACGCTGCCATCTGTCACAATCTTTTCATTTTCAAGTGCACGGGTCTTGCCAAGTGTTTGTCCCTTATAGAAGGAGGTGTGCCACATATATTTTGCCCTAGCCAATGAGCTTGCAGGAAGGAAAAGACTGTTGCAGATTTGAAGGATCGTAACTACTAGAGACTTCCAGTTATCTTCAGTTTCGTTGGGTCGTTAGGATTTGATTGTTGCAGATAATCTAGAGTCAGATCTTAGGCTATAAATATGTAACATTTGTAATAGATCAGGAGATAGATTCATACAGTTTTTAGACGTATAGAGAATACTAATAGAGATATTTTTTGTCAGAGATTTAAGAGAGAAGTTAGAGACTTTTGCTGTGACCAGTTGATATCATTTTGCCTTTATTTTGTTATTCTTGATTAGAAAGTTAATGTACCTATGCATGTATCTGTGCCTTTTATGTTGCTGGAAAATTAATGAGAAGAACTATGTTCTGTGCCTTGGTTGATATTTCTTGTGTCATTGCAAAGTGTCTGATTGTGAGCCTTTGATTTTATTCATTACATTTGTTTATGTTAATCATGCATTATCTGCTCTTTAATATAACTGAATCTTGAGAATAGTTTTCACTGTGCTTAATTTGAGAGAAATACTTTTACTCAGGCGCATCGCCATAGTTAGATTTGCTTTAATTGTATCTGTAATCCTATTAGTTTCTATCCTTTTCCTCAAAACCCATTCAAAATAGAGAAGAGCCAGCTTCTTTAAAATCTAGAGGTTGTTTCAGGTAGCAAGTCCCACATTCCTGAAACTTCCCATGTTGGTGTTGGAACCTGCGCAATTGTATACATCAATAGTTTTTGGTACGCCCGGTGGGACCTTTCTTGAAGTTTCTGTCAAGATCGTATGAGCCAGAGAGCCACAAGGAGCCAGAGCTATGGACCTACAACAAGAGCTCAATCTGCTACAAATCTAGGCATTCTTTTGCCACCGTTACTAGCTACTCCAAGGAGAAGAGTGAATCAATTTGCAGCAGCACCAAGAGTAAATATGGGAGCACCAGTAGCCCCAAGGAACTATGCAAATTAGAACACTGGCAGCCCTCTAATTCTCCCAGTACCACTAGCAACTTGGGATGCTATTCCAGCTAATGCTCTTAAGGCTCTATCTAAGTTCAGTGGAGAAGATTTCAAGACACCTGAAGAGCATTTGCAAGATGTATCTGATGTGTGTGCAGTACATGTTATCATGCAATAGAATGTGGCCATAAGATTGTTAGCAGCCTCTTTCAAAGGGAAGGCCTTGGATTGGTACAGATCTCTCACTCCAAACATAATATCTACATGGGATCAGCTTGGGGATGCTTTCTTTGCAAGATTTGAGGAGAAGGGTGATAAATCCTCCTTGCTGCAACAATTGATCACTATCAAAAGGGCACCACAAGAAGCCATGATTGATTTCAACTCCAGATTTCAAAAGACTTGGGAGAGAATTCCTGCTACAACAAGACCATTACCAGGTATGGCTATTGTGTTTTACCTTAAATCTTTAAACTCAGATATATCAATGATGATTCAGTCTTTTGAAGGTCAGACACTACCAGAAGCATATGAGTTGGTAGTCAAGGCTGAAAATAACTTGATACATGCTAGAAAATTGCCCCCAAGGCCTCCTATGCCCATGTTCCTAGAAATTACCTTACCTATTCTTCAAGAAACTCCTAATCCTACAGCTCCACTTGTGTCTATGTATTCATTTCCTCAACAACCTGCTAAGGTAACCACCCCTGTTCAACCATCTGAAATGGATGATGTCAAGAACATTTTAAGAACCTTCTCAAATGAGATAATAATCTAAAGAGACAACAAAATCCCTATCCAAAGCCCCCTTATCAAGGTTACCACAGAAATAGACCTCCCTTTCAACCAAATCAATATCAAGGCCCTCAAAGGCAAGCTAATCCTCAGCCTTCAAACTAGTTGGTTACAATCCCTACACCTTTACAAATTGTTCCTCCTAATCCCAACAGGGAAATTGTTCTAGGGCAAAATAATTTTGCAGATGGCACAAATGCTTGGTGCTTTCCCTGCAACAATGCCCATATGCCCAGAGACTGTCCCAGAGGAAATTTATAGCAAAAGATAGCATAACAGAGAGGGTTAGAAGGACAATTTGCAACTTCTAACACTCCACCATATCAGTCTCCTGGTGTACAAAATGCAGTCATGGTAGTCCAGATGCAAGGGATGTCCATACAACAGGAAGAGGAAATAGCTAGTGAGCATGCTCTATTTTCATGGATTGAAGAGGAAGATTCAGTGTTTCTGAATGAGGCATCTACTTCAAAGAAACCACTGGTACATTTAGGCTATTATACCAGATCAAAGAGAAGAATGATGGAGCAGCCTGAAGTCACTAATAATGAGATCATGGGAGCTCCTCCATTTCAAAATCATCAAAACATAGTCTCTAGACAAGAAATGCCTCAGCCTGTGTAGAATCAAGTAGCCTCAGGACAGCTTCTAGAAAAGACAAGATACCCTTATTATTCAAAGGCCCAAGCATTAGGACCTGTGAATGTGGTGGACCAGCTAAAAAGAATTCCAGCACATGTATCAATTTGGGATATGTTGGTTATTCCTGAGCAGAAGACTCTATTGCAGGAAGCTCTGTAAGGTCATGAAGCCCCTAAACATACTAGTACTAAGGGAGGAGCTACTGACAAAGAAAAGCTTCAGCTCAAAGATACCGTACGTCTGTAAACAACTCTATTGAACAATGCACTTGAGGTAGGTAAATCTAAACCAGATCCCTTTTATTTGACTCTAATAATCGGGAAGAAATTACTGCATAATGCAATGATAGACTCTAGGGCCAATACTATAGTAATGCCAAAGCAAATAGCAGATGCTTTGAAGATAAAATATGAGCCACTTACAAGAGGGGTCATGTAGTTGGATGGGAAATCTGTGCAAACAATAGGGAAAATTAAACAACTTCCATTGCAACTATATACTTGCCCTAATATAATTGTAAATCAGGATGTGGTAGTCATAGATATCCCCCTGTATTTGGTCTATGCTTATCCAGAGATTTCATAGCCAAGATAGGAGGTTACATGTCACTAGATTGGTCACACCTCATCCTGAGAACCAAATATGGGACAAAGATGAAAATACTATCTGAGCTATTATCCAAAGACCATATCATAAATGAACCAACCCCAAAATTAGAAGCAGCCCATGCTATGCTGAATAAGGAGGAGAGAATCTTTGTTGAAGAGTTAGGTGACTAGACTGAATATGACCAACAGGAAGAAGAGAATAATCAGTTATTGACTATGATGCAGAGTGATCCCTATGGAAATTATGACTCTACAGGCCTAGGCACTTATGTCATATTTGAAGAAGACCAAGAGATCCTTAATGTTTTAAGGAAAGAAGCATCACAGAGTCAAGAATCTGAAAAAGACTCAAAAATCTGGACACTAAATTTTGACGGGGCTAGAAGTAAAAATGGTGTTGGAGCAGGAATCTACCTTACTACCCCAAATGGTGAGAAAATTTTAAGAGCCATCTACTTTCAGTTTGCTTGTACCAATAATGATGCTGAATATGAATCTTTGGTGCATGGACTCATGTTGGCAAAGAAAAAAGGAATAAAGAATCTGATAGTAAAAGGAGATTCAAAACTGGTAGTAAAACAAATCAGAGAAAAGGCAGTAGCCAAAAATGTAAGAATGAGATCCTATAGGCACGGAATTTGGGACCTAATAGATGGTTTTGAGGATTTCAATATTGAGGTAGTTCCCAGAGCCCAAAATTTTGAGGCAGATAGAATGGCACAGATTGGTTCACAGTTTGACCTAGCAAATGATCTGTTAGTTAACAATGAGTCAGTCAAAGTTATAGTGAGACCAACTATTCCAGATAATGACCAAAATTGGCAAGTTTTTGATAATGATTTCCAAGTACTCTCATTCTTACAACAATCAGGAGAATTTGTTGATCAATTACCTCCTAAAATTGAGGAAGCATATGGTGACCAAATTATCCAGTCGAAGTCAAATAAACTCCCTAAAGGACTGATTACTTTAGAAAACTTGTTTGACTGAGAAGATGTAACCCTAGAGAAGAGGAGGTTTCAGGCAAATAAGGAAGATTCTTTTGAAATCCAAGTTAGTGTAGGAAGAAAATTGAAAATTGGAAATTCTACAACCTAGCAAGAAAGGGAAAGGTTGATTGATTTGTGTGAAAAATATGATAGGGTGATTGGTTGGACCTATGAAGACCTGCATGGCTATAATAGAGATATCATCCAACACACCATAGAGCTTACTAAAGGATCTAAACCAGTCAGACAGAAGCAGAGGCTAGTGAATCATAGAATTGAACCTTTAATGGTGGATGAGTTGCAAAAGCTCCTAGAATCAAAGATTATTTTTCCAATTAAGCATTCAACCTGGGTATCAAACCTAGTGCCAGTAAGAAAAAAAAATGGTGACATAAGTCTCTGTGTAGATTTCAGAGATTTGAATAGAGCATCTTTGAAAGACCATTATCCCTTGCCCTCTATGGAACAAATTTTACAGACTGTGGCTGGATCAGAGAGGTTTTCCTTGCTGGATGGTTTCTCTGGATACAATCAGATTTGGTTGGCTGATGAAGACCAGAATAAGACTACATTCACTACAAAATGGAGAACATTTGCATATGCTAGGATGCCTTTTGGCCTTTCAAATGCTGGAGCTACCTTTCAGCGAGCAATGGATGTACCATTTGGGGAGCTTATAAACAAAATCATTCTGATTTATCTAGATGACCTCACTATTTTTTCTAAAAATGTTGTAGATCATTTTGACCATTTAGAGGCTATTTTTAAGAAATGCCAAGAGTTTGGAATATCCCTGAATCCCAAGAAGTGTATCTTTGCAATACCTCAGGGTAAACTGTTAGGGCATATAGTGTCAAAGGAAGGAGTCTCTATTGATCCAGAAAGAGTCACTGCCATAATGAATCTATCTCTACCAGTTAATAAGAAAGCAGTTTAGCCCTTTCTTGGGAAGATCAACTTTGTTAGCCGATTCATATCTAATTTTGCAGGACTAATTAGACCAATGACACTATTACTTAAAAAGGATCTAGTTTTCAAATGAACTACAGAAGGGAGACATGCTTTTGAAGAAGTCAAGCAAGCCATTTCAACAGCCCCAGTACTCAGAAACCCAGACTTTTCTAAATCTTTCATAATGTATGTGTATGGGGGAGAATTCAGTGTTGCTGCTATTTTAACTCAGAAAGATGATTAGCAAGAAGGAGAGCACCCAGTAGCCTTTTTCTCCAGAACTCTAAGAGAATATGAGGCTAGATACAATTTTTTTGAGAAGCAAGCATATGCCATGGTCAAAGCCCTTAAAAAATTCAGACATATGGTAACAGGAAAAAAAATCCTGATACTAGTGGCTCATCCTAATGTAAGAGAATATATTATGGAGGGTGAGATCACTAAGAAAAGAGCCAATTGGATCACAAAGATCCTGGAATATGATGTAGAAGTAAGACCCACCAAGTTAGTCAGGGGCAAAGGATTGTGCCAATATATGACTCAAGACATGGAGAGAATGATGACACAAGAAACAGAAAGTGAAAATGTATTGAAAATCCAAGAGGTTGATCAAGATTCTTGGGTCACAAATAGAATACAGTTTATGAAGCATGGGATTTTCCCAAATGAGCTCTCCCATGATAAGAGAAGATACTATAGGCAGTAAGGGGCCCATTTCGTACTAATTGACCATATTTTATTCAGAAGAAATGTTGATGGTATACTTCTGAGATGTATAAAAAAGGATGAAGCTCAAAGAATACTACATGAATTACACCATGGAGCCTCAAGTGGACACTTTTCAGCAAGGACCACAGCAATCAAAGTGACTCAAGCAGGATATTTCTAGCCCACTCTATTTACAGATTGCTATCAGTTGGTTAAAGAATGTCAGGCTTGTCAGTTTTATACAGGCAAAAGGAGAAATGCAGCAATGCCTCTAAGCCCCATAGTTGTGGATGAACCCTTTGCTCAATGGGGTTTGGATTTTATTGGAATGATCAATCTAGTGTCAAGTATGGGACACAAATGGATCCTCATAGCCACAGATTACTTTACCAAATTAAGTGAAGCAGTACCACTCAAAGAAGCAACAGAAAAGGTAATATTAGACTTCCTAAAAGGCATTACTGCTTGGTTTGGTCCTCCTCGTACCATTATATTAGATAATGCTAAATTATTTTTGGGAACAAAGATATCTGAGTTTGCATTAAGGAATGGGATTTATTTGAAGACTTCTTCAAATTATTACCCTCAAGGTAATGGCCTGGCAGAATCCACTAACAAGAACCTGATCAGACTCATTAAAAGGATATGGACCAATTATCATAGAGAGTGGCATAAACTACTTAATATAGCACTGTGGGATGACAAGATCACACCAAAGAAAGTGACAAAAATGTCTCCATATGAATTAGTTAATGGTAAACCAATAATAATGCCACTGAGCTTGGAGATCCCTGCTTTGCAATTGTTAAAATAGATAGAAATTGAAGAGAATGGTCCCATGCAAGTTAGACTTGTTGAACTGCTGGAAGTACAAGAGAAAAGAGAAAAGGCACATGAGTCACTGATGAAACATTAGAAAATAGTTAAAGAGTGTTTTGATAAGAGAACTTCAAATCCCATTTTTGAGGTTGGCTCACTGGTTTTGAAATGGGATGAAAGAGCTGCTAAGCCAGGTCGACACAGGAAGTTTGAATCATTGTGGACGGGTGCTTACAAAATTTTCTCCTGTAAGCAACAAAATTCTTTTGAGCTCAAGACTATGGATGATGAACCTGAAAAGATTCCTGTAAATGGGATCTATTTGAAGTATTTCAATTAAGTAGGGGCTCTTATGTATCATAGTTAGTTAGTTTCCTTTTCTTGCTTTCCTGTTTTCCCGCTTTCTTTTCCCGCTTTCCCTTTCAATAAGTGTTCTGTGAACATGTGTTAGCAGCGCAAAGCCCCTTCTCTTTTGGTCTTGCATTTATTAAGGTTGTTTGGAAATCCCCAAATCTCCTGGAAGTACACACTTTTCAGAAAAGATAGTCACTCCCGTAACATATCTGACACTCCGTTCCATGCAGATTTCAAAAAGATACACTAGCTATTTCGTGGCATTAATGCCATTAATAAGATAAGATGTGTCATTAATTACCCCCATTAAGCCCCAATGAATTAGTATTAAATCCTAACTATAGCTCTCATTTGTTTCTATCTCTCTGCTTTGAATCACTGTTGCCTCCAATTTCTGTCCCTAGCAAGCGCTTTCTAGCTGTGTGTCACTCTTATTATGCAGTTTCAGTCTTTCCTGTGTCAAAGCTTCTCATATTCTCCCCACAGATACAGCTATGTCTGAGACATAGTCACCATAGGAGGGATTGGGAATTTACGAGGAAATTAATAAGCTATTAAACAACAAATCATATGCATCAGCGCCCGCGCAACCAAGGAAGACCTACCCAGGAACAAGGGTCCCTAAGGTTTGATATTCTGTTGACCCAGCAAAGGTGAAGGATTATGTAGATAGTAGTTTTGAAACAACCCTACAAAAGAACACAAAGACTCTCAGGGAAGGGGCACATCAGAGGTGTATTCTCTGAGCAAAAAGCAGGCAGTTTGAGACTTTTGGTATGAGGATGTGGACCTTGCGATTGGAACAATTCTTGGTGCCTAATGTTCATCTATGTCTGGAACTAATTGAATTATGTGCAGAGTTGTTTCATACACCATCAAATACCATACAACAGAAACCTTTCATGGTACATATTACGTCCAAGGCCATAAGAGACATGCTGGCCCTGCAGCATGATAAAACAGCCACATTCCCAACTGTTGCTAAAATGCAAAATACATGGGCCAATATAATTAACAAGGTCAAGTTTCTTAATTCAGAGATGAAGTTGGGAGATGATAACACCCAAATGCCCACATTACCCACTAGGAGGGCACAATTCAATCAAAACATCCAAGAGGCACTTTCAATGATAGCTTTCATTTTTGGGTTAAGAGAAGACAACACAGTCCATGACTGGCAAATAGCTATCATTTTCAGATTGAAAACTGTGGACAAATCACAAGAGTACCGGTTTGATTTCTCGGAGCAAATCACCAACGCCATGATTGTTCAGCTCATGAATTTCAAGTCCAAGCGAGTTTTCAGGTATTATGCTTTTCTATTCCACCTCATGCTATACCAGAACTAGTCTTTTCACACAATATATGAAATTGAACATGTATGACCCAGATTTTGGTCAAAATAAAACTATTCATGTGTCTGCATGGACACATGTGCTATCTGAGGTTTTAGATCCTTATGATTTTTGGGAACATTTTGTAGCCCCTGCCTTCTGCCAATTAAGCCCTGAGCCTGTAGAACATAGATTGACATAGAGTATTAGGGGTTTCTTGACCAATTGCCCAATCCCCTATGATTATTTCTTTGGGGCACATAATACCATAATCAGGGTCCATGGTTTCAATGAGGAGCCCATGCTACTACCTAAAATATTGACCCCTAGCATCATGTTCTTAGAATTGACTCGGCAGGTGTCCGTGGTTGATAATGAGTTTGGCACCAAGAAAAAGAAAAAGAAGATGTATGACATCCCATGGGTCAGAAAAAATATGGCACTAGAAGTTAGAGATGCTGAGCACCTTTTGCTAAGAAAGCTAGCTGCCCTTGGATTCTTCATCATTGAAGATAAATGGAAGTATGACCCAGATAATTTTTTGGACTCCTGGATTAGGAACAACAAGGTCCATGCTAAAATGGTACATGAGGGTCGACCTTTCTGGGAAGATAGGAGAAATCCAAAAGAAGACAACCCAGACCTATATGTGGAACTAGCTGATTTGCCTTATGAAGGGCCTAGGCCATGGGAGAATTTTTATGTTAAAGAAAAGGTTTATGACCCTAAGATAAGAATGTCTGCTAGTCTGAAGAAAACTTTTAAGGCCCAAGACTGGAAGCTAGAGAAGATTGAAGCCTATTGGAAGTATAGGCAAGAGATTTCAGAGTTAACACATTCTTTCAGGAATATTGACATAGATGAGAAATGGGAGTCAATTTGGGATGAGTGGCATCCCTCCCCAGTCTCTATCCCTGATACAAGTAAAATTTAGAGGAAGGTTCAGGAGTCAGAGGAGGAAACTAGGTTAGCCCACACAATGCAAGAAATAGGACAGGCCTCATCTGCTGTTCCTGTATCTTCCTGGCCCCAATCCGTCAGCACCTTAGAGAAACAAAAGGGTGTAGTGTCATCATCAACCTTAAGAACTCAAGCAACTTCAGTATCTGAGAGTTCCAGGGTTGTTCCTTTACAACCACCAGTGGTGGTAAATGTGGAAGAGAAAGAAACAAAGAAAGAAACAGAGGAAATAGGTGAAAGGCCAAGGAAACGTAGGAAATTGAATCTGCAATCAGAAGAGGAGGAAGAAGCAGAACCATTGCTACAACAACTACCAGTCACATCTTTTGTTGCTCAAGTAAGTGTTTCTTCTCTATTTTCTTCTCTGTCTCTATCTTCTACCTTAGGAGTGGCAATCCCAATTAGCCAAGCATTTATACCTCCTGCCACTTCTATTGTGCTTTCATCAACCCTTGCCCCAATTGCCAGTTCATAGGCCATGTCTTCACAGGCCATTTCATTACCTCTTTTTTCTCCATCTGTGCCAAAAAGAGGCCCTCCTCAAGTTTCCCCTAGCCAACAATTATTGGCTATTCCCTATGGCCTACCTCAAGGTCATCCCTTTGCTAGAGGCTATATTGCTTCACCTCCTACATTCCAAGCCCAAGTAGACACAACAAAAAGGGCTAGAGAGGCTAGAATGAACAAGAAGAGAAAGAAGGAAAACAAGAGCCCTACTGTGCCACACATGAGATCACTTTTTGACCCCATTCAACAACAATTGACAGTCACACATTTGTCTCCAAATGTGGTGAAACCTAATGAACAGATGCAGCCCCAAGACTATTCAATGAATGTTGTAGCTATGGATATGTCTCTTTTCAGGCCACATGATAGGGTCAAGCTACTAAATGAGACTACATCTGTTGTTGCAACTGATTATTTGAAAGTGTCTAAAAGGTTGCAGAAAGTTGAGAATGATTTAGCTTAGGGGAAGGTGAATAGTAGCAACCTTGCTGGAGAGGTTCAATCTAAGAAGAATGAGATTGAGAGTCTGAATAAATAGTTACAAAATACTGTTTCTTGTCAGATACATTAGGCTACTCAGGCCCAGAATGCTTCTGTTAAGTTTGAGCTAGCACAGGAAAAGGCTGCAGTGAATGTTTTAAGATAGGAGAAAGCTACCTTGGAGAAGAAGTATCAAGAGAAGTTGCAGTAAGCCACACAATTTCAATAGAAATTGTTGAGTGAGCAGAATGCTACTAGTACAATTCAGGCACAACTCATGGCAGAGCAACAAAGAACAAAATAGCTAACAATTGAGTTAGCTAATAGGCCACCGAATGCTAGAGTTTTGAATCTGGTGAAAGAGCTTTATGTTTCAGTTTGGGAAAGAATCTATGAGGAGATTATTCAGCTAAGGCCATCTTTAACATTTTTGTTAAATGCACAGCAGCTGTGTGAGAAAGTTGAAACTTCAGTGCAAGCCACCTTGTCAACTATTTCTTTGAGAGTTTCAGACTCTCATCTTTTATTAAAGAAACTATATGATATAATAGATGAGACTCTATCAGTAGCAGGTATCAATGACAGAATGGTTGTTGTTAAAAAGGTAAATGAGGTTCTAAGTTGTAACTCTGCAACTACAAATTGCCAAGAACTCCTAGATACAGTAAAAGGAGTGAGGGACATGAAGAAACATATAGAGGATTTGGTGCAACTGGGTCTTCCTTCACCATTTCCAGACAATAACACAGTGCTGATGATTGATGATATCAAGGCCCTGCTCTTAACTAGGTAAAATGATCAGACAGTTTTATAGGGTTTGAGTGATTCTTCATCAGTCAAGGAAGTAGAGGCTGTGTTGATACCTATGGCCCAGCTGAAATTTTAGTTAAAAGCTGACGTACAGATTTTGTAGACATTTTCCCACAAGGATATAATTAATCTTGATTTTTCTTTTCAAGATTTACAGAGTAGACAAGGACTCTTCGATTCAGAATGGTCTGTTTATGAGATGGCACTGTAGAATTTGTGACTCTGCCTTATGTTTCAATACATATATTTTTGCCAAGTTTTGAGTTCTTTCTGAGCAAGCTTAGAAGTCCTCTTGGTCACCAAAAACTATAGAGTGTAAAAACTCTACATTTTGTATCAGTCGCAGCAAAGTCCGCGGGTGTCTTTTTGTCTCTATGCATGTTTCAAATCTTTCTGCGTGGGTTTCTTAAGCTTAATGCTGAAGCCGCCAAGTGTCGAGCCCCAGTTGAAGCTACAGTTTTGTTTCTAACTATAACTTTGGTGCAGAGCGTGCCACATAGCAGTAGTTCTAATATGTTTCAAGTTTCAGCTTGCTACAGAGGTTGCCACGTGTCATTAGTGAAGACCGTCCCTAAAGTTTCAATGCAAGCGCGGAGGCTGCCGTGTGTCTTATTGCTTTGTTGCAGAGCTTGCTGTGTGTATCATATTATTGTTCGTAAAGAAGGATGGTGGGCCACAGTCTATTTCAGTTTCAATCCTACGGAGACTGCCATGTGGTGGATATGGAAGAGGAGTATTTTTGTTCATGACCCTTTTCGGTGAGAAACTTAAAGTTTCTAAGTGATGCGGAAGTCACCAAGTGTCACCTTCCACGGGAGTTTCAAAAGTTTCTAGTGTTTCAAGTAGTAATGCGGGTGCCACCACCTGTTAGTTATTGTGCACGTGGAAGATGCCACCTGTCCCTGTTTTTCCCCTTTGAAAGCTAACGAGCGTTTAAGTTGTGGGTCCCATCTTTTAATATGTTTCATAAGTAGTTATGTGGGTTGCGATAGTTGTCGCCAGCGGAGTTCCCCCATCATTATTGTCAACTGGTTGAGAAATGTGAGGCCAACTATTTCTCCTTCCTTATTTTGATCATTATACATTTCAGTTGATGGCATTATCAGACTTTTAGAGACTATGGTTTCATTATGCAGATTTGATTATATCTCTTGATTTTGATATGACATTGATTAGACATATGGTGATTCAATTTGATCATATTTTGATGTTATTTTGTGATCTAACATACGAGATATAGTAGATGATGTTTTGTGATGTGAATTCTAGTAATTTATGTGATGATGATTATTTGACATGTGATAGAAAAATGCAGTTTAATTCAGAATTATGTTATAGATGATTATTGTTGTATTCGATGGCATGAATTTAATTCTAGTTGCTTCGGCTATATTATTCATTATATGATTGACATTTGATCAAGATGTGCAGGATTACATTCCCAAGCCACGGGAAATTAGAGGTAGAATTCACACAAATGTTATTCCCTGTGAAACTGATCCATTCCCAAGAGGGATAAGGATCACGTTTGAAATTGAGTGTTAATTTAAGTGCTTGTTTAATTTTATCATTTTGGCCTAGTACCCTTTGTTTAATTAATTAATATTATGTGTTGTATAATTTTTATTGACTTATACCACTTGGTAATTATTTTTATTTTTGAGGCCATTTAAAGTGGATTTATGACCCCCTTGGTGAACCTTAGTGTCCCAAAATTTACCCTAGGTGGTTACCCATGGGTCTAGGGTCAATTTTGACTAACTAAACCTTGGGTTAACTCACTTTTTGTCACTCTAAACTAAGGTTTAGTCAAAGTGACGAAATTTGAATTAGATAAGGTGGGAGATGAGTCATGCTTTGGGAAAGACTAATCTCCCTTCCCAAAGTTTGGGAATCCCCTCCCTAGGAAGACTTGGGAGGTCTCCAAGAATTCCAAGTGTGTGGGATCTTCCTCCAAGACTCTCACACACGTGTGAGAGCATCTTGGAGGGAGATGGCTCTCTTAGAGAATAAGAGGATGCCATATGGCATCCCTTATCCCTATGGAGGCTTGGAGGGGAATGCCACCTCACCACTTGTCCTCTCACACATGTGTGAGAGCACAAGTGGATAAGGTGAGGATTGAGATGGAATTGGAGGATGACACTTGTCACCCTCACACTTCCTCTCCCTTGCAAGTGGCATAGGAGGAGGAAGGAGAAGGTGACAAGTGTCACCTTCTCATTCCTCAGGGCCAAATTAGAAGGCCTATATTACCTCCTCTTGTTGAGGAGTGTGGGGTTCTTGCATTTTGGAGTTTTCTTTCTATTTTGAGGAATTTTTGGGAAATTTAGAGGGATTCATGGAGATTGGAAGGTTTGGAGAGGCTTGGAGCTCATCACCAAACGTGCTTCCATAATAGGGCTTTTGAAGGTAATCTCCATGATTATGTTTCTTTACCCTTGCATATTTTTATTATGATGTGTATTATAGTTTTTGTTGTTTGTTGTTTCATTTTTGTGTGGGATGGTAGTTTGCTGAGAGCACCTCCATTTGGAGGTAAGGCTCAACTTGTTTGGGGTAGGGGAAAGGAACCTCCTTGAGGTCATTCCCATATTTGTGTTATTTATGGCCTTGAGGGCTTCTTACTTGTTGTGGAGATTATTTGAATGGCAAGAGTGCCATGGAAGTTTATTTTGTGATATTTGAGGTGTTGTGGTTTTAGAGGTTTTGGCTTGAGGCCATGAGACATGGTATTTTGGTATTTTGGTGTGGCCTTTGAAGTAGAGGGGTCCATTCCCTACCCCCATCATACTCATTTTCATGAGTTGTGTTATGTGTTTATCCTTGGGGTTGATTTTGTGTTGTTGTTGTTTGATACTTGTTGTTGAGTGTTTGTAACTATGTGAATCCCTACCTCCCTAGCTCAGGGGTGACCTACTTGCGGGTCTACAGTAGGGAGGAGGGCATTTCGAAGTGGCTGGGTTTCCCTTGTTGTTGTGTTTTATTGCAGGTGCTTAAATGAAGAAATGGAGCTTGATGAGAAGTCCATTTTTGTGTTGCTTTAGCCATTTGTTGTTGGTTGTTTGAGCCATGGCCTTTGTGTCCTTGTTGTAAATTATTTTGCTAAGTTATTCTACCCTTGGTGTTGGCTATAAAAAAAGTATTGAAATGAAAACAATCTTCTTATTTATTTATGAGCTATTTATTTCCTATGTTGTGGAGTTGGGTATTTTGAGATATGCATATGAATGTAAATATATTTTTGCTATCATTATTCTTTTAAACAAAAAAAAGAAATATACATCAGTGGTTGTAAAAGTTTTATTGCATACAAAGGAAAGAAGATAGCAATTTAAGAGATTTATTTCTGTTAATTTTCTTGAAATGTTATGTTAATAAGTTGATGTTCAAGAATATAGGTTATTGAATATTTAGTGGAAGTTGTAATATTTACCTTACAAGCTCTTTCAAAAAATATATATATATCTATTTATATATGTTCAAAAAGAAATTTAATACTAGGTTATCTATTTATGATTCAGAAATGAAATGTTAGTATTCTTAAAAAAAAAAGGATTAGAGTTAAATGAGAAAGTTAGTATTCTGTTATTTAGACCAATGTTTTAAGAAAATAAATGCAATGGTTATATATATATTTATACATATGTATGGGTATATATATAGATATAAATATATAAATATACATGGTTGCTTTATTCTTTTAAAAATCTATTGCTGTTCATTTTATTTTTCTTTATCACTGTGTAAATACAAAAAATAGAAGAAAATACATATGTTACATTTTTTATGTATATATTATAATATATATACACTTATATATATATATATATATATATATATATATATATATATATATATATATATACATACAATCTATACACATTTAGTATGTAGTAGAATAGAGTTTATTTATTATAGAAGGAAATTAAACCACTGTGAAAATTCCATTGGGCTGAAACCCTAGCGCCGAAGTTTTTAGGTGTTAAAAAAAAAGAAAACCAAAAAAAAAAAAATTCAGAGGCAGAGGGACGACAGTCTAGCCACCGCCCCTCTGCCCATGCTACTACCTTTGGTGGGGGGAGGGGGCCATGCCTCCCCTCACACCCGTGGGTGTGGGGGGAGGCACAGCCCCCTCCCCACACCATCCCCTTTCCCCAAGTTTGCCAAACCCTCCTCCGAAATTCCCTCTCCGCCATGACTCCCACCGCCTTCCTCTGCAGCCAACACCCTGTATGCCCCTCTCCACTTTGTCTCCGTCCCTGCCATGGCCGCCGTTGGCCTTCACACTCTTCAACCCTACTGTAAATGCTTTAAAACACATATAGTATATATATCAATCTCTCTGTATTTAAAATATATATATATACAGAATAAACATAGATAATGAAAACTCTTAGAAATATCGAATGGAAACCTTCAGGAAGAAGTTTTAATGGCTTCCGTGCCATTGTGAAAGAGCTCCAACCTACAACAAGCAAAAAGCAAAACAAAAAAAAATGGAGGAAAGCATGAAATAAAGAAGTTAGGGCAATAAGGGAAGAAACCAATAAACTTTGTTTAGGGCAAAACTCTTGTAACAAATAAAATTAGGGCTTTTTCTAATTTTGAAAACCAATTTTAATGAGAGGAGTTGTGAGGAGTTTATTTTATTCCCTATTTTTTTTACTCTCTATTTTGCCTTGTCTTTTTAATTCTTGTGTTCATTTAATTTTGTCTTTAATTAAATGGGTTTTGCATTTGTTTTAATGACTTGTGAATTATATTTTAAATGGGAGGGGTTAATTTTGTTTAAATTGGGAAGAGTATTCCCTTTGTATTAAATTCATTTTAGTTGGGGTATTTATTTTATTTTTCCCTAGCGTGATTTTATTATTTTATTTGTTTATCAATTTTACTATTATTTTACGGGAATGAGTATTTTAATCTCTTCCCTTCTTTATTATTCCGAGTTAGTTAATAACTATAATGTCAAAATTATATTTATTAACGGACTCAAATTTTGAGATCCAATTTGGCATCATGTAATTATTTTATTATTTTATTTCAAATTTTTAATCTTTTTATGCAAGGTCGATTTATTTGACCTTGGCAGGGTATTTAGTTTGTTATTTTTGATTGTTTTAAATTTATCCTCAAGTTTAAATTTTATTCTTAAAATTTTGTTTAATTCCTTATTGGAGTTTTATTTTAAAATTTTTAAGTCGATTATTGAAAACGTGTTATGCTGTCAAAATTTTCCTAGAATTGTAGAGTTTTAATTTTATGTTATTTTATACTCTTTTATTTCACCATTCCACCTTAATCATGCGTCCATCATACCATTTTTTTTAATCATTATTTTGATTTCATTTTGACCTAAGTTAGGGTTAGGTTTCGAAGCTGATGAAATCATCTTCACACCTAGGAGACTTAGGGTTTGGATTAAAATCATTCTAACCCTAAAAGTGACACACTTCATGTCACATACCCCTAGACAACTATCATCACGCAGGGGACTGCATGGGACAACGCACCTTCCCTAATTATGTTGACATGTTTACACCTTATGCGTATTGCCACCGAGCACACAGACGCGTGCGAGGGGGTTCCTAGGGATAGGTAGAAAAGTTTTTCGTAATTCATGTCATGACCACATGGCAAATGTGGACATGACACGTGTGTTGTGTGTTGTGTGTTGTGACCGCATGGGAAATGTGGGCATGACAAGAAGAGATAACAATAAAGGTTGGCTTCAAAGACTAAAGATATAGTGGTTTAGAGAATAGCAAAACTAGTAACATTAAAGGACAAAGACAGTGACAACAAAAGATAATGGTATAGTGATCTGGAAAGTGATAACCAGACATAAGGATAAGGAGACAAGTGTGTAGATTAGTTTGATTGATAATTTTGTAAGAGGATTTAATTCTCCTCCTCACAATATGACTTTACTCTTCATAGAAGACTATTGTGCAAGAAGATTTGATCCGGTAAGAAGATATGTTATAAAATTTGGCTAAGTATCTATCTAGTAAGACTAAGCTACAGAGTTTTGGTAATTTGGTCCGCATTAGTCCGATATTGAAGATATTGCTCTGTAGTTTTGGCATATGGTTATTGGTCTTTAGATACATCTAAATTTAGAATTTTTCTTAGTAATGATCTCTAGTGTGAAATATGTAAACAATAGAAGTTTAGCCTAATAGTGCACAGTTGTCTCTAGTATAGAGCATGTAAGTAAATTGATCGACATTTCTCTGGCATGAAATATGTTTCCTTGTGGTTGTAAGGTGTTTATAGTGAATATTCAAAGAGTCCAAATCCAAATTTTTTAGGTCCTGAAGTCATCCGGAATGAGATTTAGAGTTGATAGAGTATTGTACTCTGTATAGACAGTGCATTGACACTGCTAATGACGGTGTGAGATAATCCACATTTCAACCCAAGTGAATCAATTCCTATGAAGATTTAAGGATAAGATAATGAATTTTTGTAGCATGTATATTCCAAGTTTTAATCAATTTGGAGGTCCGCATATAGTTTTGTAAAATGATAGATAGTTTATATTGTTGTTGTCTTGCCAATGTAGTCGACCTGAAGGTGTTGATGTTGTGCAGAGGGTAAATATGTTGTGTGGAGTTAAGTGGGATATATTTTAGGTCCATGCTAACCTATCTCAAAGTTTGAATCTTGACATGAAGTGTGTGTGTGTGTGTGTGTGAAGATTTGGGGCCGACAAGTGCTATATGGCATGTTTTGCATGTTACATCTAATTAGGCTAACCTAATTGATGTTCTTGTGAAAGAAGCAGATATATATGAAGGATTTTTTTGATGTATGGTATAGAAATATGATCTGTGTGATGCACAAGGTGCTTATGGATATGAATTGAGTGAATACAAAATAGTGCAATATTTTAGAATAGTGTGCTGAGTACTATTATGTAACTTGAGCTTCATTGGATCTGTACTCCATGAATATGTCAGATGCAATTATAACGATTCAAATTTTGGCGATGAGCCATTTCTATTTCTTTCTTTCAAGATAGTGAGTCCTTTGGTAGTGAGCCACATGTAGTGAGCATTCTTGGATAGTGAGTCCACCAATTGTATCAACCTTAATCAGTTGCCTTATTAATAAATATTGTGAGCTAATCCTCACTGTGGTTTTTCCACATAAAAATTTTGTTGTTTATGTGTTATGAATTGTGGATGCATGTTTTGTGCTTAATTTCCTTTGTTGCAATTGAATATGCTAAATGGATTAAAATGCTTGATGTGTAAATGGTTTAAGAGAATACCGATTTACCCCCCTCTCAGTACTCTGGGTGTTCAACACATAATTGGTATAATAAACCACACAACACACTTACATACCCAAGGTGTCATAACAACATATGATGAGACACTTGGTACACACACCAATGTAGAATTCAAGGTGACAAAAGTGGATGACATAATAGTACCATGGGACTAAATATACCATGTTTGGCATGGAAATTGAGGCATGGAGGAGATTTAAAATTTTATGACCACTTGAACCCCTTAGATCATAACTACTAGGTCACTTGTTTCATATCTCAGAGTTACGGGAAGCAAAAGACCAAAAATACTAAACTTTGGGTCTCAAGAAGAACTTGCACTTAGGTTAATTTTTTGAAATAGGATGCAAATTACAACTTGCAACACTAGCCCAGGTTTGGGTTTCAAGTTAAAATTGCATACTTCACTCTTTTGGACTTCAAGTTCCATTTTCCTATTGAACTATGAAAAATGACTAGTCGACCATAGACTCTGACCCCAAGACATCTTCAAGAATATGCAAAAGATCTCTAGTTCTAAAGTTCAAAAAAATAGACCTTAGGATCAATTTGTAGTTTGTATGTCTACAAGTGCACATGAGCTCTAAACTCTGGACGTCCAATGTCTTTAGAATCCACAAGATGAGTACAATGTGTGATAGGATTCCAAAATTTGATATTCTTGCACTTTAGGTTTTCAGAACTACCTGTAACTTGTAATTTAGGTTGGAAAACCTAGATCCATGTACTTTTAGAATATACAAGCTAGTGTGAAAAATAGAGTTTTGAAAAACACTAAGACATAAAAGTTAGCAAGCTTAATGTTTACACTCAAAGCATGGGAAAACTCTTGGAATGAGCCAAAATCTAAAGGACTCAACTCTGCCTCTGAATCAGTAATAACAGTAATATGCTCAATGCACTACTACTCCATCAAACTAGGCTTACCTTCATCTTGCAGAAGGTCTAAATTTTTAGTTTTAATGGTACATAAGGGTTAATTATTTGCAAGTGGCTCTTGTCTAGTTGCAGGTAGCTCCCTCCTTGGCTCATCCTTCCAATTAGCTTGGTAAACAACAGGTCCACCCTTGAAAATTGAAATAGCATCAGGGCAAGATGCCTAAATATTTTGTTGATATTCTTGGAGGGGAGAGGGTGGAGCTGATTGGGCTACCTACCTCATCTATTGCTCTTGAGCCACCATCCTCATAGAAAGGTTCTCTTGAAAGGCCCTTTCTTGTACCTCCTGTTGTCGCTTATGCTCTATCATTTCTTGAAACTCACCACACTCCCTTCCTAGGTCAAGGAACACCTCCTTGAGATCACTAATGTTTCTAATGTTGAGACCATAATTCTATTGAGGCCGGTTATACCCTCTTTCTCTTTTTTTATCATCCAAAAGTTTATCAAGCTCTATGAACATGCCCTTGAGCTCCTTGAACGCATCAATGTTCACATAGTCAATATCTTGGAACTAATTAGAAGGGTAGTTGCACTGGCGAGGATTAAAATAGTCTTCTTGGGGTTGATAATAAACATTATTAGGATACCAAGAAGACATAGCAGGGGTAGGAGGGAAGCAAGCATTGTAAGGATGCTGATATTCTGTTGAAATATGACAATACAACGTGAAACCAGAGGTATCTTAGGCTTGAAATGGCTAGTATAGAGGCATTAAATTTGCATTTTGGCTGGGTGGAGGGGAGTAGCCATAGATCCCATAAAAATTTGACATTTTGAAGCATTAAGAAATAGGAAACATTCAAACAATCATGAAAAATAAGAGCAAACAGGTCTATCCTTCAAAGAAATATGTTCATCCCAGGGAGTTACCAGGTGATTGAAATGCTTCTAAAACCACGTTAAACCAGGAATTCCACTTAAATCCTGATTCTTGAAGCTCTTTAGGCACTTGGGGTTGCTTCACCAATAGATCTGATCAATAGAGTTGCCATGGTGTTAGAAAGACTGCCTTGAACAACAAGATGCAATGAAAAGCACACCAAAACTCTTCAATGGATGATAAGGATAATCAAATTGTCCCACCGGGCATGCCAGAAACTATTTTCACTTAGATTTGCACCCTGTGTTGGAGGCTTTTAAGGCTCCAGCAATTCAGTGAAACATTGAGATGATATCCAGGTGTGGGACCCTATAGGGAGATAAAATCTCTAGAGAGAGGCCAGTTCCTTTTCTAAATAAGAGATTCATCTATTCCTAGGACTAAACCTAATCTATCCACCATTGAAGAAAAGAGGAAGAGGGATAAAATTATAAATTAATAGAGGTGATATACCAGGTTTGAATATAAAAGCTCTCACAAAAGTGAGAAAATGCACAAAATAAAGAAATATAGTTGATCATTTACACAAATCTAATAAATTATTATCAGAGGTAAAGTGAACAAGATTGAGAGGAAATAAACATTCATAGACAATCAGTTTTGAATTACACGGAGCTAAAACAACAAAAAAGGTAAAAAAAATAGTGTGTATTTCATCAAAAGGCAAGGCTACAGTAGAGGAGGGCTCTGTTTGGAGTACAAAATGATCTCTATATCCCACCCTTAATACATCTTTCAAATATGCATATATAGCATTTGAATTACATTGACCTCAGTCACTTCATCAATAAATGCGCCCCATGGGCCTGTCAGAAAATATCCTTGCAAAAGGAATGTTTGTCTACTAAAATTCAATGCAGAAAATATCTTGGATCATGGAGTAGCTAGGAGATATTTTGTCTGTTCAATGCACCAGTTGATTCATCACCTGCAACATTAAATGTAAAAATATCTAAAATTGGGTAGATGAGCAGATTAGATTTGCATTAATGGAAGATGAGGAAGATCAAAAATATTTTTCCTCCAAAATCCTCTTATACAGAGCTTTTACAACACTTCAAATATTTAAATAAATATTTGAAATTTACAATATATTACAAGTCTATCTTATCATATTCTGTCTTTTCTAGAAATTCTAATATTCTGGCCTATATTTTACTCTGTCAGCAAAAATTAGTATTTTATAAACCATTCTGCCTCTGTTTCTGCACCTTTTCATCTTTAGTCGGCAAATTTTCCATTTTCTAAACTCTTTCTGACTTGTCATCTTTTGCCCTTATTGGCAAAATGTTCAATCTTCAAACTTTGTATTTGCTTGTCTTTTCTTCTTCTTTGTCGACAAAAACCCATTTTACCTAACTTTGCTTTGCTTGCTCCTTTTGCCTTTATTAGAAAAATTATCCTTTTCTAAACATTTTCTCTTGGCTGCCACTTTTTACCCTTATCGGAAAAAATCATCTTTGGTAAACTTTCCTTTTGCATCCTCTTTATCGACAATTTTGCTCTTTGTCGAACTTAGCTTACTTTTGCCTTATCGATAAAATCATGATTTCTTGAACCTTGGCCCTAGGCCATCTTTTACCTTTATCGGCAAAAGTTCATTTTCATGAACTTTGCCTTTTGTCTTTGCTTTTCTCTTCTACAAGCACAAATTACCTTTGTCAAACCATTTTGCCATTCACTTATGCTTTATCGGAAAAAGTACCAAACTTTGAACTTGCTTTACTTTTTACCCTATCAGTAAAAAGTCACTTTTGCAAAGGTGGGTCTCTTTATCAGAAAAACATCCTTTTGCCAAACTTTGTTCTTTGCTCCTTATTTTACCTTATCAGCAAAAGTATCTTATTAGCAAACTTAAGTAATTCCAAACTTTTAAGAAGTTCAACCTTTTGCCGATTCACCGACAAGGCTTTCTTTTCCATCTTTACTTAGCCATTTTTTCATGTTTCCATTTTGCCTTATCAAAAAAATTGGTCCTTTGCGAACCAGGCCTTTGTTGTTAGTGATTTTACAATTTCTTGAATTTTGGAGTTTGCCTCCTTCTTCTCCTTTATTGGCGAAGTGCCATGTCGGCAAACTTGAGAAACTTTGAACTTTCCATGCCTTAGCCAATTTCCCTTTTATCGGCCCATTCACCTTTTCTTAAACTCCTCCCTCGGCCTTCTTTGTTGGTGATCTTCCCTATTGGCGAACCACAAAAACTTTGATCTTATGAAAAGTTTGCTCTTTATGGACTTTGTCAACAAGCCCTTCCTTCTTTCTTTTAACTTAGCCAATTTTTGTAAACCTTCCCCTTTGCCTTCCTAATGCCTTCCCTTTATTGGGAAATCATCCAATTGGCAAACTAAAGAATTTTTTAACTTTTGGAAAGTTCGTGACTAGGCAAAATCACCGATAAAGGCATCTTTTCTTTGCTTTTACCTCAGCTGCATTTTGAAGAAACCCGCTCACCTACCACTTTGTCGGCAAATCACCAAATCAGCAAACCTTGAGAAAAAGTGAACTTTCCTTGAGTTCAAAAAACCTAAATTTTGTTGATAAAGGGAGAAAGAATCTTCCATGCCTTAGTCATTTTTACACTATTTCAGGAAACAAAAAGTTTGTCGATAAAGGCCAAAAGGGGGCAAAAACTAAGGCAAAAGCCTCAAATTTTATGAGTTTTTCTAGGTTTTTTGCAAGGATTGTCCAAATTAATTTTTAGGGATTTTTACAAGGAAAATACTAGAATTTGAAGGATTTTAGGCTTACAAAGTTAATTTCTCAAGGAATTTCAACAAGACTTTGAAGTTGGGCTATTTGACTCTGGGTAGAGGAAAATAGGTCAACATTTTCTAAGACCTTTTCTTGCAATTTTATAATCTCCACAATTTAAAGTAACCCATTAAAGGTTATTTTCTCCACCTAGGCTTTTGATCCATATTTTAAGCATCTATAGAAGATTTACAAGTGTAATAGGTTAGGTCATAGAGAAAGGATATCCTTATTCCTTCTTCTCACTGCACTTCTTTCTCACTTCTCCCATTTGTCTATAGACTTCAAGGAATATGAGGTAATTGCTGACATATCACGGTAAATTATAGGGAGTACTTTCAAAACCTCCTAAACTCAAGTATGTGAACCTATTGTACTGGATGTAGCTACCATATTCCATAATTAACTAGGTTTCTTAAGGGGAAATTCTCAATCCAAGATCTCCTTCCAATATCCTTACATTCAGCATGCAGGAGACATCATTTACTCTTCTATAATTATTGTTTCCCACCTCCATTTGTAGTTAGCAATAGATATCATATATTTGTGTAGAATTACTAAATGTTCCCATAGTTTTCATTCTTTTCCACACATTCATACTGGCAATGGCCTAAACCAGGTAAGAAGACATATGGAAAAATTGATTTTTCTAAAACTTAACCAGTTGATTGTGCAAGTAATCACTTATCATCTAGGCCCAATATACAAATTGAGAAGAAACCCAATGGTAATAATAAAATGGTACATCCAATGTTCAAAAGTACTTATGTCTTTATCTCCTACCACCTTGTGCAGTAAATTGATAATATCAAAAACATCTTCTTTGAAATGAGTTTTTTGTAGCCCATTTGGAATTTGGGATTTTCCCTTTTTGGTGGCATTCAACCAATTTTTGGAAATATTAGTAAGGCATATATCCTTTTTATCCTGGAAATAACCGCATCCTTTTTGCACACTCATATTAGCATATTCATCCCTAATAGGCAACCTAAGGGTGATCCTAAGGAAAGGGCCATCTATCTTGCAATAACTCTACCCTTAGTAGTTCTCACTTCACAAGACTTTGGCTTATAGTTTCTTACACAATCCAACACTAAATCATGGCATTGAACATAAACTAGGAATTCACTTAAATGGTCCAGTCTACTTTTAAAGGTTGCTTGTGTCATGGGGACACTTCGGTTTGCATTCATTCACTATCAAAATTCCTCTAGGTTGATAAAACCTAAGTTGCTATTTTTAACTTTAGCTATTAGGTTATGGATTAAGGAGGAATGATCATAACCATGATATTTATATTTCATTTTATGTGGTTTAGACAACAACCAAAGTAGGCAAGCTAAAGCTTCAAGTTCTGATGTGCGGCTCAGGAAATGATTTTATTTTGCGAGAGGAAATGACCCGGAGGTACAGAGCTCATGAAAATTTCAAATTGATAATTGAGTTGGATTAACTAACAAATCTATATCGGGCTATAGGTAAGCAGTGTAAAATAAATTTAGGTAAAGTGTAGATAGGCTTACCTTACTTTACCAAGATAAGAAATTTGTAGTATGCAGGAGAAAATTTGCAATAGTAGCGATGGTGAAATTCATGATTGGAAAATGAAAGTTGTCAAAATGAACCCAATAATCTCTTTAAATAGACAAAATTGGGTTATATTTTAGCTTTATGGGAATTTAGTAATTTTCAAAACTTTTTGAAATGTCAAAATTTGAAATTTATAAGCATTTTCGATGATTCGGCACTTTTGTGATCTTCAGAACTTTTCTTTTAGCAAACTATGAAGTTTGCAAACTTCAAAACCATATATCCTTGAGCTCTCTCAAAATTTTAAGTCTTTTAGCCTTTGAAGGAAATCTTAAACTCACAAACTATGTCTCCTTCAAAGATTTGAAAATTTCTTCTTCGGCATTTTGGCAATTTGGCAAGCTCATGAACTCTAGAACTTTTCAGCTTTCTAAAAGGTTCGTGAACTTGAAAATTTCTTGAAAGGCAAGGAAGGTGCACTTTTAAAATGAAGGGCATTCTTTTCAACCATCTTCAAAGGAAAAGGAATTTATAGGGTTTCGAGAGGTTAGCGAACTTATAAAACTTTTGAAAAAGGTTTGCCACAGTGAGTTTTTCTCAAAAAGGTAAAGAAAGACTTGTACAATTCTTGTAAAGTGAGTTTTTGACTAGGAACATGAATTACACAAAGGTGTTTTCAGATCAAGCAAAGTTCTCTGACCCATAAGAATAAGATTAATCCAAACAAAATTGACACAAAATTTTAAAAAAGACCAAGACAAAAATTTGGGGAAACACCTTGATTTAATGATAGGATCACCTTGGTAGATCCATGAATAGGAATTTTGGAATTTAACTCTTATTATCATATTCTAATACTAATTTCTTACCCATTATCTCTGAAACTAATTTTATGTCCTATTGACTACCTAGCACACATAGCATGACCATGCACCACTACAACTCAAAGATAAATTTTGAAGTGATGCAAAAAATTAGGTAAAGATAAAACATACTATTTGGACTCAACTAAAATCAAGCAATCTATTATCGACCAAATTTGAGAAAGAGAATGGATAAGGAACTAAGAAAACTATATGTGCCCACACATAACATTTAGGTACACTTGGACTATGTTTGAAAGATAAAACAACTTCTATAGAGACTTTGTTGAATGGTTTCTCCTCAAGCCTCCATTAGTAGAGACTTGGCTATTTCAAAATTAAGGAAACCACTTAGTTTTATTTTTGAAAGCTAGTAGCTACTCTTAGCTCTTGGACTTAAAGTATTTAGGTAATCCTAAGATTGGTTATGCCAATACAAACACTATTAAGAACTTCTTGAAGATATAAGTGAATACAAAACCTTATAGTTTAATGTCATTTTATACCTATGGAAATTATTTGAGTGAACATGAATGGACTCATGAATCTATGTAGGCCACAGATTAGATTACAAATTCATCCATATAGCTTGACTCAATTGATATATAAAACATTTCCTACAAGAATTTATGCATAAAACTTATGGAAATGTATCTAGGTTTCTAGTTTATAAGACTCTTTTTATTATAATATCATTATAACTAACTACTTAATTTTTTTTTACTCTAAAATATCTAGACTTACATATGTTATCGTCAATAGTATAAAATTAATGAACATAAATATAATAAATAATAATTAAGGTATAATTATACACAGATTCACAACCATGGAAACATGTTCAAATCAGACATCTAAAAATTGTACAAGAATAAGAATATATTATTTTAGTAAATTGAATGTGTTGACACTAAAAATAGCACAACAAATTTGTCTTTTCAACTATTACAAAGGTTGAATTGCAATCATACTAATCTAATAATAAAAACCTTATAACTAGGATATAGTTCAAGCATGCTTAGGTAGAGTTGTTGTGGGTTTTGACACACCAACAAGTTACTTGAAAGATATGAAACCTGCATGGTGGAATGAAAAACATTCCCCTACTTGGAAGGTAGTTATCCTTAAGAGTCTTCATCAATTGTTACACAAGGTTTACCAAAATCCTTTAGTTGGAGAGCACTTTGACTGGTCTGTTCATGGGTTTGTTTTGGAAAATTAGGGATAATCCACAAGTAAAAGAGACTCAATGCAAATAAATACTATTAGTCGGAACTAGTCAAAAATTTCACTTTAAAATCAAAATTGTATGAGATGGAAGATGAATAGTCACTCATGGAATTCATTTCATTCTTGAATAATCCAATCTTATTTTCAAGGTAACTAAATTTTATCATTTGAACCACAATATCTATCTATTTTTATTCCTTTATGATTTGAAATTTATCATTAAATCCTCACTAACATGATATATAAAATATAGAAAAGAGAAGGGGAAGAGGAAAAGGTTAGAGAAAAAAATATTGAATCCAAACCCATATTCTTTCCTTCCATAGATCATTCTATAAATGGATAGATGAAACAAGAAACAAATCTCTAATGGACCCCTTATTCACAATTCCAATATGAGATGGTGGGATCTCTGGAGAAAAATTCATGTGCATGATTTTTGAAGAATTCCTATAAGGCACAAAATTTTGTTCATTCAACCACATAGAATGTCTCCCCATCAATGAGGCATCAATGATTTAAACATATGAATCCATTGACATTTAGTGAATTAAATGCATAGAGTTGTGAAGAGAAGACAAGTTTAGAATTTGAAAACTAAAACATAAAAACCCACAAAGATCAATGCAAAATTATGTATCTTGTATTAATTTCCAAAGTTTCATGGGTTTCCAAAAAAAAGAACCCAAAAGTGTCAAAAGAAAATATTATATCTTTCAGAGTCAATTTGACTACTTCTTCACATTCTGATATTACATTATATTACAAAAAATTGCATGTTGCATATTTCCATTAATCCCATCCTGACTTTGCTTCTGCTTGTATAACTAGAACTTGTTGACCACTGCCTTTACCATTCTTGGATTGGGACCATCAGAGTGTATAAATTAAAGATTCAACTATATAAATATATCAAAAATTACATCATGTACCTACTTGAACAAGTCGTAATCTTCTTTGATGAAATTCTTAACATGCCATCCAAATTTTCATTAACCTAGTGGTGGTTGATCTAAACCAAAATTCCCTCCACTAGGTGATTATATTTGTAGCATGCTACTAGCCTAGAATTTCAAAATCTATACAAAATTCAAAGTATTATATTCATTAGATACATAACATTTTATGTTTTTTACAAAATCATTGATCATAGTCAAAATACGCTTTACAAGATTGTAAGAAGATTAAAATCTATTATTGCACTCTTGTAACATACCCTTCTTGAAATTATAAGTTTCAACCCATTTTCTATGAACGAAATCTTCTTTTCCATCCAAAATCCCTTCGTTAGCTAAAATTTAGTAGAACCTAGTGAGCTCCATAATATTAGGAAGATTTATTTTAGTGTCATTCAATTCTTGATTAATGATAACCTTGCTCATTTTATAGTATCCTCTTCCTTTATGAAATCATCACACTCATCCATAATTCTATTAATTATTTTCTACCCTTGTGCCAACAATCCATTGTTCCATGCCCTAGTTGTTGTCACTATATTCGTTACTTCATTTGTAGGTGTCATTCCCCTATCTACATTAAGATTTAGTTCAGAGGTAGAGGCCAAATCTATAGAATCTATCAAACCAACCAAACTTTCAATATAAGATGTCAAATAGGTGACTTTGTTTCTCAATTCTTGTTATATCAACTTATCCTTTTTCATTTTCTGAACCATCCACTCTAGATGGATTTACTATTTGTTTACCTTCCTCCCTTGAATGTTTCCCAAAATAAATTGTATTGATTGTACAGTTTGTATAGTTGCACGGTTGCATTTGAGTTTCCACTACATCCTTCAAAGGGGTCACTATCTAGAGTTATTAGACTCCTTGTGCATTTGTAGTGATAGTGGACCTAACCTTGGCTTTCTTTGGAGGTGGAGGCCTATTAATGATTGATGGAAACTTGGTACAATAATTTATTGGTGATTGGATAACCCTCTTTTTATGCTAAATGATTTTACTGAACTATTGACGTGTATTATTAGTAGGTATCTACTCCTGAGAAGTTACTTCATCTTAAGTTCCTTGTTGCTCAATAAGTTGTGATATTTAACTATAAGGAGGACTTGGAGGAGGAGTGGTGGACAAGATGGAGGAGGCTTTCTCTTAGAAGGAGTGAGTGATTTCCTCTCAAGAGAAGGTGTTTTTTCTTTAAGGAGTGGGAGACTTCCTCTTTATTTGAGGAGATGGAGATGGTATTAAAATTCTTAAGGGAGCCTCAGCCTATTCCTTCTCTTGATCAGTTTGAGAAGTGTTGTCTTGAAAATCTATTGGACGAGAAGGTGTTGGAGTAGAATTAAGAGGAGGATACTTAGGAGGGGAAGAGGGAAGTTCTTCACAATGATCCTCTATAAAATTGAGTACTTTGAGTTCACAAATAGGCAAACCAAACTTAGTTTTCATCTTATTCAGCCACTCCTCTATTCTATTGAGCACATTCCTAGTTCTTTTCTCCAACTCTTTGACTTTCTTTTCACTCCATACAATATGGGGTAAGCGTTTAGAAGCAATTTATTTCATCTAATAAGCTAGATCCAATGCATTTCCATCATCTTTGATGACATTTGAGTTAAATTCTATTTTATACATTTTAAATCGAAGAGAATTGAGATGAGTATAATATCTTCTTCTTTCTTCATAGTCATCACCATAATTGGTCGAAAAAAATTGTAATCTTTCCTTGTGTTTGTAAACATATTTTAACCTTTCAATATTAGACCTTGGGTTGAATAGGGCTCTTGCTTCATATAGCTTCAAATTTACTTGGGCCATTTATATCTCTACAATTTTGGATGTCTGACTCATCAAACAAGAAAATTTATTTATAATGATAGGGAATGAAGGTCCCTTCACCTTTCTCTCATAACATATCTTGTGAACTTCTATCAATTGTTTGCACAATTCTAATAAGACTAATTTAACATTAACATATCTGCCAAAATTAAACATATCATATCCGGATAGTTTAAAACAAAAATGGTTAAATTAAATGATCCAATAAAAACATTTAACTCAATAATTCCTAGAATAATTTTGGCAGCATGATGAGGCATTAAGGAATAAAATAGGATAACTCCTATAGTGATTTCAGTAGCACAACGCCACCTCATCAACTATAGGAGGTTGAAAAAATTAAATTAAAATAAAATCCCTATTCTAACCCCTTTCAACATTAAATAATTTAAATGCATAAATTCACAAATTTACCCTCCCAAACATTTTGAAATAAACTTATTAAGTCAATCTATTCTTAACTCTATAGTTTGAAAATACAATTAATTTAAAAGGCCCACAACATAGCCAACTAAAGAATTAAAGGCACAAACCAATACCCATTTACCTAAAATAAATGAATAAATTTCCCACACCTACACTAAAGGACAAAATAGCCTACCACATACTAAGTGGGGTTTGCATAACAAAACAAGTCTAATTAAGTGTAAACACCTTCCAAAATTTTAGGGCACCAAACCCTAGGGGATCTTTATAAAAGCACACAAGCTTCTCATTTGTTCTCATAACAAGTCGATGTTTTCTAGTTGGTTGTGCAGGTTCTTAAGAAGGGCAAGTGGAATGGAAGGTACCTCCCCAAGTGGGAGGTATCTTCCCAAGCAAGAAGAGTTTATAATTTACTAATGGTTTTCTAACATGTATTTTATTTTGCTATAGGTTACACTATTTATTTTCTAACGTGTATTTTATTTTGGTTTACTAAGATCTCCTCTCTTATCTTTTCTTTTGCCTTTCTAAGCTCATGTACAACATTCCATGTTTCTCTATTTCTTATTGTTTAAAACTAACTTCTATATGTTTCAAGGTTTTCTATGTTTATTTATTTTTTTCCATTTCAATAAAAACAACACTCTGGTTATCTCTTCTTTGTAAAAAGAAAAACATGGGATAAAAGTTTTACATAGAGAAAATAGTTCTACCACTAACTATATATATATATATGTTAAAGATTTAACTTGTGTAATATTGAAACACAGAGAATAAATAATATATAAAAAGTAGGGCCGAACATAATAGAAATTTCACAGTGTAAATCAAGCATAGCAGTGTTGCTATGGATCGTACGTTAGGTTCCAAAGGCCAACGGCCTGAGCACAACAAACACAAGTTTAAAAAGAAGAATAGGGGGGTGCGGGGGCATCGCCACCTCTCCGCAGAGTTTTAAACTCTACAGAGGGGGGACGGAGTCCCCGAACCCCCTTCCCTCTCTGCATCACCAGCACGGGGCCACAGGGGTTTGCCCCTGCGGTCCGCTCTGAGATTTTTTTTTGTTTAAACTTTAGCCTAACACATACATAGATGCAAAAGCCATTCCATGAAGTGCTAAGAATTTATTTTTAAAAGAAAACTTTCATTCGATTACTCATGATTTACATTACAAGCAACTCTATATGTATTACCATATATATAACATAAATTTCTAGTAAACAATAACCCCTCTGTCTTAACAAAACACAGAGAGTTAACTAAAAGAAACAACCTAATTTTTTTATAAAAAGGCATTCATATAAATATATATTTATAGATTTAAAAACACACACACATATGTATGTATGTATATATGTCTGTATGTATAAATATATATCTCTATAAGCTATTCTACACAATATTTTCTTTCCAAAATTAAAATACAATAGATTAGTTTAATGATAAGAGTAAAAGAATATTTACAAGAACCATAGTAATATCTAAATACCCATGCAACTATATTTACTCTTTTCTTAAGCAACTAAGAGCATGATTTCTTTTCACATAAACACTATAGAGTACATGTTTCTTTACCCAATCTTTCCACATAAAGCATTATAACACAACAAAAAAGAGCAAGGGAAGAGAGAGATAACCATGTATTTCAACAATGAATATGGATAACCATAAACCTCTTTAATTAACATATTACAAAGTTTGTAAAAGGTAAGGCTACAACACTTAAGATTTTCACTTCCAAATGGTAGAGTAAACTTAATAGAAGTCCTAATTATGAGCTAGGTATCTCAATGCCTTCACTTTATAACAATGATTAGAATCACTAAGTTTGCTCCACCAAAACCATCTTCTCCAAAGCCACCATAGGAACCTACAAGACATACAAACAAGGTAGCCATACCCATGGAAAGCTCACCTCCCAACGTAGGCCTAAAATAGGCCACCCCAAGCTAGGAAGCCTTCCAACAACCAAGTTTCACACCACAACATAAGCAACCATGCATATCAAACACCACAACACCCAACCCAAGGCTTAACACAAAACTAACCCATCTTAGAAATGCATTTTAAAGGGTGAGAGAGTGGACTCACTCTACTCAAGGAGACCCACACTCTTATTACACAAAATATCTCATTATTCACTTGGCCTCTTGCCATACTCCTCATTTCACAAAAAAAGGCACTCATGCCATAAACCAATCTCCTCAAAACTCCAAATAAAGGCCCATGGCCGCAAATCAATACCAAAACAAAGAGGAGAAATCAAGGAGGTTCACATCCTCTCTTACCCAATACAAAGGTGAGCTCTCACAAGGAGAGCTCACCCAAACAACCCATAAAACCCACAACACATAAAAACCAAAATAACATAAGCATAAAACATGCATAAACACATTGTATAAGTAAAACAAATAAGCAAAAGGCTTGAATCCTTGAGAAATACCTCTCAATCTTCAAGGATGGAGTGTGTTTGGTGAAGATCTTCCACAAGTTCTCCCAAAATCTCCAAGTCCTTCACTCTCCCAACACAAGTCCAAAAATTTCCAAAAGAAATGAAAAGAAGAACCCTCCTCTCATAAAAATGAGAGAGATATAAAGACAAGCCTCTCAAACCCTAATGGATGAGAAGGTGAAACTTGTCACCCTCTCCTCCATCCACATAACCCTCCTCACAACCCCACAAGAATGTGGAGGTGACACTTGTCACCTCCCCATTCCACAAAACTACACATTCTCCCACAAGTGCTCTCACACATGTGTGAGAGCATAGAGAGATGTGAGCACACAAAGGAAGCTTCCTATGAATGAGGAGGTGACACTGTCACCTTCTCATTCATCTAAGCTACACTCTTCCCCACAAGTACTCTCACACATGTGTGAGAGCATTGGGAAGAGGTTCACACAAGTGAGAAGCTTTTAAAGCATGAGAAGCAAGGGTATCCTTACCCAAGTGGGTGAGATTGGGGTTAAGTGAGATTGTGACCTTCCAACCACCCCTCACACTTCCCAAACTCGTCACTTGACCTCAGGATCAAGTTTGGGTGACCATACAAGGTCCAAATCAAGTTTAAACATGCTAGGAATGGTCCTAGACCCTAGGGGTATGACCTAGGGTCAATATTTGACCATTAGCAACACATATGAACACATAAAATCACTTAAAAGTGGCTTCAAACATTTAGCACTTAAAATTTGTGCAAACTCAACATTACACTTTTTACAACACATCCAAAGTGAATTGAAGATATTTAAACCTTACAAAATGTCAGAAATCAAATACAACAAGATCCACATTCTCAAACAAATGTGACCTTAGTCCTACTTAGGACTACGTCAGCTGAACAAGGAATAACATATGGTTGTTGTCTGACCTACAATTTTCCATGGGTATGGAAAGTAATTTGCACACTTCCACAAACCCATTAATAGCACATGATAAAATAGCCAAAGCAAATGAACAACATGCATCACACACACATGTTTGCAATATCACATACAACATCAAACTAATCACAAGATAATATAATGTCTCTCAAATGATCCATTACTCACAAGTATAATCAAGATCACACAAGGTAAGAGATAACATCAGTCTCAACATCTATGCACATATCAATAGCATCAAATGACATCATAGCATCTAACATCATATCATCAAAAGGAAATCTAACATGCCATCTAACCATCCATAAAGCATAAACCATCTATCTAACCAAGTATAAGATAAGGTAATAAGGTCCAAGTGTGGGATCAACAGTCCCAAAAATCCACAAGACCATCATAAATCCATCAAAAGAGTACTATAAGAAAAATAATATAGGTGAGGTAAAAGTAGGCCTCACATCCTCCCCCCTAAGACTATACTTCCTCCTGGAAGTTAGCAAAGAGGTGGGGATAGAGTGTCTTCAAACTAGCTGTGTCCTCCCATGTAGTCGAGACCTCATCATAATGATCCCACTAAACTCTGACCTGGTCTAGTTCTTGGCCTTGAAGGCCTAGCGTCCTATGAGCCAAGATGTGAATTGGCTCCAAAGCCAGCTGCCCGTCTGACTCACCTATAAGGCATCCCAGTCCAAAACACAAGTCATGTCAGATATATAATGTCTCAGTATGGAAATATGAAACACATCGTCAATGTGTGACAAACTAGGTGGCAGGGCAAGATGGTAAGCTACAGGTGCTATCCTCTCCAAGATCTCAAAAGGTCCAATAAAATGAGGTGCAAGCTTAGAGCCCTTTCCATAACAGATTGGACTCTTATGCAGCCGCACTCTCAAGAACACCTTATCGCCCACAGAGAAGCTCCGATCCAATCTCTTGGCATTGGCATACTTCTTCTGGCAATCCTGTGCCTCTTGCAATCTCTTCCTGATCAAAGTGACTTGCTGCTCCATATCCTGTACCAACTCTAGTCCAATAGCCACTCTGTCCTCTATACGGTCCCAACTCAAGGGACTCCTACATGGCCTACCATACAAGGCCTGATAGGGAGGCATACCTAACGAGCTGTAATGCCCATTATTGTAGGCAAACTCAACCAGATAAAGCTAGTCCTCCCATCTAGACTAGTGATCCATAACATACATGAGAAGCATGTCCTCTAACACCTGGTTCACCCTCTTAGTCTGCCATCTGTCTTAGGGTGATAAGCTGAACTAAAGTTGAGCTGAGTGCACAATGCCTGCTACAATGCTCTCCAAAATGCTAATGTGAACATTGAATCTATGTTAGATATGATGCGACAATGCCCCCATGAAGTCTCACTATGTTGTCCAAGAAAACCCTCACCACTGTTGGTGCATTGTATGTCATGCATATAGTTGAAAAGTGGGATACCTTGGTCAACTTGTCAATTGTCACCATGATGGCATCCTGGCGGCGAGATAACAAAGGTAGACCAACAATGAAATCCATGGAAATGGTATCCCATTTCCACTCCGGTATCTCGTGAGGGTAAAGTAAACCTATTGGATGCTGATGCTCAGCCTTCACCCTCTGGCACACAAGGAAATGAGCAACAAACTCTGCAATATCATGCCTCATACCTGCCCAATGGTACAACTGCCTCAAATCCGCATGCATCTTCTTCACCCCAAGATGTGCTACATATGGTGCTTGGTGAGCCTCTAATAGAACCAATAATCTAAGATCACCTACAAGGGGAACATAGATGCACTGATGATGACATAGAAGACCATATGCCTCAAGAGAGTACCCTGAAAACTTGCCCTTAAGGGCCCTCTGTGACTACAACTCCTGTTGAACATCTAGAAACCACTCATCCTTTGGTAAGTGCTGCAAGATGCATCCTCTCAAGTTAACACTCAAGGTCAAGGTCAGGACCTGGTGGCACCTCCAACTCAAGGCATTGGCAACCATGTTCTCCTTCCCTTTGATGTAATGTACATCAAAGTCATACTCACAAAGAAACTCCATCCAATAGGAATTTAGATTTGGCTGCGTGAAGATATACTGTAGACTATGATGGTTTGAGTGTAACTTGAAATGACGCCCTAAGAGGAAGTGTCTCCATCAAACAAGAGCATGAATTACCATTGCTAACTCCAAATCATGTGTTGGGTAGTTCATCTCATGTGACTTGAGCTTTCATGACTCATACGCAATTGCTTGAGCATACTGCATCAACACTGCTCCTAATCCCTCTAATGATGCATCTGTGCAAACCATGAAGTCTGCTACTGGATCAAGTTTGGGTGACCATACAAGGTCCAAATCAAGTTTAAACATGCTAGGAATGGTGCTAGACCCTAGGGGTATGACCTAGGGTCAATATTTGACCATTAGCAACACATATGAACACATAAAATCACTTAAAAGTGGCTTCAAACATTTAGCACTTAAAATTTGTGCAAACTCAACATTACACTTTTTACAACACATCCAAAGATAAATTGAAGATATTTAAACCTTACAAAATGTTATAAATCAAATACAACAAGATCCACATTCTCAAACAAATGTGACCTTAGTCCTACTTAGGATTACGTTAGCTGAACAAGGAATAACATATGGTTGTTGTCTGACCTACAATTTTCCATGGGTATGGAAAGTAATTTGCACACTTCCACAAACCCATTAATAGCACATGATAAAATAGCCGAAGCAAATGAACAACATGCATCACACACACATGATTGCAATATCACATACAACATCAAACTAATCACAAGATAATATAATGTCTCTCAAATGATCCATTACTCACAAGTATAATCAGGATCACACAAGGTAAGAGATAACATCAGTCTCAACATCTATGCACATATCAATAGCATCAAATGACATCATAACATCTAACATCATATCATCAAAATGGAAATCTAACATGCCATCTAACCATCCATAAAGCATAAACCATCTATCTAACCAAGTATAAGATAAGGTAATAAGGTCCAAGTGTGGGATCGACAGTCCCAAAAATCCACAAGACCATCATAAATCCATCAAAAGAGTACTATAAGAAAAATAATATAGGTGAGGTAAAAGTAGGCCTCACATCCTCCCCCCCTAAGACTATACTTCCTCCTAGAAGTTAGCAAAGAGGTGGGGATAGAGTGTCTTCAAACTAGTTGCGTCCTCCCATGTAGTTGAGACCTCATCATAACAATCCCACTAAACTCTAACCCGGTCCAGTTCTTGGCCTTGAAGGCCCAGAGTCCTATGAGCCAAGATGTGAATTGGCTCCAAAGCCAGCTACCCGTCTGACTCTACCTATAAGGCATCCCAGTCCAAAACATGAGTCATGTTAGATATATAATGTCTTAGTATAGAAATATGAAACACATCGTCAATGTGTGACAAACTAGGTGGCAAGGCAAGATGGTAAGCTATGGGTCCTATCCACTCCAAGATCTCAAAAGGTCCAATAAAATGAGGTGCAAGCTTAGAGCCCTTTCCATAACAGATTGGACTCTTATGCGGCTGCACTCTCAAGAACACCTTGTCGCCCATAGAGAAGCTCCGATCCAATCTCTTGGCATTGGCATACTTCTTCTGGCAATCCTGTGCCTCCTGTAATCTCTTCCTGATCAAACTAACTTGCTACTCCATATCCTGTACCAACTCTGGTCCAATAGCCACTATATCCTCTATACGGTCCCAACTCAAGGGACTCCTACATGGCCTACCATACAAGGCCTGATAGGGAGGCATACCTAACGAGCTGTGATGCTCATTATTGTAGGCAAACTCAACCAGATAAAACTAGTCCTCCCATCTAGACTAGTGATCCATAACATACATGAGAAGCATGTCCTCTAACACCTGGTTCACCCTCTTAGTCTGCCATCTATCTTAGGGTGATAAGCTAAACTAAAGTTGAGCTGAGTGCATAATGCCTGCTACAATGCTCTCCAAAATGTTGATGTGAACATTTAATCTATGTTTGATATGATGCGACGATGCACCCCATGAAGTCTCACTATGTTGTCCAAGAAAACCCTCACCACTATTGGTGCATTGTATGTCATGCATACAATTGAAAAGTGGGATACCTTGGTCAACTTGTCAATTTTCACCATGATGGCATCATGGCAGCGAGCTGACAAAGGTAGACCAACAATGAAATCCATGGAAATGGTATCCCATTTCCACTCCGGTATCTCGTGAGGGTAAAGTAAACCTATTAGATGCTGATGCTCAGCCTTCACCCTCTAGCACTCAAGGAAACGAGCAACAAACTCTGCAATATCATGCCTCATACCTGCCCAATGGTACAACTGCCTCAAATTAGCATGCATCTTCTTCACCCCAAGATGTGCTACATATGGTGCCCGGTGAGCCTCTGATAGAACCAATAATCTAAGATCACCTACAAGGGGAACATAGATGCACTAATGATGACGTAGAAGACCATATCCCTCAAGAGAATACCCTGAAAACTTGCCCTTAAGGGCCCTCTATGACTACAACTCCTGTTGAACCTCTAGAAACCACTCATCCTCTGGTAAGTGCTGCAAGATGCATCGTCTCAAGTTAACACTCAAGGTCAAGGTCAGGATCTGGTGGCACCTCCAACTCAAGGCATCGACAACCATGTTCTCCTTCCCTTTGATGTAATGTACATCAAAGTCATACTCACAAAGAAACTCCATCCAACAGGCATTTAGATTTGGCTGCGTGAAGATATACTATAGACTATGATGGTCCGAGTGTAACTCAAAACGACGTCCTAAGACGAAGTGTCTCCATCAAACAAGAGCATGAATTACCATTGCTAACTCCAAATCATGTGTTAGGTAGTTCAGCTCATGTGACTTGAGCTTTCATGACTCATACACGATCGCTCGAGCATACTACATCAACACTGCTCCTAATCCCTCTAATGATGAATTTGTGCAAACCATGAAGTCTGCCACTAGATCAAGTACTACTAAGATAAGAGCACTAGTGAGATGCTCCTTGAGGACACCAAAGGCCCTCTCACACTGCTCTGTCCACAAAAAACTCTTCCCTTTCCACTGAATGGAAGTGATGGGGTGTGCTATCCTGGAAAAGCCCTCAACAAATATGTGGTAATAACCCACTAGCCCCATGAAGTTCCGAACCTCTGTGACACTAGTAGGTGCTGGCAAATCCCTGATAGCTCTAATCTTCAATGGATATATTGAGATACCATCACCAAATAGAATGTACCCCAAATACTGAACCTCTGATCTAAAGAAGGCACCCTTTGACAGGTTGCCATATAGTTGTTGCTCTCTCAAACACTATAGTACCTAACGTAAGTGCTCCTCATGCTCCTCAGTCTGTGAGTAAATCAAAATGTCATCAAGGAATATAATCAGGAACCGATCAAGGAATGTACAAAACACCCCATTCATGAGACTCATGAAAACTGTAGGGGCGTTCGTCAATCTGATGCAGAGGCAAATAGGATGGGAGAAGATAGGCAAACAAGACCATGTTCTCTTACACCTACAAGCCCAAAAACGAAGATCTTTACACAAAAGTGGGAACAACAGAAAGAAAATTCAATATCATCATGTAAATGTTGGTTTGGGATGTCAGGGGACCCATTCCATCCATTGGCCAAGGTAGATTGGACTTTGGGTTGGTACTTCCTTCACAAACCCTCCAAAATGGCTTGTAGCCCTTCAAAAAGACAACAGACCTAATAACTTTTGACTCTGACCTCCAAACCTAGATCTCAGACAATAATTAGATACCCATTATTGAGTACTAAAATATACTAAACATACAAAATAGGTTCTTTTGGAACAGATGTCTCAAAAATGGACTGTACCTGTTGTTCCTAGGCCTAATTAGGACAACAAATGAAGTATTTTTGGCATAAATTTCACAAAATGACTCAAACCCATGAACTAAAACCTGTTTTGAGTACTCATTATCCCCTTACATAACATATATTTCATGCAGGTATTATTTTTTTGTAACAAAAGCCTCAAAAATGGACTGTTCTTACTGAAATTAGGCCTAATTAGGCCTCTTTTACAAAGGAGGTGCCTCAAAATCACAAAGTTTTCACCCAAACTCAATGGACAGTCTTCATTTATGTATCCAAACATAAAAATCCACCATTAGTTTGGTTTGGAATTTCTCTTATCTCATAAAACTCAAGCATGCAACTTACAAACCCTCATTTCTCCTAAAAAATAGGAAATAACAGCACTAAAGGCATTCAAAACATCATGAAAACTCATTTGTTTGCTTCACCATTGAATAAATAAGTTGAAGGACTTAAAAATCTATTATTCCACTGATTTATGTAATTTTCCCATGGTCATATCACTTAGAAACATGAAATTTCTCTCTAAAACTGTCAAACCCTAGGTAACTGGACTGTCATTGGAAAAGTGAGCATAAAATCCGCATACATTCATGTAAAGCCACAAAATTACATGCAAATGAAATGTGAATCAGTAACCTATCCAAATATGTATGGTTCAGAGTACTACAGTGTCGTACCAGGCCGTACAGATGTAAAGAACAGCAAAAAAAGTAAAACTGTAAGAAAATAGAGCTAGCACAGCAAAATTTGGTCATTTTATGTTATTTCTTTCATCTCCAAACCTCAACTCCTCATCTACCACCTCTATATCCTGTCAAAAAACATGTTTACATTATATAACCACATCCCACTCCTTCATCACCGAGGAAAACTCAAAAAGAAAGTCTGAAAATAGTCATTCCACTGACGCTGCCTAAATTAGAATGTTCTAAACTTAAGTAAAATATTAAAGACCCTAGTCCTATAATTACCCCCACTACAAAAATGCCTCAACTAGGCTTTATTACATTAATAAATGATCTTATAAGACCTTATTTTAAGCCAAAACTAAAACTAAAGCCTAGACCTTAATAATTTATAACCCTTAACAAAAGGTGCTCCTGCACCATACACCCCAATTTTTAAGTTTTCCAAGTCTCTTGGAAAAGATGCTACAACTTGGCCTCCTTTGTACTCTTTATACCTCTATCCTTCATGTCTGTCTTCAACTAGTTCATTGTGTTCTTGATCATTCTTGGTCTTGTCTTCATTTGTTCTTTGCTCCAGCTGTCCTTCTTGTACTGTGGTGTGCCTTTCCATTCTTTCACCATCAAATTTTGATGTCACCTCACCATATACATTTGTACTCACATTTTTACCAGCTCCCATTACTTGCTTCACATTCCTCTTCAAGCTTTCATCAACTACCATCACTTCCCTCTTCTCTTCTTATTTAGACCATTGTCCAATGCTCATGCTATTTGCATATTTGTCACTGTCAACTGTCCTTTCTTCTCTGCCAGTCTCCTTAACATTTGTAGCAATGTATTTGGTGGTCTTTGTCAGATCTGCACCTACCTTTTCCACTGTCCAACCAGCATCCCAATCCACTGTCCTTCTATCCTCATGATTCACTATCCTCTCTTTCACTGCCCTACAAGTTTCAACTTCACTAGGTTGCCTTACCACAGGACACATGACTGTCCCTATCAATATGCATTCTTGTACTTCAAACTTGCTCTCCTCTTTCCATACAAAAACATTCTTCTTCATCTATGTCTGCACATTGTGTTTTTCCTTCTTATTTGCTGTCCCAACAGCATCAAACTGTGACTTGGCTGTAAATTTCACACTCTCACCTTCCTCATTGCTCACATATTCTTTTCTCCCTATCATGATGATCTCACCTTGCTCTCTTACCTCTTCAACCAATGGAGTTAGAATGAATGATCTCCCATCCTTTTCAATGTTATATGTATTTTGTCTCCCATTATACATTGCTGACCTATCAAACTGCCAAGGCCTTCCAAGTAAAACATGGCAACAACTCATGGGTAGAATATCACAAACAACTTTATCTCTATATTGACCAATTTGAAATTCAACAGTAGCTTGTTCACTCACCAAAATGGTTTGGTTTTCACTAACCCAAGACACTTGATAAGGTTTTTCTATAGGAACTCTTTGCAAGTTCAATTTGTCCACCATATCACTAGATATCATATTATCAGTGCATCCAGAATCATCTACTACTTTGCATACCTTATTTTTGCATCTGCAGGCTGTCCTAAACAAGGCTCTTCTTTGAATTAGCTCTTTCTCCTTGGATGTCTTCAAGAGTTGTCTTCTCACCATCAATGATTCACCTACCTCTGGTGCAGCATGGACACTTTCTCTTTCATCTTCTTGTACAATTTGGACTCTCTTTTCACCTCTTCTTTCACCTCCACTTGAAGTAGTACCAATCTTGTCAAGGCACTTATAGGCTGGATGACCAAACTCACCACAGTGATAGCACTTTCCAGTAAACACATTTGAACCTCTTCCTTGATCTGCATATTTGCCCCTAAAACTTGTTCTTCCACCTCTCCATCCTCCTCTAAACTCAGGTGCTTGTTCTTTACTCTTATCAGCATCTTCAAAATCTTCTTTGGATTGTCTTGGTGTTGAAAATGTACCTCTGCCCCTAGAAGTACTGCCTCTTCCTCTTGTTGCCTTCTCTTGTCTCCTCTTGAGTTTTTCTTCTACTCTTATTACCATTTGAAAATATTGTTCCACTGTTTTTGGTGCCAACAAACTAATTTCATCTTGAATGTTATACCTTAGGCCATTGAGATATCTAGCCACTCTTTCTTCCTCATCCTCCTCATGCTTTGTCCTTATACTTAACCTATAAAACTCCTCAGTGTATGCTTGCACATCTAAGTCCTTTTGCCTAAGATTTTGTAATCTTTTTAGTAATTGAACATTATAGTCACCAGGAAGGAACTTACCTTTCAATTTTGCCTTCATTTTCTCCCAAGAAGTGATCTTGTTCTTCCCTTATTTCTATCTTTCCTCTTGCACAAAGTTCCACCACAGCAAAGCATGTCCTTTCGGTTTGGTTTTAGCCTTCCTCACCTTGTGATCTTCATCTACCTCTTCACTTTCAAAGTAATTTTCCATGGCTCCTATCCAGTCTAAGAGCTCTTCACCATCTAGTTTGCCTCCATACATTGGCAAATCCATTTTGCTATGCCCATCACCTTTCACAGTTTTCAGGAACTTTACCATCCTCACATCCTCTAGATCCAACTCTTATTCTTCACTAGAAGTTTCTTCTTCTTCTTCAGACTCACTTTCACTCATGGTGCCTCCAGCTTTAGACTTCAATGCAGCAATCTCCTTCTTCAAGGCTTCTAGCTCTCTAGCCTGCTGATCAATCTTCCTTGCAACTGAACTTCCTTTAGGAGGCATCTTGAATTCTCAGATTCCACTTTGCTCAAACTCCAACATTCAACTCTCAAGAGACCTACTTCCTATGCTCTGATACCACTTGATGCAGAGGCAAATAGGATGGGAGAAGATAGGCAAACAAGACTAGGTTCTCTTACACCTACAAGCCCAAAAACGAAGATCTTTAGACAAAAGTGGGAACAGCAGAAAGAAACTTCAATATCATCATGTAAATGTTGGTTTGGGATGTCAGGGGACCCATTCCATCCATTGGCCAAGCTAGATTAGACTTTGGGTTGGTACTTCCTTCACAAACCCTCCAAAATGGCTTGTAGCCCTTCAAAAAGACAACAGACCTAATAACTTTTGACTCCAACCTCCAAACCCAGATCTCAGACAATAATTAGATACCCATTATTGAGTACTAAAACATAATAAATATGAAAAATAGGTTCTTTTGGAACAGATGTCTCAAAAATGGACTGTACCTGTTGTTCCTAGGCCTAATTAGGACAGCAAATGAAGTATTTTTGGCATAACTTTCACAAAATGACTCAAACCCATGAACTAAAACCTATTTTGAGTACCTATTATCCCCTTACATAACATATCTTTCATGCAGGTATTATTGGTTTGTAACAAAAGCCTCAAAAATGGACTGTTCTTACTGAAATTAGGCCTAATTAGGCCTCTTTTACAAAGGAGGTGCCTCAAAATCACAAAGTTTTCACCCAAACTCAATGGACAATCTTCATTTATGTATCCAAACATCAGAATCCACCATTAATTTGGTTTGGAACTTCGCTTATCTCATAAAACTTAAGCATGCAACTTACAAACCCTCATTTCTCCTAAAAAATAGGAAATAACAGCACTAAAGGCGTTCAAAACATCATGAAAACTCATTTGTTTGCTTCACCATTGAAGAAATAAGTTGAAAGACATAAAAATCTATTATTCCACTGATTTGTGTAATTTTCCCATGGTCGCATCACTTAGAAACATGAAATTTCTCTCTAAAACTGTTAAACCCTAGGTCACTGGACTGTCATTGGAAAAGTGAGCATAAAATCCGCATACATTCATGTAAAGCCACAAAATTACATGCAAATGAAAGGTGACTCAGTAACCTATCTAAATATGTACAGTTTAGAGTGCTACAATGCCATACCAGGCCATACAGATGTAAAGAACAACAAAAAATTAGTAAAACTGTAAGAAAACAGAGCTAGCACAACAAAATTTGGTCATTTTATGTTATTTCTTTCATCTCCAAACCTCAACTCCTCATCTACCGCCTCTCTATCCTATCAAAAAGCATGTTTACATTATATAACCACATCCCACTCCTTCATCACCGAGGAAAACTCAAAAAAAAGTCTGAAAATAGTCATTCCACTAAGGCTGCCTAAATTAGAATGTTCTAAACTTAAGTAAAATATTAAAGACCCTAGTCCTATAATTACCCCCACTACAAAAATGCCTCAACTAGGCTTTATTACAATAATAAATGATATTATAAGACCTTATTTTAAGCCAAAACTAAAACTAAAGCCTAGACCTTAATAATTTATAACCCTTAACAAAAGGTGCTCCTGCACCACAATCCGAAGGGCACCACAGTGAACTCATAGTGACCATAACGAGTTCAAAATCTGGTCTTATGGATATCCGCCTCTATGATGTGTAACTGATGGTATATGGACTTTAGGTCAATCTTAGAGAACACCCTAGCTCCCTGCATCTGGTCAAACAAGTCGTCAATCCTAGGCAAGGGATAATGGTTCTTCACCGTCACCTTATTCAACTGCCTATAATCCATACAAAGTTGAAGAGACCCATCCTTCTTCTTCACAAAGATGATTGGTGTGCCTCATGGAGAGACACTAGGTTGGATGTGCCCCTTCGCTAGCAACTCCTCTAGCTGAAGCTGGAGCTGCGTGAGCTCATGTGTGGTCATCCTGTAAGGTGCACGAGACACTGGCTCGGCACCTGGTACAAGGTCCATATGAAAGTCAACCTCTATGCGAGGTGGCATCCCTGGAAGCTCAGGAGGAAAGACATTTGCAAACTCCCTAAGGATGGGGTGATCATCAAGCGTAGCCTCTGACTCATCCTCTGATCTGTCACTGACTGTGATCGCGAACATTTGACAACCCTTATGCATACAGTGCTTAAGTTGTTAGCAGATATCATGCGAACTGCTATCGGCTTCTAAATGCCCACTACCTCTGCTTTTGTGCCATGATCATCAAGGCAACCTATCACCTTTTGGCGACAATCTAGCTTGGCCCTATGGGCCGCTAGCTAATCCATGCCTAACACCACATCATAAGACCCTAAGGGTATGACCCTAAGGTCAACAACGGTCATGAAGGCACCAAGTGCTATCTCACAATCTCTGACCACCGAATCTATGGCCATCTTGGCCCCTGTAGCTAACTCAACCTCCCACTTAACATCCTGCCTAAAGGCCACCAGCCTACAATGCTGCACTAACGATGGAGAAATAAAGGAGTCTGTGGCTCCTGAGTCAAACAAAATAGTAATGGGTAAATCCCCAATAGTACCTAGAGACTCTATCACGGAGGCCTGAAAGTCAGCCTAGCAGTTATCAACTACTGCAAAGAGTCAGTGAGATCATCCCATATATCCAATTGTAGCCTCAGAATCACTAGCGTGCTATCCTCCAGCTGTGAAACCCTGTGGGCACTCCCTAGCCAAGTGTCTAGTGCCACCACAAACATAACAAGGTCCACATGTCTGAACCTAAGCTGACTAAGTCCAACTGGACTATTGTGCTCTAGGTCGTATTGTACTACCTTGTGACCCTCTAAAGGACTGTTGTGACCTAGTTGTTCCTATGGCTGGTGTCTGCTGATGCTAGTCTCTCCATAGACCCTGTGACTACCAACCTTGGTTAGGACCACCCTGTGTCCTCTGCTGTGGTCGTGACCTCTGCTGATACTACTACTGCTGCTGTGGAGGTCTAGGTGGTAATGAGGAATATCTAAAACTACCCCTCTGAGGTGGCTGAGGTCTATAAAAACCCTGATCCTGCTGATGGCTACAGTCCAAAAATTGCGGACGTGACCCCTGGCCCTGTCCATGCACCTCCTCAGTGATGAGCGCCTTCTCGGCGGCCTTGCTCATAGTTCGTGGGTCCACCATGCGAACTAGTCTTGCTATGTGAGGATTCAATCCTCTGATGAAACAACTTACAAGCAGCTTCTTGTCCTGAAGATACTTGGCATAACGGGATAATTCCACAAATTTGCACTCATACTGTGCAACTGTGGAACCTCTCTGCTACAAATTGTTAAACTCATCAATGCAACATTGTCTATAATTCTCTCATAGGTAACACACATTATAGCGCTCTAGGAAAGTGTCCCATGAAAGAGTGTCTAAATAAAGATGATGTTTGTGCTCCTCCGTGCACCACCATGTCACTGCTGCATCTCACAAAAGATGCACTGCTACTCATGCCTTTGTGTTGCTCCCATAGGGGTGCAATGCAAAGCACTAGTCAAGGCTGATAGGCCAAGCCTCAGCCTTAGCTCCCTCTGACATACCCATGAAAGTAGGTGGATTAAGCCTAAGCAAATCTCGGATAGGGTCTCCGCAGTCTCGGTGACCTCGAATGGGTGCATCCACCTCGTCTCGTGGTCCATAAATAAAAGGATTAGGTGGAATATGCTCCACCCCAACACCCACCTCATGTTCCTCGTGGCATGGTGGACTCCTGCTATACTCCTGATGAGCTGATGCGTCGTCCTCAGCTGTAGTGTCTGGAATATCCACATGTCGCTCATCTACAACCAGAGGGAACCGTGCTAACATTGCTAGTAGGACCTGAAGTATCTGGGGACCTAAGTTAGGTGTAGGTGGTGGCTCCTGATTTGGGTTCTCAGGTGGTGGAATAGCTCTCGAGCCAGCTCCTCTAGACCCACTGGCGCGTGGGTGCCCTCTCTTGGATCTAGGTGGCATCCTACAAACCCCCTCGTGTGCAACATGTGTGCTTGGTGACACAGGCACACAACATAGTTGTCTCAACAAATGATGTCATGTGCATCACCTGAAGGCGGGGAAGGTCAATCACATCAGGATGAGATGACGTACACTTCGCCATCCCTATGAAATGTAAGCCACTGAAGGGGTTGTATGTTACATGAAGCGACATGGAGAGAGTTAGATTCCTTTTGGATTCTAGCCCTGGGTTTTCCTAAAAAGAAGTGAGTCAATATGATAAAAATCGAAAACTATCCCTAGGTCCAATAACGACCTAAGTATCTAAACATTGAAATAAGATTAATATAAATTCCTAACTTAACATTAATCTACCATTTAAAACAAAAAGGATTAAATTAAACGATCCAATAAAAGCATTTAACTCAATAATTCCTAGAATAATTTCGGTAGCATAATGGGGCATTAAGGAATAATATAGGATAACTCCTATAGTGATTTCGGCAGCATAAGGCCACCTCATCAACTATAGGAAGTTGCAAAAATTAAATTAAAATAAAATCCCTGATTCAGTGATGGAGTGGATAGACTCCTTGAATAACTTCTTTGAGACCGAGGAGATACCAGACCACCAAAGGGTGAAGATGGCCCAATCCAAAATGAAAGGGGTTGCACTAACTTGGTGGACTTTCATCCAAGATGACAGGGTGAAAGAAGGAAAGAATAGAGTTGCTACTTGGAAGAAGATGGTGGCTTTAGTGAAGGAAGCCTATGTTCCGTTGGATTACAACATCCAACTACATAAGAGGAGACAAAACTTGAAGCAGAAGGAGTTAGATGTCAGTTCATACACAGAAGAGTTCATGAAACTATGTGTCAAGACAAAGGTAAAGGAGAGTGAGGAAGAGAAGGTGGCAAGGTACCTCAATGGATTAAGGTTTAACATCCAAGAAGACTTAAATCTGCATAACCCAGAGACAGTCCAAAAGTGCTACGAATTGGCAGTCAAAGTAGAAGAGAAATTAAAGAGAAGACAAGAGACAACAAAGAGGGGGAAGAAGTCCTTTTAGAGGCAGAGGAAATGGATTTGGACACCAAGGTGAATCCAATCAAGAGAGCAGCAAAGGAGACAACAGTCAAACTCAAGGGGGAAGTTACAATCAAAGAGGAAACTTTAGGGGCAAAAGACCACCATTTAGAGGGAGATCTCAGGGTAGAGGACCTCTCAGATGTTACAATTGCATTCAAGAAGGCCACATAGCCAGCAGATGTCCAGAAAAGGCAACAAGTTCAATGGGAGAAAAAAGGATAAATCTGATCCAAGAATCTAATTGTCAAAGTGTGACAAGCTCAAGCACTTATCAAAGTGTGAATGCTCCTGACAGTTATGGATATCTTGAGAGTGGAGAAGCTTTAATGATTAGGAGAGCAATGACCACCATGAAGGTGCCTAACAAAGAACCCACACAAAGGAAGTCTCTCTTCAGAACTACTTGCAGGGCAGGAGGAAAGGTATGTAAAGTTCTTATTGACTCCGGATCCACTAAAAAATTTGTGTCTTTTGAAATGGTAGAAAAGCTTAAGCTTAGAAGACTGCCCCATCCTTGCCCATAAAAGGTCTCATGGCTCACCCAAGGTCAGAAAATAGTTGTGGAAGAACAGTCTTGGGTGGAGTTTCAAATTGGACCATACAAGGACAGATTATTGTTTGACATTGCCAAGATGGATGCTTGCCATCTCCTATTTGGAAGACCATGGAAATGTGACTTGAAAGCACACCATGATGGAGTTAGAAACACATATTCAATCACCAAGGATGGTAAGGTGATAGATTTGCTACCATTGATGGAGAATGAAGTGGAATCAAAGGGGAAAGAAGTCAAGGTGATGATGGTAGAAGGCAAACAATTCATGAAAGAGATAGTAGAAGAAGGTGTAGTTGCATATGCTCTAATTCCATGCCTAAAGGTGAACAAGGAGCAGCAACAGGAAGTCAAGGGAGAGAAGAGACAAAGGTTCATAGATCCTGCTGTCCAAGAGCTATTGGATAAGTATAAAGGTATCAACTCTGATGGAATGCCAAGGTCCCTACCACCTATAAGAGACATCAACCATTGCATAGATCTGATCCCAAGATCTACACTTCCAAACAAGGCAGCATACAAGCTTACCCCAGAGCTGAATGCAGAAGTAGCAAGGCAGATTGAGGAGTTGTTGGAGATAGGCCTAATTGGCAAGAGTTTAAGCCCATGTGCAGTACCGGCTGTCCTAGCACCAAAGAAGGAAGGAACTTGGAGACTTTGTACTGATTCAAGGGCTATCAACAAGATAACAGTCAAGTATAGGTTCCCAATCCCTAGGATAGAGGATTTGCTTGATTGCTTGGGGGGTGCTAAATATTTCACAAAAATAGATCTAAAGAGTGGCTATCATCAGATTAGGATTAGGCCAGGAGATGAATGGAAGACTACCTTTAAGATCAATGAGGGGTTGTATGAGTGGAAGGTCATGCCTTTTGGTTTGTCCAACGCCCCTAGTACCTTTATGAGATTGATGAATGAGGTCTTGAGGGAATTCATAGGCAAATTTGTCATAGTATATCTAGATGACATCCTGATTTTCAATAATACAAGGGAAGAGCACCTCAAACATATAGACTTGGTCCTCAAAAGGTTACATGAAGAGCTGCTAATGATCAACTTAGAGAAGTCTTTGTTCATGCAGGAGGAGATCATCTACTTGGGTTTTGTTATCTCACATGGCAAACTGAAAATGGATCAAGAGAAGGTAAGTGCCATATTGTCTTGGCCAACTCCTAAAACCATGAATGATGTTAGAAGTTTCCATGGGTTAGCAACCTTCTATAGGAAGTTTATAAAGGGGTTTAGTCATGTTTGTGCACCCATGCTTAACACCATAAAAGGAGGACAGAAGTGCAGATTCACTTGGACAAAGAAGGCAGATGATTCATTTGAAACAGTGAAGAAGAAGGTGGCAGAGAAGCCAGTCCTTGCACTTCCTGACTTCAACAAGATTTTCCAAGTAGAATGTGATGCGAGCCATATGGCAATTGGAGTAGTACTCAGTCAAGAAGGTAGGCCTATTGTATTTTTTAGTGAGAAACTAAATGATGCAAAGAAGAGATACTCATCCTATGACTTGGAGATGTATGCTCTAGTACAGTCGCTCAAAAAGTGGAGGCATTACTTGATGCCAAAAGAATTCATAGTGTTCACAGATAATCAGGCCCTTAGTTTCATAAACAGTCAAGAGAAGTTGAACCATAGGCACATGAAGTGGGTGGAGACCTTGCAAGCTTTCACCTTCACACTCAAGAACAAGAAAGGGGTCAAGAATAAGGTGGCAGATGCCTTGATTAGGAGGGCTCTAACCATGAATCAGATCCAATTGGAGAGTGTTGGCATTGACTCCTTGAAGGCCATGTATGATGCTGATGAGGACTTTGGAGAAATCTATAAGGTATGTACTTCCTTTGGTGACAAATATCATGTTGAGTTCTCTAAATTTCTGATCCAAGATGGATTACTTTTCAAGGGTGGACAGTTGTGTATTCCAAGGTGTTCTATGAAACTGAATATCATTAGGGAGAAACATTATGGGGCCATGGCAGGACATTCTAGTCTAGATAAGACTCTTGATCTTGTGAAGAGGCATTACTATTGGCCCAAGTTGCAGTCAGATGTTAGGAGATTTGTGGAGGCATGTGTGATATGTCAAAAGTCAAAAGGGAGATCCACTAATGCAGGTTTGTATCAGCCACTACCCATTCCTTCTAGGCCATGGGAGAGCATAAGCATGGACTTTGTGTTGGGTTTGCCTAGAACAAGGAAGGGATATGATAGTGTTTTTGTTGTAGTAGATAGATTTAGTAAAATGGCACACTTCTTGCCATGTAAAACCACTTGTGATGCCTCATATGTTGCAGATCTATTTTTCAAAGAGATAGTGAGGATACATGGCTTGCCATTGAGCATAGTGTCAAATAGAGATGTGAGATTTATTGGCTACTTTTGGAGGACTCTTTGGAAGAAGCTTGGCACCAATTTATCCTTCTCATCAGCCTACCATCCTCAAACAGATGGATAGACTGAAGTGGTTAACCGTTCATTGGGAAATTTGCTAAGGTGTTTGACACGGCAACATGGAGAGAAGTTGGATAACATCCTACCACAAGCAGAATTCTCCTATAATGACACCATCAATAGAAGTACATGGAAGTCACCTTTCCAAGTGATATATGGCATTCATCCAAGGGGTATTTTGGAGTTGAGAGATCTACCTACCAGAGAGTCTATTAGTGCAGATGGAGAAGCCTTTGCATCAGCCATCAAGGAGGTGCATGATCAAGTCAAGACCCAACTCCAACAGACTACATTGAAGTACAAAGCATATGCTGACAAGAAGAAGAGGGATGTACAATTTGATGTTGGAGATTTGGTGTGGGTTCATCTAAAGAAGGAGAGGCTCCCAAAAGGTAAACATACCAAGCTAATGCAAAGGAAGATTGGACCATGTCAGATTTTGAAGAAGTGTGGGCAGAATTCTTATGAGATCCAACTTCCTCCAGACCTTGGATTGTCACCCATCTTCAATGTATGTGATTTAACTCCATACAAGCATAATGTAGATGTAGGATAGGAACCATTGTAGGGTACAACAAATGATGATATCCCTAAACATGATCCACCAAAATTGAAGAAGATCTTAGACTCAAGAGTGGCAAAGAAAACAAGGAACAAAGAGTACATGGAGTACTTGGTGGCTTGGTAGCGGAAACCTGATTCAGAGGCAATTTGGATGACTGAAGATCAGATCACAAACCATGGTGCAGACCTTCAAACTCTCATCTCAAGTGGGCTTGAGATCTCTTCTCCCGGGGAGTATGATACAGGAGCACCCCTTCAACAAGCCAACTATACATCTGAGGGAGAAGACTAAGGTCTTGAAATGCTGTTATCTTTTATGAATTTCTATGTTTGTTCATATTGTCGTGTAGTTCTTGTTGTTGTTGTGATTTCATGTTTGTGATAAAAAACCCCATCATGTGAACCAGTGTCACAAATTTGGCATCCTGATAAGCCAATTTGGACATCTTGGGCAATTGGGATATGTGGATGATCAAATCAAGTGTGGGTGTGTTGTTTTTAGGTGTCTTGTTAATGTTCTAGGGTGTTTAAATCATGTCGCGTGCTAAACATGTGTCTTGTAATTAGTTAGCGCTTTGGCTTATAACCTTGGTTAAGCTAAAATCTGAAACATGGAAGTTGTAACGACTCCAACCTCTGGTATTCCAGTTGGAACTGAATTGGAAGAGACGAAAAACACCTTGAAGAATGAGATTTCAAAGGGGAGGAGATGATTGATGAAGTTTGGAGAGAATAGAAGATTGAAGAAAAATAATACATTCTGTGGAGACATCGAAGTTTATTTCAGTTATTGTTTGCAAGCTCTGAGTTCTGTATATATTTTGTATCAAACTGTTCTGTACATAATCTACTTTTACATTGTCAAGGATGCAAGATTGAGACCATTCCACTGGTGGATTTCTTCAAAATCAGTGGAATGGACTTTGTACATAGTTTTCTATTTTGTTTTCTTTTTGTTCTTGGTCATGGTAGAATGGAACAGAGGATCCAATCTATGAAAGAACTGTCACAGTAGAGAGCCTAGCATCTCTATGTGCTAGGGCTCAATAGAATAGAGGCCATGGGATTGGCTACAAAGGACGTCCTCGGCGTAAGATTTTGGTGTTGTCCCACTGAATATACACTTTATGTGTATATCACAAATGTATTAGAAGATACATTTCCTGTATATATCGTAATTGCATCTGAGTACATTTCGTGTGTATCCTGTAATCGCATATCGCGGTTGTATGTTGTGAAGATTTATTGAAAACATACATTTCATATGATACAAAGGATGACCGGCCAGAGTGGTAACTAGAATGTATGTTGGACGGATACTTTTCTGCGGATACAAGAGGTGACTGACAGTAGTAGGTAAGGACACTTTAGCCCACCGAAAAAGCAAGTCAAGTTTTGCATATGAGATTTGTTTGTATCGGCATTACACATTAAGTTTGTATGCAATGAACATACAACAGGTGAGTGGAGATCGAGGGTCCCACCAAATGCATATTGGTTATGCATATTGAGATTGTAAGTGGCGGAGTATACAATTTGTGGGCCCCACAAATTACACATTAACAAGTTGTTTGAACATTTGATTTATTTCAAACTGCAGGTTTTGATGGGTATTTCCACCCGGTTATGAATGTTTCCACTGTGACTCTGCATCATATTCTAACCCCTTTCAACATTAAATAATTTAAATGCATAAATTCACAAATTTACCCTCCCAAACATTTTGAAATAAACTTATTAAGTCACTCTATTCTTAACTCTATAGTTTGAAAATACAATTAATTTAAAAGGCCCACAACATAGCCAACTAAAGAATTAAATACACAAACCAATACCCATTTAACTAAAATAAATGAATAAATTTCCCACACCCGCACTAAAGGACAAAATAGCCTACCACATACTAATTGGGGTTTGCATAACAAAACAAGTTTAATTAAGTGTAAACACCTTCCAAAATTTTAGGGCACCAAACCCTAAGGGATCTTTATAAAAGCACACAATCTTCTCATTTGTTCTCATAACAAGTTGATGTTTTCTGGTTGGTTGTGTAGGTTCTTAGGAAGGGCAAGTGGAATGGAAGGTACCTCCCCAAGTGGGAGATATCTTCCCAAGAAAGAAGAGTTTATATTTTACTAATGGTTTTCTAACATGTATTTTATTTTTCTATAGGTTACACTATTTATTTTCTAACATGTATTTTATTTTGGTTTACTAAGATCTAGTCTCTTATCTTTTCTTTTGCCTTTCTAAGCTCATGCACAACATTCCATGTTTCACTATTTCTTATTGTTTAAAACTAACTTCTATATGTTTCAAGGTTTTCTATGTTTATTTATTTTTTTCCATTTCAATAAAAACAACACTCTGGTTGTCTCTTCTTTGCCAAAAAAAAACCAGGGATAAAAGGTTTACACAGAGAAAATAGTTTTACCCCTAACAATTTATATATGTGTGTGTTTTAAAGATTTAACTTGCTGTGTAATATTGAAACACAGAGAATAAACAATATATTAAAATTAGGGCCGAACACAATAGAAATTTCACAATGTAAATCAAGCATATCGGTGTTGCTATGGGCCATGACGTAAGTTCCAATGGCCAACGGCCTGAGCACAACAAACGCAAGTTTAAAAATAAGAATATGGGGGCGGTGGGGGCACCGTCACCCCTCCGTAGTGTCATAAATTTTGCAGAGGGGGGATGGGGTCCCTGAACCCCCTTCCTTCTCTGCATTACTAGCACGTGGCCACAGGGGTTTGCCCCTACAGTCCACTCTCAGAATTTTTATTTATTTAAACTTTAACCTAAAATGTACAGAGATACGACAGCCATTCCATGAAGCACTAATAATTTATTTTTGAAAGAAAAGTCTCATTGGATTACTCATTATTTACATTACAAGAAACTCTATATGTATTACCATATATATATAACATAAATTTCTGGTAAACAATAACCCCTCTATCTTAACAAAACACAGAGAGTTAACTAAAAGTAGCAACCTAAAATTTTTATAAAAAGGCATATATATATATATATATATATATAAGCTATTCTACACAATATTTTCTTTGAAAAATTACAATACAATAGATTAGTTTAATGATAAGAGTAAAATAATATTTACAAGAACCATAGTAATATCTAAATACCCATGCAACTATATTTACTCTTTTCTCAAGCAACTAAGAGCATGATTTCTTTTCACATAAACACTATAGAGTACATGTTCCTTTACCCAATCTTTTCAAATAAAGTATTATAACACAACAAAAAAGAGCAAGGGAAGAGAGAGATAACCATGTTTTTCAACAATGAATATGGATAATGATAAACCTCTTTAATTAACATATTACAAAGTTTGCAAGAGGTAAGGCTACAACACTTAAGATTTTCACTTCCAAATGGTAAACTTAATACAAGGCCTAATTATGAGATAGGAATCTCAATGCCTTCACTTTACAATGATGATTAGAATCACTAAACTCAAGTTTACTCCACCAAAACCATCTTCTCCAAAGCCTCCATAACAACCTACAAGACATAAAAACAAGGTAACCATACCCATGGGAAGCTCATCTCCCAACCTAGGCCTAAATTAGGCCACCCCAAAGCTAGGAGGCCTTCCAACAACCAAGTTTCACACCACAACATAAGCAACCACTCATATCAAACACCGCAACACCCAACCCAAGGCTTAACACAAAATTAACCCATCTTAGAAATGGATTTGAAAGGGTGAGAGAGTGGACTCACTCTACTCAAGGAGACCCACACTCTTATTACACAAAATATCTCATTATTCACTTGGCCTCTTACCATACTCCTCATTTCACAAAACAAAGGCACTCATTCCATAACCCAATCTCCTCAAAACTCCAAATAAAGACCCTTGGCCACAAATCAATACCAAAACAAAGAGGGGAAATTGAGGAGGTTCACATCCTCTCTCACCCAATACAAAGGTGAACTCTCTCACAAGGAGAGCTCACCCAAACAACCCATAAAACCCACAACACATAAAAACCAAAATAACATAAGCATAAAACATGCATAAACACATTGTATAAGTAAAACAAATAAACAAAAGGCTCGAAACCTTGAGAAATACCTCTCAAGCTTCATTGATGGAGTGTATTTGGTGAAGAGCTTCAACAAGTTCTCCCAAAATCTCCAAGTCCTTCATTCTCCCAACACAAGTCCAAAATTTCCCAAAAGAAATGAAAAGAAGAACCCTCCTCTCATCAAAATGAGAGAGATACAAAGACAAGGCTCTCAAACCCTAATGGATGAGAAGGTGACATTTGTCACCCTCTCCTCCATCCACATAACGCTCCTCACAACCCCACAAGAATGTGGAGGTGACACTTGTCACCTCCCCATTCCACGAAACTACACATTCTCCCATAAGTGCTCTCACACATGTGTGAGAGCATAGGGAGATGTGAGCACACAAGGAATCTTCCTATGAATGAGGAGGTGACACTTGTCACCTTCTCATTCATCTAAGCTACACTCTTCCCCACAAGTGATCTCACACATGTGTGAGAGCATAGGGAAGAGGTTCACACAAGTGAGAAGCTTCTAAAGCATGAGAGGCAAGGGTGACCTTACTCAAGTGGGTGAGGTTGGGGCTAAGTGAGATGGTGACCTTCCAACCACCCCTCACACTTCCCAAACTCGTCACTTGACCTTAGGGTCAAGTTTGGGTGACCATACAAGGTCCAATCAAGTTTAAACATGCTAGTAATGGTCCTCGACCCTAGGGGTATGACCTAGGGTCAATATTTGACCATTAGCAACACATAGGAACACACAAAAAAAAGTTAACCTTTTGATGGAGCCACAATTCACTGCAATACAAAATCTGGTACAATCATGAAAAATCTAACTTAACTAGATACATTGGGTGAGAAAGATATTTACACACCCTTCAACAGCTTATGCAGTTATGAAAACTAACTACTGATCAGTCCACTTCCCCATAAAATAGCGGAATGACTCTTTATTTTAAGAAAGTAAAATCATTGTTGTTATATGGAGCCTAATCAAACTTAGAGGTTAAATTTTTCCCCACATTTATCGATGCAATTTCCCCCCAAATTATTTGATGGGGGAGCGCAGGGGGGGTAGAGCCACCCCTACGGGGCTTGGGGGGCTTATCCCCCCGGCGGGAGTTATTTTTTCATTGGCCGACATAAAAAACCCTATTTTTGTAATCGATAAAAGTCGTGATAAAAATGGCTAAGGGTTAGGGTTTTCGTTGATACTGTATTGTAGCATTTTGTAGTAGTATTGAGTTGCAAGGATTACTGGTTGTAATCGGTTTTGATTTATTGGATAATAATATTGGACTCTCTGTTGGTGGATGTAGCCCGAGTTTGGGTGCACCACGTTAAAATTTGTCTCTCATTGTTATTATTTATGTGTATTTTATTTCTCTATTTAATCTTTATTTGCATTTAATTGATATCTTCTATCGCTAACCCTAACAAGTGGTATCAAAGTGGGTTGTGTTTGATTATTGTCTGCAGGAAGGTCTCACAGTTGAGTGGGAGTCTCACGGTTTAGTGGGAGTAATGGCAGACAAGGGTAAATTGAAGGTAGATAAATTCAATGGGCAGAATTGTCAATTATGGAAGATGCAGATGGAGGATTATCTCTATCAGAAGGATTTATGGAGGCCGTTGGAAGGAGTATCCAAGAAACTGGTAGGAATGACAGATGAGGGTTGGGAAATTTTGGACAAAAAGGCACTGGGAACCATCTGTGGCATTGAATATAACAGAAGTGAAGACAACAAGTGAACTGATGAAAGCTTTGGCTAAACTATATAAAAACCCTCAGCCTCAATTAAGGTATTTCTCATGAAGCATTTGTTTAATCTAAAAATGATTGAAAGTGGATCTGTGATAGATCATTTAAATGAGTCTAATATGATGGTCAGTCAGTTAACTTCTGTAAAAGTGAAATTTGATGAAGAGGTGAGGGTTCTCTTGGTTTTATGTTCTTTGCCAGAAAGCTGGAATAGCTTGGTATTAGCTGTAAGTAACTCTGTCTCTGGTTCAAACACTTTAAAATTTGATGATGTTGTTGGTGTTATCCTTAGCGAGGAAATGCGACGGAAAAGCTCAGGAGCAACCACATCAGGTAGTGTTTTGAATGCAGAAAGTAGGGGCAGATCAAAGGAGAGAGGAAAAGGTTCTGGAGGTCATGGGAAGTCACGAGGAAAATCAAAGGACAAGAGATCCCAATCTAGAGGACAGAAGGATTGCTAGTACTGTGGGAAACTAGGTCATCTGAAGAAAGATTGCTGGCCTTGGAAGGATAAAGGAGACAAACAAGAAGGAAATAAGGAGGCAAATGTGGTAAGTAATAAATTTGAAGATGATGCTTTGATTCTTTCCCTAGATAATGCTAATAATTCATGGGTTTTAGATTCAGGGGCCTCATTTCATGCTACGCCCCATAGAAGTTATTTTCTTGATTATGTCTAAAGGAATTTTGGGCTGGTTTATTTGGGAGATAACGAACCCTATCAGATTGTTGGAAAGGGAAGAATTAAGATTAATTTGTAGAATGGGAATCATTGGCTACTACAAGAGGTGAGGCACATTCCAAGGCTCAGTAGGAATTTAATTTCAGCAAGGCAACTAGCTGAATAAGGTTGCATTGTTACATTTACTGATAAAAATTGGAAGGTTTCAAAAGGTGCCTTAATAGTAGAAAAAGGTGTCAAAGTAGGCACCTTATATCTTTGTACAGGTCATACTATTCCTTCTACTTTAGCTGTTGTAGAGAAAAAATAAACAAGTTCAGGAATAGTTGTTGCAAGTTCTGAGACAACACTATGGCATAATAGACTTAGGCATATGAGTGAAAAGGGTATGAAGGTACTTCATTCTAAGAAAGTTTTACCAGGTCTGAAATGTATTAATATGGATTTCTGTGAAAGTTGTGTGTATGAAAAACAAAAGTGAGTCATTTTTCTCAAGGATGGGAAGCAAAAGAAAAATGAAAAGTTGGAGCTTGTGCATACATATGTATGGGGACTGGCTCAAGTATCTTCTTTTGGTGGCTCTCGGTATTATGTTACATTCATAGATGATGCAACTAGGAAGGTATGGATTTATTTCTTTAGGTAGAAATTTGATGTATTTAAAACATTTAAGAAATGGAGAAGCTTGGTTGAGAATGAGATGGGTAAAAAATTAAAATGTCTCAGTTCTGATAATGATGGTGAGTATTGTAGTAAAGAATTTGAAGATTATTGTTCCTTTAATGGAATCCGTAGGCAAAAAATGGTTCTAGGGACTCCAGAGGAAAATGGAGTGGTTGAGCACATGAATAGGACAATAATGGAGCGTGCAAGGACCATGAGATTGCATACTGGGATGCCTTTAAACATGTAGGCAGAAGCTGTCAACACTGCTATATATTTAATTAATAGAGGTCCTTTAGTTCCTTTGGGCTGTGGTATTCCAAAGGAAGCATGGACAGGTACGAAGGTGAGTTATTCTTTTCTCAAAACCTTCAAATGTGAAGCATTTACACATGTAGATTCTGAAAATAGAACCAAGCTAGATGCATAATCAAAAAAATATACTTTCATTAGATATGGCATTGATGAATTTGGTTATAGGCTTTGGGATTTTGAAAATCAAAAAATTGTGAGAAGCAGGGATGTTATATTCAATGAGAAGGTGTTGTACAAAGATCAATTGCAGCAGCATGAGAAGAAAGAAAAGGATTATGTGGTGCTGGATGATACTCCAAATAGTGATGTTATAGTAGTTCCTCATGCTTTGCAATAACAACAAGAAATACCACAAACTCCAGTGAATGTTAAACAGTCAACAAGGCTAAGTAGACCTCCTAAAAGGTTTTCTCCCTCTTTGTATTTTATTTTGTTAACAGATGCTGGTGAACCAGAAGGGTATGATGAAGCTATGTAGGTGGATACATAGGTTTAGTGGGAGCTTGCAATGAAAGAAGAAATGGACTCCTTACTAAAAAATTAGACTTGGGAATTATGTAAGTTACCTGCAGGTAAAAAGGCTTTACCAAACAAATGGGTTTATAGGCTAAAAGAGGAAGATAGAGGTAAGAAAAGATTTAAAGCTAGGTTAGTTGTAAAAGAATTTGCACAGAAAAAGGGTATTGATTTTGATGAGATTTTTTCTCTAGTTGTTAAGATGACTTCTATTCGTACAATTTTAAGTATTGTGGTTGCTAAAGATTTGCGTTTGGAATAGCTAGATGTGAAAAATGCCTTTCTCCATGGTGATTTGGAGGAGGAGATATACATGGAACAACCCCAAGGATTTGAGGTTAAAGGTAAGGAGAAACTGGTGTGTAGATTGAAGAAGAGTTTGTATGGCCTGAAAAAAGCACCTCGGCAATGGTACTTGAAATTTGATAGTTTTATGGCTGAGCAAGGCTACAACCAGTGTAATTCTTACTACTGTGTTTATTTTAAGAGGTTGGATAATGACAGCTACATTATTTTATGTTTATATGTTGATGACATGCTTGTAGCAGGGTCTAACATGGATCACATAAGAGAGTTAAAACAGTAGTTAGCACAATCATTTTCTATGAAGGATTTGGGGGCACCAAAACAAATCCTTGGTATGAAAATTTGCAGAGATAGGAAAAGTAGAAAATTGACTCTATCTCAGGCTGATTATGTTGAAAAGGTGTTGCAGAGATTCCATATGGAGAATGCAAAAGTTGTCAACACACCTTTGCCTAGTCATTTGAAATTGACTAAGGAGATATGTCCTATGACACAAGAGGAAAAAGAAAAAATGTCCAAGGTACCATATGCTTCAGCTATCAGAAGTTTAATGTATGCCATGGTATGCACGAGACCAGATGTTGCACATGTTGTAGGAGTCGTAAGCAGGTATATGAGTCATCCTGGATTGGAGCATTAGAATGCAGTAAAATAGATTCTTAGATATTTGAGAGGTACATCCAATAAACACTTATGTTTTGGGGGCTCTAATACTGATTTAGTAGGTTATGTAGACTCAGATTTGGCAGGAGTTATTGATACCAGGTAGAGTACTACAGGTTATGTCTTTATTGTAGTTGGGATAGCAATGAGTTGGATCTCGCAGTTGCAAAAGGTGGTTGCTTTATCCACCACGGAGGCAAAGTATGTAGCTACAACAGAGGCAAGCAAGGAGATGATATGGGTGTAATCTTTCATGGAAGAATTGGGCAAACAACAGGCTAATAGTTATTTGTTTACGGACAGTCAAAGTGCCATACATCTTGCAAAGAATTTTGCTTTGCATTCAAAGACCAAATACATACAGTTGAGGTATCACTTCATTCGGTCAGTGTTGGATGATGAATAGTTAAGGCTAGAAAAGATACATACAAATGAAAATCCAGTGGATATGTTTACAAAGCAATGAGAAGGGAGAAGCTGAGCTCCTCTTCAGCTTCGGTTGGTCTTCAAGACTGAAAACAAAATCAGAACAATAGAGTCCAAGGTGCTTATTTCCAGTTGGAGTAATAGGGTCAATAGTGTTATGATCAATCTCCAAGTGGGAGATGATATGGTGTGGAGTCTGATCAGTCTCCAAGTGGGAGATTGTTGTTATATGGAGCCTAATTAGACTCAGAAGTTAAATTTTTCCCCCTCCTACCCGTCTTGCAGGGCTCGAGGGGCTTATCCCCTCGACGGGAGTTATTTTTCATTGGCCGACATAAAAAACCCTATTTTTGTAATTGACAAAAGTCATGATAAAAATGGCTAAGTGTTAGGGTTTCCATTGATATTGTATTGTAGCATTTTGCAGCGGTTTTGAGTTGCAAGGATTGCTGGTTGTAATTGGTTTTGGTTTACTAGATAATAATATTGGACTTTTTGTTGGTGGATGTAGCCCAAGTTTGGGTGAACCATGTTAAAATTTGTCTCTCACTATTATTATTTTTGTGTATTTTATTCCTCTGTTTAATCTTTATTTGCATTTAATTGATATCTTCTATCGGCTAACCCTAAAGGCTATAACACAAACGAACTGACTAAAAGAAAAAAAAACTTCAATTGATCACGGATTCTCCATATTCACAGATCCTTGGAAAAGTGAACATCTACCAGCTATCGTATATCCTCTTTTCATTATTCATACTTAAGAAGGATATTAACTATCATTAGACAACTGTATGTGACTACTTGCTTTGTTGTAGGTTGATCTTCAAGCTACTAGAGATGGGTTCCTCAGCAACAGGTGTTGATCCTTTAGCTATAGGACCTCTTCAATCCTTTGGCTACAGGAACTATTCCCATGGTTATAGGAACTGTCCCTGTGGCTGCAGGAACTTCTTCACTCCTTTAGTTATAGGTTAGAACTATTCCAATGGAAAGAATCCTTATCCACTAAGTAAGATCATAGAAAACTTAATCATGGTACATTATTCTTAAAAATAATTATTTTAACACACATACATCTATTAAAATATAATACACATAACATAGTATATTGTCCAGATACCAGTTAAAGTTTCAACTTGAAAGGTGGAAATGTTTGCAATAGTGTGACTCAAAAACATGAAAGATAAACACTTAAAAGAGACAATTATGGTGCTCATCAATGATTTTTACAATAAATGTGAAAGAAAAGTAAAATTTATTAAAAAAAATAATGTGGAAGGATTAGAATATCTCATGCACAAATTTATTTAAAGTAGTCATCATTCAAAGGTAAAGACAACCAACTAAACATGGGATTTACAAATGATATCTTGAGTTATTAGACTTGAAACAAATTTAGATAATTAGATTTAATATAAAACAAAACCCTAGATAAGCTTGTACGTTTTCAAGCAATGTACTTTACCATCATAAAATATGTCATAGATCTTGTAATTAGAATGTTGAACTGAGAAAAATTCTTTAGCAAGAAAGAAGCTATATGAAATAACAATAAAATGTGTATACCTAGGTAAGCTCTCCCCTTTGATGAATCACCATTGTCCTTTTATAGGTCATTGTTACTATACATTAATCACCTTTCAACTTAAAAGAAACACTTTATCTATTATGACATGATTTTCAAAAAAACAATATCTTGATTTAAAAAACTCATACATCATCCTATCATATCAACATGTGCTAAAAGTTTTTTTTTGAGATTCTGTTTCAAATGTTTCTTGATTTCCATCATAATAAATAACATCAACAATATTCATCCTTTTTATGCATAAGATAAAATATATCATCAATGTGTCCTATTTAACACAAAACAAATTTACTATAAATAGTTACCTTCGATGGATGATATCATCATATCAACATACAATCCACAAGTTTATCATCAAACCAAAAACTAAATTAGAAAACCAAGTTTGAAATATGTCTAGCAAGTCTCAATTGAAAACACATGTCCAAGTAAAGTTCCAAACTAAAATGAAAATATCCAACAAAGAGTCAACTTAAATATTGAATAGAAAACTTAATCTTCCAAAATTGCTTCCTTCCCCTTGTCCTGAAGCTCTTTAGATGACATAATATCAACCAAGGTGATACTCAGATTTGTATCACATACAATGTATTTATAGGGGTTCCTTTCCATTTTAGTTAAGATTGCATTCCTACTCTCATCCACTTCTACATTTATATTATTCTTCACTTTTGTACCCAAGATTGGTCATAAGATGACCATGATCATTTGGCAATGAGGGTGCAATCAGAGTTGAACATATCAATGTGAAAAAAAATTACAAATTGGTTGAAGGATTGTTAGAAGTTGAACATGGAAGGTTCTCATTAGTTCTTGTAGCATCTTACACAATCAAAAGGTCTCTTAGAGAAGAATTTGAGGGAGAATGTGGGGCAAAGTTCTTTCTCTAATTAGAAGAATTATGGAAAGGGAGCCATGAAATGGGATTATTGTGCATTTACCTTGAGAATGTAGGTTTTTCTATTCACCTCTAATCAAGCTACCACATGATTAAAATATCCTTAAGTCTTTTAACTTTGTCAAATTCTAAAAAACTGATTGAAAGACTTATCTTTTCAAAACATATGTACCTAATAGCTTCTAGATGCCTCTTAGAAACTATAGAAATGCATAGTTTCTCCAAGAAAATCCTTAAATCCTTTTAAATTTTATTTTTCCTCATTAAAAACCTTGAAAATTAAGTGCCATTGATTTGAAAATCATTAAAACATCAGCTCACATTTAGCTTAGATAGACAAAAGTACACTTTGTTTATAGATGCATGGATCAAGTGTCACAAATTCTTAAGAGTACAAAATAATACCTTTATTGTAAACCTTTGAGAATGCTTAAATAAAGAGTTCCAAAGGAAATACATGAGATATGAAACATATGTGATGAAGCTCTATACACATGAGTTTTCTCAAACTACCTAAACTAGAGGCAACAAGGAAAAGATGATGCAATTGCCTAAAATAGAAACCATTTCCTTTGTGTATAAAACACATATCTCATAAAGTGAAATGGCTAGCATAATGAAGACATTGACACTGTGAAACCCTAAGAAATGGCATTTTTCCTTTAAATTATACCAAACTAAATGTTTTATACTCTTGCATGTGATTTTAAAATAAAAATCAATGCTTAAACCAAAACCTTGATATTAAATGCAAATGTGATGACTAAACCATCATAGATTTTGGCATGCTTCTTTTTGAAAGATTACAATATATTATATAGAATTACTACTAGTTTGAAGGATACAATGAGCTAAAGACGAGCAGAATATTAAAACTTTACCATTTTGCATGCAAGTGGGCCTTTTCAACTCTTACCATGTTTTTGAACATATTCTCTCAAAAGTAAGAAAAGTGTCTCCTTTATAAAATATCTATCAATGAAGAATACACACCAATCCAAATATAGATAGTATTTCAACCTTGAGAAAAAATGCTCAATACTTTAAAACAAAGCAACTCAAGGTCACTAGTTTCAAAGTGAATATTTAGAAGACATATTTGATATAATAAATTAACTTGGGACTTTGCATTGAACTACTATCCCCCAAGAAGAACTTGACCTTACTAAGCAAGAAACTCAAAAAAGATTACATATTTGCCCTTAGGATAAAAAAAGAATGGCATAAAGAACAATATGAAACTAGCTGAACTATTTATTGTAGCTAAACAAAACTATATATGCTCAAAGCTAATCTTGGAAAAGACAAAAGGTTTATAAGAAGCTTCAATATGATTGGAAACTTAATGAACTAATTTGGATGCACATTTGACCATATTTATTAACTGATTAAAATTTAAAATATAATATAAGATTGAGTTTTTGTTAATTAATAAATAAGGTCAAATGTGCATCTAGAATGCTGGATAGATGTTGCCATTTTTTTGTATTTTTTATCCAACATTCTGAATGCACATTTGACCATATTTAGTAATTAACTAAATTTTAAAATATAAAGTAATTTTGAATTTTAGTTAATTAATATATACAATCAAATGCGCATAGATAGAATGTTGGATAGATGGTGCATTCCCTCTAAGAAGAAGCTTTTAAAATTATAGGACCAATGACTAAGACATCGTAATAAAGGTTTCAAGACCATAAATATAATCATGATTATTGATTTAGATTTGATTTTCTACTACATCTTCTAACAACCATAATCAACCATAGTAGAACACTACTAATTCATCAAAGCTTCCTTCTCTCTTATTGTCATTTTCAACCATAATCTAAAGTCAATCACTTTTGGAAATTAATCTTGTAAAGTTTATTTGATGGAGTCAAAAGGAAATTTCAAATGATTTTAATATTTTATAATTTATGGAATTAATGTTTGTGGATGGGATCTAGCCAACCATTTACCCAAATGGGGCTAGTGACATTTGGTGGATGTGGAAATTTCTCCATCCATTCAATGCAGGGTTGTGGGCATTCTTTGTCTTCATGGTGTCTCTTTTGTGGCTCATGGAACATGATGATAATGATGAATTCAAGGTCAACTAAATGACAAGTTATAACTGCATTCACATATGAATGCATTTTTATTTTTCTATTGGAAACTTTCTACTTAGTGCAATTTTATTAATCTTGTGAATTGGGTTCCAAACTATTATGCCATTATGACCAACATGGTGGAGCCATGATCAAGGGTAGAGAAATAGAATGGAGCCCTTAAAGTTGTCCCACCACTCTTTCATAGACTTGTAGGGTGGGGTGTCAATTTTTCATTGCATAGAAGGCAACAATCTTCCACATGTGCCACAATAGAGCCACCATGAGAACTTCAATGGAATCCTACCATTTGGAGCTCTTTATTTATGCATAGAGTAGGATTTTTAGAGTGGTGAGAGGGGAGGAAGAGATATAGATACAAAAACACAAGGTTTCATATAAATCCATGCAACTCATGGTGAAGTTAGCCATGATAATTGGAGGGAGGATCTAGATTTTTTTTTAGACTCTCTAAGGCCCCTTAATAATCTTGAGTAATATCAATATTCAAACATTTGAATGTGCTTTTTTGTACTCTCCAATGGATTTGTTTCCAAGAAGCAAATGATGCTTGATGATCTTATAAATATTTATATGATACATCAAATTTTATTTTGACATCCAAGGTTTAAAATTCTTTATAGTATAAATATTTTAGTGTTTTAACTCTAGACTAGGCTTGAGGAGATTTGTATATGAAAAATGACAAGTCATGTTGAAGGAGTTCATTCTAAAATTGTATAATATGAATACTCCTAAACATTAGATGTGTTTTTATATATGGTATTTCCAATAGATTTAAAATTGTTCTTGTTTTCACATTTTTAGTTTTTCTCTCTATAGGTTATCTCAATTAACATGCTAGTGAATTCTTAGAATCATCATCCTCTTGCATAAATGCCAAACTAAGTACAATGTTACAAGAAAGGAAAGTGATAATTGTTGTTCTTGAGATATTGGAAATATTCTTTAATCCTCCAACACCATGAGTTGTCCAGATGCAAAGAGAAAAAAACTAGAAAAACAAAACTATGGATTTGCTTTCATTAAATTATATGCTGAGGCAAAACTCATGGAGCCGGAGTAATTTTTAAGATTTACTTTCCATAGCACCCCAAGGATAGTGCTATAATTATAACAAAAATAGCTAATATGCTTATATAGGATTGAAGAATTCAAAAGATATATTTTTATCTTCATTTCTTATCATTATGATTGTAACAATATCATAGCCACAATTAAGTATATGACATCTTTCTTGCTCTAGATATAATTTGGCATCTAATCAACTATATGATATCTTTTCTTTAAATTTATTTGAAGAATAGTACCTCAAAATATGTAAACTTAATACCAGGGATCCTTTTTTATTCATTTGTATTTATTCTTTGTTTATTTCTATGCACATCTAAAGGCAACTTAGAGTAGATATTAAAATAGGTGACCTAAAGTCCATGAAGAGAATAATGCCTATAACATTATTCTAGAGACTTATCTTATCACTTACTATTTTTTTTGTGAAACATATGTTCAAGCTAAATTTATTCTATCTAAATTACACCTAAGCCACAACTTTACTATATAAAATAAAATTTACTATATAAAGAACAACATCCACTTAACCTTATTTTTTAGCATTTTATTAGAAATTAATTTATAGTGTCAATTTTATAAAAAAAAATTACATTCAAATAATTTTAATAGTTTTTATAAATACAAAAACAGAATACATTAAAACTGTGAGATGGTTTTGAACTTTCATCCTTATAGATAATCAAGTGACTTTGCTTTATTAATTTACAATTGAGTATTCTCTTTGCTCAAAATAGTGGATTTTCCCCATGGCTTGTATTGTCCCTACATCCATACTTGTGGAAGTTAAGAGTTTTGTTTCTATTTTAAGGTGATATATTTCTTATTTAGATAGAAGGGATTATAGGAGATGAAGTATTTTCCATATAGATGTTTAAAGAATTGAAATAAGAAGAAAGTTATGAAAAATTCAAAAATATTTACTTAAAATATAGATTTTTTCTAAAGATTGTAGTAAAAATGAATGTACTAACCCTTCTATTTTGAATTCAAAAATTGTTTTGAGTATGTATAAAAAAACAAATTCTATAAGGCAAACAAAACTAAAGTTTTTTAGATAACCAAATTTTAGGTATAAACCCTTGGTTATGAATTTTATTTGGGAGCAATGTACTTGAGACTATTCTTTCCTATTGAGTACAATAATTCATGTTGAGTGTGCATATAGTTGTTCTTCAAATGATAAAGTTCAAAGGATGCAATGTCAAAATATATTCAAAGTTGGTGGACAGGCACACAAATTATTGATGATGTTTAATCTCTTGTCAAATACAGATGAGTGACTAACAAATTCCAAAACAAATAATATGTACCTGTAACAGAGATTGTCATGTTTAGGATCCCAAGTGTTTTTGGTATTGTAAGACCTTTATAATGTGCTTTATGCTAGTTTTTGTATGATGCTTTTGGGCTGGCTTTTCTACGTATGCTTTGTACCTGTAGCCTTTTTTGTTAAGCTCAATACAATTTATCCTTCTAATTAAAAAACTTGAAAATATTTTATTTACAATTGTGGTCTGAAGGAGCTTTCATCTCATAGTTTACTTTTGTATGTTCTTACTGTAAAAGATTTTAGATTGCAATTTTGTTTTTGCTTTTGGCTAACTATATACGGATGACCAAATCGTTACCATCATTTCAAAAGTACTTCCAACGCTCAAAAGTAAACACTAATTTTTTTTCTTTCAAAGATCCTCCTAATGACTTGTATTCGATAGGTGACATTTGCTTCTTTTCCTTTTGCTTCAATACAGCTATACAACTATAAAATGTAAGCCCCGGTGGTAATCCCTCTTGCCTGCTTTTGTCACCTGAACAACACTTCACCAATTTGGCCTTCCTGTTAAGCTTCATTTGCAAACAGTTAACAATATAAAAACTTCTTTTATAGAAGTGGTAGCCTTCTATTTTGAGTCTTTCAGCAGTAGCAGCAAATCACTGCAGTTGAGAAGCCACAGTGGCCAGAGGGTCAGCTGCCACTCTATTTAAACATCATCTACTACAATGGTAAAACAGTCAATAGCAATTTTACACTTCATTCACAACAAAAAGTGGTAAATATTTGTCATATTTTTATTGGGCAAAATTGACCTTTGACTATTGAAGTGGACGATGTTTAAGAATAGCCATCAGCTACACCACCACCACAAAACACAAGTAAATGCTTGTCTCCACTCGCTGGTCTTCAACAAAAAACTGAGAAGTTCAGGGACTCTCATCTTTTTCTATAGAAGCATCAAGTATAGAGTCCTTATTGGAGTACGTCGCACCTTGCATATCCAATTTTTGTAACTGAGAAAGAAGACAATTAGCCTGAGAAGGATTTCCTCATTGACAGTGAACTGTACCTTTAGAGAAGGGATCAAACTAATCACTTGAATAAAACGATTAGAGCAAATCATCTGGACTTCAATCTCTAAGGAAATAAAAGATTGGGAAAAGGAAGCCAAGCAATGAAGCTTCCAAATGATTTTGGTAATAATGACACATCAGGTGTTAGAGATCAAATTGTTGAGAATTAAGGTGTTTCAACCCTTTAAGACATGATATTTCCACAGTCCATGACATAAAATTGTAAAGCTTTGGAAAATAACTGTCTCAACTTTGTCAATTCTTAAGTTTATTTATTTATTACTTAACATTTTGGGGCATGAGTTTTTTAGTTGGCACTTCTGCCACATGTTGATGCCTTGAAAATTGGTTTATTAGTTGTCAAAAGATGCCCACTTAGTGGTATATTATGGAAATCCTATTTTTAAGGATGCAATGGTCAAAAATAGGGGAATTTACTTTGGATGTAAAAGCCTAGTTTTATATTGGAATCTTGCCTATTTTGGGCACCACACCTCATAGTAGGTTTAGCACCTGGTTTTATAAACCACAAATGGTTTCGTAGTTGCTAGAAGTCTATAAATTAAAGGCTTGAGGAAAGGTTTGTATGATTGTTTTATGGAGGTACTGTTATGCTGTCGGAATTACTTCAGAAATTGTATGCTGGTGAACTCATGTAATAAATTTTCTCTTCAATTGTATGTAATCTTGTTATTAGATTTGAAATACATTGAACAAGCTTTTGGAGTGTGGGATTTTTCACTTGAAGGGGTTTTCGCCACGTATATCTGGTGTTATGGTATATTTGTTTATTGTTGATTTTATGGTTTATATTGTGTATCTTCTTCTTCTAATTGGAAAGATTAAAAATTTATACAACGCTCTTCTCATTAGATTGGTGTTGGGAGTTGTTTCTAGACACTTAGCTTCCTTTCAGCCATTATCAGTACTTGGTCATCTTTGATCCTAGTTGTTTGATATAGGGTTTTTTGTATTGATATTTGTTTGAGTGGGAGCTTGCGCAAAGTATTTTGTGATCTTATTGTAGGAAGGAGATGCTTATAACACATCTAGAAGAGTAGAGATGAAGAAGTTTAGTGGTGGCAATTTTGAGTTGTAGAAACTTAAGATGGAGGAAATGCTCGTAGATAGAGACCTATGGACTACAATATCTAGTACCAAACCATCAAGTATGACAAGAGAACTGGAAAGAAATAGACCAAACAGCTAAGGGTCTTATGGGACGTTGTTTGACACACTCTGTATTATTGAATGTTCATGAAGAGACTACTACAACAAATTTATGGAAAAACCTTGGTGAAATCTATCAGGCTAAATCCATAGTAAATAAATTATTCCTAAGAAAGAAGTTGTATTCTATGAGAATAGAAGATGGAGGATTTGTAGCTGATCATTTGAAGGCTTTCAATATGCTAGTTCCCTAGTTGAACTTTGTTGGAGTGAAAATGGAGGATCGATGTATGACATTACTATGTTCTTTGTCAAATTCATGGGACCACCCTATGATGGTCATTAGGAGTACTACCACCAAGTTCAATATAGATGAGGTGGTTGCATCGTTGCTTTCTGAAGAGATATGAAGAAAATCTTTTGAAACGGTTAAGGAGGCTTTTGTGGTTTGTGGTAGATCAAAAGAGAAAGACAAGAAGAAAAACAAAAAGCACCTGATAACTCAAGATCCAAATATTGTGGGAGATCTAAATCTCCTGGTAAGTCCAAGGCATTATGTTGGAACTGTAGCAAACTAGAACATTTATAAAAAGAGTGTAAAGAGGAAAAGAAGAAGAAGAAGAAGAATGATTCTTATTCAAATTCTAATAAATCCTCTTAGGATGATGGTGAAGTTTTTGTCACTAAATTGGCTACTCATGCATCTAAAGGTGTGTGTCTTATTGAATCTAGTACATTTTTCCATATGACCTCACATCAGGGTTGGTTCACAAAGTATGAAGAATTTAAGGGTGGGAAGGTGTACTTGGGTGATGACTCTCATCTGAAGATTGTTGGCAGTAGAGGAGTCTTGATTAGATTTTCTGCTAGATGGGTGAAGGGGATCAGTGGTGTATTGCATATCCCTAGATTCACATGGAACCTTTTATTAGTAAGTTGAATGTTGAGGTTGTGCGGGTTGTTTTATCGAATGGAGGATGTAACATGACTAGAGGAGCTATGGTACTTGCCAGGGGTGCTCAGATTGGCACTCTATTTTAGCTAGATGTATACATGGTTCAATGCAATAGTTCTTCTAATACTAAAAAGAGAACTTCAAAGTCTTCATCCTCACAATTAGAACCCACAACAAAGAGGTGTGTTGTGTCTACTTCCAATGGACGTGCTTTCTAGGTATCTAAGGGTGCTCATTCATTAGAAATGAAACTCATTGTTGAGAAAACAATGTTATGCCATCAAAGACTTGGCCATATTGGTGAGAAGGGTCTTAGAGCCCTGAAAAAAAAAAAAACCTTGTTGAGGGGTTCAATGATTGTAATCATGAATTTAATTTTTACAAACATTGTGTTTATGGAGATCAGAACCATTTTTAGTTTTATTCTAGTTCTCATAAATCTTCTAAGGTGTTGGACTTGATACATTCTGATTTTTTTAGTCCTGTTAATGTTCCTTCAATTTCTAAATCTATTTATTTTATATCATTAATTGATGACTATAGTAGAAGTACATGGGTATTTTTTTTAGAAGTAAATCTGAAGTCTTTAGTTGGTTTAAAGAGTTTAAAGCTTTTGTTGAGAATTGGACTAATAAAAAGATTAAGTGTTTGAGGACTAATAATGGTGGTGAGTTTTATTCAATAGATTTTGACAAGTTCTGTAAAGAATATGAGATTGAGAGGCACAAGACTACATATACCCCTCAATAGAATGGAGTTGTAGATAGGATGACTAGGTCATTGATGGAGAGGGCTAGGAATATGCTTAGTGGAGCTCACCTAGAACAAAAATTGGGCTGAAGCTATAGCCACCACTTGCTACCTAATTAACATCTCTCCTACATCCCTTGTTGAGAAGACACCTATGGAGGTGTGGTAAGGAAAAAATCCCTCATTTATACATCTTCAAGTATTTGGTTGTGAGACATATGTAGATGTGCTTAGAGAGAAGAGGTCAAAGTTGGAGGACAAGACAGTTAAGTGTATCTTCATTGGTTATGGTATTGGTGTGAAAGGATACAAGCTTTGGAATCCTATGGAAGAAATTTTTTTGTATAGAAGAAGTGTTATTCATAGAGATGAATTCTTCTATTAGTCTATAGAGCCTCTAATTACCTTAATGAGATACGTAGGCTAGGTCAAAGATTTGGTTCCCCAAGGAATAGTATTTAGGTATAGGTATATACCATATAGAGCTGGCCCTATTTAGTGCAAGAGTGTATGTTTTTGGCACAAAGTTGTTGTCATTTCCATGGTTTGGTAAGGTTGTAAATCTACCATTTCTAAATTGGAATAAATTAGTAAGTTATAAGATTACTTGGTCTACCATTTAGAGTGGATAAACATCGATCAATAGAAAATTTAAGAATGAGAACATATTAATTAGTTTAGTCATTTTATTTGCATTCCATGAATTAGATAGGTTACCAAGATATAGGATGTATTATGCCTTAATAATATAATTATGATTGTAAATTAGATTTGTGGATAAACTGTGTTGTAATTTTCTATATCAATGTTTTGGATTATACTACATGATCCTTCATTAGGATGTGAAGAAAATGAGAAAAGAATGGTTTAGAAAAATTGCAGGATAATGAGTTATAAATAGATAGTGAGAAAGAGAAAAGAAAACAAATAAGAGAATGTGCCGACAATAGTAAAAAAAAAACCAAATCCATGAAAAATTAAAAATTGAAAAGAAGATATAATAAATATTTTAAAAAAGAGATAAAAAACTGTATACGCCTAAAAATGACACAATTCAACTAAATAAATATTCTAAATATTTATTCCATTCTTCTACCAATTAAATAAATATTCTAAATTTATTTAATTGATTCACTATTCCTTAATTAAATAAATTCGATTTATTTAATTAAAATCCCTAAATTCTTCTAATGACCTACACAATTAAATAATCATAAATTATTTAATTAATCCAAATTCCTCTATCCTAAGTTCTAATTCCAAAAATCCACCTCACACTTACACCTCACTTTCCACCTCACCTTGTCCACCTCATCAGGTTGCACATGTAATTAAATATATTAAATATTTAATTACCTATCTTCCCCCTCACCCACATGTCCTATTTCTTCTCAAATCAAAAGTTAGTTAACTAATCAATCAAAAGTGTTAACTAACCAGTCAATTGAGTTAATCCCTCAATCAATTCAGTCAATTCCATAATTCATTCTTCCAACTGACTAATCAAGTTTGTTAACTGATCAGTTAAAAGAGTTAACTCTGCAATCAATGTTGTCAAATCGCCTCTTTCATGATGGAGATGAGTCACTTGTCATATTTCTACTGGTTACACATTCCTCAACCATCCTCAGCCATTGATCTTCATATCTCCTCTCAACCGTTGATTCTCATTCTTTTGAGTCTATAAAAGAAGCTTCATCCCTCCATTCTATTCATCTAGGTTATTTGTATTGTTACTCTGCAGAATTCTACCCACGCACCTTTGGCACCCCCAATACAATCTACTTGAGATCACCATTTGCTTTGAAGCTCTACTTCACATCATTATTTATCAACATAGCCATTTACTATCAACATCCTACAACACAGCTAAAAGAGTGCACTCACTGAGGGCCTACTTCATCAGCAAAGGACGGTTGTAATAGGTGAACAATGAAAGCTTTGAAACAAGGAAGGTTTGCATTGTGTTATTCATTGCTCTTTTCATTCAATCTTTCTTGTTTTCATTATTCTGTTGATGTTTGGGTTTGATATTGTTTAATGGATTAAACCACATTTTACCCTAACATTTTTGGCGCCCACCGTGGGTATGCTCTGTTGTTGGGTATGACACACTCGGGTTTTGCATGGAAAGAATTGCAGTGTTGGTAGGGGTCAAGGTCGCCTTGAATGGTGACTTGCTTGCCATTGTGCGGGAACTTAATGCATTGATGATAGGTTGAAGGGACAGCCTTCATGGCGTGAATCCATGGTCTCCCAAGTAGGATATTATAAGTGAGCTCCCGATCAAGGACTTGACACACCACATCTTTTATTATTGGTCCCACTTGAATTGGTAGGACAACTATTCCCCTTGTGGTGCTTTCCTCCTCGTCTTAAGCTTTGATGGTAATTTTCCTTCTTGCATCAACTGCCTATTCAAAGAACCCTAGTGCAAGGACTAGCTTTAATGTGCAAATATTTAAATCAGCACCTCCATCAATGAGGACCCTTTTGATGCGGTGCTTGTGTATGAATGTGACAATGTGCAGGGGGGTGTTATGAGGTTGGGATACAGAGAGGTTATCTTTCTTAGTAAACGATATGGAGTTGGAGGATGTCAGATTGCCTACCATGGTCTGGAACTTCTCTTGGGCCAAGTTAGTGGGAACAGTGGTTTCCACTAAGGCTTTCTCAAGAATCTCCTTATGAGAAGGAGATAGACACAATAACTCCAATATAGAAATGTGAGTCAGAGTTTTCTGTAACTGATCGATGACATTGTACTGATGGAAGTTGGATGGGGACTGTGACGACCTTGGAGGGGTGGTATTAAGCGTGACTTTACCACTGCAGGTAATTATACTACAACCAGTTTTGTTAGGTCCTGGTTGTTGGTTGGGTGAGATGACATTGACCTATGGGATTTGCTCAGAAATGCAGTTTATGGTGTAGTCAAATGGCACACTTGCATAGTTGGAACTACTAGTCCTGCTGTTCTGATTTGGCCAGTTGCGATTATTGTTGTTGTTGTCGTTGTTGTTGTAGCTGTTGTTGTTGTTGTTGTTGTTGTAGCTGTTGTTGTTGTTGTTGTGGTGGTGGCCATTGTTGTTGTGGTGGTGGCCGTTGTTGTTGTTGTTGTTGTGGTGGCCATTGTGATTCAGAAGTGGATCCTTGTAGGCCACATGAGATTCATTGGAGGTATTCTGTTGTGTCCCTCCCTGATTCTGATCTAGTATATCTTGTATGACATTTTTGAGGCAGATGCAGTTGTTAGTTGTATGCCCCCTTCCTCGATGATATTCACAATAGTCTGTGTCCTTCTAATAGGGAGTTTTGATTATAGGCTCGTAATCACTTGTTGGCGGTAGAGAAATTTCGTTGTTAGCCAACAACTTCCTTAGTGCAGACTCTTGAGACTCACCTAATGGTGTGAATTTTCTCCTTGGATTTGAACTGAATCAAGGTCTAGGCTCCCGAGAGGGTGGTTTATTGAGTGTACCAGCATTTGTTTCTCCCTTGAGAGTGAATATGGGTTGTTGCTTGGGAGCTACCACCTTGGCATCCACTACCCCATCGTTGACCACATTCTTGTTCTTGGTCCAAAACTTTGATTTATCCATTGTGTAATTGCAGGTAGGTGTGTCCTTGTATAGCTTGATAGCTCCCTTGGTGATCATAGTCTTTTCGATGAATAAGCCCATTTCAATGACTTTTGAGAATGATGTAGGGAATTGTATCTGTATTTGATAGCTAAGATCAAGATTTAGGTTGTGGACAAACATCTCCAATAGCTGCTTCTCAGGCATATCATAAGAACACTTACTAGCTAGTTGTCTCCATCATTGTAAGAAGGTGGCAAATGACTCACCACTCTTTTGTTTGGTGTTGCATAGATCTAGCATAGATACCTCATGTTCGATGTTGTAAGAGAAGTGCGTTATAAATTTATTGACAAGTTCATCAAAAGTTCTGATTCCTGGTGGGAGACGCGAGAACCACTCCATAGCTTGACCACCTAAAGATCTTGGGAATAGTCTCATCAAGTAGGTCTTGTTGTGAGCTACTTCTAAACATGCTGCATTGAATTCCCTAATATGATCTCTAGGGTCCCCCTTCCCTTTGTATTTGTCAAACTTGGGCACCTCGAACCTGTAGGGGAACGGTCTCATGTCCAGACTTTTGTCAAAGGGGTATGGTGCTATATCCTCCAAGGAGTAGTTCTTGGTACTTGTACCGGTCTTAAGGTTGGATATTTGTTGTGTGAGGCTCTCAAGTTGCTTCTTCATTTCTTCCATGGGAGCATTTCGATCCATGGGTTTCTTTCCTTTATCATTTGCATGCGAGACCGTGTCATTTGTACCCCTCTCATGATCATTGTCTACATTTTCCATGATTGTACTTATATCAAAGTCTGCAGGGAGTTTAATTCTAAGACTAGCGAGATGATAGAAGTATTTATGGGGGTCTTCAACAAGCACCTTCTCTATTAGGCATTGGAATTTTCTATCTTGGATGTGCTCTTCATATTCTTCATGAGAAATTTCTTCGTCACTATCATGTGGTGTGACGATGTGATTGGATGAGGTGGCCATTTCTATTTCCTTTTTGTACTGGGATCGAGTAAGAACCATGCAAGGTGACGCGGGATGGAGTGGACTAGGATTAGAAATTTTGGTAAGGTACCGACTGAGACTGTTGTGAATAGGATACCTAAAACAAGGTTTAGATAAAGGATTCTCTTGCTCAATGACTTCAAGTAAGATGGTTGACACAAGACGTTAGCCACTAGTAAGGGTAGCGAATACCAGTCTTACTATGTAGGCCCTAGTCATTCAACAAGACTACTAGCAAAGGTATTGTGACCTACTAGGCTTACGTGAATTCACTAATGATACGAGAAAGGGATCTATGTCGAACTGGTATGGAATAAACTAACTTCACTTTGACAGGAGGTGAATGGGTGATTGACGGAAGAGAGACACTTTGGGTGAAACGGATGAAGACTGATTGCAAGGCTGAATCTGATCTTGGAAGGTGAATCTAGGCTAAAATGGGTGCTCTCAACAGGTAAAAATATTTCCTCAAAAATAGTGCAAATGCTCACTGTCGTGGATGCACAGAAACAAATGCGCAACAGAAATGAGTATATGCGCAGGAAGTCACAGTATATGCATAGCACTAGTAAAGTAACAATGTGCATATGCATAGCAAGTCTACACATATGTGCAGCAAGTTGACACAAATGCGTAGCAGGAATGGGTATATGCGCAGCTTTGTTTTTGGGCAAAAGTTTTGGATTTTTTTGTTGTGTTTTGGTATTTTTGGATGGAAAAAGGCCTTCTTGATCTAATTTTATGAATTAACAGCAAGAAAACACAGCAAGCACCAAGAATATTTTATAGTTTTTCATTATTTTTGTGGTTTTTTTCTAACTCTATTTTGGACTAAACTGAACAAAAGCAAGCACAAATATCCTAGGCTAGAAATGGATTACAAGGGATTTTGGCCACTAGAACAAGAGGTATTTAATGTAGGCAACCATTCAAGTGGTTACACATGTGGTGGCACTACTCTCTGTTGTGGAGTCTCCCAGCCTCAAAGGGTTGCGCCTTAGAGGGTTTTTGGAGAGGTTGGCCGTCGGTGTAACATAGCAGCACTTGTTGTAGGAAGTTTTCACCTCAAGCACAATTTATTTTAAGTGGCTTGGTAGGGCTTGGCTTTAGCCTGTTACCACTCAGGGTCGTTCTCACTTGGACAAGCATGCATCCAAGGGCAGGCCCCTCTTAAAGGTTAAACAAATGGAATAACAAGTCTGGCACTCTGATCACCCAGTAAAGGGGAGAGCATAAGCCTATTATCATTTGTCAAGCACAGAAGACACTGATTAATCCAACCTATTTAAAGTAGAAAAACTAAATGGGCTAATCTACTTGGGCAAGAATAGAACTTTGAAGTGATTTTAGCAAGATAGCATTGGTTCAGTTTTAACCCCAGAAATCAATGGTGAGTTCAGTTTTAATCCTCGTAGCATGAAATAGTTAACTTTGAAGTTTTGGTCCAATGAGATAGCAGTAGTTCAATTTTTACCCAGAAATCAGCGATGAGTTCAGTTTTAATCCTCGTAGCACGAAATAGTTAACTTTGAAGTTTTGGTCCAACAAGATAGTAGTAGTTCAATTTTAATCCAGAAATCAATGGTGAGTTCAGTTTTAATCCCAGATAGCAATAACTTGGAAAGTGTTGCAATGCAAGAAACAAATGATCCAGTTACTGCTTTCCTAATTAGAGCTAGGTGAGGATTTGAATGAATATCAGTTTTACTATCCCTTAGAAAATGAAGTGTGAACTATTGGAATGTAGCTATATGGAACTAAACCCAAGCCTATCCTGCAAAACAGCTCCAGAGAACACCTGCGAAAAGGTTAGCGTTAGCAAACTTTCCTAGAAAAGTACTAAAACCATAGCTTATTACAGATGTGCAGCTTCGGTGAGTAAATGCGCAGAGATAGTCAACAGAAGCGCAACAAGAACAAATGCACTGCAATAGTGCATAAAAGTGCAGCAGGAATACACAGAAGCGCAGAAGGGACAAATGCACAGTAACAGTGCTCAAATGTGCCATAAAAATGAATAGATGCACAGGAATTACGAATGCGCAGGAACAGTGGACATATGCGCAACAATAATCAACATATGCGCAAGAATAACAAAAGTGCCGTAATAGTGCGCAAAAGCGTAGCAAGAAAGCACAGATGCGCAGAAATAATAGAAGCACCACAGAAATGGGTATATGCACTACAGAAATGTTCAAATGTGTCGAAGTAGCCTGTGCGTGACTGTGTGTGACCTGTACGGAACCTACCTTCAAAAAAGCTCAGATTTTGATGAGATAAAGGGGCAAGGGCCCCACGGTGGGCGCCAAAAATGTTAGGGTAAAATGTGGTTTAATCAAATGAACAATAATAAACCCAAACATCAATAGAATAATGAAATCAAGAAAGATTCAATGAAATGTAGCAATGAACAATACAGTGCAAACCTTCCTTGAATCAAAGCTTCTATTGTTCGCCTAGTACAACCATCCTTTGCTGATGAAGTAGGCCCTCAGCGAGTGCACTCTTTTAGCTGTGTTGTAGGATGTCAGTAGTAAATGGCTAAGATGATAGATAATGATGTGATATAGAGCTTCAAAGCAAAGGGTGATCTCAAGTAGATTGTATTGGGGGGTGCCAAAGGCGCGTGGGTAGAATTCTGCAGAGTAACAATACAAATAACCTGGATGAATAGAATGGAGGGATGAATCTTCTTTTATAGACTCAGAAGAATGAGAATCAACGGTTGAGAGGAGATATGAAGATCAATGGCTGAGGATGGTTAAGGAATGTGCAACCAGTGGAAATAAGACAAGTGTCTCAGCTCCATCATGAAAGAGGGGATGTGACAACATTGATTGGAGAGTTAACTCCTTTAACTAATCAGTTAACAAACTTGATTAGTCAGTTGGAAGAATGAATTATGGAATTGACTAAATTGATTGAGGGATTAACTCAATTGACTAGTTAGTTAACACTTTTGATTGATTAGTTAACTAACTTTTGATTTGAGAAGAAATAGGACATGTGGGTGAGGGGGAAAATAGGTAATTAAATATTTAATATATTTAATTATATGTGCAACCCGATGAGGTGGACAAGGTGAGGTGGAAAAGTGAGGTGTAAGTGTGAGGTGGATTTTGGGAATTAGAACTTAGGATAGAGGAATTTGGATTAATTAAATAATTTATGATTATTTAATTGTGTGAGACATTAGAAGAATTTAGGCATTTTAATTAAATAAATTGAATTTATTTAATTATGGAATAGTGAATCGATTAAATAAATTTAGAATATTTATTTAATTGGTAGAAGAACGGAATAAATATTTAGAATATTTATTTAGTTGAATTGTGTCATTTTTAGGTGTATACATTTTGCCCCTCTTTGATGCAATGCAGTTTACAGCGTTGCCTTAAAGAAATCGATAGTCTGACAGTGATACATGCCCCAGTTTGCCCCTGGTAAAAGTTTGATACAAGTTTTCCCCTACCCCGCAACATGACCATACCACTGAAGCTTCCTCCTCAAGACCCAAAGCGCAGAAGGTTACCATAAAAGAAACTAGAGTGGGAGAGTACTCAATTGAGCACAGTCTCAATCTTGCCAAATTGCCCTTATCCCCTAGATCTTTTGGCCAACCCAAACATTTTCCAAAGCCATCTGCTCCTCCTATGGCTCCCGCAACTCCCTTTGTAAAATGGGGGACCTTATCTGATGAAACAGAGGAGAGAGATCTCCTACAATGGCTTTATGCTGAAGAAGAAAACACACCCCAAGATCCGCCTAGACTCCCAACAGAACTCTATGGGCGAGGTGAGACTATTTTGCACAGGATGGGGTACGAAGGACAAGGCCCCATCGGCCTCAAAAAAGAAGGAATCATTGAACCTATTCAACCTTCTTCATCCTCATCGGCTAGAAACACAAGTGGCCTAGGATACAAAGGCAAGGGCAAAGCTAAGGAAAATGCTTGCCTTGTAGAAATAATTCAAACACTCCAAGTGGACAGCGACACAGATTCAAATGAGTATGAGTGGGACGAGCTAACAGAGCACTCCTACGAGGACAAAGAGGTTGACACCATCCAAACTCTAAGCCCCTACCGTGAGGGACAAACGCAACATAACAGACCACTGGAGTCTAATTTGCCCATCCCTGACATTATGGCTTTCAAGGAAAGTTTAAATTCCATTGCAATAAACAACTTGGAAGAAAGTACCACCCTGAACACTACCCCCGCCAATGCTCCTAACATTTCAATTCACACCATCAATGAATCAGGTCTATCATCCGACTCCCTTCCCCTCTTGCACCCTGAGCTTATTGACTGGGATCTGCAAGGAACTCCCCAACTAGATATGTTCCAAAACGATGATGCTTACATTGATTATATGGAACTTAGGGACCATTTACCCAAGGGAGATCACAAAGCTGGTTTTGCTATTGAACTGTGTTGGTAGTTATTTATGTCTAGGGTTTGAAACCTGAATGTTTGCTAATTTTCTGCTTTAAACCCTAAAATTTTTGAGTTGCGGGATCTTGTTCTGTTGCTGAAATTACTATCGGCCTCTGAAAATGATAAAAATTTGAGTCAGATGCATTTTAGATGCATATCAGGTCTCAGCTTCCTGTGTCTAAATTGTTTTTGAGTATGGCTATGAGTGTTTCCCTTTGCTAGTATCGTGGCATCCGCCAAGTGTCGAGCCTTGATTCATGCCGCACTTTTCTTTCTAACCAATAACCGTAGCGCGGAGTGTGCCACGTGGCAGAAGCTGTTTCTAGTGTTGCAGCTTTAAGTTGTTAGCTGCGGAACTCGACATGTGTTAGTTTCTACTTGAGTCTCAAAGACCCTTTAAGCGTCTCCTTTGTGTTTAAGGTTGAATGCACAGAAGGTGCCACGTGTCATCTTCTGCCGAATTTTCAATAGAGTTTCTTTTATGTTTCAGCTTGGATGTGGAAAGCACCACATGGAGGCACCCGAGGGACTCTAAAAGGTTTCACAGCTTCTGCCAGTGTTTCGAAGACCCTTAATGTTTCTCAAGGCCCGTGGATCCTACCATGTGTCAGCCTTCGCTGAAGTTTCAAAAGGTATCTAAGCAAGGGCGGAAGATGCCGTGTGTCCCTTGTGATTGCTGCAGAAGCTGACAAGTGTCAGCTTCTGAGTTAGTTTCCTTTTTGTTTCAAGTTTGGCACAGACGTGGTGGGTCCCTGTGTAGAGTCCCTACTGCCGCGGATCCTGCCAAGTGGCAACTACCGCCTGAGTTTCAAAGAGCCCCATTTAAAGTTTCAGTGTGGCGGAAGGCGCCAAGTGTCACTACAAGGGGGCATTCTTTATTTGTTGCAACGTTCAACGAAACAGTGAGGTGGGACCCAGTTTTAAGATACAACTCCGCAGAAGGTGCCACGTGGTAGCTTCCGTGGGAGTTTCAAAAAAGTTTCTAAGTGTTTCAAGTGGAGCGCGGAAGGTGCCAAGTTCGCAATTCGTGAATTTTCTATAAAGTTTCTTTGAAGTTTCAAGAGGCCACGGAACCTGCCAGGTGTCGATCTCCGCAGGAGTCTCAAGTGTTTCAAGTGTTTCTCAAGTGTAGCATGGAAAACGACACATGTCAGCTTCTGTTGGAGTTTCTTAGGAGGGTCTTTATGTTTCAGAGACACTGCAGAGGCTGCCACATGTCCCTTTCTCAAAAGTTTCACGAAGAGTCTCTAATGTTTCAAGGGTGCCGCGGAGCTTGCCACGTGGTGGCTTCCACATGAGGTTCTGGTAGTTGACTCTCAGTGGGAAAAATTAAGGAAAAGCAATGCGATGGGCCATTGATTAAAACACAAAGTGCCTACGTGGCACGATTTGGCTAATGGGCAACTTTTCAACAGTTTTTGGGGCCGTTGATGCTAGCGATGGGTTTTTGATCAACGGCTATCTTTCAATTTTGATGCAACGATGGGTTTCTTCGTATCTGTAGCCGCGTTTGGGCGGGAAACCTTCAAAAACTTGCCACGGCTGCATTTCCAGAGGCTGCAGGTAGATGAAACATTAATGGCAGATTGTGGTGGCAGTATGGGTCGAGTTGACAAATTCAACCACCTGATTGATGAGGGAAGTCCCTGAGCAGCGGCCCAGATTCTAATCTCACCTACTCCTCATCCTTCTCTAGCTTCTCCAAGATTTGTCCCCTGTTGCATTTATGATTTTGAGCACCACTTTTCAGTGCAGTGTATCTAGCGGGATTTTTTGGCCTCCCATGTAATTAATGCTGAGTGCACCTTCCTCGCTATATATAAGGGACTGTGTGACTCATTTTTAGGGTTGTTGAAAGTTGGACATTTTTGGCTTTGTAATACAATACGACTGGTTTTGGTTTGCTCTGTGTAGGAATCCTTGTGAGTTTATGCATCTCCTGTTGTATGTTTCTTGCATGAATCTACTAATTTCATGATTAATCTTATATGAATAATGTTGTTTTGCATGTGTTTGGTTAATTCTGTCTCCAGTGTTGCATGTGTCCTTCTTCTGAGTCTAGATATCTAAGGGGTGTCTGGTTTTCTAGAATACAGAATTCCTGTATTGAATGTTTGATCTTTTAACTTCTGCTCAAGGGGTAGATTAAATTGTTTTCAGATTGAATATTGGTAAGGGTATACTGCAATAGGAATGCCATAAGTATAGATAGCTTAACACTCTGTATTGGGAGATATTTGTAAGGTAGATATCACATAAATCCCCTTGAAATCTAGTTTTAGTTGTTTATGCTGACCATTCACAGGTGTATGGCTACTGACTCCAAGCCCTGGATAGGCACCAATCTAGTTCTGTGTTGAGGTTATACACCAAGTCCAGCTCTGCATCCAAACACAACATCAAAATCAAACTCCAAAACAACCATTAGGACAGTAGAATTAGTTTTAGGATCCCAAGTCCTTTGTCTACAACTGAAAATAGGCCCAAAGCTAGCCCCTTTGCTCTTATCTTGCAGTTTTGGTCTACTTACAGGAGGACTTATCTGCTTCATGTCAGCATCCCAGCCTTCATATGCATATTCTCATGGATGTTGAGTAGGGTATACCCCCTAGGTTTTACAGAGCCTGAAGAAGAAGAGGAGATAAAAATAGAGTCTATCTCCTATAATGTTGGCCCCTGGCCCAGAGATCCTGTTGATCATTGATGGCTACCTTGTAGGGAAATCTAGGAGTAAGCATCTAGTCTGGGAAAGAACCAACAGAAATTGGTGACTCCGCTGGGGACTTGTGAAAGAACCCTGATTTTTAAAAGAAAGCAGTTCCTAGTAATAGGTGGCGACTCCGAACCAATATCCCAACCGGTAAAGTAAAAATTTGTATGCAAGGGAGAAGATCCCAGCGTAATACTCTATTTGAAGAGTTACCCATAAAAATGATGTATAAAAAAAAGGGACTGTTCGAGCCAGTCAAGATGGTTCTCTTAGCCCCAAGAAAAATGATTTTATTCAGGATAATCCAGGATCCTCAGAGAAGACAGTACGTTATTTTTCAAACACTGAGGCTGAAATCCATAATGTGTGTGAAAGGCAGCAAGGTAATGGTTTGAGAATAAGGTCAGAGGTGTTTCAAGAATGTCCTTTTCATGATTCTCCTGATAGATTTGAAGAGGCTAAATCCCTAAGGGATGATGATAATGATGATCAGAATATGATAAAACCATCCTCTTCTATGCCCAGAGAGGAAGAACTAGCTGATGAAATTAAGAGCTTAAGGGCTGAGTTAGAATATCTGCAAGCAGTAAAAATTAGAGATGATATGAGACAGAAAGTGCAGGCTTTGAGAGTTGCTCAAAATGATTCAATTCCTACCCTCCAAAATGCAAATATGTAGAGAAATCAACAAAGAAATGAGGTATAGTATCATCAGAATAATGATCAAAGACAAAATGTAGACAATGCCAGAGTACCATTAAATAATGTGAGACAACATAATGCTAATAGAAATGCAAATGCTAATCAGTTTGAAAGGCACCCAATGTAGTTGGATAGATTCAGACAGCTTGTTTTTTATGGCATTCCTGGTTATCCAAACCCTGTTGATAAACATGTGAGGCTGCAAGTGCCTAAATTTTCAAGAAACAATACTGTCTTAGGAGAAGACCATTTAAAAGCTTTTTAGAATACCATGGACAACTTTGAGGTTGAGCATGAGGATGTTTTCATGAAATCATTTATGCAATCCTTAGTTGATGAAGCCAAGGAATGGTATAAAGGTCTACCTGACATAAGCATTTCATCATGGGATGATTTCAAAAGGATGTTTAAGGAGCAATATGGTGACAAGACTGACCCTAGTTTTTTTGTAAATGAGTTCACTAGTATCACTAAAGGGTCAAATGAGCAGGTTGCAGATTTTAATGCAAGATTTACTAAAGTGTTGAACAAATTGCCACATCACATGAGGCCAAATGAACCAATGTGCATAATATTATATATTAATGCTTTTGATGCCAAAACAACATATGGGTTAAGAGATAAGGGTCCTGCTACTCTCAGGGATACTTTCAAGATAGCAATAAACATTGAGAATAACAGAAAAGCATCAGGCAAGACAAACATAAGGGATGATGTGAAAATTCTGCAGAATCCAAACAAACCTCAAAACACTCAAGGTAGTACATCTGCCCCTGAAGATAAAATAGACAAATTGGCAAATGTTGTTAAAGATCTAAGCTATAGGCTGGCTAGGAGTGAAAAAGGAATAGGTCCTGATAGGCAAGCTTACCAAAGACAGGAAAAGAGGCCGTCATTGCATGATATGCCATATAATACCAATTGGCATAATGGTAGACCTGTATTGCCACATAACAACACAAATCAGAGGGCTCAACATACCAAGGAAACTCCTGATCCTTTGAAGAAGGCTGTTAATATTGTTAATGATACCCCATGGTGTATAATATGCTAGATGCCTCATTCACAGTCATAATGTATGATTGCTCAGTCTCTATATAACAATGTCGTGGCCTGTGATGAGTGCAATGAGCCTCATTGCATGGAAGATGATAATGTCAACATGTTGTCTACAAATAGAGAATACTCTTTTCATGATGCTGATGCAAACGCAAATGATGAAACTCAGGTCTACCAGCAGTTCCCATATGATGAAGATGATGAAGACAACTATGCCTATGCTCAGGATTCACATAGTTTTCTGAATAACTTGAGGAGGCCTTCTGATGAAGAAATTAGGGCCTTCACAGCTGCAGCAGTTGCTTAAGTCAAAAGCAACTACAACCTAAGAGGTAAAGCTCAAGTAAGCAGTCCACATCAGCCAGAAGGCATTTCTGTAAATCAGCCTGTACACAGTCATAAAGGAACTGAGACACAAAAGAAGCAATGGAATAATAATAGGCAAAATTTTAAGCAAAAAATAGGTTATGATCCTCAAGGACCAGAAAATAGAGTTCCCCAGGTTGAGGATCAAAATAAGAATTTTCAGAATAAGGATGACAATCAGAGAGCCATAAAAACTAAAGTTGGATCATCTCAGGATAAAGGTAAAACTGTGGATCAGACTCCAACTGTTATTCAAAATTATGCTCCATTTGACATCACTCAGGTCTTGTCTCAAATAAAAGTCTCTGTTCCACTAATGGAGCTGATGAAAGTTGAAGAATTCAGAAATAAGACTGTATCCTTGATTTCAGGAGTACCATGTCAAGCCAAGCAGAATATTGAGACTCAGGATAAGAAGCAAGCTATGTGCATTGAAGAGGATGAAATTCCTGAGGTATATCTAGGGATGACCATGACAAAATGCCCTTCACAACTGGAGCCATTTTATGTATCCTTGGTTATAAATGGAAAAGTAATTAGAAATTGTATGCTTGATTCTGGAGCATCTACAAATATTATGCCTTTAGCCATTATGCAGCAAGCTAGATTAAAAATAGACAAGGCATGTGGGAAATGCTATGAAATGGATGCTAGGGAGGTACCTATCATTGGAATCATGAAGGATGTTGATTTTAGATTGGCAACATATCCAGAAAAGATCTATAAAATGAACATAACAGTCGTTGATATCAAGCCACAGTATGGCATGTTGCTGTCAAGAAGATGGGCAGCACTGATTGGTGGAAGTATGCAATTGGACCTGTCATATGCCATGATCCCAATGAATGGCAAGGATGTCAAGCTGATCAGAGAAGAAAGATCACAGGAGTCAGTTGAAGATCAAGATTCAGAAGAACACATCTATTTTGTAGACACTAACTGTGAGAATTTCAAAGTTGTCTCAAGTGATCAAGAAGACCAAAAGGAGAACCCTTGCATTAAAGAGTTGGACCAGCAAGGTCTTTGGACCATGTATTTTGATGGAGCTTGTTCAAAAGAAGGCTCTGGTGCTAGAATTGTTTTTCTGTCTCCAACTGGTAAGCTTCTCAAATTCTCTTTCTTGTTGAGGTTTGCCTATACAAATACTATTGCAGAGTATGAGGCTTTGTTATTAGGGTTAAATGTTGCTTTGAAGCATGGAATTAAGATGCTCAAAGTGTTCGGTGATTCAGAGCTTATTGTGTCCCAAATTAGAGATAAGTATGCATAAAAAAAAAGGTTGAAACAATATAAGCATGTTGTTTGGGATACAATTGAATTGTTTGATGCCTTTTCAATAAATTGGATAGAAAGATCAAAAAATGTTAGAGCAGATTTTCTAGCCAATGTAGCCATAAGGCCAGATGATATAACATTGTCAGATGTTACAAATGTTGAAGTCAAGCTTAGGCCTGTAGTGCCAGATAATGTATGCAGCTGGCAAGTGTTTGATGATGATAAGGATTTACTGAGATTTCTGCATTGTATTGATGAATATGAGAACCAAGAAATGGATTTTCAGAACTTTGTGGAAGTTGTAGATGGAAAAGAAACCCTTTTAGAGAAAGAAGTAATTTAGCTGAAGACTAACAAAATCCCTAGAGGGCTGGTAGCCTTAGAGAGAGCTTTTGACAATAGGGACCAATTTGTTACAAAAGCATCTCTAACAAACAAGAATGATCTGGAGGAGATAAACTTGGGAACATCTCATGCTCCCAAAAAGGTATACATTGGCAAACAGCTCAAACCACATATCAGAGGCATGCTGATTGCATTGCTGAAAAGGTATAAGCATGTTTTTGCTTGGTCATATGAAGACCTCAAAGCCTATAGAGAGGATCTATTTCAGCATGAAATCCCTTTGAAGCCTGGACCTAAACCATTTAGACAAAAAAAGAGGCCTATCAACCCAACTTTAGCTCCAAAAATGCAAGAAGAACTTATGAAACTTAGGGAGGCTGGAATAATCATGCCTATCAGACATTCAACTTGGGTGTCTAACCTTGTCCCAGTCAGAAAAAAGAATGGTGATATAAGGTTGTGTGTGGACTTTAGAAACCTAAATGTATCTTTTTTGAAGGGTAACTATCCATTGCCAAATATGGAGGCCATGTTGCAAAGAGTGACTAGTTGTGAACTTTTATCTATGATGGATGGTTTTTCAGGGTACAATCAAGTGAAAGTAAAAGAATCAGAACAATTTAAAACTGCTTTCACAACTCCATGGGGAACCTATGTATATGTAAGGATGCCATTTGGACTAACAAATGCAGGTGCTACATTTCAAAGGGCAATGGATGTTGCTTTTGGATGATTGATTGACTCAATCTTGGCTGTTTATCAAGATGACTTGACTGCCTTTTCAAAGAAAGAAGGACATCACTGTATGCATTTGGAGCAGATTTTTATTAGAGCATTAGAATATGGTATCTCACTTAACCCAAAGAAATGTGCTTTTGGGGTTGTCGAAGGAAAATTGCTTGGACACATTATTTCCAAGGATGGAGTTAGGATTGATCCTGAAAGGGTGGCTGCAATTGACAAAATTTAGATCCCTAAAACAATAAAAGGTGTGCAGTCCTTCTTTGGACAAATTAACTTTGTTAGGAGATTTGTTCCTAACTTTGCAGAAACCACAAAAGAAATTTCCAAGATGTTGAAAAAAGGTGCAACTGTTAATTAGGAGAATGAAGCAATTGAATCATTTCAGAACATCAAGGAGGCTATAAAGATGGCTCCTGTGCTGAAGTCTCCTAATTTTTCTAAGCCATTTCAGTTATTCTCATTTACTTCTTTCCATACTATTGCTACATGTTTACTTCAGAAAAATGAGGATGGTTTTGAGCAGCCCATTGCTTTCTTCAATAGGTCATTGCAGGCTGCTGAATTAAAGTATGACATTATGGAGAAACATGCATATGCACTGGTTAGAGTAGTCAAGAGCTTCAGGCCTTATTTGGTAGGCTCACAAATAATTGCATATGTACCTCATGCAGCAGTCAAAGATATATTTGCTCAGCAGAAGGTAACTGGAAGAAGATGGGTAAGTGCAGGAAGATGGGGGGCCAAAAAGGGGTCTTAAGTGGCCACTTTTTTTCTGAAATCAGGAAATACTGCCCTTGGATGAGAAATTGAGCATAGTTACACTCAAAATTTGGAGATGCAACCAAAACAATGTTCGTAGTGTTCCGAGTCTACTTTCTAAACTACTATTTTGTTTTGAAAATGGCATAGATTAAGGGGTTCAAAAGAGGGAGCCACATAAATTGGTGTTGTTTCTGTCAAAAAAACATAACATAGCATGTTTTGTGGCTCCCTCAAAAGGTCAACTTTTTTTTGGTATTTTTAAAATCGCTTCAGTGAGAAATTAGCTAATAGCATGTAGTTTATGCTTGATTTTTCTGATAATTTTTTGATGAATATTTGATTTTTTACTAATTTTCAAAGTGGACACATCCTAAAAAATAGAATTTTGGCCGTGCTACCCCTATAAATTTTGAAAAATAATTGAAAATCATTTTTTTATTGTTTTATTATTTGTAGAATGGAGTCTAGTTTCTAAATATGTAATTTTTTTGAAATTTGAATGAATAGTTATTTTACAATGAAAAAAAGACCAAACAGTGTTTTTTGCCTAAAAACAGACACACAAGAAAAAGAAATTAAAGATGAAAGGCTTAACATTGTTAAAATGTGAAAAAAATCACATCATCAAATAGTTAAGAGAAAGCCTAACATTACCCATGTGTTCTATTTGTTTGACCTTGAAACACGTGCAAATCTGAGGGTTAGCACGAACGAAATTATGTGAAATTTTGAAGAATATAGAAAAACACATCTGTGACTGTTCATAAGGCACTCCAAGCCTTTGGCTTGGAAATCCAAAGCAAATCCCAAGCCCAAGGCTTGGGATTCCCAAATCAAGAAATAATGTGAGCGCGTTATAACGTGCTCGCGTTATGTTTTGCCTTGCATTTTTCTTTCTCGCAAGTATGTTGTTTGTCATGTTTGACATAAGCGAGCGCGTTCTAACACGCTCGCGTTATGTTCCCCTCAAATTTTTTTACGTTCAAGGCTATTAATCATGAGGGTTAAGGGATAAGGGATAGAGTTGGAGGGTTTAGGGATAAGGGATTAGCATTTAAGGTATAGTATCGAGCCCATTGAGGGTCTAGGAATAGGGATAGCGTTTAGGGTTTAGGGATGAGGGATGACAGATTAGGGTTGAGGGTTTAGCATTTAGGGATAGGGTTGAGGGTCGAGGGATCAAAGTTAAGGGTTGAGGGATTAGGGTTTGACATTGAGGGTTGAGGGTTGAGGGTCGAGGGATTAGGGTTAAAGTAGAGTGTTGAGGGTATAAGGATTAGGGATAAGGGATTAGGGTTTAAGGTATAGTATCGATTCTGTTGAGGGTGTAGGAATAAGGAAAGCATTTAGGGTTTAGGGATGAGGGATTAGAGTTGAGGGATGACGGATTAGGGTTGAGGGTTGAGGGATTAGGGTTTAGGGATAAGGTTGAGGGTTGAGGGCTGAGGGATTAGGGTTTAAGGTATAGTGTTGAGGGTTTAGGGATAGGGTTTAGGGTTGAGGGATTAGAGTGAAGGGTTGAGGGATTAGAATTTGACATTGAGGGTTGAGGGTTGAGGGTTAGGGTCGAGAGATGAGGGATCAGAGTTAAGGGTTAAGGGATTAGGGTTTGACGTCGAGGGTTGAGGGTTGAGGTTCGAGGGTCAAGGGTTTAGGGATAGGGTTGAGGTTGAAGGGATTATGGTTTAAAGTAGAGTGTGGAGGGTGTACGGATTAGGGATAGGGTTGGAGGGTTTAGGGATAAGGGATTAGAGTTTAAGGTATAGTATCGAGTCTGTTGAGGGTTTAGGAATAGGGATAGCATTTAGGGTTTAGGGATGAGGGATTATAGTTGAGGGATGAGGGATTAGGGTTGAGGGTTGAGGGATTAGGGTTTAGGGATAAGGTTTAGGGTTGAGGGTTGAGGGATTAGGGTTTAGGGTATAGTGTTGAGGGTTGAGGGTTGAGGGTTGAGGGTTTAGGATTAGGGTTTAGGGTTGACGGATTAGCATTTAATGTTGAGGTTAGGGTTAGAGTGTTGAGGGTAGAGGGATTAGGAATAGGGTTTAGGGTTGAAGGTTTAAGGATTGAGGGTTGAGGCTTTAGGGATGAGGGTTTAAGGCTTAAGATATAGTGTCAAGTGTTGAGGGTGTAGGGATAGGGTTTAAGTTTTAAGGGTTAAGGGTTGAGGGATAGGGATTAGGGTTTAAGGTATAGTGTTGAGGGTCGAGGGATCAGAGTTAAGGGTTGAGGGATTAGGGTTTGACGTTGAGGGTTGAGGTTCGAGGGTCAAGGGTTTAGGGATAGGGTCGAGGGTCAAGGAATTAGGGTTAAAGTAGAGTGTGGAGGTTATAAGGATTAGGGATAGGGTTGGAGGGTTTAGGGATAAGGGATTAGGGTTTAAGGTATAGTATCGATTCTGTTGAGGGTGTAGGAATAGGGATAGCATTTAGGGTTTAGGGATGAGGAATTAGAGTTAAGGGATGATAGATTAAGGTTGAGGGTTGAGGGATTAGGGTTTAGGGATAAGGTTTAGGGTTAAGGGCTGAGGGATTAGGGTTTAAGGTATAGTGTTGAGGGTTTAGGGATAGGGTTTAGGGTTGAGGGATTAGAGTGAAGGGTTGAGGGATTAGGATTTGACGTTGAGGGTTGAGGATTTAGGGTTAGGGTTGAGAGATGAGGGATCAGAGTTAATGGTTGAGGGATTAGGGTTTGACATCGAGGGTTGAGGGTTGAGGTTCGAGGGTCAAGGGTTTAGGGATAGGGTTAAGGTTGAAGGGATTAGGGATAAAGTAGAGTGTGGAGGGTGTACGGATTAGGGATAGGATTGGAGAGTTTAGGGATAAGGGATTAGAGTTTAAGGTATAGTATCGAGTCTGTTGAGGGTTTAGGAATAGGGATAGCATTTAGGGTTTAGGGATGATGGATTAGAGTTGAGGGATGAGGGATTAGGGTTGAGGGTTGAGGGATTAGGGTTTAGGGATAAGGTTTAGGGTTGAGGGTTGAGGGATTAGGGTTTAAGGTATAGTGTTGAGGGTTGATGGTTTAGGGATAGGGTTTAGGTTTGAGGGATTAGGGTTTAGGGTTGATGAATTAGGGTTTCATGTTGAGAGTTGAGGGTTGAGGGTTGAGGGTTGAGGGTTGAGGTTGAGGGATAGGGTTAATGGTCAGGGGATTAGGGTTAAATAAGAGTGTCGAGGGTAGAGGGATTAGGGTTTAAGGTATAGTATCGAGCCTATTGAGGGTCTAGGAATAGGGATAGCGTTTAGGGTTTAGGAATGAGGGATTAGAGTTGAGGGATGACAGATGATAGATTAGGGTTGAGGGTTGAGGGATTAGGGTTTAGGGACAAGGTTTAGGGTTAGGGTTGAGGGATTAGGGTTTGAAGTATAGTGTTGAGGGTTTAGGGATAGGGTTTAGGGTTGAGGGATTAGAGTGAAGGGTTGAGGGATTAAAATTTGACGTTGAGTGTTGAGGGTTTAGAGATAGGGTTGAATGTCGAGGGATCAGAGTTAAGGGTTGAGGGTTGAGGTTCAAGGGTCAAGGGTTTAGGGATAGGGTTGAGGGTCGAGGAATTAGGGTTAAAGTAGAGTGTGGAGGGTATAAGGATTAGGGATAGGGTTGGAGGGTTTAGGGATAAGGGATTAGAGTTTAAGGTATAGTATCGAGTCTATTGAGGGTTTAGGAATAGGGATAGGATTTAGGGTTTAGGGATGATGGATTAGAGTTTAGGGATGATGGATTAGGGTTGAGGGTTGAGGGATTAGGGTTTAAGGTATAGTGTCGAGGGTTGAGGGTTTAGGATTAGGGTTTAGGGTTGATGGATTAGCATTTAATGTCAAGGTTAGGGTTAGAGTGTCGAGGGTAGAGGGATTAGGGATAGGGTTTAGGGTTTAAGGTTTAAGGATTGAGGGTTGAGGCTTTAGGGATGAGGGTTTAAGGCTTAAGATATAGTGTCAAGTGTTGAGGGTGTAGGGATAGGGTTTAAATTTTAAGGGTTAAGGGTTGAGGGATAGGGATTAGGGTTTAAGGTATAGTGTTGAGGGTTGATGGTTTAGGGATAGAGTTTAGGTTTGAGGGATTAGGGTTTAGGGTTGGTGAATTAGGGTTTAATGTTGAGAGTTGAGGGTTGAGGGTTGAGGGTTGAGGTTGAGGGATTGGGTTAATGGTCAAGGGATTAGGGTTGAATAAGAGTGTCAAGGGTAGAGGGATTAGGGTTTAAGGTATAGTATCGAGCCTATTGAGGGTCTAGGAATAGGGATAGCGTTTAGGGTTTAGGGATGAGGGATTAGAGTTGAGGGATGACGGATGACAGATTAGGGTTGAGGGTTGAGGGATTAGGGTTTAGGGACAAGGTTTAGGGTTAGGGTTGAGGGATTAGGGTTTAAGGTATAGTGTTGAGGGTTTAGGGATAGGGTTTAGGGTTGAGGAATTAGAGTGAAGGGTTAAGGGATTAGAATTTCACATTGAGGGTTGACGATTTAGGGTTGAGGGTTTAGGGATAGGGTTGAGGGTCGAGGGATCAGAGTTAAGGGTTGAGGGATTAGGGTTTGACGTTGAGGGTTGAGGGTTGAGGTTCGAGGGTCAAGGGTTTAGGGATAGGGTTGAGGGTCGAGGAATTAGGGTTAACGTAGAGTGTGGAGGGTGTAAGGATTAGGGATAGGGTTGGAGGGTTTAGGGATAAGGGATTAGAGTTTAAGGTGTAGTATCGAGTCTGTTGAGGGTTTAGGAATAGGGATAGCATTTAGGGTTTAGGGATGAGGGATTAGAGTTGAGGGATGATTGATTAGGGTTGAGGGTTGAGGGATTAGGGTTTAGGGTTGAGGGTTGACAGATTAGGGTTTAAGGTATAGGATTGAGGGTTGAGGATTTAGGGATGAGGGTTTAAGGCTTAAGATATAGTGTCAAGTGTTGAGGGTGTAGGGATAGGGTTTAAATTTTAAGGGTTTTGGGTTGAGGGATAGGGATTAGGGTTTAAGGTATAGTGTTGAGGGTTGATGGATCAGAGTTAAGGATTGAGGGATTAGGGTTTGACGTTGAGGGTTGAGGGTTGAGGTTTGAGGGTCAAGGGTTTAGGGATAGGGTTGAGGTTCAAGGGATTAGGGTTAAAGTAGAGTGTGGAGGGTGTATGGATTAGGGATAGGGTTGGAGGGTTTAGGGATATGGGATTAGAGTTTAAGGTATAGTATCGAGTCTGTTGAGGGTTTAGGAATAGGGATAGCATTTAGGGTTTAGGGATGGGGGATTAGAGTTGAGGGATGATGGATTAGGGTTGAGGGTTGAGGGATTAGGGTTTAGGGATAAGGTTTAGGGTTGAGGGTTGAGGGATTAGCATTTAAGGTAAAGTGTTAAGGGTTAAGGGTTGAGGGTTTAGGATTAGGGTTTAGGGTTGACGGATTAGCATTTAATGTCGAGGTTAGGGTTAGAGTGTCGAGGGTAGAGGGATTAGGGATAGGGTTTAGGGTTGAAGGTTTAAGGATTGAGGGTTGAGGCTTTAGGGATGAGGGTTTAAGGCTTAAGATATAGTGTCAAGTGTTGAGGGTGTAGGGATAGGGTTTAAGTTTTAAGGGTTAAGGGTTGAGGGATAGGGATTAGGGTTTAAGGTATAGTGTTGAGGGTCGAGGGATCAGAGTTAAGGGTTGAGGGTTGAGGTTCGAGGGTCAAGGATTAAGGGATAGGGTCGAGGGTCGAGGAATTAAGGTTAAAGTAGAGTGTGGAGGGTATAAGGATTAGGGATAGGGTTGCAGGGTTTAGGGATAAGGGATTAGGGTTTAAGGTATAGTATCAATTCTGTTGAGGGTGTAGGAATAGAGATAGCATTTAGGGTTTAGGGATGAGGGATTAGAGTTGAGGGATGACGGATTAGGGTTAAGGGTTGAGGGATTAGGGTTTAGGGTTTAGGGTTGAGGGATTAGAGTGAAGGGTTGAGGGATTAGGATTTGATGTTGAGGGTTAAGGGTTTAGGGTTTAGGGTTAGGGTTGAGAGATGAGGGATCAGAGTTAAGGGTTGAGGGATTAGGGTTTGATGTCGAGGGTTGAGGGTTCAGGTTCGAGGGTCAAGGGTTTAGGGATAGGGTTGAGGTTGAAGGGATTATGGTTTAAAGTATAGTGTTGAGGGTTGATGGATCAGAGTTAAGGGTTGAGGGATTAGGGTTTGACGTTGAGGGTTAAGGGTTGAGGTTCGAGGGTCAAGGGTTTAGGGATAGGGTTGAGGTTCAAGGGATTAGGGTTAAAGTAGAGTGTGGAAGGTGTAAGGATTAGGGATAGGGTTGGAGGGTTTAGGGATAAGGGATTAGAGTTTAAGGTATAGTATCGAGTCTGTTGAGGGTGTAGGATTAGGGATAGCATTTAGGGTTTAGGGATGAGGGATTAGAGTTGAGGGATGACAGATTAGGGTTGAGGGATGAGGATTTGATGTTGAGGGTTGAGGGTTGAGGGATTAGGATTTGACGTTGAGGGTTGAGGGTTGAGGGTCGAGGGATCAGAGTTAAGGGTTGAGGGATTAGGGTTTGACGTTGAGGGTTGAGGGCATTTTCTATCAAGAACTTGATTATGAGGGCTTGCCCCTTCATTGTTATGCCTATCATATGGCGGAGCATCTGGCAAGCCCTTGCAAGAAAAAGATGTGATCAATGCAAAGGATGTGATGAACATATAGCAGGACAAAACGTGAGCGCGTTATAATGCGCTCGCATTTTGTATTTCTATTGAAACGGTAAAAAAGTGGTTACCCCTGTGATCCAAGGCCACATGCTCTGTTTTCTTACTGATTCTGCGCATGCTCTGACAAAAAAGAAGTGCTTTCATGCTATTGGGAAGTTCACATGCACATTTGACACATTGTACCACCTTTGCATGATCTTTCCACCACCTTTTCTACTTTGCCAACTTGAGAAGGAGGAAATAACATAGTTTTCACACCAAGTTTGATATATATCTATTCAAGTTTCAATTTTTATAGTGTTGCAATGTTAATTGTGATTCAATTTTAGGAATTTAACATTGAAAAGGAAGCAAGTGGTGAAAAACTCAAACTGTTGAGGAGTTTGATGCAAGAAGATAAAAACACTACATAATTGGGTACTCTCTCCATTCAAATCTTCATTTTTTAGGTATGTCAAGTCTTTACATGCATGTTCTTTACATTTTCCTTATTTCGGATTGAATTACTTTATCATGCTTTATCATACATGTTAAAAATAGACACATTCCCAATTAAGAAAGTAGCCTACAATCTCACATGATGCCATGTATATTTTCTACACTTGGGCTCTTTAATTTTTATGTGTAATAAACAAACCTTAACATACCATGATGTCAAACTATACAAGAATAAATCCATACAACATAAAAAAAATACAATCCCACTATTATTTTGTATTCATTTCTTAGGAACTAATATTGGCCTCTTTATCATGCTACAAACAAATTCTCCATCATGCCGAGGAAATGATCAAGAATTAAACCAACACAGGAAGAGATAGAAGCTAAGAATGCAAAGAAAGCAGTGGCTATGAGGCAACTTCGTGAGAAGAGGAAATTGGACATGATAAATGAAGACATACCAATTGAAGAGGAACCACAACCATCACGAAGAGATATGGTATTGGCGGCACAAAGAGAACGAATGCAAAAACTTCGTGTTACGAGAGATTTGAATACCATAGTTGGAGACACGTCCTTTACCGCAAGTCAACATGTAGGGACACCATCTACCACATCTCAAGTTGAGAGTACATCATCACTCACATGTGATGAAGGAGGTACGCCATCGTTCCCACCTCAACCTCAAGGTATGCCATCTAACCCATCTCATTTAAATATTGATGAAATTCCTAATGTTGAGATGAATTTACCTAACTTGACACCACCTAGAATTTTGCATAGAAAGCCAAAGTATTTGATTGATATTGATGAGAATATTTTGCAGCCAATGGAAGGTAAGATTCCAAAATGCACTTGTAGAAGATATGCTAATAAGATTTGGAGATTGTTCTTTGAAAAGTTAAATGAGACTGCAAGATGTCAACTATTCGTTCAAATGATGTGAAGTATAAAGTATAGGTCTATCATGAAGATTCTTGGGTTGAGAACATCAGAGGCTTCAAGTGAAAAATCTATTGTCAAGAATCTAATGAGTGCATATGAGAGTGTGGGTAACACCTCATGCACAAAAGATAGTAATGCAACACGGCATGTGATTACATCGACTATAGTAAGTAGTCAAATGCGGAAAGCTCGTCTCATTAGAAAGACAAGTTAAGAATTAAGAATTAATAGGAAAAAATTATCAAGAGCCATTGGAAGACGCCAAAGAATTGAGGACACTAATGCCAATGAATTATAGGCGTTCTCGGGGAGACTACCACGAAAAGATAAACCAATTGTTGAAGCATTGAGATCACTAATTGATAACTTTTGGAGGAATTACACAAGGGTATCTCCAAATCAAAGGGATGTGGTAAGAAGGAGAATCGGTAGTCAGAACCGTGAGCCACATCCAAAGCATTTTTTGGATGAGACTCAAACACAGTTTTATGGTAAATTTCTAGAGAAGTATCCTCAAATTAAAATTTATCAAAGATATTTTGAATTGCTAAAACCTTTCTATGTTAAGATAAATCACACACGCACTACTTGTTGTTGTAGATTACATATTGAATTTTCTAACCATTTTGATGCTTATAGGTCTATATGTTTAGATATGCATACTAACAATGATTTGCAAGGTTGTGCCATATGTGCCCCACCAACATCTTCAAGAGACTTCATATCAAGAATTTTATGTGAAAGAGAGGAAGGTCAAATATTCTACAAGAAATTATGCTTGGATGGCACATGTCATCGTTGCGGTGGCTTGCAACATTTGCCAATATGTGAACATATGGAAATAACACATGCAGTTGGAAACGAACTAGTAGAGTTTGGCAAGTATAAAACAGTGGTATACAATACAAAAGATGGTAAAGAAGCAAAGAGGTGTGAATTAGTTATTGAAAAGATTCCAGTGTATCAGTTTATGCCTATATTTCGTGACAGCATAGTGTATGAGTATGCAAGACATGCCCATAGAGCTCGATGGTTGGACTTGCAATTCAAGTTATGCAAGGACACATTTCTGATTGGTAGCATTGTTTCAGTCATCGACTTTGCAGAGAACTATAGTCTACACCCACAGCGTGAGATGCAATCACAATATTACAACTCCACACAAGTTTCTATATTTGTGCACATCACATTCATTCATGCGAATGATAGTACAGAGGATGATAGAAAGATCATAAGGGAGTATAATTTCTATATTAGTGATGATCGCACACATTCTACGGAGTTCGTGCAAGGTTGCTTTCAGGTGGTCTACAATGATTTGGCTAGAAGGGGCATATCGTTCAGTCAACATATCATATGGTCAGATAACTGTGCGTCACAATTCAAGAACTCATAGAATTTCTATTGGCTGAGTAGGAGGCATAATTTTATAGGTATTCAACATATGTGAAACTTTTGTGAGGCTGTGCATGGAAAGGGGGAGCATGATGGTGCAGGAGCATGTATCAAAAGAGCCATAGCATGAGAAGAGTTAAAGTATAAAGACAATGCAAAGTTGACAGATGCAAAATCGATTATCGAGTGGTGTAATGCTTCCATGGGTCTAGGTAATGAAGGTAAGTCTTTAGTTCGTAGATTTTTTTGGTTGATAGATGATACTAACATTGCACCCTATGAGGATTGTTGTACACTGACAAGATCAAATGAGATGCACTCTTTCAGAAGCTCGATTGTAGGTTCATGGAGTATACATACATGAAAGATGTCATGCTTTTGTTCTTCCTATACAATTCAAGTCTAGGATGAGTGCGAGTCAAAGGAGTGGGTTGACGAATGGCAGTTAAGTTATCTTAGCCCACTTGACACGTATCGAGCCCCGACGGCATTGGAACTAACACAGATGGAATTGTCAGTTGACTTTGACCACATCAGATTTAGTTTAACCAGGTAATATAGGGCACGTATATGCATCTAATTTCATCTAGTTCAACCAGGTAATGTCATCTTACTTTGTAGTGTTTTTGTAATGTTGACTAATTTCATCTAATTTGCTACACATATCAATGTAGGGCACGTATATGCAGTTATTGTAGATGAAGATAATGAAGAGGGAATAGATTATTACTTATGTCATTGTGTTGAGGCCAAAAAGAAATTGGAGGCCCCTGTTATAGATGGAAAAAACATCGAATACCCTACAGGATCAGTGGTTATTACTGGAACATGGCTTAGAAGGTACCCACATAAGAGTGTTAATATTTGGCTATTTCAAGACTTTGACATGTATTAGAAGATTCTTCATTACTCAAACCTTGCCGTGGTATCCAATGTTCATTTGATAAAGTATCAGGGTAGACCTTTGAACAAAATATTGTGGAAGGTGCGTGAGTCTGACCATGAAGCAATACTTGACACAATAAAGAGTAGAGCAGACTCGGATGGTTCATTGGATTAATTTGTAAGTATTCACATTGATTTTGTAAAGTTATGTTACATTGAGTTGTAAGTATGCACATTAATTTGTAAGGTTTGTCTTTTTTTATTTCCTCCTGCATTTTTACAGATATGTACACATTTTTACATCATCATGTTATGCATTTTTGGTGTCCTGCTCTTGATGAGACCAAACTCATAACTCACCCTACTTCCTCTAGACACCATTTGATGATCTCTCCAACACTCTAGATCCAGGGCACCCAATCATGATGATGACCTATATACCATTCTCCCAAGCCACTCATAATGAATGAAAAGAAGACCAAGGGCGCCTAAGCTTAATAGACTTATTTCTTTAAATTTTGATGATCCAAACTCTTGCAATATGACATCCACTTTCATACCTTTAGATCTTCCTTCACATATAGGGTGCTAAATCAAGTTGAAAAATCTACGTAAGGGCACCAAACTGGATGAAAGGAGACATGAAATGCACCTTAGGACTCCATGCTAAGGCTTGAGCCATTAAAGTCTCTTGATATTAGGCGCTCATGATGATGAAACTTAGAGCTTTTTCCTTTCCTATGCGCTCATCTAAGATGTTTGAATGATAAGGAGCACCTCGACCTCTATAATGTACATTGGGCACCAAAATCAAGGTGATTTTAACTCACTTTGAGTCATTCGGGGTCAGTATGAGTCTTTGAGTCATGTTGCAAAAAAGTGTCAATATTGTCAAGTTGCACAAAGCAACTTTTGCATTTTTGGTATCCTGCTCGTGATGTGACCAAACTGACTATTCCAACACATCCGGATGGGTACATTTACACTAGGCATGGTCCTTTTTTTCACCCAAACATGTCGAAACAGTCTGAGCTACATTGTACCGACGATATCCCTGAAGAGTCTAAAGTGCAAAAAGGCAGCAATATTTGACGAGATGTTACTTGAAAACTGTGTCACTTAGAAACATTCTATCTGAGGCAACGCAATCAGGTAAAGTGCCTCTACAATAACCTCTCTCAGTTTTTAATATCTCTAAGGCATTTGCCCATGGTGAAAGGTTTTCTGCTGCCCCAAAAATCGTCAGAAGGAGGCAGTGTAAAGTTGCAAAGGGGTGTAACTTTCGTCCTGCTCCTGATGCAACCAAACTAACTATTCCAACGCATCTGAATGGGTACATTTACGCTAGGCATGGTCCTGTTTTTCACCCAAACATGTCGAAACAGTCTGAGCTACATTGTACCGATGATATCCCTAAAGAGTCCAAAGTGCAAAAAGGCAGCAATCTTTGACGAGATGTTACTCAAAAACTGTGTCACTTAGAAACATTCCGTCTAAGGCAACGCGATCATGTAGAGTGCCTCTACAATAACCTCTCTCAATTTTCTATATCTCTAAGGCATTTGCCTATGGTGAAAGGTTTTCTGCTACCCCAAAAATTGTCAGAAGGAGGCAGTGTAAAGTTGCAAAGGGGTGTAACGTTTGTCCTACTCCTGATGCAACCAAACTGACTGTTCCAACGCGTCCAAATGGGTATATTTACGCTAGGCATGGTCCTATTTTTCACCCAAACATGTTGAAACAGTTTGAGCTACATTGTACCGACGATATCCCTGAAGAGTCCAAAGTGTAAAAAGGCAGTAATCTTTGATGAGATGTTACTCAAAAACTATGTCACTTAGAAATATTTCGTCTAAGGCAACGCGATCACGTAGAGTGCCTCTACAATAACCTCTCTTAGTTTTTTATATCTCTGAGGCATTTGCCCATGGTGAAAGGTTTTCTGCTGCCCCAAAAATCGTCAGAAGGAGGTAGTGTAAAGTTGCAAAGGGGTGTAACTTTCATCCTTCTCTTGATGCCACCAAACTAACTATTACAATGTGTCTAAATGGGTACATTTATGCTAGGCATGGTCCTATTTTTCACCCAAACATGTCGAAACAGTCTGAGCTACATTGTACCGATGATATCCCTGAAGAGTCCAAAGTGCAAAAAGGCAGCAATCTTTGACGAGATGTTACTCAAAAACTGTGTCACTTAGAAACATTCTATCTAAGGCAACGTGATCATGTAGAGTGCCTCTACAATAACCTCTCTCAATTTTCTATATCTCTGAGGCATTTGCCTGTGGTGAAAGGTTTTCTGCTACCCCAAAAATCGTCAGAACGAGGCAGTGTAAAGTTGCAAAGGGGTGTAACTTTTGTCCTACTCCTGATGCAACCAAACTGACTATTCCAACACGTCCAAATGGGTATATTTACGCTAGGCATGGTCCTATTTTTCACCCAAACATGTCGAAATAGTTTGAGCTACATTGTACCGATGATATCCCTGAAGAGTCCAAAGTGCAAAAAGGTAGCAATCTTTGACGAGATGTTACTCAAAAACTATGTCACTTAGAAACATTCCGTCTAAGGCAACACGATCATGTAGAGTGCCTCTACAATAACCTCTTTTAGTTTTTTATATCTCTGAGGCATTTGCCCATGGTGAAAGGTTTTCTGCTGCCCCAAAAATCATCAGAAGGAGGCAGTGTAAAGTTGCAAAGGGGTGTAACTTTCGTCCTGCTCCTGATGCCACCAAACTAACTGTTCCAATATATCTGAATGGGTACATTTACGCTAGGCATGGTCCTATTTTTCACCCAAACATGTCAAAACAGTCTGAGCTACATTGTACCGACGATATCCCTGAAGAGTCCAAAGTGCAAAAAGGTAGCAATCTTTGACGAGATGTTACTTAAAAACTGTGTCACTTAGAAATATTTTGTCTGAGGTAATGTGATCACGTAGAGTGCCTCTACAATAAGCTCTCTCAATTTTTTATATCTCTAAGGCATTTGCCCGTGGTGAAAGGTTTTCTGCTGCCCCAAAAATCGTTAGGAGGCAGTGTAAAGTTGCAAAGGGGTGTAACTTTTGTCCTGCTCCTGATGCAACCAAACTGACTATTCCAACACATTCGGATGGGTACATTTATGCTAGGAATTATCTTTTTTTTCACCCAAACATGTCGAAACAGTCCGAGCTACATTGTACCCACGATATCTCTAAAGAGTCCAGAGTGCAAAAAGGCAGCAATCTTTGATGATATGTTACTCAAAAATTGTCACTTAGAAACATTCTGCCTAAGGCAACACAATCACGTAGAGTGCCTCTACAATAACCTCTCTCAGTTTTTTATATCTCTGAGGCATTTGCCCATGGTGAAAGGTTTTCTGCTGCCCTAAAAATCGTCAGAAGGAGGCAGTGTAAAGTTGCAAAGGGGTGCAACTTTTGTCTTGCTCCTGATGTGACCAAACTGACCACTCCAACACATCTAAATGGGTACATTTACGCTAGGCATGGTCCTGTTTTTCACCCAAACATGTCGAAATAGTCTGAGCTACATTGTACTGACGATATCCCTAAAGAGTCCAAAGTGCAAAAAGGTAGCAATCTTTGATGAGATGTTACTCGAAAATTGTGTCACTTACAAACATTCTGTCTAAGGCAACACGATCACATAGAGTGCCTCTACAATATCCTCTCTTAGTTTTTTATATCTCTGAGACATTTGCCCGTGGTGAAAGGTTTTCTGCTGCCCCAAAAATCGTTAGAAGGAGGCAGTGTATTAAGTTAAGATGAAAGCCTATTCACTCTAGGCGCTTGTTGTGACCAAATCACACATTGTGCCAGAGAATCCCAAACATGCGCCTTGAACAAGTGATGCTACAAGTGGTGAACAAAATGGGTGCCTTGAAGAATTGAGCCCTCCAAGACATCTTGCAATTGCCTAAAAGTCCAAAATTTACATAAGTGAGTTAAGGCACCATTTTCCATCTCTAGAGCCTCCTTTGAGCGCCTTAACATGGAGTGAATGTTTTAGTCTATGAAAGATTGCGCCTAAAGAATATAACAACCCCTTTAGTCACTAGGATGAATTAAGTTAACAAAATAAACTTTATTGAGGGAGGCGCACTTGTACTCCAGTTTAGCGCCTGAGAAAAAGCATGTTTAGAGACACCCCTCGAATGAACCCTCTAGAACCAATAACCATAGCTCAAGATCCATAACCATGAGAAGATAAAGCATTAAAAAAATTCATCTAAAGGATGGGAAATACCTCTTAGATGATAGTCTGCCGAGTAGACCAAGAGTGGGGAATGAGAATGCTCCTTGAAGATACACCAAGCCACAATGACTCTCTCCAATAAGAATCTTCTCTAGGTCCATAATTAACTCATGCCCATATCCAAGTGAAAGTCTCCTTGGTCTTCCTGCTAAAACCTCTAAAGGGTAACCATCTCAACAAGTGTCTCTAATCCCAAGAGAACTCTAGCCTCACCCAAGTCTCGAAGTATATATGAGAACCTACAACCAATCAATCCATGTTAAGCTCCAAATGCAACACCACATTATCATGAAGCTCCCAAGTACATGACCAATGTACTCAATACCAAGAGAACCAACAAGACCACTGTCAAAACTCCAACTACAAAATTAGGTATCCAAACATGACATCATGATCTAACATCTCCTCCTAGAAGATCACATGCACCAATACAGAGAATTCTAGGGTATTATCTGACCAAAAACATTGATGGGTTCATGCAATGTGTATCATTGATATTTTGCACTCATATTTATTATTAATCCATGAAACTTATATGGGTATCCCTCAATCACAATCATGTCATCATAAACACAAACACAAAGATTTTTTGGAGGATATTTTAATTTTATTAACATAGTAGTAGAAAGCCTTGATACATTACAGAATATCAATTACATGACACACTTCCAACAGATTTCCATTGTCTAGGGTCTCTAGGGGTTCCAAGTCCTCCAAATATTGCTCCAATAGATCTACATGTTAAAAATAGCCCCTCTCCTACACAATCTTCTTCTAGCAAATTCCCTAAATCTTTTCCATTAGTGTAGAAAAAGAAAAGGATGGGAAACTATAGAGCAAAGTGTGGGAGGACAAGGTTATGATCGAAGGCCTTGTGAGCAACTTTAACAACATCATTAGCTTCTCTAGTAGCTTCTACTACACTTTTTATCACGTAGCCATCACATTGTAAAATTGTAACCCCTTCTATATGATAAGACTACAAATATTTAAAATCGTTATTTACCACCAAACTTGTTGTTGAACTCTAAGCCTTTCTATATAATAGGACTACATAAACTTAAAATTGTAATATACCACCACACTTGTTGGAGGATTCTAGGTGTAAAGGGAAAATAACAATATTTGTAAAAACTATAAAATACCACCACACTTGTTGAAAATTTAAATTTCCTTCAATATGCTAAGGATAGAGATATCAATTGAAAAATTACCATGCTGCAAAATTGGAACTCCTAAATGCTAAGACTACATAAATTTAAAATTTTTGTTTAGCACCACACTTGCCATGGAATTACAATCCCTTTTATATGCTAAGACTACAATGAATTAAAGATGTAATATTCGTTACGATTTTTTATGATCAACAAACCTACCCAAGACCAAATGCCTACAAGCTAATCACAAAACCAAATGAACAGAATAATTGCTATTCTATTTTCAATATTATGAGGCAAAGTTACAATCAGAAACATACATATATATAGGCCTCTTGGATGCATGAATGAAGGAGATGACATGCACAAGAGGTATGGGTTAACTCTCAATCACTGTCAATCAAGAGGTGAGTTAACTCAACCTAACTGAGAAGTTAAGAGTTGAACTGCTAATCAATGGATTAGTTCACTCAACTTGACTAAGAAAGAAGTGACCTTGACTGAATATAGGTGGCACCTAAATATCATCAATTAAGAGTTGATGAGGTAGTGGTGGCACTTGTGTACCTCAAGTCAAAGTGTACCCATGTATTTATTATCTACTTAGGTGAGAATAATTAAAAGTTCATATTATCCTAAGTAAACTTATTAAATAGGTGTAATATCACACTTAGGATATATAATATATCCAAGGTGACTAAAATATTACAGCATCACCCCCCATAAGTGCAACTTAGGAGAAATGAGAAATGATAAATGGGTTTTGGCTACTACGTCATGTTGATGCTGAGATATGCCACAATCAAATCAAGAGTCCTAGGCCTAATTGAAGAATGTGACTATCCAAAACCTAGGGGAAATGGATGTAGAACATGATCCAAAGACAAAGATGATACAACAATAGTGATGGAACTATCATAAAAGAGGATATGATGTCCTCAATGACATCCTCCAAGTATAAAAGATGGGACTCACAAAACAAACATGCAATGTCTATCAAGTACTCATCCCAAGTAGCTGTATCTAGAAGATGATGAAGGTCCTACTACACTAAATCACTAGAAGCTCCATTCAAAACAACACTAAACTCTGAAGAAGCAATAGGATATGGAGGAGATGGAATGTCAACACATGTATCTAGAACCCCATTTGATAAAAGAATACCAAGATTCAAATGACTATACTGTATCTCCTCAAAGGTGTCCACACTAGATGCTTGAGTGTGAACATTGACCAAAGGAACATCAATAGAAAAATGTGAGAAGGTGTACAATCTAGATCAATCATTTACCTCCCCAGCTGCAACAATAATATCTCTACTTTGCAAATCTTGAATGAGCACAACATCTAGTGTGAACTCATCACTCTTCCTTGTCCCACTATGTGTGATTTGATAGATAAAAAAGAGATTAGTTGACAATGAAGGTATGAAAAGGACATCATTGAAGGATCTCTTAGTCATGTCAATAGACCCTCACCCATGAAAATACATATATGTGTTATTACCCATCAAGATATGTGGTGTTAAACAAGTCTCAAATGAAGAAAACATACTATGTAATGAAGCCATATGATGTGAGGCTCCAAAATCAAGGATCCATCATTTTGATGTAGAATTTGCAATTACAACAAGTGCTTGCCCCTTTTATTTCTCTAACTTTGAATGAGAAGAAGATGATGAATTTGTTGAAGGTAAATTTGTCTTTTTTAGAATATCCGTTTTAGATTTCCTCTAAGGACTTCTAGTGGAGGAAAAATCTCAAACTAGAAATCACAAATTCAATTAGTGTACCTCTCCCAAGCCTATCCAAAAGTCACATAGTACCATGCCTATCCATCAAACACCACAATGCAATCAAAATCCTAACAACATGCCCATGATCCAAGATCAAGTGCAATCATGCAAAGATATTATCAATCACAAGCCTATTAAGAATGAACTAGAGTCTTTTAGTACCATACTTTTCCATCAAACACCATCATTTAATCCATGGCCTATCAAGCCTATCAAAGAAAATGCAAACATCCTATGTAATACAATCAGACTTTAAATATTTGAAGTAGCCATCTACAAATATCAATTCAAACGTGGATTTATAATGCAAGTATGGACGCCATCAATAAAAAAGATTTATATTAACCAAATATCCATATAGGCATACATCAATATCTGTCGATATAAGTATAACATATATACAAAATAGCCATATAGGCTTACAAGAATGCCATATAGGCATACAATGTCAACTATGTACAATACAAAATATATGTCCACAAATGCCATATAGGCATACAACAAAGGAACACAATAAAAAGTCATTCCCCTCTAGCTGGTGAAGAGAATAAATCATGAGCATCCTTTGATCTTCTAGGGGATGGAGACGTGCATGTGGGTGGTCTACTATGAACCCAAGGGCTACTCCTATTTAGGTCTTCCTACATCTTTACCTGTTACAATAAAAAGTATAGACATAAATATATAGAAATTACATGTTATAAAAAATGAAATATTTAACAAAATAATCACTTACCGCTAACATATAATCTGTCTCCTCGCTTGCCTCAGTAGCAGGAATAGGCCCTGGTGATGTCATGTCCTATAGAAACCATCTAGATAGAAATTAAACTTCAAATCAATAATCTTTTGATTTTTCAAAAATAGACAACTATAACAATGAATGTAAATTGAAGTTTACTAATCTACCTCATACCCCTGTCAATGCCATGGAGCTATGAATCGCAGAGGCCACACCCTGCTCCATTGCCCTATAAACATGGGGAGGTGTCTCCGTAGCCTGCATCATCTGGAAATAAAACAACATTATTCAATTACAAAAACTATAATAGTGATGCAAATCATGGCTCCTAACATACACACACGTTCATCTAAACATGGATGTACACACAATAAAGCACACAAATCACATACAAAAATTTAGTAAGTATAATTCATTCATTAAACTATTTATTTTATTACCTCCGTAAAGCTTTGAAGTCCACCACCGCTGGCAGGTGTTGCCATGAAATCTACAGTATTAACCTATTCAACATCCAAAATCAGAAATTAGAATACCATTCATATAACGATGCTATTCACATGTAATATTTATAATTGTTTACTAGTTATATACCTCGACAGTAGATGATCTAGTGAAAAATGTAGGTGGAGAACCACTGAAAACTACATCGATGCTATGACCCTGAAATTTCATTAAAATCATCAATTTAAATTAGTTAATCTTGTATTTCAAAAATGAAATTTAATAAAATAAATTCAATAAACTTGCTAATATTTACCTAAGTATCAAGGCTGAAAGTCTCACTCAGGAGGGTATCTGTCATCACCATCTGCTCAGCTGCAGATGTAGCCTGTACACCTGCGTCCTGACTGTCCATGGGGTCATAACCATAGGCTGACCCGCAAGCCTGGCAAGTATGCGGTGGGACCCTACTCCTCGCACTATCTCCCAACCCACTCTGTGTTGCAGGACCGGCATGCTCTATGATGCTCTGGGTCAAGGCACTAATCGACTGAAGTGTATCGACCTCAACACTCTCCTTCACAATGGAAGGGATAGAAACATGCTCGTGGGTTGGTCTACTGATTACTCGTCTCACTACCTGCTGTGGGTCAAGACGTGCCCCTAGTCTATCTTGTGCTGACCCCCCACCTCTACCCTAGAAGTCCAGCATATCAAAATAGTTTGGCACTTTATTGAGGACAAACTCGCAGTAGAGTTTCCTCAAAAAGTATTGCGGGACCTCATAGTTATTGCATGGAGGATGGTCAAAAACCATCCACCACCTCTACCCGAAATTGTCCCTTATCACTTGGTTGTTGCACCAATGGATAGGGAACCTCTTGCATGTAATGGGTGGAGGTTGATTTGTTTGTGGGTTTGTGAAAATTGAACACAAGTCTAATTTTATAATTTGTAATTTTTTGACATCTTGGTATGACAACTTGTCTACATAGTAATCTCTAAACTCTCTCTTTTTACCCATCCAACTAGTTATTTGCTTGCTAATTGAATCTACATTTGATAACATAGACTCAAGAGATTCGGCAAGTGTGGACCTATGCAAGGTTGAAGTGGAAGGATCTTTCAACCTTGCAATTATATCTTCAATTTCCTTTTTGTTGTTTTCAATTTGCCCCATTATATTATCTTGTGTTCCAGGGGCATGTCAAGGAATGAATGGAGGAGGTTGTTGTTCTGCAGGTATTTCCTCCTTAGGATTTTGTGCATTTTGAGGCGGAGGAGGAAGAGGAGGAGGTGCATTAACATTTCCTAACAAATAACGAAATATATATCAAAAATCAACAAAAACCTACCTATTTAGAAACAAATTCAAACAAAAAAATAAAGATAACTCTGGTGTGCTCGACGTCACGGCAGCATTTTGGCAACAAATTGATAACTTTTTTGTGTTGATTGGTGTTTTGCAAAACGCGAGCGCGCTTTTGAGGGTTTGGAAGCCGCGAGCAGAGGAGAAAATAGCAAGAAATGAAATTAGACTATTTTTTTTTTATTTATAGTAGGTCATAACACGCTCGCATTATAACACACTCGCGTTATGGCTTGGTAATGACGAGCCTAAGGCTTGTCATTACCAAGCCATAACAATTTTTTTTGAAATTAATTTGGCCACTTTTTGGCCCCCCATCTTTTTGCACTTACCCAGATGCAGATGGATAAATAAGTTGCAGGAGTTCAACATAGAGATACAGATCACAAAATTGGTAAGAGGACAAGGATTAGCAAAGCTAATGACACAGTCAAATCTAGAGGCATGCCAAGTGAATGAAGTGCATAATGAAGTTGTAAATGTGTCAGAATCTGAGTGGTATAAGGACAGTATATTATTTACAAAATTTGAACTGTCCTTCCCATCTCAATAATATCCAGAAGAGAACTTTGAAGCTGCAAGCTATTAAATACATCATTATTCAGGGAGAGCTGTATTGGAGAAATCATGATGGTGTATTACTCAGATGTGTGGATGAAAATTAGACCAGGAACATTCTAAATGACATGCACAATGGAGTATGTGGTGGACACTATGCTGCCAAAACAACAGCTCATAAGATCCTTAGGGCAGGATATTGGTGGCCCACTATCTTTTCAGATGCACAAAGGCTGGTAAGGAAATGTGACCCTTGCCAGAGGTTCTCAGGAAAGTTGAGATATGAAGGTGCACTGCCCCTCAGGACTATAACTGTGGAAGCTCCATTTCAGCAATGGGGAATTGGCTTCATAGGGGAAATTTCAGGGAAATCTAGTGGAGGACATAGTTGGATTCTGGTTGCTACTGACTACTTCACTAAATGGATTGAGGCTATCCCTACTAAAAAGGCTACAAGTAAGGTGGTGATGGATTTTATCTTGGAGAAGATTATTATCAGGTTTGGGGTACTAGTCAAGTTAATCACAGATAATGCCATGTGCTTTAGATCAGGTGAATTTGTTGATTTCTGCAATAAATATGGAATTGACTTGTCTCACACATCACCATACCACCCACAAGGAAATGGTCAAGTAGAGTCAAGCAACAAAAGCCTAATGCAAATCATCAAGAGGATAATGGATAAAAATAAGAAATCTTGGGATTCAAAACTGAAGTTGGCATTATGGGCTGATAGGGTTAGTGAAAAAAGCCACTGGAAGGTCAACTTATGAATTAGTGTATGGTACAGCAGCTAGATTGCCTGTGAATAACCTCCTGCCAGTTTACAAGTTCATACAAGAGAATGATGGGGAGGTTAATGATTCAATGACTGAAAGGATCAATCAGCTGGTTGAGCTAGACGAAATCAGAGCAAAGGCACAAAAAATAAACATCAAGAAATAGCAAATGGTGAAGTACCTGTTTGATAAAAGGGTTACAGAGAGAGGTTTTCAGATAGGTGATATGGTCCTTATGTGGAATGTAAGGAGCCAGGATAAGGGTAAACATGGCAAATTTGAACCCTTGTGGACAGGCCCATACCAAATTAGCAATATCTATGGAGGAGACTCCTACTTTCTCCAAACCCTAAGTGGTGAATTAATGGAATTGCCGGTGCACAGCAAATTCCGTAAAGCCTTTTTCACATAAATGAGTAACTTGAGTGAACAATTGTAAAATAGTTGTAAATATTTTGTACATACCTTATGTGGTCGGTCGTGTTTTGAGTTTTGGGTTTTGTTTGGTCTGCCTGGAGTTGTCTAGTCCTCGCTGCAGTCTTGTGCCTGCATGTCCCCAATTGGAGCCTATGTTGGTAATTATTTATGTCTAGGGTTTTAAACTTGAATGTTTGCTAATTTTCTCCTTCAAACCCTAAAATTTCTGAGTTGCGGGATCTTGTTCTGTTGCTGAAATTACTATCAGCCCCTGAAAATGATAAAAATTTGAGTTAGATGCATTTTAGATGCGTATTGGGTCTCAGTTTCCTATGTCTAAATTGTTTCTGAGTATGGCTATGAATGTTTCCCTTTGCTAGTATCACGACATCCGCCAAGTGTCGAGCCTTGATTCATGCTGCACTTTTTTTTCTAACTGATAATCGTAGCACGGAGCGTGCCACGTGGCAGAAGCTGTTTCTAGTGTTGCTTTAAGTTGTTAGCTGCGGAACTTGACATCTGTCAGTTTCCACTTGAGTCTCAAAGACCCTTTAAGCGTCTCCTTTGTGTTTTAAGTTGAATGCGTGGAAGGTGCCACGTGTCAGCTTTTGTCGAAGTTTCAATTGAGTTTCTTTTATGTTTCAGCTTGGACGTGGAAAGCACCATGTGGAGGCACCCGAGGGACTCTAAAAGGTTTCACAGCTTCCGCCAGTGTTTCGAAGACCCTTAATGTTTCTCAAGGCCCGTGGATCCTGCCATGTGTCAGCCTCCACTGAAGTTTCAAAAGGTTTCTAAGCAGGGGCGGAAGATGTCATGTGTCCTTTGCGATTGCTGCGGAAGCCAACAAGTGTCGGCTTCCAAGTTAGTTTCCTTTTTGTTTCAAGTTTGGCATAGACATGGTGGGTCCCTGTGTAGAGTCCCTACTGCCATGGATCCTACCAAGTGGCAACTTCCGCCTGAGTTTCAAAGAGCCCCTTTTAAAGTTTCAGTGTGGCAGAAGGCGCCAAGTGTCACTACGCGGGGGCATTCTTTATTTGTTGCAACATTCAGCGAAATAGTGAGGTGGGACCCAATTTTAAGATACAACTCCACAGAAGGCGCCACGTGGCAGCTTCTGTGAGAGTTTCAAAAAAGTTTCTAAGTGTTTCAAGTGGAGTGCAGAAGGCGCCAAGTGTCGCAATCTGTGAAGTTTCTCTAAAGTTTCTTTGAAGTTTCAAGAGGCCGCGGAACCTGCCAGGTGTCGATCTCTGCAGGAGTCTCAAGTGTTTCAAGTGTTTCTCAAGTGTAGTGCGGAAAGCGACACATGTCAACTTCTGTTGGAGTTTCTTAGGAGGGTCTTTATTTTTCAGAGACACTGCGGAGGCCGCCACATGTCCCTTTCTCAAAAGTTTCATGAAGAGTCTCTAATGTTTCAAGGGTGCCGCGGAGCTTGCCACATGGTGGCTTCCGCATGAGGTTCTAGCAGTTGACTCTCGGCAGGAAAAATTAAGGAAAAGCAATGCGATGGGCCATCGATTAAAACATGAAGTGCCTACGTGGCACGATTTGGCTGGTGGGCAACTTTTCAGCAGTTTTTGGGGCTGTTGATGTTAGCGATGGGTTTTTGATCAAAGGCTATCTTTCAATTTTGATGCAGCGATAGGTTTCTTCGTATCTATGGCTACGTTTGGGCAGGAAATCTTTAGAAACTTGCTGCAGCTGCATTTCCAGAGGCTGCAAGTAGATGAAACATTAATGGCAGATTGTGGTGGCAGTATGGGTCGAGTTGACAGATTCAACCACCTGATTGATGAGGGAAGTCCCTGAGCAGCGGCCCAGATTCCAATCTCACCTGCTCCTCGTCCTTCTCTAGCTTCTCCATGATTTGTCCCATGTTGCATTTCTGATTTTGAGTGCCACTTTTCAGTGCAGTGTATCTGGCGAGATTTTTTGGCCTCCCATGTAATTAATGCTGAGTGCACCTTCCTCATTGTATATAAGGGACTGTGTGACTCATTTTTAGGGTTGTTTAAAGTTGGACATTTTTGGCTCTGTAATACAATACGACTAGTTTTGGTTTTCTCTGTGCAGGAATCCTTGTGAGTTTATGCATTTCTTGTTGTATGTTTCTTGCATGAATCTACTAATTTCATGATTAATCTTATATAAGTAATGTTGTTTTGCATGTGTTTTGTTAATTCTGTCTCCAGTTTTGCATGTGTCCTTCTTCTGAGTCTAGATATCTAAGGGGTGTCTAGTTTTCTACAATACAGAATTCTTGTATTGAATGTTTGATCTTTTAACTTCTGCTCAAGGGGTATATTAAATTATTTCTAGATTGAATATTGGGAAGGGTATACTGCAATAGGGATGCCATAAGTATAGATAGCTTAACACTCTGTATTGGGAGATATTTGTAAGGCAGATATCACATAAATCCCCTTGAAATCTAGTTTTAGTTGTTCATGTTGACCATTCACAGGTGTATGGCTACTGACTCTAAGCCCTGGATAGGCACCAATCTAGTTCTGTGTTGAGGTTATACACCAGGTCCAGCTCTGCATTCAAACACAACATCAAAATCAAACTCCAAAACAACCATTAGGATAATATAATTAGTTTTAGGATCCCAAGTCCTCTTTCTACAATTGAAAATAGGCCCAAAGCTAGCCCCTTTGCTCTTATCTTGCAGTTTTGGTCTACTTATAGGAGGACTTATCTACTTCATGTCAGCATCCCAGCCTTCGTATGCATATTCTCATGGATGTTGAGTAGGGAATACCCCCCTAGGTTTTGTAGAGCCTGAAGAAGAAGAGGAGATAAAAATAGAGTCTATCTCCTATACTGTTGGCCCCTGGCCCAGAGATCCTGTTGATCATTGATGGCTACCTTGTAGGGAAATCTGGGAGTAAGCATCCAATCTGGGAAAGAACCAACAAACTAAATACTGTGGCTTACTTCAAGGAGGGTGCTAAGCCTTCCAGTCACAAAAATATCAAGATCAAAAATAGATCTGACAGTGAAAACCGTCTGGTGGCAGTGTCAGATCACAAAATAGTAAAAAGAAAGGACATATCCAAAGGTGAAAACCCAACTGTGGCACCTGACGATGGAATGTTTGACACTCTCCCTAGTGATATGTACCAGGAAAGGTCAACGATCATTGTGGAACCGATAGAGCCCGTGAATATTGGAACAGAAGAATAGCCCAAGATTATCCACTTTGCCAAATCTCTTACACCACCAGAGAAAACCAAGTTTGTACCGTTCTTTAAGAAGAAGAGAGGCAGCTTATCTTGGTTGTATACAGACATGCTGGGTTTAGACCCAAACTTAATTCTACATCATCTACCATTGGATCCAGGAGTAAAACTAGTGAAGCAGAAGCTGAGAAAGATGCATCCTCACATAGCACTTTTGGTCAAAGAAGAACTCAAGAAATTACTGGATGTGGGGTTCATCAGAGCCATACATTACCCATAATGGATATCCAACATTGTGCCAGTGTCCAAACCAGATGGCCAAGTTTGACTATGCAATGATTTTTGAGACTTAAACAAAGCATGCCGCAAGGATGATTTTCCATTGCCAAACATTGATATCATAGTCGACCTAACTGTAGGACATACAATGCTATCTCTCATGGATAGATTCTCAGGGTATAATCAAATCAAAATAGCACCAGAGGACCAACACAAGATAGCTTTTACTTGCCCATGGGGTACCTTTTGCTGGAATGTCATGCCATTTAGGCTAAAAAATGCAGGTGCTACATATCAGCGAGCAATGACAACTATATTTCATGACATGATGCATGTACCTATGGAAGACTATGTCAATGACATCCTACCAAAATCTCTCACAAGGGACTCACACCTGGATGTATTAGAAAAAGTCTTTCGAGGATTGGACCAATTCCAAGTCAAACTGAACCCTAAGAAATGTGTGTTTGGGGTAACGTCAGGCAAGTTGCTAGGCTTCATCGTGTCGGCAAACGGAATAGAGGTAGACCATGCCAAGGTCAAAGCTATAATGGATATGCCACCGCCCAAGACTCTAACTCAGTTGAGATCCCTACAGGGCAAGCTACAGGCCATCTGCAGATTCATATCACAACTGGCAGACAAGTGCCAACCTTTCAGCCATCTCCTGCATAAGAACATTCCATTTAGGTGGGATGACCGGTGTGAAGAGGCATTCAACAAGCTAAAGGAGTACCTTATGAATCCACCCATTCTCATGCCTCCGATCCAAGGAAAACCTCTAATTCTCTACATATCTGCTACACCTACTGCTCTTGGAGCTCTTCTAGCGCAGCAAGATTACGAGAATAAGGAGAGAGCTGTATACTACATCAGTCGAACCTTCGTGGGCTATGAGTTACAATACTCACAAGTAGAAAGATCATGTCTAGCGGTAGCTTTTGCTTCACAAAAACTCTGACATTACATGCTTGCACATCCAGTTAAACTCATTGCAAATATAAACCCACTAAAGTATCTCCTCAGCAAAGCAGCTCTCACAGGTCGCCTAGCAAAGTGGGTAATGCTTCTCAGTGAGTATGGCATCGAATATGTGGACAAAAAAGCCATCAAGGGACAAATCATAGCTGACCAACTAGCAAATGCATCGTTACAAGACAGTAAGCCCATGCAGTTTGAATTTCTAGACGAATCCTTATTCAATGTGTTAACATCTTTTTGGAAATTCTACTTTGACGGGTGTTACACACACCATGGATCGGGGGCAGGTATCCTGTTTATAACTCCTCTAGGTGACACAATTCTGAAGTCTTACCATTTGTTATTTCCATGCACCAACAACATAGTAGAATATGAAGCCTTGGTAATTGGTCTCAAGATGGCGACTGAGTGGAAAATCCAAGAACTGCATGTCTATGGTGATTCTCAGCTTATAATCAATCAGGTCAACGATGAGTATCAAACCAAAGATGAAAAGCTCATCCTGTACAAATGAATGGTTGATGACTTCAAAGAACACTTCAGGACCATCTCCTTCGAGCAAATACCCAGGATCGAGAACAAAGCAGCAGATGCAATGGCAACCATTGCCTCTCTTCTAGAAATACCTGAAAATGAGTCATGATATGAGTTCTTAGTGGAAACTATCCCGCAACCAGCTTATGATCTTCTTGAGACACATTCCATCTGCCTTCTAGTTAGATCTGATTCACCTTGGTACGGTAAGACTTACACTTACCTCAAGGACAACATTCTCCCACCTGACCTCTCTTCCAACCAAAAACAAACTTTCATACGACAAACCTCTCACTACACCATCATAGCCGATACCCTATACCAACGTGGTCTCGATGGTACTTTGCTCTGTTGTTTAGAACAAGAAGAATCCATAACTGCCTTGCAAGACGTACACGAAGGGATCTACAAAACACACTCCAATGGTCCTTCCTTAGCCAAGAAACTCATGCGTTTGGGTTATTACTGGCCAAACATGGAAATGGATTCCTATCATTTCATCAAAAAGTGCAAACAGTGCCAAATGCACGGGAACCTGATCCATGCACCTGCTCAAGAGTTGAGACCTTTAACAACACCCTAGCCCTTTTGCCAATGGGGACTTGACCTTGTGGGAAAGATACATTCACCCTCTTCCAACGGCCACAAATTCATCATAACTACCACTAAGTACTTCACAAAGTGGATTGAGGTCGTTCCCCTAACCACCATCATAGGTAAGCAAATTTTCTCTTTCATCCTGAATTACATTATCTGCAGATATGGCATTCCTTCATCCATTATCACGGATAACGGAAGACCTTTCAAAAATTAGGATGTCTAGGAACTCTGTGAGCATTTCAAAATCCAACATCGCTTCTCCACTCCATACTAGCCCCAAGGTGACAGTCAAGCTGAGGCATCGAATAAAACCATTCTGAAAATCCTAAAGAAGACTGGCAATGATGCTGGCCGTGATTGGCATGTCCAACTCAATCCCGCTCTGTGGGCCTACAGAACCAGTATACGCACTCCCACAGGTGCTACACCCTACGCCCTTGTCTATGGTTCAGAAGCCATCCTCCCCATTGAGGTCGAACTACCATCTCTCAGGGTGTCGTTGAAAGGTCTCATATCAGACGAAGAATACAGAGTCTCTAGGTTACAAGAACTAGAGCTACTAGAAGAAAGGCGACAGAAAGCCTTCGATCACCTCAAAGCATATCAACAGATGATGTCAAAAAGCTATAACCACAATGTTCGCCCAAGATGCTTTAAGGTTGGGGACCTCGTTCTCAAAGAGAATCCTCGCAATCAACAAGACAGAGAAAAGAAAGGCAAGTTCAAACCTAACTGGCTTGGGCCCTATGTGATTATAGCAGCTTATGGATCAGGGGCATATTAGTTGGCAACATCAGAGGGTGAGTTGTTCGATGATCCAATCAACAGCATGCACCTTCACTGGTTCTATACCTAGGAGAACCCCAATGCAAGGGGGTGCAAAAATACAAAAAAATTAGCAAAATAAAATAAAAAAATAAAAAAAAATTGAAAAGAGAAAATACAAAAAAATCAGAAAAAATAGAAAGCATACAAAAAATCATCCTTTGGTGAAAACCTGGCAAACAGGTGCCTTGGATAGCTATCATGATGAAAACCTGGCAAACAGGTGTCATGTTTACTTCCTAGCTTCTTGTGCAAATAAAAGCAAGTGATGAAAACCTGGTAAATAGACATTACTTGTGATAAACCACCTTCTCCATCTTTGAGAATCCAGTCACCTTGAGTCCGTTCCTCATTCGCTCATTTCCCATTTGACCCATATCTATCCCACAATAAACACCTGGCAGTTACCTATCATGGCTTGATAACTTACCCTCCTTGTGGCCTTGTCAACCAAGGTTTTGTCCCATACCATCTCCTCAGTGTGAGCCTGGCATAGTGTCCCTCGTCAGTGTCCATGGTCCAAGTTCGTGAACTACATTACCTCTACACCGTCACATAGGCAAGGGCATTATTCTAATGTGCCCCTGATGCTTTCATTTGTCCCATCTATCCCATATCTAGTCCCTCTATCAATCTAAGTCTATCTCCACTTTCTCTCACCTAGGTCTTAGGTCTGTTAGGGTTTACCCCGAACTACGTTGCCTCTGTGTCGTCATGTAGGCAAGGCCATTTAGCAATGCACCCCCGAGGCACTAGGTCAGTCCCTTAGGGTCCGTTTCCCTAATAAGGATTGTGCAATCTTCTCACCAAACAAGCAAATGCAAGCAGAACTTGCACTTCAAGTAGAAATCTTGACTACGACCATCTTAACCTATCTAAAGCAAAGCAAATACCCAAGGTCTTCTAACTGATTCTATCTAAATTACAGCAAGGAAAACACATCTAAATGCAAGAATGTTTTGCGGATTGAAATCATGGTTATGTTACAGAGTCTTGATTTTTGTTATCATGTCTTTCTATGATACTCAAGGATGCCAAAAGCTAGAGATGCTATGATGGGGGCATGATCATTTTCTTTGTTTGCTATTTGTGGATTTCACTTTAGTAATGTAACACCTTGTCTAAGGACATGATCGGCAAAAGATCATCGAGGACATCAAAGGTATAACATGAACAGGGGCAATCCTTGTTTGTTGAAATGCAAGAAATACTCAGGTCATCTAGATTCAACTTTGACTAGATGCTTGTATTAACTTGCTAAATCAAAGTCCATGTAAGTTGTACTCAGGTCATCTCGGTTCAATTATACCTAGATGCTTGTATTAACTTACAACATTTCAGAAAAAGTACCAAAAATAAAAAGCCCAATGATGAAATAAAGCACTCCAAAATACTTGCACCATCAAGATGTCAAAAGCAAAGCATCCATTATACATCCATTTATACATCCATACATCCATATCCCATGCAATAAAAGATCTAAACAATGCAGAGTATCAATACAAATAAAAGCTTGTGAGTCCTTCTATCGAGTCATTCTTCTATCAATCAGTATTCCATCTATCGTTGTGATCCATTCTTCTCAATTTCAGTCAACCCGAGAAATGATCCAAATGCAGGTCCATCCTTAATCCATACCAATCAAGTCAAGTCAATCTTTCACAAATGATCCAATCACAATCAGTGGTCTTGATCCCTGTCTGGTCGTAAACCAACTCGATCAGTTAATCAACCAATTGTCTTATACAGGATGTTGCATTGTTGAAATCAAACCAATACACGCGTCTTACACGACATGCTTCATTTCCTGAAACCAGACACTATCCTTTGTGTTGCTCTAGGGATCTATCATTCCCCGCCATGACAACACGCCTGTCGTGTTGGTCTAGGGATATATCATTCCCTGCCATGACAACATTGTCGTACATTGTTATTAGTATATCGTTGGTTTACTGCTTGACAGGGGCAATACCTTGTTTGTTCTTGTATCATTTGTGCATACTTGCTCGCTTGCTTGTGTGTGTGATCATTTTCTCTTGGATCAAGTATCATTCGGCTCTTTCTTCACCCATTTTCTTCAAACCTAACCTTCTTCAGCATGAGATTGTCCATCTCACGCCTTCTGCCTTCTCCCCGTCCAATCTCCTGAGGGGGCATCCTGTCATCAAACTTGTACCAGGGGCAAACTGGGGCATGTTTCACTGTCAGACTATCGATTTCTTTGAGGCAACGCTGTAAACTGCATTGCAACAAAGAGGGGCAAAATGTATATGCCTAAAAATGACACAATTCAACTAAATAAATATTCTAAATATTTATTTTGTTCTTCTATCAATTAAATAAATATTCTAAATTTATTTAATCGATTCAGTATTCCTTAATTAAAATAAATTCAATTTATTTAATTAAAATCCCTAAATTCTTCTAATGACCTACACAATTAAATAATCATAAATTATTTAGTTAATCCAAATTCCTCTATCCTAAGTCCTAATTCCAAAAATCCACCTCACACTTACACCTCACTTTCCACCTCACCTTGTCCACCTCATCAGGTTGCACATGTAATTAAATATATTAAATATTTAATTACCTATTTTCCCCCTCACCCACATGTCCTATTTCTTCTCAAATCAAAAGTTAGTTAGCTAATCAATCAAAAGTGTTAACTAACCAGTCAATTGAGTTAATCCTCAATCAATTCAGTCAATTCCATAATTCATTCTTCCAACTGACTAATCAAGTTTGTTAACTGATCAGTTAAAAGAGTTAACTCTTCAATCAATGTTGTCAAATCCCCTCTTTCATGATGGAGATGAGACACTTGTCATATTTCTACTGGTTGCACATTCCTCAACCATCCTTAGCCATTGATCTTCATATCTCCTCTCAACTGTTGATTCTCATTCTTTTGAGTCTATAAAAGAAGCTTCATCCCTCCATTCTATTCATCCAGGTTATTTGTATTGTTACTCTGCAGAATTCTACCCGCGCACCTTTGGCACCCCCAATACAATCTACTTGAGATCACCATTTGCTTTGAAGCTCTACTTCACAGCATTATTTATCAACATAGCCATTTACTATCGACATCCTACAACACAGCTAAAAGAGTGCACTCACTGAGGGCCTACTTCATCAGCAAAGGACGGTTGTAATAGGTGAACAACGGAAGCTTTGAAACAGGGAAGGTTTGCATTGTGTTATTCATTGCTCTTTTCATTCAATCTTTCTTGTTTTCATTATTCTATTGATGTTTGGGTTTGATATTGTTCAATGGATTAAACCGCATTTTACCCTAACAAAAACTATAAAAGACTATGAAAAAACATTAAAATAAAATAATAATAATAAAAAAGATAATAATCTAGAAAGACGAATTTAAGGAAAGGAAAAAGAAATTCAAATGAAAATCAAATTAAGTTTTAGTCAGCTTTGATGCAGTTTCACTCTTCACTAAGGTCCCTCTTAATGACTCCATCGAAATTGTTAGAAGAAAAACTTTGAATGGGATAGCTTCTCTTGTCAAGCTTTATCTCAAGTCCACATTTTTTTTCCAATGTGTGATTTATGAGCAAACAGATGGAGTGGCTATGGGTTCTCCTCTCTCCTCGGTTGTAGCTTAACTTTACATGGAACATTTCGAAGAGATATCCCTCCATTCCTTTCCACTTAAACTTAGATGGTGGAAACACTAGGTAGATGATACCAACATTTTTGGGCCACACAGTTTTTAGAACATAGAATTGTTTCATGCCCACCTTAATAGCATTTCCAATTGCATTTGTTTCACTAAAGAGTTGGAATCTAATAACCAACTCCCTTTCTTGGATGTCTTGCTCATAAAAAAGAAAGACGTCTCTCTAGGTCATCGTGTCTTCAAAAAAACTGCCCACACTAACCTCTACTTGCATTCCTCATCGTACCACCACCCGTCCCAAAAAAATGGAGTACCTGAGACTCTGATAAATCAGGCTCATCACATTTGTGATGAAGACTACTTTGATCTAGAACTCTTGCACCTTTCTAAGGTTTTCAAGTTTAATGGTTTAATGAAAAAAATATTGTGAGATCTCTCAACCAAGCCAAATTATACATTGAAACCAAGTCTAAGGGCTCTACTGTGTGTTCAAACCTATTGCCCCCCCTTGCAACCATATTTGATCCCTCAAAGACCTAGTTGACCCCTTCCTCAACTCAGGGGTATACAAGATTGAGTGTTCCTATGGTCTCCCTACATTGGTGAGACACGTCGCTCCTTCAAAACTAGATTCAAAGAACATGAGGTAGACATCAAGCATGATCCTGTCACTAGGTCGGCTCTTGCTAAACACTCCCTTTCTTCCAAGCACCATATTTGCTTAGAGAATTCTCATATTGTGGCTAAAGAGCCTAATTTTTTCAAAAGGAAACTTCTTGAAGCTGTTGAAATTGTCAACCGCCCATCCAATCTTAGTTGTGATGAAAGTTAGAATCTGAGTCTCTCATGGAAACCTTTACTCTCTCGTCTCAAACATATTTCACACACTAGTCTTAATTTTCTTTACCTTCCTATTCTTTGGGTTTTCTCCTTCCTCCCCTCCTTTACTCCTCCTGTTGCTTTCTTTGTCCTCCAAATTCTTTTCCTTTGACTTTGCTACTTGTCTTTGCTTTGTTATCTTCTCCTTTCATTTTTTCCTTGACCTCGGTATTCCTGGTTTCATTTTGATCTCTTTCCTTTGCTCTTCTTGTTTTCATTTTTTTTCTAATTATTTTAGAATATGTTTTATTATTATTATATATTTATATATACAATATATAATATTATATATAATAATCATATATAATTTTAAATTTTCTTTTTATTGCATTTGTTTCATTATATATATATATAGTTTTATTATTCATTTTTGTTGAATTTTTATGTCTTATGTTTTGTTTGTATTTATTAATTATGATTTAATTTTCCTTTTCCTTTCTTTAAATTGGTCTTTCTAGATTATTATTTTTTATTATTTTTATTATTTTATTTTAATGCCTTTTCATATTTTTATAGTTTATTAATCTTTTTTTAATATTTATTCTATCTCTTCTTTTCAATTTTTCTATTTTTCATGGTTTTGATTTTTTGTGTTTTACTATTATGGGCTCATTCTCTTATTTGTTTTCTTTTCTCTTTCTCCCTATTTATTTATACCTCATTATCCTACAGTTTTTCTAAACCATTTTTTTCTCATGTTCTTCACATCTTGATGAAGGATCATGTATATGATCCAAAATGTTGATAAAGAAAATTACAACATAGTTTATCTAGAAGTCTAATTTACAAAACTATGGACTATGGAAAAATTACATATAGATAAGTATAATTGTTAGGAAAAAAAATAGTAGTAACCAAGGGTGGTTATTACAGATAGTTGATGTGTTACATAATATTTTTAAAAAAGTTAACATGATTGTAACAGTTCAAAAGCTATTAAGATGAAATGTAAATATAAGAATTATGGAGTTTGACAGATGACCTTAATACTAGATGCAAACAAATATGTGGAACTTGTTCTACCACATATAAAAAAGGTGCAATTATTTGTGAACAAGTGCAATGGAAGGAATGAAAATAAGGTTTTTAGAGTTCATGTATAAAGTATTTGACAAAAGACTTGACATATTATCCCTTTCATTTCTCTACTTTGAAACAAATTTTTTCTTGCTATTTGGGCATATACAATATAAACAAAAGTTCTTGAAAAAAATTGTGTATGTTTAATTTATATGTACATTTCACATTTGTAAAGATAGTTTATGGAATAGTACATTTAATGCTATATGAAGATGAGAATAGAAACTTTAGAAACAAAAAATTTAAATATCATTTTATAAAATGATGATCAAACCGTCAATAATTCTATAAGACATGAATAAGTGTAGTGTTCAAATTGTAATTTAGGAAGAATATTAGACTTAAAAATTATTAAGGTGAGAGATAACAAAATGTTTGTCATAAACAATTAATTTTTGAAATCAACTATTACATAACTAGACTTGGATGCTGCTACAAAGTTTTGAGAATAACATTGTTGAGTTGTGTATGTTATCACTAAGTAATATACCTTGCATCATCTAAAAACATAAAACACACATTTGAAATATAAACATTGCACCAAAGAAGTCTAAAAAGGAAAATTGATAAGATAGTGAGAGAAATAAGGTATGAGAAAAGGGTTTGTTATAAAAAGTTTAAAGTGGAAAGTTGCTAATAAGATAGTCAAGAAGTAGGAGGAAAAGAATGTGCAGGAGAAAGGGGAGACCCATTGCAGACAAGAGGACAAGAACACTTTACTCTTAAATGTATGTCTTAAATCAGTGCAACAGAAGACAGCTCATATTTTCTCAACTTGTGATTTACAAGTGCCCACTTACTGAAATGGTGAGGAATCACGTACAATATGACCCACCTGCTTACTTATGTTTGAGATTTGAAAAGATATCCTATAATCCTCAACAATTCGGTTATTGACACGCATTCATGCTCTTGATTTGGGCTGGAAAAGATATCAGTTTGTAGTACTTGTAATGTTATCATGATTTGTGACTGTGCCATCATCTCTGTCATTTCTTATCTTGACAGGCAATACCTGAAACTGCCAATAGTGGTGGCAAATAGGTAGGAGTTGCAGCTTGCAACTTGCTATTCATTGCCAGTTTTGTAAGCACAACTTTAGCCAAAATAACTTTTTGACTATTTTAAAACTTCTTGGGGAAAATTGACCAACGCTGAATAGCTAACTGTGTTCTATATAAATGAGAATACTATATTTGGATAATGAGATTCATGCTATATTTAGAGAAGCAACTGTGTATATTTTTGGAGGCACCATCTTAGACCTGCCAAGTAAATTAACTGGTAACACAGTATCCATTTCTGGCTAAATTATTAAGAAAAGAATTGTATAATTTAAAGTAAAATTTGAGCAGTTTAATCTATGTAGAATTTCAATTCATTTGGATGTATAATATAAAATAAAACTTTAATAATTAATGTATATTAAATTTTAAATACTTCTTTTTTATATATTTATTTTAATTAACTTATGCATCAAAACTTATAACTCAACAAACTTTTTAGTTTCACTTTTTCTCAAATTTAATGTATATATATTATAAATATGAAGTTTATGTATTTTTATTAGTTCATAGTAGAGATTAATATTTTGTTTTAATTTTTAGTTTTGTAGGACCAAAATAATTATTACTATTAAACTATTAAAATGATAAAGCAAGTAATGATGATTAGACTTTATATTTATTTTTATTAATAAGAAGGAAGAGGGCCCTTACCTATTTTATTAGAAGAAAAAGAGTAAAAAAAATGAATCACTTCGGACCTACAAAAAGGGCAGCATAGACAAAATTCCCATCAACATGAAAAGAAGAGAAAACTATCCTAGATCTGGATTTGACTCGTGTTTTTCTCTCATTTTGTTGTGTGAGTGGAGTATTATATTATGTGTATTTATTCTTTTTTTAGGAGTCTTTTTTCTATGGATTATTGTCTAATCATCTTTGTTTGTGCTCTCATGATCAACCCCAAAATACTTAGAGAGCAATAGATATGAAGATTTTTCTTTTGTGCTACAAACTAATTTGCTGGAATTTATCCTTCAATGTCCTTATTTTGTTAATTGTCAACCAAAATTGAATATTGCACATCAATCTAGGGGAGAGATCCACATGTGTTGGAGTTGGTATGATAGCTTCACACAAAGCCTTCCCATCTTAAGAGGGAGACTTGCCCCTTCTCATGCCATTTCTTGGGTGTATGGAGGGAAGTGGATCAAACCCAACCTCTATGAAACATCATTTGATAATTTGTTAGGAACCCTCATTTTGATGTATAATACATATTAGTTACCATATGTTGGGTGCATGTGCTTTGTAATTTACCCATATAATAAATCATAATAAAATTAGTTATCATACATGCATGAGATAGTAGTAGTTGTATTTAGTTAAACTCTGTATATATTGCAATGATCTCTCAAGTGCCAAGCATCTTGGATATTGTAAATAATATTCAAATAGAGTTTATGCTCTATTGCAAGGTTGTCCACTTGAAGTGACAACGCAAAGATATTATAAATTTTTTTTGTTGCTCTCATTACTGGGTAAATATGTGTGTATCATCTAGATTTTAATTATATTTACATTACAAGTTATATGCATGCTCTTCCAAGGGTTGTTTTTAACAATAGTACTACAAGTCTAGGACTTTTATGACCATCCACATTATGCTCTCACCTTGCTGTCTCAAGGTCTTGGTTATCACAAAAAGGCTACAAAAGTTGTGGTACTAAATATCTTTCTCGACACTTGCTAGAGTTTTCTCTCTTGCAAGTAGTTTTTTGAAATATTTTTTAGGCTAGAAACTCTCATCTAGGTGATTGTCCCATTGTTATACTCTTTGAGTTGATTGTTTTAACATATAACTCCACGAAACCTTTTTTGTTGGCTTAAACTAGTTGTCACCTCATTCAAACATGTACACCATTACAATCATCGTTTTGCACTAATTCTTTTGTAATATAACCCTTACAACCCTTTTAGTACCAATGGTGTTTATTATGGCAAGAGGTTACAAATCTAAGGACCAAATAGAGATTTATTTATAATTATTATTCAATAAATTCCTCCATTTGTGGTCTTATATGGAGGCATGTATTTCAATGCTGGACATGCTCAGAGATATGGATGCACATATGACCAAGATAGACATGATTGGTGATATAGAGACATGTATAGCCAAGCTAGACATGCTCAATGATATGGACAATTGGTTAAGCTTCCTTACTTCCATGTTCACAACCATCTCCAACAAGATCAAAATTTCACATCTGAATATGGATTAACATTCTAACACTAAGGATTTTTCTAATAACCAAAATTTGGGCTAGGCCTAACTAGTGCCTAAATTGCACTTTCCAAATTTTGATGGTAGGATTCTAGACTGTAGTGCTTCTAGAAAAACTATATTGCTTTTTTTTGCCTCAAAAAAAAAACAACACACAGTTTTTCCAAAAGCACTACAATCTATCATCATGGATTGTGGAAATATCATGTCTATGATAAGGATTCTACCAATTGGTTATATAGAGTAGAGTTGTATTTATAGTCCATCAAATTCAAATGGGTCAAAGGTTCTCTAGAGCTTTTTGTATTAGGACTAAGTGTGTTATTCACCTTGCAGATCCTAAGGTCTAATATAACTTATTTTTTGTAGATGGTTAATTATATATGTATCTCCAAGAATTGTGGAGTGGGAAAATGGGATGTAGATGTGAGGGTGGGAACATATGTAATTATTTTATTATTCTTTAGGAACTTGGAAATATTGTTGTAAATAAACATTGATGAGGTGGTAAATAGTGCACTTATAAGAGCACCTTCTATTATTAGTTGGTGTAAGATGTAACTAGTGCTACATGGGGGAGTTTTTGACAGTTGCATATGCTAATTTGAGTGGTTGAAGTAAAAGATACTTATGTATGAGTTTTTTTTTTAAAATTTTAGAATTACTCCAAATGTGTGATGGTCATGAGAATTTATACCATGGTATTTTGGGACCTTATTTGGGCCTAATGTATTGTTGTTTAGTTATTTTTCTTATGTCTATCTATTGGAAACATTAGATAGAGCATATAATGGAATGTTTTTATGGGTTATGCTACTAGTTTTCCACTAGAGGAGGAGTGTTGACCTTATTGAAGTATTTCATGGAGAAGCTCTAAAATTGTATTGCAATCATGATTCATTTGGTATCAAATGGTGATTGTGGAAATACATGCATGATTAGTAGTTGAGATTTATTTTTGAGTCTAACTGCTAAGGGGTTTGTAGGCACTTTTTCTAACATTTGATACTAGAGATAGGTTGTTCCATGGTTCACATGTACTTGCATGTGGTTGCATGTAGCTTGTGCATACTTCCACAAGGTTTGTATGTAGTTGCATGTTCTTGCATGTGCTTGCATGTTGTTACATTTGATGGATCCATGGTGATTTGGTCCTTCCTAATAATCCTTCATTGTTGATTTCTTAGCCTTGCAAGGTCATGGTAATCTATTAGAAGCCTAGATTGGTTGTTATAAGTCCTTCTATGAGTGGGATTTTATAATGGATCTAGTTTGTTATTTTAGAAAATAGTATGGAGAGCATTTGTAGAATGGTAGATAAATTTAATGGAACCAATGTTGGGCCTTGAAAGCTCAAGGAAGATGATATTGGAATTGGTAATGTGTTTGCATATTGCATACATTCATGGTTTTGACCTAGAGATATTGTTTGGAAGTATTAGACTATCCTCTAGCATGATGGGAATGTTATTTCACCCTATGATCATATGTAGGAGAAATGTTCATGTTGGGTGCTTATTTTTGGCCCCTTGTTCACATGAGAAATCACTAACTATGTTGACTACTATAAAGAAAGATTACTAGTGCCAGTATTTTTCTGTAGTTGACTTTTCAGTGAACAAAAGTACTTTGTTTGGTATTATCACCAATAATGAAAAGGTCTGCAGATGTGGAACGTGACATGCAGACCAATCTCCAAAGCTAGGGCTAGCTCCCCACTTACTTTGAGATGAATCTAACCAATGGGGAAAAGGGAACAGGGAAACATGTTGAAAGTAAACTACAAAAAAACATGAAAATCCATAATCCAAGAGAAGGAATAAAACCACCATCTAACCATATCTTAACAACTCATAGTATTATAATGAACAACAATGAAACTAAGAGCACACACAACAATCACAAGACTTCATGCACACTAATGATAAGTTAGAACTTCTAGAGTAGCACCCTCATAAATTAATGTCATGGTATGAGTTATGGATTACATGTGGTGTAACATAGCTCATTAATGGAAATAAATACAAAGGTTCCCCTTGAGTCAAATAGTAGAAGGACAAAAGAAAGAAAAAGAGAACCTAAATCCAAGAAAAGTAGAAGTTCTACTAGAAACAACCATATCCCAATGCCCAAAATAAACACACCCAACAACAACAAAAGAGGTAAAATAAGATTACTTATTTGTATTTACCATCATGAGGTTAGAGAGAGAAATAGTACTATCCATATGCTTAGAGCAGAAAAAAACAAATAGCTCTGCCTAAAAACATTCACTCAATGCTTCTCATGTGACAAAAAAACCACACTAGTAGAAGGTTGTAAATATATTCAAGCCAACCAAGATTAATTTTTTAATATCTGAGGTATATATAGATTATGAGAGAAAAGAAGGAAAATAAAGAAGGTGAAGCCTACAATAGGTGAGATGTGATTGTAACTTTTAATGTTTTGTTGCAAATGCCAAAATTGCTTATTAATTCTCTAACATTGTTTTTATGAGCACTATTCTCAAAATATTTTAGAAAATCAAATCTTGAAATCTTCTGACAAAATAATTAATATATTGATCCCCAAATCTATTCTTTGTGAAAATATTGTTACAACCTCTAAAGTACAACCTCAAAATTTCATAAAAAATACCCTAAAAAAACAACCCAATGCTAACAAAAGGGTACAATATCAACTTCCATTAACTTTCATGTTACAATAGTACATGTAACAATATGCAAAACTTGCAAGTGATATCCAATAAGTTCCACACAGTATATAACTTCCACTCATTAAATCAAATAAACATAACAATAAGTACATCTCAGATAGTATGAAAGTCTTCCAAGTATATATATGGAAATCATCAATGAAAATAACATCATTACATAATCAAGATATACAAGGGGTCAATACAACAATCTATATCAATGATAATGAATATAATAAGCCATGAAGCAACCATAAAAAATACAAGTGGCCATATACAATGTACATCATGAATGTGTACATCATGAATGATATTTGAAGAACTCCAAGCTCAACTTTGCAAGCTAATCCTCCAAGATCACATGCTCCTATTGCTAATTGGGGAAGGGGTTGAACCCACCATGAGGATGTCCCTTTGCAATGCCCTTAATACTATAGGTGTATATGGTTATGAGTAGTCAACTAGTGACTATCTTAACTCTTATTTAAGTTATATAATCATTAATATAGTCTTCTATAGGTAGTTAGGTCATCTTGGGTGGTATACATGGCATAAGTATGGTATATATAGGAAGTAGAGGTTAGTTATTATCATCATATTCAGTATTGTGTTCTTATTGAAGACTATTGGAGGTATCCCCCTCGAAGTGGATTAGGAGGTTGCCCCTTGATGAGGCATATTGTTATCAAGTACTTGAGGTATATTTCATATTATATTCTTCTATTGTGTAAGTTTTTTCATTACAAGTGGTATTAGAGTGTGATCTTGGAATTGTGAAGGCAAGAAAAAGGGTTTTTTTTTTATAAAAAAAAATGGAGGTCATTTTGTGAAGGGTATATATCTCTCATTTTAGTGAATCTTTTCAAGATTTTTAGATATTTTGTCAAGAACATATTGAATCTTCTATAGGATAGATTTTAGAGCAATTGGAGTAGAATTATGTGAGTTATTGCAAAATTAGGTTTTACACAATTTTCACTCACAGGGTTGCAATTTAGTGAATTATTTTCTAATTTCGAGACGGTTGTACAAGGGAACATTGATATATCTACAGTTCTGATTTGAAGGCATTTGGAGTTATTGATAAATTAGGGTTTCCACTAATTTCACTCTCAAGGATGCAAATCAACAAATTTCTTGAAATTTTTTTCTAGGAAGTGAGATCTAGCCTGTGGTAAGTTACAATAAAATTATTAGGTTAAATGGATTTGTTTTGTGTGAATTATTCCAAAATATTTTTTTTCCCATCATGGTGGGGCCAACAAGAAGAGGCAAAATAAATGTTGTCATGCCTGGAGTATATAAAAATTATAGTAAAGAACATAAATGTGATGAGAAGTTGTTCTACATTGAGGCTACCTATGATGAAGAAAAGGATGAAGAAGACCCAGTGGTGGTGATAGAGGAATCAAAAGATGTCTAACCATCTATCTCTTGTCATTCACTATCAAGTATTAGGAACCCAAAATGATCAAGGTAAGGGGTTTCCTTAAGCAACAAACATCGACAACATCAGGGAGTACACATAACTTCATCAACACAAAATTAGCATCAAAACTAAATTGTTTTATCTACCAACCCTAGAATTAAAGGTTATGATTGTAGATGGTGGTAGAGTTAATTGTTTAGGGAAATTGCATAGTATTAAACTCACCGTGAGATACTACATGATAGATGGCACTATATTTTCTATACCCATGGCTGGTGCATACATTATTTGGGAGTTAAATGGCTCACTACCTTGGGCACAATAGAAATGAATTTCCAAGATCTATTCATGTGTTTCTACTTCAAAGGTAGAAAATATGAGCTAAGGGGATTATGTGCAAAGAGTCCACAGATGGTAACTGCACACCAAATGAGGCTGAAAAAAGATGTGGATAAAAGTATGGCTTAATTATTATCAGTAGAAGTACAACAACCAAATATTCCTACATCACATATGTGGAAAGCAATCACAATTTCAGATCACAAGTGAGAACTTGATTTGTATGGGCATCATAAAGGTTCACAAAGGACTAACAACATATCATTCAATCTGAGGTTACCCAAGTCAAAAAAGATACAACCGTTCTCCCATGTCTCTAGTTTGGAGAAGGGTCACAGACACAAAGTTCCATCCTAGGCAATGTTACTAGAGCTTGATGAAGAAGGAAGAATAATTTTGTGACCTCAGGTAAACTACCTCATCCAACACAAGAATTTGTGAATTGAAGACACCATATGGGATGACAAATATTTTATTCAAAAGCATCCACACTTGATTAGTGTTGAGGACAATGCTTCCTTGAAGAGGGGGGATGTTATGCCCTTAATACCATAGGTGTATAGGTAGTAATGATTAGTTGGCTTGTAGCTACCTTATCTCTTATTTAAGCTATATAATCATTAATACAGTCTTACATATGTAGTTAGGTTGGCCTAGGTGGCATCCATGACATATAAGTATGGTATATATAGGAGGTAGATGTTAGTTATTATCATCATATCGAGTATTGTGTTCTTATTGAAGATTATTGAAGGTATGCCCCTTGAAGTGGAATATTATTATCAAGTATTTGCATCATATTTCCTATTTTATTCTTCTATTGTTCAAGTTGTTTCATTACACCCTTTCGTCCCCATCCATCAGTCAAGGTAAAGAAGCACCATCCACAATCCAAAGGTGTGGTACAATATAATAGTGGTGATTATCTTATTTAGTTCATTTCTTAATTAAAACATAAGCATACACATGAAACCATAGATCCAAAACATTTCAAATACATGGAAATATATTTATTAATGCACATCAACACATTCTTTGTAGCATCTAATGCACATTTAACAATGTAAAGACATGAAAATATCAAATATAAACCTCAATAGTAACCATAAGTTTTTTCAAACCTACAAGGTTTGACTTAGAACTATACATCCAAGACCATATATAAATGTATCCACGAGTTACTATTCACATCCCATACTACAAAAGCTCTCTTCACATGATGATTTATGTCTTACGAAGAACACATGCCCAAGCTAGGAGTACATGCATCCTAACCTTAACATAATACATGTATCCAAACATACATAAAACAACAATTCCAACACTTAAGCACACACAAAGAATAGCATATAACAATATACATTTAAATATTCACAACTCAAATACACATCACACGCAAAATAAACACACATAAAAAAGTACATAGAGCTAAAATAGAGTACAAGCAAATCATACATTCAAGAATACAGCATGATATCTCAACCAAGACCTCTACCTCAAAGTTTAAATACAAGAACACAAGTTCAAAGGTCACAACTAAGGAATCTTCCTTAAATTCACATACCACATTAAGGCACACATCTCTCATTGATAAAGTACATCTGTACCAAATATCGTATAAGTAATCTAACCATATAGTAAACAAAAAGCACCCCACCATTCGATGGATCACCATTTGGTGATATGGTATACCAAGTCAGGTCATAGGTCTTAGATACTTCTTAGATATACTGATGAAATGTGAAACATATTTAGTGCATCTGCATAGCCTGTGAGACCCTTTGCCCATTCATAGCACAAGGATGTATGTCATGTGTTTATGGTGAGAAGAACATCTACTAATCTCTCATAGTCTTATTTAAGGAGGTCTTCAAATTTGTTGGACAGGGATTAGAGAAAATGATGTAAGCTAGAACCACCAACAAGACATCTAACATTCTCTCAATCCATACTAATCATGGTATGTACATAGTAACCAAGATATACATAGTCTAAATAAAGACCACTAGGTGTATTGAAGCATGAAAAACATATCCACTTATGCCAACACATACAACATCTCATCACATGATAGGTGCAACACCTAATTAAAAAGTGTACGACATAGTAAAACTATTCAAACAAAGAGATTAGCTCTACCGAAATTAAGTTGGGAAATCATACAAAATATCATTGAAATTCAGACATCCCAATCATGACATCAAAATTATCATACATAAATCCACTAGACAACTCTAAAAATCAAGATCACTATACTTAGGTATAACCATTCATACTCACACTCTCATTAATAGTTCAACATAAAATAATATTTAACATACTCAACAAAAGTAGAAACTTAGAGATTACATACACTAAGCATTACTTTCATGCTAGCAATTTGTATGTAAATTGCATAAAAATTACTTCCATTACAAAAACCATAAATTTTTTAAAACATAATCTTTTTCTATGTTTTAAAATGTGTTAGAAAGGTAACATATAGATAAAGAAAACTCAAAAAAAATTTAACAATAATTCTCTTTAAAATATACTCACATATAAAACATAATTATCAAAATAGTAGCACACATAGATAGTCACTAATTTTTACATATATCATCATTGAATAATTGGGTATGACTAAAATCTTGTGAGAATTTAGTCAACATAGATTTACATCTTCAATTAAATGTTTGAAAGAAATCCAGTTCATAAAATAAAAGTTATTAAATATGCAACAGATTAATTTTCTCTCCTAACCGTTTCACTACTTATAACCTTTTCTTTAAAAAATCATTTTGAAACAAAATTTAAATAATAGAAGACATATCATGATAAATTTGATTCCTTCTAAAATATAAGTTCCATCCAAAATTATGTCTATATTTTAATTCTTTAAATTATATTATAGGATTCTTCTAAATTTTACTAGGTTTGTAACCTAGTTTTCAACCTAGTTTTCAACCTACAACAACTAGTCTTTCTAGATTAAACAATTTAAAATTGAATTGTTTTGATTTAGATTTTCCTACGTTAAACAAATAACTTCGTGTTCATCAAAATTTCAAAACAGTTAATATGTACCTGTAACAAAGATTTCCATGTTTAGGACCCCAAGTGTTTCTGGTCGTTTCTGTGTGATGCATTTGGGCTGGCTTTTCTACGTATGCTTTCTACCTGTAGCCTTTTTTGTTAAGCTCAATACAATTTATCCTTTTAATTAAGAAAACTTAAAAATATTTTATTTACAATTGTGGTCTGAAGGAGCTTTCATCTCATAGTTTACAGTTGTATGTTCTTACTCTAAAAGATTTTAGATTGCTTATTTTGTTTATGCTTTTGGCTAACAATATACGGACGACCAAATCGTTACCATCATTCGAAAAGTACTTCTAACGCTCAAAAGTAAACACTAATTTTTTTTCTTCTAAAGATCCTCTTAATTACTTCCCTTCGATAGGTGACCGTTGCTTCTTTTCCTTTTGCTTAATTCGGATCAGATGCATCCATATTTCTGAGTGTTAGATTGTATTAACGGTGCTTAATATTTTTTTTTAGGATGGTTAAGCAAACAGTGACATCATTGGCTTTAGTCCGAACGTGGCACTTTTATAGGATGGGCGGTTGCATTTAAGCATTTTACTGTGTTTACCATTTGTTTGAATCAGGTCCTATTTTTAGGACTGGCACATTTTTTAGGATGGTCAAACCATAATTTATTAACCGTATAAAGAGGGTAACCGAGCCTTAATTTGGACATGACACCCTTTTAGGAATGGACAGTTGGCATTTAAGTGGATCAATGTGCTAATGACTTGTCCCCATGTGCCCTAGCTTTATCATGACATCCTTCCAAGATGAACGATTTATCAGGTAACTTTATGAACAGGAAAATAAAATTTAAATTTAAGGGCATGTCTCCACGCGGTTAGCTTATTTTTGCTAACAGTCATTGCTCAATTTTTTAAAGAGATATTTGTAGATCTAGTGATCCCATGAAATTATGAATATTTTCTTTTCTGTTCATCTTAAGCAGTTATGTTAATTTGTAGTTTTTACTATATAAAAAATTAAAAACAAATTATTGTAATTATCTTAATTTTGAAGGAAAAAAAAAGAGCAGGGAAGGAAATATATGCAGCCACGTGACATATTTTTCATTATTAGTGGCTGTTTATTTCCAGTCCCCTCCCCTCCCCCTCCAGGGCCTTTTCCACAGCTTATTTGCAATTCCTAAACAATAGCTACTCCACAAAAATAGACAAAGATTATATATTATCCTTTTCCAAAAATAGGAAAAGATTATATATTATCCTTTTCCCATAATTACAAATATTCATGGGGCCATTCCAACTGCTTAAAAAAATAACTTAAACAGCCACATAGAGACATGGGGTAAGTCACTCTTAATCGAAAACATCTCATCACCATCAGGCTTAAAATTTGACGGTCGACCCTCCCTGTCAACAAATTTTCTAATGACGATTATCTATTTGAAGGTGCCCTTAAAATACTAAGGCATATTTTAGTATAAAAAATGGTGCAGGAGCACCCCTACAAGACAGGATATAGGTTAATTGTCCGCATGACAGGACATTAGTCTATTTTTACTATGTTTGACTTCATCATGTAATAAGGTCCATTGGACCAATGCATATGTATTAGATCAGCCTAGGAGAGTGTGCAGGCAGTTAGAGATCGTGATCAGGTAGTCTGAGCTGTCCTCTCCCAGCCGCTTGGAAGCTCCCAGCCGCTGGGAATCGAGTTGGTAGTACTCGTAGGTTATTGCTATATATACCTTCGATCTGTTAGGGTTTAGCATGTTAGTTGTGTTATGTTATGGTGTTGTGTTAGTGATTGAGTTGAGATTCAGGAGAACAGTCCAGATATTGAGAAGCACTGTTGTTTGACAGTATTGTAGAAACAGGACATTGTGTTTCATTTGAATAAGATCTCATCAATTGCATTATCTGGTTTATCAGCTGTATCTGTTTTGATTTCTGTTCTGATTACAGGTTAATGGATACTTTCAACCCTTCCACCGGTTGATCCTGTGAATCGGTGGAATGGTCATGTATGATAACTTAGTTTGCATTTTAGTTTTCTGTTTATGCATTTCATTGTTCAAGAGATCAGTTGGTAGCATGCTATGAATCAACCTAGCATCCTCATGTGCTAGGTTTAGAAAGATAAATCTTTAAGTTTTGATCTGAAGGTGATCCGACCCGATCATCATATTTCCTTTGTGAAATTGTGCGGTTCTGTGAGTTTGCATGCAGCGGACGGATATACAGGAGTCTGCATGTGCTTTTCCAGTCGGAGCGAATCGCATCGTCATCTGTGAGTATATCGCTATCCGGATCGGGTTATGAAGCTGATGAAGATTGTATGTTTCAAGTGCATCAGGATGTTGTAAGTCGGATATATACTCAGTGTATATATCGACGTCAGGATCATCTCTCGTGTGTGCTCATCATCCGCATATCGCTATCGTATGCGGAAGTGAAAGTTCATTTTTTGGCTAAGTACCGGAAAGGTCATCATCAGGATATTGAAAAGGTCATCAGGATATTCATTTTCATGCTGCGGAAGATATAAGGATCTTATATCCGGATGACATCATCATCAGGTGCATTGACATCATCATCAGGTGCATGTGACGTCATCGTCATCAGGATGTGACGTCATCGTCAATAGGATATTGCGAATATCACCCTATGCAAGTTTATCCTGCTGTCGCTAAGTGTTTAGGCATCGGCATAAGTTATCGGCATAAAGTTTGTTTAACATCATCAGGATGTTTCAATATGACCGGATAAGTCATATCATGATGCTGTTGTTTGTGTAGTCGGATATCGGGGTGACGTAAGCATCAAAGGAAAGGTGCTGAAGTTGTCGTCATCAGGATATTTGGAGGCAACCGGATATTTTATATCCTGCTGGTGAAGGTGATGTTGAACATCATGATGATGAAGATAGAGTTTGGCGCTAAGTGAATAGTGATCATCAGGAGGATAATTGTGTTCGTCGAGTATCATGATGATGCTGTTTGTGTTAGCAGGAAATGATGATGATGATGCTAAGCCGATAGGGATTTTTAACATGCTGATTGTGTTATTGACTCCTCCTTCCCATTTGTAAGCTCCCGTTGCGTTTTACCTCTGCATCATAGTGGTATCAGAGCAAAGGAAGGATCTTCTGGAAAAGATAAGGATATAGCAGGATGTCAGACGAAGAAGGAACATCGGAGGTTCCGGCAAGGATGACCAACGCTGAGTTGGCAGTTCTGGTGAAGAAACAGATTGCAGAAAGCAAGGCCGTGAAGGCTCAGAATCAGGAATTGAAGGATGAATTAGCGAAGTTGAGGAGCAGAGTAGGTTCTGGTAGAGAAGAAGATAGGGAAGAAGAAGAGATCCCTAGTTGGAGCGAGGAGGTCATTCCTGCAGACCAGAGACCACTGTTGAACGCCCTCAAGGCCATGGAGAGGAGAACCATGGATGTGAAACTGGATTTGCCAGTGTTTACAGGAAAGATGGAACCTGATTCAGTGATGGAGTGGATAGACTGTTTGAACAATTTCTTCGAAATAGAGGAGATACCAGAACAACAGAGAGTGAAGATAGCCCAGTCAAAAATGAAAGAAGCTGCCTTGACATGGTGGAATTTTGTCCAAGATGATAGAGTACAGGAAGGAAAGCGTAGAGTCGCTACATGGAAGAAGATGATGGCATTAGTAAAGGAAGCTTATGTCCCATTGGATTACAGTATCCAATTACACAAGAGGAAGCAAAACCTGAAGCAGAAGGAGCTAGATGTCAGCTCATATATAGAAGAATTCATGAAACTTTGTATGAAAACAAAGGTAAAGGAAAGTGAAGAAGAGAAGGTAGCCAGATACCTTAATGGATTGAGGTTCAACATTTAGGAAGATTTAAGTCTGCATAATCCAGATACAGTTCAGAAAAGCTTTCAGTTGGCATTGAAAGTGGAAGAGAAGTTAAAGAGAAAACAAGAACAACACAATAGAGGAAGAGGAAGACAACAAAGAGGTGGAAGAGGTCCTTTTAGAGGTAGAGGACATGGACAGGGATATCAAGGAGAATCCAGTCATGACAATAGTAAGGGCAACAATAGTCAGAACCAGAGAGAAAATTATAGTCAGCAAGGAAACTTCAGAGGTAGAAGACCTTTCAGAGGAAGATCCCAGGGCAGAGGATCCATCAGATGTTATAACTGTAACAAAGAAGGCCATATAGCCAGCAGATGTCCAGAAAAGGCCACAAGCTCAACAGGAGAAAGGAGAACAAATCTGATCCAAGAACCTGATAATCAAAGTATGACAGGCTCTACTTCTTTTCAGAGTGTGAATGCTCTTGATAATTATGGATACCCAGAAAGTGGAGAGTCTCTAATGACGAGAAGAACAGTGACTACCATGAAGGTACCTAACAAAGAATCCCCTCAAAGAAAGTCTCTTTTCAGGACTATTTGCAAAGCAGGAGGTAAGGCATGTAAAGTTTTGATTGATTCTGGCTCTACTGAAAATTTTGTGTCTGAACACATGGTGACAAAGCTTAAGCTTAGGAGATTGCCTCACCCATCCCCATATAAAGTCTCATGGCTTACCCAAGGTCAGCAGACAACTGTAGAAGAGCAGGCTTGGGTAGAATTTCAGATTGGAGCATATAAGGATAAGTTGTTGTTTGATATTACCAAGATGGATGCTTGTAATCTTTTATTTGGTAGACCATGGCAGTATGATTTGAAGGCACAACATGATGGTGTTAGAAATACCTATAAAATCACTAAAGATGGTAAGGTGACAGAGTTATTACCATTGACAGAGAAAGAGGAGAAATCTAAAGGAAAAGAGGTGAAGGTCATGCTGATGGAAGGTAAACAGTTCATGAAAGAAGTAGCAGCAGAAGGTGCAGTTGCATATGCCCTAATCCCATGTATGAGTGTGAATAAAGAACAGCAGCAAGAAGTCAAGGAAGGGAAGAAGCAAAGGTTTATAGACCCAGCTATCCAAAAGCTATTGGATAAGTACAAAGGTATCATCTCAGAAGGAATGCCAAGATCCCTACCACCTGTAAGGGATATCAGTCACTGCATAGACTTAATTCCAGGGTCAACACTTCCAAACAAAGCAGCCTATAAGCTAACTCCAGAACAGAATGCAGAAGTAGCCAGACAAATTGAAGAATTATTGGATTCAGGTCTGATTGGGAAAAGTTTAAGTCCATGTGCAGTACCAGCTGTACTAGCACCAAAGAAGGAAGGTACTTGGAGGCTTTGCACAGATTCCAGAGCTATTAACAAGATCACAATCAGGTATAGGTTTCCAATCCCTAGGATAGAGGATTTACTTGACTGTTTGGGAAGTGCTAAGTATTTTACAAAAATAGATTTGAAGAGTGGATATCATCAGATCAGGATTAGACCAGGAGATGAATGGAAAACAGCATTCAAAACTAATGAAGGATTATATGAATGGAAGGTTATGCCTTTTGGTTTATCTAATGCACCTAGTACTTTTATGAGGTTGATGAATGAGGTTTTGAAAGAGTTCATTGGTAAGTTTGTCATAGTATATCTAGATGACATTCTGATTTTCAGCAACACAAAAGAAGAACATCTCAGACATATAGATTTGGTTCTTAAGAGGTTACATGAAGAGCAGCTGATGATAAATTTAGACAAGTGTTTGTTCATGTAAGAGGAGATCACATATTTGGGTTTTGTCATTTCACAAGGAAAGTTACAAATGAATAAGGAGAAGGTAAGTGCCATATTGTCTTGGCCAACCCCAAAGACTATGAATGATGTCAGAAGTTTCCATGGGTTAGCAACCTTCTACAGGAAGTTTATAAGAGGGTTTAGTCATATTTGTGCACCCATGCTAGATACCATCAAAGGAGGACAGAAGTGCAGATTTGTTTGGACTCAAGGAGCAGATGATTCTTTTGAAACACTGAAGAAGAAGGTGGCACAGCAGCCAGTCCTTGCACTTCCAGATTTTAACAAAATCTTTCAGGTAGAATGTGATGCCAGTCACATGGCCATTGGAGCAGTACTCAGCCAAGAAGGTAGACCTATTGCATTTTTCAGTGAGAAGCTCAATGATGCTAAAAAGAGGTATTCCTCATATGATTTGGAAATGTATGCTTTAGTTCAGTCACTCAAGAAATGGAGGCATTACTTGATGCCAAAGGAATTCATAGTATTCACAGATAACCAGGCTCTGAGTTTCATAAACAGCCAGGAAAAGCTGAACCACAGACACATGAAATGGGTAGAAACCTTACAAGCTTTTACTTTTACATTGAAGCATAAGAAAGGAGTCAAGAATAAAGTTGCAGATGCTTTGAGCAGGAGAGTTCTCACAGTCAACCAGATTCAGTTAGAAAGTGTTGGCATTGATTCACTAAAGACCATGTATGAGACTGATGAAGATTTTGGAGAGATATATCATGTATGTACTTCTTTTGGGGAGAAATATCATGCTGAATTCTCTGAATTTTTGATTCAGGATGGATTATTGTTCAAAGGTGGACAGTTATGTATTCCAAGGTGTTCTATGAGGTTAAATATCATCAAGGAGAAACATTGTGGAGCTATGGCAGATCATTTTGGTCTAGATAAAACTCTTGATCTGGTCAGAAGGCATTACTTTTGGCCTAAGTTACAATCAGATGTCAAAAAATTTGTAGAGACATGTGTGATATGTCAGAAAGCTAAAGGCAGGTCAACTAATGCAGGTTTATATCAGCCCTTACCCATTCCTTCCAGACCATGGGAAAGCATAAGTATGGATTTTGTCTTGGGTTTACCAAGGACAAGGAAAGGGTTTGACAGTGTTTTTGTTGTAGTGGACAGATTCAGCAAAATGGCACATTTCTTGCCATGCAAAACCACTGCTGATGCTTCATACATTGCAGATTTATTTTTCAGGGAGATTGTCAGAATCCATGGATTGCCATTGAGTATAGTGTCAGATAGGGATGTGAAGTTTATTGGTCACTTCTGGAGAACTCTTTGGAGGAAACTTGGAACAAATTTGTCTTTTTCCTCTGCATATCATCCTCAAACGGATGGACAGACTGAAGTAGTGAACCATTCCTTAGGGAATTTGCTTAGATGTTTGACAAAACAACATGGAGAAAAGTGGGATAATATTCTATCTCAAGCTGAATTTTCATATAATGATACTGTCAATAGGAGCACAGGGAAATCACCTTTTCAGATAGTTTATGGTATGCATCCAAGAGGAATTTTAGAATTGAGAGATCTACCTACAGTAGACCCTATTAGTGCAGAAGGTGAAGCTTTTACAGAAGCCATCAAAGAGGTTCATGATCAAGTCAAGACCCAACTGCAGCACACAACCTTGAAGTATAAGGAATATGCTGATAAAAAGAAGAAGGATGTACAGTTTGATGTTGGAGATTTGGTATGGGTTCATTTGAAGAAGGACAGACTTCCTAAGGGAAAATATACTAAGCTTATGCAGAGAAAAGTTGGACCATGTCAGATTTTGCACAAGCATGGACAGAATGCTTATGAGATACAACTCCCACCTGATCTTGGTTTGTCCCCTATATTCAATGTATGTGATTTAACTCCATACAAGTCTTATCCAGATGCAGATCAGGAACTCCTACAGGATACAGTTGATGATGACATTCCCAAGCATGATCCTCCACAGTTGCAGAAGGTTTTGGACACCAGAGTGGTCAAACAGACCCGGAACAAACAGTACTTGGAGTATCTCATCTCTTGGAAGGGAAAACCTAATTCTGAAGCAGTATGGATGACTGAAGAGCAGATCCAGAAACATGGTGTAGATCTTCATACTCTCATCTCAAGTGGACTTGAGATTTCTTCTTCTGGGGAGTATGATACTCGACGAACACAATTATCCTCCTGATGATCACTATTCACTTAGCGCCAAACTCTATCTTCATCATCATGATGTTCAACATCACCTTCACCAGCAGGATATAAAATATCCGGTTGCCTCCAAATATCCTGATGACAACAACTTCAGCACCTTTCCTTTGATGCTTACGTCACCCTGATATCCGACTACACAAACAACAGCATCATGATATGACTTATCTGGTCATATTGAAACATCCTGATGATGTTAAACAAACTTTATGCTGATAACTTATGCCGATGCCTAAACACTTAGCGACAGCAGGATAAACTTGCATAGGGTGATATTCGCAATATCCTGTTGACGATGACGTCACATCCTGATGACGATGATGTCACATGCACCTGATGATGATGTCAATGCACCTGATGATGATGTCATCCGGATATAAGATCCTTATATCTTCCGCAGCATGAAAATGAATATCATGATGACCTTTTCAATATCCTGATGATGACCTTTCCGGTACTTAGCCAAAAAATGAACTTTCACTTCCGCATACGATAGCGATATGCGGATGATGGGCACACACGAGAGATGATCCTGACGTCGATATATACACTGAGTATATATCTGACTTACAACATCCTGATGCACTTGAAACATACAATCTTCATCAGCTTCATAACCCGATCTGGATAGCGATATACTCACAGATGACGATGCGATTCGCTCCGACTGGAAAAGCACATGCAGACTCCTGTATATCCGTCCGCTGCATGCAAACTCACAGAACCGCACAATTTCACAAAGGAAATATGATGATCGGGTCGGATCACCTTCAGATCAAAACTTAAAGATTTATCTTTCTAAACCTAGCACATGAGGATGCTAGGTTGATTCACAGCATGCTACCAACTGATCTCTTGAACAATGAAATGCATAAACAGAAAACTAAAATGCAAACTAAGCTATCATACATGACCATTCCACCAATTCACAGGATCAACCGGTGGAAGGGTTGAAAGTATCCATTAACCTGTAATCAAAACAGAAATCAAAACAGATACAGCTGATAAACCAGATAATGCAATTGATGAGATCTTATTCAAATGAAACACAATGTCCTGTTTCTACAATACTGTCAAACAACAGTGCTTCTCAATATCTGGACTGTTCTCCTGAATCTCAACTCAATCACTAACACAACACCATAACATAACACAACTAACATGCTAAACCCTAACAGATCGAAGGTATATATAGCAATAACCTACGAGTTCTACCAACTTGATTCCCAGCGGCTGGGAGCTTCCAAGCGGCTGGGAGAGGACAGCTCAGACTACATGATCACGATCTCTAACTGCCTGCACACTCTCCTAGGCTGATCTAATACATATGCATTGGTCCAATGGACCTTATTACATGATGAAGTCAAACAAGTAAAAATAGACTAATGTCCTATCATGCGGACAATTAACCTATATCCTGTCTTGTAGGGGTGCTCCTGCACCAATAAATCTATGTATAACTTAAATATATATTATAATGATTCTATATAAATTTTGACAATTTGTTTAAAATCTCTCCTTTAGTGTGATACAATCTGTTTAAAATTTTGATTGTGGCAAAAATACCTAAATACGGTCATACGGCCATCAAATTTAAGCCCCAAGATTCACCATTTTACCACAATCAAATGGGCATTTAAGAAAACTTAATATTACTTAAACTAAAGTTCGACCATATTTGACTGCTGCAAGATATGATATGAATACAATCAATGTTATGTCTGAACAGCTCGCAATTTTATTTTTTTTGGCAGTTGCCAGTTCCCTCGCGCAGATCGTTGAGAAAAATCGATTGGCTGAGTGCAACATGACCCACATGCTCACGTACGATGGATCACATCTTGAAAGTGCAGTGCAATCTACTGTCACATCTTGCTATGAAAATGGCACACAAGTTGTATGGGATATCACATACTCTCACACGTACAATTGCACACAACCACGGGAAACTTTTATCTGTGAGTGACAACAGAAATAGGGAAGTACTCTGCTTCAAATGAGATGAGAGACCTTTGAATCTTATTCTCTGTTCTTTTTTATTCCAAACTCTCAATTCGCCAGGTGTCTGATAAGATTATTTTCATGGACGAGAATGATGAAGAATGTGGAACAGGCCTGGAAATTGACGGTCTGTGGCCTGTGTTTTTGCTAATTTTGGCGGTATTTTATAGTTCAAATTCAAAAGTGGTGGTAATCCCTCTTGCCTGCTTTTGTCACCTGAACAACACTTTACCAATTTGGCCTTCCTGTCAAGCTTCATTTAGAGAAGTGACACCTAACCTTCTATTCGGAGTCTTTCAGCAGCAGCAGCAAATCTGTAATGTCCCCTTCCTAAATTGCCCTATAATTACAATTGCAACAACTTAGAGTTAGGGTTATATCTTACCAATGTAAATATCTCTTGAATAAGGCGATTCTGAATTTGAATCCTGCAGTCACAACATACGAAAACATATGCAATTTTCTACACATATATATAGATATTTAATCGTGGGGGCTAATCAAGATTATATTGCATTCAAACTCATAATTAATATTACTATTGAGAAATCATATATTTAGTTATCATGTAGCTAACTCAGCTTGTTTACTAACACCCAGCCATAGAAGAGGAGGTACAGGGAGGCATGGCAAGGTGCCTTATGACGGTGGTTCTCTCCCTCCAAGCAGTCTCTTCACCATTCTTCTCGGACTGGTGAACCTTAATGTACCAATAAACCCTCAACATGGAGATTAGGGAGAAGAATTCTGCCCTAGGGTGCCCTTATATGTTTCTCCCTTTTATATGACAGTAGGGCACACCCTACTCATTGTTCTTCGTATCTCTCAATGAAAGGGTACCTTTAGTTGTTCTCCATAGTACACGTTTCCCCCTTCTCCATGTTGACAGTTTATTTCAATAATGAATGTATTTCTAGATATGATAGTGATATATGCAATAAGTAAATATAATTGATAGGCAATAATGATCTGACCTATTGTTCCTTATTTTATCTCTGCAGTAAGCTTATATCCTTTACTGCACATCTGACTAACACTAAGGAGATTGTGCTTCAGCCCTTTGACATAGAGGACATCCTCAGTCTTGTTCTTTCCATCAATGGTTATAGCACCATTTCCACAAATTTGTGTTGATTCATTAGTGTCACCAAACTTGACAGTTCCACCATTCAACTTCTTAAGGCTCATGAACTTCTCCTTGTCACCAGTCATGTGGTTAGAGAAACCACTATCAATTACCCAAGCATTGGCTTCTTCTCTTGCATGAAAGGCAGTCCACACAACTATTAATTTCTCATTATCTTTGTCAGCCTGCAGGGTATTAGACTTTTTACATTTTCCAATGTCACTCTTTTTGTCACCAACTTTCAAAGCCATGAAAAGTGTTTCATCATTTGAGTCATCATGATCATAATCTTCTAAAGAGCAGTTGCTCTCCATGGAATAAAGACTTCTTTTGGACTTCTCTCTTTTGTTGCTATCCTTTGATTCTTTAAAAGGACATTTAGAGACAAAACGACCAATTCTCCTACAATTGAAGCATTTGAAAGGTAACTTACCTTTGTATTTGTCGGTGCCCTTCTTCAATTTTCTCACAAAGTTCACTTCTACCTCATCAAGTTCACGATCTTGATTAGTTGTTTCATCTTCTGCCTTCTTACTTTGAATGTCGCAGGCTTCTTTGGAACACCTTTTTCAAATTCTCTCATTTCAATGGTTGTGAGAGTACCAAACAATTGATCTATTGTATAGTGATCCAAATCCTGAGTCTCCTCAATAGAAAATACCTTATGACTGTAATATTTAGGGAGAGATCTCAAGACCTTCTTCTCTACATGTATATATCTAATAATGATTCTTATTAAACTTCTAGTTCAGTTTAGAGTTTGCAATGTAATCCCTTTGTTGTATTTATTCATCTAGATGACTATATAAATAGATATATTTTTGCATATCGGATGTCTACTTTTATATTTAGTGATCTAATGATCTAATCATTGTTTGATCTCTATGAGACTGTTGTATGTCATATTAGTTATTCTCTGTTGTTATACTTCAAATATCTATTTTATATTCTATTCTATATATATTTCTGAGTATCATTGTTTATTCTTTTTACAGATCTATCTATGTTTTATACTTAGTTCATATTCCATGTCTTCTCCCTCTCCATCACAAACCTTATTTATATGCTCATAGCTCTATGAAGTGATGTGTCTCTTGAAAAGATGTCTTTTATTAATGTTGCCCTTTCAAAATAAGCAATGCCTATATACATCAAGCGGTACTCCTCTTATTTTATATGTTGATTGTTGTCATCGCACTAACTAATGTGAATAAGACTTTTGTCTTAATCAAAGTATTAAAAAAGCTCGCATCACTTGCATTAATTGTATCATCTTATTGATTGGTTTTCATTATCTCTTCTTCATCTCTCAACACATATTATAATCCTTCTTGCATACATTAGATCGCACCACTTCTATATTGATCGTATTTTCACATCAAAATGTAATTTTTGTTCTCTTATGATTTAGATCGTTGCTACTAGGAGGAGACAACCTTTGATAGATCTACCAACTCCAAATTTAATACAACAATCAGATGTATGTTGGATGCCTTCCAAATGTGAATAAGCAATGAAGTTGGCTGGGACTTAAGCTAGAGGGACATAACAGTCTGCCCATCCCAAATATTGCTTGTCCTAAAGCAATTACAAGTTAGGATGCTCTTGGAGTTACCCGGATCCCAAATCCATATTGATGATCCTTGAAGAGTTGTTGTTAGTATACTTACCTTAATCCAACATAGTTCTTGAACATCATAGGGTTGATAACATCGTCTACAGTATGAGGACAATTTATTGTCCAATATTCTCTTGATTCATGTACTTATATTTCCTAATACCTCTCAACAACAAAACCAAGAGTTGTTAACAATTAAGGTCTATAATTTAGGACAAGTTTTCCCTCATTTTCAGAGAGAAGAAACTAAAAGGCATCTTCATTAGTATAGTTTAAAAGGAGGCATCAATCAATTTCTTCTTGGGTATCAACTACATGTTTAAAGAGCCAATTTAAAAGTTGGCTTAACCTTTGCACATGAATGTCCTTTTGAGTTCACGCAGGAAAGTGAGCTTTCCATTTATTTAACATGGGAATTAGGAGCATGACATCCATCCATGACCCCAATTGCAATGATCTTATATCTTTTTCGGTTTACTTGTTTGTATATTTTATAGTAGTCTTGATGATCCTTTAATGGAGTATTATGGTATGTCCTCATAATCTTCCCTTTCATTTTTGATTCAGGGATTTGTGGGTTATGGGCCCATAATATAACTTAGCATAGGCTTATGTAACAATTTTGTTGTAACTTGATTTGTATCAAATTTATCTAAGGTACCTATATGCCTAATAGTGATGTCCTTGATCTTTATGAATGTGGAGTTACATTTATCTTAGGAGGAGACTCTTGGAAGAAATGATCTAATATAGAAGTCAATTTGTTTCATAAGATAAGTTTACTAGATCAATTTTGTAGGTTGGTCCTTATATTGTCATTATTTCTATGAGTGTGGGATAGATCATGTGTGTTATGGATTTGATTAAGCATTATGATCTTGTCCAAATGTTCATAGAACAATGTGTTCCTACCTTGATGAAGCTTGATGAGTATATCCTCCGATAACTCTCAAACGCAAACTTCAATCTATAGCGTTCATGGTTCCTTCCATGATTTCTCCTAGGTCTCTCTAAGAGTCAAAATTTGTTACCTAAAGGTTCCTAAAGAAATGAGTTGTCTTTATTACACTTTCTCAAAATGTTGTTTAGGATTTTAAGATCTACTGACCATCCTAGGTCAACATGACGCCTTAGTGTAGCTAAATCTTGAAGTTTGAAAGATAACCTTAATCCATCTTTGTATCTTTAGCTATGCCTAAGTTTCTGTGACAACTAGATTTTCATTTGAGAATTGGAAGTCAAATTATATCATTAGATTCGACTATGTTGAATGATTATGATTGATTTCTTTCCTTGGGAAACCTTTGGTATTTGATTGCTTGATTTCTTGATAATTGGTTGAGTGATGATTGCTTGACTTCTTGAGTGATGATTGCTTATGTCGATGAATTGATTTATCCTTTATATCTACTTCATGAAGGAGTCACTACTCTTCTTGGTTGCCTTTTTCAAGAATAATACTTCACCTTTGAGTTGATTGTTAGATTTTATTTCCTATTTATGGTTTCTTTACAAGGAAATTAATCCCCTTTTATATTTTATTGTTAAGGAAATCCTACATTGAAGGGTCACACTTTTCGTATTTGGGTTTTCATCCTTTCTCTCATCCTCATTATTTCTTGAGAACTTAATTTGAAAAATCTCTTAGGGTTCTATTCTCAATTGAATTCTTTAATGATGTTTTGGATGTCTCCCTCAAATGAAATGTTCTCTCCTTTAATATCTCAAGTTTGAGGGAGTCACACTTTTTCCACTTCACTAGTTACAACTCTTCATTATTACATAAGTTAATTTGTTAGTGCTTCTTAACCCAAGAAGCATTTGACTAATAAAGCTTTGATAGGTTTGGCATTTTCATAATTTTTTAGCATAAAGTAATCTTAAACATACACAAAGTAAATTTGTTGAAGAAACATTAAATATGAAGCAAACACATAGATATACGAAGTATATGTGATACACGAAGTATACACGTAAGACACAAAGCATGAAGCATACGTAATATACATAGTATACACATAAGTACATGTGAACCGTGAAGCATACACATAAATACATGTGAAGTATATGTAAGACACAAAGTAATACATAGAGCATGAAGCAAACACACATTACACAAAGTATACATATAAGTACATGTAATAAACAAGGTATACACATAAATACATGAAGCATGAAGCATACACGTAATAAACAAGGTATACACATAAATACATGAAGCATGAAGCATACACACAATACATGAAGTATACGTATAAGTACATGTAATACAAGAAGCATGAAGCATACACGTAGTACACAAATATATGCATAAATACACATAATACACGAAGCATGAAGCATACACACAATACATGAAGTGTTTAAGTATAAGTACATGTAATACAAGAAGCATGAAGAATACACGTAATACACAATGTATACACATAAATACATGAAACATGAAGCATGCACGCAATACACGAAGTATACGTATAAGTACATGTATTACAAGAAGCATGAAGCATACACATAGTACACAAGGTATACGCATAAATACATGTAATACACAAAGCATGAAGGATACATGCAATACATGAAGTATACGTATAAGTACATGTAATACAAGAAGCATGAAGTATACATGTAGTACACATAAATACACATAATACATGAAGCATGAAACATAAACATAATACACAAAATATACACATAAATACACGTAATACAGTAAGCATGAAGCATACACGTAATACACAAAGTATATGCATATGTAATAAAAGAAGCATGAAGTATACACGTAGTACACATAAATGCACATAATACATGAAGCATGAAGCATACAAATAATACACAAAGTATATGTATAAATACATGTAATACAATAAGCAAGAAGCATACATGTAATACATGAAGTATACGCATATGTAATACAAGAAGCATCAAGTATATACGTAGTACACAAAGTATACACATAATGAATATATGTAAGTCATGAAGTATACACTTGAATACACATAAGTCATGAAGTATACACTTGAATACACGTAAGTTACGAAGTATACACTTGAATACATGTAAGTCATGAAGTATACACTTGAATACACGTAAGTCATGAAGTATACATTTGAATACATGTAAGTCACGAAGTGTACACTTGAACACACGTAAGTCACGAAGTATGCACTTGAATACATGTAAGTCATGAAGTATACATTTAAATACATGTAAGTCACAAAGTATACACTTGAATACACATAAGTCATGAAGTATACACTTGAATACACGTAAGTCATGAAGTATAAACTTAAAAAGACATAAGTTACAAAGTATATACTTGAATATACATTGCATCAACTATTGCTCACAGGATGGCAGGAAGGATGCCCTGATACCAATTGTAATGTCCCCTTCCTAAATTGCCCTATAATTACAATTGAAACAACTTAGGGTTAGGGTTATATCTTACCAATGTAAATATATCTTTAATAAGGCGATTCTGAATTTGAATCATGCAGTAATAACATAAGAAAACATATACAATTTTTTTCACACATATATAGATATTTAATCATGAGGGTTAATCAAGATTATATTGCATTCAAACTCATAATTAATATTACTATTGAGAAATCATATATTCAATTATCATGTAGCTAACTCAGATTGTTTACAACGTTCAACCATAGAAGAGGAGGTACAGAAGGCATGGCAGGGTGCCTTATGACACCAATTCTCCCTCCAAGCAGTCCCCTCACCATTCTTCTTAGACTGGTGAATCTTAATGTGCTAATAAACCCTCAACATGGAGATTGGAAGAAGAAATTTTCCCTAGGGTGCCCTTATCTGTGTTTCCCTTTTATATGACAGTAGGGTGCCCTACTGGTTGTTCTCCATATCTGTCAATGTAAGGGTGCCTTTAGTTGTTCTCCATAGTGCATGTTCCCCCCTTCTCCATGTTGACAGTTAATTTTAATAATTTAATGTATTTCTAGATATGACAGTGATATGCAATAAGTAAATATAATTGAAAGGGAATAATGATCTGACCTATTGTTCCTTATTCTATCTCTACATGTATATCCAATAATGATTCTTATTGAACTTCTAGTTCAGTTCAAGGTTTGCAATGTAAACCCTTTATTGTCTTTATTAATCTAGATGACTATATAAATAGATATATTTCTATAGATCTAATGTCTTCTTTTATATTGAGTGATCCGATGATCTAATCATTTCTTGATCTCTATGAGACTCTTGTATATCATATCATTTATTCTCTGCTGTTATACTTCATATATCTATTTTATATTCTATTCTATATATATTTCTGAGTATCGTTGTTTATTCTTTTTGCAGATCTATCTATGTTTTATACTTAGTTTGTATTCCATGTCTTCTCCCTCTCCATCACAGACCTTATTTATATTCTCATAGTTCTATGAAGTGATGTGTCTCTTGAAAAGAGATGTCTTTTGTTAATGCTTCCCCTTCAAACTAATCGCTGCCTCTATACATCAAGCGATGCTCCTCTTATTTTATATGTTGATTGTTGTCATTGCACTAACTAATGTGAATAAGACTTTTGTCTTAAAAAAAATCACATCACTTGCATTAATTGTATCATCTTATTGATCAGTTTTCATGATCTCTTCTTGATCTCTCAACACACATATTATAATCTTTCTTGCATACATTAGATCACACCACTTCTATATTGATCATGCTTTCACATCAAAATGTAATTATTGTTCTTCTATGATTTAGATCACTACTGCTAGGAGGAGACAACCTTTGACAGATTTGCCAACTCCAAATTTAATACAACAATCAGATGTATGTCGGATGCTTTCCAAATTTTAATAAGTAGTGAAGTCAGCTGGGACTTAAGCTAGAGGGTCATGACAAAATCACTGTAGTTGAGAAGCCACACTGGAGTAGTAGCTAGAAGGTAAGCTGCACCATCACAAAACACAAGTAAATGCTTGTCTCCACTTCCTTGTCTTCAACACATAAACTTGAGAAGTTTAGGGAAACCCATCTTTTTCTATAGAAGCATCGAGTATAGAGCCCTTAGTGGAGCATGTCACACCTTGCATATCCAATTTTTTTAACTAAGAAAGAAGATATTTATCCTAAGAAGGATTTCCTCATTGATAGTGAATTGTTCCTTTAGAGAGGGGATCAAACTAATCACTTGAATAAAAAGATTAGAGCAAATCATCTGGACTTCAATCTCTAAGGAAATAAAAGATTGGGAAGAGGAAGCCAAACAATGAAGCTTCCAAATGATTTTGATAATAATGATACAATAGGTGTTAGAGATCAAATTGTTAAGTATTAAGGTGTTTCAACCCTTTAAGACATGGTATTTTCACAGTCCATGACCTAAAATCGTAGAGCATTGGAAAATAACTGGTCTCAACTTTGTCAATTCTTAAGTTTATTTATTTATTATTTAACTTTTTCCCATTATATATTTGTGTTCTATCAAAATGGGGCATGAATTTTTTAGTTGGCACTTTGGCCAGATGTCGATGCCTTCAAAATTAGTTTATTAGTTGTCAAAATATGCCCACTTAGTGATATATTATGGAAAGCCTATTTTTAAGGATGGAAGGGTCAAAAATAGGGGAATTTACTTTGGACGTGAGATCTTAGTTTTAGATTGGAATCTTTCCTATCTTGGGCACCACGCCTCATGGTAGGTTTAGCACCTGGTTTTGTAAACCACAAATGGTTTCCTAGTTGCTAGAACTCTATAAATGAAATGTTTGAGGATAAGTTTGTATGATTGTTTTATGGAGGTACCATTATGCTATCGAAATTACTTTAGAAATTGTATGCTGGTGAACTCATGTAATATACTTGTTCTTCAAGTGTATGTAATCTTGTTATTAGATTTGAAATACATTGAACAAGCTTTTTGAGTATGGGGTTTTTCTCTCGAAAGGGTTTTCCCCACGTATATATGGTGTTATGGTATATTTCTTTATTATTGATTTTATGGTTTATGTTGTGTATCTTCTTCTTGTAATTGGAAAGATTAAAAATTTATACAACACTCTCTTCATTAGATTGGTGTTGGAAGTTGTCTCTGCACACTTAGCTTCCTTTCAGCTATTATTAGAACTTGATCATCTTTAATCCTAGTTGTTTGGTAGAGGGTTTTTTGTACTGATCTTTGTTTGAGTGGGAGCTTGCGTAGAGTATTTTGTGATCTTATTGTAGGAAGGAGATGGTTATAGCACATCTGGAAGAATATCTAGATGGAGAAGTTTAATGGTGGCAATTTTGAGTTGTAGGAACTTAAGATGGAGGATATGCTAGTAGATAGAGACCTATGGGCACAACATCTAGTACCAAACCATCATTTATGACTCAAGAGAACTAGCAAGAAATGGACCAAAAAGCTAAGGGTCTTATGAGACATTGTTTGCCACACTCTATATTATTGAATGTTCATGAAGAGACTACTACAACAACTTTATGGAAAAACTTTGGTAAATCTATCAGGCTAAATCTCTAGTAAATAAATTATTCCTGAGAAAGAAGTTGTATTCAATGAGAATAGAAGATGGAGAGTTCATAGCTGATCATTTGAAGGCTTTCAATATGCTAGTTGCCTAGTTGGACTTTGTTGGAATGAAAATGGAGGATGATTGATGTATGGCATTACTATGTTCTTTGTCAAATTCATGGGACCACCTTATGATGGCCATTAGGAGTACTACTACCAAGTCCAAGATGGATGAGGTGGTTGCATCGTTACTTTATAAAGAGATGTGAAGAAAATATTTTGAAACAATTAAGGAGGCTCTTGTGGTTTGTGGGAGATCCAAAGAGAAAGACAAGAAGAAGAAGAAAAAACACCTAATAACTCAAGATCCAAATCTTGTGGAAGATCTAAGTCTCCTGGCAAGTCCAAGGGATAATGTTGGAACTGTAGCAAACTAGAACATTTTTTAAAAGAGTGTAAAGAGGAAAAGATGAAGAAGAATAAGAATGATTCTGATTCAAATTCTAATAAATCCTCTCAGGATGATGATGTAGTTTTTGTCACTACATTGGCTACTCATGCATCTAAAGGTGTGTGGCTTATTGAATCTAGTACATCTTTCCATATGACCTCACATTGGGGTTGGTTCACAAAGTATGAAGAATATAAGAGTGGGAAGGTGTACTTGGGTGATGACTCTCATCTGAAGATTGTTGGCCGTGGAGGAGTCTTCATTAGATTTCCTGATCGATGGGTGAAGGGGATCATTGATATACTGCATATCCGTAGTTTGGTATGGAACCTTTTATCAGTGAGTAAGTTGAATGTTGAGGGTGTTCAGGTTGTTTTATCGAATGGAGGATGTAAGATGACTAGAGGAGCTATGGTGCTTGCTAGGGGTGCTTAGATTTGCACTCTATTTTAGCTAGATGTATACATGGTTCAATGCAATAGTTCTTCTAATACTAAAAAGAGAACTTCAAAGCCTTCATCCTCATAATTAGAACCCACAACAAAGAGGTGTGTTGCGTCTACTTTCAATGGATGTGCTTTCTAGGTATCTAAGGGTGCTCATTCATTAGAAATGAAACTTATTATTGAGAAAACAATGTTATGTTATCAACGACTCGACAATATTAGTGAGAAGGGTCTTAGAGCCCTGAAAAATCAAAACCTTGTTGATGGGTTGAATGATTGTAATCATGAATTCAATTCTTGAAACAATGTGTTTATGGAAAATAGAACCATGTTTAGTGTTATTCTAGTTCTCATAAATATTCTGAGTTGTTGGACTTGGTATATTCTAATGTTTTTAGTCTTGTTAATGTTCCTTCAATTTCTAAATCTGTTTATTTTGTATCATTAATTGACGACTATAGTAGAAGGACATGGGTATATTTTTTAGAAGTAAATCTGAAGTTTGTAGTCAGTTTCAAAAGTTTAAAGCTTTGGTTGAGAATTGGACTAATAAAAAGATTAAGTGTTTAAGGACTAATAATGGCAGTGAGTTTTATTCAGTAGATTTTGACAGGTTCTATAAAGAATATGAAATTGAGAGGCATAAGACAACTACGTATACCCCTCAATAGAATGGATTTGTAGATAGGATGAATACGACATTGATGGAGAGGGCTAGGAGTATGCTTTGTGAAGCTCACCTAGAACAAAAATTTTGGGCTGATGCTATAGCCACCACTTGCTACTTGATTAACAGGTCTCCTACATCATCCCTTGTTGAGAAGATGTGTATGGAGGTGTGGTATGGAAAAAATCCCTCATTGATACATCACCAACTATTTGGTTGTGAGACATATGTAGATGTGCCTAGAGAGAAGAGGTCAATGTTGGAGGACAACACAGTTAAGTGTATCTCCATTGCTTATGGTATTGGTGTGAATGGATACAAGCTTTGGGATCCTATGGAAGAAAGGTATAGAAGAAGTGTTATTCATAGAGATGAATCCTTCTTCTATTGTTCTATAGAGCCTCTAATTACCTTAATGAGATATGTAAGCTAGGTCAAAGATTTGGTTCCCCAAGGAATAGTATTTGGGTATAGGTATATGCCATATAGAGCTTGCCCTATTTAGTGCAAGAGTGTAAGTTTGTGGCATAGAGCTGATGCCATTGCCATAGTTTGGTAAGGTTGTAAATCTAGCATTTCTAAATTGGAATAAATTATTAAGTTATAAGATTACTTGGTGCCACTATTTAGAGTCGATAAACATCAATCAATAGAAAATTTAAGAACAAGAACATATTAATTAGTCTAGTCATTTTATATGCATTCCATGAATTAGATGGATTACCAAGATATAGGATGTATTATGCTTTAATAATATAATTATAATTGTAAATTAGATTTGTGGATAAACTATGTTGTAATTTTTTGTATCAACTTTTTGGATCATACTGCATGATCCTTCATCAAGATGTTAAGAACATGAGAAAATAATGGTTTAGAAAAATTGCAGGATAACGAGGTATAAATAGATAGGGAGAAAGAGGAAACTAAAGAAATAAAAGAATGAGCTGAAATAGTAAATAACAAAAAACCAAATCCATGAAAAATTAAAAATTTGAAAAAAAGACATAGAATAAATGTGAGAGAGAGAGAGAGACTATAAAAGAATAAGAAAATACATTAAAATAAAATAATAATAATAAAAAAGATAATAATCTAGAAAAATGAATTTAAGGAAAGGAAAAAGAAACTTAAACCAAATCAAGTTTTAGTCAGCTTTGATGTGGTTTTACTATTCACTAAGGTCCCTCTTAATGACTCCATCAAAATTGTTAGAAGAAAAACCTTGAATGGGATAGCTTCTCTTGTTGAGTTTTACCTCGAGTCCACATTTTTTCTAATGTGTGATTTATGAGAAAACAGAGGGAGTGGCTATGGGTTCTCATCTCTCCTCGGTTGTAGCTAATATTTACATGGAACATTTCGAAGAGATTTCCCTCCATTCCTTTCCACTTAAACCTAGATCTGGTGGAAATGCTATGTAGATGATACCAACATTTTTTGGCCACATAGTTTTGAGAACTTAGAATTATTCCATGCCCACCTTAATATCATTTCCAATTGCATTTTTTCACTAAAATGTTGGAATGTAATAACCAACTCCCTTTCATGGATGTCTTTCTTATAAAAAAGCCAGACATCTCTCTAGGTCATCGTGTCTTCAAAAAATCCACCCACATCGACCTCTACTTGCATCCCTCATCGTACTGCCACCCATCCCAAAAAAATTAGGTCCTTAAGACTTTGATAATTCCATAACTACTATACTATAACTGTTAAGGGAAAATTGGAGTAAACATGAATAATCAATATATCAATATCAATAATACCCAAAACTCAATGAAAAGGGAAATAATCAAGATCAAACAAACAAAGATGAAACCTTTGCAAACCTCAATACTTCATAGCTTTCGTTGGTTACCTATCTTAATCGATCTTGCATGTATGAATAATGCCCTTAGAGAGTGCACTTTCTTACTATTCCAAGATTGTCAATGGAGAATGGCCATGATAGTGCTTTGTAATGAAGATGAGCTTCACAACAATAGTAGTGATATGGTAACAAGTTGATCGCAAGTAAATGGAATGACGTGGGTGCTAAAGGCACGCTGTAATTCCTGCAAAGTAACAATACTGAAAGCTTGGATGAATGAAATGGAAGAAATGGTTCAATTTATAGACTTGAGAGAGAGAAGATCAATGGTTGAGAATGGTTGAGGAACGTGCGCAAATAAGAAGAAGACATGTGTCTTACTATATTTTGCATGAGAGGAATTAATAAAATAGAAGAATGAGTTAACTGAAGAGATTAAATTAATTAAAAGAATAGATCAATGAGTTAAGAGAATAGAACTAGAGAATAGAAATTGCATGAGGATGAGAAGATATTTTAACTCAATTAAATATTTAGAATATTCAATTGCATGTGCACAGGGTTTGAATTATATATAGAAGAAATGGACAACTTAAATAAATATATGATTTATTTAAATTTAGAGAAGATATTATTGGAAGAAACAATTAAATAATTGATATTATTTAATTTAGAGTGAATTTGGAAGAACTAATTAAATAGTTGGTATTATTTAATTTGTTGGATGAATTAGAAGAATTTTAATTAAATAAATTGATTTTATTTAATTGTTGGGAGAATATGAATCAAATAAATAAATTTGTTTATTTATTTATTGATAGAGGAATTTGACTTAAATAAATATTGAGAATATTTATTTGGGCAGAGTCGTGTCATTTTTAGATGTATACATTTTGCCCCTCTTTGATGCGATACAGTTTATGACAATACTTGAAAGAATAGAATTTCTGATAATGATACATGCCCTAGTTTGCCCCTGGTACAAGTTATAATGATAGGATGCCCCCTCGGGAGATTGGATGGGAAGAAAGCAGAAGGACGTGAGATGGACAATCTCACGAAGAAGAAGGGAAAACTAGGTTAGGGTTGAAGAAAACATGATGTGTTTCAAAGAAACATGAAGAAATAGGTGCGGGAAGTAGTCATAGTCACCACACAACTAGTTAGGTTTCCATTTTCTATATATAGGAGCTAGGTCCACATTCTTAGTCATTTGCACACTTGGCTTTAGTTGATTTGTCCTTGAGAGCTTAGGAGACCATAGGAGCATAGAGCAGTTGGCACTGAGATGGATATTCCGCGCGAATAGCACCGCTTTGAGTGAGTTCGTTGGTTCAATCAGCTAGTTGTAGCAGGACCACCGATATGTAGCTCAAAAAACTTCACCTAGGGTCATTTATGAATGCAATAAATGCTAGGGAAAAATAGGTAAAGTAAATGCACAAGAAGGCAGTTTGGCACATATGCCATGCGGAACTACGCATTTGATTTCCTGCAATGCATTTACGCTATAAAACTACGCATGTATGAGTTCTACGCATGCATGTTATAACTCGACGCATGCATGAAGATCTTGCACATGCATGATGTCTTCTGAGACATGTGATTAGGCTGTGCATATACAAGGTATAGCTGTGCTTTTGATATGGATCTATATATTTAAGAAATGTCACGACACATTTATCAGAAGTGGTGCATTTGCTGAGAAATTACACATTTACCTTCTGGTTCAACATATATGCATAGGATAGTTGGTTTACTTCACAAAAATTTATTCGATTGGCATCTTGCCTGATGCGACAATCGATAAGCCATCTCTAAGATTACAGGAATCTATTCTAGAGATGTTGTATGCTATTTTTGATCAATTTGATATGCTAAGTTAGTTGATATGATTCTTTAGATATGTTAAGCAGGTTTGTTTGGTAGCTTTAGGTTGACACATTGCCTTGCGTGCTTGCAGGAGGACATTTGAGATATACGTATGTCGAGGCAGAAGTTTCCCTTATTGATGTTGCAGTGCTATATGCTCACAGAGATAGATCAAGAGGCACTCGGTGCTATGGGTCTTGATTACGTTTGCTTCATACATGAGGTTCGTGTGAACCTCAGTTTGTTGACTGTAGTAGTGGAGAGATTCCATAGTGAGAATGGGACTTTTCACTTTCTGACTAGCGAGATGGCGGTTACTCTGGAGGACGTCTACAGGATTTTACACTTGCCAATATGGGGTGAGCTTGTAGACTACTATCCTCAGTGGGATGCAGGACTCGCAGAGTGTAGGCAGGTGTTTGATGACCTGGAGCTAGATTGTCAGGTTATCTCCTGGAAGGATATATATGATTATTATGACTACTTCCCCAGTGGAGCTAGATTGTTAGGTTATCTCCTGGAAGGATATATATGATTATTATGACTACTTCCCCAATATAGTGGCAGGGTTGATCGGAGGCGTTGTATGCCCCGATAGGAGATCGCATGGGTTCCCGATTGGATGGGGACAGATCATGGAGAGGATGGTTATAGAGGGCACCCACTATGCATGGGGTATCTATTTCTTGGTACACCTATACCACGATATGCATCAGGTGGTATACCATAGGGGTACCAGTCTGTCAGCAAGTGTTTCACTATTGCAGTTTTGGCTAAGGGAGCATATTGCTATCACACGGCTGATATGCATCTTTTCTAGACAGAGGGGTGAGCCATATAGCTATGGGTATGTAGGAGTTATTTCCTAGCACAAGCTGGGAATGCTAGAGTACTGGAGGCACACGCTAGATAACGTGGATAGAGTTATCTAGCGGCCCTACCTAGAGTGTGAGCATTGGGATGATCAGGATAATGAGCTTCCCTACTGCTTTCAGATGCGATGGCTTATTGGCAACACTCAGTTTATATTAGAGAGATAGATTGTCAGTAGAGTGCAGAGGTAGTTTGGGAGGAGACAGGGCATGCCACAGGGGCAGGCCTCGTTTGCACGGACACATGTAGAGAGGTTCAGATGGGGTCCAGTGGCATCATATGAAGAGGCATTGGCAGAGTTCCAGAAGACTCCTTATGTTGTTTGACCTATGAGGAGAGAGGTGGTAGATGCAGGGATGACTACAGATTACAAGTGGTTTGCAGCGGACCCTTTTCTAAGGTACTCAGGGCCTGGAGAGTTGGTTCCTTGCATAGATGAGGAGGATTCAAATGAAAAGGATGGGGCTAACGGGAGGAGGAGGAGACGGAGGAGGGGTAGAGGTGGATGGGGAGATGGGGGAGTTGGCGGAGGAGGTAGACAAAGGCAGAGGAGGAGAGCTGGGGAGGGATCCTCCTATCAGCAATAGGTAGTGTAGCCACAGGTTGCACAGCAGGCTTAAATGCCACCACCACAGTAGGTGGCTTAGGAGGTTGGTCAGCAGAGATAGATACTGCCACCACAGCAAGTGGCACAGCAGTAGTTGCAGGGATAGGGATACCTGTTCCTCAGGCTCCTCAGCCTGACTGGAAGCAGTAGGCCATTGCGACACTGTAGGGTCAGATTAGACAACTTAGGGCACATCTCCAATTGGCAGAGTCTCAGAGGGAGTCAGATGCTCGAGTTTTATCAGGGGTCATGGTAGAGAAGGATGTAGCAGAGGCAAGGGTGCAGGCCTTACAATTGGAGAGAGATGCGGCCTTAGCATCTTTGGGGATAGATGGGGCCACTGCATTCTTGGTTACACAGGTGCAGCATGGACAATCTATGTCTTCACAGAGGGCAAAGGGTTCACAGTCAGGAGCTTCGGTGAGGGGCCCACAACAATCGGGGGCCAGCAGAGGAGGGGATGGAGAGGGCAGTGTAGGGAGTAGTGGCCCATGGTAGTAGGGCTAGCTCATAGTTGGACTTGTACAGATTTTTGGCTTATGCATAAACTCTTTGATGGCTTAGATAGCCTGATATGTATATACTTGTATTATTTTTTTCACCGAGACATGTATCACTATTTATGCGATGTATTCATTTTATATGACTTGACTTAGAGATGGTCCTATAGACTTTGATATATTGTATATTTGGACATGTTTTATTTGATATTTATATGATGATGCAGCTATTGATGATCTCTATATGCAGTTATTTATACTATATGTTATGGATGCATTTCTATTTTATGATGATACACATGTGACGCAGACTATGATTATGTCTATGTGATGTTTATCTAATGTAGACTTAGATGATTATATGATGCTATGTGATGTTATCTAATGCAGACTTAGATGTTTTCTTTGATGCTATGTGATGTTCTGTATGTCTTTGCCTATGTTTTTGATTTTTCCTGTGGGTGTTATGCTATTTGTGATGCAAATGGATATGGATGATCTAATGCATTTATTATGTATGCAAATGATTTAATCATGTTAATGACTATCTCATGTGATATGATATGCAACCTATGCTATATTTTTGTTATGTCCAAATGTATTCAATCGACACAGAGATGACACAATTATAGACAAAAGATTGATTGAAGACTGACCCACAAGCTTTTATTTGTATTGATACGCTGCATTTTTGGATCTTTCATTGCATGGGATATGGATGTTTTATGGATGTATAATGGATGCGAATGGTGTTTACTTTTGACATCTTCATGGTGCAAGTAATTTGAAGTGCCTATTTCATCATTGGATAATTGTTTTGGTACTTTTTCCGAATGTTGTAAGTTAATACAAGCATCTAGGTGTAATTGAACTGAGATGACCTGAGTATATCTTACATGGATTTTGATTTAGCAAGTTTAATACAAGAATTGAGGTATAAATGAACCGAGATGCCCTGAGTATTTCTTGCGTATCAACAAACAAGGATTGCCCCCTTTCGTGTTAGGCCTTTGATGTCCTCGATGATCTTTTGCCGATCATGTCATTAGAGAAGGCATCACATTACTAAATTTTAATCCACAAACAACAAACAAAGAAAATAATCATGCCCCCATCATAGCATATCTAGTCTTTTGGCATTCTTGAGTAGCATAGAAAGACCTGATAACAAAAATCAAGATGCTGTAACCTAACCTAATCACAACGACAAAACATTTTTGTATTTAAATGTGTTTGTTTCTTGCCATAATTTAGGTAAATTCATTTAGAATACTTTAGGTACTTGCTTGGTTTGCTTTAGATAGGTTGAGGTACTGTGTCAAAATTTCTACTTGAAAGCGGGTTTTGCTTGCGCTTGCTTGCCTTGTGAAAGGTTCCACAATCCTTATTGGTGAGACGGACCCTAAAAGATTGACCTACCACCTTAGGGGCTCATTGCTAAATGGACTTGTCTACGTGACGACACAGAGGCAACATAGTTAGGGGTGAACCCTAATGGACTTAAGACCTAGGTGATGGAAAGTGGTGCAGACTCAGATAGATAGAAAGACTAGATATGTGATGGATGGGCAAGTGGAGCCTTGGGGGCACATTGAAAAATGGCCTTGCCTACGTGATGACATAGAGGCAACGTAGCACATGGACTTGGACCATGTGGACACTGGCGACATACGCTACGCTAGGCTAACACTGTGGATAGGATACTGGATAAGACCTTGGTTGACAAGGTGACAAAAGAGATAGACTATCAAGCCATGATAGGTTATCATTAGCTTTTTATTATGGAACAAATATGGATGGAATAGGACATGATTGAAGGAAGAAAGACACAAGGTGATTGGTTTCCCAAAGATGGAGGAAGCGGTTTGTCACAAGTAACACATGTTTACCAAGTTTTCACCACTTGCTTTTATTTGCACGAAAGCTAAAAGAACACATGACGCCTCTTTGCTAGGTTTTCATCATGATACCTATCCAAGGCATCTATTTGCCAGGTTTTCACCAAAGGACAATTTTTTGTTGTTTTTTAATTCATTTTTTTTATTTTTTTGATTTTTTTTGTATGTTATGCCCCCCTTACATTGGGGTTCTCTTAGGTATAGAACCGAAAAAGATACATACTGTTGATTGGGTCGTCAAACAACTCACCTTCTAATGTTGCCAACTGATATGCCCTCAATCCATAGGCAGCAACGATCACATAAGGCCCAAGCTAGTTGGGTTTGAACTTGTCTTTCTTTTCCTGATCCTGTTGATTGCGGGAATTTTCCTTAAGTACCAGATCTCCAACCTTAAAGACTCTTGGATGGACTCTGTGGTTGTAGCTTCATGACATCATTTGTCTAGCTTTTGCAATCTGGAAACTCTGTACTCTTCATCAGTTACGAGACCTTTTAATGACACCCTTAGATATGGTAACTCAACCTCGATGGGCAAAATGGCTTCTGATCCATAGACAAGGGGTAAGGGGTAGCACCTGTGGGAGTGTGTATAGTGGTTCGATAGGCCCATAAAGTGGGTTTGAGTTGGATGTGCCAATCACAGCCAGCATCGTTGACTGTCTTCTTAAGGAGTTTCAAGATTGTTTTGTTGGAAGCCTCTGCTTGGCCGGTGCCTTAGGGGTAATAGGGTGTGGAGAAATGGTGTTGGATTTTGAATCTGTCACAAAGCTCTTATACATCCTGGTTCTTGAAAGGTCTTCCATTATCCGTGATAATGGATGAGGGAATTTCATATCTACAGATGAGGTAATTGAGGATGAATGAGGAAATTTGTTTACCTGTGATGGTGGTGAGGGGAATGGATTCAATCCACTTGGTAAAGTATTCAGTGGTGGTTATTATGAACTTGTGTCCGTTGGATGAGGATGGGTGGATTTTGCCCACAAGGTCGAGTCCCCATTGACAAAAGGGCTAAGGTGTCATTAAAGGTCTTAGCTCTTGAGTTGGTGCATGTATTAGGTTTCATGTATCTAGCACTGCTTGCACTTATTCACAAACTATTATGAATCTGTTTCCATGTTTGGCCAATAGTATCCCAAATGCATGAGTTTCTTAGCTAAAGAAGAACCGCTAGAATGTGTTCTGTAAATCCCTTCGTGCACGTCTCATAAGGCAGTTTGACATTCTTCTTGTTCTAAACAACGGAGTAAAGTACCGTCCAGACCACGTCGGTATAGGGTGTTAGAAATAATGGTATAACGAGAGGTTTGGTGGATGAAGGTTCGACATTGGTTTTGAAGACAAGTAAGGTGGGAGGGTGTTATCCTTGAGATAAGTGTAAATCTTACCATACCAAGGTGAATCAGATCTGACTAATAGGCATATGGAGTGTGTTTTAGGAAGATCATAAGCTAGTTATTGAATTGACTCCACCAAGAACTCGTACCATGACTCATTCTCTGAGATCTCAAGGCGCAAGGTAATGGTTGCCATGGCATCTACCATTTTGTTTTCAATGTGAGGTATCTACTCAGAGGAGATGATCACAAAGTACTCCTTAAAGCCTTTGACCATGTGCTTGTATGGGATAAGCTTCTCATCTTTGGTTTGATAGTCATCATTGACTTGATTGATTACCAGCTGGGAGTCACCATAGACATGTAGCTCTTTGATTTTCCATTATGTTGCCATTTTGAGAAAAAATGACCAAGGCCTCATATTCTGCAATATTGTTTGTGCATGGGAATAATAGATGATAAGACTTAGGTATGGTGTCGCCGTGAGGAGTGACCAACAAGATTTCTACCCCCGATCCATGGTTTGTATAGGATCCATCAAAGTAGAGTTTCCATGAGTGTGTTGTGATATTAAATAAGGATTCATCTAAAAACTCAAATGTCATTGGTGTGGTATCTTGTAATGGTGCTTCTACTAACTGATCAATAATGATTTGTCCTTTGATAGCCTTTCTATCTACATACTCAATGTCATATTCACTTAGGAGCATTACCCACTTGGCTAGGCAACTTGTTAGAGCTACTTTGCTTAATAGGTATTTTAGTGGATCTATCTTTGCAATAAGCTTGATTGGATGTGCTAGCATGTAATCTTGTAGTTTTTGGGAAGCAAAATCCATAGGAAGACACGATCTTTCTATTTGAGAGTATTGTAGTTCATAGCCCACCAATGTGTGACTGATGTAGTAGATGGCTCTTTCTTTACCTTCGTAATCTTGTTGTGCTAGAAGGGCCCCAAGAGTTGTTGGCGTAGCAGATATGTAAAGTAACATCAATTTTCCTTGGATAGGAGGCATCAAGATAGGCAGGTTCATAAGATATTCCTTTAGTTTGCCAAATGCCTCTTCGCATTTCTCATCCCACCTAAATGGGATGTTCTTATGTAGGAGATGACTGAAAGGTTGGCACTTTTCTGCCAGTTGTGATATAAACCGACAGATTGCTTGTAACTTGCCCTATAGAGACCACAGTTGAGTAATATTCTTTGGAAGTGGCATTTCCATGATGGCTTTGACTTTGGCAGGATCCACTTCAATCCCATTTGCTAATACAATGAAGCCTAAGAGCTTGCCCGAGGTGACTCCAAACACACATTTCTTTGGGTTCAACCTAAATTTGAATTGTTTGTCTTTGAAAGACCTTCTCTAGCACATTTAGGTGTGATTCTCTTGTGAGTGACTTTACAAGGATATCATCTACATAGTCCTCCATTGTGAGGTGCATCATATCATGGAAGATAGTGGTCATAGCATGTTGATATGTGTCTCTTGCATTCTTTAGCCCAAATGGCATGACATTCTAGCAGAAAGTGCCCCATGGACAAGTGAAAGTTGTCTTATGTTGGTCTTCCAGTGCTATCCTGATTTGATTGTATCCAGAGAAGCCATCCAGGATAGATAACATGTAATGCCCTGCTATTAAGTCGACTATGATATCTATATTTGGCAATAGAAAGTCATCGTTGTCGCAAGCTTTGTTTAGATCTCAAAAATCATTGCATAATCTAACTCGGCCATCAGGTTTAGATACTAGCACTATGTTGGAGGCCCACTCCGGATAGTCTATGGCTATGATGAACCCTACATCTAGTAGTTTCTTGAGTTCTTCTTTCACTAGTAGTGCAATGTGTGGATGCATCTTTCTAAGTTTTTGTTTGACTGGTTTCACTCCTAGATCTAGTGGAAGATGATGTAGAATCAAATCTAGATCCAATCCTGGCATATCTGCATATGACCAAGCAAAGTTGACTTGCTTTTTCTTGAAGAATGGTACAAACTTAGTCTTTTTTGGTGGAGTTAGAGACTTAGCAAAGTGAATGATCTTAGGTTGTCCCTCTGTTCCAATGTTAACAAGTTCTATAGGTTCCACAACAATTTGAGACTTCTCCTAGTGCATGTCATCAAGAAGAGTGTCAAGCCTTCCATCGTTAGGTGCCATAGTTGGGTTTTCACCATCGAATGCATCATTTCTTTTTACTATTGGGATCTGATATTGCCACGGAGCAGTTTTCACCATTAGATTCAATTTTTATTTTGATATTTTTGCGACTGGAAGGCTTGGCACCCTCTCTGAAATAAGCCATAGTATTGAGCTCAATGGCGAAGCTAGCTTTATGATCTCATGCAGGTAAGTGGTCCCTAAGTTCCATGTAGTCAATGTAGGCATCATCATTTTAGAACATATCTAGTTGCTGGGTTTCTTGTAGATCCAAGTCGATAAGTTCAGGATGCACAAGGGGGAGGGAGTCGGAGGATAGATCTGATTCATTGATAGTTTGAATGGATATACGAGGGGTATTGGTAGGGATAGGGTCCGCGATGGTACCTTTCTCCAAATTATTTATTGCGATAGAACTCGAACCTTCCTCGAAATTTGTATTCTCAGGAATTGCCGAATCACACTCTAATGGTCTATGCGTTAGTGTTTGTCCCTAACGGTAGGGGCTATAAGTTTGAACAATGTCAAATTCCTTGTCATCATAGGAGTGCTCTATCAGCTCATCCCACTCATATTCATTGGAATTTGTGTTACTATCCTCTTGAAGGTTATGGATCGTTTCCACAAGACAAGCATTTGCTTTTGCTTTGGCCTTGTCTTTGTATCCTAGACCTTTTGTATTTCTTGCCAATGAGGATGAAGAAGGTTAAATGGTTTCTATTATTCCTTCTTTTCTTAGGCCAATGGGACCTTGTCCTTCTTAACCCATTCTGTGTAAGATAGACTCACCTCACCCATAGATTTCCGTTGGGAGCTTAGGTGGTTCTTGTTGTGTGTTCTCTTCTTCTTCTGTGTAGAGCCATTGTAAGATATCTCTTTCCTCTATTTCATCTGATAGGGTCCCCCATTTTACAAAGGAATCTGTAGGAGGTGCAAGAGGAGCAGATGGCTTTGGAAAATGTTTGGGTTACCCAAAGGATCTAGGAGATAGAGGCATTTTGGCTAAGTTGAGGCTGTGTTTGATGGAGTATTCCCCTATTCTTATTTATTTGATTCTAATTTTCTACTCTTTGGGCTTGGATGAGGAAGCTTCAAAGGTAGAATCATGTTGTGGGGTAGGGGACATAGATGCTCTATTGTTGGGTATGATGTAATTAGGCTTTGAGCGGACAGAGTTGCAATGCTAAAAGGGGTCGAGATCACCTTGGATGGTGACTTGTTTCCCATAATGGGGGAATTTTATGCATTGGTGGTAGGTAGAAGGCACAACTTTCATGGCATGAATCCATGGTCTACCTAGGAGAATGTTATAGGATAGCTCCCTATCTAGGACTTGGAAAACATCTTTTATCACCAGTCCCACTTGTATTGGTAACACCACTGTTACTTTAGTAGGTCTTTCCTCTTCATCATAGGCTCTAATAGTGATCTTTTTCATTGGGTCCACCACATTTTTAGAGAACCCAATGTAAGGACTAGCTTGAGCATGCAAATATTTAAACTAGCTCCTCCATCAATGAGAACCCTTTTGTACAGTGTTTATCAATAAAGGCAATGATATGCAAGGGTGTGTTATGAGGCTGAGACACTGAGAGGTCATCCTATTCAGTGAATGATATGGCACTAGAGGAGGTTAGATTTCCTACCATGGATTGAAACCTCTCTTGGGCCAAGTTCGTAGGTATAGTCATTTCCACTAGGGCTATATCGAGAATCTCTTTGTTGGAAGGAGACAGACGCAACAACTCTAAGATAGATATGTGGGTAAGAGTTTTCCGCAGTTGGTCTATGACACTATACTGATGGGAGTTGGATTGAGAAGGTGACGACCTCAGAGGGAGGGTGTTCAATGTGACCTTACCACTGCGAGTGATGATGTTGTAATTAGATTTGTTGGGTCCTATTTGTTGGTTGGACGTGACCACATTGATTTGTGGGATGTGCTTTGATATGCAGTTGATGGTACAATCGAACGGCACACTCACATAGTTAGCATTATTATTCCTGTTATTCTAATTTTTCCTGTTGCAGTTTTTATTATTGTTGCCATTGTTGTTGTTGTAGTATGACCTGTTGTGGTTGAGAAGAGGATCCTTGTATGCCACGTGTGTCTTGTTAGGGGTATGTTGTTGAGCACCTACTTAATTTTCATCAAGTATGTCTTGAATGACATGTTTGAGATAGATACAATTATTGGTCGTATGGATTCTTCCCCTATGATACTCATAGAAATCGGTGTCTTTCCAATAGTGAGGTTTTATTTGAGGTTCATAGTCGCTAGTTGGTTGAAGAGTGATCTCATTATTGGCCAATAGCTTTCTTAACGCAGACTCTTGGGACTCTCCTAGTGGTGTGAACTTTTGCCTAGAGTTGGAGTTGAACCATGGCTTTGACTCCTGAGAGAATGTTTTGTTGGGTGTAGCATTGCTTGCCTCTCCTTTGAGAGTGAAGATTGGTTTCTCTTTGGGAGCTGCCACTTTGGCATCAACCACTCCATCATTGATGACATTTTTATTCTTTGTCCAAAATTTTGACTTGTCCGTAGTGTAGTTAGAGTTAGGGGTGTCCTTGTACAACTTTATTTGCCCCTTGGCAATCATAGCTTTCTTGATAAATAATCCCATCTCAATGCCCTTCAAAAATGAGGTAGGGCATTGAATTTGGATTTGGTAGCTTAGATCGAAGTTAAGGTTGTGGAAAAACATCTCCTCCAATTGCTTCTTAGGTATGTCATATGAGCATTTGCTCATGAATTGTCTCCACCTTTGTAAGAAGGAGGTGAAGGATTCGCCACTCTTTTGCTTTATATTGCATAGGTCGAGCATAGAGACTTCGTGTTCAATGTTATACAAGAAGTGTGTGACGAACTTGTTTCTTAACTCATCAAAAGTTTTGATACTTGGTGGAAGTCATGAGAACCACTCCATGGCTTGACTACCTAGAGATCTAGGGAATAGTCTTATTAAGAAAGTTTCATTGTGAGCTACTTGTTAGTGTAGGATTTTATTTCCTAGTTGGGTTATTTATTTTTCCCTATATTCCTAGGTTTTTCCTACACTTCTATTAATCTCGCGTAGGTTAATAAAGCATGTCTTATTAGGTGAGTGGTTGCGAGGTGTCACTTTCCTACATGTGAGCATCCATTAGCTATCTTAGGAAGATACTTTTCTATCTTTAGTCTGATAGATGGTTGCTCCTCATTGGTCAGTGTTACCACCTCCTCCCTCTTCCTAGTCTATATAAGCATGCTACCTGGCTTGTATTTTGTATCTCTTGCTTTTGCATCCTCTTAATGCTATTTTACCTCTAGCATTTGCATTACTCTCTTGGAGACTAACTCTGTGTTGCTATTTTGATTTCATATCATTTGCATTCATAGTTTAGATATCTATTCTTTGTACTAGTTTTCTGGGTTATTAATCTTTTTAGATTCTAACATGGTATTAGAGCTTTGCTATGTGCAAGAGTAGATTTTAGTTTTCTTATTTGAGAGATTTGGGGGGGGGGGGGGGGGGGGCTAATTAAGCTTATTGTAGTTTTTTGAAAAACTCAGTATGCTCTTCTCTTGCATCTTCGGATGATCTTGAGAATCAAAAAAGTTTGACGGAAACTTTTTAATCTCTGGGGTTTGCACATGTGTTTTATGAAATCTGGGTGATTGCAGCATTTTTGGTTATACTGCCAGCATTTTCGGTTGTTTCAACACATCCAAGAGGCTTGAGAAAGTCAAATTTGGCTTTCATTTCACCAAAATCAGAGATCATCATACACAGTTGCGGAACTGGAGTTTTCAAGTTCAAATCTGACAACCAACTTGCATATTTGGTGTTTTCAATCAATATTACAAGTTTCAGCATGCCATTGCTTGTCTTAGGTATCTTATTCGGCCTTTACATGTCATTTTTTGGTTGCTGGGGTTGTTTTTTATTGCTAAAGGCATCCTATTTACATTAGAACTACATCTTTTGTACATCGGCAAGAAAAATGCCTTCCGGGTTTTGTTCGCAACACAAAAAAACTATCTGGCTATCTTTTCATTTTTGCATGCAGTCTGTTTATTTTACCAAAATGCACTCAGAAAGCTACAGTGGGACCCCTCTCCATTGGCAGTTGCAGTTTTGAAGGCAGTTTTCAAATGCTCCATTCTTGCTCATACGGACTCCTTTTCCAACGAATTTTTTTTATTTTTTATTTTGGCTATTTTTTCGTGCTCTATGCACTAGTGCAGACGTGTTTTTGATTTTGATACCAAGATTTTTTAGAAATTGCAGATTCTCAGTCGTGACATTGCATAATTCTCATTTTGGGAACTTCAGAGGATCATAACTTTCACATACGACCTCGTATCGAGGTGATTCTTTTTTTGAAAGTGCATATTTTTTGAGTAGATCGCAGTGGTGTTGTTTATTTCTCTGAGCATTGTGCCAAAGTTGCATTTTTAGCATATGCTCTTCATGAGGGTTTTGTAATGCATTGAAATCAAGACCACTTAGTATTTCTTACTAGTGGTAGTTGTAAACACACTAATATAAAGTGCCAAATCATATTTTCTTTCGGGGGGTTCTTTGATTGAGTGAAAAGGGGGGGTTGTCTTGGTTGGGTTCTCTTCTTTTCGGCATTTCTTCTCTGCATTTCTTCATCATGGATCAAACAAATCTACCCATCCTAACTCCATACAATTACTTTGAGTGTAAATCACACATGACAATTCACTTAAGGAAAGCTGGACTAAATAGGATAACAATGGGACTTGAAATTGAACCTGCTAAAGATGAAGATAAGCCTAAGTGGTTTAACAAATGTGATGAGGCATATGGGACATTGTGTTTTTCTGTTTCTCCCGATTTGCTCTTTCACATTGAGTCTTTGAATAGACCAAATAAAATTTGGACAAAGCTAGAAAAACTATTTGGCACACAAGATTCAATGAGGGGTCATATGTTGGAAAATGAACTAATTAGTTTAAGTCCAGGAAATTTCAACACAATCTAGGATTTCTTCACTAAATTGAAATCACTAAGGCTACAGTTAAAACAATGTGGAATTGAAAAGAAAGATGAACAACTGATTCTTAGTATTCTCTCTAAGCTAAGTTCAGAATATTCTGCGTTTATTTTTACTTTCTATGCTACTAAGGATGCACTTGGTACTCAATTCACCATGCCATCTTTAGATGATTTTGCTGTCAATCTCACTCGGGAACTGGACAAGCTAATCCAGATGGGCACTCTTAAGTCCTCTAAGTCACATACCTTGGTTGCCAACTAAGGCACAAAAGAATAAAAAGGATAAAGTAGTAGCAATAATAGTAAGGATAAGAAACAGAAGAATAGCAAGGAGAAGAAGGATCAGATACCAGTTGCTTCAAAAGCAACTAATGAGACCCAACCTTCCAAGGGCGACAAGCTTAAGAAAGAGAGGATCTAATGTGCCTATTGTAAAAGACCTAGTCATGATGAACATAAATGTCTGAAGAAACAAATTGATCACTTGACACACATTCTTAAGAAGAATAATATCAGTGTTCCTGAGTCTATCAACAGAGCTCTAATGAGGGGTCTAACAAGGCAAAAGAAAACAACAAGGGGAAAGGAAAGGGCAAGGCCCTTGTTGCAATTGCTTCTTCACCATCCACTTGGGTTCTTGATTCGGGTGCTTCACACCACATGGCTTCATCTAACAAAGAACTTGCATCTTTGGAGCTGTGTATTATGCCTTCTATTTTGATGGGTGATGACACTCCTGTTGAGGTGTGTGGGAGAGGGTCTGTTGATGTGGGGGATGGCACATTTCATGTTGTTCTTTGTGTGCCCTCATTATCAACTAATCTCCTATCAATATACCAAATCACTCATACAGGTTCAGGCAAGCGGGTTGAGTTCACTCCTGATTCAGTGGAGATTCATGAGTTGCACAATGGTTCTACAGTTGCGGTTGGGAGAGCAAATCATCTGTCACGGCTCTATCTATTTTCTCACTTTGTTCCTGATCCTCCTTCGACTATTTTTCTCACTCATTCTAATGATGTGAGTAGATTATGGCATGAGCGGTTTGGCCATCTTAACTTCTACTACTTGCAGTAGTTCAACCAACAGAGCAAGGTCACAGGGTTGCCTTCAGTTCAGTTTTCAGGTGGTGTTTGCCAAGGTTGCATTCTTGGTAAGCATCCTAAGGAAAAGTTTGACAAAGGTAAGGCATGGAGAGCTTCACAAATACTGGAGTTAGTTCATAGTGATTTGGCTAGTACATTTTAGTATCCTTCTTTCAGCAGGGCTAGATATGTCCTCACATTCATTGATGACTTTTCTCGATATACTTGGGTGTACTTTCTCAAACAGAAGTCTGAGGTATTTGATCACTTTTAGGACTTCAAGACTTTTGTAGAGAAGCAATCTGGGAAAGCCATCAAATTTTTGTGCACTGACAATGGTGGTGAGTATGTTAACCATCGGTTTGAGATGTTTTGCACTTCAGAGGGAATTAATTTGCAGCATTCAGTTCCATGCAATCCTCAGCAGAACGATGTTGCAGAACAGAAGAATAGGTCCTTGAAGGAAATGGCAAACTGCATGATTCACTCCAGATCTCTTACACCACAGTATTGGGCAGAGGCCATTAACTATGCTTGTTATATCTAGAACCATGTTCCTCACCGAGACTTGAAGGGTGTCACTCCTTTTGAAGCTTGGAGTGGTCAGAAACCATCAGTTAAGCACTTTTGAATTTTTGGTTCTCCTGCATGGGCCCACATTCTTGTAGAGAAATGCAAGGCCTTGGATCCGCAGAGCAAACCTTGCATATTTGTAGGTTATCCTGATGGTGTGAAGGGTTATCGGTTGCTCCACCCTACTACACATGAGTTGTTAATTGAGAAGAGTGTTCAATTTGAGGAGGGCTCTTCGAGCTCACTTTCTATCACTTCTCCAACTCCTATTTTGACATTAGAGTCACTTAGGATACATGACAGATCTTCTGATGAGTCAGATTCACCTAAGCAATCTTCTACCTCCACTTTCGATGCAGAGAGCGATTTAGAGGACTCACCTCCTTCCTCTCCTAGTCAACATTCAGAGGTTGATGATTCTCCTCTAGATTCTCCATCTTTTGATCCACTTTGGGCTAGACAGACCTTGCAGTCTACAGGTGATTGGCTTGGGGATCCATCAGACACGAGGCAGACTTGTTCACAGTTCTAGGATGCTCCACATGTCTTCATTGCTACTACCTTAGATCCACAGTCTTTTCATGACGCTTTTGGTATTCCTAAGTGGGATACAACTATGTAGGAGTATAGTTCCTTGATGAGGAACCCCACTTGGGATCTTGTCCCTCTTCTTAAGGGAAGAAAACTTGTTCGATGTAAGTGGATCTATCAGACAAAATTTGTAGCAGATGGGTTGGTTGACAAACATAAGACTCCCTTGGTCGCCAAAGGATTCTCCCAGGTTCCTAGGATTGACTACCTTGAGACTTTTGTGCCAGTTGCCCGAATGAATTCCATCCGACTTGTTCTTGCCATTGCTGCAGCTAATCATTGGGTAGTACACTAGATGGATGTGAAGAGTGCTTTTCTTTACGGTGACCTTCAGGATTCTTCACTTGTGTGCCATCTTCAAAAGTCTCTCTATGGCCTCAAACAGGCTCCTTGGGCCTGGTATGCTAAGATGGACTCCTTCCTTCTATCAGTTGGGTTCACTCGGTGCCATTCTAATCCCAATGTCTACATTCTGCAGCAGGATGATTCACTCCTATTTTTGGTTCTTTATGTTGATGACTTGTTGATCACAGGGAGTTCTTCATCCACCATTGGGGCTATCAAAACTGCCCTTCATGACAGGTTTTTCACGACTGACTTGGGCTTGTTGCATTACTTTCTCGAGATTGAGATCTTTCAGTCTTCTTCTAGGATCACCATCACACAATCCAAGTATGCTCTAGATTTGCTCTTGAGGTTTTATATGGCTGACTATATGCCTGCTCTGACTCCCTTTCTTTCTAGAGTCAAACTTGAGGCTCAGTGTTCTTCTCCACTTGTTGATGGCACTTTGTACCAACAACTTGTTAGGAGTCTCATTTATCTAACTCATACGAGACCTGACATTTAATATGATGTAGGCATGGTCTCTCGATTCATGCAGGAGCCTCATGACCTGCACTAGAAAGTAGCCAAGCGGATCCTTCACTACATTAAAGGTACTCACAATTTTGGGATTCTGGTGCAAGGGCACCTAACACAAGTCATTTAAGTTCATGTTTTGTTTTATGTTGTAATAAGGTCTATTGACCAATGCATTTTCATTTCAGTTTATGTCTGGGTTCATTTTGTAAGTCCTAAGTGACATTTGACTATTGTAATCGCCTAATGCTAAAAATAACAATAATGCCAAAAATAGGCAGTAGTGTTTCCCAGCCGCTTGGAATGGATTTGGTGCTACTCTAGGCGAATCTATAAAACCCAGAGAAATGAATCGAATGCATATAGATTAGGGTTTGAGATTATAATCAATCATTAGGATTGAATGTAACTGTGCAAATGTAATCAAGTTTTTTTAAGGAGAAATCGATATGTTCTATGTTGTCATTTTATTTTCCATTCTTTGTAATTACAAGCTACAAATCGTTTAGCTGTAGATTTCTTTTCTTCTGTGTTTTTCCCATTGTTGCCATATGTCGATATGAAGCATTCCACTGATAAGATTTCTGTCGAAATCAGTGGAATGGCTTCATTGTATATATATTTGTTTTCATTTCCTATTTGTTTCATTGTTTTGGCGGCGTAGATGTTCCAGTTCGTGGGTCGCGCATAGTAGTTCACCTAGCATTTTCATGTGCTAGGGTTTGATGAAGGCAGAAAGTATCTGTGTTGCAGAGTTCGTGATTGGCAGGAAAATAACCATCGGAGAAAGCTAGTCGACGATCATCTAAAGTGCAAAGTTGAAATAGTGATCGAAGCTGAGCTCAACCATTTGTGTGAGTTTTGAATGTACATGGTGAATGAACATCACAAGGGTGCACAGCAGAATGTATGCTATGAATGCATATGAGGTATGCATGTTCAGAATGTATCTTTTGGCAGATACAAGCAATGACTGGTTGTAACAGTGAATCAGGGTATCGCAACCTGCTATAGCAAGTCATGTTATGCATATGCCACAGCTTAGTAGTTTATTGTTAAGTTTTGCCCACTTCCATTGTGTGCTCTACATCATTTTGCTATCAGAGCCAGCGAAGGGTTTGAAAATGTGTTGGCATTGTCTGTGAATGTTTATGTCAGACAGAGAAAGTGAAGGAGGGGCTAGTGAGATGCCTCCTAAGAGAATGACCACCGAAGTGGTCAAGAAATTCAAGGAGATGGAGGAGATGATCAAGACTGGAGTCAAGGAAGCACTCCAGGCTGAGTTGAAGACCTTGGGAAAAAGTAGGAAACCAGACGAGGAGTCTGATGGAGAAGGTGAAGATGGGGAAGAAGAAACAACCCCAAGACAGACAAATATATCTGAAGATTAGAAATAATTTCTGGAGGCCATAAAATCACCTGGTAAGGAATCGTCTGAATCAAGAATGGAGATTCTGATGTTCAGCAGAAAGATGATGCAGAAGAAGTTATCGAATGGATCGAGGCTTTGAACAATTACTTCAAGTACAAGGAGGTACAGGAGAATAGAAGAGACAAGTTTGCAAAGACGAAATTGAAGGGTGCTGCACTCACGTCGTGGAACTACACCTAGGGAGAAAGGGTTAAGAGTGGCAAGAGCATGATCTCATCCTGGAGTCAGATGGTAGAGAGGATCAAGGCTCAGTTACTACCAGCAGATTATGAAGTGGAGATATACAGAAAAATGTAGAACCTCAGGCAGAAGGATATGGATGTATCCACCTATACAGAGGAATTTCATAAATTATCTCTAAGGTGTGGACATGTTGAGGATGAGAAAGGAAGAGTTGCCAGGTATATTAATGGCCTAAAATATAGTATACAAGATGAGATTACCATCCTGACACCAGACATCATGGACAAGTGTTTCCAAGTGGCACTGAGAGTAGAAGAGAAGCAGAAAAGAAAAGGAGAACAATAGAATAGAGGCAGAGGTGAAAAAAATTTCAAGGGTAGAAATAGCTTTGGTGGCAAAAATCAATTCTGAAAGAATCAACAGGAGTCTAGTCAGTAAGAACACGATGGAGAATCTGGTTCCAAAGAGGGTCTCAAAGGAAGGAGACCCAATGGGAGAGGCAGATTTGGTGGACCAGGCAGAGGTCCTAATGTCTTCATGGAACGATGTTATAATTGTAACCAAATTGGGCACACAACAGATATGTGTCTGGAGAAAGCCTCAAGCTCTCATGGAGGAGAGAGAAGGAGCCAATTGATTCAAGAAAAATATTGTCAGAGTGTGAACTCATCTATGGGAAGTGCAGCTCCAGCAAAAGATGGAGAGAGTCTCATGATGAGAAGGACGATGCTAAAGGTACCACAAAACAAAGAACCACCACAGAGGAAAACACTATTCAGAACTCTGTGTAAAGTTTTCGGCAAAAGATGTAAGGTAATTGTTGATTTGGGCTCAACTAAAAATTTAGTTTCAGTAGAAATGGTAGAGAAATTGAATTTGAGAAGACTACCACATGTGAGTCCATACAAAGTGTCATGGCTGAACAAAGGGCAGCAAGTCTTGGTTGATGAACAAGCTTGGGTAGAATTTTAGATAGGGGAGTATGGGGATAAGTTGTTGTGTGATATAATCCCCATGGATGCATGCCATTTACTATTAGGTAGACCTTGGCGGTATGATGTACAAGCCCAGCATGATGGTAAGTTGAATTCCTTTATGATCACCAAGAATGGTAGACAATATAAGATGGATCCTTTAGCAGAAGAAGGTGTAGACAAGAATGTAGGATCAAGTATCATGTTAATGAGTGGGAAAGAGTTTCTCCATACTCTGAAAGAAGAGGGAACCCAGGGGTATGCTCTGATTTTGAAACCTAAAGACAATTCTGATTTGTCCAAAAACAACAAGGAGAAAGTCCCTAAGGAAGTGTAGGAATTGTTGGACAAATATAAGGGTATCATGGTGGAAGATATGCCCATGCACTACCCCCTATGAGAGACATAAGTCATCAGATTGACTTCATCCAAGGATCCACATTGCCAAATAAGCTAGCTTATAAAATGACACCTAATCAGAATGAGGAGATTGCTAAACAAGTACAAGAATTATTGGATAAAGGCCTAGTAAGGAAAAGTCTTAGTCCATGTTTTGTACCCACAATATTAGCTCCAAAGAAGGATGGTAAATGGAGGTTATGTATTGATTCGAGAGCCATAAATAAGATCACCATCAGATATAGGTTTCCTATGCCTAGAATAGAGGACCTTATGGATTGTTTGGGTGGAGCTCGATATTTTTCTAAAATTGATCTCAAAACTGGATACCATCAAATCAGGATTAGAGAAGGGGACGAATGGAAGATAGCCTTTAAGACTAATGAAGGTCTCTATGAGTGGCTGGTGATGCCATTTGGTATGTCCAATGCTCCAAGTACTTTCATGCATCTAATGAATGAGGTATTGAAAGATTTTATTGGCAAATTTGTTGTTGTCTATCTTGATGATATTCTAGTTTTTAGTAGGACAAAAGAACATTTGCAGCATTTGGAACAGGTGTTGAAGAAGCTACATGAGGAGAAACTGATGATCAATATGGAGAAGAGTGTCTTCATGAAGGAAGAACTCACATACCTTGGATTTGTGATCTCCCAGGGTAATTTGGAAATGGATCCAAAAAAGGTAAATGCTATTCTGTCTTGGCCAGCATCTAAAACAATAAGTGATGTAAGGAGTTTTCATGGGTTGGCAACTTTTTATAGGAAATTCATAAGAGGATTTAGTCATATTTGTGCACCCATTCTGAATACCATAAAAGGAGAACATAAATGTAAGTTTGTTTGGAATAGAGCAGATGATGAGTCTTTTGAGAATCTCAAACAGAACATAGCAGAGACACCCATTTAGGTTTTGCGTGATTTTAATAAGTTGTTTACTGTAGAATGTGATGCCAGTAACCTTGCCAAAGCTGCTGTCTTGAGTCAAGAAGGCGGACCTGTTGTTTTCTGTAGTGAAAAGTTGAATGATGCTCAAAGAAAGTATTCTACATACGATCTAGAATTGTATGCAATGGTGCAAGCATTGAAAAAATGTAGACATTATCTCTTGCCCAAGGAATTCATTGTTTATACTAACAACCATGCTTTGAGTTTTCTAAATTCGCAGGAGAAGCTAAATCACAGGCATATGAAGTGGGTTGAATAACTTTAGGTGTATACTTTTACCATCAAACATAAGAAGGGACAAGACAACAAAGTGGCAGATGCTTTGAGCAGAAGAGTGTGCACTATACAGGAAATCCAGTTGCAAAGTGTGGGAGTGGATTCTCTCAAGAATATGTACCAGGATGATGAGGACTTCAAGGAGATATATACAGTTTGTTCACAATTTTCAGATTCCTATCATTCTAATTTTTCTGAATATTTGTTACAGCAAGGGCTACTGTTCAAAGGCAGCCAACTGTGTGTGCCTAGGTGTTCCATGAGGGAAAACATCATAAAAGAAAAACATTATGGTAGTCTTGGAGGTCATTTTGGACTAGACAAGATGTTGGAACAAGTGAGAAGGCTTTACTTCTAGCCTAAGATGCAAAAAGATGTCAGGAAATTTGTAGAAAGTTGCAACATTTGCCAGAGGGCAAAAGGAGCTTCATCAAATGCAGGTCTCTATCAACCACTTCCAATTCTGCAAAGGCCATGGGAGTTCATCAGTATGGATTTTGTTTTGGGTCTTCCCCGGACTCAAAGAGGTTTTGACAATGTATTTGTTGTAGTTGATAGATTTAGTAAAATGGCTCACTTTGTGCCATGCAAATGTACCAATGATGCTTCACATATTGCTGGACTGTTCTTCAAAGAAATAGTTTGAATTCATGGTTTGTCACTGAATATTGTCACTGACAGAGATCCCAAGTTTGTGGGACACTTTTGGTGCACTTTGTGGAAGAAATTGGCACTCAATTATCTTTCACGTTAGCATATCACCCTCAGACGAATGGACAAACTGAGGTGGTGAATAGATCATTGGGTAATCTTTTTAGGTGTTTGACTAAACAACATGGAGAAGCATGGGATATGATCATCCCACAAGCAGAGTTTGCATATAACGATTCTGTTAATAGGAGCATAGGAAAGAGCCCTTTTGAAGTTGTATATGGGATTCATCCCAGGGGAATTTTGGAGCTCAGGGATCTCCGGAACATGGAGAAAAGGAGTGCACAAGGAGAAGATTTTGCAGTCAATATGAAGGATATCCATGATGCTGTAAGGGAAACTATCCAGAAGAACACTGGGAAATACAAAGAGAGAGCTGATCAGAGGAAGAGGGATATACAGTATAAGGTCAGAGATTTGGTGATGGCTTATCTAAAGAAGGAAAGACTTCCTAAGGGGCAGCCAATAAAACTTCTTATGAAGAAGATAGGTCCATGCAAGATTGTACACAAATTTGGGCCTAATGCATATGAAATTGAACTTCCTCCAGGTTTAGCAATATCACCCATTTTTAATGTGGTAGATTTGTTTCCATTCAGAGGAGCCACTACAGCAAAGACAGGAGCAGAAGATGCAGAATGGATTTTTGATCTTCCACCGAGTCAGCCAGTTTAGTTGGACTATATTTTGGACACAAAGGTTCAGAAGACGACCAGACACAAAACTTACAAGTAGTATCTAGTCAAATGATGTGGTTTACCTGATGAGGATGCAACCTGGATGAGCGAGGAAGACATCATCAAGCATGGGGTTCATATTTTAGACTTGGTTCCTCAAGGGACTTGAGTTCTTTTAAACCCCAGGAGTATGGTGCAGGGGCACCTAACACAAGTCATTTAAGTTCATGTTTTGTTTTATGTTGTAATAAGGTCTATTGACCAATGCATTTTCATTTCAATTTATGTCTAGGTTCATTTTGTAAGTCCTAAGTGACATTTGACTATTGTAATCACCTAATGCTAAAAATGGCAATAATGCCAAAAATAGGCAGTAGTGTTTCCCAGCCACTTGGAATGGATTTGGTACTACTCTGGGCAAATCTATAAAACCCAGAGAAATGAATTGGATGCATACAGATTAGGGTTTGAGATTATAATAAGTCATCGAGATTGAATGTAACTGTGTGAATGTAATCAAGTTTTTTTAAGGAGAAATCGATCTATTCTGTGTTGTCATTTTGTTTTCATTCTTTGTAATTACAAGCTGCGAATCATTTAGCTATAGATTTCTTTTCTTCTATGTTTTTCCCATTGTTGCCATATGTCGATATGAAGCATTCCACTAATAAGATTTCTATGGAAATCAGTGGAATGGCTTCATTGTATATATATTTGTTTTCATTTCCTGTTTGTTTCATTGTTTCAGCGGTGCAGATGTTCCAGTTCGTGGGTCGTGCACAATAGTTCACCTAGCATTTTTGCACAATAGTTCACCTAGCATTTTCATGTGCTAGGGTTCGACAAAGGCAGAAAGTGTCTGTGTTGTAGAGTTCGTGATTGGCAGGAAAATAACCGTCGGAGAAAGCCAGTCGACGATCATCTGAAGTGCAAAGTTGAAAGAGTGATCGAAGCCAAGCTCAACCATTTGTGTGAGTTTCAAATGTACATGGCGAATGTACATCACAAGGGCACACAGGAGAATATATGCTATGAATGCATATGAGGTATGCATGTTGGGAATGTATCTTTCAATAGATACAAGTAGTGACTGGTCGTAATGGTGAATCAGGGTATCACAGTCAGCTATAGCAAGTCATGTTATGCATATACCACAGCTTGGTAGTTTATTGTTAAGTTTTGCCCACTTCCATTGTGCGCTTTGCATCAGATTCACTATGCAGTGGCCATTGAGTTTGACTTGGTGGGCTACACAGATTCAGATTGGGCAGGCGATTCTCAGGATCACAAGTCTACTTCAGGTTACAGCTTCTCACTTGGTTCAAGTCTTGTTTGTTGGTCGAGCAAGAACCAATCTTCTATTACTCTATCTTCTACTGAGGCTGAGTATCAAGGGGGCTGTGAATGCCACCACTAAGGCCATTTGGCTTCAAAATATTTTCACTGAGTTTGGTATCTAGATCAGATGGCCATCAGTCATATTTTGTGACAACTAGAGTGCCATTCAGATCTCACAGAATCTGGTCCATCATCAGCGGACCAAACACATAGAGGTCCACATGCACTACATCCAGGAGCTCATCCATGGCCACATCATCAACCTTCGCTATTGTCCGACTTTCAAGCAGGTTGCTGATATCTTCACCAAACCCTTCACTGAGAGCAAGTTCCTTCATTTGTGAGCTTTGCTGGGTGTACGGGATGCTTCATCTTCTGGGGGGGCTTCTTCCTCTCACTCGGAGTCTTGACTCTCTCTACTTTTGGGGGGGTCTCTTCTCTCTCTATTTTGGGGGGGACTTTTCTCTCTTTTGGGGGAAACTTTATGTACATGGGTACCTCATCAGGCTTGATTTACTGAGACCCATTTCTAGATCCACCTAAGCTTCGCTTATGGGGGGTGTTAGTGTAGGTTTTTATTTCCTAGTTGGGCTATTTATTTTTCCCTATATTCCTAGGTTTTTCCTACACTTCCATTAATCTCGCTTAGGTTAATAAAGCATGTCTTATTAGGTGAGTGGTTGTGAGGTGTCACCTTCCTACATGTGAGCATCCATTAGCTATCTTGGGAAGATACTTTGCTATCTTTAGTCTGATAGATGGTTGCTCCTCATTGGTCAGTGTTGCCACCTCCTCCCTCTTCCTAGTCTATATAAGCATGCTACATGGCCTATATTTTGTATCTCTTGCTTTTGCATCCTCTTAATGCTATTTTGCCTCTAGCATTTGCATTACTCTCTTGGAGACTAACTCTGTGTTGCTATTTTGATTTCATATCATTTGCATTCATAGTTTAGATATCTATTCTTTGCACTAGTTTTCTGGGTTATTAATCTTTTCAGATTCTAACACTACTTCCATGCACGCGGCATTAAATTCCCTAATGTGATCTCTTAGGTCTCCTTTCCCTTTGTATTTGTCAAACTTAGGAACTTTGAACCGAAAGGGGAAGGGCACCATGTTCAAACTTTTGTCAAAGGAGTAAGTTTTAGTGTTTGTTCCTGTTTTGAGATCCGTCATTTCTTGCGTTAGGCCCTGGATTTGTTTCCTCATTTCTTCCATAGGTATGTTTAGGTCTACAACTTTCTTTCCTTTTTCCTCACTAGTGTGGTTTTCATGAGTTTCCTCTATGGACTCTTTTAGTTTGTTGAGATTGAAGTTAGTGGGGAGTTTAAGTTCTAGATTTGCAAGATGAATAAAGTACTTGTGAGGGTCCTCGTGGAGCACTTTCTCTAGCAAGCGTTGAAATTTATGGTCTTGGAGGGTTCCTTGTACTCTTCATGAGATATTTCCTCATCACTATCGTGAGGGGTGACAATGCAGTTGGATGATCCAGCCATTTCAAGTTGTTTTTTGTATTGAGATCTAGTTAAAACCATGCAAGGCGACGTGGGAAGCAGTGGGATGAAACTAGAGACTTTGGTAAAGTGTTGGCAGAGATTGTTGAGTAGAGGATACTTGTGACAAGATTTGAACAAGGGACTCTTTTGATCAATGATTCCAAGTAAGACGACCAACACAAGATGATATCCACAAGTAAGGGTACTCGATACCCATTTACTGTGTAGAGACTAGTCATGCACCGAGACCACTAGCGAAGTTCTATGACCTACTAGGGTTACTTGAATCTGAAATGATCTGAAAAAGGCCTTGCACTAATCTGATATAGAATACTTTGAATTTGTTTTAGGGAGACCTAGTAGAAGGTGGATGAGACGACCAATGAAAGAGGGGGTTTGGTGTGAAACAGATGGGAAAGTGACTGCAAGGTAAAATCTGATCTCAGAATTTGGAATTAGGCTAAAATGGGTGTCCAAAAAGGTGATTTTTTTTCTCTCGAAATGTGTGGAAATACTATCACAGATGCGCAAAAATAGATGCATAGTAGCAGAGGATATAAGTGCAAAACGTTCATACAAATGCGCAGTACTGGTAAAAAGCAGATGCACAATAATAGGTGATAAAAGTGCAGGAAGTCAATACAGATGCATAGTAGGTTGGTTTAAATGCGTAGCTTTGAAGGATAGATGCACAGCTCTAGTTTTTCTGATTGTTTTTTTGCAAATTTTGACATGTTTTTTGATTTTGTTGGTTTCTTGGTTGTAATATGGTCTTTTTGATATGATTTTCTTAAATATGGCAAAAAGACACAGCAAACACAAAGAATGTTTTCATGGTTTTTGAATTTTTTTATAATTTTTTTGACTTGAAAATAAAGTACAAATCCTAGGTTGGAAAAGGCAATATTTGTCAAATCCCCTAGCTATGCATATTCAAAGTGGATAGCTTTAGAATCTTGGTAGCACCGGCTCCTCTCTACTAAGAACCTTAGGATTGTCTCTGCTATCTCTACTAAGAACCACATGAATCAGGGTGACTTCAAAGGTCCCACCTTTTCCGCCAACAAATAGAAGGATTTTGGTCTACTAAAACAAGGATGACTAGTAAGTGCAACCGTTCGAGTGGTTATACATGCGGTAACACTACTCTCTGTTATGGAGTCTCCCAGCTTGCAAGGGTTGCACCTTGGAGGGTTTTGGGGGAGGTTGGCTATTAGTATAATACAACTTCACTCATTGTTTGAAGCTTTCACTCCAAACACAATTTATTTATAGTGGCTTAGCAGATCTTGGCTTTAGCTTGTTACCACTTAAGGTCATTCCTCAAGGATGGAAGGATATCTGAGGGCATGCCTCTCTAAAGGTTAAACACATGCGAAAATGATATGTCTAGCATTATGGTCACCCAATATAGGGGAGAGCATAGGCCTAGTATCATTCCCAAAAACATGAAAGATGGTGGTTCTTTTCCCCTAAATAAAAATGAAAAAGACTAAATGAGCTAGCTACTTGGGTACACACGCAAGTTGTTAACTTTGAAAGCAAGATAGCAATGGTTCAATTTTATGCTCCTAGTATTGGGACTAGATTCAAGTTACTCCTTTCCTAGTTAGATCTAGATGTGCTTTTGCATGAACATTTGATTACTATCCTTAACCAAAAAAAAAGATGATATGTTAACAATGCAACTAGAATGACTAAACTAGCCCCTAATCCTGCAAGTAGATGAGAGAATATTCATGCAAAAAGGTGTCAACGTTAGCAAAAACCACAAGAAATACCCAAAAAAATACTGTTTACAATAGATGCGCAGCTTCAGAGCCTGAATGCGCAAAAATAGAGCTCAAAAGCGTAGAAAGTTTAAAAGCACAAGAATAGAGAGCATATGTGCAAGAATATCAGATGCACCGTGAAATAAGACAGATGCGCAGCTTTAGAGGCCAGATGTGCCAAAATGGTATATGTGCTAGAATAGAGATCAAATCCGTGATAGAATTGCTCAAATGTGCTGAATCTCTCTGTGTACAGAACCTTGGCACAAAAAACTCAATTTGTGGATTAAATCGAGGCAGGGCCCCATGGTAGGCACCAAAAATGTTAAGGGAAAATTGGAGTAAATATGAATAATCAATATATCATATCAATAATACCCAAAACTCAATGCAAAGGGAAATAATCAAGATCAAACAAACAAAGATGAAACTTTTACAAACCTCAATACTTCATAGCTTCTATTGGTTGCCTATCTCAATTGATCTTGCATGTATGAATAAGGCCCTTAGAGAGTGCACTTCCTTGCTATTCCAAGATTGTCAATGGAGAATGGCCATGACAGTGCTTTGTAATGAAGATGAGCTTCACAATAATAGTAGTGATATGGTTACAAGTTGATTGCAAGCAAATGGAATGAGGCGGGTGCCAAAGACGTGCTGTAATCCCTGCAGAGTAACAATACTAAAAACTTAGATGAATGAAATGGAAGAACATGGTTCAATTTATAGACTTGAGAGAGAGAAGATCAATGGTATAGAAAGAATGTGAAGATCAACGGTTGAGAACAATTGAGGAACATGTGCGAATAAGAAGAAGACATGTGTCTTGCTATATTCTGCATGAGAGAAATTAATAAAATAGATGAATGAGTTAACTGAAGAGATTAAATTAATTAAAAGAATAGATCAAATAGTTAAGAGAATAGAACTAGAGAATAGAAATTGCATGAGGATGAGAAGATATTTTAACTCAATTAAATATTTAGAATATTCAATTGCATGTGCACAAGGATTGAATTATATTTAGAAGAAATGGACAACTTAAATAAATATTTGATTTATTTAAATTTAGAGAAGATATTATTGGAAGAAATAATTAAATAATTGATATTATTTAATTTAGAATGAATTTGGAAGAATTAATTAAATAATTGGTTTTATTTAATTTGTTGGAGGAATTAAAAGAATTTCAAGAATTTTAATTAAATAAATTGATTTTATTTAATTGTTGGGAGAATATGAATCAAATAAATAAATTTTTTTATTTTTTTATTGATAAAGGAATTTGACTTAAACAAATATTGAGAATATTTATTTGAGCAGAGTTGTGTCATTTTTAGGCGTATACAATAACTATCACTTTGCTCTTTTAAATCATTTTAGGAACAAGGTTGAGATTAGCTTTCCCTATTTTTTACTCTCTTCGCTGGATAATTCCATTAAGTATGTTAGGGAGCTTAGGGCCAAGAATGCCAATCACCCTCTCATTCCGATACATCAAGGCCTTATTTTGAAGCTGTATCATTTCCATCTTGCCCTATGTCCACCTAAACCTATTCAAGTTAAGATTCTGGAGGATCCGCTGCCAGGAAATTCACACAGGGGTAAGGGCAAAGTAAAAACTTGCATTGGGACTCCTATAATTAAGGGAGGCCCCAGTGAGGTAGAATAGAATCCTCTTGAGATCTTAGTTTTTGCTAAAAATATAAAACAGAAGCATGTCACTCCAGCATAGGGAAGAAAGTTTGGCAAGAGAGATAGGGTGGAGAAAATGGAGGGAACTCTGATGAAAAAGTAGAAAGAAGGGAAGGGTGCTTCCATGGAGGATGCTCCTATGAAAATAGTGGAATTGGACACTATTCTGGAAACTAAGGGTAGTAGTGAAGGGGGGAGACTGCTCTTCCGAGCATTTGCCATTCCAAAAGGATTGCTGGGAAACCACTGGTTAGTTCTCCAGGGGTGGAGGGTTCTGAGGACTCTGAGTTTGTAGAAGAGGTAGTGGATGAAGAGGGAGAGGAGACTCCTACTAAATCTATGCATGAAGTCAAGGGCACTAGCCACTTTGCCTCGATGAATGAAAGCAGCTCAAAAAGTTTGGAAGGCAAGAAGAAGGATACCGTTGGAAAGAAAGAAGTGGGGGAGGTTGTTCATCAAGCTAGTAAGGAAAAATGTGCTCTATGTGTCAAACATGTAGAGGATATCTAGAAGCTTCAGAAAAGAATGGACTCTATGTAGGACAAATGGAAGGCCATGGCGGAGTTCACGGCTAAATCTTTACATCAGGTGGCTTCCATCTTCATTGCGGTGAAGTATCTAGATGACAAGGTTAAACAAGTGGGCATTGACAACTTAGGTGACTACAAGAAAATGGTGGAGTTCCTGGCCAAGTTTAGGGTGGCTGACAGCTCGTCATTTCTTGTTTCTCCTATTTTCTATTTTCTCTGTTGTTTTGTTAGGTTTTTTCCTGTTGTTTTGTTCTATTGTTTCTGTGCTATCTATCTATTGTTTCTAGCATGTTAATGGCCTAATGCCCATGGGGCTATTTTGTTAAAGGGATCTAGACCTTGGTTTCCAACTGAACTTATCAAAAACTTAGGCTCATCACATTTGTGATGAAGACTACCTCGATCTAGAACTCTTACACCTTTCTAAGGTTTTCAAGTTTAATGGTTTAATGAAAAAAACTATTGTGAGATCTCTCAACCAAGCCAAATTATACTTTGAAATCAAGTCTAAGGGCTCTAGTTCACCCCCATTCCCTTTATCTCTCTTCCTTATATTCAAGGTCTTTCACAAAAATTCTCCAAAATTTTGGCTAAAAAAGGCATCAAGTGTGCGTTTAAACCTATTGCCCCCCTTTCCAACCATATTTGTTCCCTCAAAGACCTAGTTGACCCCTTCCTCAACTTGGGAGTATACAAGATTGAGTTTTTCTATGGTCTCCCTACATTGTTGCTCGACATGTCGCTCCTTCAAAACTAGATTCAAAGAACATGAGGTAGACATCAAGCATGATCATGTCGCTAAGTTGGCTCTCGCTGAACACTCCCTTTCTTCCAAGCACCATATTTTCTTAGAGAGTTCCCATATCATGGCTAAAGAGCCTAACTTTTTCAAAAGGAAACTTCTTGAAGTTGTTGAAATTGTCAAAAACCCATCCAATCTTAACTGTGATGAAAGTTGGAATCTGAGTCTATCATGGAAACCTTTACTCTCTCATTTCAAACATATTTCACACCACTAATCTTAATTTTCTTTGGCTTCCCACTCTTAGGGTTTTCTCCTTCCTCCCCTCCTTTACTCCTCATGTTGTTTTCTTTGTCCTCCAAATTCTTTTCCTTTGATTTCATCACTTGTCTTTTCTTTGCAATTTTCTCCTTTCATTTTTTCCTTGACCTTGGTATTCTTGATTTCACTTTTTTTTTTATCTCTTTTGCTCTCTTTCCTTTTCTCTTCTCGTTTTTCATTTTTTTTTTCTGATTATTTTAGAATATGTTTTATTAATATTATATACAATATATAATATTGTATATAATAATCATATATAATTTTAAATTTTCTTTTTATTGCATTTGTTTTAATATTTTTTCTTATTTTAGAGAGTATATTATTATATAAGATATTATATAGAATGTAATATGGTATATAATAATCATAAACGAACTTATATATATATATATATTAATATCTATTTTTTATTTTATTATTCATTTTTTTGATTTTTTATGTTTTATGTTTTGTTTGTATTTATTAATTATGATTTAATTTTCCTTTTCCTTTCCTTAAATTTGTCTTTCTAGATCATTAGTTTTTTTATTTTTTTTAATTTTATTTTAATGCCTTTTCATATTTTTGTGTTTTTTTTAATATTTTTCTAATACATACCTTCGGCAGTACTATTGCAATTGATGTGTCTTATCTAGTGATTAATCTAGCAAGAGTATACCAATCAAAACACAATATAAATTTTCTTGTCAGGCAAATTTGAATTATATTTGAACTTTTCCTATGTGAACATGAGAAAATTTTAACAAAAAAATTGGAGAAATTATTTATCTCTATTGTGATTGGCTCAAAAAAATGACCTCTTCTCGACGGATTGTTGGAAATACTATTTTTAGTTCAACAAACACCTAAAATTCAGGAGGTAATTCTGGTTAGAAGGGAGGAGGTGGCAATCAAGGCTTAAATTTGATAGTTGTATAGCTGTATTTAGACATTTTTGTTGTAAAATACAATCAAAATTTTAAAAAGATTGTATCATATGAACGGAGAGATTTCGGACACACTATCAAAATTTATATAGGATTATTATAATTTATCTATTTCATTTTAATATGATTTATTTATACTAAAGCATGCCATAGTATTTGAAGGGCACCATTGAATAGAAAACTGTCATAAAAAAAATGCTTGACAGGGAAAGTCAATTGTCAAATTTAAGCTCTTGTGGCAATGCTAACAATTTAATTTTTTTTGAGTGAAACAAACACCTAAAAATGAGGAGACAAGTCCGGTTACAAGGGAGGACATGGCAATGGAAAGCACATAACTTTTTAAATTTTTAGTACCTGAGTACTATTCAATCGTTGTGGCTTATCTATTGATTAATCTAACAAGAGTAAACCAATCAAAACACAGTATAATTTTCTTGTCGAGCAAATTTGAATTACATTTGAACTTTTTCTATGGGAACATGAGAGAATTTGAACAAAAAAATTTGGAGAAATTTTTTATCTCTATTGTGATTGGCTCAAACAAAAATGACCTCTTCTGGGTGGATTGTCGAAGATACTATTTTTAGTGCAACAAACACCTAAAATTGAGGAGTTGAGGAGGTAATTCTGGTTAGAAGGGAGGAGGTGGCAATGGTAACAATTTAATTTTTTGAGTGAAACAAACACCTAAAAATGAGGAGACAAATCGAAGGTGGCGATGGAAAGCAAATAACTTTTTAAATTTTTTATGATTGAGTGTTGAAGGTGGCAATGGAAAGCAACTAACTTTTTAAATTTTTTATGACTGAGTCAATATTTGCAAAAATTTGGTTATGAAACAATTCATTTTATCATTATTATAATTATAAAACTATTGTAATATTTATATTATTATAATATATAATGATTTAATGTATTTGTCAATTTTCTATAATTTTTTTTATTGTTTTGGGTATAAAAATATTAAAAATAACTAACAAATTAATTTGTTTTTTATTAATATTAATATTATTATTTTATTCTCTTATATTTGCTAAATATAAAAAATTAGTAACAAATTAATATATTATATTATTATTATTATATTATTGTAAAATTTATACTATAATTTATAATGATATAATTTTTTTTATGGGTAAAAGGCCAGAGCCATTAATATATTAATCAGTAAAGTTTCAAAAGTACAACTCTATTCAGTGCGAGCACCGGTAGGAAAGAACAGAGTGAAGAAAACCTTCGGTCTAGCCCGGGACTTATGCAGTCAAGTACATAATGTTTATTTACATATCTTATGAGGGACAATGCCCTATAAGGATAAATCCTTGCTTACAATATTTCTTAGATACAAGTACAATCGTTGCCCTTGTCATGAGCCATTCTTCTGTTATATCCTTGTTGTTTTGTCTTTTTGGTTCTTCAACCCATGGGACATCTTTCGGGGCATCTATCATTAGATCAACTATCTTTTATCCATGTGGGAGAGCTTCTTCTATTTTTCTCATTTCAATGTACCTGCCTTACCTGAAAACACAAGGACACCCTTCCAAGTCTTTTTCGCATGTTAGTCATACAATAAAGGAAGTAAATAATTATTCATTTTCCTGCATAAACCTATTAGAGTTCTTCATCAATCTGCCTGAAAGGATTGAATTCATACTTATTAGAAGTGTCAACTCATACTTATCTTAATGATAATATCAAATCAGGCTGGGGGGGAGATCCCCAACTTGTTAATTGAGCAAATATATATAAAAACATATATATATATATATATATATATATATATATATATATATATATATATATATATATATATATATATATATATACTTGTGTAAATACATACATATATATCTATATGTGTGTATATGTATGTGACCAAAACAATTCTATTAAATAATAATATTATTCCATGTAAGTTTCAACTAGAACTGAATAACTCAATCCTGTCATAGAGAATATATTGCTTGTCAAATCATACCAATTATTGAGCTCCAATGAGCTGATATGAGAGTGGAGTAGGCCAAAGCTATACTCAAGACCTTATTATTACATTTTAAGTTTCCTGCCTTCTCACATGTCAATTATAATTCAGGCTTCAAGCATAACATCATTATTTTTTGCCAAGACAATTTGCTTCAAGCATAACATAATTATAATTCATTTAAGGAGATCTAATCATACCTCTATCTCCTCCTGCTTGGGTACTAAGCCCAACACAGAGAAGAGGATCGTCGTGCAAGATCTGTGAGATGCATCGAAATTATATATATAAGAGAAAAGATAGGTGGCACCTTTGAAGCATGTTATCGGGAGAGGAACTCAAGCTTAATAAGACATGATTGATACTACATGCTCCAATTAATGTTATTTACTGGATGAAGCAATTCAAGAAAGTTCTCTTTTTATAAGATACAACACTCAAGTTTCCTCTTCCATCATTCCCAATGCCATTTCAATTTTTAGTTATGTTTACAACAGAAGCCATCAATTGCAGAGGGATGGAGACCCCTGTGAGGTTGGTTAGTTCCAAATACCAAATGGCCTTTCTTGGACCTGTTACTTTTCTTTGTTTACAGTGTATGCTACGTCAGTCTGATGAACTAATGGTTAGACCCATTAGAATGATTGTTGGAAGAAAATTTATGGGGGAGGCTAAAAGGTATCAAGTTGATACTGACATCTCTTCTAGGGTACTAGCAATGTTGCTAGAGATGGAGATTGACAAAGGAACAACAGAGCAGATGATGAGGGGATTGTTCAATCCTGAACACTTGGGGGGTTTGGGGGTAACCCTGGAACCTGCAAGTATAGGTGTTGGAATACCGCGACCAAGGGATATGGCCTCTTTAGGTGATCTCGATGCTATTTTGAAGCTCTATCCTTTCATTTAAAATCTCAAAGGACCAGACCTCATGATGGTCAAAGAGAAGACGCTGATAGCAGTAGGATTCATCCAAAGAGTCCTTGGTCTGGTGGTGGAAGATGGGTTTGAATGGGTAGCAACTTTTAACCTTCAATTGCTCGAATATGATCAGGAGTAAGTCAAAGAAATGCCTAAATTTTGTTATCTTTATGTTAGTTAATGTGCAGTAGGCTTATTCTAAGCTTCATAATAGCTACCTTTTGAATATAAAATCAGAAAGTGGTCCCTGTGTGGACAAGAAAATATAATCTATGTAGATATTATGAGTAGACCCTGCGAGGTCCCAAAATCTAACTCTGTTATAGCAATATCTGATAGACTTTTATTATAAATATAGCCAATTACTTAAATCCTAGATTTTGATACAATTTAATGGTTTGGAATGAATATATGACATTAGATAAAGGTAAAGATCTTATTGGCATACGGAGAGGAATATATATAAGAAAATGTATGCAGAAATGTTTATATAATGAAAGATAAAATTAATCAGCGCTTCTCTAATGTTTCAAATATGTTTTAATATTGCTTCATTAGAACTATATTTAGTAGAAAGACAGATGCCATCGGTACCTTTGTTAGCCAGGGAGTCAACTTTACTATTACCTTCTCTGAAGATGTGATTAAATGTGCACCTTTTAAAAGAGGCAATGATGTCGAGGGCATTACCAGTAGGGAATTTAGTCTCCAATTAGGCATGCTCCCCTTTCGTAAGGCATTAATAATAATCGCATAATCTCCTTCGACCTCTAATTTTTCAATTTTCATATCTCTGCAAATTCTTGGTCCTTCAATCAGAGTAGTTAATTCTTTTATGTTATTTGTTTCTTCTCCTAGAGGTTTGGCTAAAGTTGCAATTTCTCTCATTTCTGAATCATGGATTACACAACCTATACCTGCAACTCTCGGGTTACCTCTAGATGCCCCATCAAAATTTAGCTTGAACCAACCTTTTTTAGGAGGTTGCCACTTACATTCCTGTCTCTTATTGGTGGTATTGTGGTTACCTAGTCCCACATAGGAAGGCAGTTTTAATCCTACCCATTTACCACACATATTTTCATCCTAGTGAATCATTGTGCTTTCTTTTTTGGAGTTATTTAGAACCCTACTATAGACAATTTCTATAATAACAGCTTCAATCTCAATAATTAGCTTCTCAAAAGTCAATTTTCTATCTTTAAAGATTCTTCCATTTCTTTCTTTCCAAAGCTCCCATAATATGATAGAAGGGGTAATTGTCCATAACATATGATAAATGCTTTGTTTGTGAGTGTCAAGCCAGCATTGGAATAGGTTCATAATGTTATTAAGAAGGGAAGTAATCCAGCCCAATTTATTGCTTAGCTAGTTCCAACATTTATTAGAAAATTGACAGTTGAGTAGGATATGGTCTGCTATTTCTTGATCCTTTTCACAAAGGGGGCATCTGCTAGGCCCCTCATATCCCATCTTAGTGAACCTATCTGTAGTTAGAATTTTCTTCTGTAGGGCCATCCATGCAAACATCCCATCTTTTGGGAGACAACTCTTATCCCAACAAAGTCTCAGCGGTATCTCTATTTTTGGTTTGAGCTAGTATTTGATTAATATTTTATATCCATCCTTTGTTTTATAGTTTCCTAATTTAGCCCCGTCCCAGACTAATCTATCTATGTCTCCTTTGAGGGATACCTTCCTTTTGTTAAGGATGTCAAGTAGTTTCTTCTTTTCATTATTTGGGATGTTCCTATTTTCTAGGAATTTCCATTTCCATCTCTGGTTCTCACCATGATTGGGGAATTCTATGTAATCTTTTACATGTTTCCCCCATTGGGATTCTAGGATTCTTTTGCCATTTTCTAAGTTATCAAAGCTACTTATCATCTCAAACCCCCCCCCCCCACGAGTCATCCCAAAAAAGTGCTTGATTACCGTCACCAAGACTCCAAGTTAGTTTGTCCATTATGAGCTTTCTGCAATCCATCATAAAATTCCAAAGGTGGGAACCTTTAGGGGGATTAGCCATTCTGAATAGGAAGGCCGGTTCCTCACCTTTAAGGTATTTGTTTCTGAGGATTTTTACCCACTTTAGATTAGGCTGCTGGTACATTTTCCATATAAGTTTAGCTCCTAATGCTTTACTCTATTCCTTGATGTTTTTCAAACCCAAGCCAGCTTCCTCTTTTGGTCTAAAAATCTTGTCCCAAGCTATAAGTGCCATTTTCTTTTTATCCTCCGTACCTTGCCATAAGAAATTTCTTAGGGTTTTGTTGATTTCTTCACATTTTTCTACTAGAAGATTCATACAAGATAATTGATATATTGGGATAGCTGAGAGAACCAATTTTAACATTGTTACTTTACCAGCTGAAGATAGCCATTTGCCTTTCCATGATTTTGCTTTATTCCTGATCTTAGTAGTGATATGGTCCCAGAGATCTTTAGTCTTATTGCTTTTATCCAATGGTATGCCTAAATACTTACATGGCATTGCCCCCCATTTAAAAGACAAAATTCTACAAATTTCTCTTTCTATATCAGGGTTTGTGTTGAAGAAAAAAATTGCTGATTTATTAGCATTAACCTCCTATCCAGAGGCCCTATAGTAGGAGTCCAAGATTTCTTTGAAATCCTTAGCTTCTTCGATGCAACCCTTACCATAGATCATAGTATCATCTACAGACTATTGGTGAGTTGTAGGTTCTACATCAGAAGTGATTTTGATTCCTTGAATCTTTCCTTCTTCTCTGGATATGGTAATCATCCTCCCTAAAACTTCTACCATTATAATAAAGAGAAAAGGGGAAATAGGGTCCCCTTGTCTCAATCGTCTTGATATGCTAAAAAAACCTTCTGAGGTCCCATTGATTAAGACTGAGATCTTAGAATTAGAGATACATTCAAAAATGAGGTTTATCCACTGCTTAGCAAATCCAAAAGCCTCTAAGGTTTTGCAAAGGAAATGCCAGTCAACCTTGTCGTAGGCTTTACTAATATCTAATTTAATTAGCATACTAGGTTTCTTATTGTGCTGTATGGTGTGAATGGTTTCTTGGGCTGTAATAACTCCATCAAATATAGATCTTCCCATAACAAACCTGGTTTGTTCATCACTTATAATGTTTGGTAGAATTGTCTGAATTCTATTAGCCAAGGTTTTAGTTATTATTTTATATATAGTGTTGTAGAGAGAAATAGGTCGTGGATCCCCCAGGCTTTTTGGCTTCTCTTTTTTGGGGACAAGTGTGAGAAAAGTATTATTTACTTCTTTTAGAAGGCTACCCAAATTTCTTATCTCTCCTAATGCTTTGACCACTTCATCCCCTATGAAGTGCCAACATTTCTTAAAGAAAAAGGCTAGGAAGCCATCTGGTCCCAGTGCTTTATCCAGTTGCATTTAAGAGATTGCCAGTTTAATCTTAGTCTTAGTGAATTTTTCATTGAGAGCTTTGTTTTGATCTTCTGAGATAATCCTTGGAATATCTTGCAGTATGGCTTGTTGATGGAACCAATTGGACCCCTCCTGATTGTTAAGAATGTTTTTAAAATATCTAACCATTTCACATGCAATTAGTTGAGGTTCTTCGATCCAGACATTGTTCACATCTTTAATTTTTTAAATTTTGTTTATATTTCTGCATACTTTGGTGCTGTTATGAAAGAACTTAGTGTTCTTATCTTCGACTTCGAGCTAGGTCTCTCTGGATTTTTGATGCCAAAAGATTTCCACTTTGGCTAGGATATTTTCATATTTAGTTTTCAATTGTTGTTCTTTTAAATATGATTCTACATCCATGCCTTTAGCAATAACACTCTTGTTGAGATTTTCTAGTTCCTCTTCTAACTTAATTTTGATCTCGAAGATATTACCAAAGTTGTATTTGTTCCAACTAAAAAGCTTTCCTTTGATAGTTTTCAATTTGGATACTAAACAAAAATGCTTAGAATTGGATACTTTAGTTTCCTTCCACCATTGCTCAATTAAGGTTATAAGGTTATTATCTTTGAACCACATTTGTTCAAATTTAAAGGGGCAACCTTTGGGTTGGTAGTCTTCTGAGATGCATAACTGGACTTGGTAATGATCAGAGCTCGAGTATGGTAAGGTCTCAGCCGTCAAAATATAAGAGAGTTGAGCCTAATTATTCCTGACTAGAAATCTATCAAGTTTCTCTACAATATTGCTAAAGCCCATTCTTCTATTGTTCCATGTGAATCCGTCCTGTGTGGTTTTGATTTCCAATAAATTATTCTTCTGAACCCAGTCTTTCAAGTCATTCACTGCTATGGATAGCCTTGCAAAGCCTCCCAACTTTTCCTTGGGGTCTAGGATCGCATTGAAGTCTCCACCCAAAATACATACCTAATTTTGTAAAGTTCCCATGAATTGTTCGATTTCTTTCAAATTGATCTCTTATCCTGGTTCTGGGAAGGGCCATATATGTTAAAAAGAATAAAGTGTAGATTGCTTCTGATACTTTAGACACACCCACTCATCCAGTTCTTCTTACAACTTATTACTGTAAATGAAACCACTCTAGGGTCCCAGATTACCCCTAGGCCCCTCAAAGCTCCCTCAGTTAGAACTCTAGCTAGCTCCCATATTCCTAACTTCTTGTTTAGAGTCTCAATCTCTTCTTTATTAAGTTTAGTTTCTTGGATCATTAGTATATCTAGTTTTGTGTTGGTTATACAGCATTTTAAGATTCACTGTTTGTTAGGAGCATTGAGACCCCTAACATTCCAGGTGTGGACTCTCATGGCGCCGAGGGAAGACACTTCCCCTTCCCTACATTGAACATTGTGGTGATCTTAGTTTGATCAATCGCCTCACTTGCTTTCTCTCTTAGTTCCAATAGTGATTTCCTACCCCTTTTTCTATTACTTTTGGTGCAATTTGGGGTATCCTTATTGAAATTGGTTAAAGCAATTCCCAACCAAAAATTTGCTGCCTCAAAATCTCTATCTCCCAAATCTTTTAGGTCCTCTTCATTACTGTCCTGCCTTTTCTCCCGATCTTCAAGTTCTAGGATCTTAGTGATGAGCTTTTCCTTTTCTTTGTTAGCTTCCTCAATTGCCTTACCAAGGATCTCATTACTGATCTCTTCGAGATCCAAATGGCTGATCTTATTTGTGGTTACCTTTTGATTCTCAGATTCTTTATGTTTTACCTCTAGTTCATAAGTGTTTGGGACCCATTCTGGGGTCTCTAATACCTCTGGATCTGTACTTTTTTCCATTGTTGGGGGGTTATTATTTCTGATGTCTTCTAAAGGAACTTCCCCCTCCTCAAGTTCCATCCTTTCTTTGCCTATAGGTGGTTCATAAATCTGCTTTGAAGGCTTAACCACTACGGGTGTATCTTTGCCTGAGCTTTCATATACGTGGTTCATGTTCTGTAGAGTAAGATCATTGCCATGATTATGAGTGTTACCTTTGGTATTCTGGGTAGATTTAGGGTATTTCTTAGGCTGAGATGATACCATAATCTGGTTCAGATTTTGTCCAAACACATCCCTGCTGGCATTGAGGTGCTGCTTAATGGATGGAAAGCTAATCCTTTGATATTCCACAATAATTTCGCCTTTATTATCATTGAATCTAATGTTAACAACCAAAGACTGGGGATTGGGATTCATTTTAGTAGGTAATTTTGGAACTCTGCTGATAATATTATTGTGGGTAGGACCATGGTGAAATACTGGTTTGATATAGTAATTAGCCCAATTAGTTTTGATTTCAAGAGGTTCGAGGTCTTTACTGCTTATATCCATTTTTACTAATAAAATAACATCTGAATGAGATAAGAATTCCTTTTCCATTCCTATGAACTCCCCGAGATGATTACCTATCTCCCTTAAGATTTCACTATGGATAAGCTCGACCGGGAGATTAGGTAATTTGACCCATCTAGTTGATTTAAGTTTCATTTTACTAGGGTCGAGATTCGGTTGCCAATCTAGGTATTCAAAATTATGCCCTTTATAAAATAATTCTACTATTTAATATTTCTCTTTTTAGGTCTACACTATTACAATCAATGAATATGAAATCTTCAGATGTGATAGTAATACTTACCTGGTCCTTGTAGATAGCTTGGACCCAATCCATGATTTCCTTCATAGGATGCCCTATCCCACACCATCAGACAAAGAGTTTGTGAGTTCTATAATGATTCCCCAAACCATCTGTGTAAATATTGTTAATATTTATCGATGCTTTTTTTTTCATAGCCTCTAATTTTTTATAATGCATTGAACTCTTTTGCATTCCTGCCCATGGGGGTCTAAGGTTTGCCTATTCTCAAATTGATATCTGGTCGTTGCCCATTCTAGGATTATTAGGAGCCTCATTGCTGAGTTTAGGGTTTTTAGAGGTTTACCATTGGTGGAGTGCTCTACACTTTGACATATTATTTGTATTGGTATTTTCCTTCAAATGAATGTTCTTGGGGGCTGGTTTTGAAAAACCCTCCATGTTTCTTTGCCTTGGAAGGGAAGGGTAGGATATGGCAGGGGGTTGTCCAGCGTTAAGGCTTCTTTCTTAGCCTAATGCGATGCAATTTACTCCAGTCACAAATGCAGGGGTTGCTGAGGTAATTGGGATAGCCCAAATCCCTAAAACCCTAGCTTGGGCAGTTTCTCTTAATGTAGCCTCTGCCCTTACTCCCCTCTAGGATTTCCTACTCTTCACCATTTGCCATCCTGGTTCCTCTTGATGTTGCAGAGGGGGAGCCCAACCCCCATGAAAAAACTTCTGCCTCCACTGCATAGCACTGCAAGGGTGCTCTACCCTAGTTTCATTCCTGACCTTTTTGCTACTTTATCGCGGGGAGCCTACCTTTTTTCGCATTTTTCCTTCAAAAGTTCTTTTATAATGATATAATTTATTTGTCACCATTCTATAGTTATTTTATTCTTTTATGTATAAAAATATAAAAATAATAATAATAATTATTATTATTATTATCATATATATATTTAATTTGTATTGAATAAAACAATATAATTCTTAATAATAATAATAAGAATAATAATGATATAATAATAATAACAACAACAACAACAACAACAATATTTGGATCGAATTATTGATTTTACATATGAATGGAATTATAATTTGTGTACTATGTTTGATTAAATAATGAGTGACTAATTTAAAATATATTGCTGTGATATATATATATATATATATATATATATATATATTATATATATATATATATATATATATATATATATTATTATTATGAGCTAGTAAATTTTTGCTGGAAAGGAATTTTCTTAAGTTAGACAAATATTATTTGTTTTCTTAAATGTGTATTGTTTCACTCATAGAAATCTATATTCTCTTGACAATATAACATTTTGATTTAATTTATTCCTAGTTTGTATATTCTTTGTTTGCTCACCAAGTATTCGATAGGGGTTTGTGTTGCACTAAAAAACTCTTATGAAAGCTTAGTTTAGCTACTGGAATTGTGTAATAGTTGTTGCTCTTTAAAGAGCTCATTTGCATGATTTAATCATATCTTATTATCATATTCTTATCATGAATTTTGAATAATTTTTTTTTGGCATAAGCTGCTTTTTGTTTTACTTTATTCCATAGTTGTATTTGAAAACCATACTTTAAATTAAATTAATAAGTGTTTATACAACCCTTGATTGATACATTTAATTTTAATTATAATATTATTATACATTTATTATAATTATTATATTACTATAATATTATATTTTAAGTTTAATTATAATATAATATGATATATTATTATATTATATTTATGTTTATATTTATTATTATAGTATTATATAATATCATTATAATACTATAATATCAATTATATAATATATCAAGTGTTATAATAAATATTAATAATATAATTAATATTATTATTAAGATTATAACAATAAATAATAACAATTTTGTTTGGTTTGAAAAAAGTAAATTGAAGTTACCTAATGAATTAAAAATTAAAACTAAAGCACAACTATAATTACAAGTAAAACACATATTATAATTACAACACTATAAGATAGGTATTCGTGGCACTTGTTAATATTTATTCTATCTCTTCTTTTCAATTTTTCAATTTTTCATGATTTTGGTTTTTTGTTTATTACTATTATCAGCCCATTCTCTTATTTATTTGTTTTTCTCTTTCTCCCTATTTACTTATACCTCATTATCCTACAATTTTTGAAAACAATTTTTTTCTCATGTTCTTCACATCTTGATGAAGGATCATGTATATGATTCCAAATGTTGATAAAGAAAATTACAACATAGTTTATCTTGAAATCTAATTTACAAAACTATAGATTGTGGAAATATCACATATAGATAACTATAATTGCTATGAAAAAAATACTAGTAACCAAAGGTGGTTATTATAGATAGTTGATGTGTTACATAATATTTTTGAAAAAGTTAGCATGATTGTGACAGTTCAAAAGTTGTTAAGATGAAATGTAAATATAAGAATTATGGAGTTTGACATATGGCCTTAAGACTAGATGCTAACAAATATGTGGAACCTGTTCTGCCACATAGAAAAAAATGCCAAGTATGTGTGAACAAGTGCAATGGAAGGAGTGAAAATAAGGTTTTTAGAGTTCATGTAAAAAGTATTTAACAAAAGACTTGACATATTATCCTTTTCATTTCTCCACTTTGCAACAATTTTTTTCTTGCTATTTTGGCATATACAATATAAAAAAAAGTTCTTGAAAAAAATTGTGTATGTTTAATTTATATGTGCATCTCACATTTGTAAGGATAGTTTATGGAATAGTATATTTAATGCTATATGAAGATAAGAATAGAAACTTTAGAAACAAAAAAATTAAAAATCATTTGATAGAATGATGATCAAACCATCAATAACTTTATAAGACACAAATAAGTGTAGTGTTCAAATTGTAATTTAGGAAGAATATTAGACTTAAAAATTATTAAGGTGAGAGATGATAAAAAGTTTGTCATAAACAATTCATTTTTAAAATCAACTATTACATAACTTGACTTGGATGCTACTACAAAGTTTTGAGAATAACATCATTGAGTTGTGTATGCTATCACTAATATAGCTTGCGTCATCTAAAAACATAAAAACATAAAAACACATTTGAAATATGAAAAAAAAGAAAAGAGAAGAGATATTTACTCCAAAACATTGCAACAAAGAAGTCTAAGAAGGAAAATTGCTAAGATATAGAATAATGATCAAAACATCAATAACTCTATAAGACACCAATAAGTGTAGTGTTCAAATTGTAATTTAGGAAGAATCTTACACTTAAAAATTATTAAGGTGAGAGATAATAAAAAGTTTGTCGTAAACAATTAATTTTTAAAATTAACTATTACTTAACTGGACTTGGATGCTACTACAAAGTTTTGAGAATAATATCATTGAGTTGTGTATGTTATCACTAATATACCTTACTTAACTGGACTTGGATGGTACTACAAAGTTTTGAGAATAACATCATTGAGTTGTGTATGTTTTCACTAATATACCTTGCATCATCTAAAACATAAAAACACATTTGAAATATAAAGAAAAGAGAAGAGATATTTACTCCAAAACATTGCAACAAAGAAGTCTAATATGAGAAAAGGGTTTGTTACAAAAAGTTTGAAGTAGAAAATTACTAGTAAAATTGTCAAGAAGTAGAAGGAAAAGAATGTACAAGGAAACAAGTTATGAGAAAAAAGGGTAAACCCATTGCAGACAAGAAGACAAGAACACTTTATTCTTAAATGTTTGTCTTAAATCAGTGCAGCAGAAGACAACTCATATTTTCTCAACTTGTGATTTACAAGTGCCCACTTCCTCAAATGGTGAGGAATCACGTAGAATATGACCCACCTGCTTACTTTCGTTTGAGATTTGACAAGATATCCTATGATCCTCAACGATTCGGTTATTGACACGCATTCATGCTCTTGATGAGGGCTGGAAAAGATTTCAGTTTGTAGTACTTGTAATGTTATCATGATTTGTGACTGTGCCATCATCCCTGCCATTTCTTATCTTGACAGGCGATACCTGAAACTGCCAATAGTGGTTGCAAATAGGTAGGAGTTGCAGCTTGACACTTACTATTCATTGCCAGTTTTGTAAGCACAACTTTAGCCAAAATAACTTTTTGACTATTTCAAAACATCTTGGGGAAAAATGGACCAACGCTGAATAGTTAACTGTGTTCTATATAAATGAGAATACTGTATTTGGATAATGAGATTCATGCAATATTTAGTGAAGCAACTGTGTATATTTTTGGAGGCACCATTAACAATGCCCAGATCCTATACCTGCCAAGTAATTTAACTGGTGACACAGTATCCGTTTCTGGCTAAATTATTAAGAAAAGAAAGGTATAACTTAAAATAAAATTTGAGCAGTTTAACTTATGTAGAATTTCAATTCATTTGGATGTATAATTTAAAATAAAATTTTAATAATTTTAATACTTTCTTTTTTATACATTTATTTTAGGTAACTTATGGATGGAAACTTATAACTCAACTAACTTTTTACTTTCACTTTTTCTCAAACTTAATGTATATATGTTTATAAATATAGAAGTTTATGTATTTTTATTAGTTCATAGTAGAAATTAATATTTTGTTTTTAATATTTAGTTTTGTAGGAACAAAATAATTATTACTATTAATTTAATAGTATAAATAGAATGATAAGGTAAGTATTGGTGATTAGACTTTATATTAATTTTTATTTTATTAGAAGAAAAAGAATTAAAAAGAGGGAATCACTTCTGACCTCCCAGAAGGGGAGCATAAACATGAAAAGAAGAGAAAACTATCCTAGATCTGTATTTGACTCATGCCTTTTTCTCTCATTTTGTTGTGTGAGTGGAGTATCATATTATGTGTATTCATTCCTTTTTTTGAGGAGTCTTTTTTCTATGGATTATTGTCTAGTCATCTTTGTTTGTGCTCTCATGATCAGCCCCAAAATACTTAGAGAGCATTAAATATGAATATTTTTTCTTTTGTTCTACAAACTAATTTGCTGAAATTTATTCTTCAATGTCCTTATTTTGTTAATTGTCAACCAAAGTTGAATATTGCACCTCAATCTAGGGGAGAGATCCATGTGTTGGAGTTGGTATGATAGCTTCACACAAAGCCTTCCCATCTCAAGAGGGAGACTTGCCCCTTGTCATGCCATTTCTTGGGTGTATGAAGGGAAGTGGATCAAACCCCACCTCTATTAAGCATCACTTGATAATTTGTTAGGAACCCTCATTTTGATGCATAATACATATTAGTTACCATAAGTTGGGTGCATGTGCTTTGTAATTTACCCATATGATAAATCATAATAAAAGTAGTTATCGTACATGCATGAGATATTAGTAGTTGTATTTAGTTAAACTCTGTAGATATTGCAATGATCTCTCAAGTGTCAAGCATCTAGGATATTGTAAATAATATCCAAATAGAGTTTATGCTCTATTGGGAGGTTGTCTCCTTGAAGTGACAATGCAGAGATACTATAAAAACTTTTTGTTGCTCTAATTACTGGGTATATATGTGTGTATCATCTATATTTTAATTATATTTACATTACAAATTATATCCATGTTCTTCCTAGGGTTGTGTTTAACAATAGTATTACAAGTCTAGGACTTTTATGACCATCCACTTTATGCTCTCACCTTACCCTCTCAAGGTCTTGGTTATCACAAAAAGGCTACAAAAGTTGTGGCACTAAATATGTTTCTCGACACCTGCTAGAGTTTCTCTCTTGCAAGTAGTTTTTTGAAATATTTTTAGGATAGAAACTCTCATCTAGGCATTTTTCCCATTGTGATACTATTTGAGTTGATTGTTTTAACATATAACTCCAAGAAGCCTTTTTTGTTAGCTTAAACTAGTTGTCACACCATTCAAACATGTACACCATTACGATCATCTTTTTACATTAGTTATCTTGTAATATAACCCTTGTAACCCTTTTAGTACCAATGGTGTTTATTATGGCAAGAGGTTGCAAATCTAAGGACCAAATAGAGATTTCTTTATAATCATTATTCAATGCATTCCTCCATTTGTGGTTTTATATGGAGGCATGTATTTCTATGCTAGACATACTCAAAGATATGGATGCACATATGACCAAGATAGACATGCTTGGTGATATGGAGACATGTATAGTCAAGCTAGACATGCTCAATGTTATGGACAGTTGGTCAAGCTTCCTTACTTCCATGTTCACAACCATCTCCAACAAGCTCAAAATTTCACATCCAAATATGGGTTAACATTCTAACAATAAAGATTATTCTAATTCCCAAAATTTGGGCTAGGCCCAACTAGTGCCTAAATTGTACTTTCCAAATTTTGATGGTAAGGATTCTAGATTGTAGTGCTTCTGGAAAAATAGTGTGTTGTTTTTTTTTGCCTAAAAAAAATCAACACATAGCTTTTCCAGAAGCACTATAGTCTATCATCATGGATTATGGAAGTATCATGTCTATGCAAAGAATTCTACCAATTGGTTATATAGAGTAGAGTTGTATTTATAGTCCATCAAATTCAAATGGGTCAAAGGTTCTCTAGGGCTTTTTGTATTAGGACTAAGTGTGTTATTCACCTTACATATCCTAAGGTCTAATGTAACTTATTGTTTGTCGATGGTTAATTATATATGTATCTCCAAGAATTATGGAGTGGGAAAATGGGATATATATGTGAGGGTGGGAACATATGTAATTATTTTATTATTCTCTAGGAACTTGGAAATATTGTTGTAAATAGACACTGATGAGGTGGTGCATAGTGCACTTATAACATCATCTTCTATTATTAGTTGGTGTAAGATGTAACTAGTGCTTCATGGGGGAGTTTTTGACAGTTGCATATGCTAACTTGAGCAGTGTAAGTAAAAGATGCTTATGCATGATTTTTTTTTTTTTTTAGAATTTCTCCAAATGTGTGATGGTCATGAGAATTTATACCATGGTATTTTGGGACCTTATTTGGGCCTAATGTATTGTTGTTTAGTTATTTTTCTTATGTCTATCTTTTGGAGACATCAGATAGAGCATATAATGGAATGTTTTAATGGGGTTATGCTATTAGTTTTCCACTAGAGGAGGCGTGTTGACCTTATTGAATTTTTTCATGGAGAATCTCTAAAATTGTATTTCCGTTGTGATTCATTTGGTATCAAATGGTGATTGTGGAAATATATGCATGTTTAATAGTTGAGCTTTATTTTGAGTCTAATTGCTAAGGGGTTTGTAGGCACTTTTTCTAACAATTGATACTAGAGATAAGTTGTTCCATGGTTCACATGTACTTGCATGTGGTTGCATGTAACTTGTGCATACTTCCACAAGGCTTGTATGTAGTTGCATGTTCTTGCATGTGCTTGGATATTGTTACATTTTATGGATCCATGGTCATTTGGTCCTTCTTAATAATCCTTCATTGTTGATTTCTCAGCCTTGCAAGGTCATGGTAATCTATTAGAAGCCTTTATTGTTGTTATTAGTCCTTCTATGAGTAGGATTTTATAGTGGATATTTTAGAAAATAGTATGGAGAGCATTTGTAGAATGGTAGATAAATTTAATAGAACCAATGTTGGACCTTGAAAGCTCAAGGAAGATGAGCTTGGAATCAGCAATGTGTTTTCATGTTGCATACATTCATGGTTTTGACCTAGAGCTATTGTTTCGAAGTATTAGACTATCCTCTAGCATGGTGGTTATGTTATTTTACCTTAGGTCATCATACGTAGGATAAATGTTCATGTTGGGTGCTTATTTTTGGCTCCTTGTCCATATGAGAAATCACTAACTATGTTGACTACTATAAAGAAATCTTACTATTGTCAGTTATTTTTTGTAGTCGAGTTTTCGGTGAACAAAAGTGCTTTGTTTGGTATTATCACCAATAATGAAAAGGTCTGTAGATGTGGAACGTGACTTGTAGACCAATCTCCAAAGTTAGGGCTAGCACCTCACTTACTTTGAGTTTAATCTAACCAATGGGTTAAAGGGAATAGGGAAACATGTTGAAAGTAAACTATAAAAAACATGAAAATCCATAAGGCAAGAGTAGGAATACAACCACCATATGAACAGATCTTAGCAACTCATGGTATTATAATGAACAACAATGAAACTAATAGCACACACATCAATCAGAAGACATCATGCACACTAATGATAAGTTAGAACTTCTAGAGTAGTATCCTCATTAATTAATGCCATGGTATGAGTTAAGGATTACATGTGGTGTAACATAGTTCATTAATGGAAATAAATATAGAGGTTCCCCTTGAGCCAAATAGTAGAAGGACAACAGAAAGAAAAAGAGAACCTAAATCCAAGAAAAGTAGAAGAACTAGAAACAACCATATCTCAATGCCCAAAATAAACACACCCAACAACAAGAAAAGAGGTAAAATAAGATTACTTATTTGTATTAACCATCATGAGGTTAGAGAGCGAAATAGAACTATCCATAGGCTTAGAGTATAAAAAAATAGATAGCTCTTGCAAAAAACATTCACTCAATGTTTTTCATGTGACAAAAAACCACAACAGTAGAAGGTTGTAAATATATTCGAGTCAACCAACATTAATTTTTTAATATCTGAGGTATATATAGAGTATGAGAGAAAAGAAGGAAAATAAATAAGGTGAAACCTACAACAGGTGAGATGTGATTACAACTTTTAATGTTTTTCTACAAATGTCAATTGCTTATTAATTCTTTGACCTTCTTTTTGTCAGCACTATTCTCAAAATATTTTAGAAAATCAAATCTTGAAGTCTTCTGACAAAATAATTAATATCTTGATCCCCAAATTTATTCTTTGTGAAAATATTGTTACAACCTCCAAAGTGCAACCTCAAAATTTCATAAAAAATAACTTAAAAAAACAACCCAATACTAACAAAAGGGTACAAGATCAACTTCCATAAACTTCCATTAACTTCCATGATACAATAGTATGTAACAATATACAAAACTTGCAAGTTATATCCAATAAGTTCCACGCAATATATAACTTCTACTCATTAAATCTAATAAACATAACAATAAGTACATCTTAGATAATATGAAAGTCTTCCAAGTATATATATGGAAATCATTAATGAAAACAACATTATTACATAATCAAGATATACAAGGGGTCAATACAACAATCTGTATCAATGATAATGAATACAATAAGCCATGAAGCAACCATCAAAAATACAAGTGGCCATATACAATGTACATCATGAATAATATTTGAAGAACTCCAAGCTCAACTTTGCAAGATAATCCTCCAAGATTTCATGCTCCTATTGCTAATTGGGGAAGGGGTTGAACCCACCATGAGGATGTCCCTTTGCAATGCCCTTAATACTATAGGTGTATATGGTTATGAGTAGTCAGATTGTGACTACCTTAACTCTTATTTAAGTTATATAATCATTAATATAGTGTTCTATAGGTAGTTAGGTCAGCTTGGGTAGCATACATGGCATAAGTATGGTATATATAGGAAATAGAGGTTAGTTATTATCACCATATTGAGTATTGTGTTCTTATTGAATATTATTGGAGGTATTCCCCTTGAAGTGGATTAGGAGATTGCCCCTTGAAGTGGCATATTATTATCAAGTATTTGAGGCATATTTCATTTTATATTTTTCTATTGTGTAAGTTGTTTCATTACAAGTGTTATTAGAGTGTGATCTTGGAATTGTGAAGGCAAGAAACAAGGGTTTTTTAAATTTTGGAGGTCATTTTCTGAAGGGTATATTTCTCTCATTTTGGTGAATCTTTTCAAGATTTTTAGCAAAAATTTAAAGGACATATTGAAGCTTCAATAGGCTATATTTTAGAGCAATTAGAGTAGAATTAAGTGAGTTATTACAAAATTAGGTTTTACACAATTTTCATTCCTAGGGCTACAATTTAGTGAATTGTTAAATTCTAATTTTAAGAGGGTTGTACAAAGGAACATTGATATATCTATAGTTTTGATTTGACATTTGGAGAAAATTTGAGGAAGTTATTGCAAAATTAGGGTTTCCACCAATTTCACTCTCAACGCTACAAATCAACAAATTTCTTAAATATTTTTTCTAGGAAGTGAGATCTAGGATTTGGTAAGTTACAATAAAATTTTTATATTAACTAGATTTGTTTAGTGTGAAATATTCCAAAATAATTTTTTTCCCATCATGGTGGGGCCAACAACAAGAGGCAAAAAAATGTTGTCACTCTTGCAGTATATAGAAATTATAGTAAAGAACATAAATACGATGAGAAGTTGTTCTACATTAAGGCTACCTATGATGAAGAAAAGGATGAAGAAGACCTAGTGGTGGTGATAGAGGATTCAAAAGATGTCTAACCATCTATCTCTTGTCATTCACTATCAAGTATTAGCAACCTGAAATGCTCAGGGTAAGGGGTTTCCTTAAGCAACAAATAATGACAACATTGATTGACTTGGGGAGTACGCATAACTTCGTCAACATAAAATTAGCATCAAAATTGAATTGTTATATCTACCCTACCCTAGAATATAAGGTTATGATTGTAGATGGTGGTACAGTTAATTGTTTAGGGAAATTCCATATTATTAAACTCACCGTGGGATACTACATGATAGATGGCACTATATTTTTTTATCCATGGCTGGATCATACATTATTTTGGGAGTTAAATGGCTTACGATCTTGGAAACAATAGAATCAATTTCCAATAGCTATTCATGTGTTTCTACTTAGAAGGTAGAAAATATGAGCTAAGGGGATTATGTGGAAAGAGTCCACATATGGTAAGTGCACACAAAATGAGGTTGAAAAAAGATGTGGATAAAGGTATGGCTTAATTATTATCAGTGGAAGCACAGAAACCAAATATTCCTACATCACCTATGCAGAAAGCAATTACAAATTTCATATCACAAGTGGGAACATGATTTATATGGGCCTCATAAAGTTTCACAAAGGACTAACAACATATCATTCAATCTAAGGTTACCCAAATAAAAAAAGATACAACTGTTCTTCCATGTCTCTAGTTTGGAGAAGGTTAACAGACACAAAGTTCCATCCTAGGCAATGTTACCAAAGCTTGATGAAGAAGGAAGAATAATTTTGCAAACTCAGGCAACTACCTCATCCAACAAAAGATTTTGTGAATTGAAGTCACCATATGGGATGATAAATTTTTATTCAAAAGCATCCACACTTGATTAGTGTTGATGACAATGCTTCCTTGAAGAGGGGGGATGCTATGCCCTTAATACTATAGGTGTATATGGTTATGATTAGTTGGCTTGTAGCTACTTTAACTCTTATTTAAGTTATATAATCATTAATATATATATATATATATATATATATATATATATATATATATATATATATATATATATATATATATATATATATATATATATATATATATATATATATATAGGTTGGCCTAGGTGGCATCCACGACATATAAGTATGGTATATATAGGAGGTAGAGGTTAGTTGTTATAATCATATTGAGTATTGTGTTCTTATTGAAGATTATTGAAGGTATCCCCCTTGAAGTGGAATATTATTATCAAGTATTTGCATCATATTCCCTATGCTATTCTTCTATTGTGCAAGTTGTTTCATTACACCCTTTCATCCCCATCCATCAGTCAAGGTAAAGAAGCACCATGTCCACAATCCAAAGGTGCGGTACAATCTAATAGTGGTGATTATCTTATTTAGTTCATTACTTAATTAAAACATAAGCATACACATGAAACCATAGATCAAAAACATTTCAAATACATGGAAATATATTTATTAATGCACATCAACTCATTCTTTGTATTATCTAATACAAATAATAATGTAAAGACATGAAAATGTCAAATATGATCCTCAATAGTAACCACAAGTCTTTTCAATGGCGGGTACAAAAAGTTGGGGGCCCAAAATGTGGCCAACTTTTTTTCAAAAAAATTTAAGCCATAACGTGAGCATTTTATAATGCACTCGCGTTATAATGCGAGCGTGTTATGTTTAACTATATAAAAAAAGAGCATTTTTCATGTTGATACTGCACAAGACAAACATGGTTCATATCATGCAAGGTTCATGTTCATGGTGGACGTGGTTTTCTTCATGCCATAAGAAGTCAGAGAAGACACAAGATTTCATAATCATACTTTAATGTCATCATCAAGGAGAGTTATATTTATCAAGGGGAGTCATGAGTTTGATTTGAATGTGAAGTTGTTCATGTCCTAGAGCCCTAAGCCTATGATAAGTGTCATACTCTAATGTCTTTCTTTTGATGTCCCTGAGGTCTTTGAAATGTCCTAGATATCTCTTGAAGAAAGTTAGAATGTTTAAGTCTTTCTTATTGATAGTTGGGGTTTGCATATTAGGCATTAAACCCTAAACCCTAATCCCTAAACCATCAACCCTATACCTTAAACCCTAATCCCTAAACCCTAATCCCTCGACCCTCAACCCTAATCCCTCATCCCTAAACCCTCAACTCTCAACATTAAACCCTAATCTGTCAACCCTAAACCCTAATCCCTCAACCCTAAACCCTATCTGTAAACCCTCAACCCTCAACACTATGAGAAAAGCTTTGCATCTGGTAAATCCACAGTTAGTAATTAACAGTTGAAATTAGAAGGATGATCATTATGAGAAAAGCTTTGCATTGGGGTACATCCACAGTGGGCAATGAATGGTTGAAATTAGAACCCCTGGTCAACATTAAGTGAACATTTATTTATTAAGATTTTTTTAAAAGATCAGCATACTCTCTCCACCTATTTTCTTGAATTTAAATCAGGGCCATAAAATTGTGCACACATCTACTCCTAATGTATAACCTGGGTGTAATTAAAACCATCAACTAGGTAAAATAAACAACTTTGGCCATAAAAATCAATTAGTCTTTTAAAAATAGATATTAGTAATTATACATTTTAGCTAGCAGTAACTATACATGTTAGTACCATTTCTTTCTTGATTTTCTATTTTTAATTAACTAACTTTTGTTTGTTTTAAACAAAATATTACAATACTCATGAAGATCTTTTATTGTATAATTTTCTCTTTTTATCTTTGGCCTATCTTTTCCCTCCTAGAAGTTCTTTAAGAAGGATCCTTATTTTATCTTTCAATCTATATGAACTCTAAACATAAATCTATGTTTCTTGTTGTCCACCTGCTCAAAGATGCAAACATCTCCTCCCTTGATATTATTATGACGTACAAAATATGCCCAACCTGAACTTAGGGCAGGTATATTGTTATGAAATAGGCAAATAAACTCCCATTGTTTACTATCTCTATCCACAAGAACTACTAAACTTTTTTATCTTGGTAATTGTAGAGGACATTCACCTATTTTTGGCAGCTCTTGCATTCCCAAACCATTACAAAAACTAAGTTATTTTAACTCAATAAATAGCTGATTGCATTGATTTAATACTCTACTATTAAAGCTTAGCATTCAGACAAATGTAGATGTTCATATTATAGAAGACTGTATTATATTAGACTATTTTAGAGATCCCTCAAAAAAATGTAAAAACAAAATTGGTTTGTTTTATGTTAGCTTACAATTAAACCCATTCTTTTTGACACTCTTCTCTTAATAAAGTAAGAGTAATAAGAATAGAAGGCATAGAATTTGATCTTACTAGTATGCATGGTCGGTTTACATTCTGTGACTTTATTTTTATTGAATAAAAACATTTATTTGATTTGAAAGGTAGGGCAGAGTTCACTTTCATGTGCTTTTCTAGATGATAGGGTCCATAATGTCTAGGGCTCTTCAAAGAAAGGCCTATAACAAAATTAAGTTTTTGTTATAACAATCCTCCTAGTAAAGCTACAATTTAAATGCCTACTTTGAAAGTTGAAATAAATTAAATTAGACTTACAATTTTGATTTTCTTCCATTGCTTCAACAACATCATTGTTTTCTTCATCAGAAACCAATTCAATCAACATCTTGATGCCCATTAGTTGACTTGAACTGCATCCTCTGTTAGAAGAAGGGCATTTTTTATCTGTATCATTTTCACAAAACATGTTCTTTGAAATATCTCAACCTTAAAATATGACTTGAATATGTACTTGAACATAACAAAATCTCTAATCTCTAGCCCATGATGATTCACAAAATTTTCCCAACCTTGCCTAAATTCTAGTTTATTTATGGTACCCCCTAATTGCACATCCCACTCTTGCCCACCTGGGCCTCACAACACCATATGTTCATCTATGTTCTCTATAAACTATGAAACAAATGTAGGAGGAATGTGCTGCCATAAACACATTACACAATTAGATTTTACAAGTTCTTAACAGTGTACATGAAATAAAAGAATGATAAATAATGTATAGAGTTACCATTTTTTGTGAAAAGCCTCCAAGCATAACTTTGAAGAAGGAGGCATGCCCATTAAACCAATTCATTCAACAACTTGCTTCTCATAGGTTGACTTGAACTACATACTCTATTAGAAGACGGGCATCTTTTATATGTATCAATGTTGGTATTAATAAGCTGAAGAGCGTTGATATTTTTCACACACCCTGTTCTTTGAAATATCTTAACCTTAAAATATGACTTGGATATGTACTTTAACATAGCAAAATCTCCAATCTCCAGCCCATGATGATTCAAAAAAATTTCCCAACCCTGCCTAAATTCTAGTTTATTTATGGTACCCCCTAATTGTACATCCCACTCCTGCCCACCTAGACCTTGCAACACCATATGTTTGTCTGTGTTATCTATAAACTATGAAACAAATGCAGGAGGAATGTGCTGCCATAAACACATTACACAATTAGATTTTACAAGTTCTTAATAGTGTACAAGAAATAAAAGAATGAAAAATAATGTATAGAGTTACCAATTTTTGTGTAAAGTCTCCAAGCATAATTCTGAAGGAGGCACATCCATTAAACCAATTCATTCAGCAACTTAATGCCCATTGGTTGACTTGAACTACATACTCTGTTAGAAGAAGGGCATATTTTATCTGTATCAATGTTGGTATTCATAAGCTAAAAAGCATATATATTTTTCACACACCCTGTTCTTTGAAATATCTTAACCTTAAAATATGACATGGATATGTACTTGAACACAACAAAATCTCCAATCTCTAGCCCACGATGATTCACAAAATTTTCCCAACCCTGCCTAAATTCTAGTTTATTTATGGTACCCCCTAATTGCACATCCCACTCTTGCCCACCTGGGCCTTGCAACACCATATGCTCGTCTATGTTGTCTATAAACTATGAAACAAATGCAGGAGGAATACACTACCATAAACACATTACACAATTAGATTTTACAAGTTCTTAATAGTGTACAAGAAATAAAAGAATGAAATATAATGTATAGAGTTATCACTTTTTGTGGAAAGTCTCCAAGCATAACTTTGAAGGAGGCACACACATTAAACCAATTCATTCAACAGCTTGCTACCCATTAGTTGACTTGAACTACATAATCTACTAGAAGAAGGGCATCTTTTATATGTATCAATGTTGGTATTCATAAGCTGAAGAGCATTGATATTTTTCACACGCCCTGATCTTTGAAATATCCTAACCTTAAAATATGACTTGGATAGGTACTTAAACACAATAAAATCTCCAATCTCCAGCCCATGATGATTCAAAAAAATTTCCCACCACTACCTAAATTCTAGTTTATTTATGGTACCCCCTAATTGTACATCCCACTCCTGCCCACCTCGAGCTTGCAACACTATATGTTTGTTTGTGTTGTCTATAAACTATGAAACAAATGCGAGAGGAATGCACTACCATAAACACATTACACAATTAGATTTTACAAGTTCTTAATAGTGTATAGGAAATAAAAGAATGAAAAATAATGTAGGGTAAGTGCAAAAAGATGGGGAGCCAAAAAGTGGCCAAATGGTTTTAAAAAAAAATCATACATAACGTGAGCGCGTTATTAACTATTATAAATTAAAAAAAGGCTTGTTATTTCATTTCATTTCAGTTTTTGTCCTCTATCCCCGCAGCTTGCAAACCTTAGGAAGCGCATTCACATTTTTGAAAAGATAATTCAACACCAAAATCTTGCTGATTCATTGCCAAAATGTTGCCACGACATTGAGCATGCCAAAGGAATGAGTTTTATTTATTTATTTTGTTTGAATTTGCTTCTAAATAGGTAGGTTTGAGTTGTTTTTTGATGTATATTTCATTAATTGTCAGGAAATGTTAATGCACCTCCTCCTCCTCCTCCTCCTCCTCAAAATCTACAAAATCCTGAGGAGGAAATACGTGCGGAACAACCTCCTCCATCCATTCCTCGACATGCTCCTGGAACACAAGAAAATATAATAGGGCAAATTAAAAACAACAAAAAAGAAATTGAAGATATAATTGCAAGATTGAAAGATCCTTCCACTTCAACCTTGCATAGGTCCATGCTTGCTAAATCTCTTGAATCTATGTTATCAAATGTAGATTCAATTAGAAAGCAAATAACTAGTTGGACGCATAAGAGGAGAGAGTTTAGAGATTATTATGCAGACAAGTTGTCATACCAAGATGTGAAAAAATTACAAATCACAAAATTAGACTTGTGTTCGATTTTCACAAACCCACAACCAAATCAACCTCTACCCATTACATGCAAAAGGTTCCCTATCCATTGGTGCAACAACCAAGCGATAAGGGACAATTTTGGGCAGAGGTGGTGGATAGTTTTTGACTATCCTCCATGCAATAATAATGAGGTCCCACAATACTTTTTGAGGAAACTCTACTGCAAGTTTGTCCTCAATAAAGTGCCAAACTATTTTGATATGCGGGACTTCCAGGGTAGAGGTGGGGGCTCAGCACAAGATAGACCAGGGGCACGTCTTGACCCACAGCGGGTAGTGAGATGAGTAATCAGAAGCCCAACCCATGAGCATGTTTATATCCCTTCCATTGTGAAGGAGAGTGTTGAGGTCGATACACTTCAGTCCATTAGTGCCTTGACCTAGAGCATCATAGAGCATGCCAGTCCTGCAACATAGAGTGGGTTGGGAGATAGTGTGAGGAGTAGGGTCCCACCCCATGCTTGTCAGGCTTGCTGGTTAGCCTGTGGTTATGACCCCATGGATAGTTAGAACGTAGGTGCACAGGCTACATCTGTAGCTGAGTAGATGGTGATGACAGATACCCTCCTGAGTGAGACTTTCGGCCTTGATACTCAGGTAAATATTAGCAATTTTAATGAATTTAATTTAATAAATTTTATTTTTGAAATGCAAGATTAACTAATTTAAATTGATGATTTTAATGAATATTCAGGGTCATAGCGTCGATGCAGTTTTCAGTGGTTTGCCACTTACATTTCTCACTAGATCATCTACTGTCGGGGTATGTAACTAGTAAACAATTATAAATATTACATGTGAATAGCATCGTTATATGAATGGTATTCTAATATCTGATTTTAGATGTTGAACAGATTAATATTGTAGATTTCATGGCAACCCCTGCCAGCGGTGGTGGACTTCAAAGCTTTACGGAGGTAATAAAATAAATAGTTTAATGAATGAATTGTACTTACTAGATTTTTGTATGTGACTTGTGTGCTTTATTGTGTGTACTTCCATGTTTAGATGAACATGTGTGTATGTTAGGAGCCATGATTTGCATCACTATTATAGTTTTCGTAATTGAATAATGTTGTTTTATTTCCATATGATGCAGGTTGCGGAGACACCTCCCCATGTTTAGAGGGCAATGGAGCATGGTGTGGTCTCTGCGATTCATAGCTCCATGGCATTGACAGGGGTATGAGGCAGATTAGTAAATTTCAATTTACATTCATTGTTATAGTTGTCTATTTTTCAAAAATCAAAAGATTATTGATTTGAAGTTTAATTTATATCTGGATGGTTTCTATAGGGCATGACATCACCAGGGCCTATTCCTGCTACTAAGGCAAGTGAGGAGACAGATTATATGTTAGTGGCAAGTGATTATTTCGTTAAATGTTTCATTTTTTATAACATGTAATTTCTATATATTAATGTCTATACTTTTTATTGTAACAGGTAAAGATGCAAGAAGAACTAAATAGGAGGAGTAGCCCTTGGGTTCATAGTAGACCACCCACATGTGCATCTCCATCCCCTAGAAGATCAAAGGCTGCCCGTGATCTATTCTCTTCACCAACTAGAGGGGAATGACTTTTTATTGTGTTCTTTTGTTGTATGCCTATATGGCATTTGTGGACATATATTTTGTATTGTATATAGTTGACATTGTATGCCTATATGGCATTATTGTAAGCCTATATGGCTATTTTGTATATATGTTATACTTATATCAACAGATATTGATGTATGCCTATATGGATATTTGGTTAATACAAATCTTTTTTATTGATGGTGTCCATACTTGCATTATAAATCCATGTTTGAATGGATATTTGTAGATGGCTACTTCAAATATTTAAAGTCCAATTGTATTACTTAGGATGTTTGTTAATCCAATAAGCTAGCTATTGTTATTCAAGTATCACCTAAACCTCATTTTGGAACTAAAAGATAAAAGTTGTATTTTAAAAAAAAATGAATCATCATGTTGAACAGAAAATATTAATATTCTTTATGAGTAGCATAGAATGTCAACTATATGCAATACAAAAAAATGAATCATCATGTTATTCTTTGTTTGAGATCTTGAAAATGACTAAGTCTAGTAGCCTGATATCCTGAAACACTAGGATGAATATCCAAGTCATTAGGATGATTGCACCTTGAGAAAAAGTCATTAAGATGAGCACCTAAAGGAGACTTTCTTAAACATTTAAACATTGAGCAACAAGCATGAAGGGTTAAGGTGCAATTTGCAACTCATAAAGCCTCAAAAGGGGACCCAACTTAGAGAGAGCATTCATTTAAGACAAGGTGCCCATTGACACCTATTCCACCATAAAAGTGCACCTAAGGTGGAAGGAGAACAAGCCTCTAGTAAGTGAAGCACACATATTGTCTAAACCACTTCATTATGGCACCCTAGCATGAGGATGAGTATATAAGTCAATAGGAAATGGTGCCTAGAATGTAAATGAAGGACTAAGTGGTATTTTCAATAAGCATCAATTCACCTTGAGCTTTCAATAAATACATCAAATTGAGCCCCATAAGCCTAGGCGCCCTTTGCCTTCAAAAGAACCTTATATTAACATCAAGAGTTGGTCGTATCAGCGTATCAGAAGACCTTGGTTAGGCTTCACCGATAGTGGTCTATCTTGCCGACGAGTGTGGTTTAAAGTTCAAGACATCAGTGTATCAGAAGATAATCCCATCGGTGCATCAGAAGAGCAGTTGAGAGATTCACCAATGAAGGGGGTCACACCGACAGTTGAAATCCATCGGTGTATTGGCCCAGGGAGATTAGAGTTCACCGATGTTTAGAGTCTCACCGATGGGTGTAGTGTGAAGGTTGTCATTGGTGAGATCGGTGTGTCGGTAGAAGAGTTTTTGAGTGTGCTGATGATATTAAGTCCTACCGATAGGCAAGGGACTTAGAGTCTCGTATCAAAGTGACAAAGACATCGGTGTGAAAGGCTATAAAGTCACCGATAGCGGTCTGTCTGACTGATAAGAGTCAATGATGGGATGTTTGTCAGAATTGAAATCAAATGGAGTCATGGTCGCATCGGCCTATCGGTCGATGAAATTTTAAGCTTGCTGATGGTATGTTGTCTCACCAAGAGTGAGTTTGAAGGTTTAAAAGTTGATAATTCTATGCTTCCACTATGTGCTCTGCATCAGACACTCATCCCTACTATAGTCTAGAATTCTCTAGTTGTGTTCTCCCCTTTGTTTTTATGAATGCCTCTAGAAGTAATGTTGAGTTACTTGTGATGTCCTTATTGACTGGTGTTGTTTTGGATTCATGTGTAGTCCTTGTTCCTTATAGTCTATTGTCTACCTGACTGTTTGTCATAACTTATTGAACCACTATGATTCATGTGTAGTCCATGTTGTTTATCAAGTTGAATGATCTATGACACATCATGTATCATTAGAAAATATTCTCGAAAAGAAAGCAAGTGAAAATACTCAAAACAACCCATAACAAGGTGGAGAAGTTTAAAGGATGGAGGTTGCAACACTTTCCAACCTCATAGCCACACTAGTCCAATGGATCAGGATAATACTATCAAGCATCCACATAATAGTAGATAATCTTATCAAAAGTCACAAAGAAATTTCTAAGGACCATAGTGTTATCCCTATGACTTGACACATACTGCTTGTTTCATAAAGCAAAGGGACATGATATAAATATTATTGTTATATGGAGCCTAATCAGACTCGGAGGTTAAATTTACCCAACTTTTATCAGTGTGGTTTCCCCCTAAATATTTTCCTACTAGTTTTGGCGCCTTGAAGTCTAAGTGCATGAAAATCATTCTGAGTTGGCAACCTAATCCAATGACTTGACACGGATCCCAAAACCACCTATTGGACCAATAGGATCCTAGGTGCTCACTTCATGCATTATGATTTCTAGGCGCCAGTTTGATGCTCCATCACAAGGAAAGTGCGCCCACACTTGCAAGTGTTTTTCTTCAGGATCTAGGCGCCAGTTGAAGGTTGTAGTTGCCAAGAAGAGCGCCTAGCCAGAGGAAGTCTTTTGGAGTCTCCAAAACACATCAAACACTTGACTAACAACAAGATAACTTTTTCCCAAGTTAGGCACTTCAAGAGGGAAGTTAAAATATGAATAAGCACCAACTTGTCTAGGTGCAAACTCAAGCTTGTTGAGGATACACATGGCGCCCAACATTCCTTAGTGATTTCATGAACTTCAAACGCTCAAAACTTTTCAAGGAATGCCCAATGCCCCTTCTTGATGATAGGCACCAAAGTGAGGGTGGAATTGTGCCTTGATGGCATTAGGCACTATCTAGAGTATGCTACTCCATGGAAATGCACCTTCTTGCTTAGAGTAATTCAAACACTCCAAGGTCTTCAGTGATCAATTCCCCAACTTACGAAATGTCCTCCTTCATTTTAAAACACATTGTAATGCTCCAGAGAGATGACTATACCTAGGCGTCAATCTGGGTTAGAAATGCCTCCAAAGTGCGCCTTCTCTTTCAGAATGCAAAACAAGGTCCAAAGGTGCTAATAAACTGAAGCACTTCTTTGGAAAAGTCCCAGAGGTTAAGATGCGCCTTGTCTTAATGAGGTGCAACTCTTGGGTAAGAAAGCTTGTAAAGTACACCTAACTTAGTGAAGAGGTTGATAACTTCTAAACCCTTCCTGAAACTTAGATTGCTTCAACTAAAGATCATCTTGCACCAATACATCACCAAACTTTCAATCACAAGATCAATTCAAACTTAGGTGCTCATTAAGAGTCTTTCCAATGTTGGTGCATCTGAGAGGTTGAATTGGAAAGAGATGGCGCCTAGCTTCCCAGACCTTGTTTCAATATGTTTGGGTTCCAAAGTTGACTCAATGGTATCAAGATGGTGCCATAGAGTCTTTGGACTAGTTCCTTAGAGTTTCAAAAACATTTTGGCTCCTTGAAAATTCCTCCTACATGCTTGGGTGCCATTTCAAGGCCCTGAAACCATGATGTAGTGTCTTATTGCTCTAGGCACCCATTCATGATTATGCAACTTGAGATTGGCGCCTAGAGTGAATAGGCTTTCAGCCTGACTTAATACACTGCCTCCTTCTGACAATTTTTGGGGCAGCAGAAAACCTTTCACCAAGGGGAAATATCTTAGAGATATAAAAAACTGAGAGAGGTTATTGTAGAGGCACTCTACGTGATCGCGTTGCTTTAGACAGAATGTTTCTAAGTGACACAATTTTCAAGTAACATCTCGTCATAGATTGCTGCCTTTTTACACTTTGGACTCTTTAGGGATATCGTCGGTACAATGTAGCTCAGACTGTTAGGACATGTTTGGGTGAAAAAAAGAACCATGCCTAGCGTAAATGTACCCATCCAGATGCGTTGGAATAGTCAGTTTGGTCACATCAGGAGCAGGACAAAAGTTATACCCCTTTGCAACTTTACACTACCTCCTTCTGACGATTTTTGGGGCAACAAAAAACCTTTCACCATAGGCAAATGCCTCAGAGATATAAAAAACTGAGAGAGGTTATTGTAGAGGCACTCGATATTATTGCATTACCTCAAACATAATGTTTCTAAGTGACACATTTTTTGAGTAACATCTCGTCAAAGATTGCTGCCTTTTTGCACTTTGGACTCTTCAGGGATATCATCGGTACAATGTAGCTCGGACTATTTCAACATGTTTGGGTGAAAAAAGGACCACGCCTAGCGTAAATGTACCCATTCAGATGCATTGGAATGGTCAATTTGGTTGCATCAAGAATAGGATGAAAGTTACACCCCTTTGCAACTTTACACTACCTCCTTCTGATGATTTTTGGTGTAGTAGAAAACCTTTCACCACAGGCAAATGCTTCAGAGATATTAAAAATTGAGAGAGGTTATTGTAGCGACACTCTACATGATCACGTTACCTTAGACAAAATATTTCTAAGTGACACAATTTTTGAGTAACATCTCGTCAAAGATTTCTGCCTTTTTGCACTTTGGAATCTTCAGGGATATCATCGGTACAATGTAGCTTGGACTATTTTGACATGTTTTGGTGAAAAATAGGATCATGCCTAGTATAAATGTACCCATTCAGATGCATTGGAATAGTCAGTTTGGTCACATCAGGAGCAAGACAAAAGTTACACCCCTTTGCAACTTTACACTGTCTCCTTCTTATGATTTTTGGGGCAACAAAAAAAATTTCACCATGGGCAAATACCTCAAAGATATAAAAAATTGAGAGAAGTTATTGTAGAGACACCCTACATAATCGCATTGCCTTAGACATAATGTTTCTAAGTGACACAATTTTTGAGTAACATCTCGTCAAAGATTGCTGCCTTTTTACACTTTGGACTCTTCAGGGATATCGTCGGTATAATGTAGCTCGGACTATTTTGACATGTTTGGGTGAAAAACAAGACCATGCCTAGCGTAAATGTACCCATCCGGATGCATTGGAACAATTTGTTTGGTCGCATCAGGAGCAGGATGAAAGTTACACCTCTTTGCAACGTTACACTGCCTCCTTCTAACGATTTTTGGGGCAGCAGAAAACCTTTCACCACGGGCAAATGTCTCAGAGATATAAAAAATTGAGAGAGGTTATTGTAGAGGCACTCTACATGATCGTGTTGCCTCAGATAGAATGTTTCTAAGTAACACAGTTTTTGAGTAACATCTTGTCAAAGATTGTTGCCTTTTTACACTTTGGACTCTTCAGGGATATCATTGGTACAATGTAGCTTGAACTGTTTTGACATGTTTGGGTAAAAATAGGACCATGCTAGTGTAAATGTACCCATCTGGATGCATTGGAATAGTCAGTTTGGTTGCATCAGGAGCAGGACACCAAAAATACAAAAGTTGCTTTGTGCAAGTTGACAACATTGACACTTTTTTGCAACATGACTCAAAGACTCAAACTAACCCCAAATGACTCAAAGTGACTTAAAATCACCTTGATTTTGGTGCCCAATGTATGTTATAGAGGTCTAGGCAATCCTTATCATTCAAACATCTTAGATGAGCGCCTAAGAAAGGAAAAAATTTAAGTTTCATCATCATGAGCACCTAATATCAAGAGACTTTAATGGCTCAAACCTTAGCAGGTGCATTTCATGTCTCCTTTCATCCATTTTGGTGCCCTTATGTAGATTTTTCAACTTGATTTGGTGCCCTGTATGTGAAGGAAGATCTAAAGGCAAGAAAGTGGATGTCGTTTTGCAAGAGTTTGGATCATCAAAATTGAAAGAAATAAGTCTATTAAGCTTGGGCGCTTTTGGTCTTCTTTTCATTCATTATGAGTGCCTTGGGAGAATGGTATATAGGTCATCATCATGATTGGACACCCTGGATCCAGAGTGTTGGAGAGATCATCAAATGGTGTCTAGAGGAAGTAGGGTGAGTTATGAGTTTGGTCACATCAAGAGAAGGACACCAAAAGTGCATAACATGATAACGTAAAAATGTGTATGTGTAAAAATGTAGGAGGAAATAAAAAAAGACAAACCTTACAAATTAATGTGCATACTTACAACTCAATGTAACATGACTTTACAAAATCAATGTGAATACTTAAAAATTAATCCAATGAACCATTTGGGTCTGCTCTACTCTTTATTATGTCAAGTATTGCTTCATGGTCAGACTCACGCACCTTCCACAAGATTTTGTTCAAAGGTCTACCCTGATACTTTATCAAATAAACATTGGATGCCACGACAAGGTTCGAGTAATGAAGAATCTTTCGATGCGTGTCAAAGTCCTGAAATAGCCAAATATTAACACTTTTATGTGGGTACCTTCTAAGCCATGTTCCAGTAATAACCACTGAGCCTGTAGGGTATTTGATGTTTTCTCCATCTGTAACAGGGGCCTCCAATTTATTTTTGGCCTCAACACAATGACATAAGTAATAATTTGTTCCCTCTTCATTATCTTCATCTGCAATAACTGCATATACGTGCCCTACATTGATATGTGTAGCAAATTAGATGAAATTAGTCAACATTACAAAAACACTACAAAGTAAGATGACATTACTTGGTTGAACTAGATGAAATTAGATGCATATGTGTGCCCTATATTACTTAGTTGAACTAAATCTGATATGTGGTCAAAGTCAACTGATGATTCGATTTGTGTTAGTTCCAGTGTCGTCGGGGGTCGATACATGTCAAGTGGGCCAAGATAACTTAACTGTCATTCTTCAACCCACTCCTTTAACTCGCACTCATCCCAGACTTAAATTGTATAGGAAGAACAAAAGCATGACATCTTTCGTGTATGGATACTCCATGAACCTGCAATTGAGCTTCTGAAAGAGTGCATCTCATTTGATCCTGTCAGTGTACAACAGTCCTCATATGGTGCAATGTTAGTGTCATCTATCAACCAAAAAAATCTACGAACTAAAGACTTACCTTCATTACCTGGACCCATGGAAGCATTACACCACTCGACAATCGATTTTGCATCTGTCAACTTTGCATTGTCTTTATACTTTAACTCTTCTCATGCTATGGCTCTTTTGATACATGCTCCTGCACCATCATGCTCCCCCTTTCCATGCCCCACCTCACAAAAGTTCCACATATGTTGAATACCTGTAAAATTATGCCTCCTACTCAGCCAATAGAAATTTTGCGAGTTCTTGAATTGTGACGCACAGTTATCTAACCATATGATATGCTGACTGAACGATATGCCCCTTCTAGCCAAATCATTGTAGAACACCTGAAAGTAACCTTACATGAACTCCATAGAATACGTGTGATCATCATTAATATAGAAATTATACTCCCTTATGATCTTTCTATCATTCTCTGTATTATCATTTGCATGAAAGAATGCGATGTGCACAAATATAGAAACTTGTGTGGAGTTGTAATATTGTGATTGCACCTCATGTTGTGGCTATAGACTGTAGTTCTCTGCACAGTCGACGGCTGAAACAATGCTACCAACCAGAAATGTGTCCTTGCATAACTTGAATTGCAAGTCCAACCATCGATCTCTATGGGCATATCTTGCATACTCATACACTATGTTCTCACAAAATATAGTCATAAACTGATACACTGGAATCTTTTCAATAACCAATTCACACCTCTTTGCTTCTTTACCATCTTTTGTATTGTATGCCACTGTTTTATACTTGCCAAACTCTACTAGTTCATTTCCAACCACATGTGTTCTTTCCATATGTTCACATATTGGCAAATATTTCAAGCCACCGCAACACAAGCATAATTTCTTGTAGAATATTTGACCTTGCTCTCTTTCACATAAAATTCTTGATATGAAGTCTCTTGAAGATGTTGGTGGGGCACATATGGTACAACGATGCAAATCATTGTTAGTATGCATATCTAAACATATAGACCTATAAGCATCAAAATGGTTAAAAAATTTAATATGTAATCTACAACAACAAGTAGTGCATGTGTGATTTATCTTAACATAGAATGGTTTTAGCATTTCAAAATATCTTTGACAAATTTTAATTTAAGGATACTTCTCTAGAAATTTACCATAAAACAGTGTTTGAGTCTCATCCAAAAAATGCTTTGGATGTGGCTCGCAGTTCTGACTACCGATTCTCCTTCTTACCACATCCCTTTGATTTGGAGATACCCTTGTGTAATTCTTCCAAAAGTCTTCAATTAGTGATCTCAATGCTTCAACAATTAGTTTATCTTTTTGTGGTAGTCTCCCTAAGAGCGCCCATAATTCATTGGCATTAGTGTCCTCAATTCTTTGGCGTCTTCCAACGGCTCTTGATAAAGTTTTCCTATTAATTATCAATTGTTGACTCGTCTTTCTAATGAGACGAGCTTTCCTCGTTTGACTACTTACTATAGTCAATGTAATCACATGCCGTGTTGCATTACTATCTTTTGTGCGTGAGGTGTTACCCACACTCTCATACGCACTCATTAGATTCTTGACAATAGATTTTCCACTTGAAGCCTCTGATGTTCTCAACCTAAGAATCTTCATGATAGACCTATACTTTATACTTCGCATCATTTCAATGAATAGTTGACATCTTGCAGTCTCATTTAACTTTTCAAAGAACAATCTCTAAATCTTATTAGCATATCTTCTACAAGTGTGTTTTGGAATCTTACCTTCCATTGGCTGCAAAATATTCTCATCAATATCAATCAAATACTTTGGCTTTCTATGCAAAATTCTAGGTGGTGTTAAGTTAGGTAAATTCATCTCAACATTAGGAATTTCATCAATATTTAAATGAGATGGGTTAGATGGCATACCTTCGATTGAAGATGGAATAGATGACATACCTTGAGGTTGAGGTGGGAACAATGGTGTACCTCCTTCATCACATGTGAGTGATGATGTACTCTCAACTTGAGATGTGGTAGATGGTGTCCCTACATGTTGACTTGCGGTAGAGGACGTGTCTCCAACTATGGTATTCAAATCTCTCATACCATGAAGTTTTTTCATTCGTTCTCTTTGTGTCGCCAATACCATATCTCTTTGTGATGGTTGTGGTTCCTCTTCAATTGATATGTCTTCATTTATCATGTCCAATTTCCTCTTCTCACGAAGTTCCCTCATAGCCACTGCTTTCTTTGCATTCTTAGCTTCTATCTCTTCCTGTGTTAGTTTAATTCTTGATCATTTCCTCGGCATGATGGAGAATTTGTCTGTAGCATGATAAAGAGACCAATATTAGTTCCTAAGAAATGAATACAAGATAATAGTGGGATTGTATTTTTATTATGTTGTAAGGATTTATTCTTGTATAGTTTGACATCATGGTATGTTAAGGTCTATTTATTACACATAATTATTAAAGAGCCCAAGTGTAGAAAATATACATGGCATCATGTGAGATTGTAGGCTGCTTTCTTGATTGGGAATGTGTTTATTTTAAACATGTATGATAAAGCATGATAAAGTAATTCAATTTGAAATAAGGAAATTGTAAAGAACATGCATGTAAAGACTTGACATACCTAAAAATTGAAGATTCGAATGGAGAGAGTACCCAATTATGTAGTGTTTTTTTCTTCTTGCATCAAACTCCTCAACAATTTGAGTTTTTCACCACTTGCTTCCTTTTCAATGTTAAATTGAATAACACTCAAATATAATTACTAACAACAATACTATTAACCAATCTATGATGTTAAATTCTTAAAATTGAATCACAATTAACATTGCAACACTACAAAAATTAAAACTTGAATAGATATATATCAAACTTGGTGTGAAAACTATGTTATTTCCTCCTTCTCAAGTTGGCAAAGCAGAAAAGGTGGTGGAAAGATCATGCAAAGGTGGTAAAATGTGTCAAATGTGCATGTGAACTTCCCAACAGCATGAAAGCACTTCTTTTTTGTCAGAGCACGCACAGAATCAGTATGAAAACAGAGCATGTGGGCCTGGATCATGGGGTTCAACACTTTTTTACCACTTCTATAGCAACACAAAATGTGAGCGCGTTGCTATAGATTGATCACATGCTTTGCATTGATCACATCCCTTTCCAAACCTTCCCCTTCAGACTTGAATGACCACAAGGTTTTTGAGGGAGAACTTTTCTTATTACCTGCAAGAGCTTGCCAAATGCTCCACCACATGATAGGCATAAAAATGAAGGGGCAAGCCCTCATAATCAAGTTCTTGATAGAAAATGCCCATCAAGGAAGAAAGACAGATCTTCTTTGGAAACAAAAGTTCTAGTTTGTGACAAATCCTTATCCAAGCATAAATAGCAGGGGTTCTATCAAGTGATTTCCAATCCACTTCCACAAATTCTCCTGAAGACTTCCTGATTGATTCCAAAACATTCACACCCCAAAACTAGAGAGGCAATCAATATAATCGAACCCATAAATCTACATTTGATGACAGAAACCCTCAACACTATACCTTAAACCCTAATCCCTCAACCCTCAACCCTAAACCTTATCCCCAAACCCTAATCCCTCAACCCTCAACCCTAATCCGTCATCCCTCAACTCTAATCCCTCATCCCTAAACCCTAAATGTTATCCCTATTCCTAAACCCTCAATAAACTCGATACTAGACCTTAAACCCTAATCCTTTATCCCTAAACCCTCTAACCCTATCCCTAATCCTTACACCCTTCACACTTTACTTTAACCCTAATCCCTCGACCCTCAACCCTACCCCTAAACCCTTGACCCTCGAACCTCAATCCTTAACCCTCAATGTCAAACCCTAATTCCTCAACCCTTAACTCTGATCCCTCGACCCTCAACCCTATCCCTAAACCCTTGACCCTCGAACCTCGACCCTTAATCCTCAACATGAAACCCTAATCCCTCAACCCTTAACTCTGTTCCCTCAACCCTCAACCCTATCCCTAAACCCTCAACCCTCAACGTCAAATCCTAATCCCTCAACCCTTCACTCTAATCCCTCAACCCTAAACCCTATCCCTAAACCCTCAACACTATACCTTAAACCCTAATATGTCATCTATCATCCCTCAACTCTAATCCCTCATCCCTAAACCCTAAATGCTATCCCTATTCCTAGACCCTCAATGGGCTCGATGCTATACCTTAAACCCTAATCCCTCTACCCTCGACACTCTTATTTAACCCTAATCCCTTGACAATTAACCCTATCCCTCAACCTCAACCCTCAACCCTCAACTCTCAACATTAAACCCTGATTCATCAACCCTAAACCCTAATCCCTCAAACCTAAACCCTATCCCTAAACCATCAACCCTCAACACTATACCTTAAACCCTAATCCCTCGACCCTTAACCCTAAATGCTATCCCTAAAGCCTCAACCCTCAACCCTAATCCCTCAAGGTCCTAAACTCTAATCCCTTATCCCTAAACTCTAAATCCTATCCCTAAACGCTCAACCCTCAACCTTAATTACTCAATCCTTATCCACCCCTCTCCTCCCCTATCTGGCTCACTCTCATCTCTACCCTCCTTTGCCCTCGACACTATACATACATACATATAGGCATACATAGATAGATACATACATACATATAGGCATACATATAGGCATACATACATACATACATGATTAATAGCCTTGAATGTAAAAAAATTTAAGGGGAACATAACACAAGCACATTATAACGCAAGCACGTTATAATGCAAGTGCATTATAATGCGCTCGCGTTATGTCTTGCTATGGGAATCCCAAGCCTTAGGCTTGGGATTTGCTTTGGATTTCCAGCCCAAAGGCTTGGAGTGCTTTTTGAACAGTCACAGACGTGTTTTTCCATATTCTTCAAGATTTCACATAATTTCGTTCATGCTAACCCTCAGATTTGCATGTGTTTCAAGGTTGAACAAATTGAACACCTGGGTAATGTTAGGCTTTCTCTTAGCTATTTGACGATGTGATTTTTTTCACATTTTAACAATGTTAAGCCTTTCATCTTTAATTTCTTTTGTTTGTGTGTCTGTTTTTGGGTAAAAACAACTATTTTGTCTTTTTTTCATTGTAAATTAACTATTCATTGAAATTTCAAAAAAATTACATATTTAGAAACTAGACTCCATTCTACAAATATTAAAAAAAGAAAAAAATGATTTTCAATTAGTTTTCAAAATTTATAGGGGTAGCCTAGCCAAAATTCTATTTTTAGGATGTGTCCACTTTGAAAATTAGTAAAAAATCAAATATTCATTAAAAAATTATCAAAAAAATTAGGCATAAACTACATGCTATTAGCTAATTTCTCACCGAAGAGATTTTAAAAATACCAAAAAAAAGTTGACCTTTTGAGGGGGCCACAAAACATGCTATGTAATGTTTTTTTGACAAAAACAACACCAATTTCTGTGGCTCCCTCTTTTGAACCCCTTAATCTATGTCATTTTCAAAAAAAAATAGTAGTTTAGAGAGTAGACTCGGAGCACTACGAACATTTTTCTTGGTTCCATCTCCAAATTTTGAGTGTAACTATGCTCAATTTCTCATCCAAGGCCAGTATTTCCTGATTTCAGAAAAAAAGTGGCCACTTAAGACCCCTTTTTGGCACCCTATCTTCTTGCACTTACCCTATATAGAGTTACCAATTTTTATGTAAAGTTTCCAAGCATAATTTTGAAGAACGAGGCACACCCATTAAACCAATTCATTCAGCAACTTGTTGCCCATTGGTTGACTTGAACTACATACTCTATTAGAAGAAGGGCATCTTTTCTCTATATCAATGTTAGTATTCATACGCTGAAGAGCATTGATATTTTTCACACACCATGTTATTTGAAATATCTTAACCTTAAAATATGACTTGGATATGTACTTGAATACAACAAAATCTCCAATCTCCAGCCCATGGTGATTCACAAAATTTTCCCAACCCTGCCTAAATTTTAGTTTATTTATGGTATCCCCTAATTGCACATCCCACTCTTGCCCACCTCAGCCTTGCAACACCATATGTCCATCTGTGTTGTCTATAAATTGTGAAACAAATGTAGAAGGAATGCACTGCCATAAACACATTACACAATTAGATTTTACAAGTTCTTAATAGTGTACAGGAAATAAATGAATGAAAAATAATGTATAGAGTTACCAGTTTTTGTGTAAAGTCTCCAAGCATAACTTTGAAGGAGGCACACCCATTAAACCAATTCATTCAACAGCTTGCTGCCCATTGCTTGACTTGAACTACATACTCTGTTAGAAGAAGGGCATCTTTTATCTGTATCAATGTTGGTATTCATAAGATCAAGAGCATTGATGTTTTTCACACACCCTGTTCTTTGAAATATCTTAACCTTAAAATATGACTTGAATATGTACTTGAACACAGCAAAAACTCCAATCTCCAGCCCATGATGATTCATAAAATTTTCCCAACCCTGTGTAAATTCTAGTTTATTTATATGGTACCCCTTAATTGTACATCCATAAACCCTAAACCCTAATCCCTTAGAGTTACCATTTTTTGTGTAAAGTCTCCAAGCATAACTTTAAAGGAGGCACACCGAATAAACCAATTCATTCAATAACTTGTTGCCCATTAGTTGACTTGAACTACATACTCTGTTAGAAGAAGGGCATCTTTTATCTATATCAATGTTGGTATTCATAAGATGAAGAACATTGATGTTTTTCACACACCATGTTCTTTGAAATATCTTAATCTTAAAATATGACTTAGATATGTACTTGAACATAGCAAAATCTCCAATCTCCAAGCCATGATGATTCATAAAATTTTCCCAACCCTACCTAAATTCTAGTTTATTTATATGGTACCCCTTAATTGTACATCCATAAACCCTAATCTCTAAACCATAAGCCCTAATCCCTAATTATAATTTATGGTACCCTAATCCCTAAATCCTCAACCCTCAACACTTAAACCTTAAATCCTAAACCCTATCCCTAAACCCTCAACACTATATCTTAAACCCTAATCCCTCAACCCTAAACCATATCCCTAATCCCTCTACCCTAAACACTCTACCTTAACCCTAATACCTTGACCCTCAAACCTAAACACTGTCCCTAAAGCCTCAACCCTAAACCCTAATTCCTCAAGGTCCTAAACCCTAATCCCTCTTGACCTTAAACCCTCAACCCTTATCCACCACTCTCCTCCCCTATCTCCCTCACCCCCATCTCTACCCTTCTCTACCCTCGACACTATACATACATACATACATATAGGCATACATACATACATACATACATATAAGTATACATACATACAAGCATACATACATACATGCTTAATAACCTTGAACATAAAACAATCCAAGGGGGACATAAAGCGAGCGCGTTATAACGTGCTCGCATTATGTCAAACATGACAAACATTGAGTAAACTTTTGCGAAAAAGGAAAAAAATGCAAAATAGAACATAACGCGAGTGCATTATAACGCTCTCGTATTATATTTTGCTTTGGCAATCCCAAGCCTTAGGCTTCGGATTTGCTTTGAATTTCCAACCCAAAGGCTTGGAGTGCCTTCCCAATGTCCAGAGATGTGTTTTTGCATATTCTATAGGATTTCACATAATTTTGTTCGTGCTAACCCTCAGATTTGCATGTGTTTCAAGGTCAAACAAATCGAACACCTGGATAATGTTAGGCTTTCTCTTAGCTATTTAACAATGTAATTTTTTTCACATTTTGACAATGTTAAGCCTTTCATCTTTAATTTATTTTGTTTGTGTCTGTTTTGGGCAAAAACCAGTGTTTGGTCTTTTTTTCATTGTAAATTAACCGTTCATTGAAATTTCAAAAAAATTACATTTTTAGAGACTAGACTTCATTCTAAACATATTTAAAAAAATTAATTTTTAATTAGTTTTCAAAATTTATAGGGGTAGCACGACCAAAATTCTATTTTTCAGGATGTGTCCACTTTGACAATTAGTAAAAAATTAAATATTCATTAAAAAATTATCATAAAAATCAGGCATAAACTATATGTTGTTAGCTAATTTCTCACTAAAATAATTTTAAAAATACCAAAAAAAAGTTAACCTTTTGAGGGAGCCACAAAACATGCTATGTTATATTTTTTTGACAGAAACAACACCAATTTATGTGGCTTCCTCTTTTGAACCCCTTAATCTATACCATTTAAAGAAAATAAGTAGTTTAAAAAGTAGACTCGGAGCACTACAAACATTGTTTTGGTTGTGTCTCCAAATTTTGAGTGTAACTATGCTCAATTTCTCATCCAAGGCTAGCAATTCCTAATTTCATAAAAAAAGTGGCCACTTAAGACCCCTTTTTGGTCCCCCATCTTCTTGTACTTACCCTTAAAACTACAAAGTTTGACTTAGAACTATACATCCAAGACCATATACAAATGTACCCACATGAGCTACTATTCGCATCCCATACTACAAAAGCTCTCTTCACATGGTGCTATATGTCTTACAAAAAACACATGCGCAAGGTAGGAGTACATGCATCCTAACCTTAGCACAATACAAGTATCCAAACATACATAAAACAAGAATTCAAATACTTCAACACACAAAGAATAGCATATAACAATATACATTTAAATATTCACAACTCAAATACACATCACACACAAAATAAAACACATATAAAAAAGTGCATAGAGCTAACATAGACTACAAGCAAATCATACATTCAAGAATACAACATGATATCTCAAAGAAGGCCTCTACCTCAAAGTTTAAATACAAGAACACAAGTTCAAAGAGCACAACCAAGGAATCTTCCTTAAATTCACATACCACATTAAGGCACACATCTCTCATTGATAAAGTACATTTGTACCAAATATCGTATAAGTAATCTAACCATGTAGTAAACAAAAAGCACCCCACCATTCAGTGGATCACCATTTGACGATATGGTATACCAAGTTAACTCACAAGTCTTAGTTAAATACTTCTTAGCTATACTGATGAAATGAGAAACATATTTAGTGCACCTGCATAGCCTGTGAGACCTTTGCCCATTCAGACCACTAGAATGTATGTGATGTGTTTATGGTGAGAAGAGCATCTACTAATCTCTCATAGTCTTACTTAAAGGGAGGTCTTCAAATTTGTTAGACATGGATTAGAGAAAATGATGTAAGCTGGAACCACTGACAAGCTATCTAACATTCTCTCAATCCATACTAATCATCGTATGTACATAGTAACCAAGATATACATATTCTAAATAAAGACCACCAGGTTTAGTGAAGCATGAAAAACATTTCCACTTATGCCTACACATACAACATCTCATCACATAATAGGTGCACACCTAATTAAAAGTGTACGACATAGTAACACTATTCCAATAAAGAGATTATCTCTACCTAAATTAAGTTGGGAAATCATACAAAATATCATTAGAATTCAAACATTCCAACCATGACATCAAAATTGTCATACATAAATCCATTAGAGAACTCTAAAAAACAAGATCACTATACTTAGGTATAAACGTTCATACTCACACTCTCATAAATAGTATCAGCATAAAATAATATTTAACATACTCAACAAAAGTAGAAACTTACAAAACCATGTTGGGAGATTACATACACTAAGCATTACTTTTATGCTAGCAATTTGTATCTAAAATGCATAAAAATAACTTCCATTACAAGAATCATAAATTTCTTAAAACATAATCTTTTTCTAAGTTTTAAAATGTGTTAGAAAGGTAACATATAGATATACAAAACTCTAAAATATTTTATCAATAATTCTCTTTAATATATATTTTTTAAAACAATATACTCACATATAAAATATAATTATTAAATAGTAACATAGATAGATAGTCACTAATTTTTACACATATCTTCATTGAATAACTGGGTATGACTAAAATATTGTGATCTAGAATGTAGTCAACATAGTTTTACATAACCTGAAACCTGAAACACTTCAACATTCAGGAGCATCGAGCAAGATTTTTTATTGTAATTTCTTACCTAGGGTTTTTTTACTATAAATTTCTACTTGGATTTCTTACCCTTAATTTTACCTAGGGTTTTTGGAGGGTGTTTTGTCCTCTTTGAGCATGGAGGGTGCTACCGATGGCAGTACCTCAGAACCCCCACCCGTACAGGGTGCTGTTCAATAGCCCCACTAGAAAAATGCCCTAACGGGCACTGTTGCTTCTCATTCCACCATCGCTCAGCCAGCGGACTGTCAGCTTAAGGAATCATCAGAGGGTTCATCCCTGGTCATCCCTGATAACCTCGTGGACATGATTGTCTCCTCTATGGATCTTACCCTAGTGGGTAAATTCTTTTCCCTTCGCCCGAGCATTGACATGGTGCAAAAATGGATTTCCACCCAATGGCATCTTAAAGGCAACATTTTGACAATGGCAATGGCGCTCGGGATGTTCTTGTTCAGATTCACGAGCAAGGAGGACATGCTGTCCATTCTATCTAGAGGGCCTTGGCTTTATGGTTTTCATTCCCTCTCTGTTTGCTGCTAGAAACCTGGATTGGACCCAGCTGCAGATCTCAACCGCTACGCCCCTGTTTGGGTAAGATTACCTAGTTTCCCCCTTGAGTTTTGGGATGAGTCTGTTTTCAAAACTATCGGTAATTCCTTTGGGCATTTTGTCACTTTAGACATTCCTACCAGTACCAAGACTCACTTTGTTTAAATGAGATTCTATGTGAATGTAGAAATTCATAAAACTTTACCCTCCTCCATTGAGCTTACTTCCAAGTTTGGTATATGGACCCAACCCATTTCTTATGAGAACTCTACTCTTTTTTGTCAGTTCTGCAAGAGGAAGGGGCACCTTATTTCCCATTATAAGTCCAAGAGAACTAAGGAAGGTAGGGATAGAGGTAAAAACAAGTTGACTGAGGAATGCTCAATCAAGCCTACAGATAATGGGTCAATGGTGGATAAGGATCTTATTCCTCAATTAGGGGTGCCAAATCCCACTCCTAGCTTCAGGAAAGTGGATTCTGAATTAATCCCTTTATTAGAAGAAGGAGAGATTTTGGAAACGGTAAAAGAGACCCAACATCCGAATATTACTGATGCTAAGTTGGATGAAGATTTGATACAGAAGAAGGTTAGTCCGATGAAGGACAAGATCCCCTCAATGCAAGAAGAGGATAATGTATTCCAGATCCAAAGGGATCCTGTAGTTGCTCAGGAAGCCCCTTCTCTAATTGATAGGAATTTTTCTATCAAAGAAAACATGCCCCCCTTCTTAGAGCCTGGATCATATTTCCCCTGTTAATCTGGACCAGAATTCTTTAAAAGGGATCTCATCCCCTAGGCAGAAAGCTTCATCCATAGTGAGTTCACCTGGAGCAAGCACGAGTGCTTCGTTAAGCGACCAGGGGGAATGGACATCTCAGAAGAAAAGAGGAAGGAAACGTAAAAAGACTGCTGATGTTGGTATTGATCTAGCAAAGGGTAGGCCCTCCATGAGGGAAACCAGACAAAGAGAGGCAGTGTGGGAGATTGCCAATGGACGACAGCAAAATCTGGAGACTCACTCCAGGAAGATTTTTACATGAAGATTCTCTCTTGGAATATGAGGGGTCTCAACAACCCCTCAAAACAGTTCGATGTTAGAAATTGTATTCTGGATTACAAAGTTGACATTTTGCTACTCCAAGAAGTCAAAATGACAGAGGATAATTTCAAGACTGTTGCTAACAATATCTGGCCCAATGCTTCCTTCCTTGTTAGCCTAGCGATTGGAGCCTCTGGTGGCATTGTCACTATGTGGAATGCTTCAAAGATCAAAGGTTTGCTTGTTCACCTTAATAAGAATTGTTTAGCTATTGAGTTCTCTTTGCCTTCGTTCAGTTGGTGCCTCATTAATGTGTATGCCTCTAATACCTGTGTTTTGAGGAAGAACCTCTGGGAGGATCTTTCTGGGAAACCTGATTCTCACATAGCCTCACACTGGATGCTGGCTGGGGATTTCAATACCCCTTTATACCCTTCTGAGAAATCTAGAGGTATTGTGGATCACTCAAATAGTATGATGGATTTAGCGGACTTCATCAACACCTATGGTCTTACGGATATTGATTTGACTAATCAGCATTTCACTTGGTCCAATAGAAGGAATGGGGAACACATAATTCAAGTCAAACTGGACAGGGTTTTAACCTCTAATAATTGGCCCCTCAACTTCGCTCTCTCTTAGAGCACTCCCCAGAATGGCTTCAGATCATAACCCCATTGTTTTGGAGTGGGCTGATGATAGAAGAAAAGGACCTTTTCCTTTTAGATTTGAAGCAATGTGGATCAAGCACCCTGACTTCATAAATCTCCTTTCTAGCTAGTGGCAAATTAAGGTGGTCGGTACTCCTATGTTCCGTCTTCACAAGAAACTCCTCCACATCCGACATCAGGTTTATGGCTGGAGCAGGTACAACTTTGGTAATATCTTTTCTAAGAAGAAATTCATCTCTGATAATCTTGAGGACATACAGCTTAGGATTGCCCAGGGGGATAGGTTTGTGTCTTTGGCTACTTCTGAAGACAACCTCATTAAGGATTGGAAGGATATCATGTACAAGGAAGAAATTTTTTGGAAACAAAAGTCCCGCATCCAATGGCTCAAAGAAGGGGATCAGAACACAGCCTTCTTTCATAAATCTACCCTTAAACATAGAAAATTCAATACTATATCTTCTATTAAATTAGAGGATGGTAGTCTTATTACTAGAGATGAGGAGATTGGAGATAATGCTGTTAGTTTCTTTCACAACCTGCTGTTGGAGTCTGGGCCAATTGTTGACAATTCACTATCTGTCTCTCAACTATTAGAAGAGTTACCTTCTGTTTTGACTATGGAACATAATGTTGACATTTTAAAAACTGTTACTGAGGATGAGGTCAAGGTTGTTGTCTTTTCTATGGGCCCTTATAAAGCTCTTGGTCTCAATGGTTTTCCTCTGATGTTTTTCCAAGAGTTCTGGGGAATCATTGGGTTTGAGGTCACTACTGTTGTTAAAGACTTTTTCAGGACTGGTAAGCTCCTTCGACAATTTAATAACACCTATATTGCTTTGATTCCTAAAAAACCCAACTCTGATATGTTCAAGGATTTCTGGCCTATAAGCCTCTGTAACACCTTTTATAAAATTTGCACTAAGTTGTTGGTTTTCAGATTGCAACCTTATCTGGATAAGATTATTTCTCCCATGCAAAAAGGTTTTGTTCCTGGCAGGCAGATTTTGGATGTTGTTCTTGCTACTCATGAGACTATTCCATTCCATGGAAAAAAGTCAGATACCTAGCATGGCTCTCAAACTCAACATCTCTAAAGCTTACGACTGGGTTTCTTGGTAGTTTCTGTTCAAAATTCTTCACAAGATTGGTTTTAATGATAAACTCCTCATTCTTGTCAAGGAAGTTGTTACTACTGCTAAATATTTGGTCCTTGTGAATGATATCCCAAGAGGGTTTTTCTCCCCTTCTAGGGGGATTCGATAGGGAGACCCTCTCTCTCCCTACCTTTTTATTATGATTGTTGAGGCGCTAGGTAGATCCTTTCTAAACAAAGTCTCTTCTAAAGTTATCACTAGGATTAAACCTGCCACCTCCCTTACTCCTATGACGATTCAACAGTTTGTGGATGATACTATTCTTTTTGGTATTTCTTCCGTGGTGGAGGCTTCTGCTTGGAAAAGGGTTCTGAATGAGTATGCTAAGGCTTCTGGGCAACATATTAATTTTTAGAAGAGTAATGTTTTTTTCTTCAATACTCCTGATGATCTTCAGAGAAAAATTGTTAAGATTCTTGGTTGTGCTACTACTAATCTCCCTTCTGTCTATTTGGGCCTACCCCTCACTATCAAAGATGTCACTCCTGCCTTTTGGCATAGCATTATTGAAAGAACTCAGAGGAAGCTCATGGGCTGGAAAGGCAAACTTCTTAGCAATGCTGGGAAACTTCAACTTTTATGTGCTTCCCTTCAAGGTATTTCCACGTACTTCCTCTCTCTTTTAAAGATGCCTAGATACCTAGCTGAAAAACTAGAACAAATACAAAGGACCTTTTTATGGACTGGTATGGAGGAAAAGAAGAGGATTTCTTTGGTCAAGTGGGAGCAGGTCTGTTGTCCTAAATCTCATGGCGGTCTTAACATCAGGACTGTCCAAAGCATGAATAAAGCTCTGCTGTCCAAGGTAATGTGGAACTTCATCAACAAAAATAAAGATTGGGGAGACATAATGAAGGCCAAATATCTCAAAGATTCTGATAGCTACTCGATTCTTCTTCATGAAGGTATTCTGCCTGGTTCTACCATCTGGAATAAAATGCTAAAAAATAGGAGCATCATTAGGAAAGGAATGAGATGGAAATTAGGGGAAGGTTCTCATCAACTTCTAGGATGACCCCTAGTTAACTAATCAGGCTCTCTTAGCCCAAGTTGATAATAAAGATATTGTTGAACTGGCCAAGCAATTTTTTGGCTCTAAAGTTAGTAATTACCTTACCCAAGAACATGGGCTTAAAAGGTGGAAGAATCTGTTACAATGCACTACGAATAACCCTGAGTTTCATCAGAAACTGAATATGGTTCAACAATTACTGATGGATATCAGACTCCCTTTATTCCCTCGGAAGGATGAACTCCTTTGGCATGCTAACAAAAAAGGGAGGTTCTTGGTAAAATCTGCTTACCTCCTACTGGTGGAGGATGTCAACAAAGATGAGATATGGGAGAAAGTCTAGAATTGTAAAAGTCTTCCTAAAATCAACTTCTTTTGGTGGACTTGCACCCATAATAAAATTTTGACTCAAGATAACCTCCAACGTAGAGGGTTACAGCTTGTTAACCGATGTGTTCTTTGTGGCAAGCAAGAAGAAACTGTGGCACATCTCCTCATTCATTGTGACTTTGCCTGTGAGGTCTGGAGTAGAATTATGGAAAAATTTGGTATCCACTAGGTTTTTAACAGAGAGATCCGTGATTGTATCACCAGTTGGAATGTTCGCCTTAGTCACCCTTGGTTGCGGGAACTGTGGAAGCAGACCCTTCCTTCTCTTGGGTGGGCCCTGTGGAAAGAAAGAAACAATAGGATCTTCAAGGACACTCATAGGTCTCTGATGCAAGTTTGGATCTCTTTATTTAAGACTATTGTTGAAAATGTTTCTAATGCTAACATCAAACCTGCAGATCAACCTTTGACCAAAGAGGATTCTTGATGATATGAAACATTGGAAAAGACTTAATACTATTTGGACCCCGCCGGAGCCGGGGTGGTTGAAACTTAATTTTGATGGTGCTACTAAAGCTAATGGATGTGCCAGCAGGGGAGGTATATTAAGGGATGAACATGGTGATCTAGTTATGGCTTATGCCGGAGGTCTTGGAAAGCATTCTAACAACTTTACTGAGGCTATGGCCCTCCTCTAGGGTCTCAAAGTGGCGATCTCTATGGGGATTAGCCATCTCCACATACAAGGTGACTCTAAAATCATTCTGGATGCAGTTACCGGTCTCTCTACTTGTGGGTGGAAGCTGAGTGACATTATTTCTGATATTCAAACCATTCTCCATGGCATCCCAAATGTCTCTTTCTCCCATACTTATAGGGAAGGCAACTCGGTTGCTGATGGCCTTGCCAACTTTGGGCAGGAATTTTAATTCTAGCGGGTCTGGCACCAAATTAGCAGCATTCCTGGTCACATTGGAATGCTTATTCAAAAGGAGAAGAATGCTATTATTAATGATGTCCAATCACGTGTCGAGTGATGAGGTGGCATGCTTTCCCACCCTATCTAGGCTTATAAACGAGTCCCATGCGAATTGGTAGCGGCACCTGTACTCCCCCCAGGCGAACTTAATCTTCATTATTTCACTTATGCTTTAGAACTTAATGTTTCATGATTGGCATCAACTAGGTTTTATTCATATGAATACCGCTTGCTGGATTCCTCTGAAGGGGATTCTGCAACTTAATTGTCTTCTTCTACTGGGTATTGTGGCGTGGGCTTTCATCATGGGCGGTGAAAGAATTCACACTGAACCTAACACCTGTAATGATTTCAAAGATAATGCCATTGTCTGGCATTATTGCAAGGAAGGGGGCATAATTCCATTCCTGGAATGCCTTAACGGGCATGATGAATCGTTATCCATCCAGTGTGCTTCTTCATTGGTTGACAGACGGGTCACCATTGGCAATATTAGCTTTGAGTTTTCAGAGAAAAGTATTGCTGAGGTGACGGGCTTATCCCTTAAAGGCATTAAGTTGCTGAGAAAGAAGAGGGTTTCTGAAGCACAGAACCTAAAGCTTTTCTTGGGTGATAGAGAAGAGTTGGTTCCCTACCAAGGAGGGTTCAAGAGGGTGAAGCTTCCTCAGCCTTGGGGGGACATGTGCTTTTTAATTATGAAGTATTTCACTTTGGAAGGCCGCTATGCCAGGTTTTATTACTACCATCTTCCCCTGCTCAATCATTTTCGCAAAAACTTGGCTATTTGTTTCCCTTATTACTTGCTTTCTTCTTTAGAGCACTCAGTCAAAATGGTTCATAAGAATTTAACCTCTAGGCCATTGGAGAAGCTTGTGCCCCTCCACCAAGGCATCATTCATAGGCTCTACCAGTTTCATTTAGCCCTGATGCCCCCTGCCACTCTCCATTACCCGGCTATGGAACCCTCCCCCAATACTTCATCGGCTTCCATCAAATGTGATTCTCTTCACACTCCTGTGACTAATAGTCATGATGGCCCAACTTCGGCCTTTTTGAAAACTAATACCCCCACTCCTGGGTCTATCTCTACCCCTAAGAAGAAGGGCTCTATTAAGTCTAGGAAGCGGCTTCATCGCTTCTCTGAGCTGGCTGAGGAAGTGGCCATTCTTAGCTCCCTCAAAGATAGTCAGGAGACCCCCAAAGGTGTTAACTTGTTTGCTGAGAATCCTGCTAAAAAGACTAGGAAGGGCAAAGAGAAAAGCATTTCCACTGGTGTCAGACGCTCTACCAGAATTGCTGGGAAGCCAACCCCCATGGTTAAACTCATAGACTAATCAAAAAGTAATTCTGAGGTTTCTTCTCATGGTAAGGAGGCCGATAGTGATGATTTGCAGGAAATTTACATGGAGGATCTTGTTTCTGGGGGGCAGTTTGATGGCCTCGACTCTCCGCAGAATGTTTACAGGGACAGCCCCGAGAATGTGATGGATACTAGTAGTGATAAGGATGAGGTTGACCACCAAAGCCCTATGGAAGCCCAGTATCATACTGGCAAAGGAGAGGGGAACTTTAATGACCAAAACCCTGCCGGTGCTCAAGAGGTGGAAGCGAACAGTCAGTCTGTCCCTGAAGAGGATGATGTTAGGGCTACTGTTGAGAATGACAATGTGAATGAGGGTAGGGACAGTAGCTCTCTCTTGGCTGAAGTGACTCAGTTAAAGGACAAGATGGTGGCTATGCAACTCAAGATGTCTACTCTTTGCAAGCTCATTACTCGCATGCTGTGCAGGTCTTCCATGATCAACTTAACCCTTTTACAGGATATTCAACCTTTCTCCCAGGGAACCAACAATGACAAAACTCAGGAGCTGAACAAAATCTTTGAACTGCTTGCTAATGACTGGGAGGACTCTCTACCCTAGTGTGCCTTCAGCTGCCTAGTTGCTATTTTTTGCTGTTGCTTACTTTCTACCGTTTATTAGCTGGTGTTTCCTGGGTTTAGTTTCCAGGCTCTTTTTGTTTTCTGAGCCTGTGATTTTTCTTATGTGATCTCTGTTAAGGGTTTGGCCCTTTGTTTTTGCGGCCTGTTGTAATTAAAAACATAGTTTTACATCTTCAATAAAATGTTTGAGGAAATCCATTTCATAAAATAGAAGTTATTAAATAAGCAATAGATTAGTTTTCTCCTCCTAAGGTTTCACTACTTATAACCTTTTCTTTAAAAAATCATTTTGAAATAGAATTTAAATAATAGAAGACACATGATGATAAAAATATTTTGATTCCTTCTAGAAAATAAGTTCAATCCAAAATTATATCCATATTTTAATTCTTTAAATTATAAATTATAGGATTCTTTTAAATTTCATTAGGTTTGTAACCTTAGTTTTCAACCTACAACAACTACTAGTATCTTTCAAAATTAAACAATCTAAAATCTAATTGTTTGGATTCAAAATTTCCTATTATTTTTAAAAATATAATATACTAATCAAATTACTTCATCAAAATTTCAAAACAGGTAATATGTACCTGTAACAAAGATGGCCATATTTAGGACCCCAAGTGTTTCTAGTTGTTTCTGTGTGATGCTTTTGGGCTGCTCTTCTATGTATGTTTTCTACCTGCAGCCTTTTTTGTCAAGCTCAATATAGTTTATCCTTTTAATTAATAAAACTTGAAAATATTTTTAGGCTAAAAGCCTTCCCTATGTGAGCTGCAAATGTTGAATTATATAGATCAATGATCAAGATTAAAAAGACTACCATGAAAAGCATCTTGTCCATTGATTGTTTTTTAATAAATAATTTAAAAAAATCCCCTCCTTTACACCTGCTACGTCATGAATTATGGGACCCTTTACCTTTTCCTAAAATGCCTATGAAAATAGCAGAGAAAAATATCTCATCAAAAACTGTGTCCATTCTTTATTCATTTCTAACATTTTCTGTGAACCGATGTCCTTAGAATTGACGGCCTTTCATAACAGCGAACAATTTGCTCAAAAAATGAGATAAAATGTGGTAGGGCACATTTAAATGAATGACACTTCTTTTGACACAATTTTTTCTAGGCATGAAAAGAACTGGTGAGTTTAGAAAATTTCCCTATTATTTATTGTTATTTATAGTTTTATATTGCTTCTTACATTAAAGATTGAACGGCAATCTATGTACATTTATCAATACATCTAATTCAGAGTGATTCTTTAGAATTAGTTAGATATAATAAAATCAATACAACGATTCCAAATAATATGGAAAGTTATCTCGTCCACATTATTAGTTTAGATGTTATTAAAATTTTAATATATTTTATTATTATAGTTATTGAAAGTAGGGTTAAAAGTAGATGATATTATTATTGTTAATTTAGATGATATTAAAATCCCAAAATATTTTAGATGATAGTCAAACTCTGTTGAAGAATATTAAGCTGCAGAAGATATGGAATAAACTATATCTAGGGTAAGTGCAAAAAGATGGGGGGCCAAAAAGTGGCCAAATTGTTTTAAAAAATAAATAATGCAAAATGCGAGCGCATTATAATGTGCTCACGTTATGGTTTGGTAATGACGAGCCTAAGGATCATCAAAACCAAACCATAACACGAGCATGTTATCACCTATTATAAATTAAAAACAAAACTCATTTCATTTCATTTCATTTCTTTTTTCTCCACTATTCCCGTGGTCTGCAAACCCTAGGAAGTGCACTTGCATTTTGGATTCCTCAATTCAACACAAAAATCTTATCGACTCATTGCCAAAATGCCGCCATGATGTCGATCACGCCAAAAGAGTGGGTTTATTTATTTATTTGTTTGAATTTGCTTCTAAATAGGTAGGTTTGAGTTGGTTTTTGATGTATATTTCGTTAATTGTCAGGAAATGTTAATGCACCTCCTCCTCCTCCTCAAAATCCACAAAATCTTGCAGAACAACAACCTCCTCCATCCATTCCTCGACATGCCCCTAGAACACAAGAAAATATAATGGGGCAAATTGAAAACAACAAAAAAGAAATTGAAGATGTAATTGCAAGGTTGAAAGATCCTTCCACTGCAACCTTGCATAGGTCCATGCTTGTTGAATCTCTTGAATCTATGTTATCAAATGTAGATTCAATTAGCAAGCAAATAACTAGTTGGACGCATAAGAGAAGAGAGTTTAGAGATTATTATGCAGACAAGCTGTCATACCAAGATGTGAAAAATTACAAATTAAAAAATTAGACTTGTGTTCGATTTTCACAAACCCACAAACAAATCAACCTCCACCCATTACATTCAAGAGGTTCCCTATCCATTGGTGCAACAACCAAGTGATAAGGGACAATTTTGGGCAAAGGTGGTGGATGGTTTTTGACCATCCTCCATGCAATAATAATGAGGTCCCGCAATACTTTTTGAGGAAACTCTACTGCGAGTTTGTCCTCAATAAAGTGCTAAACTATTTTGATATGCAAGACTTCCAGGGTAGAGGTGGGGGGTCAGCACAAGATAGACCAAGAGCATGTGTTGACCCATAGCAGGTAGTGAGACGAGTAATCAATAGACCAGCCCATGAGCATGTTTCTATCCCTTCCATTGTGAAGGAGAGTGTTGAGGTCAATACACTTCAATCCATTAGTGCCTTGACCCAGAGCATCATAGAGCATGCCAATCCTGTAGCACAGAGTGGGTTGGGAGATAGTGCGAGGAGTAGGGTCCCACTCCATGCTTGTCAAACTTGTGGATCAGCCTGTGGTTATGACCCTATGGATAGTCAGGACGCAAATGCACAGGCTACATCTGCAGCTGAGCAGATGGTGATGACAGATACCCTCCTAAGTGAGATTTTTGGCCTTGATACTCAGGTAAATATTAGCAAGTTTATTGAATTTAATTTATTAAATTTCATTTTTGAAATGCAAGATTAACTAATTTAGTTTGATGATTTTAATAAAATTTTAGGGTCATAGCGTTGATGCAGTTTTCAGTGGTTCTCCACCTGCATATTACACTAGATCATCTACTATCGTGGTATGTAACTAGTAAACAATTATAAATATTACATGTGAATAGCATCATTATATGAATGGTATTCTAATATCTAATTTTAGATGTTGAATAGGTTAATATTAGAGATTTGACGGCAACACCTGCCAGTGGTGGTGGACTTCAAAGCTTCATGGAGGTAATAAAATAAATAGTTTAATGAATGAATTGTACTTACTAGATTTTTGTATGTGACTTGTGTGCTTTATTGTGTGTACTTCCATGTTTAGATGAACGTGTGTGTATGTTAGGAGCCATGATTTGCATCACTATTACAATTTTCATAATTGAATAATGTTGTTTTATTTCTAGATGATGCAAGCTGTGGAGACACCTCCTGATGTTTAGAGGGCAATGGAGCATGGTGTGACCTCTGTGATTCATAGCTCTACGGCATTGATAGGGGTATGAGGTAGATTAGTAAATTTCAATTTACATTCATTGTTATAGTTGTTTATTTTTGAAAAATCAAAAGATTATTGATTTGAAGTTTAATTTCTATCTAGATGATTTCTATAGGACATGACATCACCACGGCCTATTCCTGCTACTGAGGCAAGTGAGGAGACATATTATATGTTAGTGGTAAGTGATTATTTTGTTAAATGTTTCATTTTTTATAACATGTAATTTCTATATATTAATGTCTATACTTTTTATTGTAACAGGTAAAGATGCAGGAAGAACTAAATAGGAGGAGTAGCCCTCAGATTCGTAGTAGACCACCCACATGCGTGTCTCCATCCCCTAGAAGATCAAAGGTTGTGCATGATCTATTCTCTTCACCAGCCAGAGGGGAATGACTTTTTATCGTGTTCCTTTGTTGTATGCCTATATGGCATTTGTGAACATATAGTTGACATTGTATGCCTATATGGCTATTTTGTATATATGTTATACTTATATCGACAGATATTGATGTATGTCTATATAGATATTTGGTTATACAAATCTTTTTTATTGATGGCGTCCATACTTGCATTATAAATCCACGTTTGAATGGATATTTGTAGATGGCTACTTCAAATATTTAAAGTCCAATTGTATTACATAGGATGTTTGTTGATCCAATAAGCTAGCTATTATTATTCAAGTATCACCTAAACCTCATTTTGGAACTAAAAGATAAAAGTTGTATTTTAAAAAAAAAATGAATCATCATGTTGAACAGAAAATATTAATATTCTTTATGAGTAGCATACAATGTCAACTATATACAATACAAAAAAATGAATCATCATTTTATTCTTTATGTTTGAGATCCTGAAAATGACTAAGTCTAGTAGCCTGATATCCTGAAACACTAGGATGAATATCCAAGTCAATAGGATGATTGCACCTTAAGAAAAAGTCATTAAGATGAGTGCCTAAAGGAGACTTTCTTAAACATTCAAACATTGAGCAACAAGCATGAAGGGTTAAGGCACAATTTGCAACTCATAAAGCCTCAAAAGGGCGTCCAACTTGGAGAGAATATTCATTTAAGACAAGGCACCCATTGACACCTGTTCCACCATAAAAGTGTGCCTAAGGTGGAAGGAGAACAAGCCTCTAGTAAGTGAAGCGCACCTATTGTCTAAACCACTTCATTATGGCACCCTAGCATGAGGAGGAGTATATAAGTCAATAGGAAATGGCACCTAGAATGCAAATGAAGGACTAAGTGGCATTTTCAATAAGCATCAATTCACCTTGAGCTTTCAATAAATACATCAAATTGATCCCCATAAGCCTAGGCGCCCTTTGCCTTCAAAAGAACCTTGTATTGGCACCTTGGAGGAAATCAACTTACAATGACAAGTCTTGGAGGTTTCTCATTTTGGATGATGTCTTTTGAGATTAACTACAATGATTAAAAGTTAAGATGAGTGGAAAGAACCTATCTTGAACCTTAGGGACCCTTCATGTAATTTCCCACCATCATGAGCACCTAGATCTAAGGAGTGAATGAAGGATCTTAACATCAATAAGCATGTTATCAATCAACTTGGAGAAGTCTTTGATAATAATTATAATGAATTGAGTACATGGAAGTAAAAGAAGTACATATCAACTCCAAAGTGTGCCTAATGATCAATAAGAAATTCTTCGAAAGCAAAGGCGCTCATTATGAATTTTCCTACTAGTTTTAGCGCCTTGAAGTCTAAGTGCATGAAAATCATGAGGATGAGCACTTAGGGATGAGATAGTCTTCATAAGAGTTTAAATAATAACATCATCAAAATGCACCTTGGTAGAGAGACTTGAGACCATCATCAAATAAGCCAAAATATCTATCTCCAATCTAGATGCAAATTCTAGCTCCTCCCAACTCAAATGAGCGCCCAAGTTGTAGTCAAGTTTCATCTATACAACCCTCAGATTGTGCCTTGATTGAGGAAGGGATTTGAATCTCAAAATTTAATCATCTCAAGACAAAATCTTCCTTAGACACTTGGCATTTGATTGAAATCATTAAGAATTAGAAAGAACCACCTAAGGATGTAAGGCGCACTTTTCACCCATACAAGCCTAAAATTGCACCTAAGGGAAATAACTTGATTTCATATCAATAGGTGAGTGCCTTGACAGAAAGGATCACTCTAGGTCATTTTCAATTGTTGAAAGCACAAAAATGATAAAGATAAAGGCAATTGAGTTAGGCGCACTTTAGTCTCGAGGACACCTCAATGAGCGCCTTGGGTGAAATTGCATGAGATGACCTTTCGAAGTGAGCTCTTGAAAGATAGAATTCATTCTAAGACATGTCTCATCATTTAGAATTGCAAAATTGCAAGTATAAAGATATTTAAATCTAGGTGCACTCTCCATCAGTACAAACCCATTCTGCTGCCTAAGGGAGAAATTGCATTGAAAGACACCTTTTGAATGAATCTCTTAAGGGAGATTGACCTCTTTAAACCATTACAATTTTTTGAAATCATTTAAAGTGATAAATATGGACCAACTTGTGTTAGGCACCCTTTGCTCTTCTTTTTACCTATATATGCGCCTAGATTTGTAGTAAGATTATTCCATGTTTAAAGAGGATTTATTTGTGTTATAAAATGTTTATCATGAGGATTGATGTGTTTCTTGGTTTGTATTGTAGGAAGATTGAAGGAAAAAGTAGGAGCAAGAGCTTGGAGTTGCCTAGAGTCATCATGTAGCTACTCCAAAGGAGCCTTTCACATTCATTAATGCCAGAGAGTTAAGATGGAAGTAATCACTGCCAAGGAAACACCACTTCAAGAGGTAGCTACTCCAAGAAATCACAACAAGATATATTTCAAGTCTTCTTCATCAATGACATCACCAGTTGCATCATGTTCGGAGACTTCCATCTATCACTTCAAGTTCCATTCATCTTCAAGTATCAACTAGATTCTTCATCAATCATCGCTTCAAGATCAGCATGTAGCTTCTCCAAAGGAACTTCTCATCATCATCAAGCATTCCAAAGACATCCATTCAATTTCAAGTCCCTCTGATACATTCAAGCCTCCTTGATAATTCGTCTACTTCACATATAAGGGAAAGTGTTATCATCAATAGCTACACTTCAAAGGACCTTTCAAGTTGGAACACTTCTTCATTGAACATTCGAAGACATCCATCCAAGCTTCAAGTTCTTTCACAATCTTCAAGTCCAGGAGAAATTGCATCTAGTGAACTCATTAATTGGCACCTAGGAGAAAAAGACCTTAAACTTACATTATTGAGTCAACACTTTAGAAATTGAGCCATTCATAGTCAATTGGAGTCATAAAATATCAAATACAAAGTCAAATTGGACTTAGGCGTCCCTTCATGTAATTTCCCACCATCATGAGCGCCTAGATCTAGGAAGATCATCCAATTGCGCCTAGGAATAACATACAAGTCCAAGACCTCAAATTTAAGCGCGTAGAAGTGTGATGGAATAAAGAAGCTACATTGGTGCCTAAGGGTAAGTTGTATCTAATGACATCACCTAATTGAGCACTTAGGAGGTATAAAGCTTAACATTGACATGAGGACAAGTGCTTAGTAAAGGAGAGTTTCTCAAACATTTAAACATGTGAATGAAATCATAGAAATGCACTAAGTCATCTAGGCACCATTTTCCACTTGTGTACCCTTACATTTGCGCCTAAGAAGAAGTTGCTTCAGTTCATTGGAGTGTTTGAGTATTGAGGATTTCTTAGCAATGCTTTGCAGCTTTACACTGCCTCCTTCTGACGATTTTTGGGGTAGTAGAAAACTTTTCACCACGAGCAAATAACTCAGAGATATTAAAAATTGAAAGAGGTTATTGTAGAGGCACTCTACATGATCACGTTGCTTCAGATGGAATATTTCTAAGTGACACAATTTTTGAGTAACATCTCGTCAAAGATTACTGCCTTTTTGCACTTTTGACTCTTCAGGGATATTGTCAGTACAATGTAGCTCAGACTATTTTGACATGTTTAGGTGAAAAATATGACCATACCTAGCATAAATGTACCCATCTAGATATGTTAGAATAGTCAGTTTAGTTGCATCAAGAGCAGGATGAAAGTTACACCCGTTTGCAACTTTACACTGCCTCCTGACGATTTTTGGGGCAACAAAAAACCTTTCACCATAGGTAAATGTCTCAGAGATATAAAAAACTAAGAGAGGTTATTGTAGAAGCACTCTACATGATCACGTTGCCTTAGATGAAATGTTTCTAAGTGACACAGTTTTTTAGTAACATCTTGTCAAAGATTGCTACCTTTTTGCACTTTGGACTCTTCAGGGATATTGTTGGTACAATGTAGCTCAGACTGTTTTGACATGTTTTGGTGAAAAATAGGACCATGGCTAGCATAAATGTACCCATCCAGATGCATTGGAATAGTCAGTTTGGTTGCATCAGGAGCAGGACGAAAGTTACACCCCTTTGCAACTTTACACTGCCTCCTAATGATTTTTGGGGCAGCAGAAAACCTTTCACCATAGGCAAATACCTTAGAGATATAAAAAAATGAGAGAGGTTATTGTAGAGGCACTCCACGTAATCCTGTTACCTTAGACAGAATGTTCCTAAGTGACACATTTTTTGAGTAACATCTCGTCAAAAATTGCTGCCTTTTTGCACTTTGGACTCTTCAGGGATATCGTCGGTACAATGTAGCTCAGACTATTTCGACATGTTTGAATGAAAAAAAGGACCATGCCTAGCAAAAATGTACCCATCCAGATGCGTTGGCAGAGTCAGTTTGGTTGCATCAGGAGTAGGATGAAAGTTACACCCCTTTGCAATTTTACACTGCCTCCTTCTGACAATATTTGGGGCAGCAGAAAACCTTTCACCACAGGAAAATACCTTAGAGATATAAAAAATTGATATAGGTTATTGTAGAGGAACTTTACATGATCGTGTTACCTCAGATGGAATGTCTCTAAGTTACACGGTTTTCAAGTAACATCTCATCAAAGATTGCTACCTTTTTTACAGTTTGGACTCTTCAGGGATATCGTTGGTATAATGTAGTTCAGACTATTTTGACATGTTTGGGTGAAAAATAGGACCATGCATAGTGTAAATATACCCATTCAGACGTGTTGGAATAGTCAGTTTGGTTGCATCAAGAGTAGGAGAAAAGTTACACCCCTTTGCAACTTTACACTGCCTTCTTCTGACAATATTTGGGGTAGCAGAAAACCTTTCACCACAGACAAATGCCTCAGAGATATAAAAAATTGAGAGAGGTTATTGTAGAGGCACTCTACGTGATCGTGTTGTCTTAGACAGAATGTTTCTAAGAGACACGGTTTTCAAGTAACATCTCATCAAAGATTTCTACCTTTTTTGCACTTTGGACTCTTTAGGGATATCGTTGGTACAATGTAGCTCAGACTATTTCGACATATTTGGGTGAAAAAAAGATCATACCTAGCGTAAATGTACCCATCTAGATGCGTTGGAATAGTCAGTTTGGTCGCTACCAACCGGAAATGTGTCCTTACATAACTTGAATTGCAAGTCCAACTATCGAGCTCTATGGGCATGTCTTGCATACTCATACACTATGCTGTCATGAAATATAGGCATAAACTAATACACTGGAATCTTTTCAATAACCAATTCACACCTCTTTGCTTCTTTACCATCTTTTGTATTGTATGCCACTATTTTATACTTTCCAAACTCTACTAGTTCGTTTCCAACCGTATGTGTTCTTTCCATATGTTCACATATTGGCAAATGTTGCAAGCCACCGCAACAATGACATGTGCCATCCAAGCATAATTTCTTGTAGAATATTTGACCTTCCTCTCTTTCACATAAATTTTTTGATATGAAGTCTCTTGAAGATGTTGGTGGGGCACATATGGCACAACCCTGCAAAACATTGTTAGTATGCATATCTAAACATATAGACCTATAAGCATCAAAATGGTTAGAAAAATCAATATGTAATCTACAACAACAAGTAGTGCATGTGTGATTTATCTTGACATCGAAAGCTTTTAGCATTTCAAAATATCTTTGACAAATTTTAATTTGATGATACTTCTCTAGAAATTTACCATAAAACTGTGTTTGAGTCTCATCCAAAAAATGCTTTGGATGTGGCTCATGGTTCTGACTACCGATTCTCCTTCTTACCACATCCCTTTGATTCAGAGATACCCTTGTGTAATTCTTCCAAAAGTCTTCAAGTAGTGATGTCAATGCTTCAACAGTTGGTTTATCTTTTCATGGTAGTCTCCTCAAGAACGGCCATAATTCATTGGCATTAGTGTCCTCAATTCTTTGGCATCTTCCAATGGCTCTTGATAAAGTTTTCCTATTACTTCTAAATTATTGACTCATCTTTCTAATGAGATGATCTTTCCTCATTTGGCTACTTACTATAGTCAATGTAATCACACGTTGTGTTGCATTACTATCTTTTGTATGTGAGGTGTTACCCACACTCTCATATGCACTCATTAGATTCTTGACAATAGATTTTTCACTTGAAGCCTTTGATGTTCTCAACCCAAGAATCTTCATGATGGACCTATACTTTATACTTCGTATCATTTCAATGAATAGTTGACATCTTGCAGTCTCATTTAACTTTTCAAAGAACAGTCTCCAAATCTTATGAGCATATCTTCTACAAGTGCGTTTTGGAATCTTACATTCCATTGGCTGCAAAATATTCTCATCAATATCAATCAAATACTTTGGCTTTCTATACAAAATTCTAGGTGGTGTTAAGTTAGGTAAATTCATCTCCACATTAGGAATTTCATTAATATTTAAATGAGATGGGCTAGATGGCATACCTTCGATCGAAGATGGAATAGATGACATACCTTGAGGTTGAGGTGGGAACGATGGTGTACCTCCTTCATCACATGTGAGTGATGATGTACTCTCAACTTGAGATGTGGTAGATGGTGTCCCTACATGTTGACTTGCGGTAGAGGATGTGTCTCCAACTATGGTATTCAAATCTCTCATAGCACAAAGTTTTTGCATTCGTTCTCTTTGTGCCGCCAATACCATATCTCTTTGTCATGGTTGTGATTCCTCTTCAATTGGTATGTCTTCATTTATCGTGTCCAATTTCCTCTTCTCACGAAGTTCCCTCGTAGCCACTGCTTTCTTTGCATTCTTAGCTTCTATCTCTTCCTATGTTGGTTTAATTCTTGATCGTTTCCTCAGCATGACAGAGAATTTGTCTGTAGCATGATAAAGAGACCAATATTACTTCCTAAGAAATGAATACAAGATAATAGTGGGATTGTATTTTTAGTATGTTGTAAGGATTTATGTTTGTATAGTTTGACATCATGGTATGTTAAGGTCTATTTATTACACATAATTATTAAAGAGTCAAAGTGTAGAAAATATACATGGCATCATGTGATATTGTAGGATGCTTTCTTGATTGGAAATTTGTCTATTTTAAACATGTATGATAAATCATGATAAAGTAATTCAATCCAAATTAAGGAAAATGTAAAGAACATGCATGTAAAGACTTGACATACCTAAAAAACGTAGATTCAAATAGAGAGAGTACCCAATTATGTAGTGTTTTTTCTTCTTGCATCAAACTCCTCAACAATTTGAGTTTTTCACCACTTGCTTCCTTTTCAATGTTAAATTGAATAACACTCAAATATAATTACTAACAAAAATACTATTAACCAATCTATAATGTTAAATTCCTAAAATTGAATCACAATTAACATTGCAACACTACAAAAATTGAAACTTGAATAGATATATATCAAACTTGGTGTGAAAACTATGTTATTTTCTCCTTCTCAAGTTGGCAAAGGAAAAAAGGTGGTGGAAAGATCATGCAAAGGTGGTACAATGTGTCAAATGTGCATGTGAACTTCCCAACAACATGAAAGCACTTCTTTTTTGTCATAGCACGTGCATAATCAGTATGAAAACAAAGCATGTGGGCCTGGATCACGGGGGTCAACACTTTTTTACCGTTTCTATAGTAGGACAAAATGCGAGCGCATTATAACGCGCTCGTGTTTTGTCCTACTATAGATTGATCACGTCCTATGCATTATCTTCCTTAACACAAACAGGGATGACCACATCATGTGCTTCATCAACTGACACTTCCAAGCCTTACAATTCCTCTTAAATACAGGAGGATCCATGACTAGAAGAGCCAAGCCACTTGGTCCCGCCTTGCTGAAGGATGACATTTTGGGAGAATTAGGCGATTTTCCTTTGGAGATCATATAATCTTTAAATGCCTTCCATCTTGGCAGGTCCTCTACATCAGAGAAAAACCACTGATGGTGTCTGAGAAATAAGAATTTCTTCATCTCTTTGGTGATCCATTTCTCTTTCCAAACCTTCCCCTTCAGACTTGAATGACCACAAGGTTTTTGAGGGAGAACTTTTCCTATTTCCTGTAAGAGCTTGCCAAATGCTCCGCCATATGATAAACATAACAATGAAGGGGCAAGCCCTCATAATCAAGTTCTTGATAGAAAATGCCCATCGAGGAATAAAGACATATCTTCTTTGGAAGCAGAAGTTCTAGTTTGTGACAAATCCTTATCCAAGCATAAATAGTAGGGGTTCTATCAAGCGATTGCCAATCCACTTCCACAAAGTCTCCTGAAGACTTCCTGATTGATTCCAAAACATCCACACCCCAAAACTAGAGAGGCAATCAATATAATCAAGCTCATAAATCTGCATTTGACGACAGAAACTCTCTTCAGGCTAGATTAAGAGTCCAACATTTTAGCTCAAGTCTAAACCCATCAACATCTAAATAACCTGAATATAAAATCTTTGTTTGCCTATCTTTAGAACTCAACCCTCAATGTCAAACCCTAATCCCTCAACCCTTAACTCTAATCCCTCGACCCTCAACCCTATCCCTAAACCCTAAAGCCTCAACCCTCTCAACGTCAAATCCTAATCCGTCAACTCTTCACTCTAATCCATCAACCCTAAACCCTATCCCTAAAGCCTCAACACTATACCTTAAAGCCTAATCCCTCAACCCTCAACCCTAAACCTTATCCCTAAACCCTAATCCCTCAACTCTCAACGCTAATCCGTCATCCCTCAACTCTAATCCCTCATCCCTAAACCCTAAATACTATCCCTATTCCTAAACCCTCAACAGACTCGATACTATACCTTAAATCCTAATCCCTTATCCCTAAACCCTCCAACCCTATCCCTAATCCTTATACCCTCCACACTCTACTTTAACCCTAATCCCTCGACCCTCAACCCTATCCCTAAACCCTTGACCCTCAACCCTCAACCCTCAACCCTCAACATCAAACTCTAATCCATCAACCCTTAACTATGATCCCTCAACCCTCAACCCTATCCCTAAACCCTGAACCCTAAAGCCTCAACCCTCAACCCTCAATGTCAAATCCTAATCCCTTGACCCTTCACTCTAATCCCTCAACCCTAAACCCTCAACACTATACCTTAAACCCTAATCCCTCAACCCTCAACCCTCAACCTTATCCCTAAACCTTAATCCCTCAACCCTTAACCCTAATCTGTCATCCCTCAACTCTAATCCCTCATCGCTAAACCCTAAAAGCTATCCCTATTTCTAGACCATCAATGGGCTCGATACTATACCTTAAACCCTAATCCCTTATCCCTAAACCCCCCAACCCTATCCCTAATCCTTATACCCTTGACACTCTACTTTAACCCTAATCCCTCTACACTCAATCCTATCCCAAAACCCTTAACCCTCAAACCTCAATGTACTTAACCCTTAATGTCAAACCGTAATCCCTCAACCCTTAACTCTGATCCCTCGACCCTTAACCCTTAAAACTTGAACCCTAAAACCTATCCCTACATGCTCAACACTCGACACTAAATCTTAAACCCTAATCCCTTAACCCTCATCCCTAAAGCCTCAACCCTAAATCCTTAAACCTTCAACCCTAAACCCTATCCCTAATCCCTCTACCCTCGACACTCTTATTTAACCCTAATCCCTTGACCATTAACCCTATCCCTCAACCTCAACCCTCAACCCTCAACCCTCAACATTAAACCCTAATTCATCAACACTAAACCCTAATCCCTCAAACCTAAACCATGTCCCTAAACCATCAACCCTCAACACTATACCTTAAACCCTAATCCCTATCCCTCTACCCTTAACCCTTAAAACTTAAACCCTATCCCTACACTCTCAACACTTGACACTATATCTTAAGCCTTAAACCCTCATCCCTAAAGCCTCAACCCTCAATCCTTAAACCTTCATCCCTAAACCCTATCCCTAATCCCTCTACCCTTGACACTCTAACCCTAACCTTGACATTAAATGCTAATCCATCAACCCTAAACCCTAATCCGTCAACCCTAAACCCTATCCCTAAACCCTCAACCCTCAACACTATACCTTAAACCCTAATCCATCAACCCTAAAACCTAATCCCTCAACCCTCAACCATAAACACTATCAATAAACCCTCAACCCTCGCCACTATACCTTAAACCCTAATCCCTCAACCCTCAACCCTAATCCCTCATCCCTAATCCCTAAATGCTATCCCTATTCCTAAACCCTCAACCCTCGACACTATACCTTAAACCCTAATCCCTTATCCCTAAACCCTTAACCCTTAAAAATTAAACCCTAAAACCTATCCATAAACCCTCGACTCTCAACACTATATTTTAAACCCCAATCCCTTAACCCTCAACCCTAAAGCCTCAACCCTCAATCATTAAACCTTCAACCCTATACCCTATCCCTAATCCCTCTACCCTCAACACTCTACTTTAACCCTAATCCCTTGACCATCAACCCTATCCCTAAACCCTCAACCCTCAACTCTTAACATTAAACCCTAATTCGTCAACCCTAAACCCTAATCCATCATCCCTAAACCATAATCCCTGAACCCTAAACCCTATCCCTAAACCCTCAACCCTCAACACTATACCTTAAACCATAATCTCTCAACCCTAAACCCTAATCCCTCAACCCTAAACCCAACAAAACTGCTTTGCCTTATGTTAGGTTGTTAAACCCATTATTTTTGACACTCTTCTCTTAAAGATATTTGAGTTGCAAGAATATGTCAGAAAAATGAATATGAACTTTTTTAATGTTAGTAATGTTATATGGCATGTTTTTCTGGCCCATCTGGGGTTCATTATACCAATAGGTGTACACACTATGAGAAAAGATTTGCATTGGGGTACATTTATGTTTCTTACTGTCCACCTTGCACTTAGGGGAGGTATATTGTTATGAAACAGGCAAATAATCTCCCATTGTTTACTGGCTCTATCCACAAGAACTACTAAACTATACCTTAAACCCTAATCCCTCAACCCTAAACTTTCAACCCTAAACCCTATCCCTAATCCCTCTACCATCAACACTCTACCTTAACCCTAATCCCTTGACCCTTAACCCTAAACGCTATCCCTAAAGCCTCAACCCTAAACCCTAATCCCTCAAGGTCCTAAACTCTAATCCCTTATCCCTAAACGCTCAACCCTCAACCTTAAACCTTAATCACTCAATCCTTATCCACCCCTCTCCTCCCCTATCTGGCTCACTCCCATCTCTACTCTCCTCTGCCCTCGACACTATACATACATACATATAGGCATACATAGATACATACAAACATATAGGCATACATAGATACATACATACATACATACATATAGGCATACATACATACATACACACATATAGGCATACATACATACATACATATAGGCATATAGGCATATAGGCATACATACATACATTATTAATAGTCTTGAACATAAAAAATTTGAAGGAGAACATAACGCGAGCACATTATAACGCGCTCACGTTATTTCAAACATGACAAACAACACAAACTTTTGCAGAAAAGGAAAAATGCAAAGCAAAACATAATGCGAGAACGTTATGTTTTGCTTTGAGAATCCCAAGCCTTGGGCTTGGGATTTGCTTTGGATTTCTAACCCAAAGGCTTGGAGTGCCTTTTGAACAGCCACAGACGTGTTTTTCCATATTCTTCAAGATTTCACATAATTTCGTTCATGCTAATCCTCAGATTTGCACGTGTTTCAAGGTCAAACAAATCAAACACTTGGGTAATGTTAGGCTTTCTCTTAGCTATTTTATGATGTGATTTTTTTCACATTTTAACAATGTTAAGCCTTTCATCTTTAATTTCTTTTGTTTGTGTGTCTGTTTTTAGGAAAAAACCACTGTTTGGTCTTTTTTTCATTGTAAATTAACTATTCCTTGAAATTTCAAGAAAAATACATATTTAGAAACTAGACTCCATTCTACAAATATTAAAAAAAAAAAAAAATGATTTTCAATTAGTTTTCAAAATTTATAGGGGTAGCATGGCCAAAATTCTATTTTTTAGGATGTGTCCACTTTGAAAATTAGTAAAAAATTAAATATTCATCAAAAAATAATCAGAAAAATCAGGCATAAACTACATGCTATTAGCTAATGTCTCAATAAAGCAATTTTTAAAATACCCAAAAAAAGTAGACCTTTAGAGGGAGCCACAAAACATGCTATGTTATGTTTTTTTGACAAAAACAACACCAATTTCTGTGGCTCCCTCTTTTGAACCCCTTAATCTATGTCATTTTAAAAAAAATAGTAGTTTAGAAAGTAGACTCGGAGCACTACGAAAATTGTTTTGGTTGCATCTCTAAATTTTGAGTATAACTATGCTCAATTTCTCATCCAAGGCCAATATTTCCTGATTTCAGAAAAAAAAAGTAGCCTCTTAAGACCCCTTTTGGCCCCCCATCTTCTTGCACTTACCCTCTATCCTAAAGTGACTACATCTTATGCTCAAAAATAAATAAATTTTAATAAAGTTAACCATATCTATACTAAAGTTTAAAAAAAAAAGAAAATACATTAAATAAATCTATAAATAGAATAATGGAAGAAGAAGTTAGGATTTATTAAGAACTTCTTCAAGGTTGCTTCAAAAGAACTTCAAGAGGAAATTAGCATACTCAGATAAGTGGTCTTCCATTACTTATTTTTTGCACTAATTATTTTATTTAGTTTGGAAAAGAAGGCTGTTTAGAAGAACTTCAAGAGGAAATTAGCATACTCAAATAAGTGGCCTTCCATTACTTATTTTTTGTACTAATTATTTTATTTAGTTTGGAATGCGCCTGGTAACTATTTAACATGACCGGCGACACTGGTGCGACACGCCCTCCAGTTCCACGCAAATGCTTTTGCCTAGAGCAATGAACCGGTGAGGCCACAACATAGGGGACCTCATCCCCTAGCAAGAACACTTCAAACCCATGCAAATGCTTTTGCCTGGAGTACTGAACTAGTGAGGCCACAACATTGGGGACCTCATCCACTAGCAAGAACACTTCAAACCCGCGAGCTTGTTGGCTCAGCAAAGGCGTAAAGCCTGTGAGCTCATTGGTCCAGTAGGGGTTTGGTGGCCGCCACTACAACTGAGTGACTTAACCACCGAACCACGCCCTTATCAGTGAAATTATTTCAAAAATTTATAAGTATGTAAATATTTTATTTATTTTTTAAACGAAAAAATTGAAATTTATTTTAATCTTTTAGTAATAGAAATTTAGATTTTAGTTTTAAATAATGTTTCATTTGATTAATAAAATGAATTGAGAAAATTCAAAATAAAACTACGTTAATTTTATTTTCAACAAAATAAATTAAGAATAATAATAATAATAATTCTTAATAAACAAAAACCGTATCTATACTAAAGTTTAAAAAAAAATACAATAAATAAAACTATAAATAGAATAATGGAAGAAGAAGAAGTTAGGAGTTATTAAGAACTTCTTCAAGGCTACTTCAGAAGAACTTCAAGGGGAAATTAGCATACTCAGATAAGTGGCCTTGCATTACTTATTTTTTGCACTAATTATTCTATTTAGTTTGGAATGCACCTGATAAACTTTTTAACGTGATCAGCGACGCTGGTGCGACACGCCCTTCAGCTCTACGTGAATGCTTTTGCCCAGAGCAACAAACCGGTGAGGCCACAACATGGGGGACCTCATCCCCTAGCAAGAATACTTCAAACCCATGGGGGACCTCATCCCCTAGCAATAACACTTCAAACCCGCGAGCTCATTGGCTCAGCGAAGGCATAAAGCTTGTGAACTAGTTGGCCTGGCGGGGGTTTGAACTCTGGTGGCCGCCACTACAACCAAACGACTTAATCACCAAACCACACCCTTATCGGTGAAATTATTTCAAAATTTTAAAAGTATGTAAATATTTTATTTATTTTTTAAAGGAAAAAATTGAAATTTATTTTAATCTTTTAGTAATAGAAATTTAGATTTTAGTTTTAAATATTTTTTCATTTGATTAATAAAATGAATTGAGAAAATTCAAAATAAAACTATGTTAATTTTATTTTTCAACAAACTAAATTAAGAATAATAATAATAATAATTCTATATTAATTTAATATGAGCAATTTATTTATTTCCATCTTAGATCTCAACATATTTTAGAAAATTTATATACGAAAATTAATAAACAAAAACCATATCTATACTAAAGTTTAAAAAAAAAATACAATAAATAAATCTATAAATAGAATAATGGAAGAAGAAGAAGTTATGAGTTATTAAGAACTTCTTCAAGGCTGCTTCAAAAGAACTTCAAGAGGAAATTAGCTTACTCAGATAAGTGGCCTTCCATTACTTATTTTTTGCTCTAATTATTTTATTTAGTTTGGAATGCGCCTGTAAACTTTTTAATGTGACCGGCGACGCTGGTGCGACATGCCCTCCGGCTCCACGCAAATGCTTTTGCCAAGAGCAATGAACCGGTGAGGCCACAACATGGGGGACCTCATCCCCTAGCAAGAACACTTCAAACCCACACAAATGCTTTTGCCTGGAGCAATGAATCGGTGAGGCCACAACATGGGGGACCTCATCCTCTAGCAAGAACACTTCAAACCCACGAGCTCGTTGGCCTAGCGAAGGCATGAAGCCTACGAGCTCGTTGGCCCAGTGGGGGTTTGAACTCTGGTGGCCGCCACTACAAGTGAACCACCGAACCATGCCATTATTAGTGAAATTATTTCATAAATTTAAAAGTATGTAAATATTTTATTTATTTTTGAATGGAAAAAATTGAAATTTATTTTAATCTTTTAGTAATAGAAATTTAGATTTTACTTTTAAATATTTTTTCATTTGATTAATAAAATGAATTAAGAAAATTCAAAATAAAACTATGTTAATTTTATTTTTCAGCAAAATAAATTAATAATAATTCTATATTAATTTAATATGAGCAATTTATTTATTTCGATCTTAGATCTCAACATATTTTAGAAAATTTATATACAAAAATTAATAAACAAAATTTAAATTATCTATGATTTTTTTTATCAAAGAGAAAATTTAAAATAAATAAATAAATTCAAATATAGATATATTTTATAATTAAACAATTCATACATACATACATATACACACACATAAAACCTTTTCATATATATATATTCAAAAAGGCCTTACAAAAAATGCGTGAAGTATCCATGGATGAATTAGGAATTCATGAAAATAAAACTCAAGTTTTCCTAGCATTAAATGTACACATATAAAAGCCTATCGACTAATAATTAAAATAACAATTTATTGTCAAAATTCAGCTTAATTATTGTAAAGGAGATCCATGTTTGAATACTCAAGAAATTTTTGTTTCCAAGAAATTTGAATTAGTTAAAATTTGTAGAATATTGTATTTTTGTTAAAAGTAAACATAGAATATTATATAACAAAATCAAAAGTATATTTTTATGCTATTATTATAATATGAAAATAATATGATATTACATACAATATAATATTAATAATACATAATATATAATAGTAATAAAATATTAAAAAACCATAATATATGATATAGTTATTCAGGATGGTATTGTTGTTGGAAGTATTTCTCTAATTTGGTATTATAAAATTTCATATAACAAATACATACTTATAAAAATTTGCACTAGACAAGTTACTTATAGACAAGTAACTTACAAGGTGAACTATAATTTTCAAAATTATATTTTATAAGTGATCTCCCATGGGGAATGAATGTAAAGTAATGATAACTTTAAAAAAATATAATTTTTTACATGGTAAAGATGATAATAATTTTATCTGAACATATTGACATAATAATAATTTTACCCAACTATGTTTGTTCATCTCAATATGTAATGTAAATTTTTTTTTTACTAATATAAGTGAAAGAAGACAATAGGTGATTGATGAAATTTCAATAAAAATTGATAAAATAATTTAATGGATTAAATAACTTATAAATTAATAACTCATTGAACCTATGGATCCAATTGCTAGTATTTACAATTGTGATCTGAAAGAGCTTTTGTATTTTCTTGGTTTGTCTTTGGTTTTGGCTAACAATATACGGACTACCAAATCGTTACCATCATTCGAAAAGTATAACTTCCAACGCTCAAAATTAAACACTAATTTTTTTTCTTTCAAAGATCCTCCTTATTACTTCCATTCGAGAGGTCACAGTTGCTTCTTTTCCTTTTGCTTAAGTCACCGCTTATCACAAAATAAATTTCAAACGTAAGTCACTCTTAATCAAAAACATCCCATCACCATTTTACCACAATCCAGTGGGCATTTAAGAAAAAATTAATATTACTTAAACTTAAGTTAGATCATATTTGACTGCTTAGAGATATGATATGATTACAATCAATGTTATGTCTGAACAGCTCGCAGTTCTATTTTTTTTGGCAGTTGCCAGTTCCCTCGAACAGATCGTTAAGAAAACTCGATTGGCTGAGTGCAACATGACCCACATGTTCACATACGATGGAGATTCCTGTAGATAAACCTCAATTTCTCTCACCAATTCGGCTGCTGGCACGCGTGAAGTACTGCTGCCCTCACCGATATTCATGACTTTGGTTTAGCAACATCCCAAGAATGTCAAATCGTACATTATACATTTAAAATTGGTTGTTATATTTTGAAAGTGCAATCTACTGTCACATCTTGCTATGAAAATGGCACACAAGTTGTATGGAATATCACATACTCTCACACGTACAATTGCCCACAACCACGGGAAATTGTTTATCTATGAATGACAACAGAAATGGGGAAGTACTCTGCTTGAAATGAGATGAGAGAGCTTTGAATCTTATTCTCTGTTCTTTTTTATTCCAAACTCTCAATTCGCCAGGTGTCCGATAAGATCGTTTTCATGGACGAGAATGATGAAGAATGTGGGCCAGTCCTGGAAATTGAAAGTGTTTTTGCTAATTTTGGCGGTATTTTATAGTTCAAATTCAAAAGTGGTGGCATTCCTTCTTCCCTGCTTTTGTCACTTGAACAACACTTTACCAATTTGGCCTACCTATATAAGGGAGAAGGCCCGATTGTGGGTATAGTATGTGACACCCTGGAGCCTATTTTTGGGCAATAAAAGAGCCAGCAAAAAAATTAAATATCCTTTTTAATATGATAGGACAGGTTCATATAGAATTCACAATATGTCCTATGGTGGGTAGGGTATTTTTTAAGCACTTTTTCAAAAAACAGTGAAAACAATCGCTCCAAATGCAAATTGTTCTCATGAATGGAGTTTTTGTGAAGCTTTAAGCTAGACTAAGCGAATGGTGTGCATATCAAGGTGGTAGGCATTAAGACCGTCGTGGTATGATGTTGGGTAGTTAATGACCATTAACTAGTATTAAAATGAGCCATTATTGGCGTGGCGCCAACCCACGAAGGGACCCTTCTATTGTCCAATATCAGTCAATGACATTTATTAGCGTTTTTTTATGGTTCTTTAAAAATGCACTGAAAACATTGATAAATGTGCTTAAAAATTGCCAAGAAAAAAATGGGGGGGTGCCAGCTCGACTGTCAAGAGACGTAGCAAAATAAAATTTCCGACTCGGACGCTGTTGACATGGACCCCTTGCTCAACATTACCCTACCCACCACCGGTCCCTCTCCCTTAGCTTCATTTGCAAACCATTAACAATATAAAAACTTCTTTTAGAGAAGCGGTAGCCTTTTATTCGGAGTCTTTCAACAGTAGCAACAAATCACTGCAGTTGAGAAGCCACATTGTAGCAGTGGCTGGAAAGTCAGCGTCCAAATGATTTTGATAATAATGAGACGGGAAAGAGAAGATTCATTTATCAATGTTGGGAATTAAGGTGTCTCAACCTTTGAAGACATTATTTTCATAGTCCATGATGTAAAGCTTTGGAAACTAACTGTCTCAACCTTGTCAATTCTTAAGTTTATTTATTTATTATTTAACATTTTCCCATAATGATTTGGCATTTATATTATTATATATTTGTGTTCTATCAAAATGGGAAGTGAGTTTTTTAGTTGGCACTTTGGCCACATGCCTGTGCCTTGAAAATTGGTTTATTGGTTGTCAAAAGATACCACTTAGTGGTATATTATGGAAAACCTTTTTTTAAGGATATTATGAGAGATTAATGACAACTATAAGGGTCAAAATAGGGGAATTTACTTTGGATGTAAGAGCCTAATTTTAGATTGGAATCTTCTTGTTGGGCACCACACCTCATGGTAGGTTTAGCACTTGGTTTTGTAAACCACAAATGGTTTCCTAGTTGCTAGAACTCTATAAATTAAAGGCTTGAGCAGAAGTTTGTATGATTGTTTTATGCAGGTACCGTTATGCTATTGAAATTACTTCAGAAATTGTATGTTGGTGAACTCATGTAATAAACTTTCTCTTTAAGTGTATGTAATCTTGTAATTGGATTTGAAATACGTTAAACAAGCTTATGGAATGTTGAATTGTTCTCCCAAAAGGGTTTTCCCCATGTATATATGGTGTTATGGTATATTTGTTTATTGTTGATTTTATGGTTTATGTTGTGTATCTTCTTCTTGTAATTGGAAAGAATAAAAATTTATACAACACTCTCCTCATTAGATTGGTGTTGGAAGTTGTTTCCACACACTTAGCTTCCTTTCAGTTGTTATCAGAACATTATCATCTTTGATCTTAGTTGTTTGGTAGAGGGTTTTTTGTACTGATATTTGTTTGAGTGGGAGCTTGCGCAAAGTATTTTGCGATCTTATTGCAGGAAGGAGATGGCTAGCACATCTAGAAGAATAGAGATAAAGAAGTTTAATGGTGGCAATTTTGAGTTGTACAAACTTAAGATGGAGGATATGCTCTTAGATAAAGACCTATGGGTATAATATATGGTACCAAACCATCATGTATGACTCAAGAGAATTGGTAAGAAATTGACAAAAAATCGAAGGGTCTTATGAGACATTGTTTTTTATAAAGTAAGCGATAAAAAAGGGTGTCGATCCCATTATACATTAGCCAAAAAGGTGCACCAAAGTTCCATCAAAGAGAAACAGACCCAAGCAAAAAGAAACAACCAAAAAACCCCAGACCAGAACACAAAGGACCGATAGCAGATTGACAATAGATCAACAACAAAAATCATAGAAAAGGCCCCAAAGACTAATTGAACAACTGGTCCCAATCTTCGGCCAAGAATTGGTAGAGTTCTTGGTACTCCTTGAGCTCTTTATCTTTCATCCCCCGACTGATAAGTTCAACATCCTAGAGGACCGCAAGAGTGGTGGCCGACCGGTGCATGAATTTCACAAAGAACTTAGCCAGAATCTTGAACTTCCTTTCCAGAATGAGTAGTCTACCAGAGAGGGCTTCCATTTCCTTGTCCTTGATTGTTTTCTTACCACCCCTGTTCTTCTTCCCAGCATCCTTCACCACTTTCTCCGAGCTCACAGAGTCAGACCCTTGGACATTGAGCTCAGGAAAATTACTAGGGCCGTCATCAGCTTCAACCTCCACTATCTCATTTTTGTTATCCTCGTTGTCAGAAATGTCCCCACCCATCAGTTAAACCTCTCCCACCATCGTTTCAACATTGTTGTTTTTGTATGTCAGAAATGCCAACACCCTCCACGTCCACCACTTCCTCCACTGACTCAGCAACCACCTTCTTTTGGGGAACGAGACTAGTCTTAGAAGCAAGCCTCGTTGACCTTCTAGTTGACGACACCTGGGGTTTACATTCAGGCATAGTAAACTCCTCATCTTTGGTACTATCACTCCCTCCGTCACCTTCCTCAGAGCTAACCTCCTCCACCACCAAGGAAACATTTTTAGTCTTATCCCCGTTGTCTGAAACACTACCCCCCTCCAAACTCACCCTATTCTTCTTATACGGGGTCTCATGGGAGGAGTCACCAGATATAATCTTTCTTTTGGCAAAAATCTTGGATATGGTCTTAGGGGTTTGGACACTAGTCTTAGGCTCGGAGTTTTTACCAGTGGCAATTTTTTTCTTTCTAGACTTGAGGGATTTGGTATACTTCTTTGGGGTGATTTCTATAATTATCACCAGGCTAATCTTATAATGGTTGGAACAGGGCGGCAAAGGAGGGTCAACACGAGTAGTCGTGAGGGCTTTAGGGGGATAGAGGGCTAAATAAATTTTATAAAGCCTGATGATGAGCCCCTGATGGAGAGGGATGAGGGGCTTGTTAGGGTCGATGGCATGATGTTCAATAGTAGACACAATCGAGGCTTCCAGAGACGATAGCAAGTAAAAAGGAAAACTAATCAACTTGCAATGACGGAAATGGTTTAATAGAGAAAAATGATAGTCGAAAAAGCATCAGAATCTACCTTCAAGAGTAAAGTTTTTGATAATCATGTGGCATACCTCATCCCATGGTTTCGGCAACATTTGCCTATCGAACCCTCCCTGTAGACTATGTAAGACCTCACCTTTTTTCAGAAATAAAGCCATACCATCCAAATCAGAAACTTTACTCTTTTTCTTGTGTTTGATACCATCAGTAGACATGCCCGTCGCCATCCTGATCACTTCCTCTGAGATTTCAAACCCCACACCACCCACCTTGACCTGTCTGCCCTTCAACGACTGCAAGAACTACATTGAGAGGTTTTCATCATGACCTTGCAAGCATTCTAGATAGGAAGCCACCTCACCCTCCTAACAAATGTGCCATAGGGTCTCATTGTGTTTGAACTCTTCACAGGATTCAAACTCAGTACAAGACTTATCACCCCCATTCTCAAGTTGCACCAATTTCTCACATTCAAACTAGAAATGAAAATAAGCAGTGGTTAACTTAGAAAGTTTCAATCTGTAGATAATATCTCGCAAACCAATATTCTCACTCAAGTTAACGAGTAGAGTGTCCCTTCGCTAGCTGGGGGTGACGTACTTTCTTAAATTGACAATATGTGAATGAGAATTCCCTTTCCTTTCATAATTGATATTCATTAATTGGTCATAATTAGAGGATCTGCAGAGAGTCATTAAGTTAATATCCCCATTGCTCACGTGCCTGGCCATCTGAAACTCCACCTTAGGCCTCCACATCAGACTGATGTGAAGGCTATCCTTTGTACGGTGGCAGACCCAATCTCTAACAAGTATGAGCTAGCCAAAAGCTGTCACACCACCCAAACCACTAGTCCTCATATCCAGATGGAAATCAAGTTGAGATCCCATTTGGTGCCTAATGTACTCCCTAGACCAGGGGATAGAGGGGTTTATAAATGGAAACATGAGAGACCAAGGGAGGGACTTTGCTCCTTTCCAAGAAGGTTTTGAATCTAAATAGGAAATTATTCTTTCTTTTCCAACATCTCCATGTGTCCAAGCTCTGCCCAAGGTTGGCCAACCCATCAACCAATTTATTACCTTCATGGTACACATGCCCAATTTCTTTCTGCTTGAACCCAGATAGTAAGCAGAATTTCCAACCATTGTTGGACCTGCCAAGAGCCACCTCAATAATAATTTTTGAATCTCCTTCCACTTGTAACTTGTCCACGCCCATAGAGTGAGTAATTTTGAGCCCCCACAGTAGGGTCAATCCCTTCGCCACGTTATTGGACTAGATATTGATGCACCCTGCATAAGTAACAATGAAAACACCCTGAGTATCTCTAAAAATCCCTCCACCACTAGCCAGCACAGTGTTCTTTTTTCAGCTCTGTTGAAATTAAGTTTGATACAGTCCATGGGAGGGGGTCTCTAGAAAGTGTTTTGTCTAGCCATCTTTCTAGAATTGTCAATCTTGGTCATATCCGCTGTTAGTCCCCAATTATTTGCAATTAGAACTTCCACCTGGGTAGGGTGTTTCTCGGCCGCATGAAGAATGCTGGAGGATGTGTTCTCAGAGACCAACCTGGTAAAGGAGTAGAAGACCTCATTTGTGGTTCTAGCTTTCTCTCTAAATATTCTATTGTTCCTTTCCTTCCACACACTTCACCCCTGGTGTGGGGGAATTTGTCTCTAGAGCTCCCTAATCCTAGGTTGAGAGAAAGCAGTAAGCTAGCTTTGAGCAAAATCCTTGAAGTTTTCATGGAAGACCCAATCCAAGTTAAGTTTCTCTATAGTTTTTCACATATCTCGTTTGAAAAATCACAATGGAAAAGAAGGTGTTGAATGGACTCTACTTCTTTTAGACATAGAACACATCTATTGACCAATTGGAAACCCCTTTTACTAAGGTTATTGGTAGTAAGGGTTTTATTATGCGCTATAGACCACTAGAAGAAGTTTATTTCAGGGACCAGCTTGTTGTTCAAGACACTCTTCCAAAATCAACTCACCTGTCTGTTGTTGGTCAGAAGATTGTAAGCTTATTTGACTGAGAAGATCCCCTTTTGATTTTGCCCCTAGAGCATTTCATCTTCCCTAGGAAATATCAGAATTATGTACTTGTTCAACTCCACTTGTAGACCCTGACAATCCTGATTCTCAGGTTGATTATTGTTCCAACATTTAGAGAGGTTCTTCCACCACCTTTGGCTATGGATTTGGCTAATAATGTAATTGCTTACCAAGCTCCCAAAATGGTTAACAACCCTTTCCTTAGTGGTGTTGTTCTTCCAGTTAGACAGGGGTCCCTCCTTGAGCCAATTGTCCTCCCAGAACCTGATTTTGTCTCCCTTACCTAGCTTCCATTTGATGCCTCAAGATAGTGTGCTTCTGGCTTTGATCATTTTGTTCCAGATAATAGAGCCTTTGGGAAGGCTCTCCCTATCAATAAACCCTAATTTATCCCCATTTTGCAGGTATTTGGCTTTCATAATCTGCACCCAGTCTTTCTCCTCCTTAAGGAAGGTCCACCCAATCTTGGCCAGTAAGGCTTTATTCATCACCTGGTTTTTTTTATTCCCAATCCCTCTTGCAATTTGGGCTAACAAACTTTATCCCACCCAACCAGCGAGATACTCTTTTTTTCCTCAACCCCAGTCCAGAGGAAGGTTTTTTGGATCTTTTCCAATTTCTCTGCCATGTATCTAGGCATTTTAAAAAGGGATAGAAAATAAGTGGGGATGCCCTACAGGGTGGCCTTCAAAAGTTGATGTTTGCCTACTTGGATAAAGAGTTTACCTTTCCATCCCTCCATCTTCTTTTAGATTCTTTCCAACACACTGTTCCAGTATGCCGGGGTCACTTCCTTGACCATGAGGGGTAGACCTAGGTAGGTAGCTGGGAGATTGACCTTGTTGCATTCTAGGATGTTTCTCACCTTATCTTGTAGCTCCAAGTCAGTATTGAAAAAGAACACATTACTCTTTTCATAATTAATGCACTGGCCAGAAGCTTCTACATAGGTGTTCAGCAGATTTTTCCATCTTCTTGCCTCTACCACCGAAGTCGCCCTGAAGAGCATAGTATCATCAACAAACTGTTGATGAGACATTGTTTGACACACTATGTATTATTGAATGTTCATGAAGAAACTACTACAACAAATTTAAGGAAAAACCTTGGTGAAATTTATCAGGCTAAATCCCCAGTAAATAAGTTATTGTTGAGAAAGAAGTTGTATTCTATGAGAATGGAAGATGGAGGATTCATAGTTGATCATTTGAAGGCTTTCAATATGCTAGTTGCCTAGTTGAATTTGTTGGAGTGAAAATGGAGGAGGATTGATGTATGACATTACTATGTTTTTTGTCGAATTCATGGGACCACCTTATGATGGCCATTAGGAGAACTACCACCAAGTTCAAGATGGATGAGGTGGATGCATCGTTACTTTCTAAAGAGATGTGAAGAATTTTTTTTGAAATGGTTAAGAAGGCTCTTGTGGTTTGTGGTAGATCCAAAGAGAAAGAAAAGAAGAAGAACAAAAAGTAGGATAACTCAAGATCCAAATCTTGTGGGAGATTTAAGTCTCCTGGTAAGTCGAAGGCATTATGTTGGAATTGCAGAAAACTAGACCATTTTTTAAAAGAGTGTAAAGAGGAAAAGAAGAAGAAGAAGAATGATTTTGATTCAAATTTTGATAAATCCTCTTAGGATGATGGTGAAAATTTTGTCACTACATTGGCTACTCATGCATCTAAAGGTCTGTGGTTTATTGACTCTAGTACATATTTCCATATGACCTCACATCAGGGTTGGTTCACAAACTATGAAGAATTCAAGGGTGGGAAGGTGTACTTAGGTGATGATTCTCATCTAAAGATTGTTGGCCATGGAGGAGTCCTGATTAGATTTCCTAATGGATGGATGAAGGGGATCAGTGGTGTACTGTATATCCCTAGTTTGGAACAGAATCTTTTATCATTGAGTAATTTGAATGATGAGGGTGTGCAGGTTGTTTTATCGAATGGAGGATGTAAGATGACTAGAGGAGCTATGGTGCTTGCTAGGGGTACTCAGATTGGCACTCTATTTTAGCTAGATGTATACGTGGTTCAATGTAATAGTTCTTCTGATACTAAAAATAGAACTTCCAAGTTTGCATCCTCACCATTAGAACCAACAACAAAGATACATGTGTTGTGTCTACTTCTGATGGACATGCTTTCTAGGTATCTAAGGTTTCTCATTCGTTAGAAATGAAACTTATTGCCAAGAAAACAATATTATGGCATTCAAGACTTGGCCATATTGGTGAGAAGGGTCTTAGAGCCCTAAAAAATAAAAACCTTGTTGAGGGGTTGAATGATTGTAATCATGAATTCAATTTTTACAAACATTGTGTTTATAGAAAATAGAACCGTTTTTAGTTTTATTCTAGTTCTCATAAATCTTTTGAGGTGTTGGACTTGATACATTATGATGTTTTTAGTCCTATTAATGTTCCTCCAATTTCTAAATCTATTTATTTTATATCATTAATTGATGACTATAGTAAAAGAACATGGGTATATTTTTTTAGAAGTAAATTTGAAGTATTTAGTTGGTTTAAAGAGTTTAAAGCTTTTGTTGAGAATTGGACTAATAAAAGGATTAATTGTTTGAGGACTAATAATTGTGGTGAGTTTTATTCAGTATATTTTGAAAGGTTCTATAAAGAATATGAGATTGAGAGGCATAAGACAAGTACATATACCCCTCAATAGAATGGAGTTGTAGATATGATGAATAGGACATTGATGGAGAGGACTAGGACTATGCTTAGTGGAGCTCACTTAGAATAATTTGTTTTTGGGTGAAGCTATAGCCATTGCTTGTTACCTAATTAATAGGTCTCCTACATGATCCCTTGTTCAGAAGACACCTATGGAGGTGTGGTTAGGAAAAAATCCCTTATTGATACATCTTCAAGTATTTGGTTTTGAGGCATATGTAGATGTGCCTAGAGAGAAGAAGTCAAAGTTGAAGGAAATGAAAGTTAAGTGTATCTTCATTGTTTATGGTATTGGTGTGAAAGGATACAAGCTTTGGGATCTAATGGAAGAAAGAGTTTTGTATAGAAGAAGTGTTATCTTCATAGAGATGAATCCTTCTTCTATTGTTCTATAGAGCCTCTGATTACCATAATGAGATACATAGGCTAGGTCAAAGATTTGGTTCCCCAAGGAATAGATTTGGGTATAGGTATATGCCATATAGAGCTTGCCCTATTTAGTGCAAGAGTGTAAGTTCGTGGCATAGAGTTGTTGCCATTAGCATAGTTTGGTAAGGTTGTAAAGCTAGAATTTCTAAATTTGAATAAATTATTAAGTTATAAGATTACTTGGTGCCACCATTTAGAGTGGATAAACATTGATCAATATAAAATTTAAGAATGAGAACATATTAATTAGTTTAATCATTTTATATGCATTCCATGAATTAGATAGATTACTAAGATATAGGATGCATTATGCCTTAATAATATAACTATAATTGTAAATTAGATTTGTGTTAAACTGTGCTTTAATTTTCTGTATCAACGTTTCAGATCATACTACATGATCCTTCATCATGATGTGAAGAACATGAGAAAAGAATGGTTTAGAAAAATTGCAGGATAATGAAGTATAAATAGATAGGGAGAAAGAGAAAAGAAAAGAAATAAGAGAATGAGCCAACTATAGTAAAAAATAAAAAACTAAAACCATGAAAATTTTAAAATTTGAAAAGAAGACATAGAATAAATATTAAAAAAGAAGAGATAAAAAAGTTAAAAAGAATATGAAAAGACATTAAAATAAAATAATAATAATAAAAAATGATAATAATCTACAAAAAGAAATTTAAGGAAAGGAAAAAGAAACTTAAATGAAAATCAAATCAAGTTTTAGTTGGCTTTGATGTTGTTTCACTCTTCACTAAGGTCCCGCTTAATGACTCCATTAAAATTGTTAGAAGAAAAACCTTGAATGAGATAGCTTCTATTGTCGATCTTTACTTCAAGTCCATATTTTTTTCCAAGGTGTGATTTATGAGCAAATAGATGGAGTGGCTATGGGTTCTCCTCTCTCCTAGGTTGTATCTAATCTTTACATGGAACATTTCAAACAGATCTCCCTCCATTCCTTTCCACTTAAACCTAGATGGTGGAAACACTATGTAGATGATACCAACATTTTTTGGCCACATGGTTTGGAGAACTGAGAATTGTTCCATGCCCACCTTAATAACATTTCCAGTTGCATTTGTTTCACCAAAGAGCTGGAATCTAATAACCAATTCCCTTTCATGGTTGTCTTGCTCGTCAAAAAGCAAGACATCTCTCTAGGTTGTCATGTCTTCAAAAAAGCCACCCACACTGACCTCTACTTGCATTCCTCATCTCACCACCACTCATCCCAAAAAAATGGAGTCCTTAAGACTTTGATAACTAAGGCTCATCACATTTGTGATGAAGACTACTTTGATCTAGAACTCTTGCACCTTTCTAAGGTTTTTAAGCTTAATGGTTTTACGAAAAAAACTATTGTGAGATCTCTCAACTAGTCCAAATTATACTTTGAAACCAAGTCTAAGGGCTCTAGATCACCCCCTTCCCTTTATCTCTCTTCCTTATATTGAAGGTCTTTCACAAAAATCTCCAAAATTTTGGCTAAAAAAGGCATCAAGTGTGCGTTCAAACCTATCACCCCCCTTCAAAACCATATTTGTTCTCTCAAAGACCCAATTGACCGCCTCCTCAACTTGGGGGTATACAAGATTGAGTGTTGCCCTACATTGGCAGGACATGTCGCTCCTTCAAAACTAGATTCAAAGAGCATGAGGTACACATCAAGCATGATCATGTCACTAAGTTGGCTCTCGCTAAACACTCCCTTTCTTCCAAGCACCATATTTTCTTAGAGAATTCCCATATCATGGCTAAAGAACCTAAGTTTTTCAAGAGGAAACTTCTTGAAGCTGTTGAAATTATCAACCACCCATCCAATCTTAACTATGATGAAAGTTGGAATCTAAGTCTCTCATGGAAACCTTTATGCTCTTGTCTCAAATGTATTTCACACCACTAGTCTTAATTTGTTTTGCCTTCTTGGGCTTTGGTTTTTCTCCTTCTTCCCCTTCTTTACTCCTCCTGTGGCTTTCTTTGTCCTCCAAATTCTTGTCCATTGACTTCGCTACTTGTCTTTTCTTTGTTATCTTTTCCTTTCATTTTTTCCTTGAACTCAATATTCTTGGTTACTTTTTTTAATCTCTTTTACTCTCTTTCCTTTGCTCTTCTTGTTTTCATTTTTTTCTCATTATTTTAGAATATGTTTTATTATTATATATTATTATATACAATATAATAGTCATATATAATTTTAAATTTTCCTTTTATTACATTTGGTTTTGGTTTTATTATTTTTTCTTATTTTAGAATATATATTATTACATAAGATATTATATAGAATGTAATATGGTATATAATAACCATAAATGGACTTTTTTATATATTTTTTCTTGTTTTATGGTATATTATTCATTTTTGTTGAATTTTTATGTCTTATACTTTGTTTGTATTTATTATTTTTTTCATTTAATTTTCCTTATCCTTTCCTTAATTTTGTCTTTCTAGATTATTATCTTATCTTTTTTTAATTATTTTATTTTAATGCATTTTCATATTTTTTTAGTTTTTTATTTTTATTTTTAATATTTATTCTACCTCTTCTTTTTTCTATTTTTCATGGTTTTTTTTGTTTTGTTTTTTATTATTGTTCACTCATTCTCTTATTTCTTTGCTTTTCTCTTTCTCCCTATTTATTTATATTTCATTATCCTACAATTTTTGTAAACCATTATTTTCTCATGTTTTTCACATCTTGATGAATGATTTTGTAGTATGATATGAAATGTTGATACAAAAAATAAAATTACAACACAATCTATAGGACTATGGAAATATCACATATAGATAACTATAATTGCTATGAAAAAATAGTAGTAACCAAGGGTGGTTATTACAGATGGTTGATGTGTTACATAATATTTTTAAAAAAGTTAACATGATCGTGATAGTTCAAAAGTTGTTAAGATGAAATCTAAATGTAAGAATTATGGAGTTTGATATATGGCCTTAAGACTAGATGCTAACAAATATGTGGACCCTGTTCTGCCACATATTAAAAAAAATGTATTTATGTGCGAACAAGTGCAATGGCAATGGAAGGAATGAAAATAAGGTTTTTAGAGTTCACGTAATAAGTATTTGACAAAAGACTTGCCATATTATCCTTTTCATTTCTCTATTTTTATTGCAACAATTTTTCCCTTCCTGTTTTGGCATATACAATATGAAAAATGTTCTTGAAAAAAATTGTGTATGTATCTACATCTCACATTTGTAAGGATAGTTTATGGAATAGTACATTTAATGCTATATGAAGATGAGAATAGAAACCTTAGAAACCAAAAAATTAAAAATCACTTGATAGAATGATGATCAAACTGTGTATGTTTTTGCATCCAGATGCAAAAACATACACAATTGAATCCAGAAGCACTCTCATTTAATTTGTCATGGACTGTGGAAAACTCATGCCTTCTATTGATGATGAAATTGTCAATAACTCTATAAGACACGAATAAGTGTAGTGTTCAAATTGTAATTTAGGAAGAATATTAGACTTAAAAATTATAAAGGTGAGAGATAATAAAAAGTTTGTCATAAACAATTAATTTTTTAAATCAACTATTACATAACTAGGCTTGGATGCTACTACAAAGTTTTGAGAATAGCATCATTGAGTTGTGTATGTTATCACTAATATATCTTGCATCGTCTAAAAACATAAAAACACGTTTGAAATATAAAGAAAAGAGAAGAGATATTTACTCCAAAAGGTTGCAACAAAGAAGTCTAAGAAGGAAAATTGCTAAGATAATAGCAAGTGAGAGAAATAAGTAATGACATAAGGGTTTGTTACAAAAAAGTTTAAAGTGGAAAGTTATTAGTAAGATAGTCAAGAAGTATAGGAAAAGAATGTATAAGGGAACAAGTTATGAGAAAAAGTGGAGACCCATTGAGACAAGAAGACAAGAACATTTTATTCTTGTAGCAAGTTATAATTGTAATTTTAGAACCATTTTGTTAATGGAGACAAGTTTTGTGGTGAAGAAATGCAAACCATCTACATTATTATTTATATTTTGAATGTATAATATTTTAGATGATAAATACTAACCAACCATACCATTTTTATATTATAAACTTTTGAAATTAAGAAAGGTTTCCAGTAAAAGAAAAAAGGGAAAAGCCATAACAGGATTAGAGGTCTCCGCCACATGATATGAAAACCAGAGCGTTAAAAACAAAATTAAAACAAATTTAGTCGACACCTTTTTAAATACATTTTCATTTACCAATAGATCAGACAGACACACCATTTCCATCAAGTAACTGTAAAAGAAGATGCCCATCAGACAACAAAGAACCAGAAAGTACAGCACGGGAGCAACAAAATAGACTATCATTGTTCTGTTTCCGTATCTGATTGAGTAAGACATAAGTCGGTGAAATATATGTCTTAAATCAGTGCAGCAGAAGACAGCTCATATTTTCTCAACTTGTGATTTACAAATGCCCACTTACTGAAATGGTGAGGAATCACGTACAATATGACCCACTTGCTTACTTTTGTTTGAGATTTGACAAGAGATCCTATAATCCTCAACAATTCGGTCATTGACACGCATTCATGCTCTTGATGAGGGCTGGAAAAGATTTCATTTTGTAGTACCTGTAATGTTATCATGATTTGTGACTGTGCCATCATCTCTGCCATTTCTTTTCTTGACAGGCGATACCTGAAACTGCAAATAGTGGTTGCAAATAGCTTACAACTTGCTATTCATTGCCAGTTTTGTAAGAACAACTTTAGCCAAAATAACTTTTTGACTATTTTAAAACTTCCTGGGAAAGATAGACCAACGCTGAATAGCTAACTGGGTTCTATATAAATGAGAATACTATATTTGGATAATGAGATTCGTGCTATATTTAGAGAAGCAACTATCTATATTTTTGGAGGCACCATTAACAATGCCCAGATCCTATACCTGCCATGTATATTAACTGGTAACACAGTATCCACTTCTGGCTAAATTATTAAAAAAGGAAGGTATAATTTAAAGTAAAACTTGAGCAGTTTAACTCATGTAGAATTTCAATTCATTTGGATGTATAATTTAAAATAAAACTTTAATGATTAACGCATATTAAATTTTAAATACATTCTTGTTTATTTTTTCTCAAACCTAATGTATATATTATTATATATTTATAAATATAGAAGCCTATATATATTTATTAGTTAATAGTAGAGATTAATACTTTGTTTTAATATTTATTTTATAAGACCAAAATAATTTTTAATATCAATTTAAAAGTTTAAATAGAATGATAAAGTAATTAATGGTGATTAGATTTTATAAATAATTTTATTAATAAGAGGGGAGAGGGTGATTACCTATTTTATTAGAAGAGAAAAAATAAAAAAAGTGAATCACATGGGACCTTCAAGAAGGGGAGCATAGACAAAATTCCCATCAACATGAAAAGAAGAGAAAACTATCCTAGATCTGGATTTGACTCATGTCTTTTTCTTTCATTTTGTTGTGTGAGTGGAGTATCATATTATGTGTATTCATTCCTTTTCTTGAGGAGTCGTTTTTCCTTGAACTATTGTCTAGTCATCTTTGCTCGTGCTCTCTTGGCCAGCCCCAACCTACTCAAAGAGTATTAATGAAGATTTTTTGTTTTGTGCTACAAACTAATTTGCTGGAATTTATTCTTCAAGTCCTTATTTTGATAATTGTCAACAAAAGCTAAATATTGCACCTCAATTTGAGGAGTGAGATCCACATGTGTTGGGGTTGGTATGATAGCTTCACACAAAGACTTCCCATTTCCAGAGGGAGACTTGTCCTTTGTCATGCCATTTCTTGGGTGTATGGAGCAAAGTGGTGTTTATTACAAATGGTGTTTATTATGGCTAGAGGTTGCAAATTTTAAGACCAAATAGAGACTTCTTTATAATCAATATTCAATAAATTCCTCTAGTTGTGGTCGTATATGAAGGCATGTATTTCCATGCAAGACATGCTTAGAGATATGCATGCACATATGGCCAAGATAGACATGCTTGGTGATATAGAAACATGTATGGCCAAGCTAGACATGCTCAATGATATGGACAATTTGTCAAGATTCCTTACTTCCATATTCACAACCATCTCCAACAAGATCAAAATTTCACATCCAGGGTTAATATTCTAACATTGTTCTCTCTAGTTTGAAATTTTACTAAAGCACCCATGCCTTAGAAAAATTTTCATACCTTATTTGGCACTTTCCTTTATTTTCCCTTGAGTCGGGTTTTACTTAGTCATTTTCTTGCATTGTCGGCGATCCCTTGTGTTTTTGAACCAAAGTCGGCGGGTTCAAGAGTTCATGAACCGCCTGACTTCCTGACTAGTCTTTGAGTCCAATGTCTAAACTCCCTCCTTGCGTCAGTCATGGTTGTTTGTTTTTGAGCAAATATCTTTGTTTTTGGGAGGTCAGAAGTTCCTTGAACTTCCAAACTCTCAAGGTTGTGGTTCAAAAGTTCCAAAAGTTTCTGACTTGCCTACTTCAAAGGCCTTCTATTTTCGTGGCACCTTTTTCCTGTGTTGGCATGCCATATGATGGCAAGACACTTGTCACCTCGCATTTAATTTGAAATGTGTCTGGATGAATTGGCACATTTCTCGGAGGGAAACTAAAGGAGATTTTTGTAGTTCTTGAAGCTTGATACATCACCATAATTTAATTAAATTTATGAATGAGTTATGAGAAGTGACATGAAATTTGAATGAATTAACTATCTCACTTAAAGTTTTCATCATTTCGCTAAGGGAATGTGTTGCAAAGCATGGAAGAGTTAATCCACTATGTGCGAGAAGTCCACAAAATTCTAGACTTACAAGTTAGCATGATTAGCCTTCCTTATCTCATTTCCTTTTCTTTCTTCTTCTATAAAACCAAGGCATTTCTTTTGGGTGGAAAAAGTTTCCATTTTCATGTATCTGTTTAGTGACTCCCCTATTAGTACGTTATATTTCTCCACCATATCTGTGAATGCATCAGAGTTTCTAGAGCCAATTGGTTCCTCAAGTTTGTGAAAATGAAATTCAAATTTCAAGGAGCTCATATGGTTCCTATTGTGGAGAATGGGTTATCTTGTTTGAGAGATACAAAGCTTAGTCATATTGACATAGAAGATTTCTGGAAAAGGATGCAACCCAAAGGCTGAACCACCTTGGCCAAAAAGATTGTGAGCAGTGGGTTAGACAGAGTTGGGGGCTTTCTGCTGGCAGTGCATTGTCTAGATTTAGTGGTTTCTTATGCCAACAATTATTTCGCTGAATCTCAAGAGATAAGGGCCCCAGATGGGTCTGTCGTTGCCAAAATTGACTCAGTCAATCACCCTTGCCTTGAATCTAGATGAGTGAGGATAATGTTGATGTTTGTATGTCTTCTTCCAGGTGGTACTATAATGAGAGAAAAGACTAGTGCCAAAATTGCATTGTCAAGACCTGGCTAGAGATTGAGAAAATGGGAAAGTCAAGACTTCCTACTAATCTAAAGAGGAGTGATTTCAAGGAGGAAATCTTAGACATGATCACCATGTTGAACCGTGTAGTTGGGAGCTCTGAGTCTGATACTTTCAATTATTAGATGTGTAGGTTTATCATGCTTATCTAAGGAGATCACCATATTGACTGGGCAACTTGGATAATCAGTGAAAGTATGCATGAGCAACTGATAAATTTCTCATAGAATGTCAAGTTTTACATGTGTTCCTCGCTGGTATACTTGTTAGCTCATAGAGAGGCTTCCTGGCCTGAGTTAAGGACTCAAGGAGTTCCTGCCACCGGTGTGCTTGTGTATTACACCTTTCCACAATTGCAAAGAACTGAGGGTATGAAAGATTTTTGACAGATTAATGATGCTTTCTCTATGTATCTTACAAAATGAATTGAGGGTTCATTGGAGAGAAGGTTTTTTGTAGAGGCTATTGCCTTGGTTATGAGCTTCAGAAGCTTCTATGTCTAGTTTGATCACTTTTCATACCTGAGAATTAGGGGTTACAAAAATGCCCCATTGAAATTGCCACAATACCTATCGAATTCTCTTGTATTCTTGGAGGTTTGTTGTCAAATGGAGAATATGAATATAAGGTACCATGCAATGACAAAGAAAGGTTATTCTTTTCCTGTGACACTTTTCTTCTATTCTTGCAAAAGTAATGATAGTGCTAGAAGTGTAGATAAATTGCTTTCTAAATTCAATCTTCATAGCTTGTTGACCTGAATAGCCTTTGATAGTAAGAATTTTGTAAAATTAAATATGCGTGGAGGGGGTTCTTATCAACGCAAACCCCAGATTGAAGATTTTTTGGAGGATTGTTTGAACAAAAGGGAAGTCCAAAGGAGGAATTGGAAGAGGTTAACCATTGATCAGGTTTGTGCTTTTGAATTGCCTATGTGAGTTCTTGACATGGTCGATGATAACTCTAATATTATGGATGAGGGCTATCATAATGTTTCATTACTACCCTTACCTCCTATGAAGTGGTTGGAGAAGGAGATCATGGATGTAAAATTTTGCTCTTTAGATGTGATAAGAAGAATAGAGAAGTGGTTGAGAGGGAAGATTAGATAGTAGGTTGGTTCAGCTGCACCTAAGGACTCATCTGCTTAGGGTCAGAAAAGAGTTCAAACCACTCACTCACAAAGGAGGTCATCTAGTTCAAACCCAACTCTCTAGAGAGTTAGCTCACAATCGAGTGGAGACAGTGAACGCCCCCCTGAGGAGAGAAGCAAGCTATAAATAGTGTGTGAGCAACACGATCAACTAAAGAAGAGCAACACCAGATCGGTTGCTTCCCCATTGAAAGTAGACCATGTGCCCCTTATCAACAATCCTATAAGTGATAGTGATTGTTTTATTTTCACACCATTAGGAGAGGATAATGCACTACAATCTATGTTAAGTATTGTAAATTCACCCAATTAAGTGAGCCTCCAGTACACAATCCTTTGTCTGTGAATATGGATGGTGTGGTGAGTGTAATTGGCACTGCTAACATCCCTTCTTCATCTCCTACATGGTTAAGAAAAGTAGTGGAAAAGAAGAAGAGGTATACACCAACGGTGGATACCAGTATAGATACTGTGGGTAAGTTACTACACGAGACTCCTAAGCCCAAACATGCCAGAAGAATGTCAAGGATGGTAACGGAATCTGTCATAGGAAACCAGTTCCTAGAAATTGTGGATCTAGTGGGGAATAAGAATGAGAATGAAGTGACTGAAGCAGACTTTAAAATGAGCAGAGTAGATATCGGACCCTTGACCATGGAGGGAGATATCTATCATGTCAAATATTCAGTCAACAATTTGTCGAAAAGGGCCAAGAAGGAACATGAAGAGAACATTAAGCTTCATGCACAAGTAAGTTCCCTGTCTATGCTCATTTAGTCAATTTTGAAGATAACAATACCTTCAGCTGACGCTTTTCCTAATATGAGTGTTAGTACCCCAAACCCCAACCTGTTGCAACAAATAAAGGGATCGCAAGCCCTAAGTAGTGTTGTCGAGCAATGGATAGAAAAGGTAAGAGAGAAACTTTAATTGTTGATTTTCAAACTGCCAAAAGTGATTGAAATTGCTTATCCTTAGTCTCTAAGGAAATACAAGATATGGCTAAGATGGATGTCGATGTCTTGGTAGCTGCAGAAGTATTGACAGATCGTAAAGAAATGAATTATGCAGCTTGGGCTGATGTTATTGAATGGAAATTATCTATTGTGGGGGCACTGGATGATGAAATGAGAAGCACTCTTTCTATTTATTATAGACAATTAATTGATATTAAGAGCAACTTCACCATCTTAGAGATAGTAGCCATCGGTGATGATGATGATAAGCAACTCGATGTCAAAGAGATGGAGCAAAATTTCAAGAAAATGGTGACAGAGGAGATGGTGAGTTATGATGTGATCACAATAGAGTCAATTGGGAAGGTTGCAAGGGTGTCTAACTATGTTAAGGTGTTTAAAGTTGGATTGGATGACATGCATAGAAAGATGATTCAAGCTAACAGGGCGGTGAGTAAGAAGAAGATCCGAATCAGCATGACTGGCAGCCCCAGTGGTTTGGCATTGTCATCAATCATCAATAAGTATAGGTCTTACAAGGTGAAACTAAGAGCACATGCAGCTCAAATGGTGTAAGGTGGTACATGCGATGAAAGTGAATAGGTGAAGGAGAAGGAAATGACACAGGAAGATGATACTGGAGAAGAGGATGTGGCAATTATTGATTAGTTCTCTTTTCTTATGCTTTAGTTTATTTCATACTTGCTCAAAAACTATTGGGTCTGGAGGGCTCATATTTTTAATGGTATTAAATATTTAAACTTCTTTAAATCAACTATCTTCAAGAAGCCGTTAGGTTTTTAAAAAAAGACAGTTATCAGTGACTTGGCTATAAATTAAATGAGCTAGTCAATGTATGGATCTTTTAGCAAACTTTGTGTTGGTTATAGATCAAGTTTTGGCTTTTTGTCCAATTGCTTTATATATATGAAATAGAAATCAATGTAGTGGATTTTTGGATGATCATAAACTTTGCATTATGGTTGTTTAAACTTTCATTCTTCTTATGTTGAATATATTGCTACTGGTGTTGATGGTATTTCTATATTGAAGTGGTTGGATATCTTTGATTCTTTCTCACTACTGGGAATTATCTATCTTTTAGTTTATGATTCATGGTGGTGATTGTATGATGTATGGTATATTTCTGTGTTGATTTATTGAAGTTAATGTGGTGGAAGTCTTTGAGCTTCTTTTCAGATGATTAATGTTTTTGGATGTATATTGCTTTTATTGCTTTCTGGTTAAAAGCACCACCTTTATTTTTCTTTCTGGTTAAAAGCAATACTACTTTTTCATTCATTCCATATCAATTGAAGGTAGATGTGCCTTGTAAAAGAAGTAGAGAATCTTTGTAAAACACCATTACAATAGGTTCAACTGTTGTTACATTTGTCATGTATTCAGGTGTGAGAATATAGAGTTAGGTGGCAAATCTGTTAACAAATAGATTTTTGGTGACTCTAATGAGGACACTTATGAAAATAATCGTACATTTTTCTATGAATTGCTTTGTTGTTGGATCTTATGGTTCTCCGTGGAAGACATGCACCAGTTCTGCAACCTAATGTAGACTGGCTAGTTTGTGATCAAGAAGATATTATTACTAGTCTTCAACTTGTTGACTGGCAAACTAGGAGAACAAATCAATAGTATCATCTAGTGTATGAGGTGCTTGAAGAAGAAGAAGAACTTGGTGATATTATAAGGGAAAGAGCACGTCAGTTTGGTGAAGCTCAAGAGATTGTCTTTATTGAAGGAGTTGTTCTTGTGCCTAGAAGAGAAAGGCCCTTACAAATCCAAGCAGTCCCTGACAATAGGCAAAGAAACCCTGCTGTAAGACCAAGGAACCAAGTGCATGCCTAGCCAGCTCTCCCTTAAAATAACTAGTAAGTGGTTTGGCGAATCTACATTATTATTATTTTTATATATATTTTTGTGGCTATGAAAAGATATACTCGGGTTGATAGAAGGAAAGGAATTACTAATATTGACTTTGACATGCTTCAATCTTTGAATTTTTCTCCTTTCCTTCCTACAAGAAAGGTCAAATCTTTGAGTAGGCCATCCTCAAACCTGCCTATAAGAGAATCTGCTAGTTCCTCTTGTCAAGTTTTAACCCTTGACAATACTATTTTACCTCTTCAAGTCAATTTTCCTTTTCACATCCCTTTCAATATGGTTCAACCTCCACCTATTCCATGGGGAGTTGCTAGTGGACCCCTAAGACTTGGAGAAAATATGCATGACTTACCTAGGGGATCTAGTACAATTATACCTAAGTTTAGAGGTGATGGGAAGGTCACTCCCAAGGAGCAAATAAACACCTTCTTTGCTACAGGCCTATTCCATCTTAGGAGCTCAGCATGAGGATGTCTTAGTCAAGTTGTTTATCAAATCTCTCACTGATGCTGCTACCGAGTACTTCTACCACCTACCTAACGCATCTATTAGGGATTGGGCATCCATGTGATGATAGTTTGAAGATAGGTTGAAGACTACTGATAATGAACAACTCTCCTCAATGAAGAAGGAAGTCCACGAATAGATGAGAGAGTTTGTGGCTAAGTTCAACAAGCTCGTGAACAGAATCCCTAATGATGTTATGCTTGGTGATGGGTTATTGAAATGTCTCTTTATTAATTCCCTCCCTCTTGATGTCACTTATGCTATAAAGAGGGAAGGAGCCGCTAACTTAGTTGTAGCTCAGACTATGGCAATTGCAATAGAAGATGATCTCATAACTGTTGGCAAGTGGAAGAAAGAATTGCAGACAAGCAAACCTTCAGCAGTCAACTCCACTAATCTTGTTATATAGAGACTGGCTAAATACATTATCACTTTGAAGAGGCAGATGCCTAAAGGTTCTCACCAACCATCTTACTAGGATGTGACAAGGAGTGATCAAGGTTCTCAAGGGAACTATAATAGAACATTGATGTTATCTGGTCCAACCTAAAGGATAGCAATTGAAGTTGGTCCCTCTACCAGCAAGAACAACCACATGATTTGTAATTTTCATCTAACTTCTAATCATGATGGGGCATCCTATCCAGAGATGGTAAGATTCATGCAAATGCTCTCAATGAATTAACATGCAGAACAACCTTATGTAGAAGAACATTCTCCACCTAGCGATGCAGGTGTCAATTTCTTTGAATATGAGTCAAATATTGAATGTGGAGATGTGTATACGGAGATTAATAGTCCTAATTGCGCAGTATCCACTAGAGGACTACAAGCACAAAAATGACAAAATACCCAAAACCAGCCTAGTAGTTCCTCTTCTACTCCCAAGTATATTTTGTCAAGACAAAACAATTCTAGTTCCAAGAAGACAGAGATTACTACACCCAAAACTACTTCTTCTAAGGTACCCTCCACTTCTTCTTCTTCTGAAGTTCTTGTTTCTAGTTCATTTGATATCATTGAGTCATGTAAAAATACAAAGATACAAATTTCTCAAGTAGAGTACCTTAGGCTCAACCCTTCTAAACTAGATAGACTAGTCAGATACATTAAACAAGAACCATATCCTTCTCATTGTAATGCTTGGGTCTCAAATGATAATGAAGCTCATGCTGAGAAACAAATTTTTCTCAAATTCCCATTCTCAATAACCTGGTCCACAAAACCCTTTTGACAAACTAGAACCCTTCTATATGTGTTTATACACTGTCAGTTATAAATTAAGCAACCGTGTCATTGACTCTAGAGCATCTGATAATGTAATGCCAGCTCAGGTTGCTAAAGCCCTAGGTCTGTCCTATACTTCTTCTCATGGTAGGTGTTTTTCCATGGATGGTTCTCTAGTACATGTTCTTGGCTGAATTAAAGATGCCCAAGTTGCCCTTGCCACTTATCCTAAGAAAAGAGTGAAGTTAACCATTTTAGTGGCAGACATACCTGCAAGCTATGGGATGCTTTTGAGCCATAGCTTTTGTAGAGATTTGGGTGGGGAGATTAAAATGGATTGGTCACATGCTCTAATACTAGTAGATGGGAAGAAGGTTTGTTTGAACCCAAAGCCTAGTGCCAAATTTATAGTATTGAAGTCAGGGGACCCTAGAGTAGACATTTTATATGTGGAAATCAGCCCTGGTACATACATGTGCACATTGATAGTAGGAAGTAAAGAAAATTTGATAAGCCTTGATCTGGCCAATGAGTTGTGGACATTGGAATTTGATGGCAGTTGTTCTACTACTGGTTCAGTTGTTGGAGTGGTTCTAATCTCTCCTGATGATTGTAAGTTTCCTTTCACTTACAAGTTGGAGTTTGATAATATCAATAATACTGCAGAATATGAGGCCTTGTTGTTGGGACTGACACTAGCTAAGGAAATGGGTATTAAGTAGCTTAGAGCTAGAGGTGATGTTGAACTGATTGTAAGCAAGTAAGGAAGTTGTATCTAGTGAAAAATGGAAGGTTGAGGAACTACCAAAATAGAGTGTGGGACTACATAGAAGACTTTGATACTTTCTCAATAGAAGCTATACCTAGGGACCAGAACACTCGAGCTGATTCCTTGGCCATGTTTGCCTCTCTCTTGCTGCCTCACCCAGATTTCAAAGATAAACCTTACAGGGTGGAGATAGTTTACAGGCCTAGCATGCCTAATAACATTAATCATTGGTAGGTATTTAATAATGACCAACAAATAATTTCCTTCTTGAAAAAGTTGAGTCTTTTGCCAATGTGTTTTTCAAAGGGAGTTGTGATGAAAGCAATGATATTTTGGAAGACGAAGTGAAGTCTCATAATGGCTAGGAGTCGAAGGTTATACAATTGAAAGGAAATAAAATTCACAGGGGTTTCATATCACTGGAAGACCTTTTTAATCGACATGATCAGTACCTGAAGTAGAAAAGTAAAGTCTCAATAAGATCATCAGCTGATTATGATCAAGTGAACATTGACACAGAGGAAGACCCAAAGGTGGTCTGTATTGGGAAGTGTTTCTCTTCAAAAGAGAGAGAGAGAGCATCTAATTTCTTTGGTAATTTGATATAGAGATGTTTTCTCTTATTGCTATACAGACTTGAAGAAATTCAAGATGGTAGAATGCAACACCACATTCCATTAAAGCTTGGTACTCTGCCTTTTAGGAAAAAACAAAGAACTTAAAACCCTAAGGTATCTGAGGCTATTTTTAGTGAGATAGACAAAATGTTGAAGGAAAAAATTATTTATCCCATTCATCACTCTACATGGGTTGCAACTGTGAGAAAGAAAAATGGGGAAATAAGGATTTGTGTTGATTTCTAAAATTTGAACCAAGCCTCCTTGAAAGATAACTATCCTCTACCTATTATGGATCACATATTGCAAATAGTATTTGGTTCAGAGATGATGTCAATGCTTGATGGATTTTCAGGATATAATTAGATTGAAGTAGCTCCGGAGAATCAACACAAAACAACATTCACTACCCCTATTGGTGGTTTTGCTTACAATAGGATGTCGTTTGGCCTTATCAATGCAGGGGCCACTTTCGAAAGGGCAATGGACTTAACATTTGGTTATTCAAAAAATAAAATCATTGTCATTTACCTAGATGACCTCATAGTTTTCTCTAAGAAGAGAGCTGATCATTTACATGATCTGGAGGTAGTTGTATAGCGCTGTAGAGAACATGGTATTTCTTTAAACCCTAAGAAGTCAATTTTTGTTGTAACTGAAGGGAAGTTGTTGGGTCATATCATCTCGAAGGATGGAATAAAGATTGATCCTGAAAGGGTTAGAGCAATTCAGCAGTTGAGTTTTCCCATGACCAAGAGTAATACAAGATCTTTCTTCAATCAGGTAAATTTTATGACAAGGTTGGTTCTTGATTTTGTTGAGTTGACTAGGCATATCATTGAGATGATGAAAAACCATCCTATTTTTAAGTGAAGTGATGAAGGTAAACACGCATTTAGGGAAATTAAAATAGCCATTGCCAATGCACCTACATTAGTGCATCCTAAATTTGAAAAGCATTTTATGATCTATTGCTATGCATCAGAGCACACCCTATCAGCCATTTTGCTACAAAAAAAATGAACAGGGGATTGAGGCTCCAATTGTCTTCATGAGTGTGCTACTGAAGAAACATGAATTGAAGTACTCTGTACTAGAGAAACATGCATACGTAGTAGTGAAAGCTTTAAAAAGTTTTAGATTTTACATTTTGCATTCACATGTAGTTTTCTATGTTCTGGAGTCTACTGTAAAAAGTATCCTCAAACAACAAGAGATCGAGTGTAACAATAGAGGAGCATGGGTAGCCGAAGTTCAAGAATATGATGTTGATATCAAACCTACCAATTTGGTTAGTGGCAAAGGATTGTGTAAGATGATTGTTGAGAATAAGGTTGATGAAAATGAGGAATTGCCTTTAGTTCTTTTTACAAGCACCACTGATGACTAGTTTTCTGATGTTTCCTATTTTCTAACATATGTCAATTGTCCACCCCACCTCTCTGCTAAAGAGAAGAGAAAATTGAAGCTTAAAGTGAACAAGTATGTTCTTTGAAAGGGGAACTTATATAAAAGGGGAGTGGATGGGACATTTCTGATGTGTGGACAAAGATCAATAGAAGAGGTTGTTGGAGACCTTTCATAGTGAAGCTTGTGGGGGACACTTTTCAACATCAGTGACAATCTTTAAGATATTGAGGCAATGTTTTTACTGGCCAGACATGTTCAAAGATGCATATAATTGGGTGTCAAAGTGTGAGAAATTCTTGAAATTTACCAGCAGGCCTCAATTAGCCATGCTGCCTCTAAAGCCAGTGGTGATAGATGAACCATTTAAGCAATGGGGATTAGATTTCATTGGACCTATCAATCTTAATTCCAATGTTGGACATACTCATATCTTGACAACTACAGATTACTTTACCAAATGGGTGGAGGCAATTCTTGTAAAACATACCACCTCTAAGGTTGTCTGTAATTTCTTGAAGGAGAACATATTGGTTAGGTTCGATGTGCCAAAGAAGATTTTAGTTGATAATGCCTCTAGTTTCTCCTCTTCGAATTTACTCTTTTATGTTATGATTATGGTATGAGTCTTGCCCATCATCTGATTATTACCCACAAGGTAATGGGCAAGTGGAATCAAGCAATAAAAATCTCATCTGAATTCTGAAGAAGCTTGTGGATGAAAATCAAAGGGGCTAGCATAAAACTCTGTATGACACTCTTTGGGCTGATAGGATAACTTACAAGAGAGCTATTATGTCTCCTTTTCAAGTGGTCTATGGAATTGATAGTGCAATTCCCATTCCTTTGGAATTGTCTACACTAAATCTACAGAAGACAATTGAAAATGTGCAGTTTAAATCAGATTTGGAGAAGAGGATGTTGTATTTGAACCATTTAGAGGAGAAAAGAGAACTTGTTGTAGATAGAATTACTAGGCATCAGCAAACTGTTAAGAGGATCTTTAATAAGAAGGCTAAGCAAAGAATTTTTGTTCTAGGAGACTCTATACTCTAGTGGGACAAGAGAAGAGAGCCAAAGGGAGCTTAGAAGAAATTTGACGTTTCGTGGAAGGGACCTTTCTAGATCAGAAAAGTCATTGGAGAGAACACGTTCCTACTAGCATACTCAGATGGGACACCATTACCTCTTGCTTACAATGGGCAAGATTTGAACATGTGTAACTTGTAACACTCCTAAGTTCTGCCTTGTACTATAGTTTATTTCCTTATTTTTCCTATTGTTGTCATTTAATTTTGGTGTGACTCTATCGTCCTTCTGGAATAAGGCTTTGTTGCCAAAGTTTGTCTAGATTCTCTGCGTCCTCGTTAGTCCTTGTCCCCAATTAGAGCCTATTGTTGTCTCAAGTTTGAAATTTTACTAAAGCACCCATGCCTTAGAAAATTTTTCATACCTTATTCACCACTTTCCTTTCTTTTCCCTCAAGTTAGGTTTTACTTAGTCATTTTGTTGCATTGTCGGTGGGTTCAATAGTTCATGAACTACCTGACTTTCTGACTAGTCTTTGAGTCTAACGTCTAAAGTCCCTCCTTGCATCAGTCTTGGTCATTCCTTTTTTAGAAAATGTCTTTGTTTTTGGGAGGTTGAAAGTTCCTTGAACTTCCAAACTCTCAAGGTTGTGGTTCAAAAGTTCCAAAAGTTTTTGACTTTACGACTTCAAAGGCCTTCTATTTTGGTGGTGCCTTTTTCCTATGTTGACACACTGTATGATGACAAGACACTTGTCACCTCACATTTAATTTGAAATGTGTGTGGATGAATTGGCACATTTCTCAAAGGGAAACTAAAGGGGATTTTTTTAGTTCTTGAAGCTTGATACGCTGCCACTAGAATTTAATGATATTTATGAATGAGTTATGAGAAGGGACATGAAATTTAAATGAATTAACTATCTCACTTGAAGTTTTCATCATCTCACTAAGGGAATGCGTTGTAGAGAAAGGAAGAGTTAATCCACTACGTGTAAGAAGTTCACTGAATTCTAGACTTACAGGTTAACACGATTAGCCTTCTGTATCTCATTTCCTTTTCTTTCTTCTACTATAAAACCAAGGCATTTCTTTTGGGTGGAAAGAGTTTCCATTTTCATGTATCTATATAGAAACTCCCTTGTTAGTACATTATATTTCTCTGCCCTATCTGTGAATGTTTCAAAGTTTCTAGCTAATTGGTTCCTCAAGTTTGTGAAAATGAAATTCAAATTTCAAGGAGCTCCTATGGTTCCTAATGTGGAGAATGGGTTATCTAGTGTGAGAGATACAGAGCTCGGTCATATTGACCTAGAAGATTTTTGGAAAAAGGATGCAACCCGAAGGTCGAACCACTATGGTCAACAAGATTGTGAGTAGTGGTTTAGATAGAGTTGGGGGCTTTCCACTAGCAGTGCATTGTCCAGATTTAGTGGTTTCTTGTGCCAACAATTATTTCCCAGAATCTTAGGAGATAAGGTCCTCAGATGGCTTTATCGTTTCCAAAATTGACTCACAGTCAATTACCCTTGCCCTGAATCTGATTGAGTATGAGGAGAATGCTGACATTTATGTGTCTTCTGCCTAGGGCTACTATAATGAGAGAAAAGACTAGTACAAAATTGCATTTCTAAGACCTGGCTGGAGATTGAGAAAAGGGTAAAGTCAAGACTCCCTACTAAACTGAAGAGGAGTCATTTCAAGGAGGAAATATTTGATTACCCTGTTGAACCATGTAGTTGGGAGCTCTGAGTCTAATACTTTCAATTATTAGATGTGTAGGTTTATCTTTCTTATATGTGGAGATCACCATATTGACTAGGCAAGGATAATCATGAAAAGTATGCATGAGCAACTGATAAATTTATCACTAAATGTGAAGTTTTACATGTGTTCCCAACTGGTATACTTGATAGCTCATAGAGAGACTACTTGGCCTGGGTTAAGGACTCAGGGAGTTCTAGCCACCAGTGTGCCTGTGTATTACACCTTTCCACAATTACAAAGAACTGAGGGTATGAAAGATTTTTGGCAGATTAATGATGCCTTATTTATGTATCTTATAGAAAGAATTGAGACTTCATTGGAGATAAGGTTTTCTGCAGAGGCTACTGCCTTGGTTATGAGCTTCAAAAGCTTCTATGTCCAGTTTGATCACTTCTCATACTTGAGAATTGGGGGTTATGAAAATACCCCATTGAAATTGCCATGGTACCTGTCAGATTATCTCATATTCATGGAGGTTTGTCGTCAAATGGTGATTGTGAATAAGGTATCATGCAATGAAAAAGAAAGGTTATTCTTTTCCTGTGACACTTTCCTTCTATTCTTGCAAAAGTAATGATAGTGTGAGAAGTGTAGATAAATTGCTTTCTGAATTCAATCTTTATAGCTTTTCTACTCGAATAGCCTTTGATAGCAAGAATTTTGTAAAATTAAATATGCATGGAGGGGGTTCTTATCAACACAAACCCCAACATGAAGATTTATAGGAGGATTGTTTGAATCAAAGGGAAGTCCAAAGAAGGAATTGGATGAGGATAACCATTGATTAGATTCATACTTTTGAACTGCCTATGCGAGTTCCTGACATGGTTGATGATAACTCTAATATTCTGGATGAGGGCTATCATGATGTTTGATTGCAACCCTTACCTCCTATGAAGTGGTTGGAGAAGGAGATCACTGATGTCAAATTTTTTTCTTTACATATGATAAGAAGAATAGAGAACTGGTGGAGAGGGAAGATTAGAGAGCAGGCTGGTTCAACTGCACCTAAGGACTCATCTGCTCAGGGTCAGAATAGAGCTCAAACCACTCACTCAGAGAGGAGGTCATCTAATTCAGACCTAACTCTCTAGAGAGTTGGCTCACAATTGAGTGGAGATGGTGAATGGCCCCCTAAGGAGAGCAGCAAGCTAAAAACAACATGTGAGCAAGACGATCAACCAGAGAAGAGTAACACCAGACTGGCTACTTCCCCATTGAAAGCAAACCATGTGCCCCTTATCGATAATCCTACAAGTGATAGTGATTCATTTATTTTCACTTAGTTAGGAGAGGATAATGTGTTGCAATCTTTGTTAAGCACCCCAAATTCACCCAATTTAAGTGAGCCTCCAGTATATAATCCTCAGCCTGTGAATATGGATGGTGTGGTGAGTGTAATTGGTATTGCTAACATCCCTTCTTCATCTCCTACATGGTTAAGAAAAGCAGTGGAAACAAAGAAAGGTATACACCAACAGTGGATACCAGTATAGATACTATGGCTAAGTTACTACAGGAGATTTGTAAGCCCAAACATGCCAAAAGAATGTCAAGGATGGTAACAGACTCTAGCACAAGAAACCAGATCTTGGAAATTGTAGATCTAGTGGGGAATAAGAATTAGAATGAAGTGACTGAAGTGGACTTCAAAATGAGAAGAGTAGATATGGGACCCTCAACCATGGAGGGAGCTATCTATCATGTCAAATATTCAGTCAGCAATTTGTCAAAAAGGGCCAAGAAGGAACATGAAGAGAACGTTAAGCTGTGTACACAAGAAAGTTCCCTGTTTATGTTCATTCAATCAATTTTAAAGATAACAGTACATTCAACTGACACTTTGCCTAATATGAGTGTTAGTACCCCAGACCACAACCTGTTGCACCAAATAATGATATCACAAGCCCTAAGTAGTGCTGTCGAGCTATGGATAGAAAAGGTGACCCTAGAAGGCTTAATTTTTGTTGAAGAAGCTTATAAGTTGTTCAATCTCATTTTTAGTAAGAGAGAAACTTCAATTGTTGATTTTCAAACTACCAAAAGTGATTGAAATAGCTTATCCTTAGTCTCTAAGGAAATACAAGATATGGCTGAGATGGATGTCGGTGTCTTGGTAGCTGAAGAAGTATTGGCAAATCCTAAGGAAATGAATTCTGTAGCTTGGGCCAATGTTATTGAATGGAAATTATCTATTGTTAGGGCACTAGAGGATGAAATGAGAAGCACTCTTTATTTTTATTATAGACAATTAAGTGATATTAAGAGTGACTTTGCCATCTTAGAGATAGCAGCCATCGGTGATGATGATGATAAGCTGCTCGATGTCATAGAGATCAAGCAAAATTTCAAGAAAATGGTGATAGAGGAGATGATGAGTTATGATGTGATCACAATAGAGTCAATTGGGAAGGTTGCAAGGGTGTCTAACTATGTCAAGGTGTTTAATGTTGGATTGGATGACATGCATAAAAAGATGATTCAAGCTGATAGGGCAGTGAGTAAGAAGAAGATCTGAATCAGCACTACTGGCAGCCCCAGTGGTTTAGCAATGTCATCAATCATCAATAATTATAGGTCTTACAAGGTGAAACTAAGAGCATAGGTAGGTCAAACAACACAAGGTGGTACATGCGATGAAAGTGAACAGGTGAAGGAGAAGGAAATGACAAAGGAAGACGATGCTGAAGAAGATGATGTGGCAATTATTGATTAGTTTTCTTTTCTTATGCTTTAGTTTATTTCATACTTGCTCAAAAACTATTGGCTCTGGAAGGCCTGTATTTTTAATTGTATCAAATTTTTAAACTTCTTTAAATCGGTTGTGTTCAAGAAGCTGTTAGGTTTTAAAAAAAGATAGTTATCAAGGACTTGGCTATAAATTGAATGAGCCAGTCAATGTATGGATCTTTTAGCAAACTTTGTGTTGGTGATAGATCAAGTTTTGGTTTTCTATTCAATTGCTTTATATATATGAAATAGAAATCAATGCAGTGGAGTTTTTGACAATCGTAAACTTTGCGTTATGGTTGTTTAAACTTTCATTCTTCTTATGTTGAATGTATTGCTATTGGTGTTGATGGTATTTCTATATTGAAGTGGTTGGATATCTTTGATTCTTGTTCACTACTGGGAATTATCTATCCTTCAGTTTATGATTCATGGTGGTGATTGTATGATGTATGGTGTATTTTTGTGTTGATTTATTGAAGTTAATGTAGCAGAAGTCTTTGAGCTTCTTTTCAAACGATTAATTTTTTTTGGATGTATATTGCCTTTATTGCTTTCTGGTTAAAAGCACCACCTTTATTTTGCTTTCTAGTTAAAAGTATTACTAGTTTTTCATTCATTGGATATCAATCGAAGGTAGCTATGCCTTGTAAAAGAAGTAGAGAATCTTTGTAAAATACCATTACAATAGCTTCAACTATTGTTACATTTGTCATCTGTTCAAGCATGAGAATATAGAGTTAGGTGACAAATCTATTAACCAACAAACATTAAGGATTTTTCTGATTCTCAAAATTTGGGCTAGTCCCAACTAGTGCTTGAATTGCACTTTTCAAAATATTATGGTAAGGATTCTACCAATTGGTTTTATAGAGTAGAGTTGTATTTATAGTCCATGAAATTCAAATGGGTCAAAGGTTCTGTACAGATTTTTTTTATTAGGACCAAGTGTGTTCTTCACCTTGCATATCCTAATGTCTAATGTAACATATTGTTTGTAGATGGTTAATTATATATGTATATCAAGGAATTATGGATTGGGAAAAATGGGATGTAGATGTGAGCATGAGAACATATGTAATTATTTTATTATTCTCTAGGAACTTGGAAATATTGTTGTAAATAGACATTGATGATGTGGTTACATAGTGTACTTATATGATCATCTTCTACTATTAGTTGGTGTAAGATGTAACTAGTGCTTCATGGGGGAGTTTTCAATGGTTGCATATGCTAACTTCAGTGGTGGAAGTAAAAGATGCTTATGTATGAGTTGTTTTTAATTTTAGGATGGCTCCAAATGTGTGATGGTCATGAGAATTTATACCATGGTATTTTAGGACCTTATTTGGGCCTAATGTATTGTTGTTTAGTTATTTTTCTTATGTCTATCTATTGGAGGCATTACGTAGAGCATATAATGGAATGTATTTATGGGGTTATGCTCCTAGTTTTCAACTAGAGGTGGAGTGCTGACCTCATGAAAGTATTTCATGGAGAAGCTCTATAAATGTATTGCAGCCATGATTCATTTGGTATCAAATTGTGATTGTTGAGATATGCACATGTTTAATAGTTGAGCTTTATTTTGAGTCTAACTTCTAAGGGGTTTGTAGGCACTTTTTCTAACATTTGGTACTAGAGATAGGTTGTTCCATGGTTCACATGTACTTACATGTGGTTGCATGTAGTTTGCACATACTTCCACATGGTTTGCATGTAGTTGCACGTTCTTCCATGTTCTTGCATGTTGTTACATTTGATTGATTCATAGTGATTTGGTCCTTCCTAATATTCCTTCATTGTTGATTTCTTAGCCTTGCAAGGTCATGGGAATCTATTGGAAGGGATTGGTTATTATTAGACCTTTTATGAGTGGGATTTTATAGTGGATCTAGTTTGTTAATTTAGAAGATAGTATGGAGAGCATTTATAGAATGGTAGATAAATTTAATGGAACCAATGTTGGGCCTTGAAAGATCAGGGAAGATGATCTTGGAATTGGTAATGTGTTTGCATTTTGTATACATTCATGGTTGTGACCTAGAGCTATTGTTTGGAAGTATTAGACTATCTTCTAGCATGGTGGTTATATTATTTTACCCTGTGCTCATATGTAGGAGAAATGTTCATCTTGGGTGCTTAGTTTTGGCTCCTTGTTCACAAGAGAAATAACTAACTATGTTGACTACCATCAAGAAAGCTTATTGTTGACAGTATTTTTTTGTAGCCAAGGTTTTGGTGAATAAAAGTACTTTGTTTGGCATTACCACCAATAATGGAAAGGTCTGTAGATGTGGAATGTGTCCTGCAAACCAATATCCAAATCTAAGGCTAGCTCCCAACTTGCTTTGAGTTGACTCTAACAAAAGGAGAGAAGGGAATAGGGAAGCATGTTGAGAGTAAACTAGAAATAAACATGAAAGGCCAAAAGCCAAGAGTAGGAATCCAACCACCATTTGACTAGGTCTTAGAAACTCATGGTATCATAATCAACAACAATGAAACTAAGAGCACACACAACAATCACAAGACTTCATGCACACCAATTATGAGTTAGAACTTCTTGAGTAGCAACACCATAAATTAACGTCACAGTATGAGTTAAAGATTACATGTGGTGTAACATAGCTCATTAATAGAAATAAATATAGAGGTTTCCTTTGAGCCAAATAGTAGGACAAAGGAAAGAAAAAGAGAACATTTCCAAGAAAATCATAAAAACCAAAAACAACCATATACCAATGCCCAAAATAAACACTCCTAACAACAACACAAGAGGTAAAATAAGATTACTCATTTGTATTGACCATCATGAGGTTAAAGAGAGAGAAATGAAACTACCCATAGGCTTAGAGCAACACAAAATAGATAGCTTCACCCAAAAACATTCACTCAATGCTTCTCATGTGACCAAAAAGCTACAACAATAGAGGGTTGTAAATATATTCGAGCTAACCAACATTAATTTTTTAATATTTGAGGTATATATAGATTATGAGAGAAAATAAGGAAAATAATAAGGTGAAGCCTATAGTAGGTGAGATGTGACTACAACTTTTAATGCTTTTCTATAGATGTCAATTGCTTATTAATTCTCTAACATTCTTTGTGTGAGCACCATTCTCAAAATATTTTGGAAAATTAAATCTTGAAATCTTCTGACAAAATAATTAATAGCTTGATCTCCAAATCTATTCTTTGTGAAAACATTGTGACAAACTCAAAAGTGCAACCTCAAAATTTCATAAAAAATAACCCAAACAAACAACCCAATGCTAACAAAAGGGTATAGGCTCAACTTCCATAAACTTCCATTAACTTCCATTAACTTCAATGGTACTTTAGTATGTAATAATGTGCAGAACTTGCAAGTGATATCCAATAAGATTCACACAATATATAGCTTCTAGTCATTAAATCTAATAAACATAAAAATAAGTACATCTCAAATAATATGAAAATCTTCCAAGTATATATCTAGAAATCATCAATGAAAATAACATCATTACATAATCAAGATATATGAAGGGTCAATACAACAATCTGTATCAATGATAATGAATACAATAACCCATGAAGTAACCACCACAAATATAAGTGGCGATATAAAATGTACATCATGAATGATATTTGAAGAAATCCAAGCTCAACTTTTCAAGCTAGTCCTCCAAGATCCCATGCTCCTATTGCTGAATGAGGAAGGGGTTGAACCCACCATGAGGATGTCCCTTTGCAATGCACTTAATACTATAGGTGTATATGGTTATGAGTAGTCAGCTTGTGGCTACCTTAACTCTTATTTAAAGTATAAAATCATTAATATAGTCTTCTATAGGTAGTTAGGTCAGCTTGGGTGGCATCCATGGCATAAGTATGGTATATATAGGAGGTAGAGGTTAGTTATTATTATCATATTGAGTATTATGTTCTTATTGAAGACTATTGGAGGTATCCCCCTCGAAGTGGATTAGGAGGTTGCCCCTTCAAAGTGGCATATTATTATCAAGGATTTGAAGCATATTTCACATTATATTCTTTTATTGTGCAAGTTTCTTCATTACAAACTTGGTATAAGAGGGTGATCTTGGCACTATGAAGGCAAGAAGCAAGGTAACTTTTTTTAATTTTGGAGGTCATTTTGTCAAGTGTAGATCTCTCTCATTTTGGTGAATCTTTTCAAGATTTTAAAATTATTTGTCAAGGACATATTGGAGCTACTATATGCCATATTTTAGAGCAATTTGAGTAGAATTAAGTGAGTTATTATAAAATTAGATTTTACACCATTTTCACTCCTAGGGTTACAATTTAGTGAATTATTTTCTAATTTCTAGAGGGTTGAACAAGGGAAGATTGATATATATGCAATCCTAATTTGAAGGCATTTAGAGGGAATTTGAGAAAGTTATTGCTAAATTAGGCTTTCCACCAATTTCACTCTCAAGACTACAACTCAACAAATTTCTTAAAGATTTTTTTTCTAGGAAGTGAGATCTAGGCCCTGGTAAGTTATAGTAAATTTTTTAGATTAGTTGGATTAGTTTTGTGTGAATTATTCCAAAATATTTTTTTTCCCATCATGGTGGGGCGAACAACAAGAGGCAAAAAGAATGTTGTTAGACTTGGAAAATATAGAAAATATAGTAAAAGACATAAATGTGATGAGAAGTTGTTCTACATTGAGGCTACCTGTGATGAAGAAAAGGATGAAGAAGACCGAGTGGTGGTGATAGAGGAATTAGAAGATGTCTAACTAGCTATCTCTTGTCATGTACTATTAGGTATTAGTAACCCACAAATTCTCAGGGTAAGGAGCTTCCTTAAGCAACAAATGGTGAAAAAATTGATTGACTCAGGGAGTACGCATAACTTCATCAACACAAAATTAGCAGAAAAATTAAATTGTTTTATCTACCCTACCCCCAACTTTCAAGTTATGATTGTAGACGGGGGAAGAGTTAATTGTTTAGGGAAATTACATAGTATCAAACTCACCATGGGATACTACATGATAGACAACCCTATGTTTTATATATGCATGGTTGGAGCATACATTGTTTTGGGAGTTCATTGGCTCACTACCTTTGGCACAATAGAGATGAATTTCTAGGAGCTATTCATCCATTTCTACTCAAAAGGTAGAAAATATGAGCTAAGGGATATGTCCAAAGAATCCAACAACTGGTAAGTGAACACCAAATGAGGCTAAAAAATGATGTGGATAAAGGTATGGCTTAATTATTATTAGTGGAAGTGCAATAACCAAAGATTCCTACATCATCTATGTGGTAAGAAGTTACAATTTTGGATCACAAGTGGGAACTCGATTTGTATGGGCCTCATAATGGTTCACAAAGGATTAACAACATAGCATTAAATTTGAGGTTACCCAATTTAAGAAAGATACAACTAAATTATGTCATGTCTCTAGCTTGGAGAAGGTTAATAGACACAAAGTTTCATCCTAGGAAATGCTACTAGAGCTTGATGAAGGAAGAATAATTTTGGGACCTCAGACAATCTACCTCATCTAGTAGAAGAATTTGTGAATTGAAGACACCACATGGGATGATGAAAGATTTTATTCAAAAACATCAACACTTGATCAGTGTTGAGGACAACACTTCTCTAAAGAGGGAGGATACTATGCCCTTAATACTATAGGTATATATTGTTATGATTAGTCGAATTGTATCTACCTTAACTCTTATTTAAGTTATATAATCATTAAAATAGTCTTATATAGGTAGTTAGGTTGACCTAGGTGGCATCAATGACATAAGTATGCTATATATAGGAGGCAAAGATTAGTTATTGTCATCACATTGAGTATTGTGTTCTCATTGAAGATAATTGGAGGTATCCCCTCGAAGTGGATTGGTAGGTTGCCCCCTTGAAGTGGAATATTATTATCAAGTATTTAAAACATATTTCTTATTATATTCTTCTATTGTGCAAGTTGTTTCATTACACCCTTTCCTCCCCATCCATCAGTCAAGGTAAAGAAGCACCATCCGCAATCCAAAGATGTGGTACAATACAATAGTGGTGATTATCTTATTTAGTTCATTTCTTAATTGTCACATAAGCATACAGATGAAACCATAGATCCAGAAATATTCAAATACATGGAAATAGTTTTATCAATACACATCAACATATTATTATAGCGTCTAATACACACAAAAAAGAAAAGACCTGAAGAAGTCAAATACAACCCTCAATAGTAACCACAAATCATTTCAAACCTACAAGGTTTGACTTATAACTATACATCCAAGACCATATACAACATCCACATGAATTACTATTCACATCCCATACTACGAAAGCTCTCTTCCCATGATGCTATATGTCTTACTAAGAACACATGCCCAAGGTAGGACTACATGCATCCTAGCCATAGCACGGTACAAGTATCCAAAAATATATAAAACAACAATTCATTTACTTAAACACACATAAAGAATAGCATATAAAAATATACAATTTAAACATTCACAACTCAAATACACATCACACATGTATAAAATAGACACACATTAAAAAGTGCATAGAGCTAACATAGAATACAAGAGCATCATACATTTAAGAATACAACATGAAATCTCAACAAAGACCTCTATCTCCAAGTTAAAATACAAGAACACAAGTTCAAAGATCACAACCAAGGCATCTACCTTAAAGTCACATACCACATAAAGGTACACATGTCCCATTGATAAAGTACATCTTTACCAAATATTGTATAAGTAATCTAACCATATAGTGAACATAGAGCACCCACCATTCGATGGATCACCATTTGGTGATATGGTATACCAAGTCAGGTCACAAGTCTTAGTTAGATATTCCCTAGCTCTAGTGATGAAATAAGAAACATATAGTGCATGTGCACGACCTGTGAGACCCTTCACCCATTCAGAGAACTAGAATGTATGTGATGTGTTTATGGTGAGAAGAACATTTGCTAATCTCTCATAGTCTTACTTAAAGGGAGAAGGTCTTCAAATTTGTTGGACAATGATTAGAGCAAATGATGTAAGCTAGAATCACCAACAAGACATATAATATTCTCTCAATCCAAACTAATCATGGTATGTACATAGTAACCAAGACATACATAGTCTAAATAAATAGCACTAGGTGTAGTGAAGCACATAAAACTTTTCCACTTATGGTTACACATACATCTCATAACATAATAGGTACAAAACCTAATTAAAAAGTGTACAACATAGTAACACTATTCCAATAAAGAGATTATCGCTACCCAGATTAAGTTGGGAAATCATACAAAATAACATTGGAAGTTAAACATTCCAACCATGACATCAAAATTGTCATACATAAATCCACTAGAGGACATTAAAAAACAAGATCACTATACTTCAGTATAAATGTTCATGCTCACACCCTCATAAGTAGTATCAACACAAAATAACATTTAACATACTCAAAAAAAGTATAAAATTACCAAACCATGTTGGGAGATTACATACACTAAGCATTAATTTCATGCTAGCAATTTGTATCTAAATTGCATGAAAATAACTTCCATTAAAAAAAATATAAATTTCTTAAAACATAATCTTTTTATAAGTATTAAAATGTGTTAGAAAGGTAACATAGAGATATACAAAACTCAAAAATATTATAACAATAATTCTCTTTAATATAATTTTCTAGAATGTTCAATATAATCACATATAAAACATAATTCTCAAAATAGTAAAACATAGTCAATCACTGATTTTTACACATATCATCATTGAATAATTGGGTATGGATGAAATCTTGTGAGGATTTAGTGAACGTAGTTGTGCATATTCAATAAAATATTTGAAGAAACCTAATTCCTAAAATGAAAGCTATTAAATATGCAATGGATTGGTTTTCCCCTCCTAATGGTTTCACTACTTATAACTTTTTCTTTAAAAAATCATTTTGAAACAAAATTTAAATGATAGAAGACACATCATGATAAATATCTTTGGATTCCTTCTAACTTATAGGTTCAATCCAAAATTATATCCATGTTTGAATTTCATAAATTACAAGATTCTTCTAAATTTCACTAGGTTTGCAACCCTAGCTTTCAACTTACAACAACTAGTTTCTTTCCAGGTTAAACAATCTAAAATCTAATTGTTTTGATTCAGATTTTTCTATTATTTTTTAAAATATAATATGCTAAACAAATAACTTCATGTTCATCAAAATCTTAAATTCATTGATTAACCAAAGTAAATATTTATTAAATCTTTCCATGATAAGAATCCTACTCAATCCTTGTAGCAATACAATAATCAATGAAGATGAATTAAAAAATAATTGGTGCACATAATAACAATTCTTCCATTGTTCATAGAAAGCTCTTCTGAATCCTTAAGTTTTAATAATCTATTTTCTTCTCCTTCTGAATTGCATACTAAAAAAATATAACTAAAAAGAATCTAAATAAAATCAATTCTCCTCTTTTATTAACATTTCTCTTTCTTTTGATTAATTACATTTGAGCTCTGCAACCTCCAGCTTGCTGGGTTTTCCTGCTTGCTTTTGAATTTGAATTTGATGGCAGACGGTGACTCGAGTGAGCTTCTGGACCCACTGGTGTGAGGTCCCTTGGGGGTTCTTAAGGGAGTGGGTCTATCCCCTACGATTCGGATGGATCAGAGGATCCTGTGGGTCACGTGTTTTGTGAGGGGGATGAAGATTCCTTTGTTCACATGCTTCGTAATGAGGTTTTGGGCCGCAATGCCTAGAAAAAGTCCCTGGCTGCGGAGAAAATGATGGCTTGTGGGGTTTCCCCAACCTTGAGTGAGGTGGACAAAGGTCTTGAGCTTGAGCTTCCGGGTGTCGTGATGGATAGGCTTGTCCCCTCGATGGAAGATGCTCTGGTCAGAAATTTTTTTCCTTTAGACCTAACATTGACACAGTCAAAAAATGGGTGAACACTAAGTGGAGGGTTAAAGGTAGTGTGACTATTTATGCTATGAACAGTGGGATATTTCTATTTAAATTCATGGCTAGAGAAGATCTTACAATAGTTCTGGTAGGAGGACCCTGGATGCTTAGGAAACATAGCATGTCCCTACGTAAGTAGAAACCTAGATTTGATAGTGCTGCTGATCTGAATGAAGCTACTCTAGTGTGGATTAGACTCCTGGGCCTTCCTCTAGAGTTCTGGGATGAAGAAATCTTCATGTGGATTACTAAGTTGCTCGATCACTTCATTACCCTAGATGGTACAACTAGAAACAAATCGAGGTTAGTATTTGCCAGAATTTGTGTAAGCATTGATGTAAACAAAATTCTCCCCAATAACATCACTCTTAAGTCCAAGTATGGTCAATGGATTCAACCTATCTTATATGAAAATTCCATGATCTATTATCAAAAATGCAATAAAAAAGGTCACTTAGCTCCACAATGTAAAGTTAAACCCTCCCACTCGAAGGAAGATCAGTCTGTGGTGGATGTCAAGGACTACCCTTTCAAGAAAGACCTACTGAATATGATCAAATCTCCTGCCAAAGATAAATATGCTATTGTTATTGAAGATAATAGTCAATCTCTCAATGTGGAGTCTAATGGGCCATCCCCTGATGATACCCTGAGATCCTCCCCTATTTTGGGTATCGTCAATGGAATGGTCTCCCTACCTTTAAGTCTTGAAGATGGGGAAATCCGTCTAGATGACCCCCTAGAAAAACAAGTTGCTTCCAAGGTCATGCTTCCCTTGGAGTCCCCTCCCCCTGAGTCGGCTAGGTCAGACACTTGCATGGTAGCTGAGATTGGAAAGGGTTCCCCCTCCAATAAAACTGTGACACTTACTCCTGGTGCTAAGTCTAGTACTGCTAGCTCGAAGGGGTGGAGCACAATAAAAAACAAGGGTAGAGGCCTAGGAAAGAAAGTGATGGATGTGGGTACTGACACTAAACAAGGTCACCCGTCTTTTAGAGAAACAAGATAAAATGTGGTTAATAAGGACATTGCTATGGGCAGACATAAGACATTGGAGTTAGGATCCAAGAAAAGCCTGATTAAATGAAAATCTTGTCATGGAACATTAGGGGGCTTAATAACCCTCATAAGTAGTTTTTGGTAAAGAACTGTATTTTTGAAAATAGAACCGACATTTTGCTTCTCCATGAAGTAAAAATGAAAAATGAGGGTTTCTAGTCGATTGCCAGAAGCCTTTGGATGAATGCTGAACATTTAGGTAGTGATGCTTTTGGGGCGTCGGGAGGTATTATCACCATGTAGAATAGTAGTACTATCAAAGGAAGGATGATTGAGAAAAACAAAAACTTTTTGGCTACCAGGATGGAGACTGACAACTTTTCTTTGAACCTGATTAACATCTATGCTCCAAATCAGAGAGGCCAGAGATGGGAGCTATGGGATAGCCTGTCTACACTCATATCTAGAGAGCCAGATAGTTGCTGGATGCTGATGGGAGATTTTAATACCCCTCTCTTCCCCTCAGAAAAGAGGGGAGGACTATGGACTTTACAAACAGTATGTTGGAATTAAATGATTTCTTAAATAAAGAAGGTCTAATGGATTTGGAATCACAAGGTAGGAGGTTTACATGGTCAAATCAGTGAAAAGGCAAGAACTTGATTCAAGTTAGATTGGATAGGGTTGGGATTTCAGCTAGATGGAAATTTTTTAGCTCATATACCCTTGATGTTCTACCCCGAACTACTTCTGATCATAATCCACTACTCTTATCCTAGAATGATGGAAACAATAAGGGCCCTTTCCCTTTCAGGTTTGAATTAATGTGGACAAAACATCTAGAATTCAAAGATTTGCTGACAAAATGGTGGAATATTGACATTCAGGGTACGCCTATGTTTCGCCTGACTCAAAAGCTAATAATGGTTAAGAAGAAGGTTAGAGGCTAGAATAAATTCAACTTCAGAAACATATTTGAGGAAAAGAGAAGGATCAATCTGAGGCTAAAAGAGCTAGAAAATAGTTTAGAAGAGGGAGATATTAATGAAACCACAGCCAGGGAAGAAGAGATGGCGAGAAAGGAATGGAAAGATCTACTAGGAAAAGAGGAAATATTTTGGAAGCAAAAGTCAAGGATACAATGGCTGAAAGAGGGAGACAGGAATGCTTCATTTTTCCATCAGTCCATGATGAGGCACAAGAAAAGGAACAATATTACTAAGCTATTGGATGGTAGATGTGTTTTGGTTGAAAATGATCCGCAGATTGGGGAAGTGGCAGTGGCCTATTTCCAAAATTTTCTTGAAGCACAAAATCGTAGCATTAATCAGCAACTTGTTGATATCATTCCTACTGTCATGAATGAGGATGACAATGCTCAACTTGAAAAATGTATAACTAAGGAAGAGGTCTGGGCCAACCTCTTTTCTATGGGTGCTTTCAAAGTCCCAGGACCTGATGGTTTCCTCCTGCTTTTTTTTAGGAATACTAGGAAATTGTTGGGAAAGATATTACTAAAGCTGCTAGAGATTTCTTTAAATCAGGTAAGCTACTAAAACAACTAAACCATAACTTCATTGGTCTTATCCCCCAAAAGTAAGAGGTTATGTGTATAGGAGATTTTAGACCCATAAGTCTTTGTAATACGGTGTACAAGATCTTCTCCAAAATCATGGTCTTGAGACTCCAACCTATTCTTGAGAAGCTGATCAACAACTGTCAAAAAGGCTTTGTTCCAGGTAGATAGATCACTGATACTACAATCACTACTCATGAAATCATACATTCCATGGAAAAATGTAAAGGCCTGGGCATGGCTTTCAAACTTGATATATCTAAAGCCTACGACAGAGTGAGATGGGAGTTCCTCTTCACAATTTTGAGGAAATTGGGATTCCAAGATAAATTTCTACAACTAATCAAAACTTGTGTTACTTCTGTTAGTTACTCTGTTCTGGTTAATGGCACATCAAGAGGTTTTCTCAATGCAGGTAGAGGTCTAAGGCAGGGTGACCCCTTATGCCCATACCTCTTCATTCTTGTGGTTGAATCTTTGTGTAGGGGGTTTACTTCTCTGCTTCACTCCAAAATCATCAAAGGGGTTAAACCTGCTTCAATAGTTGATCTGATGGTCATCCAACAATTTGTTGATGACACTATCCTTTTCGGTGTTGCTTCTGTGGTGGAAGCCATGAATTGGAAAAAAGTTCTACAAGAGTACGCCATTTTAGTTGGCCAATGCATCAACTTCGACAAGAGCCATATCTACTTCTCAACACCCCAATGGATTTATAGAAAAAAATTACAAGTATCCTAGATTGTGCGGTGGGTTCCTTCCCCAGAATTTATCTTGGTTTAGCTTTCACTGTCAGAGATGCCTCCCCGGAATACTGGAACTCCATTATGGAAAGGACACAGAGTAAACTTGTAGGATGGAAAGGCAAACTATTGAGTCAAGCTAGTAAGTATCAACTTCTCAAAGCCTCTTTATAAGGAATTCCAGTGTACTTCCTAACTTTATTCAAAATGCCTAAATACCTCACTGAGAGACTCAAGAAGATATAAAGAACTTTTCTTTGGACTGGAATGGAAGACAAAAAGAGACTTGCCTTGGTTTCTTGGGATAAAGTTTGTAAAACTAAAGCACAAGGAGGTTTAGGCCTAAGAAAATTGAATCTGCTTAATAAAGTGCTCATAACTAAAGTTGGCTGGAATCTTATTGCCGGGGGAAAGGACTGGGGTAGAATCATGAAAGCTAAGTATATGGGGAATTCAACCCCGGAAGACATCCTTCTTTCCCTTGATTTCCCAAGAGGCTCAGTCATCTGGAATAATGTTATGAAATGTAGGAACTTGCTCCTGAAAGGTAGCAGATGGAAATTGGGGGATGGGGAAACTATAAGATTTTGGGAGGATAGTTGGATTGAGGGTGGACCCCTAAACAAATGCCAAAACATTTAGGAATTGACGAATCTAGCTGTTAACCACTTTGGTACCAAAGTGAAGGATTACTTCCAGCTGGGCTATGTTTGGGTTAGGCTGTTAGAGTGTTGTCAAAGTAAAGGTGAACTATGTAATGCTACTAAATAGATTCAACTGCTCCTAAAAATTTGTAGAATCCCCCTCTTTCCACAAAATGATAGATTTGTTTTGCAGGAAGACAAGACAGGAAGGTTCATGGTGAAATCTGCTTATAAATTGACTATCCCTCATGACAGTGACAACTTATGGAAGAATGTCTAGAGCCATAACCTTGTGCCAAAAATGAATCACTTTTAGTGGGTGGCTGTCCAAAATAGAATCCTTACCATTGATAACCTCCAATTATGGGGATTCCGAATCCCAAATAGATGTTTTCTTTGCATGAAAGAGGAGTCTGCTTCTCATATTTTCTTACATTGTGAGTTTGCTTGGGAGGTCTGGAGTATGGCTCTAAACCTCCTTGACATCCCTTGATGCAATAATGGTAACCTTGAGGACTTGGTTAGAGGATGGATCCCTCCCTTTGCTAATCTGGTGTGCCATGAAATATGGAAGCACAACCCCCCAATTTTATCCTGATGCATATGGAAGGAAATAAATAATAGACTTTTCACAGAAAAATTTAGAAGTCCTAAAGATGTGTTTGAGTCGGTTGTTAGACTGCTGCAAGACAAGGTTAGTAACAACTCTATAAAATCTGTTGAAAACCCCCCAATGCTAGAGAAATCAACATTATCAAACGATGGAACATACCTGCAAGCATTTGCAGAGTGGATGACAAAAAGAGAAAGGCTAGAGCCAACACCTTTTGGAATCCTCCTAGTGATTGGTCAAAAATCAACTTTGATGGTGTTGCTAAAGGCAACCTAGGGTTGGCTAGTAGTGGTGGGGTTATAAGATTGGAGAAAGGCTCTCTAATTGCTGCTTTCACTAGGAGCATTGGAGAAAACACTAATAATACTCCTGAAGCTATGACCCTCCTCTAGGGGCTACAGATTGCCTTGGCTATAGGTGTTAAAAATTTAATTGTGGAGGGTGACTCAATGATGATTTTGGAAGATGTCAAGGGGAAAGGAAGTGCTGGTTGGTAGTTAGATGATGTCATTAAGGATATAAATAGCATTCTTCTAAAATTTGAAAACAAAATCCTAATGCACACCTATAGGGAAGGAAATAAAGCTACGGATCTTATGGCTAACGTAGGGATCAATATTCATCCCCTAAGATGCTGGAGGAGATTAAGTAACTTGCCAAATAACATTATCGATTATATACAAAGAGAGACCCCAATTTCTCGTGATAGGCAAAATGATGATTCTAGGTGACAGAGGCAGTATTGTGATGGGCTTCCCCATCATTTTGGGGAGACATGCCATGAAGGATAGAGGTGGAGAGCCAACGCACTTTTCAAATATGGTGTGTCATAATGATTTTTTTGTGTCGATTGAAACAATCAATGCGAATTGTGGGTGGCGGACGAATTTGTCATGTCATCCTTCTTGCAAGGGACATAAGTGGAGCGGCTTGCATAAGCTAAGACTTGGCTGCATTTATGATTTGAATGCCATCAAAACTTGGAAAAATGTGCATTTGTGGTTAAAGAAACTTAAGTTTCTTTTTTTCAACACTTCTGGATTTTTCTTGCACTTCCACCATATCCTCTGCAACTCTTTTCACAGAAAGTGTATTGTGTTTGTTGGTGGTGAGCTTCTTTGCTTGGTGACCATGAGAGTGAAAATTATTGGGGGTGATAAGGTGAGGATAGAACCAATGAACTGTAATGAGTTCAAGGAAGATCAGCAAGTGTGGAGCATTGCCTATGAAGGAGGTATTGTGGCGTTCATGGAGTCATTGAATGAATTTGTCGACCCAGTTTGCTGAGTCATGGGACGGAAAGCGCACAGTGTAAATTGGTGGTGTTAGTTTTGTTGTGTCAGAGTCCTCTATTGCGACTGCTACTGGATTGCTATGTTCAGGTAATAGGCTCAAAAACAAACCTATGTCCTGGACATGGAAGGCCTGAAGTTGTTCTACAAGGAGGGGGAGAAACAAGTCAAGCTGTAAGGCAGTTTTGAGAGAGAGAGCTTGGTTGCACCCTAGAACTAGGTATGTTTCCTAATCATGAAGTATTTCACCCTTGAGGGGAAGTATAGGGTGTTTTATCATTACCACTTTGCTTTTTTAAAACACTTTCGACACAAAACCCTGGTGAATTTCCCTTCTTTTCTGTTGTCGAGCCTTGAAACCTATGTCCTGCATTTCAAGAAAGTCTAGGAGGAAGACCCTACGGCCCTATCAGTTCCCCTTCATCAAGGTCTTATCTTTCACCTATACCATTATCACCTTGCTTTGAATCCTGCTAAAACCCCTACTTCCAAAAGTGTGGAGGAAATCTCGAATGATGATTTTGTGGAAAGAGTTCTTTTGAGCACTAGACTGGCTAGGAAGACTTCCTCGAAAGTTTCCCAGCCTGCTTGCCCATCCAACCAACCCTTAAGTGGTCCCTCGGGACCTCTGTCCAGCTTGCCTATTTCTAAAACCACTTCCTTAGCCATGTCGGGTGGTCGTAGTCAAACCCAAACCCTTGAAACCCCCATGATAAGTCTCAAGCCAGTGCTGTTGAAGGCCTTTGTAATCTGAAAGGCATGTTATTGGCGCAGGAAAGTAAGAAGCACAAAGGTAGTAACCCTGTTAAAACCTCAATTGTTAAAAAGAGACGTAGTGTGGAAGATGATAAGAAAGAAGTTGAAGAGCTAGGTAAAAATCAGGGGACCCCGAGGAAAGATGATGTTGTTATTGTCAAAGGGGTGGCTTTGGGCAATGATTGTAAGCCCAAAAGGCCTTCATTGCGGAGGTCTTCATGGTTGGTTGTCGGTCCTCATCAAGGAATAAAGTTAGTGGAGTACTCTACAACATCTGAAGGGGAAGAAACTGGGTAGGAGGGGGAAATGAAAGAGAAGAAGGTCACCCCTGAGAAAGAGCAGGAGGGTGTGAGTCATTTTGCATCTATGAATAATTCCTTCTATGACACTAATAAAGAGGACACTGAAGTGCAGGAGACTCCAGACAAAGAAGTTATGCGTGCCAGGAGAGACATGGCTTGCAGGAAGTTGGAAGTGGATCTGGTTGATGTTAAGTCCTCATTGACTGTCATGGAAGATAGGGTGAAGAAGATGATCCAGTTGATGCTGAAAACCTCTTTGAATGCTATTGATGCCTTCACTAATCTGTAGGTGGATAGGACCAGTAACATGGATGTGTTGATGAAGGACTAGAAAAAACATCTTTAATTTGTTAACTGATGACTGGAAGGCCTTGTTTAGTTAGTTGGTTTATTTTTTATGCTTTATACTTTTTCAGACTTGTTTAAAAAGACTCGATATATGTTTTGTTAATAGTTTTTGGTTGAACTATTAGTCAGCTGTTTGTCGGCTATTGTTGGCCCTGTGCCTTTATTGCTGCCTCTTGGCTTTGTTATCAGGTTTTGCTCCTGGTTAGCAGCTTATCTTAATAAAAAACATTTCTTTTACTTTTCTTAACCTTATCTCATAAAATATCTAAGATAAAATTATAATATTTAAATATAATAATTTTATTCATAAAACACAATTAAATAATCTTTTTCTATTGTGCACATTCTTAATAATAAAATATTATTTTTCTATTTACAACTAAAGATACAAAATCTTTATATTATTTTCTCTCATTTCCAATTATGAAATAAATATAATTATTTATTTTTAGTTCTATAGTATGAACTTGTATAATCAATTAGTTTAAATTAAAATAATTTAATGTTGTTTCTAAAATATTAGAAAACATAATTATCTAACTAGATAATTAATTAAAAAATTAAAATCTAAAAATTAAATAAATAATTAAAACAATACCATTATTTTATTATCTAATTAACCTTACCAAATTAATTATAAAATAAATTGACCAATCCACTAATTAATTTATTTCTAATTAATTATATATCTTAATTTTAATTTAATTTAGCATTTAATTATCCACACAATTAGATCATTTTAGGACATTTCAACACTAGACCTAGTTCACCTTCCTCATTACCTATACCTTTGGCACAACATAATCATGCCACACATACTTTAGTAGCATTGTTAGGAACAATATAATCAAATAATCACCTTTAACAATTAACCATGGTATTATAATTACACATTATACACAAAATGTGTTAAATAAACACTTTACACCTAACACAAGTTAATAGAACTTATCTAATTTTATCACAAAATTAGAACATCATAAACTCACAAAAGAACTAAAAATGAAAAATATTACAAATATCTTTATCAAAATTATTTTCTTTCCCTTCACCTTCCAAAAAGATTTTACTTTTATTGCTACACATTTCTTTCTCCATACTTCAGTTTCTAAATTAAATTGTTTTCATTTAATATTTCCCCTCTAATTTTTTTTTATAGTTAATTTTCCTTTCTTGTCTAGCATGTGCATGTAATTATTTTACTTATAGCTTTTCTTTTGCCCTCTTTACCTTTTTGTTTTTATTCGTGACCTTTTGAATATTAAAATAATTAATGTTCATATTTTCTTTCTCTCACAAATAATTCTATGTGGATGACTTTATTTTTGTATTCTATATTTGTTTTAAATCATTCACACTCCCCTTTAACCATTAAAACCTCAAATTTTAATATTTTAATATTAAAGTAAAATTTCATATTAAAATAACACAATTTAATTTGGAAAAACCTTCACAGGATTTTGACTAGTAGTGGTTACGGATTTTGGCTGTGTTGGTTTTGTCCTATGGACTAGTTTTGGATAATTATTTTAATTAAATGATTAAAACAATATTATTACGCTGAGAGGCGTTCTACACTCACAGCAAGGGCTGAAAGATTTAGATTCCCGTAAACAATTAAGATTCAGATTCCATGTAAATTAAATTCATAAAATGAATAAATAAATTCGTGGAAGTGAAACGGATAGAAAAATAGAAAAACTTGGGCATGGGAGCTGAAAGATATAAAAAAATAAAAAAATATATAAAAAAAGAGAAGGTGAAAGGAATAAAAAATAAAATAAAATAAAATTCAAACCTGATGGATGGCAGTTTCAAAGAAGCCATCACTATCCAATAAAATCAAAGAAAGAAATGTTACAACGAATAGACATTCATCTCTATTTATATTGTCTCCTTTTTAAGTTTTTTTAATATCAAATTGTAGGATTTGAGGTGACTTGAAAGGGAGTGTTGAAATAGAGTGCGGAATTGCTTTCTAGGAATTGAAGGTTAGCCTATTACAATTTTAAATTTTATTGATATTTTTACTTTAGCTTCACATATCTAAGGAACATGGATTGAATATACCTAAGTTTGTTGCAGTTCTATAAGACAAGCTTGTTGTTCTGTTTAGCAATGAATATTTTATTTGGGATTAAACCTATTGCTCAGATAGTTTATCATCACACATCACACTAGAGACTTAAAATAGTAGATTATCCATACATCTCAGTTGAAAGATATATCTTCTACCAAATATTGGTATTGAGTTTCTTTTAGATCTTCGCCAAAAATTCAATTTGGTGGAAGACTTCAATTTCTTTTATACATTTTCCTGTGCATCAAAAATTAAAATTAAAAAAAATCAAAATAAAGAATTAGTGATTAAAAGATATATTTGAAAAGAAAGACAATTTAAAAGGGGAAATTATTTCACACAATGGCATTGCGTGAGCTTCATAGCAAAAGCCGAGCAAATATGATTTTGATTTGTGTACAATGGGGTTGGGGGTAGTTGAGTTATTGTAAAAACAATAAAGTTCTTTTTTTATGGATCTAATTTGGTAAGATTTAAAACTAAAAAAGAAACTTTACAATTTATACTTTAGATTCACTATAATTTAGCTAATTAAACTTGGGACATGTATTAATTTATTTAAGTTAAAAATACATTTAGTTTTATGTTTTAAATTATTGTGATGATTGTTTAATTAAATTTAAAAATTTGTCTTTTATTAAAGTAAGGATTTAAAAAAGATTAAATTAAAGATTTATATAAGATTTTATTGCATACAATAATTTAATTTTTTTTATTTTAAATTTAAGAATATAAGTATTTAGATATGACTTATGAAAGGCTAAGATATTAGTTGTAGAAACCTTACAACTTATCCTAGGTTTAAACATAGACAATAAAATAAAACAAAAGCTATTTTGTTTTCTTTCTTTGGATGCATGTGCATGTGATTTTATTTTACTTTCTTTCTTGGATGCATTTATTTTGCTTTCCTTTCTTTGGATGCATGCATGTGCATGCCTGTGATTTTTTCACAGAGGGTTTTTTTAACCTCCCTCCTACAACATGCAGTTCACATTATAATCAGATCTTGGAGAAAATAAATTTATTAGAAATTCTGAGAGAAATTAACTCACAGGCATAATAAATAATTAAAATTGTAAACCAAATAAAAACGAACAAAGAGAAATTACCTCATAGACATGAAGGTGGACTATGGCTTCTTCCAGAGAGTCTCCTCTAGATTTTTTATCATACAATAAAATAAACTAAAATTAAGAAAGTTAAATGAATAATTTTATGTGAATGAATTGTATTTTAAGTTTTAAATGATTACAAGTTTTCAAAATAAGAAAAATAATTATTTCTTTATTTATTATTTGTAGCTAACTTGAGTTAGTTTTTAGTAAGAGATTGTTTTATTATTAGTTTAAACTAATATGATCATTATGAAGTGCATAATAAAATTATTAGGTTAGTTTTTAAGTAAGGGATTTATTATTTGTAACTTTTATATTTTAATTATTTCAAATAAAGTGAATGTTTTTTATATGCCTTTTGTCATTTGGCAAGTTTTAATATTTTTCTAAAATTAGTACTCTACCACCTCCTAAATTATAGCCCAATTTAAATTTATATGATGTTAACTTAAATTTAAAAATCAAAATCTAAGATTATCTACCACCTCCTAAATTATAGCCTAATTTAATTTTATATGATGTTAACTTAAATTTAAAAATCAATATCTAAGATTATTTTAATACATATATTATTTAAAAATTAAATCTTTTTTTTTAAACAGAGTTGCTCAAGCCAATATTTTAAATGAAATGCATCATTATATAATATATTTAAAGTACACATAAAGTTTTAATCTTATAGCATAGTTATAATATATCTAAATTATTTAGTAAGATAATATACTTTTCTATTTTAAGAGCCCAATAAATCCTATGTTTTAATTGTTCAATTTTATTTTATTAAGTAACCATATCCTTACAAATAGGAAAAGAATTACTTTATTCATTTTTATTAAATAAATTAGTAAAAGCAATCAGTTTTATATAAAAATTACTTTATTCATTTTATTAAGCAACCATATCCCTTCGGCTAATTATGCAAAACAAATTGCTTAATTGGTGGGTGTGCATGTGTCATATAATTTAAATTTAGTATTTATATTTTAATTTAAATGTAAATGTAAGTATTTAAAACAGAAATCAAAATAAAATAAAATTGAAGAAGTATGCTAAAAAACAACAAATGGAAATAATAGAAAACCAATAGGATTTATATGCTATTTTAGGGTTATTTAAAAAATTAATTTCACATATTACAATTATTTAAATTAGAATGCATATATTACATTATTTAAAATTTAATTTAATTTTTATTTAAATCCTTATAAAATACCTATTTCATTTCTTGGTTTCATGGGTCATTTTAGTAAGGTAAAATTAAATAGATTTATTTGTTATAGGTTTGCACTTATATTGTAAATTTAAATACAAGGATTTAAAATTAACAAGTACTAATAAAAAGAAGCTACTTCAAAAATTATTGGCTATGTATTTTTTTATAAGGGTTATTAATAATTAAAGGTGCAAATTAAGGTGCAAATATTTTATATGATGTGTTGATAATTTGTTTAGAGTCTATAATTTTATTTTTAGCTTAACTTAGATATAATTTCTAATTTTATGATATGATTTTTCAAAAAGGACAGAGAAGAGGCCCATTGTGGAGGAAAAGGAGGTCATGATTGAAAAATCTGTAGAAAAAATAAATAAAAAAATAAGCGGATCTTTAAGATCTACTTGTTTAAAACTCTCAAGCAAGTGCACTTAGATATCAATATTTCAAGCAAAGCTATGGTAATTATGGACAAGTTTATCAACGAGATCTTTGAGAAAATTGCAATAGAGGCAGCCAAATTTGCTCACTACAATAAAAAGAATATCATCAACATTAGAGAGATTCAGACAGCTATGAGGGTTTGTCTTCCTCAAGACCTTGCAAAGCGTGCAGTTGCTCACTCTTCCAAGATTGTTGCTAAGTTCATGAAGGCTTGATGTTTTTGTCTCTATTTTGAATTAGGTTTTAGTTTGTGTGAAGGGTTATTATCCTTAACTTTTGTATTTGGCGTACTTTACATAAATAATTTATGAAGGAATTTTTGGTCTTAGATTATTAAATTTTGATATTAAAATTTCATATTAATCTTTCAAATTATGTCTTACTTTTTAAAAATAAAACTATAATTTTATATATTTCCATTTCTAAATTAAATTATATGTAAGCTTAATACATGATTGTTTTATTTTTAAATAATAATGTATATTAGTTTTTGTAAAGGGTTAGATTAAGATTTTTAATAAATGCTCATAAAAACTAGAATATGAGAAAGTCCTTTAAAGGGCAAATATAGATCATACTACATATAAAAGTTTGCCAATATAAACTAATCATATAATTATAATATTTATTTTAAAGGGCCAGTAGACATAATTACTTGGTATTAATGAGACAAGATTACTTGGTACATTAATTGATATTAATCTTATCATAATTTAATAAAATTTCAAAGATATAAAAATATGAGTAGAGAAATACAAAACAAGTCCTCAAAAAGGTAAAACTAGAGGTAGCAGTTTCATTATATAACTAAGCATCTAATACTTTACCTGCTTCCAACTATTGAAAAGAGATAAAATAACTTCCTCACTTAAGGTATAAATAATTTAGATAGAATAACTTATACCCAAATTATGTAATGTTAGGGATACAATTAGGGTTAGGGTTACGATTACATTTAGGGATAGGGTCTACAAATAGGGTTTAGGTTAGGAGAAGTGTTAGAATTAGGGTATTCAAAATGTATTATGTATTCAAAATTCAATATTATTCTAAAGATCAAAAGAAGGTGCATAAAGTAATTATTTGAGGATGATCATAGATTCATAAAGGCTTGAAGCTACATACTTCATACTATTTTTAAAGAGGCTACTCAGAGGTCTATACTGAGGGTAGTGAACAAAAACAACCTTTAAGTAAAGAGGTCATCCTTATTTTTTATTTAACTATGCAATTCGATTATTTTACACTTTAGGGTTAGAATTAAGGTTATGGTTAGAATTAGAATTACGGTTAGTATTAGGGATACAATTAGGGTTAGGGTTACAATTACATTTAGGGAAAGGGTTATATCTTTAGAGTTTGGGTTAGGATTAGGGTTAGAATTAAATTAGGATTAAGGTTAAGCATATTAAATTTAAGGTTAGTGATACAATTAGGGTTAGGATTATAGGTCAAATTTAGGATAGAATTAGGGTTAGAATTAATATTAAAGTAAGGGTTAGAATTAGGGTTATTGTTAGATTCAAAATTAGGGTTATAGGTAGGGTAGAATTAGGGTTATGATTAGAATTACGGATAGGGTTAGGGTTAGAGTTCAATTAGGGTAAAGGTTAGTATTAAGATTATGGTTAGGGTTATAATTAGGGTTAGGGTTAGGGTATGATTAGGGTTATAATTAGGGTTAGGGTTTGAATTGCAGATACAAATAGGGTTTGGATTATGATTAGAATTATAATTAGAATTTAGGTTATAGTTTAAATATGAGTGACAATTACAATGAGAATTAGGGTCAGAATTAGGGTTGGGGTTATTCTTAGGGTCAGAATTAGGGTTAGGGTTAGAATTAGGGTTAGGGATAAAATTAAGGTTAGGGTTAGTTTTAGGTTTACAAATAGAATTAGGGTTACAATCAAGGTATATATAACCAAAGGGTCGGGTTTACAATTAGGTTTAGGGATATTATTATGGTTTGGTTATAATTATGGTTAGAATTAGGGTTAGAGTTAGGGATAATGAAAGAAATAGTATTTTAGATAGAATTATAGTTAGGGTTAAGGATTATGTTTAGAATTAGGTTTACAACTAGGGAAAATATTTATAACAAAAGAAATTCTTAGGGTTAGAGTTACAATTAGGGTTAGGGATAGGGATATAATTATGAACAGGTTCAAAATTAGGGTTATGGATATAATTTTAGAGTAGGGGTTAGAGTTACAGTTCAAATTTAGGATAGAATTAGGTTATCGTTGGGTTTACAATTAGAGTTATGTTAGTATTAGTGTTACGATTAAGGTTAGGCTTATGGTTACAATTATAATTATGATTTGAATTACTATTTGGATTAGGGTTGGAATTAGGGTTAGGGTTAGTATTACAGTTAGGAAAATTATTAGGGTTGGAAATTATGATTAAAATTAGAATGGGTTAAAGTTAGAATTAGGGTTTCTAGAGTTAGAATTAGGGTTACGATTTGAATTAAGGTTGGGGTTAGGGTTAGGGTTAAAATGATAAAGATAGAGTTAGGGTTAGGGTTAGGGATAAAATTAGAGTTATTATAATCATTTGAGCAAGATGTTTCATGCAACCAAAATCTAGCCTGCTCCTAAACAACCAAGCTCTAAGGATAAAAATGGCTCTACAGTTTCTCGTAATGAAGAAGTTTCCAAAGATGCAGTAGAACCCACACAAGATTTCAAGCAAATAATTGATAGTTCTAATTTTAGCAATGTCTTCAACAATGTGGATGGTGCGCCATGGTCTTCGTCAACAGAGGACATAAACAATGTTGAGACTCTTGTAGGGAGTGAGAGCAATATACAATTACACAGCACAATGTTAACAGCAGAGTGCAATATTCACATTCCTTCACGTAGATATGAAATCGATGATGCTTTCACAGTCAACTATGATAACATGGTGAAAGTTTCAAATATTGGGAAAAATATGGTTGTTAATTCAAATACAATCACACCACAATGTTGGAAGCCCTTCTCTGCTTTGTCTAATTGGCTGGATGCACCGAATGATTATACTTTTTATGTTGAAGACTACTACTAATACATTGTGTGTTGAGCTCCAACTAAACATCTATTCAATCAGAAAAATAAAATTAGGGTTAAGGTTAAGGTTAAGCATATTAAATTAGGGTTAGGGATAGGGATATAATTAGGGTTAAGGTTAGAGTTACAATTAGGGTTAAGGTTAGAGTTACAATTAGGGTTAGGGATAGGGATATAATTATGACCAGGTTCAAAATTAGGGTTATGGATATAATTTTAGAGTAGGGGTTAGAGTTACAGTTCAAATTTAGGATAGAATTAGGTTATCGTTAGGTTTACAATTAGAGTTATGTTAGTATTAGTGTTTGGATTAAGGTTAGGCTTATGGTTACAATTATAATTATGATTTGAATTACTGCTTGGATTAGGGTTGGAACTAGGGTTAGGGTTAGTATTACAGTTAGGAAAATAATTAGGGTTGGAAATTATGATTAAAATTAGGATGGGTTAAAGTTAGAATTAGGGTTTCTAGAGTTAGAATTAAGGTTACGATTTGAATTAAGGTTGGGGTTAGGGTTAGGGTTAAAATGATAGAGATAGAGTTAGGGTTAGGGTTAGGGATAAAATTAGAGTTATTATAGTCATTTGAGCAAGATGTTTCATGCAACAAAAATCTAGCCTGCTCATAAACAACCAAGCTCTAAGGATAAAAATGGGTTAAAGTTAGAATTAGGGTTTCTAGAGTTAGAATTAGGGTTACGATTTGAATTAAGGTTGGGGTTAGGGTTAGGGATAAAATGATAAAGATAGAGTTACAATTAGGGTTAGGGATAGGGATATAATTATGACCAGGTTCAAAATTAGGGTTATGGATATAATTTTAGAGTAGGGGTTAGAGTTACGGTTCAAATTTAGGATAGAATTAGGTTATTGTTAGGGTTACAATTAGAGTTATGTTAATATTAGTGTTAGGGTTAAGGTTAGGCTTATGTTTACAATTATAATTATGATTTGAATTACTATTTGGATTAGGGTTGGAATTAGGGTTAAGGTTAAGGTTAAGGTTAAGCATATTAAATTAGGGTTAAGCATATTAAATTAGGGTAAGGTTAAGCACATTAAATTAGGGTTAGTATTACAGTTCAAAAAATAATTAGGGTTGGAAATTATGATTAAAATTAGGATGGGTTAAAGTTAGAATTAGGGTTTCTATAGTTAGAATTAGGGTTACGATTTGAATTAAGGTTGGGGTTAGGGTTAGGGTTAAAATGATAAAGATAGAGTTAGGATTAGGGTTAGGGATAAAATTAGAGTTATTATCATCATTTGAGCAAGATGTTTCATGCAACCAAAATCTAGCCTACTCATAAACAACCAAGCTCTAAGGATAAAATGGGGTTAAAGTTAGAATTAGGGTTTCTAGAGTTAGAATTAGGGTTACAATTTGAATTAAGGTTGGGGTTAGGGTTAGGGATAAAATGATAAAGATAGAGTTACAATTAGGGTTAGGGATAGTGATATAATTATGACCAAGTTCAAAATTAGGGTTATGGATATAATTTTAGAGTAGGGGTTAGAGTTACAGTTCAAATTTAGGATAGAATTGGGTTATCGTTAGGGTTACAATTAGAGTTATGTTAGTATTAGTGTTAGGATTAAGGTTACACTTATGGTTACAATTATAATTATGATTTGAATTACTATTTGGATTAGGGTTGGAATTAGGGTTAGGGTAGTATTACAGTTAGGAAAATAATTAGGGTTGGAAATTATGATTAAAACTAGGATGGGTTAAAGTTAGAATTAGGGTTTCTAGAGTTAGAACTAGGGTTATGATTTGAATTACTATTTGGATTAGGGTTGGAATTAGGGTTAAGGTTAAGGTTAAGGTTAAGCATATTAAATTAGGGTTAAGGTTAAACATATTAAATTAGGGTTAGTATTACAGTTAGGAAAATAACTAGCATACCTATATTTAAAAAAATATATCTAAAGTACGCTGAGAGATATCCTTCTCGAGGTGCCTATTCCACCTTTGTGAGCTATATTGATTAAAAATAGGTGCCTCGAGAAGGATATCTCTCAGTGTACTTTAGATATATTTTTTTAAATATAGGTATGCTAGTTCATGTTCTATCATAACTTTTTAGTGAATGGTGGGGTTTGAATCTGATATCTTCCCTTATGTTGGTTTGGTTCAGACTTCCACAAATCATTATTTTAATCAAATAGATTAAAATAATATCTTATTAATTTTAATTTCTTGTAGTGGATTTTGCTGGTAGAGTTTTTTATTTAAATACCTCGTGCACTCATCAATATCCCAGCAACATTTAATTATTATTTCTCTTTCTCATGCTAGAGACTTCTAACAGATGATGTTTTTTTAAGTTTCTACTTTCCTTGCCAAGCATTTGCAACTCCCACGAACCATTTAATCCCTTTAAATATGAAGGTAGTTGTACATGCTCCAAATAAAATCTAAATTCCTCTGTTTATTTGTGCCATCGTGGAGAATGTTGTACACCATATTATGCTAATTTCTACTCAATTCGTTTAATTTTAAATTGATCTTTCCCTCCTCTTTTGTTGGGCACCAAGTTTGATTTTGATTGGTCCTTGACTGAAGGAGAATGTTTAATATAAATTATTCCCGTGTAGAAAATTGTAGCCAATATGTTTGCTTGGTTTTTATTTTAATGGAGAATGTTTAATATAAATTATTCCCTTGTAGAAAATTGTAGCCAATATGTTTGCTTGGTTTTCATTTTAATTTTTGTTTGTATTAATTTGCTTTGTAGTGCCACACTCACTCCCTAGCATGCTATACACTATTAATGATCATTTATTGCAACTTGAATTTGATTGGCATTTAATTATTGAGTGGAGACTGAGTTGGAGGTTGAATTATTTATGGTGACCATAAAATGGTCAACACTTACGTTGGGTCTATGGTTTCAATACCTAGTTACATGGAAGATGATTAGCCCTAGTTGCATGTGTTTTGTGGAATTGGTCTTTTGGTAACCTGGATTTCATAGACAACCCTTTCATCCTTATGGATGATTGTACTTGCATGTTGCAAATTCATGTAATATTATGCTCAGTGGGTTAATGTGAGAATATCTACATATTTAGTAGTTGAGATTTCTTTTGAGTTGAATTGCTAAGGTGTTTAAAGGCACTTTTCCTTACACATTTTCTTAGACAATGATACCATTCCATGATTTCAATGTTTGGAAAATATCAACTATTTATCATGTGAGAAAAAAATAGCAAGGAAGTGATCGACTACTTTGTTCCAAGTAGACATGAGGACCTTAGAAGAGTCCTCACTAAATTGCGCCAAACACATTCAGTTCAAGAATACCAAATTACCTTTGAGAAACTAGCTAGTCAAACATGTATCATTGATTAATAATTTTTCAAAATTTGTTCTTTTGGTGCTCCCAAAGGAGATATCTAAGATTAAGTCTAAATTTTTAAGTCAACAACATTTTGGGATGCTCAAGTAGTTTAACTCACTTATTAGAGCATAAATTTGCAACATAAAAAACCTTTGGGTCCCTCTCCTCAATCATTCAAGTAGAAAAATGATATGAAATATGGAGGAAATAAACTCACCAAGTTATTCATAGGTTATCTAGAGAAGATTTCACTAAGAAAAAAAGGCCAAGGTGATCTATTTCAATTGTGATAAAAAGTGGGAAAAAGCTTACTAATATAAGGAACAATGATTATATCTCATTGACTCTATAGGAGTACCTAGTGACACTAAGGAATCTTTGGGAGATGAAGAAGAGGTTGCTTTACTAGAATGTGAGCCCACTAAGGATGCTTATGATTCTATCCATTCTCTTGCAAAATCCTCTTCCCCTCAAACCCTTAAAGTCAATGCATACATTAAACTCCAAAGGGTGGTGGTTTTGATGGATGGTGATAACACTCATAAATTTATTAGTAAGAAACTTTCCAACCAACTCTACCACTATATCCATGCCAACAAAACATTTCAAATTAAGGTGGCCAATGGGAATACCATGTCATGTGGCCTAGCAAGTGTCATAATGTAAAACTCAATATGGGAGAGTATTAAAAAAACCATTGACATGTATGATCTTTCCTTGGGAGGTTTTGATGGCATGTTGGGAATATAATGGATTCAAACATAAGGTTTACTCACTTGCACAACTATTACCAACTGTGTTTAAATTTACTCAACAAGATAAGGAATACACCTTACTGTTAGTGTGAATGGGGTTATTCTTTAACCGGTTCTCATCTAAGATATATTAAAACCTAGGTTGTTAAGCTTACATAGGGCTCATTGAGGGTAAATTGAGAAAGTTATCTCTTTGTGTCTTGTATCATTTGATTATGACATTTATCATAATCCTATGTAGTCCTATGTCTCACTTTGGCCTATATAACCAAGGTTTCTCTTGTACATGATGCTTTTTGTATATTGGATCTTACATCCTCTTATATGCTTGTATCTTTCTTTGGTAGAATAACATTCTTTATTCCTTATCTCTTGTGCATGGAAGGTTATTTGGTCTTGGTGTTGACTTCAACATGGTACAACGATTCTGATTCTTGTAAGACCCTTCTTGATTTGGAGAGATTATGTCATCATCTTGTTGTGGGTGCAACCTGGCCCAAATATAACTCCATGATTAAGTTTGGAATGGAAAAATCTATTAGGATCAATTGTAAACATTTAATATACTTTCTTCATAGTCATATTAGAGGTTTTTTTCTTTCCCTTACCTTGGTCATACAATGTATGTACCATCTATGGAAGTGTCGGTGTCATCAAAATATTACTTGTCTATGGCATATTCGTCCTCTATGTAGTGGCATAATATTTTCACAAAGACTCCTATACCATTGGATCTTTGTAGGGTTATCTGTTGTAGATTTTTGTACACAATAAATTTTTTTGGTAGGGTTATCAGGAGGCTATTGACCAAGTGGCCAAGTGCCTTTTCACAAATGTTGTAAATATTTTGGTGCTTAGCACTCCTTGTAAGTGCCAACACCAAGTGCTTATACCATAAAACTTAAACACTATCATCTCTTGGGCATCTATCATCCACACTCCATTGCAAGTGACTCCATTGCCCAAGCAAAGACCTCTGTGCTAGTCAAATTAGGCCACCTCCATTGATGTTCAACATAGAACATGCCAACAACATGCCAATATTATTAGAGATTCACCTTTGTCAAGCCCTAGGGGTCATTTTCAAGCCTAGAAGGGCAATTTTTTCCAAGGAGCATAACTTTAAGCCATGACATCAGATTTTTGCAAATGAATAGGTAGCATAAATCTCTTTCCTTGTACTTCATAGTAGCATACGTGATTTTTTCTAATTCTACTTGAAATGACTGATTTTTCATTTTGAAGGTACATTTGCATTCCTTTTTACGATAGGCATAACTTTTGCATATGGAGTCAAATTTTGGCAATTTTTTAAAAACATTCATCAGTAAATTGCAAGGAATCTGATTGTAACCTATATTCTCCCATTTTACAAGCATATTTTAAAGAAATTTTAAAATCACCATGTGTTATAAATGATCAATGTAGGCTTGTTTGTTGTTCAAATTATAAAAAATAATCAAAGTAATTTGGTGGGGGATAGAAATTACACACTTAATATATTTTGGGGGTGTAAGACATGATTTAAATGCCATTTTATCCTTGATCTCTTTGTGTATTTATACTAGTCATGGTGGAAATTGGGTCTATTCAACCCCTCACTCCACACAGCTACGACTCATGGAAATTTAAAATGAGATAACTACTGCAATTTAAGGGACTTTGGCAAATGTTAGAAGACAATCCACCTAGTTTCACTAAGGAGTTTGAAGGATTTACTTATAGAAATAAATTAGATGAAGCCATGGGGCTCATAGGATTGCATGTATTTGATAATTTGTTGTGTTGGTTCCCAAAATAACTCCAACCCAAAACTCTAAAACATTCCTAAAATACCCAGGCTAAGGACTGTCATCAAGGTGAAAGGAAGAGGTTTATCAACAAGTAAAGGGGAATTTTGGCCAACTATAGGAGTGGGTAAATTCCTATGCTCTTTAGGCTTAGCTAGACCTAGGAGGGATATTCCTACATGCATGAAATGAAATACAAACACACATGTACAACCATACCCAATGTACACTTGACCCTAAAGCTGCCACTAGATCGAAACAAATTGGCTGCACAGGGCTCTCATTAAGCTAATTCAACTATACGAATGTACATGCATAGAAAAGATGGCTTTTACCTTGAACCACAGATGAAAGATTTTTTTTATTTAAAAGAGTGTTTGATCCCTCTCCAATATGGACTGATGTCTACTCTATTGGGCAATTGAGTCATAAGCAATAAAGAGGGAAGAAAAGATCGAACCGGCATCAATAGAAAATTAAAATGTATTCATATACATCTCTCAGATTATATTCCAGACATTGGATATACTTAATAATCGAGAACCAAACTACAAAGACCCATTTACAACAAAGAGATGACTCAAAACAAAGCTTGTATTGACTTTAAATGTTGTCACACATTATCAATTCTTTATTACAATCACACTAGCAAATGTGGTGAAGCAAAACATACAACTATGATTATACATTCCCCTGAATCTTTACAAATGGCCATGGAGACATACCAATGCATAAAATATGCTTTACAATACATTCCTATGTTGCATCGAAAAACATTTCTCCATTTACTACCCAGACTGGCTTGATTTGAAGCCCTGAAAATCTCTCGAGGCACTAAAGACCAGACAATTGGCTCCATGACCAACCCTAATAACATCTAAAAAACATGTATATATAGAAATACAATTTTTTGTAGCCCCAAATGTTAAAACTCACTCAACAAGCAAAACCCATGCTACATTAAATTTAGGCCCACTTCGCTATCATAAGATTTGCACGCTGGGAAGAAATGCCCACGCCCTACAACTCTGAGAATGTCAGAAGGAAATTGCTTGCATGTTTGTGTACTTGGGATAACAAAAAGGGAAGGCTCAACAATATCTAATTTGTCCTCAAATGTACACATGCATTGAAGAAAATCACTGTTTCATCTACTTGCATGACACATTTCTAGAGAATCACTAAAGTCTAAGTACAAATTAGTTTATCCACCCCTGTAATCATGGCATGCATTCAGGGAATATCTAATTTAGGTGTTGACAACATTCTCAATGTGTAGATCATATTTTATATCTTAAGCCATCTGATCACTGACTATACCTTTCTACACTTTCTCACACCTTACTCGCTAATCTTCCTTATTTTTACTATCTTGCTTTATAAAAAAATTTGCATTTTTTAGAACCAAGGGGTAGCACATCATTCTTCTCTTTTTATTTTTAGTCAGCATACCTTGCCTTTTCACTCTATCAGCAACTTTCCACATTGTTGAACCTGAGTTGTTTTGCCTTATCAACAAATTCCAATATTTCAAAACCAAAAGTCCTTGCCACCTTTTATCAATAAAAATCCATTTTTCTGAACTCTCATTATTTTCCTTATAAAAAAAAGTCTTCCTTTTCAAACTTGGTTGGCCTTTGCCTTTGTCGGCAAAAATGAATTTTGACAAACTATCATCTTTGTCGCTTTGTCGGTGATTTTCTCCTTTTTAGAACTTTACCTAGTTTGCCTTTATCAACAAAAACATGTTTTTTCAAACCATCTCCTTTTATCGGAAAACTTACCTTTTGCCAAACCTTACACTTTATCACTTGCTTCTTTGCTTTAATTATCAGTGAAAAATCCCATCAACAAATTGTCAAAAATCTAAACCATTCCATTGGTTCAGCCACCCACTGATTTCCTGACAAATGGAAAGTTTGCCTTAGCCATATTATCATTTCAATTTGCCTTGTCGTTAAAATTTTCCTATGCCAAACCAACCTTGCCTTATTGGAAAAAAATGTGTCGGGTGAACAACAAATCAGTGAACCATCGGGTTCTTGAACCATACCTTTCAATGATAGAAGAGCCTATTCACCTGTTCTTTGTTTTGCCACAATACTCCTCCTTTTTCTCTATTGTTACCTTCTCAGCGAATCGACAAACTGCGGAACTCCTGAAAAGTTAGCAAGTTTGAGAAAACACCGATTTGCTGACAAAGGCCAAATCTGAAAAATATTCTAAGGGAGAAACCACCTTTGACAAAGGCAAAAACATGAAGACCAAACATTCACCAAACATAACTTCTTCATTTTAAGGAATTTTGGGATGGTTTAAAAGGCAAAGTTGCTTAGAATTGAATTCTTGATTCAATGGTGACCTTGGCTAAGGAATTTGCACATGAGCTTTGGATGTTGGGGGCAAAATGGGCACAATGGGAACAAAATTTTCTAGGTGCCAACATGTTGTTTTATATTACAAAGTATAAAACACCTAAGCTAGTATGGGCTAAACTTGAATAATTGTATGGTACGGTTAATTGGTTCCACATCTTGCAACTTGAGGTATATTTGTCATCTCTCTTTAGATAACATTCCTTCCATTCAAGATTTTCTTGGATAGTGTCTTTGTCACAATTGAAAGGATATGGACATGAAAAAATTGAAAAGAAATCTATCTTTTTTATTTTGTCAAAATTGAAGGGTCCAGTTTAGGAGTTTTCATCTATTTTATATTCTACTATAAATGCCTTGGGGAAATATTTTATGATGTCTAGATTTGAGTTATCTTGTGAGCATCTTACTTGGGAGTAGGCCAAGTTAATTTTGATCGATGCATTTCTTAGTTTTAAGAGTCAGTCCTTTCAATGGCTTCATCTTCTAAGGGTAGGAAAGAATAAAAAGAAGCCTAATATAGAATCTTCTTCTAGTAGTGAGTATTCCTCCAAACCAAAGTAGAAGAACAATCTAGTTCTGTTCGATTGATTACATCATTAGTATAGCTTAGTATACAGTTTAGAATAATAATAAATAAATAAAGTAACATATAAATGTTAATTTCTAAATACAGGTTAGTTTTTTGATTAGTAAATGTTTGTTAGGTTTGGGAGTTACTTTCTCATAGAAGAACTTAGTTTGTTATTGGTTATTCACGGGAAGCTCAAAGGCTTTAAAAATCCATTGCATTGTAATGAAAGAACTATTGAAATGCAATAAAATATTATTTTGTATTATTTATTTCTGCAAATATGGATTGATATTTAATATCATATTTGTGCTCACCATTTCAATATGGTATCAAAGAAGTAGATGGTTATGGGAGTTGGACAAGAGTTTTGTGAAGAAGCCATGATCAATAATCATGATGAACAGTGACAAAAATATTAATTCAAGAGACTATGAGTGCCATTTTGGTTGCTGGTAGATTAATTTGATTTTAAAATCACATTTTTTTAAATAGTCTAATGCAGTCTCACAAAAACTGTAATATCTATCTCATTTTATATCAAAATTTAAAAATTTAAAATGTTTTGGAAATCTAACAAAGAGAGGAATAAAACCTAGAAGTTTTTTAAGGATATTGTGAGTAGTTTATGAGTAGTTTGATGTAGAAGAGTGAGTAGCAAAATAGTGATGTAATTTTTTTATTATTCACTTTTCTAAAGTTCTACCATTTAATCATTCTAGCATTGAAAACAATGTTGGGTGCTGACTGCGTTAGGTTTTGAGGTAATGTATTGGGTGCTGGAAAGTTAACAAACCTTCATTTTTATTTATTTATAGGCTACAAATTAAAGTGGATTCCATTTCATTTCAAGCTAGGCACCATACTTTTCTACTGGATAATTATTGCTACTATTGGGTAAATATTGTTGTGTATTATTTTCACAATTGCAAATGTTTCTACATTTTACTTTGTTGAGACACATTCTAGACTATGGTCTATATACAAATTTGTGAACTTATATCTTAAAGGTGATATGTAAATGAGTTGGTTGACAAATGAATGAATAGTTGGTGTGAGAGGTTACAAGTTCAAAACATACAATGTTATTTTTTAAATTGAAGTCATATCATATCATTTATAGATACAAATTCTATGTAATAGAATTTTTGGTATTCTTGTTTTGAAGAAAACAAATTTATTGTAAGGGTGTATTATCAATTGAATTCAACACACAATTTCTTGCTTTTAGTTATGGCTACACATGTATCAAACATTGCATGTGCTTTTGGGGCCATTTTTGCTACACTTGACAAGGCTTCAAAAGGCTCACATGTAACATCAGGCTGATAAAGTGTAAGCACATTGAATTGGAGGTTGGATGAAACTAGAGGCTAGAGGTTTTTCTCATCCCAAGCTAGCTTCTCGCTCAGAAATGATCCACTGCATGAGAATCAACATCAATTTGTGTCCCTTCATGGAGCAAGTGGGCTTGTTAGTTTTTGGCAGTATGTGTGGATAGTGTAACTTCTAAAATAGTGTGGGGTTAGTGTATCTGCACTTACTCTTTCTATGGATAGTGTAATCTCTGAAATAGGGTGGGATTAGTGTATTCATAATGGTTTAGTTCTTTTTGTACACTAGAGGAGAGATTTGATTCTCATGGCATTAGATGAGAGATATTGACACACTCGGAGCAGATGTGGATTCTTGGAGGAGAGTTGTTCTCTCAGATGCAACACTAAGGAGGAATTTTGACACACTCAGACGAGATGTGGACTCTCGAAGGAGAGTTGTTCTCTAATTATGCATGGAAGATGGGAATATTTATGTTCTCTCATGTTGTACAGAGGTTGTTTAGGTTTGACAACTAGGAGATCTGCTGGTGCATTCAATTTGGTGTTTCCTAGGCAAGCGAGGAGAATTGGTGAAGGTGCTTCATCAAAGTCTCCAAAAGGGTTGTTGTGTTCAGTCCTTGAAGTGTTTCATCCCTTGTTCAGATTGATGTAATAAAGTGGGGGAATGTTAGATTTATTACATCATTAGTATAGCTTAGTATATAGTTTAGAATAATAATAATAATAAATAAATTAACATGTAAATGTTAATTTATAAATATAGGTTAGTCTCTTGATTAATAAATGTTTGTCATGTTTGGGAGTTACTTTCTCATAAAAGAAGTTAGTTTGTTATTGGTTATTCATGGGAAACTCAAAGGCTTTAAAAAGCCATTGTATTCTAATGATAGAACTATCTGAATGCAATAAAATATTATCCTATATTATTTATTTATGAAACTATGGCTTGATCTTTAATATCATATTTGTGTTCACCATTTCAATAAATTTCACTCCTTCCACTTCTTCCAAGTCTAGTGAGCCTACCTCTAAAACAACAAAGAAGAAAGGGGACACTTGCACCTTTTGTGGTAGACCTAGTCGTGATGAGTCTCATTGCTTTCATAGATTAGAGGCATTGGAGGAGGCCATGAGGTGGCACAATATTTCTATCTCTAAGCCCTCTTCTATAGGCAAAGGGAAAGCTCCTTTTGTACGAGGTTTGCATTCATCTACAAATATTTGGATACTTGATTTAGGTGTTTTGCATCACATGACCAATTCATATGATCTACTTGAGTCTTTCTGATTGTAGTACTTCTAATATTGTAGTGGGTAAATCTTCATGGATTCTAGTTTTGGGGACAGACATTGTTCAATTGAAAGATATTTGCATTAACAATATTCTACATGTTCCTAAAATTTATGCTAATCTTCTCTCCATATACTAGATTTGTCATTCTAGGGATGGGAAGATAGTTGAGTTTACTCCCCATGATGTGGTTATTTGACATCTACAGGATCCTAAGGGAGTTATTACTTTAGCAAGAGTTGATAATGAGTCGTATTTATATAGGTTTGATAGATTTGATTCTTCATTAGGATGATCCCTTATAGCACAAGTCAATTCATTGAGCAAGCTTTAGCATGAATAATTTGGTCATTTGAACTACAGGTATCTTCAATAGTTGAGTACACAAGATTTGGCGGTTGGTCTTATTAGGATTTCAAGCATAGAGAGAGTTTGTCAATGTTGTGTTCTTGCAAAATATCATTAGGGCCCCTTTCCTAAGGGTAAGTCCACTCGTGCTAAAGCATCAAAGGACTTGGTCCATAGTGATCTTATGTCATTCATGACTCTATTTTCATAGGCCAAGTATGTGCTCACTTTTATTGCTGACTTCTCATAATGCACATGGGTATACTTTCCTAAGTACAAGAGTGAGGTTTCACTACTTTCAAAACCTTTAAGTCATTTGTGGAGAAGTAGTCGGGTCTTTCTCTTTTCTAGATACAAATAGATAATAGGGGGTATTTGAACAAGGCTTTTCAAGATTTTTGTAGTGAGCATGGTATTTAACATCAACACATAGTTCCCTACACTTCTCAGTAGAATGGTGTGGTTGAGAGAAAGAATAGGAATTTGTAGCAGATGACTAATTATATGATTCAATCTAGGTATATGGAACCAATTTTTTTGGTTAAAGCTATCAATCGTGACAACTATATTTATAACCATATGCCTCACAAGATAATGTGGAATTCTTTCTATTAGACTCAGACAAGAGAAAGTTCTATGCTGAGGGAGACTATACTAAAATTGAGGTTAGTCCTAGAAGGAAGGTAAAAGTTGAAAATATCACCACTCAGGCTAAAAGAGATAGACTCATATCCTTCTGCAACAAATATGATAGGATCATGGCCTATAGCTATGAAGATCTCAAGGGCTATGAAAATAAATAGTCCAACACAACATTGAGGTAATACTTGAGTTGAAGCCAATTCATAAGAGGTAGATATAGTATGCAAATGCCTTCACCATAAAATAGGGCACATTGGCTTATGCAAAGATGCCATTTAGTCCTTCAAATGTAGCGGCCACCTTCTAGCATGCTATGAATATCAATTTCAATGAGTTGATTAAAAAAATCATCCTAGTATATTTAGATGATCTCATGGTGTTCTTGAAGTCAAAAGATGATCATTTTGATCATTTGGAGAAGGCTTTCCAGAGATGCCAAGAATTTAGGATATCCCTAAAACCAAAGAAATGTGTCTTTGGAGTCTCGCAAGGCAAGCTCTTGGGGAACATTATTTCAAAGGAAGGGATTTCCATTGATCCAGACCATGTCAAGGCAATCATGGAACAACCTCTACTAGTAAATAAGAAAGGTGTCCAATCTTTCTTAGGGAAGATCAATTTTGTGGGAAGATTCATTTCAAACTTTACAAGATTAGTCCACCCCATCACCCTAATGCTCAAAAAGGATGTAGGTCTCAAATGGACGCCTAAGGGAAGGAAGGCTTTTAAAAGGATCAGGCAAGCTATATCCACTGCCCTAGTGTTGGTAAACCATAATTTTTTGAAAGACTGCATTATGTATGCATACAGGGGAGACCATAGTATAACTGTGGTGCTGACACAGAAAGATGAATCAACTAAAGGAGAACACCCAATCGTGTTCAGCTCCCAGACAATGAAGGGATATGAATCAAAGTATAATTTTGTCAGAAAAAAAGCCTATGCTTTGGTTAAAGTACTCAAGAAATTCATACATTTAGTGTCAGAGAGCAAAATCACTGTTTATGTGTTCCACCCAAGTGTCTGATAGTACATAATGGAAGGAGAAATCAAAGAAAAAGGGCCAATTGGGTTACTAAAATCCTAGAATATGATGTTGAAATAAGGCCAACCAAGATGATTAGAGGAAGGGTGCTATGTAAACACCTAGCCCTGAGTCAAGACTCCGTAATAGAGGAGGAGCAAAGTTTTGAGACAATCTTGGTAAATGAACAAGAAGAACTTAGCTCATGGATCCAAGATAGGATGTACTTCATGGAAATCAAGAAGTATCCTAGTTAATTACCCCTTTCAAAAGAAGATTCTATAGGCTCTAGGGGGCTAACTTTGCCACAACCAATGGTTTCCTCTTTAGGAGAAAGTTCAATGTGCGTAGAGAGAGAAGATGCCAACAAAATCTTGTCTGAAATCCACTATGGGACATCTGGTGGCCACTTCTCTGCAATAGTCATGACTATGAAAATCATCTACATGGAATACTATTGGCCAAAAATATTCTCTAATTGCCACCAATTCGTAAAAACTTGTCAATAGTGCCAATTCTACACTAACAAAAGAAGAAACATTGCTCTTCCTTTAAAACTGGTCCTAATAGAGAAGCCATTTGCCTAGTGGGGGTTAGATTTCATTGGGATGCTAAATCCCATCTTAAGTGTAGGGCATAAATGGATCTTGATAGTGACAGACTATTTCACAAGATGGACCAAAGTGATGCCATTAAAAGAGGCTACAGAGAATGTCATAATGGATTTTCTTGAAGACATAGTCACTAGGTTTGGCCCTCCCCACACAATGATATTAAAAAATGTGAAAGCATTCATTGGGTCTAGGATTTCCAAGTTCACATTGAGAAATGAAATCTTCCTGATGACTTCCTCCAATGACTACCCATAGGGGAATGGTCTAAGCTGAATCAATGAAAAAGAACTTGATTTGATTGATCGAGTAGAATGGCTTATAGCATATGTGAGAGTGGCATAAGAACCTCAAAATAGCCTTATAGGCTGATAGAATCACCTCAAAGCAAATTTAAGAAGCCTCTCCCTATATCTTGGTATACGAGAAGGACATCGTGATGTCGCTATCAATGGAAATCCCCACCCTTGAACTAATCAAATAGTGTGATATTCAAGAGAACGACACTATGGAGGTCACTATGGAGGTCAGGATTGTAGAGTTGGCCAAACTTTAAGAAAAGAGAATCGACATTGAATTCTATGGTGAATCACTAGAAGATAATCAAGCACTGGTTCAATAAGAGGGTGTTTGATCTAGATTTCAAATTCATTGATTCAGGATTGATGTAGAATGAGCAAACATGAAAACCTGGGAAACATGCCAAATTTGATACATTATGGAGCAGCCCCTACATGATCATCATCTACAAGCAACATAATGCTTTTGAGCTAGAAAATGATCCAAGTGAGCTACTAGAGATTTTGATTAATGGAATCTATTTGAAACATCACAATTGAGGTGTTTTGAACTCTATAGAATAAGTAGAATAGTTTGTTTCCTATTCTTGGCAGTTACAGTAGATATTTCCTACCTTTTCTCCTTTTCAAATAACTATAGTCAAGTGCATGCTTGTTTCCACCCACTTTTGTTATTATTGAATAAGGAAATGTCTCAGAATACGAGGTGCTAGGTGGCGAGCCTCCTAAATGATGGGGATCTAAAGCCCAATCAAATCTTTGGAATGATGGCACAAGTACTTGAAGATTCAATATTAATGTTACATGATTGTTGTGGATATAGCTATCATTCCAAAATCAGTCGAATGAAGGAAACCTAACAATTTAGGTGTATGGAATGACATTTTCACATTAGGTGAAGTGATGTTGTAGTATTGTGGCATAAATGATTCTAATAGGGAAATAAATTCTCCCAGGGCTTTGTTCTCTATATGTTCAAAACTGAGCTCATTGAAGAATTTTATTTGAGAACTCATTAGAGCTCTGTCATCCATATGTTGTTGACCTTCAATTTATTCCACATAATAGAATACTAGTTTGTTTCAAAGGGATAATAAAGAAGAAGGGATAACTCTATGCATAGGGAGTATGGAGTTGATGAAAGAGGCATCAGGCATAGAGACCTCGTGAAAGAAAATAACTTCTCCGAGGAGGCTGAAGCCTTCCTAGAGCCTAATGGAAGGCAAGGCCTATGCAGTTGCACCAACATAGTCAAGACAAAGGTTCCTATGAATGAGGAAATTGGATAGAGGAACCCATAGGCACTCATCCCTCATTTTTGAGCCAGTTGATAAAATCTTTGACAAAGTACTTTCTAAGCTAGGGCCAAGACTCTAATGGAAGGCATCCACACTTGGATGTGCCAAAAGGTAAGGGTAGGACAATTAGAAACCTTTGGAATTTGATTCTGGAGCTCAACCTTGGCTCAATACATGATACCGACCGTTCATTCTTGTTACAAAATAGTGGAATCTTGTGCCAGGTGCTATGACTACAATACATGGATGATTCAGGGGAAAAACGTTGCAAGTAGAGGTCTCTATCACTGCCATAAGGAAAATTATGAAGATTGAATATGATCCCACTACCCTCTTCTATAACTTCACCAAGTCGTGAAATATATGGGATACCAAAGAGGACCAACATGGATTCTTGAACAAAGAGTTTTGTTTGGATGGAGGGAACACAATCTTGCCACCTCTCCCCATAGCCTCAATTTGTAATGGATATACATGACACATGTTCAATGATGGACTTCCTTTTCAACCTTGATAATGAGTGCAACATTTATGAGTACTAGCTGGAGGCCCTTTTTAGGATAAAATTTTTCACCAAACACCAAGCTTTCAAGCTTAATTTTTAGAGTCCATCACCAACAGACTTAGCTTCCAATTAGCCAACTTCCAAAATCAACAAGTTTTTAGGTATTCCTCCTTTCTCCTCCATTTGATCTTGTTTCAGAAGCCCCATTTCTTTTAGTTGTATATGTACCTCAACACATGTGATGACTTAGTAGATGATCAAAGGGTCATCCATATCTTAGCATGGACCCACATTCTTTCAGAGACATCTGACTTTCATGAGTTCATCAAATGTTTTCTTGCACTAGTCCTTACCAACCCAACCAAGAGGATAGCACCTTTCAGTTGAGTCAGGTACAAACGGGTCTCATTGCCAATAGTCAGATTCCCTATAATTAGTTCTTTAACAGCCACTACACAATGATCTAGGTGCATGGGTTCAGGGAGGAAGTTTTCAAATTGCCTAGGATCCTCACAAACTAAATCTTGGTACTTGAGTTCATCCACCAACTTGATATCCTCGATTCGTCATACGAAGCCAGGAAGAAAAAGAAGGCATTCTATGATATCCCTTTCTCCAAAGGAGGGATAATGGTGAACAAAAGAGGTGTAGAATGTTTGGTAATAATGAAGCTGATGGACCTTAGACTTGATGTAATAGATGATAAATGGTCCTATGTTCTTACAGAATTCATGTTATCTTAGCTTGCAAAGATGAAGAATTAAGAAAGATTTGTTCACCAGAGCCACCTAGCCATTGAGACCAAGACATCACCCAAAGAGGACTCCCTAGACATGTTTGTCGAGCTACATGAGCTCCTTGCCAAGCCACACCCTTTTTATGAGACCTTCTACACTCAAACTCATGCCTATGACCCCTCCAAAATAATGACTCGTGGTCTTAGGCATAGCCTTAAAAAGAAATACTTGAATGATGAGAATATCAAAGCATATTGGAAATATAGGTGAGAAATTACTGAGCCTAAGAAGTTGTTTGGGACCTTAGAGATTGATGAAACTTGGGAGGATATGTGTAATGGAGTGCATGACTCGCTTGCATCCTCATATGGCACAAGCAACTTGCCTCGAGGAGGAACAACCATAGTGTCTGCATAAGAGGAGGAAGCCAAGGCAACTTATGAGTCAGAGGAAGGTAGTGATTTTGTGTAAATGTTTTCTAATCCTCCTCCTAAAACAAGGCAAAGGAAATGGACCCTTCCACTACATCAAGTGCAAGGAAAAAACTCTCAAACTCCCGCATATTCGGTCCAGAAAACTATGGCACCTAGGTGCCTTAGTGTGGAGCTCACACACACTATCTAAGCTACACAACAAACATATCAACAAGTAAGTTGGAAAAGCAAGGAGGCACTTCAAAAGATGCCACTCAAATTTGCAGCGTAGGCAACCCCTTCCGCCACCACAAAATCACTCCTCGCAAGCATTGTAGCTACACAAGTCACAATGGAGGAGGTTAGTGTATCCCCATAAGAGCAGCCAAAAAGGAAGAGAAGGAAACTAGTGCTTCAAAAAGACTTAGAAGAGGAAGAGGAGACAGTTGTTACGTGGATGGAGCCAACATTCCCTCCAACATAGGTAAGTGTTTCTCTCCCTTCTCTTTCTATCACTCGGTTCATTCATGTCATGTCTCTAGCCATGCCAATAGTTTTTGTCTGCCCAACTTTAGCATCCACTCCTTCAACGTCTCCTATTTCATTACCTTTCTCTCAACCTATTGGAATGCCCCAGATCCCTTTTCCTCATGCATTCACCATTTCTCTATCCACCCCTCAAGTCCTCAGCCTCCCTTTGTTCCCCCCATCCATACTCATAGTGTCAATTCTCCTACCTCTGGGAGTGGTCATGATTCCTCAATAGCAGTAGGTCAATATCCAATATGGGCTTCTACAAGGAATCCCCTTTGTAGGAGGAGTCATACAATCTGTAGTTACTTACCACCAACAAATGCAAACTATGCACTAGGCATGGAAGGTGAAGATTGATGGAAAGAGACGAAAGGAAGGGAAAACTTTGGTTTACTCACATGAAACCCATTGTTGATAAGCCACAAGAATAGATGCACACCAAAGATTATTTGATCTAGGCAGTCACGATAAATATCTCCTAGGCTTGCCTAAAGGATCAGGTGGTATTGATGAAGGAAACCTAGAAATCTGTTACAATAGATTTCCTCAAAGCAAGTTGAAAATTAGACAAGAAGGAGATGGAGCTTTTTAGGATCAAAGAAATAGTGGGCTAGTTGTACCAATAAATAAAGGCTTGAGAGTACGAGGTCAATAGATCGACTTAGGAAAAATAGGCGATGATCACTAGGGAGACCTATTTGGATTTGCAAACATGAGAAGCGACACTACAAATAGAGTTGGACAAGGTGAAACTCACTTTGGTAGGCTACAAACATAGAGTCAAAAGGGATGAGGAGTGGGAAAAGAAAACAATGGAGGAGTTAACATAGCTCTGCAATAGTTCAACCAAGTTAAGGAGCACCAATGAGTCCCTAGAAGCTCAACTCACCGCCAAGGAGTCTCAAATAAAGAAACAAAAGGTGGAGATGCAAATAGTTGATGCCATACTGTAGGTGATACAATTGATTAAGAATGTACATATGGATCTCACTGGGCTATAATCACTGCTAATGCCACAAATCTAAAGGTGGAATTACAATTCATCTCAACTACCTAAAGGCTCATCACCCAAGTAAAGGCTAAAGTTGATCAAGCTCTGCAGACTCTCACTCCCAAATTAAACTAGGCTCAGGATGTAATGGAGAAGCTATACAACCTACTCGATGAGTCTCTATTGTCAGCTAGAGTAGATAATAGGTATACCACTACGATAAAGATAAATGAGGTCAAAAGTAGAAACAAATCCGCTCTAAAGTGCAAGTCTCAGTTCACCACTTTAGAGCAGACTATGACAGAAATGAGGGGGCATATCTACTCTTTAGTCCAATTGGGACCTCCCTCTCCTTTCCAAGATAATGGAGATGTATTGAATGAAGAAGAGTATAAGGTGGTTCTTGAAAACAAGATGGTAGAGCAAACATCTTTTTAGGGTTGGGTATAGACACCAAGCGTCATGAAAATTGAAGCAGTCCTTCAGCTGCTAGCTCAACTAGAACACCAAGCGAAGGTTGTGGTTGATAGATTGTAAAGTATCTCCCATAAGGAGTTAATTGAGCTTATCAGAGCTTTTGAGGCATTGAAGAAGAAATGCTAGCCTTTAGAGGATGAGTGTGCATCTTTGTAGATATCTCTAGCGAACCTTTAAGTCTAGTAACTCTTTCCAATTTTGAAGTTTTGTTTTCATCATTTCTTTTGAGGTCTGGTGTTTGATGTGCACAAATGCACTTCCCTAAGGGTTGCCAAGAACTATAAAGCATTTCAGCTCTACATTTTGTTTTGATTTAGGAGCACCACAAAATTAACTACTAGCAAGTCTACAATATTAGAGCCTCATTCTAAATAGTAGTTAGGTGGCACCATTTTAAGCCTTTATTGAGTTTGATCGAGCTATGATGGGATGTCAAAGTTGGAGCAACAAATTGCTATGTGGAGATTTCCTATGGCCTCAAGGAGTTGCTACTTCTAACACCTAAAGGACAAGTGCCTTATCACCAAGTGTCACTGGATTAGAATCTGGTAGGCCTGAGCCTTAAATGATGCAATGAAAATAAAGAGGTCATGAATGCTGCCAAGTGTCACTTTCACGTAAGTTGAAAGGAAAGTAGGTATGGGGGCAACTCTGCTAAGTGTCAAGGTGCCAAGTGCCCTAACCCTTCAGAGGTGGGCTCGAGTCTAAATGCATACAACCAAAGTCAAGGAAACAACATATGTCACCACTTGTCATCATGGCATAGGGTGGACAGAAAGAAAATATAACAACCCCTTCCTAGAGTTCCAAGGCACCAAGTGTCACTAGATTATAATGTGGCAGACCCTAGTATCTTCCACAAAATAAACTAAAGAAGGGCTTCCAACACCACCACTTGGCGTCACCTCGCAGTCCCAAGAGATAGCTAGGCTAATACACTCAAGATTGTGTGTTGATGCGCCAAGTGTTGTGATTCATCCCAAAGGTGGGTCTGACATATTCTAGAAAGAGAAACAAGTAGAGGTAGGACACTTGGTGCATTCACACATAGTTTTAATTTTTTAGACCTAGCAACACCAAGGAAGAGTGCCCCACTAGATTGGCATAAAAGGAGGAACCTTGCAATGCCATCGATTGAAGGACATGAGATCTAATAGTCAATAAATTATGAAGGACCTTTCAAAGCAAATATGGAAGCTGATACATTGATAATAGGCATAAATGAGTCAAGAAGCCCCGATGTTGGTGGTAAGGACACAAAAGCACCTTCAGGCCATAGTGGATGACTTGGCAGTTTGGTGATGCATCAATAGAGCGGTTGAGCCTCCTACACAGTTCTTGGTAGGTTTTCAATGTTTTCAGACCACTTCCCAAGTGCTATATTGATGTTGAGGCATAGAGAAGTGGTGGAGTTAGGAAAATTCAAGGCCATGGTGCAAAAGAGGTTGGAATAGGTTTCTCTTGCCTAAGCATGATTGTGCATCTCAAAGGAGAAAGTTATTGTGGCAGTTCTGGTTGGTGTTTCCCGCCTGCAGTCTCATCTTTGGAGCATCATAGATTTTTATATATAGTGGCTTAGATGATGTAATAAGAGTTTGGCAATGTTTCATCATTGAGCCAATATAGGACTATGAAAGAGGATTCAATATGTTTTCAAGCCTTTGTGGGTGCTCTTTAGAGCTGATTGAATGCTTTGTAACTGTGCCTCTACACCTTTAGTAATTCATTCAGTTCATCAATGAAAAAGAGTGACATACTGTGGTTATTCTTGGCTTATTGAGTCTTCTTTTGAGATCTAGATCTATATTGATGTATGATTCTATCTTAGTTTCTATGAATTATGTTATTAAATGGTCTAAAATCATGCATTTGAGCTCTTGGCAACCATGATTTAACATTGTGAGTTAAACAAGGAAACACTATTTTGTTTCTACATCAATCTAAGTACTATCTTTTGGTGCATTGTCTTAGAGTAGTTTCTTTCATTTTAAGTTTCTCTCTTCTCTTTCCTCCCCACCCAACCTTTGAAAGAATTAATGAGTATCTTAAGAAGAGTCAACTTCTAAAATCCTAGAGGTTATCCTGTGATTTGCAAAAGAGTCCCACAGTCACTAGATTTCCCATAACTTTGGTGTCTTGTTAGTATCTGGGAGAGATCCTAAGCACTTAGCATAAAAAGCCATCAACATTAACTAAACCCAAAACCCTATCAAATACATGTAGTAATCCTTGATTAATAAATTTAAATACAATTATCACCAATTTATCATAAATATCATTTATATGTTTCGTATTTATATAAATTATTTATGTTTTCTTCATATCAATTATATTAATTTCAAAACAAATTAACTTCACTTCAAACCTATATTTTCTTACATATAATAAAATATTATAATATAATTAACAATTTTAAATATTATTATCAAGACTAATAATAAATTGGTAGAAAAAGCATCAACTATTTGTTTTCAACCATTCAAACATGGCATCCAATAGTCATAAAGTTGTGATTCAATGGTAGGTAATAATAACCTTTATATTCTTTTTTTAGTGGATCAAAGCAAAGGTTGCATAAAAATAAAGTAGCCATGAAAATTGCAAATAACAATGAATAATCATAATATTTTTGTTGATCACATGCAAACCTAAATTTGATGTTCACCCTCCTTATCATATAATTTTTTTATTATGGTTTAGTTAATTAACTACCTTTCAATTGATGTTTTATGAAAAAAAAAATATAGTTAAAAAATGTTGTCTGAATTTTCAATAATTTTATCAAGTCTTATTATAATTTTTTATTTTTAATAAAGTATCGCAAAAATTTTACTTATAATTTAAAAATATATTGTTATCTATAATTTAAATTAATATAATTTTTTAAATAAGAATCACAATTCTGAAAAATGCTATAGTGCCCCTCATTTTGGCTTTCTATTGAACTAGTAGTTATTTCTTATTGCTAGACATTATGACATATTATTGATGATGGATTTACTGTTTTGATATAGTCGATGACACTCATTGATATTATTATGATGACATTGTTGATGTTATGATTAGTACATGATATGATCAGTTGTGGGTTAATTGATTTTGTAGATGAATTTTATCATGTTTCATGTGATTATCTGATGATATGATATCTGGTTGTTTAGTTATTGATGAAATTGTTTAATGTGGATATTTATGCTATGTTTTGTGAAGGGACAGTGTAGTATTACTCGTGTTGAGTACCCTACTACACTATGATTCCCTGTCACATTGTGTTGTTGGATGATTACATGTATATATAATGCATTTGACACATTGGTTTGCTGCAGGTTGTAGTTATCAGGCATCAACTCCACCTGAATTGGCAGGTCTGAGCGTGCCTTCATACTAATGGATGTTGTGGAAAGGAGATAACATGGGGTCCCTCAGTTGTCATAATCCTCGATGAGGATGAGTTTCAGACTCGGGGTTCTTCAGTTGGTCAGTTGGTCGGTTGGAGCCTGTTTTTGAGTCTCTATCAATTTTTTGGTATGTTGTCATCAGTTAATGAATGGTATTTAGCCTTTGAGTTGTTTTGTTGGTCTATTGCTCTATCAAGTAGATTATTAATCTATTTTGTAAGAAAATAATAGTAAGTCTAGATATATTAATATTTATCTATTTGGTTAATTAATAATGTGAATGTGTAGAATATTAAATAAAAGATTTTTATAGGAATTAAATTAGTAATATTAATAGCTAATAATAATAACAACAAATAAATTATAAGTATTTAATTAATAATTAATTAGTATAGTTTGAAAGATAATATTTTACAATATTCATTAATTTATTTGAATCTAGTGAGTTGTCGTGACTTATAACTTTTCTAGTTTAGTGTAATCTTCTCTAGGTGGGAGTTTTAAAAAATATATATTTTGGGAGTGAGTGGATTCCTGTAACATGATATGATGTAGTGGAGAATTTATTGATTTGATTTTTTTGGTGTGAGGCAAAGATATTTGAAGGGGAATTTTGTAGAATAGGGGATAAAGTTAGATTTTGAAAAAAAAGTTTACACAGAAAGAGATTTGGAGGAAAAAGAAGAACGAGAATCGTCAGGAAGAGGATTTGGAAGTTCACAGATTCATTTCAGGTATGTTTTTGAAATAGATTTTGTTGAATTCAGTTAGCATTTCTATGTATGACACTGTTTGTGTATGCATATAAGTTTGAGCATTGCTCTTTAAACTTGTTATTATCCTATGTCTCCTGTCACCATTTGAATCTGTATTACTATGATGTTCATTGGATTTGTTGATTTTGTCCTCTCAATGGGCCATATTGAAAACCTTGAGCTAAAATCTTGAATCTAGAAAATATTTGCTTAATGCGATCTAATTTTGTTTTCCCTGTGGCAATACATGGCTTTATGTGTGACCCTCAATCAATCTACAATCAAGGATCTTTTTAATCTTTATATTCTCCATTTCCATAGTTTACTCTTCCCTGAAGGTGATCCTTAGATTGATTGTTCATTTTCCCCCCATTCATCTCTCCTCAATTGTTAATACGTGATTTAAACATTCACCTGAGTCAATTGCTTTAAACCATTTTGTGCTAGCACGACCAATAGGAGGATATTAAATTACATGTAACATTTGATCTCTGAATAGTGTACCCTTCTGAGAACCATAGCAAATAATTTTGAGGGTTATATTGAATAGTCCTTAAGTGGAATTGCTATGCTAGCTATCTCAAAGTCCCTTTTTAATCATTTCTATCAGCCTTGTTCACTCCATTTTCGATCAAATTGATTGACAACCTACCATCTGTGCCTCTCAGAAAAGAAATTTCAATTTAGTTCTCATAATGAGATTTGACTTAACTACCAATCGATCTATTGGAAGCCGTTCTATCAGTAAACCATGTACTCTATTGTATATTATAACTCAATTTTAGAAGTGCCTATAGTATTCAAATTAGAGGTGTACTTGGGTTCGAAGGTATATATATATACCTGGTGGTAGCTTCTACTATATTCTTAGAGATGCAGCCTCAGCTAGCGACCAAGCATATAATTTCAAATCTATAATCTCCTCCCTCAACGTTTAATCTAGCATCTATTTCTTTTACACAGTCCTTCATCTCATCTCGAATCTTGTGATCTAACATGCTCACCTGAGTTATTTACTCTTTCTCCAAATTTTGTAGTGCCCCTCATTTTGGCTTTTGACAGTTGATAGTATTTCAATTACACTTAGACATTTTTGAGACATTTGGATGATAGACTTTTTGTTTATGCTTAGATATGCTCATTATGGATTATGGATTACTGATGTGGTTGTTGATATTTTTTATGATCATTATAGTGACATTGTCGATATTATAGTAAATGATGTGTTTTGACATGATCAGTTAATGGTTAGACATTTATACGGAGTAGAGTTATCATGCCTTATGTGGTTGGTTGATACCTAATTGATAGTTAGGGATGTTTATATTATATGCCATACTGTCGGTGAAGGGACAGTGTAATACTACTCATTATGAGTATCCTACTACGCTGTGACTCCCTAACACTGTGTGGTTGTTATATATGTATATGCTCATTTGCAACAGCTCATTTTGATACAGGTTGCAGGTACCAAGCATCGACTCCACCTGACTTTGTAGGTTTGAGCGTGCCTTTACTCCAATGGATAATGTGGATGGGAGATAACATGGGATTCCCTATGTCATCCATTGTCTTCAGTTTGTGGTCATGGGTATAGATGTCACTCAGTGGTACTTGCCCTCAGGTATTGGTCGTCCGTTGGTATGTGGTGGTTATTGTTTGAGTTTTTGGTTTATAGTCTTTGTGTAATTGTTGGAGATGCATTAATTATTATAGTAATAATAATAATAAGTTTAGGTAAATTAGTATTTATTTAGTTTGTTAATAAATAAGGTGAAAATTGAAGAATATTGAATAAGTGTTTTTTTAATAAAAAATTAAATTAATAACTTTAATAATTAGTAATAATGAAAATAATCATAAGTAATTAATAATATATTAGTTGATTAAATTAGTATATTGTTTAGCTTGAAAGATATTATTATTTAATAATTTATTGTTGAGTGATTGTCATGAATGGCTAGCATTAAATTCCCTGATTGGAGAATCTCCCTAGAAGAAGAAATTTATTGCATTTAAATCTTGAGAGATAGTGGATTTTCAATAACGGATACGGGAAGTGGGGAAATTAATTGGTTTTGTCTATTTTTGCAATTTGGGGGGAATTATTTGAAAGGGAGAGAGCGAAATGGGAGGAAGGAGACCACGGGGAGAAATTGAAGGACGGGAAATCATCTGGAGGGAATTCAAAGACTTGAGAATACGATTTTGGGTATGTTTTGTTTTCTATTGTTCTTCTCCCTTTCTTATAGATCAGTCTATCTAGAATTTATGCCAGCATGATGTTAACCTGAAATGATTAGAACCTTGTGTTGCCATTCGAAGCTTAAATTCACCCTACAATTCCTTAAGCTATGGGGGATTCCTGAGATCACTATCAAACTTCCTTTCCTAATCATTTTTACTTAGATCTAACCATTTCATGCTTCACCTTTTTGTGGTTGAATGCTCTTCTTGAAGAGCAAAATATTGAACCTGGAACCATCAGTTTTAGTAAATGAACCAAATCTTGGCCTTCTAAGCATTCAACCATGTAGAAATTTCTTCTCAATCTTTTAGCTAAGGAAAGGTTGTATGCACAACCATAATGTTTACCTACAACTCTCTTACATGGGTAACAAAATGCTTGAGTAACCGTTCCATTTCTTTCTCTATGTTGATTGCATTCTGAGTAAAATTGTTTGGTGCCTCTACAAAATCATCATTTGTCCTGTAGTTTGGAATCTATATTAAACTTTATCTTAAACTGCTATTGTTTCTCTATGCATGTTAGCCCTTGCATGATCGTATTCTTCTGTAGGCAATCTGGCTGATCCTTCTGTAAAATCATCAAGGATTCTTCAGCTGGTACTTCTCCCAATAGTCCAATCAATAATCCTTATGGTTTAAAGCTATATCTAAATCTATTACTTGATATTAGTAGGCTATGTGAACCACCCTCTTGCAATTCCTCAATACATTACCCCTAGTAGAATTTCTTCTATTGGAAGTTGCCCCTTTTTTGTCTCCTATGCAATTCTGTCATGGGGCAAATGCTATTTTAGTTATCGCTGAAGATTGCTTCCAATCAATTCCTTAAGGCTAGTATGCTGTATTATTTTGCGGAGGGACAACTTTTCTTTGGCTTACTTCTATCTGAGTGGCCTTTGTGTCAGTAAATGTCAACTAAGGCTCAATATTCAACCTTCCTGGAGGCACACCACCTAGCTTCGTGATTCATTTCTTATTTTGGCCTCAGAGAATTTAATTCAATCTTTTACAACTTAGGCGTGCTGAGTTTCACCTTTACCATCATTCAAAGCTGCCTTTTCATCTGGTGGAAAACAAGTCAGTTTTGCACATATCTATTAATTCGTTACTGAACTGAGGACAACGGTATAGGTTTTACCCATACTAGAGCGCATCTTGTTCTACAGATTAATGAAACTAATTTTTTTTGCTTCCTTGCTCAGCGTTGAACTGCTTGTGAATAGTGGAGTCAGAAAATCTTTATTTTAGAGCCTTTAAATGCTAAACGTATAGGCGTAGTTAGCTCTTCTTTCAGCAACTACTTTATTATCCTCTGCTTATTAGTAACTTCTCCCTAGGGCAACTGAAACGATCTGACTCACATTGCATTTCGTGTTGTCTGCAACTAGTTTGGGCCATGAGATTTTTCGTCCCATTCTCCCTTTTTGAGTCTTTTCCTCTGATCTGGATCAATTTGTCATTTGTTTCCATTTAAATGCATTGTCACCTACTGGAAATCAGGCGTATAGGTCCGTGGTTATAGACTTTTATAGAGTTAGATATTATAGTAAGGAAATTCGATCCTTTTGTTTATTTAGTTAATAAATATTGTGTCTGATTTAAAAGCATGAATAATGTAGTAATAAATCTTGTTCTTTTTAGAATATAATCATCCTTGAATAGAAAATATTCAGCTTCCATTAGGGTCTATTAGGATATAATATATTGATTTCTAATGACACTAAGGCATTTGTCTATTTCCTTGTGTATGTAATGTAAAATCCTTATATTGCTTAACATTTAGTCTAGATTTATAAACTAACAAGTGTTATATAAGTAGGAAATTGAAACATCTCAGTAAGTTACTTAACATTTATAATTAGTTTTTTTTACTTAATAAAGGAAAATTACCTAAAAGTGCATTACGCTAGTATGAATAGAGTTATATTTAAAGAATGTGCATAGGATATTTAAATAGAATCATTCATTTAATATTTGTATCATAATATTTATTTAACTCAAATTATTCCTATTTGTGCATGATAAAATAAAAAAATGGATGTAAATTACTAAAAGAAACAGGATAATTTTAGGATTTTAATGGGAATAGATTTTAATTGTAGTATTGGTTATAGTTACTATTATCATAGTAAAATTATTATTTTTCTAGAAAGAGATTTAAAATTTTATTTGGAATCCATGATTTAATGTTTAAATAGTTTGAAAAGTGTTTTAATATCTAAAGAATGTGCATAGGATATTTAAATAGAATCATTCATTTAATATTTGTATCATAATATTTATTTAACTCAAATTATTCCTATTTGTGCATGATAAAATAAAAAAATGGATGTAAATTACTAAAAGAAATAGGATAATTTTAGGATTTTAATGGGAATAGATTTCAATTGTAGTATTGGTTATAGTTACTATTATCGTAGTAAAATTATTATTTTTCTAGAAAGAGATTTAAAATTTTATATGGAATCCATGATTTAATGTTTAAATAGTTCAAAAAGTGTTTTAATATCCGTAATTGAGTTGATCTTTGGATACTAGATATTCTTCTTGTAGTTCTCATTGTCAATTACAACTGATGTGTATTAATGAAGAAATTGGGTCATTGCATTTAATTTATTTTTGAGTCTTACAGATATATTTTATTAAGCTTAAGTGTAAGGTGTCATGATGCTTCTAGTGGGATGTCATAGTTATTAAGTGTCATGTTATTCAAACTTTGAATCCAATATCATGGCATGGATAATTTATCCTAGTATTATTAGGGTCAAATATAGGATGGGATTATAGGTATTTGTGTTAAGTTATTGAGCTCCAGATGTTGTTAGAGTTGTCTTGTGATTATGATGTGTCCCAATGCCTCCCACTTACAGGAGGAATATTATTAATTTGGGCATTGGTATTTGTAGTAATCTTGTTATGATATCGGTCTGCATGATGAGTGTTACCATGCAATATTTTTGTATTTTATCTTGATAGGGGTACTAGTTGTATGTAGGAGAGTGGCTTTCATGGTGGGGCCAGTGCCCAATGTGGCTGCCTAGATAACCCCATGAAAGTTCTAATTAAGTTATAACATAATAATTTATCTAGGTGGATTTGGGTAGATAAAACACATAATAAGATAATTATGATGCCTCACCCATGCCTATAGTGCTCTCTTAGGCTAAGGATAGGATGAGAAAGCCTGGTTGGCATAATCGACCTCCTTGTCTTCATCAGAGGATGTGTCAATTCCATAGGTGTCACCCTATGGGGCCAATGCCTAGAGAGAGGCTGCAAGGATAACCATAGATGGGGGTTGGTTTCTAGAGAAGGATAGCCTAGATAACCCATGCTAGGACCATGTGATGACACTCTTCCTACTACAGATTAGTTACTTCCCTTATGTTACCTTCTGTTATTGCCTCTGGAGTAGTGTTTAGCCTTTGTTGATCTGTGTTTCTATGTTGACGTTGTATCTCTTATTTGTACCTTTTGATCTTTGTCTTGGTGGAACCTCATCGTTATCTCCTAGCTCAAGGGGGTGGACCTTAGGGTTCCACATGGTCAGGTGGAAGAGCTTAATCCATTAGATTTCTTTGGCATCTTGGTTCGTGTTCGTGGCAGCTGTGTCTTTCCAATTCTAGACTTATATTTGTATCCTAAGTTTTGTATTATGCCTCCAGAATTGTATAGCCATGATTTATATTGTAATTTTATGTAATCAGTCAAGAAGTCTAGTAATCATGTAATCCTATATTTGATCTCATTTGTACTTATACATATCTTTTAAATTGAAAGGTGTAATCTTCTTATGATGTATCAAAATTGCATATGGAAATGTGTGATGTATTATGTTGTTAATGATCCTTGTTTATAATTATTTGATGCAGGTATGTTCCTTAGAGATGTTAGTTGATCATATTGTTTAAATGTTATAATTAGTTGTTATTTTATCTAGTGATTAATGCAAATACTTGTTAATTTTTTTTTTTAAATCTGTATTCTATTGCCTAGTTTATCCTAACTCTCTAGGATTGCATGACGGGGCATCACATGTGGTATTGGAGCTAGGTTTAAACACTAGGTACTCTGGTTATGATTGAGCCCATTATGTGACCTAGTGCTTAAACTTTGTAGACTAAATTATAACCTTATTGTCTTCCTCACCTATATGTAATGAACTATCCTTTGGTATTGTAGGTAGATGCCTAGAGGTAGAGGGCAAGCTCGTGGCAGAGGTAGGGGACATGGGAGAGGTAGTGGTAGTACACATCCTCCTAATTCCCCTTATGAGAGTGCTCATGAAGGTGGGGGTCAGAATATGGAAGGATAGGGTCAGCCTAAGGGAGCTTAGTTGCGTCAATTACTTGAGGAGACCCTTGCCTATTTAGGCCCTAGATAGGAGGTAGAGCATCTAGGAGGGGGATAGGAGGTAGATCAGTAGAACCTAGGGAAAGAGAAAGATCACCTAGGCAAAGAGAATTGACAGCTGAGCAAGAGGCCACTTTAGCCAGTCATCTGAGAGATCTTCTAAGGGCACGCCCTCCCACCTTTGATGGATCTGGTAGTGGTTTAGAGGCAGAGACCTGGTTACTTGATTTAGGTAGGTGTTTCACCATGCATCCATATTGTAGCTGTCATGACACACAAACGCACGTGTCATGTCCACATTTGCCACGTGGTCATGACACAAACTACGAAAAACTTTCCTACCTATCCCTAGGAACCCCCTCGCATGCGTCTGCATGCTCGGTGGCAATATGCATAGGCGTAAACATGTCAACGTAATTGTGATGGTGAAGGCCATCTAGGGGGTATGCGACATGAAGTGTGTCGCTTTTAGGGTTAGACTATTTAAATCTAAACCCTAGTTTCCTAGGTGTGAAGGAGAAAACCACCAACATCGAACCTTAATAAAATGAGATCGAAAAGTGATTAAGTGGTAGAATGGCACATGATTCAAGTGGAATGATGGAGTGGAAAGAATAAAACATCGCATAAACTAAACCCTAAAAATCTAACAAAATTTCAGCAGCATAACGCGTTTTCGATAAATGCAAAAATAAATTTAAAATAAAACATTAATGAGATCATAAATATAATTTTAAGAATAAATGAACAAATTAAAGTTAAACTTAAGAGTGAATTCAAGGGAAAATGTTATAAAGTAAATAAAATACGATTAAACTTTAAAATTAAAGGACAAGATGTTAGATAAATACAAGAAGGACTGAGTTCGTTATTAAATATAATTCCAGCATTATATTTAATAACTAACTCGAAAATAAGATAGATAAGATAGGAGATTTTAATTAACTCATCCTATAAAAATAATGTTAAAACTGTCAATAATTAAAAGACATAGAAACTCTGCCAAAGGAAAAGAAGGTAATAGTTCCATTAAGAAAATTTAGACACATGAAAGAAAATTACCCTTCCCAACCGAAATAAGAATAATTTCCCCAAATGAAACTTAAGTGCACAGGGATATAAGATTAAAAACAAGCAAAAATTAATGCAATCCCGTTTAAAAAGAAATTAAAAGTCTCCAAGAGATAAACAATTTCACAAGGCAATAAGAACTAAAAGTAACCCCTCCTAAAATATAATAAAAGGTTAAAATGTAAACCTCACAATAAACAAAAATATTCTCTCAAGAAAAGAAAACTCATAAAGCTTCCAAAAATAAAATACCCCTATCCCATTCTATAATTATCACCTAATTACAAAAATGCCTTAATCACCCCTTTTCCCTCTAAGTTCAAAAGAGAGAAACCTATCCTCCTTCTAATGATTTCTAATATGTGTTACCCTAATCTCTTATTCTAATAGTTTCCCCATGAACCCTAATCTCGTTTCCTTTTATTCTTTCACTTTTCTTGTTTGAAGCTATTGTTTTGTATACTTGTGTGATGGTTAGGGTTTGACAGTCTAAAATGGAGGCCATGCCCCCTTTTTGTTCACAGTGATAGTGTACTGCGTGGTGGTGGAGGCCACTGAGTGCTACGCGTAGAGGGAAATGGCGGAGGTTGGGGTCAGCATTGCCCGTCATCGAGAGAATGAGGAGGAGGGTGGAGCGAGAAGGCAAGAGCGATAAGGCTTGGCGGAGATGTCGTAGGGGTTGCAGTGGGAAGGAGGGGTGTCGCCAAAGGGGAGGGGATAGGCGGGGCTCTGAAGGCCGAGCAAAGATGACGCTGCGGGGATTTAAGGACCTGTGGAGGGGCCACGCAGGGAGCGGCGTGGGAAGGTCGTCGGTAACCAGCAGTGGTGACACAACCAGTGAAGATGCTAGCTGCAGGGGTTCGCGGGGGCTCCGAAGGGAAATGGTTGTGGAGACTGGGAGGGGCTATGGGCGCCGCTGCCCACAGTCTCTCTCTCTCATTTTTTTAAATTTTTTAAATTTTTTTTATTTACTTTGTTTCATTTGCAATACAGCATCGCCACAGTCACCGATATCCTCAGTTTAATAGAAATTTTGATCAATGTTTGATTTCCCCTTTTTGTATGTATTGACAATATCCAGTTTTCTCTAAATTTATATATACATACTTCTGAATATACAGAAAGGTTTATATACTCAAACGAAATACAGTCTATTTAAAAAGTCACAGTATATCAATATATATTTTTTTCAATATTGTAGGTAAGAATGTATATCATGCACTTGTATATATTTATATAAAAATGTATATGTACATCTCACAATAAAAATAGCAGAAACTATGATAGAAGACTTTTCTCCTATAATTTCTTCCTTTGTTGTATACAGGTCATTCCTAAAACTAACTAAATGCCATAGCAATGAAATTTTCTTTTTGACATACATGAACTTTATTCTACCACAATAAACTAGAAGGCTAATTTTTTTTTTTTAATTTCACAACAGTTTCTTTCCTCTACCAAAACAGTAGATAATGAAATACTCTTTTAAAACAACAATCCTTAAAACAACCTGCAAATAATATTCAGATAACTAATTTCCAACTTTCTCTTGTACAACAGTCATAGCATTTAGTAAATATCATTTTTTTTTGAAAAGCACCATTAACAGAGATTGCATATCTTTCTTTTATAGAATAAAATGATCTTTATTCAACACTTTCACACACATAAATATCTCCTTGAAAGAGAATGTGATAGAAAATTAAATAGCTCATGCATATTTTTTTTTGAAGGAAAATAAAAGAATTTTGTTTACATCTACTTCCACATCCCTTCCTCAATACCTTGCCAACTTCACAATTAAGGGAATGGACAACTTTAAGCAAAATAAAATAGAAGTTTACATTACATTAAAATCACAACCAACTCAATGGTAGGTTAAAACCCAAGTTCTTTTTACAACTATACAAAGGCAATAAGGCCACTATGGCCATGGCTTTTACAGCCAACACAAGAGACTAAAAGAGCACCAAAATGCACTTCTGTCATCTCTAAATCTCCACTCAAACCTGCAAGAATCACAACCAAAGAAAACACTCTAGCCACTTCCAAAAAGCTCTCCTCCCTACCATAGACACACAAGTGGGTCACCCCCGAGCTGGGGAGGTAGGAAATCCACATGGGTATACATTCCTCAACAAAACAAAAACACCAACAACACAAAACAACCCATAGGATTATCACAAAACTCAACTCATAAACATGAGTTGTGGAGGGTAGGGAATGGACCCCTCAACTTCAAAGGGTTCCCAAAAGATGAATATATCAAACTCATGGCCTCAAGCCAAACTCTCCAAACACCATTTTCTACAAAAATCACAATAATCTCCATGGCACTCTTGCCATTAATAATCTGCTCAACAATAAAAGCCCTCAAGGCATAAACACAAAGTAAGTTGGAGAGACCTCAAGGAGGTTCCTTTCCCCTACCCATGACAAGTTAAGCATTACCTCCATTGGAGGTGCTCTCACCATACACCCATCCCAACAACATAATGCAAAACAACAAAACAACCAAAACAAAAACACAATACATTACATAAGCTAGGGTGAGAAAACAAGTTAAGAGGCCTACCTTCAAAGCCCTTATAATGGAAGTAAGTTGGTGAAGAGCTCCAAGCCTTCCCAAGCCTTCCAATCCTTCAAGCCAAGTCTCTAACTCTCTCAAACTCCTCCAAAGAAAATAGCAAAAAGAATAAAATTCAAGAACCCCACACTCCTCAACAAGAGGAGATAAAATAGGCCATGAATTTGGCCTTGAGGAATGAGAAGGTGACACTTGTCACCTTCTCCTTCCTCTTCCTATGCCACTTGCAAGGGAGAGGAAGTGTGAGGATGACAAGTGTCATCCTCTCATTCCCTCTCAATCCTCACCTTATCCACTTGTGCTCTCACACATGTGTGAGAGGACAAGTGGTGAGGTGGCAACTCCACTCACAACCACAACAGGATAAGGGATGCCATATGGCATCCTCCTATTCTCTCAAGGAGCCATCTTCCTCCAAGATGCTCTCACACATGTGTGAGAGTCTTGTGGGAAGCTCCCACACACTTGGGAGTCTTGGAGACCTCCCAAGTATTCCTTGGGAATGAGTTCCCACACTTAGGGAAGGGAGATGAAAGGCATGACCCATCTCCCACTTCCCTTATTTCAAAATTTTGTCACTTTTAGTAAACCAAGAGTGACCAAACTTGAGTCAAATCAAGGGTTAGATAGTCCAAGTTGACCCTAGACTCAAGGGTAACCACCTAGGGTAGCTTTTGGGACTCTAGGGTTCATAAAGGGGGCTAAAAATCACATTTAAATGGCCTCAAAATAAAATAAATACCAAGTGGTGTAAATCAAGTAAAATTATACAACACTCATTATTAAATAAATAGACAAGGGATACTAAGGCCGAAATAATAAAAATTAAATCAATTACTTAAATCAACATTCAAATTCAAACGTGATCCTTATCCCTCTTGGGAATGGATCGGATTTATAGGGGATAACATAGTGTGAATTCTACCTCTGATTTTCCTATGGCTAGGGAATGTGAAACCTGTACATCTCGATCAAGTGTCAGTCATATCATGGAATCATAGCCAAAGCAACTAGAATTAAATTCACGCAATTCGAATACATCAATAATCATCAATACATAACTCCAATTTAAACTACATTTTAAATCATATGTCAAATAGTTCACATCACATAAATAACTAAAATCTCATAGCAATATAACATCTACTATATCCCATATGTCAAACTACAAAAAATCCTCCAATATGATCAAAACAAATCCCATATGTCAAATCAGTGCCCTATCATAATCAGGAGGTAAAACATCAAGTCTGCATAATGAAGCATAGTCACCAATGTCTGATAATGTCATCACAAAATAGCATAATCGATCAAAATAAGGGAGGTAAAATAATCGGCCTCACAGTAGCAACACCAAGGCTAGATGTGCTATTTGGAATCTCAGAGTTTGCTTCTACCTGGTGGCGTTTAGAGGAGAAAAAGTTACACTTGGACATTAGTACTGTTTCTTGGGAGTTGTTTTTAGAGAGATTCAGAGATCGCTTCCTGTTAGATCATTAGAAGCAGCAACGCGTAGATGAGTTCCATGAGCGGAGGCAGATGGCCATGTCAGTAGAGCAGTATGAACGTAGATTCTATGAACTCAAGTAGTATACAGGCATCGGAGATGATGAGACTATGTTAGTGTAACATTTTATCAGGGGCTTGAACACCTGAATCAATGGAGGGGTTCATGTCTTTGAACCTAAGACTATGGAGGTAGCAGTGGAGAAAGCCTGTTTAGTGGAGGAGAATTTGACTATGGCACTAGGAGGGCATACAGGTGTGCATATTTGTAGTGCACCTTTTGTAGGATTCAATTCTCATGGTGGTCACACTCAGGCATCAAGATCTCATAAAGGATATCATGCACCCTCAAAGGGTGGACAATAGAAGCAACAACAGTACTCTTAGGCCAAACTGAAGAATTCTCAGCCTCAGTAGGGTAACAGATTTTAGAATAAGAAGATTCAGAGTTGGAAGCGGGCTAGACGTGATCGTGTTGATCAACCAGTTCAGAGCACACAATCTACAGTGAGCAGAGGGAGTTTCTAGCAGTCTAATGCTTTTCATAGTGGCACTGGTTTCAGTAGAGGCACAAGGTGTTTCTCTTGTGGCCAATAGGGCCATATTACTAGACAGTGTCCTCAGAGGAATGCTTTAGGATTTGGACATAGGCCGACAGCTTTAGAGCCGATGGTAGGTGATGTCGGTAGATTGTACAGAGTTTTTGTAGCGGTTGATAACCACTACGCAGAACATCAAGGCACCATGGTGGAGACTTATGGATTTATGCGAGGTATTGGTTTTTCTATTCTCTTTGATTCTGGTGCTTTTGATTCATTCATTTCTCCTTCTCTTGTGGAGCGTTGTGGGTTAGTGGCAGCAAAGCAGGATGTTAGGTGGCAGGTTGAGTTAGCTTCTAGGGTGAAGGTTGCAGTTGAGTCTCTAGTACATGTTTGTGAGTTGAGGATTGGCCCTCTATCTACCATAGTAGATCTTTGCATCCTACCCCTTGGTTCATATGATATAGTATTGGGTATGGATTGGTTAGAGGCCCATTAGGCAGTGATAGATTGTCGGCATAAGTCAGTCAGATGTGTGGATGATTCTGGTAGAGAGGTGGAGGTAGTTGGTATCCAGACACCTATTTCCCTATGTATGATCTCTTCTATGAAGCTTAAGAGGTGTATGCGTCAAGGATGTCAGCATTTTGCTATGATAGTTGATGACTTGGAGATGGAGGAGAGCCAAGAGACATCTCTTGATGATCACCCACTTCTAAGAGAGTATGCTAATGTTTTTCCTTCTAAGATTCTAGGGATGCCACCTAAGTGTGACATTGACTTCAAAATTGATCTTGTTCCAGGTGTAGAGCCTATATCATGAGCTCCATATAGGATGACCACTCAAGAGCTTAAGGAGCTTCAATTGCGGTTGGAGGAGTTGTTAGCCAAGGGATTCATTTGACCTAGTGTTTCTCCATGGGGAGCACCTGTGATCTTTGTGAAGAAGGATGGATCTCTGCGGCTGTGTATAGACTATCGACAACTCAATAAGGTGACAGTGAAGAATAGGTACCCCTTGCCTCGGATTGATGATCTGTTTGATCAGATTAAGGGAGCTAAGGTGTTTTTAAAATTTGACCTTAAGTCATGATATCATCAGTTGTGGATCTTCAAGGCAGATATCCATAAGACAACATTTCACACCCATTACAGACATTATGAGTTTACTATTGTACCATTCAGGTTGACGAATGGACCTTCGGTATTCATGATCCTGATGAATGGTGTATTTCACAATTATCTTGACAGGTTTGTCCTTGTATTTCTAGATGATATATTGATATATTCAAGGACTAAGGAGGAGCATGAGGAGCATTTGTGTCAGGTGTTGCAGTGTCTGAGAGAAAATCAACTTTATGCTAATTTGTCAAAATGTGAATTCTTTCAAACAGAGGTGAAGTATTTGGGTCATGTTATTTCTATAGAGGGTATTGCGGTGGATCCTTCAAAGATCCAGGCCATTATGGATTGGCCTGCACCTACTAATGTTTCTGAGGTCCGCAGTTTTATGGGTTTGGCAGGCTACTACCGCCATTTTGTTCAAGGATTCTCGAGGATTGCTCACCCTATTACTTCTCTTCAAAGGAAAGGGAAGAAATTTGTTTGGTCATAGTAGTGTCAAGAAGCTTTTCAGACCCTTAAGGAGCAGTTGACTAGTGCACCTATTCTGGCAGTTCCTGATCCTACCAGGGACATTGTTGTGTATACAGATGCTTCCTTGGAGGGTTTAGGAGCAGTTCTGATGCAGGATGGTCGCGTGATTTCCTATGAGTCTCGCAAACTCAAGGATCATGAATTGAAATATCCCACACATGATCTAGAGTTATCCACAGTTGTGCATGCCTTGGTGAGGTGGAAGCATTTTCTTTTAGGGCATCAGTTTGAGCTGCATAGTGATCATCATAGTTTACAGAATATTTTTACGCAGCCAAACTTGAATGCCAGGCAGACGTGATGGATGGAGTTCTTGTGCAAGTATGACTTTGAGGTAAAGTACATTCAAGGCAAGGAGAATGTTGTGGTAGATGCTCTTAGTCATCGGAGGCATGATATCTCAATAGTCACTCTCACAGTTGATTTGAGAAGTTAGATTCTTGTCGCACTTCCTACTGATAGTTGGTATCAGGAGGTGAAGTCTGAGGTTGAGTTAGGTAGACCGTTGGAGGGTATTACTCTCTTGAGTTAGATGGTCTTTTGAGACATTTGGGTTGTATTTATGTTCCTAGCTCTGAGGGTCTTCGTATCCTAGTTATGTCAAAGGCACATCAAGCACCCTATTCTACTCATCCAAGTGTCAAGAAGATGCATGCAGATCTTCTTCAGCTATATTTTTGGAGTGGTATGAACTGGGATATTGCTGATTTTATGTCGAGATGCCTTGAGTGTCAGAGGGTGAAGGCAGAGCATCAGCACCATGCAAGTCTTTTGTAACCCCATCTTCTTCCAGAATGGAAATGGGACATCATTTCTTTAGACTTCATAGTTGGATTGCTGATATCCTCCCATCGACACGATGCTATTATGGTCACTGTGGACAGGTTGACAAAGGTAGCTCACTTCTCTCCTGTCCATTCATCTTATAATGCTTCTACAGTGGCCAAAGTATTCATGGAGGACATAGTCAGGTTACATGGGATTCCTCATAGGATCATCTCCGATAGGGATTTAGTGTTTACTTCAGCCCTTTGGACTTCTTTGCAACATGCCTTGGGGACACAGTTGAACTTTAGTTCAACATACCATCCAGAGACTAATGGACAGATTGAGAGGGTTAATCAAGTCCTTGAGGATATGCTTAGGATGTATGTGGTGGATCAACATAGCTATTGGGAGGAGTATTTGTAGTTGGTGGAGTTTGCATATAATAATGGATATCATAGCTCTATCGGCATGTCTCCATTTCAGGCTTTGTATGGTCATCCTTGTCAAACCCCACTAAGTTAGGATCATCTTGAGGATAGAGTTCTTCTAGGACTGGATATGCTTAGAGAGATGGAGTAGTAGGTTGAGGGGATTAAAGAGCATTTAGTAGAAGCACAAGACATGCAGAAGAAGTATGCAGATGCTCATAGGGTCGATCGACAGTTTTCAGTTGGGGATCAAGTGTTCTTGCGTATGCGACCGTGAAACAGTCCAATCCATTATGGAAAAGGCTCTAAGATCACACTACACTTTGTTGGACCATTTGAGGTGTTGCAGAGGATTAGTCATGTTGCTTATCGTCTTGCTTTGCTACCTAGTCTATCATGCATCCATGATGTGTTTCATGTTTCTATACTTAGACCTTATTATCCAGGTATTGCTCATGTTCTTGATTGGAATGCTCTACAGGTAGAGGACGGGCAACTGGCTTTGAAGCCCATAGGCATTCTGCAGTACAAGAGACTCGCTCTCAAGGGCAGAGACATGGAGTAGGTTAGGGTCCAGTGGGATCCTAATGATGAGACTTCTACTACTTGGGAGGATGCACCCAGGATGCAAGAGTTATATCCCTACTTATTTGTAGGCTTCCAGGAGTAAGCCTAATTCTGGTGGGGAGGATGTAGTGCCCCTCATTTTGGCTTTTGACAGTTGATAGTATTTCAGTTACACTTAGACATTTTTAAGACATGTGGATGATAGACTTTTTGTTTATGCTTAGTTATGCTCATTATGGATTATGGATTATTGATGTGGTTGTTGATATTTGTTATGATCATTATACTGATATTGTTGATATTATAGTAAATGATGTGTTTTGACATGATCAGTTAATGGTTAGATGTTTATGTAGAGTAGAGTTATCATGTTTTATGTGATTGGTTGATACCTGATTGATAGTTAGAGATGTTTATATTATATGTCATGCTTTCGGTGAAGGGACAGTGTAGTACTACTCATTATGAGCATCCTACTATGCTGTGACTCCTTGACACTGTGTGGTTGTTATATATGTATATGCTCGTTTGCAACACCTCATTTTGATGTAGGTTGCAGGTACTAAGCATCGACTCCACCTGACTTAGCAGGTCTGAGCATGCCTTTACTCTAATGGATAATGTGGATGTGAGATAACATGGGGTTCCCTATGTCAACCATTGTCTTCAGTTTGTGGTCATGGGTATAGATGTCACTCAGTGGTACTTGCCCTCAGGTACTGGTCATCCGTTGGTATGTGGTGGTTATTGTTTGAGTTTTTAGTTTATAGTCTTTTTGTAATTGTTTGAGATGCATTAATTATTATAGTAATGATAGTAATAAGTTTAAGTAAATTAGTATTTATTTAGTTTGTTAATAAATAAGGTGAAAATTGGAGATTATTGAATAAGTATTTTTTTTATAAAAAATAAATTAATAACTTTAATAATTAGTAATAATGAAAATAATCATAAGTAATTAATAATATATTAGTTGATTAAATTAGTATATTGTTTAGCTTTAAAGATATTATTATTTAATAATTTATTGTTGAATGACTGTTGTGAATGGCTAGCATTAAATTCCCTGATTTGAGAATCTCCCTAGAAGAAGAAATTTATTGCATTTAAATCTTGAGAGATAGTGCATTTCAGTAATGGATATGGGAAGTGGGGAAATTAATTAGCTTTGTCTATTTTTGCAATTTGGGGGGAATTATTTGAAAGGGAGAGAGAGAAATGGGAGGAAGGAGATCACGGGGAGAAATTAAAGGAGGGGAAACCATCTAGAGGGAATTTGAGGACTTGAGAATAAAATTCTGCGTATGTTTTGTTTTCTATTGTTCTTCTCTCTTTCTTGTAGATCGGTCTGTCTGGAATTTATGCCAGCATGTTGTTAACCTGAAATGATTAGAACCTTTTGTTGACATTTGAAGCTGAAATTCACCCTGCAATTCCTTAAGCTATGGAGGATTCCTGAGATCACTATCAAACTTCCTTTCCTAATCAATTTTTACTTAGATCTAACCATTTCATCCTTCACCTTTTCATGGTTGAATGCTCTTCTTGAAGAGCAAAATCTTGAACCTAGACCCATTAGTTTTAGTAAATGAACCAAATCTTGGCCTTCTAAGCATTTAGCCATGTAGAAATTTCTTCTCAATCTTTTAGCTAAGGAAAGGTTGTATGCACAACCATAATGTTTACCTACAACTCTCTTACATGGGTAACAAAATGCTCGAGTAACTGTTGCATTTCTTTCTTTATGTTGATTGCATTCTAAGTAAAAATATTTGGTGGCTCTGCAAAATCATCATTCATCCTCCAGTTTTGAATCTATCTTAAACTTCTATTGTTGCTTTGTTCATGTTATCCCTTGTGAGATCGTATTCCTCTACAGGCAATTTGGCTGATTGTTCTATAAAATCATCAAGGATTCTTTAGTTGGTACTTCTCCCAACAGTCCAGTCAATAATCCGTATGGTTTAAAGTTGTATCTAAATCTATTACTTGATATTAGTAGGCTATGCGAACCACCCTCTTGCAATTCGTCAATACATTACCTCTGCTAGAATTTCTTCTATTGGAAGTTGTCCCTTTTTTGTCTCTTATGTAATTCTGTCACGGGGCAAATGCTATTTTAGTTATCACTGAAGATTGCTGTCAATCAATTCCTTAATGCTAGTATGTTGTATTATTTTGCGGAGTGACAACTTTTCTTTGGATTACTCCTATCTGAGAGGCCTTTGTGTTGGTAAACGTCAGCCAAGGCTCAATATTTAGCCTTCCTAGAGGGGCACCACCTAGCTTCATGATTTATTTCATATTTTGGCCTCAAAGAATTTAATTCAAGCTTTTACAACTTAGGCGTGCTAAGTTTCACCATTACCATCATTCAAAGCTACCTTTTCATCTAGTGGAAAACAAGTTAGTTTTGCATATATCTATTAATTCATTACTAAACTGAGGACAACAATTTAGCTTTTACCCATACTGGAGAGCATCTTATTCTACGACTTAATGAAACTAATTTTTTTTGCTTGCTTGCTTAGTGTCAAACTTCTTGTGAATGGTGGAGTTAGAAATTTTTTATTTCAGAGCCTTTAAATGCTAAATGTATAGGCGTATTTAGCTCTTCTTTCCATAACTACTTTATTATCCTCTGCTTATTAGCAACACCTCCCTAGGGTAACCAAAACGATCTGACTCATATTACATTTCGTTTTGTTTGCAACTAGTTTGGGCCATGAGATTTTTCATCCCATTCTACCTTTTTGAGTCTTTTCCTATGATCTAGATCGATTTATGATTTGTTTCCATTTAAACGCATTGTCACTTGCTAGAAATCAGGCATATAGGTCCGTGGTTTTAGACTTTTGCATAGTTAGATATTATAGTAAGGAAATTCGATCCTTTTGTTTATTGAGTTAATAAATATTGTGTCTGATTTAAAAGCATGAATAAGGTAGTAATAAATCTTGTTCTTTTTACAATATAATCGGCCTTGAATAGAAAGTAATTAGCTTCCATTAGGGTCTATTAGAATATAATATATTGATTTCTGATGACACTAAGGCATTTGTCTAATTCCTTGTGTATGTAATGTAAAATCCTTATATTTCTTAAAATTTAGTCTAGATTTATAAACTAACAAGTGTTATATAAGTAGGAAGTTGAAACATCTCAGTAAGTCACTTAACATTTATAATTAGTTTTTTTTACTTAAGGAAAATTACCTAAAAGTGCATTACGCTAGTATGAATATAGTTATATTTAAAGAATGTGCATAGGATATTTAAATAGAATCATTCATTTAATAATTGTATCATAATTTTATTTAACTCAAATTATTCCTATTTGTGCATGATAAAATTAAAAAAAATGGATATACATTACTAAAAGAAACGGGATAATTTTAGGATTTTAATGGGAATAGATTTAAATTGTAGTATTGGTTATAGTTACTATTGTCATAGTAAAATTATTATTTTTCTAGAAAGATATTTAAAATTTTATATGGAATCCATGATTTAATGTTTAAATAGTTTGAAAAGTGTTTTAATATCCATAATTGAGTTGATCTTTGGATACTATATATTCTTCTTGTAGTTCCCATTGTCAATTACAATTGATGTGTATTAATGAAGAAATTGGGTCATTGCATTTAATTTATTTTTGAGTCTTACAGTTATATTTTATTAAGCTTAAGTGTAAGGTGTTCATGATGCTTCTAGTGGGATGTCATAGTTATTAAGTGTCATGTTATTCAAACTTTGAATCCAGTATCGTGGCATGGATAATTTGTCCCAGTATTATTAGGGTCAAATATAGGATGGGATTATAGGTATTTGTCTTAAGTTACTAAGCTCCAGAGGTTATTAGATTTGTCTTGTGATTATGATGTGTCTTAATCCATCCCACTTACAGGAGGAAGGTTATTAATTTGGGCACTGGTATTTGTAGTAATCTTTTTATGATATCGGTCTACAGGATGAGTGTTACCTTGCAATATTTTATTGTTTTGTCCTAATAGGGGTACTAGTTGTATGTAGGAGAGTGGCTTTCATGGTGAGGCCAGTGCCCAAAGTGGCTGCCTAGATAACTGCATGAAAGTTGTAAATAAGTGATAACATAATAATTTATCTAGGTGGATTTGGGTAGATAAAACACATAATAAGATAATTATGATGCCTCACCCATGCCTATAACACTCTCTTAGGATAAGGATGGGATGAGAAGGCTTGGTTGGCATAATCAACCTCCTTGTCTTCATGAGAGGATGTGTCGATTCTGCATGTGTCACCCTATGGGGCCGATACCTAGAGAGAGGTTGCTAGGATAACCATAGATGGGGGCTAGATTCTAGAGAAAGATAGCCTGGATAACCCATGCTAGGACCATGTGATGACACTCTTCCTACTACAACTTAGTTACTTCCCTTATGTTACCTTCTGTTATTGCATCTGGAGTAGTGTTTAGCTTTTGTTGATCTATGTTTCTATGTTGACTTTGTATCTTCTTATTTTTACCTTTTGATCTTTGTCTTGGTGGAACCTCATCATTATTTCCTAGCTTGGGGGGTGGACCTGAGGGTTCCACATGGTCAGGTGAAAGAGCTTAATCCATTGGATTTCTTTGCCATCTTGGTTCGTGTTCGTGGTAGTTGTGTCTTTCTAGTTCTAGACCTGTATTTGTATCCTAAATTTTGTGTTATGCCTCCAGAATTGTATAGCCATGATTTATATTGTAATTTGATGTAATCAGTCAAGAAGTCTTGTAATCATGTAATCATGTATTTGATCTCATTTGTCCTTGTACATATCTCATAAATTGAAAGGTATAATCTTCTTATGATGTATCAAAATTGCATATGGACATGTGTGATGTATTATGTTGTTAATGATCTTTGTTTATAATTATTTGATGTAGTTATGTTCCCTAGAGATGTTAGTTGATCATATAGTTTAAATGTTGTAATTAGTTATTATTTTATCTAGTGATTAATGACAATACTTGTTTAAAAATAAATAAATAAATAATTTCAGTATTCTATTACCTAGTTTATCCTAACTCTCTAGGGTTGCATGACAGGGCATCACAGATTTATGTTTGCGGCATGAGACAACTTAACTTTCACTTAATTCTCCTCTCTCTTGAAAACTGATTGAATATAATGGAGGGTTTCGATGATCTGCTTTCAAAATGAGTGTTCTAGATTTTGACGTCAGCTATCTTAGTTATGTTTAATCCTTCTCCTTAAATTCTTCGTAACCTATTAAATGCAATTAAAACCAAGTTCTACAATCAACAGTCTATTTAAATCAACATTCTAGGATTAAGAATTCAGTCTTTAGATAGTCGTTACCTCTTTTGGTGCGGCCTGGTAAAATTTCTATTCACTTTCCCTATATGGCTCCGATACCTGATCTGTACAGCCAAAAATTAGTTCTCCATTATCTCCTCTTTGAGGCGAATCCTCAGTCGATTGTCTATAGAATTCTTAGAAATTCCTTTCAAACTTATTTTAACTGTCATGGTTGTAAAGCTTAAGAATTGGAGAATAGTTATATTTTAACCTCTGTAGTAAATAAGGAACAAAGTTTAGATAATTAGAAGTTGTAGAATAACCAACTCATTGGAGAGAACTCGTAGTAGCTTAAGTACATAATAAGCATTATTTGTTACTATATTGAATTGGACTACAGGTCATAACTATAGCAATAATTATTTTAATTCCTAGAAAATAGTCATTTCCAGGATTAGAAGTAATCAATGACAATAATAGAATGTAACTGCTCATACTATGTTTCCATATCTATCTATAAGTTTTATCTTTTGAAAATATACTAGAATATATATATATATATATATATATATATATATATATATATATATATATATATATATATATATATATATATATATATATATATATATATATATATATATATATATATATATACATTGTTTTAAGGTAGGATAATTAGATAGGAAAGAAGTTTTTTTTGGATTATCAAGTAGAGTAGTTAGTGAAAATAATATAGTTTCTTACATTATTGTAGATAATATAAATATGGGATTATTATAATTTCTTTAGATCAAGTTATTAAGTGTTCATAATGTTGGTTTAGTTGAATGTAATTTGTAAGTAACATACAATCTAATGTTGTAGCATGGATGATCTATTTGAATTATTTGTGTTTCATGTCTTATTACTACCCATAGTGTTGATAATTGCCCTAGTAGTTTTAGGATTTATCTATGAATGGGTTGTTGGCATTTGTTTTGTATGTCACTTAGCTCCAAAGGTTTACTGGTGTTGTCTTGAGATTATGAAGTGTCCTAGATACCTTCTGTTGTGTGAGGAAGATTATTAAATTGGGCTTTGGCTTTTGGAATTGAAAATCGTGAAGATACTGGTATGCAAGAGGAAGGATGTCTTGCATTGTCAGTGCATGGATTGATGTTTTATGTCTGGTTGGTTAGGGTTACTAATTGCATGTAGGGGGGTGGCTTTAATAGTGGGCCTGGTGCCCAAAGTGGTGCCTGGATAACTCTAAGGAAGTTGTAATCAAGTGAAAAACTAATAATTAACCTAGGGGGAATTGGGGTAGTTAATTTATTTAATAGATAATTTGGATGCCTCATCCATGCCTATAGCACTCTTTCAGGCTAAGGATGGTATGAGAAGGGTTGGTTGGCATAATCAACTTCCTTAGCTTCATGAAAGGATAGTCAATTCTGCATGCATCACCCTATGGGGCCGGTGCTTAGGGAGAGGCTACCAGAATAACCATCGATGGGGGTCGACGTCTAGTGAGAGACAGACATGATAACCCATGCTAGGACCATGTGATAACACTCTTCCTACTACAGCCTAGTTATCCCTCTTCTATTCATGCTTATTGTTCATGTTGCCTTTGGGAGCATTGTTGAGCCATTTGTTATTATTCTTGAGTCAGTGTTGTTGGGACTTATTGTTGGTCATTTATATATTTATCTTTGCCATCTTGATTGTTGTCCTTGTGGGGCCTCATTGTTATTTCCTAGCTTGAGGCATGGACCTCAGGGTTCCACATGGTCGGGTGGTTGAGCTATATTCCATTGGTTTTCTGGCATCATGGGTCGTGTGCCATATCTCTCCTATTTCTAGTTTGCACCTATTTTAGAAGACATATATTGTACTTTATGTATCCAGATTTGTGTATCAATGATATTCATTATGTAATCTTGATGTATCCAGAAAAGAACTTTGTATCCATGTAATTATGTAATATGAACTATTCTGTACTTGTAAACTTTATTGCAAAAGATGATGCATCTATCTATGATGTAACAAAAGTTGTAAGTTAACTCTTTAGAATGAGTTATGTATGTTGTTGAACAATGTTTAATCTTAATAATGCAATTATGCTTCCGTAGAAATGTTAGTTTAGCTAGATAGTTACTTGATGTTACCAGTCTATGTTATATCTTGTTATCATCACTTTAAAAAAAAAAAAAATCACCCTTTTATTACTTAGTTGAACCTAACTTTCTAGGGTTGCATGACGGGGCATTACATTTGGTATTAGAGACAAGTTTAAACACTGGGTACTCTAGTTATGATTGAGCCCATTAGGTTGACCTAGTGCTTAAACTTTGTAGATTAAATTCTTTCCTTTTATAAGAATTACTTGTCTTATCTTTTAAAGTTGTCCTTTGGTGGTATGTGTGTGTAGGAAGATGCCTAGGGGTTGAGGTAGAGGTCGAGGTAGAGGTCAAGGTAGAGGACATGTGAGAGGTGGTGGTGGTACACCTCCTCCCAATTTCCCTCACGAGAGTGCTTAGGAAGGCGAGGGCCAAAATATGGAGAATTAGGGTCAGCTAGGAGGGAGACAGGAGGTAGATCAGCTGGAGGTTAGGGAAAGAGAGATCTCCTAGAAGGAGAGAGTTGATAGCAGAGCAGGAGGCTGCCTTAGTCAGTCACATGAGAGACCTCTTGAGGGCACTCCCTCCCACTTTTGATGGATCTGGTAGTGGTTTCAAGGTAGAAACCTGGTTGTTGGATTTGGGTAGCTATTTTATCATGCATCCGTATGGTAGTAACACCAAGGTGAGATGTGCTATCTTACACCTTAGAGGGTTTGCTTCTACATGGTGGTGCTTGGAGGAATAGAAGATGCACTTGAACATTAATATAGTTTCTTCAGAATTGTTCTTGGAGAGGCTTAGAGCTCATTTCCTCTCAGATCACTGGAAGCAGCACCACGCAGCTAAATTCCATGAGTTGAAACAAATGGCCATGTCAGTAGAGTAGTATGAACGTAGATTCTATGAGATCAAGCAGTATGCAAGCATCGGCGATGATGAGGCTATGTTAGTTCTATACTTTATCAGGGGCTTGAATGCCTAAATCAGTGGAGGAGTTCATGTTTTCGAGCATAAGACCATGGAGGTAGTAGTTGAGAAGGCCCGTCTGGTGAAGGAGAATTTGACTATGGCACTTGGAGGTCATACAGGTGTGCATATTGGTAGTGCATCTTCTGTAGGCTTCAGATCTCATGGTGGTCAGTCTCAGGAAGTAGGTTCTTATAGAGGTCAGTATGCACTCACAAAGGGTGGACAATAGTAGCAGCAGCAGTATTGTCAGGCTATACCAAGGAATTCTCAGCCTCAGCAAGGTAGCAGATTTTCAGAATAAGAAGAATCGTAGTTAACAGTGAGCTAGGTGTGATCGTGTTGATCAAATAGCCTAGAGCACGTAGTCTGTAGTAAGCAGAGGGAGTTATCAGTAGTCTAATGCTTTTCTAAGTGGTGGATTTGGTAGAGGCATCAGGTGTCTCTCTTGCGACCAACAGGGCCACATAGCTAGACAGTGTCCTCAGAGGAATGCTTCAGGTTTTGGATAGAGACCGGTAGCTTTAGAGCTAACCGTATGTGATGCAGGCAGGTCACACAGGGTATTTACAATGGTTGATAACTGCCAGACAAAGCATCAAGGCAAAGTTGTGGAGACTTCCAGATTGATACGAGGTATTAGTTTTTCCATTCTTTTCGATTTTGGTGCTTCTGATTTGTTCATATCTCCTTCTCTAGTGGAGCGTTGTGGATTAGTGGTAGCAAAGCAGGATGTTAGGTGGCAGGTTGAGTTATCTTTTGGGGTTAAGGTTGCAGTAGAGTCTCTAGTGCATGGTTGTGAGTTAAGGATTGGTCCTCTATCTACCACAATAGATCTTTGCATCCTATCCCCTAGTTCATATGATATAGTACTGCGTATGGATTGGTTAGATGCTCACCAAGCAGTGATAGATTGTTGGCATAAGTCAGTGAAGTGTGTGGATGATGCTGGTAGAGAGGTAGAGGTAGTTGGTATTTAGAGACCTATTTCCTTGCATATGATCTCAACTATGCAGCTGAAGAGATGTATGCATCAGGGATGCCAGTTGTTTGTAGTGACAGTTAATGACTTGGAGATGGAGGATATTTGAGAGACATCTCCTGATGATCACTAGATGTCTTCCCTAACGAGATTCTAGGGATGCCACCTAATCGTGACATTGATTTCAGGATTGATCTTGTTCTCGGCGTAGAGCCCATTTCACGAGCTCCATATCAGATGACCACTTAATAGATTAAGGAGCTTTGATTGTAGTTGGAGGAGTTGTTAGCCAAGGGATTCATTCAACCTAGTATCTCTTCATGGGGAGCACCTCTAATTTTTGTGAAGAAGAAGGATGGATCTCTTCGACTATGTATAAACTATCGACAGCTTAATAAGGTGACTGTGAAGAATAGGTACCCCTTGTCATGGATTGATGATCTTTTTGACCAGATTAAGGGGTCTAAGGTGTTTTCAAAACTTGATCTTAAGTTTGGATATCATCAATTGCATATCTTTGATGCAGATATACATAAGACAGCTTTTCGCACCCATTATGGACATTATGAGTTTACTGTTGTACCATTCAAGTTGACGAATGCACCTTCTGTGTTCATGAGCCTGACGAATGGTGGATTTAGCACTTATCTCGATAGATTTGTCATTGTGTTCTTGGATGACATATTGATTTATTCGAGGACTATGAAGGAGCATGAGGAGCATTTGTGATAGGTTTTCCAGTGTCTAAGAGAAAATTAGCTTTATGCTAATTTGGTGAAATGTGATTTCTTTCAGATAGTAGTGCGGTATTTGGGTCATGTCATTTATTGAGAGGGTATTGCAGTGGATCCTTCAAAGATCCAAGCCATTATAGATTGGTCTACACCCACTAATGTCTCTGAGGTTTGCAGTTTTATGGGTTTAGCAGGCTACTACCATCGGTTCATTCAGGGTTTTTTGAGGTTAGCTCACCCCATTACTTCTCTTCAGAGGAAAGGGAGGAAGTTTGTTTGGTCAGAGCAGTGTCAGACAACCTTTTAGACCCTTAAGGAGTAGTTGACTAGTGCACCTATTTTGCCAGTTCCTAATCCTACCGGGGACTTTGTTGTGTGTACTGATGCTTCTTTGGAGGGTTCAGGAGCATTTCTGATGCAAGATGGTCACGTGATTGCCTATGAGTCTTGCAAACTCAAGGATCATGAGTTGAACTATCCCACACATGATCTGGAGTTGGCTGTAATTGTGCATTCTTTGGTGAGGTGGAGGCATTTTCTTTTAGGGCATCAGTTTGAGCTGCATAGCAATCATCGTAGTTTGCAGTATATTTTTATACAACCAAACCTGAATGCAAGGCAGAGGCAATGGATGGAGTTCTTATGCGAGTATGATTTTAACATAAAGTATATTCAGGGAAAGGAGAATGTAGTGGCAGATGCTCTTAGTTGACAGAGACACGAGCTTTCTTCAGTAACTCTTGTAGTAGATTGGAGAGGTTAGATTCTTGCAACACTTCCTACCGACAGCTGGTACCAGGAAGTGAAGTCAAAGGTTGAGTCAGGTAGGCCCTTGGAGGGTAGATTTGCCGGTTAGTCTTTTGAGTTAGATGGTCTTTTGTGACACTTGGATCGTATCTATGTTCCTAGTTTAGGGGGTCTTCATACCCTAATCATGTTAGAGGCGCATCAGGCACCCTATTCAGCTCATCCTGGTGTCAAGAAGATGCATGCAGATCTTCATCAGCTGTATTTCTGGAGTGGTATGAAGAGGGATATTGCTAATTTTGTTTCGAGATGTCTTGAGTGTTAGAGGGTGAAGGTGGAACACTAGCATCCCGCAGGTCTTTTGCAGCCACATCTTGTAACAAAATGGAAATAGGACATTATATCATTAGACTTCATAGTTGGGTTGCCTATATCCTCCTATTGTCATGATGCTATTATGGTCACTGTGGACAGGTTGACGAAGGTAGCACACTTCTCTCCTATTCGATCATCATATAATGCTTCTTCTGTGGCCAGAGTATTCATGGAGGACATAGTCAGATTGCATGGGATTCCTCACAAAATCATCTCTGATAGGGATCTAGTGTTCACTTCAGCTCTTTGGACTTCCTTGCAGCATGCCTTGGGGACTCAGCTGAACTTTAGTTTAGCTTACCATCCGGAGAGTGATGAGTAGACCGAGAGGGTTAATCAAGTCTTCGAGGATATGCTTAGGATGTATGTTATGGACTAGCAGAGCCATTGGGAGGACTACTTATATCTGGCAAAGTTTGCATATAATAATGGTTATCACAGTTCTATCGGTATGTCTCCATTTCAGGCTTTGTATGGTCATCCTTATCGGACCCCACTAAGTTGGGATCGCCTTGGGGATTGAGTTCTCCTAGGACTGGATATGCTTAGGGAGATGGAGCAGCAGGTTGAGTTGATTAGAGAGATTTTGGTGGCAGCTCAGGATAGACAGAAGAAGTATTTAGATGCTAATAGAGTTGATCAACAATTTTTGGTTGGTGACAGAGTGTTCTTGTGGGTACATCCACAAAAGAGTCTGATCTATTATGGAAAGGGCTCTAAGCTCACACCATGCTTTGTTGGTCTATTTGAGGTGTTAGAGAGGATCGATTCTGTCGCCTATCATTTTTCTTTGCCGCCCAATTTATCATGCATCGATGATGTGTTTCATGTTTATGTACTCAAACCTTACTATCTAGATATTTCTCATATTCTTGATTGGAATGCTCTACAGGTAGAGGATGAGCAGGTGGCTTTGGAGCCCGTAGGTATTTTACAGCACAAGAGACTCGCATTCAGGGCCAGATACGTGGAGCAGGTTAGGGTCTAGTGGGATCCTAATGATTAGACTTTTGCTACCTAGGAGGATGCATCCAGGATGTGGGAGTTATACCCATACTTGTTTGCAGGCTTCCAGGAGTAAGCTTGGTTCTGGGGGGGAGTATGTAGTGCCCCTCATTTTAGCTTTCTGTTGAACTAGTAGTTATTTCTTATTGCTAGACATTATGACATATTACTGATGATGGATTTACTGTTTTGATATAGTGGATGACACTCAGTGATATTATTATGATGACATTGTTGATGTTATGATTAGTACATGATATGATTAGTTGTGGGTTAATTGATTTTGTAGATGATTTTTATCATGTTTCATGTGATTATCTGATGATTTGATATCTGGTTGTTTAGTTATTGATAAAATTGTTTAATGTGGATATTTATGTTGTGTTTTGTGAAGGGACGGTGTAGTATTACTCATGTTGAGTACCCTACTACACTGCAATTCCCTGTCACAGTGTGTTGTTGGATGATTATATGTATATATGTTTCTTTCGACACATTGGTTTGCTACAGGTTGCAAGTACCAGGCATTGACTCCACCTAAATTGGCAAGTCTGAGCGTGCCTTCATACCAATGGATGTTGTGGAAGGGAGATAACATGGGGTCCCTCAATTGTCATAATCCTTGATGAGGATGAGTTTTAGACTCAGGGTTCTTCAGTTGGTCAGTTGGAGCCTATTTTTGAGTCTCTATTGATTGTTTCGTGTTTTGTCATTAGTTAATGAATGGTATTTAGCCTTTGAGTTGTTTTGTTAGTCTATTGCTCAATCAAGTAGATTATTAATCTATTTTGTAAGCAAATAATAGTAAGTCTAGATATATTAATATTTATCTAATTGGTTAATAAATAATGTGAATGTGTAGAATATTAAATAAATGATTTTTATAGGAATTAAATTAGTAATCTTAATAGATAATAATAATAATAATAATAATAATAATAATAATAATAACAAATAAATTATAAGTATTTAATTAATAATTAATTAGTATAGTTTGAAAGATAGTATTTTACAATATTCATTAATTTATTTGAATGTAGTGAGTTGTCGTGAGTTATGACTTTTCCAGTTTAGTGGAATCTTTTGTAGGTGGTGGTTTTTTAAAAAAAAAAATTGGGAGTGAGTGGATTCCTGTAACGGGATATGATGTAGTGGAGAATTTATTGATTTAATTTTTTTTGGTGTGAGGAAAAGATACTTGAAGGGGAATTTTGCAGAATACGGGATACAGTTAGATTTTGAAAAAAAAGTTTACACAGAAAGAGATTTGGAGGAAAAAGAAGAATGGGAATCATCGGGAAGAGGATTTCGAAGTTCACAGATTCATTCCGGGTATGTTTTTGAAATAGATTTTGTTGAACTTAGTTAGCATTTCTGTGTATGACACTATTTGTGTATGCATATAAGTTTGAGCATTGCTCTTTAAAGCTGTCATTATCCTGTCTCCTGTCGCCATTTGAATCTGCATTACTATGATGTTCATTGGATTTGTTGATTTCATCCTCCCAATGGGCCATACTAAAAACCTTGAGCTAAAATCTTGAATCTAGAAAATACTTGCTTAATGTGATCTAATTTTTTTTCCCTGTGGCAATACATGGCTTCTTGTGTGACCCTTAATCAATATGCAATCAGGGATCTTTTTAATCTTTATATTCTCCATTTCCATAGTTTACTCTTCCCTAAAGGCAATCCTTAGATTGATTGTTCATTTTCCCCCCATTCAGCTCTCCTCAAATCTTAATACGTGATTTAAATGTTCACCTGAGTCAATTGATTAAAACCATTTTGTGTTAGCACAACCAGTAGGAGGATATTAAATGACATGGAACATTTGATCTCTGAATAGTGTACCCTTCTGAGAACCGTAGCAAATAATTTTGAGGGTTATGTTGAATAGTCCTTGAGTGGAATTGCTATGTTGGCTATCTCAAAGTCCTTTTTTAATAATTTCTATCAGCCTTGTTCACTCCATTATTGATCAAATCACTTGACAACCTACCATCTACACCTCTCAAAAAAGAAATTTCAATTTAGTTCTCATAACAAAATTTGACCTAACTGCCAATCGATCTATTGGAAGGCGCTCTATCAGTAAACCATGTACTCAATTATATATTATAACTCTATTTTAGAAGTGCATGTGGTATTAAAATAAGAGGCATACTTGGGTTCGAAGGTATATATATAGATATTCTTGGTGCTATCTTCTACTATATTCCTAGAGACATAGCCTCAGCTAGCGACCCAGCAAATAATTTCAAATTTAGAATCTCCTCCCTCAATGTTTAATCTGGCATCTATTTCTTCTACACAGTCTTTCATCTCTTCTCAAATCTTGCAATCTAACATGCTCACCTGAGTTATTTACTCTTTCTCCAAATTTATGTTTGCGGCATGAGACAACTTAACTTGCACTTAATTTCTCCTCTCTCTTGAAAACTGATTGAATATAGTGGAGGGTTTCGACGATCTTCTTTCAGAATGAGTCTTCTAGATTTTGACGTCAGCTATCTTAGTTACGCTTGATCCTTCTCCTTAAATTCTTTGTAACCTGTTAAATGCAATTAAAACCAAGTTCTATGATTAGAAATCTATATAAATCAACATTCTAGGATTAAGAATTTAGTCTTAGGATAGTCATTACCTCTTTTGGTGCAACCTGGTAAAAATTTTGTTCACTTTCCCTGTACGGCACTGATACTTGATCTGTACAGCTAAAAATCAATTCTCCATTATCTCCTCTCTGAGGCAAATCCTCAGTCAATTGTCTATAGAATTCTTAGAAATTCCTTTCAAACTTCTTTTAACTGTCATGGCTGCAAAGCTTAAGAATTGGAGAATAGCTATATTTTAACCTTTGTAGTCAATAGGGAACAAAGTTTTAGATAATTAGAAGTTGCAGAATAACCAACTCATTGGAGAGAACTCGTAGTGGCTTAAGTGTGTAATAATCATTATTTGTTACTATATTGAATCGGACTATGGGTCATAACTATAGCAATAATCATTTTAATTCCTAAAAAATAGTCATTTCTTGGATTAGAAGTAATCAATGACAACAATAGAATGTAACTGCTCATACTATGTTTCTAGATCTGTCTATAAGTTTTATCTTTTGAAAATATACTACAATATATAAATATATATACACATATATATATATATATATATATATATATATATGTATATACATGTATATATATACATATATATATATATATGTATATACATATATATATACATATATACATATATACATATATATATATATACATATATATATACATATATACATATATATAGAGAGAGAGAGAGGATAATTAGATAGGAAAGAAGTTTTTTTTGGATTATCAAGTAGGTAGTTAGTGAAAATAATATAGTTTCTTACATTATTGTAGACAATAGCGTGGATGATCTATTTGAATTATTTTTATTTCATGTCTTATTACTACCCAGAGTGTTGATAATTGCCTGAGTAGTTTTAGGATTTATCTATGAATGGGTTGTTGGCATTTGTTTATATGTCACTTAGCTCCAGAGGTTTATTAGTGTTGTCTTGAGATTATGAAGTGTCTTGGATGCCTTCTGTTGTGTGAGGAAGATTGTTAAATTGGGCTTTGGCTTTTGGAATTGAAAATCATGAAGATACCAGTATGTAAGAGGAAGGATGCCTTGCATTATCAGTGCATGCATTGATGTTTTATGTCTGGTTGGTTAGGGTTACTAGTTGCATGTAGGAGGGTGGCTTTCATAGTGGGCCTGGTGCCCAAAGTGGCTGCCTGGATAACCCTATGGAAGTTGTAATCAAGTTGAAGCCTAATAATTAACCTAGGGGGAATTGGGGTAGTTAATTCATTTAAAAGATAATTTGGATGCCGTGCCCATGCCTGTAGCACTCTTTCAGGCTAAGGATGGGATGAGAAGGCCTATATGCAATAATCAACTTCCTTTTCTTCATGAAAGGATAGTCAATTCCACATGTGTCACGCTATGGGGCCGGTACCTAGGGAGAGGCTACCAGGATAACCATAGATGGGGGCTGACATCTAGTGAGAGATAGCCAGGATAACCCATGCTAGGACCATGTGATGACACTCTTCCTATTGCAACCTAGTTATCCCTCTTATGTTCATGCTTGTTGTTCATGTTGCCTCTAGGAGCATTGTTGAGCCATTTGTTATTATTCCTGATTCAGTGTTGTTGGGACTTATTGTTGGTCATTTATCTATTTATCTTTGCCATCTTGACTGTTGTCCTTGTGGGGCCTCATTGTTATCTCCTAACTCAGGGGGTGGACTTCAAGGTTCCACATGGCCAAGTGATTGAGCTATATTCCATTGGTTTTCTATAATCATGGATCATGTGGCATGTCACTCCTATTTGTAGCTTGCACCTATTTCAGAAGACATATATTGTACTTTATGTATCCAGATTTGTGTATCAATGATATTCATTATGTAATCTTGATGTATCCAGAAAAGGAGAACTTTGTATCCATGTAATTATGTAATATGAACTATTATGTACTTGTAAATTTTATTGCAAAAGATGATGTATCTATCTAGGATGTAACAAAAGTTGTTAGTTAACTCTTTAGAATGAGTTATGTATGTTGTTGAATAGTGTTTAATCTTAATAATGTAGTTATTCTTCCCTAGAGATGTTAGTTTAGCTAGATAGTTACTTGATGTTATTAGTCTATGTTATATCTTGTTATCATCAAGTTTATTAAAAAAAAAAAAATCGCCCTTTTATTGCTTAGTTGAACCTAAGTTTGTAGGGTTGTATGACGGGGCATTACAAATGCCTAAATGCTAACATTGTTTCATGCTCTCCGCATTTTATTGCATTGACATCATTTTCCCTTTTGTTTTGTTACTCAAATTTTTTTGAATGCTTTTTTTTTTCAAAAAATTCATATAATTCCTACAAATGAGAGTGTACATGTTCTATAGAAAGAATCCATGCCTCTTAGCACTGTGTTCAAGTATAAATCCTTAAAATGATTCAAATGATTTCTACATAGGATGGTGTATAAGTGCTCTAGGTCTCTTTAGACAACATTCAAAGCTCTCATCAATGGATTTTCATCTTAAATTATTTGGAAACTCAAGCTACTTTAGCAAATACCATTTTTCTAAAGATATTATCATTTAGCACTAGAGACCACAAAGTGGCCCAATGCATCTAGTTGCTACCCTTCAAACAACTTAAACAACAGAATAAATAAATATGTTCTTTGAGTATTTCTATAGATGGTGACATTGCAAAGAGCACAAATAGATCTTCAAAACTAAATAAACTATCATTCGATTCTACAACAAAAAAATACCATCCAATGCCTTGAGATTTTGTGATTTGCTTTTACAACTAAATAAAGTAATTGCTTCACAATTTTTTATGATAAGGTTTTTGATTAAAGGGGTAAAATTGGGTTTTGATGGGGCCTTGGAAACCCAAAATAAAACATGGGAAGTGAGCCAGAGCACAACTGACCCACAACAAAAATACAAATAGGTTTTGAAAGGACTTGAAAACCCTTATAAAACATTGCAGCGAGGCTGCCAACAGAAAGATGGTTTTCAAGGGACCAAAAACCAAGAACAAAGAGACTATAACGAATGTTGCTTTACTCACTAATTCTCTCAAAACCATAAATCCACAAACCTTTATTGTAGAGATGTGAATCAATGAGTTCACACTGACAAAAAAGATTATTTTGAACAATTCATGCCCAATAATATCATATTATATAGCAAGTAAAGGGGAGATCTCATGGTTCTTGAGTTTCCTTTTTGTTATGTTTAGAATTTGAAGAAAACAATTTTTAATGTAATTTTATAAATTGGGATTCAAAAACAATTTTCAGGGTTGGATATTTAGGGTAGGAAAGTAGAATTTTAGTTAGAGTTTGAAGCTGATTAGAGGAAAATGTCCGAACTAAATGTTGATGGTATTAGATTTTGATAATATTGTAGATTCTTGTGAACTCTAATTTGAATCATCTATTTATTGAATATAAATTAAATATATAAAAAAATTCCTGCAAGAGCCTCTTTAAAATGACTGAGATTTGGGTTATATCACAACAGAGATTTTTTGAACATTTAAACCTATTTTTAAAACATATTTTTTCATAATTTGTTGATACTTTGATTTTAACATTACAAAATCAGATATGGTTTCATTACCACATTTATATTAATTAAAACAACTATATCAAAACATTAAAAATATAAAAATATGACTGGGTTACTTACGAGTTACATGAGTAACTCTTCTTGATCTCTTTATAATTGTAATTTGTAAATTAAATCTTAAACTTATCATTACAATTAAAAGTAAGTTTCTAAATTAATTTTTTAAAAATATTTAAAATAAACATTCTAAAAAGAAGAAATCATTTATATTTATCTTTAAAAATATTTTAAATTAATATATATTTCAATAACAAAATATTATAAAATGTTATATTATAAATGAGAATATTATATTATATTTACCTATGATAAATTTTTACAATCAATCATATATAAAGTTATATAGAAATATAACGAATCAAACTATTGAATCTAATAAATTTTAAAATTGTAAAATAACATCTAAAATAAAATTTTAAAAAAATCCACAATACCATCAAATTCGAAACCATAATACACAAGTCATAATATAGCTAACTCCATATAAACTTGGAATCACATAAACTTAGTACTATAAAAAAACATTCTATTAATAGGCGTGGACTCCAAAATAGAGCTATCATTATCTGAACAACCTCAAAAGCACCATTAACAATAGGTGTCCCCCCAAGATTTGTTGCAACGTAGCATTTACAATATCTTTGATAGAATAAAGTATAATTACTATTCCAACAATTAAAGAATCCTATAACACTGCAGTTGTGGTCAGATTTGTACACATTACAGTGCAGACTGCAGACAGCCAAAAAGGTAGATCTATTCAACTTTATCTCTAACAGGTATTATTTCCTTTTGATACCCATTAAACGTTATATTTTAAGCTGCAGACCGATGTAGTGTGGTGTGAAATGGTAAAAAATATTGTTGACATTAAGGTATTGGCCCTTTGGCTTTCAATTCTAAGCTATCTACATACGTACGCTGCAAAACTGAGGTAGTAGATAGTATGTAAATATACATTATATATCTGCATTTCTTCTGTTAGTTTTTTTAAGCCCTCCTATAGAAGTATACAATCTCAAGGTTTTGCAGTTCAATGACTCTGTTTTGTTAAATTTATAAATCTTAGGATTCAAGCTGGTCTTATATAGTTTTGTTCTACTGGGAAACAAAAAGAAAAGGTTTGTAGGCTGGATTAGATGTGTGTTTGAAAGATTGATTGAAATTGTTGGCCTGAGAAATAGAGAGACTTAGTAATAATTACTTCAGTGCAGGTGGAAGAATCCCAAGATAGCAAAAGATTTGTCAAGAACCACCTTCACTCCTTACACCAGCTGTAAGTTGCTAACAGCTTAAGGTTATTGGGTTCTTGTTTTTTTTTTTTTTTTGGTTTGTCAAAAATGAATCTGAAACATTGTAAACTTTTTTGTCCTACAGTGATATTTTCATGCCAGATCCTGTCAATAATTTTAGTTACCTTATCTAAACTAAAGTTTAGATTCTAATTCAATCGTGTCTGTGTTTAGAGAGAATTGAAAATTTTGATATTTGAGAATACTGAAAATAAAAGGAAAAAAATGCATAAGATTGTCTAACAGAGAAATGGTGATTTGTTTGTAGATGGGTAGAGGGAAACGAGAGATGAAGAAAATAGAGAATGCAGCAAGCAGGCAGGTTACATTTACCAAGAGAGGCAGAGGAGTGTGGAAGAAGGCCGAAGAGTTATCTATATTATGTGATGCAAGTGTGGCGCTTATTGTGTTTGCCGACTCTGGAAAATGCTTCATATTTCCCAGAAGCAAGTATGTATTGTTTAGTATTATTGCTACCATGGCTGCTTTATAGTTTTAGTTTTCTTTTCATACAAAAATTTCTACAGTAGCGGTCTGGGTAACAGGTGTATATTTATTAGGAGTACTAGTATTGCTCATCTATGGCTCAAATTTTGTTTTTTCAGTTATGAAATGTTCTTAGAAATTTTTCAGTAGAGCTCTGAGTATGTGGTTAACCATTAATTTTACAGTAGAGCTATGAGTGAAGTTAGACGTAGAAAATATTAGGTTTTGTAATCCTGTAGTCGTTGAGATTCACAGTCGTTTTGAACTAACTAAGCCCAACTAAAGCCTATTTGACGGTTCAAACTTTTTTTTGTTAAAAAAAATACTGCTACATTATTGGATTCCGTACATGTTCATAATTCTTCTTCCCTTTACAGGCTAACAAGAGCCTGCTAAACAATATTAAGAGTATAACCTCGGTAGGTTTTTTATTTATTCTCCAGTTATTTGACGTATAAACTCTGTACATTTTAGATTTCGCTTACAGTTAGAACAACAAAATTTGGGTAGCAGTTCACCACCTCTCTACTTAAATATTATAGATAATAATAGTTTTATTACTCTAGATAATAATAGTTTTATAGTTCGTTTATAGGAAAAGCCGTAGTTAAAATTAATTATTGATTGATTGCTAAACTTGATAACGTTTAGCAATAACCATAAAACAGAATAATTTTTTTAATATAATTAAATATTAATTATTTAAGTGTTTTCTTTCTTAAAGTTTTAAATTAATAATAGACATCCACAAACTCCAAAATGCTTTTCTTCAACTTGACTGTGTTAAATTAATCTGAAACAATTTTTTTTAAAGAAAAAAAAAAAAGATATTAATCTAAAACAATTTTTTAAAAAGAAAAAAGAGTATTTACTATTTTATAATGTGACAAGGGAAGTTAATAAGTTACAACTTTTTGAGAAAAAAAGTCAGAACTTTTCCTATTTTAATATAATAATATTATAATTTTAACAAGATATTTATGAAAGTCAAATTAATTAGGTATAACTGATATGGTGATAATAAGTACTTTTATTAAAATATAAAAAATGTATTTATATAAAAATATTTATATTTAAAAAAATATAATGAAATAAAAATATTTTATATTTAATTTATCAAATTAATTTTCATCGATTTATATTATATTTCTTAATTGTATAAATGAAAATAAATAAATTATTAAAAATTTAACTACTTTTCATTTACTTTAAATATACAAAATTATATGAATAAGAAATAAATTGATTTTGCTTTAGAAGATCTACACAAAAATATTGGGTATCTATGAGATGGGAATCAATGCCCTATCTAATTTAAAGCTGGAACATGAAAGCATTTAAAAATTACATGTTTTATTGATTTACATTTTGAAATTGATTTTAACTGGTAAGAATAAAGGTATGTTTTTGAGTTGTTAATGGTATGTTTTTCAATTTTTTTGGAGGTGTAATAAGATTAGGTTGGACATCTAGGTGACTTTGATTGACTAGATTCCCCTCCTCCACATATCTAAAGGATGACTTTTAATTTAAATATATACTGCTTTATAATGTTGTAATCCACTATATAAAAATGACAACATATGATGGATGCACATTTGAGCATATTTATTAATTAATTGAAATTCAAAATAAATAAATTAGTAACTACTGTCAAATGTGCATCAGAATGCTGGCTAGATAATAGGTATAAAAATAAAGACGTCTATATATATAATCTAATTATTTCCATTAAAAAAATTATATAATATAATATAGTATTTTCATATAAATTTTAAATTTTAAATTTTAATTAATTTATTCAACTTATATTCAGTCCATGTGTGAAATCCCTGTGGTTGTTATTGTTGTAGTTGTAGACGTTGTAGAAGTAAACAATTGTCTAATGCCCAAACCAGCCCAGAAATCCATTGGTGTTGATTGTCCAGGTCAGAAATCCACTATTGTTGTGGATGTAAACATGTTGGCTTAGAAAAAAAATCATCATCAACATTATTTCGAAAATTTCCACGTTATTCTATCCCCGAGATAGTTTGGGAAAAACAGTTGGGGGTGTTTCAACGAATCTGGGATTGTATCTACAACTTAATGAGATCCAGTCTCACTTTCTTTGGGGAATATACAGGTAAGGAGGTAAGGATGACTGATGAAGTGCTTGAGCTTAATCATTTTAGACGAATGCTTAACTTCAATTGGAGGGGATATTGATAATAAATATTTGGTATGCTGTTGTATGATGAAGAAACCTTCCGATGAGGAAATAATGCTTTGGATGCGTTGTGTTTGGAACAAAATTCTGAACCCCTCCATGTCCTTGTTAGAGAGTTTTTTTCCTGTTTAAATTTTAGTCTATTGAGTATCGTGACTTTGTAAGGAACAATGACCACTGGTTCTTTGGAGGGGCTGGTGTGCTCTTTTTTAATAAAAAATTTCCCTCCTTGGCAACATTTTCTTGATCTTGCAACCACTATTACGACAAAGGTTCCATGACTTATTCAAATATTAGTTGAAAAGTTGGGCGATTTTATCAATACTGAAAAGAAACTCAATGACTTTTAGTCTAAAATTGTGTGGGTTTGTACATTGGTAGATTTATCTAAGCTTTTCTTTCATTCCATTCAGATCTCATCCTAGGCTTCTTATACTCAATTTCTTAATTTTGAGGAAATGTCCTTTTAGTGGTTTCATTGCAATCATTTAGAGCATAAGTTGGTGGAGTTCCCCTCTAAGGTCCTTATTTGGGTTCTTTGTCTATGTGTTTACAAAAATGGAATCCAAAACTTAGTAGGTCAAATGAAGATTTTGTATGGAGAAACCTTGAGAAGCAACTTTCTTCCTCATCAAGTGCACACAAGGACAGATGACTTGATAAGAGCCCTTTCGAGCTTAAAGGTATGGTATAGTCAAAGGAGTTAACCCCTCTAGTTGCAGAATGTGATTTTTTTGAGGTCATTGGGAAAGAGTTACATAATCATGGGGTTTGACAAAAGTGGTAGAAGTGGACAATAATTTGGCCTCTTTTGATATTCTGTCCATCTCTTGAATGGAAAGTAAGAAAGCCAAATCTAATTGTGAGCTCTTGACAAAGTGTAGGGGATGAAATTGGAATTGGAAAGATTACATTTAGAAGTTTAGGGTGAAGATGATGAGGGCCAACAGACTATGGAGGCACTACTTTCTTAGAATAAGAGGTTGATCTCTAAATGTGCTTGATTATTGTCTCTCTCATGATGATTGTGCAGATTTTCTTTGGGGTCGATCTTCAAAGTATCCTTGATTTAGTATTTTTTATTTTCAAGGGATTTGTCAGTTTTTAGTTTTGGTTAGACCCTTAAAGTCCTTTTGGTAGGTTGAATACTTTAGTTTTCTATGTATTTCAAAATTTTCATAGGTGAGGGCCCCAATAGATTCTCTAACTTATGTATCATAAAATAATAATCAACCATGCTAATAATCAATCGACCATATCTCATTTGTACCTAGGCATGTTGAATTAATGCTTGTCATGTATTTGATCTCATTCATTGGCAATGGGGATTAGTTAATAGTAAGGAAGTTTTATATTTTCCCTTTAGTCACATAGGTAGCAAAGATAAGGAAAGTAGATGAAAGAATAATGACACAAGCACAAAATCATGCTATGAAGACTAGGATGTGTATGTGGCTTGTCCAAGAAAGAATTAGACATTTTTGTAAGTCCTTGAAAGTGTGTGCAATGTTGATTCAACAACAATTCTAAATTCAATTTTTGATCACAATCTACATCACAAAATCAATCATTGACTATACACATGTAATACACTAAGCTAAGCACATCAGAACCCTCTTTTATCATTTATGCTTATCAATCTCAACTCTTACTTTAGGTCTAATTAATGATTACTATTTATATTAAAGTTAATGAGAATTTAAATCAGTGTAGGGTTATTTATTTGCCCACAAGTTAGTGAATCTTGGTTTCTCAAACCCACCTAGTGCTTTGTCCTAGAGCTAACCTACTTTTTATTTGCCAATTTTGATATTTTTTATTTTGTCAACTTTTTTTCTCAAATCTAAACTTTGTATACTTTAATTGTCTTTTTCCTTCTTTAATCAATCATATATTAGAGTTGTATGCCAAAAATATTCCATGATATCATCTTCCTATTAGGCATCATCCTAGAATCAACCCCTCTATTTACATGGATCACTTTAAGGTTCCAATTATAGAAAACTAGAATACTTCTATAGAAACTGCCAAGATCATGGAAAAACAAACAAGCACGAGATTGCAAGTGAAATTGAACAAATGTATTAACAAATGAGAAAGTATAAATAAGAGAGATTGGATACCCAATTCTCCACAATACAGGGATAAGTGGCGAGTAACCATCCATGAGAATAGCGCGAGGTGTCCATTGAGTTGACACATCTCAAAATGACCAACCACTTTGACATAGTCAAAGAGCATGTGTGGAATTCTCCTAACTATGATTAAGTTAGTATAAATGATTTAGGATAAGAGTTTATACACCAACACCCCCCCTTAAGCATAGCTTAGGTGAGTTTATGAAAGATGGGTCCTGGCTATGAGCCTGATGATGTACCCATGTACAAATGTATCTCTCAAAAAATGGAGAAAGATAGAAAACCCAGTGGGAAAAAACTATCCTCCAAAAGAGAGATGAAAGAAAGGCTTAGAAAGCCCCCCCAAAAGATTCCCCCCATAGAAGAGAAAATGATAAGGTCTATGAGACCCCCCCATAATACATATCCTACTGTAGTGATGCTAAATAGTCAACAAAGGATGTAGATGTAGATCTAAGAATGTTGAAAAATGTTCCTTCCCTTAGGAAGAAAAGAAACAACTTGAAGATGCAGGATATCTTCCCATGCGAGAAGATGTATGTATGATCTTGAATCATGTTGATGCTGATCCAAGGATAATGGTGCCCATGTCAATGCCTTCGTAGAGTGATCAGGTGTGCCTATGTCGATGCCGAAGGATGCCATAATCAAATCAGGTGCATGTGCAATAGATGAGGACGATGACAATCCAGAACCATGTGTAGGACAATGTAGAGCATGAATATCTGAAGTGGACAATGTTGATGCATCTTCATTGAAACTGTCATCAAAGAGAAGACATATGTCCTCAATGTGTGACTCCATGTTAGCAATGCGGGACTCTACAAACAGACAAGTGATGTCAGGTAGAAATGCGTCCCAATCAACAATGTTAGGAAAACTGATTGCCTATTGCAAAGAAGTACTGGAAGCTTTCGATGAAGCGACTCTGGTATCTGATGAAGCAACAGTAGGAGTGATGACTTCTGCTATGTCACTGGAACATTTAGTTTCTATATCATGATTAGTGATGTGAGTTGTGATCAAAGTAGGATCATGTGGGAATGGAGAAACATTTGAGTCTCCATACATCTCCCAAATTTTGATCCATAATGCATGTGGACAATCAATATCCATGATGGCATACAAAGCGACATCTGGAATATGTAAACTGATCAATCCAATAATGTGATCATGATGATTAAACCACTTAGCCTTCTGAGATTGTTTACTAGGTTCAGGGACAAGTCCATACAGATGGGGTATGAGATTATGGATCCTGAGATGTTTTAGGATGCCTTCACACCAGGACTTATAGTTTCCCTTGTTTAGGTTGATTATAGAAGAGTGAGTTTCATATCCCATGATTAGAACAAGTTAGATTGACCAGACAATAGAAATCAACACAATTAGGCAACCCAGATTAGTTAGATCCCTAATTGAACTTTGTGAAGTGGCACTTTATAAGTTGAGTGCGTGATTTTTCTTATTATGTGTTCTCCCCCTCCACCCCCAATTGTGCACTGTATAGGAGTGCTTTAGGTCACCCTAAAATAGCCTAATTAGGCACTTTATAATTTTAGTGTGATATTAGGCTAGATAGAATGATGAGAAAAACCCACTTTTGCAAAAGGAACGACTCGATTTGAAGTTGTTATGCAAACGTTATAGGCCTTTGAAATTTTTGCATTCACAAAAAAAAACCTAAAATTTTTTCTAATGTGTTGGAAAACATTTCCATACAATTTTAAATGAGAGAAAAAAAGGTTGATAGAGAGGCAAAACTTTCACTGGCGGCCAAATCGAGGCACGGGGTCGCTGTGGCGGGCTTGGAGCAGCCAAGCTCCCTGCTACGTCGATGGAGGTCAGCGAGGGTACCAGATGATGGCTCTACCGCTTGTGTGTGAGGCAGTCTGTCTGCTGCATGAGAGTGGCACCTTTGAGTGCCAACGGAACCCGATAGAATGTCGAGGGTCAGCGTCCCTTGCTATGGCATCGACCCTTTTATGTGTCGCAGGCTGTAGATGTTGTTGCCTCTTGTGTGAGGGGTGCCTTCTCAAGGCATTAGCAGATGCGCTAAACACGATGCTTATGCACCGTAGGTCAGCCTTTGTGGAGGCCCCGGTCAATTCCTCCTCTTATGCAAACTAGTTAGTATGCATAGTAAAAAAAGACCAAAAAACAATCCTCACAGCAAGATGAAAACCTGGCGTAAATGGAAGCGATTTGCAAAGCAAGAAAAATAACTTGAAGCTGACCACTATGGCTCTGATACCATGTAGAAATTGCCAAGATCGTGGAAAAACAAACAAGCACAAGATTGTAAGTGAAATCAAACAAAATGTATTAACAAATGAGAAAATATAAATAGGAGAGATTGGATACCTGATTCTCCACAATACAAGGATAGATGGCGAGTAACCATCCATGAGAATAGCACAACTATCCATGAATAGCGCGAGGTGTCCATTGAGTTGACATATTTCAAAATGACTAACCACTTTGACATAGTGAAAGAGCATGTGTGGAATTCATCTAACTATGATTAAGTTAGTATAAACAACTTAGGATAAGAGTTTATACACAAAGAACATCTATGTACCTCAATGAGGAGGAACTCTTTGGTCACGATGCTTATATTGAAAATGTTAATAATCAATACAAAATATATATGGTTAAGAATATACAACTGCTTAGGGAGGATATTAGTAAACTTGATGAGCATTCTAATTCTTTGACATTAGTGGAGGCACTTGATAGTTTTCTTTGATAAAAACTTATGGGATGGAAGTTACTAAAGGAATTGGTCAAATAGTCAAATTAGCAAACACTCCATGATGCTCCCCTCCCCTCACATTCTCAAGCTTCTTCCATTCTCCCATTCTAAACCCAATCAACTAATTTTCCCATCTAACCTCTTGCTTTGTTCATTTCAACTTGTATGACATTTCCAGTGCTCTACCAACCTCATTCTTCTTATATCCCTCTTGTCCTTACTCTTATTCTTCCTCCCACTTCCCATATTTATGATGCTACCAATATCATCACTTTACAACCTCTTTCCTAATCACCCCCTCTTTATCCTTTCCTCTACTATTCTATCCCAACCAACATATGCCCAACCCATAACCACACATATTTCTACTCATTCCTCTAGTATTTCCCAACCCTTCCTTTATAAAATCATGAAAGATATTAGTGAAGCTAATACAAGACTTAATAATCCTCCAACTACCAATCAAAAGGATTTGACTAGTTAATTAATAGATAATCCATTGGCTTAGGACATACTAGGATATCCTTTTCCAATGTGATATTTAACAACTTGATTTAAATTGTATGATGGTAAGGATGACACAATGCAACTTGTTTATATTTATTTTATGATGATAAATTACTTGCAAATATTTTTCCATATACACTAAAAGAATATGCTATGTATTATTTTTTTTAGCAGACCACACATATCTATCTATACTTATAATAGTAAATTATTTTGTTAGACGTTTTTAGTTGAATCTTGGTCTAAGAATTACATTTGTAAAATTAATACAATATAAGAAAGGACCAAATGAAAAGATTAATGACTTTGTTTTGTGCTTCATAACTTTACTTGTAAAGATGAATAATCAACCACTAGATGTGTATAACAACAATGGTTCATTGATAATATTCTTCTAGTGACTATAGATAATGCCAAATTTAACTATTATGCTACATTTTTGGATTTGTTTGGAAATTTTAGAAACTAGGAGCTCAAATTGTTAAAAGTTAATCTCCTAATTATGGTTCATATAACACTTGATCTTCTTCATCATGTCCTAATATCAATGAAAAATTGTTTTAAAAAGGATGGTAATAGTTCACCCCACAAGTAAAATTTAATGACCAATGTGAATCTTATTAACAATGGACAAGTGGCTTCATTACTATAAAGATGTAAACACAAAGGAAGTTTACAAGGATTCATGACCCCCTTTATATTGTGTATAAAACACCTTTAGGAGCAAATATGATTACACTATCACCTACAATATTGTTAAATACTTTAAGGTATTTCCATAAAGGTTGTAATTGATTTCTTTTGAATAACATAGATTCAATGGTCATGATACACAAAGGTGCGTGGGTTTAAAGCATAAGATACAATATTTTAGCGGTAAGTGTTCATTCATGTGGAGGGAATAAAATATGACAAAAACAAATTTGTTGCTTCTCCCAAGTTCCAATCCCTTTCTACAACATGATGAAAATGATCATGTGGAAACTCTTTTGGAAGATGAACAATAAAATGCATAGATGCTCAAGACACTAAGATATTATCATCTTATAAGGATTTTTTTAGGGTTATTGATGAGCAACCTAGTACATCTTCCTCTTTATCCATTATGTTTTCTCACAATGGAGTGCCTAACAATAGAGACCATTGGTCCCTTTACATTAGAGGAGACATAACATGTCACCACATTAAAGGAATTATGGTTGATGCTAGATGTCATTTAAATGTTTGCACATAAGAGTGTTTAAACATTCATTTTTGACAAGATCAATACACACATTTCAAAGTAGCTTTGAAATGTTCTAATGACATCATGTAATACACTATATGTTGCATGATCATCTTGAAGCTTAATATTGCATCAATGTGTAAAGTTCATTCATGGTTTTGTCATGGTACCAATAGTTTTACACCAACCTCTCTCAAAGCACACTAATCTTAACATTAATAAATTCAAATCTAAAACAAAGAAGCCACAACATGAAATAAATGATGTTCTTTGCAATGCATACAATTCCTTCAAAGGTCAACAAGAAAGATGAATAAAATGGTTATAAAAAACAAATAAGTTTACATTAAATATAAATATTTCTAAGAAAACAATTCTAATTACACTAAAACATAAGAAAAGATATATGGCTAAGTCCAAACCTAATAATATTAGAATCAAGGAACCAACAATCCATTAAAATTATAAAATTGAAGCACTAGTCAAGGTAAATAATGTGGTAGCAAAAGAAGAAAAACATAAGAATGTATGGGTGTCGAAAGGAATATAAAAATTCATTATTTTAGCACATGTATATTTTTTAAGTTGCCTACTTTACATGATGATCTAGGTCCATCATACTTGAACAATCTCAAGTGGTTAGTTTTGGTGATTTTATGGTTGACCATTAGGAAGATGATGACCTATTCGATGATTATAGATACACTCATTATATAGGTTGATGATCATTTAATTTTTATGCTTTGATAGAGTCCAAATGCTTTACTTTTTTTTTTTTTTTTCTATCTTTTCACCCTAATTTTCTTCCTCATGCTTATAGCTCATAGGTGGATGACGCAAAGTCACATTTAATGGTGCATAATGACACAAGTGAGGTCATCAAGAATTCCTATCTTTCATTCAATTTTATTTTTTGTTTTTTCAATTTTCTTCTATGTTTCTCCCTATGTATTTTGGATGATACAAAGCAATGAAATGTTCTCAACACACTTTCACCCATGTTGATAAAAAATCCCCTTTTGAGTTTTAGTTTTATGACAAGCCATATAAGTGAGCCGTAATTGTTGTGCTTGTCTTCTTTATTGATCATCTATTTTGTTTTAGATAGCTTTTTAGAATTTTTGATTGAGCCACCCTTTTTAATGCTTCTCCTTCCCCTTGATCTTTTCTTTTTGCATGATGGCTTTGGCATCTTACTTACACTATCTTGCTAGTTATGTTTCTGTTATTTCATTCTCAAATTTCTTTTTGCCCTTTCTTGCTTATGATAGTTTCCATTCACACACGCTACATTACTTGACTTTACCACTTGGAGGTATCCATGGACAAAATTTTACTTGAGCCAAGTAATTCCTCACTTTCCCCTTGGAGAGCATGCACTTAATACCTCTTGTCACTATACCATATCTTTACATGATTACATCTTACATGATATGTTTTTATTTTACTATTATATGTTTATCATACCACTTCTTATGACATCTCCCTTGCGGTATTTCCATGCTATTACCTTACACCACTATGGTTATATCATCATTACATTATTAAATTTTAATTATTTTTGCTAAGGCCACATCACCTTTACCCACATGTCTATCCTCAAATTTGGGTAAAATTTATTTTCTCCCATTATATGAGCTTGCATGCTTATATAATTTAATTTTTGATACACTAGACAACCAACCCATTAACATATGTGGTCATTAGACACTTTTATCTTCTCATTGATTCTGTAATGATGCACATGCTTAATTTGAGGAGGAATATTACACATGATTTTTTTTTTTTGAGTCCTTACATTATTTCATGAATGCATAGATTGTGGGAGCCACATTGGATCCAACTCCATCACAACCCTATGCAACTTGATCTCATGGTTGTGTATATTGTGGGGTTTAGATGAATTTCAATTCCACGACAACCCTACATGTCATGTTTTCATTTGTGGTTGATTCTTGTATAAATTTTGGAGGAGTTCAAACTCCATAAAAACCCTATGCATCATGATGCCTTTTTTTTCATATTTTTTGTGGTTTCATAGGGGTAAATTGATCACATCCCCATGATTCCAATTCTAGACTCATTTTTTCCAGGTATTGTGCTTGATGAATTTTAAACTTAGTAAAATGGAAATTTTGATTATCATGATTATGCTATTGATGTTCTACTACAAATTATAATTTTTTTGTGTTATAGTATAGGCCTAATTTTCTCTTAAAGATAAAGAAGTAATCCCAAGGCATCATCTTACAATATATCTTCAATATTCTTTCTTAATTCATTTATTTATTTAATTACTTTAGCATGCATGATTCATGTAGCTCATATGCCTGCCAAAGTGGTGTCCAAATTTAGAGGAGAACAGTGCATACATTTCCTTTTACTTTTCATTTTACCCTTACTTTTGACACTATCACAAATGTAATGTCCTAACACTCAATTTCTTCTATTTTATTTATAAACATGCCCAAACTTGAAACCCATTAGCTAACCAACTATTCTAATCTCAAATAGTTGAGACTAATTCCCACAACAGCTATTCCTATTCCCTAGACCTGACCATGGGAAATTTTTTTTCCCCTATATAAGAATATAATTGCACCCTAGTCCTGCTAACTCAAACCTCTTTTCTTGACTTTTTAAGACAACCCTTTTAAATTGTTTTATCTTTATCTATTGGCTTGCACACCAAACAATTTAAATTGAGAACCTAGAATATTTGAATAATGAGAATACTTTAATACTTTGAATATAGATAAAGATTTGTAATATGCTAATATTCTGATTATAAATTCTTTGGTAGAATTAACCCATGCTTGGATAGAATAAACTATAATATGTTAAAAATTCCTTAGTCATAGGATAATAGAAATTTAATAGACATTAGTGGTTTACCTTATTAAGTATTATAATCTTATTAAGTCTTATAATGGTTAGTTCATTAAATTATATTGAGTTAATAGGTTTAAAATATTTAATGAATTAGTGCCAAATACATTTATTTATTTCCTATCTTATCATCTTTGTACTTTGATAAATTTACTTTGTAATAAAGATGTAGTTTACATTAAATATTCTCAATTTGATGATGGATTATGGAACATGATTGAAAATGTTGATAGAGACATCTTATCCAATAGATTTTACTAGAAGCTTTCTCTATATTATTATATGAACGATAAAAACATTATATCTTTATAGGAATAATTTTGATAGTATTTAGGAGAATGATTACTTTGAGCTCAACCATAAATATGTTATATTCCTAGATGAATCATAACAAATTAAATGCAAAAAAATATTTAACAATAATCAAATATGCAAAAATGGGAAGCACATGCTCACTAAGATGGATTGTATGTTCAAATGTGACAATTGTTGGCCTCATTTTTGACATCGTCAATTTTTAAAATTTTCACTCCATCGAATTGGCATTGTGTCATCATGCATTAAGTTCCTTTATAAACTGTTAGCTTGTCTGACCCAAAAATGTTAAAATGTTCTTATTGTTTAGTCTTGGCCACAACTGTTCCCAATTGTTCTCAAGTGTTCAATCACTCATTAAATTGTAGTCGTCGATCTATATTCATAGTTGTAAGTTGTTAGCATTCAAATTTGTTCTCTTTAAGCATTGCCAGTATTCTGCGTCCAGCCATAAACAGCCAGTGCATTGTAAACGATCAGCTGTACAGCAATTTTGACCATTCAACCAGTCGACGGATACTAGCAACCAATTCGACTAAGCTCTTCTCGACCTTGCCGGCTGTACATTTCTTCGAAGGTATTTCTACTGTTTTCGACTGATAGTACAGTTTTCGACCAGCCGGTCATTTGCAATGCACCGGCTGGTTAAGGTTAATTGTATTCGGCACCAAGTTGTCATAGCTTGTCCATCTCTTAATTTATGCAAAAATAATGTTGCACTTGATCACATTTTTATAGGAGGTGATATAGGTTTGAACAAAGTATAATGGTGGAGTTGCAAGCGTAAGTCACTCTTAGGAATTTGACATGTGTTCGCAGATTAGTTTACAGTGATAAGGATTTCAGGGAGGTTTAGTTTGATTTGTAGGTGTGTTTTTATTTCATTTCTATCAAATCAAGCTAGCAATGCTTGATCGGGTAGAGTCACTAAATTTTTTCGCTTTCGCAGCCTGTGGTAAGAGGTTATGAAGGTACATTTGCTTAGCATCTGGTGTATGTCGCGTGAAGTCATCACTATTTTTTGAGACTCTTTGTGGGTACATAACATGGATTGATTGAACCGCTTTGTTGTTTTAGCATGACCATTCCTTAAATTGGTGTTCCACATTCCTTTCTTAGAAAATTATTACAGTAGACCATTTTAAATGTGAAGGTTGGTTCTATTATTGCCAAGCAAAACATAAATAAGTTTTATCTAGTCCCAATTCCGAAGATTCCTTATCTGTCATGTCGACTTTAGAAAAACATATCAGGGAAGTTATCCTTTAAAAGAGGCCTAGCGAGAGTCATCCACAACAAAATCTTGCAGTTCATAAAGTTATTGAAAGGACATTTAATAAATCGTTACCAAATTCAGCTCCTCTAGGTAGTTCACATATATAAAGTGTTAGAATTGAGAAATTGGAAGATGTATCTGCATCATCTAGTCTTATGAATAGAAGGCTTTTTTAGGATGGTTCTGTAAATTTTCTTCATAATTTTAATGATTTAAGTACCTCGGCATTAAATGAAAGATCTAAATCTTTTCATAGTAGTTTCAACATCAACAAAGTTTTATTGGATGCACCAACAGTCTTTGTAAAGTCTCTGTAAATTTGTTATGGAGTGATAGTATGAAACTTCAAAATAAAATCTATGGTTGAACCAATGAAAGAAATTTTTGTCTTAGAGATTGAAGATCTGTGCACTTTAAATGAGCCTAAAGAACAATGTTCAGGATTAGTTACAGAAATGCTATTAGAAACAGGAAGAAAACCAAAATATAGATCATCTTTAGATGCTAATAAAAGGTCTTTTTATTCATGGAAATCCATCCTTATTGTTGAAGCATGTAATGCAAGCACAACCTTGTCAAAGAATGAGCTAAACACAACCTAACCAATAGAGACTTAAAATTTGGACATTTTTATTGGCAATGGTTACAAAATTGGTATGGTTGATGGAAAATCTGATGTTTCTGGAGAAAGATCCAAGGGTCCTAAGGTGTAATGCCCCTCATGAGCACCCTAGAGAACAACACATCTATGCTATACAAATAGATTTTTTTTTTTTTTTTTTGATTAAGATAACAAAGAATGTTTAACATATCAAAACGCATCATTAAACTAATGACTTGTCCTCTAAGACATCATGGTTGCATTACTTGACAAAACAATTAACATAATCTAACACACATCATGGATTAACATCAGTAGATCATTCTAAACCTATTGCATTAAATCATTAAATATTTACATCTCCACAACATCAGATAAGTAATCATCAGGATCTAGTACATAGTTACAATTTCTCCCGACATATGAATACAAAATTGCATTGTTACATTATCACCTTCTGAATACATACGAATACATACATAATGAATTATCTGATACATAGGCCAGTACATGAGAATAATAACCATCTCCATAAATAGGTACATGATCTGATGGCTGGTACACAAGATACATCATCCTCGCACACGAACAATAGCAAGGGATAACCAATGGATAAGAAAGCTCTTCCACCCGACCATGTGGAACCCTAAGGTCCACCCCCCGAGCTAGGAGTTAACATGAGGTCCCAAACAAAAACAGTCAGGTAGACAAGAGACTAACATGAACAAAGGATGACCAAACTCCAATACAACACATGACAATAACATAACAACACAACACAACACAACTTCCAGAGGCAACACATAATGAATGGGGAGAGTACAACTAGGGAATGCTAGGCTGCAGTAGGGAGGAGTGTCATCACATGGCTTGTCATGGGTTATCCTGGTAAGCCTTCCTAGGCCCCGGCCCCCATCCTGGGTTGTCCTGGCAGCCTCTCTCGACTCCCGGCCCCCATACAATGCTCATGTGAAATCAACATACCTTTCATGAGGGAAAGGTAGTTGATCTTGCCATTCCAGGCCTTCTCATCTCATCTCAAGCCTAAACGAGCACTTGAGCCATGAGTGAGGCATCCACTTATCTTTATTTAGTGTGATTAACTACCCAAACCCCTAATTCATTATTTAGGTTATCACTGAGTTATCCAACTCCCACATGGGTTGTCCTAGACACCACTTTGGGCTCCGGCCCCCATTGAGAGCCACTCCCCTACCTGCATCTAGAAACCCTAACCATCAAGCAAGACATCTAGCATTATAACAATAATTATACATGAACTTTGCAAGGTATTTACCATCTTGCAAACCAACTTAATCCCAAGGACAATTTCACAATACATTGTCCATATCTTCCAAGTGAAGCAAATCATAAGCAAAACTCTCCTTTACAGATACCGATGTCTCCCCATTGTCCATTTCAACACAACATATTGACAAATAAATAAATCATAACATCCATGAAGGACCTTTTACACAGCTTCATGCATTTACAACATACCATATGAAATCAAGACATAATATTCTAGGCCTCTGGAAAACTAACCTCGGTAACAAGACCTTATTATGACCAATGACCAATTTAAACAAATTACATTTACAATCTAATATTTAAACAAACCATTTGTCAAAGAATAACTTTTTACGTCAAACCTCGAACACACAAATTATAACCTAATTTCAACACATTAATCAAATTTTATCTTAACAAAACCATTATACAAAAATCATATTAAAACGATGTCAGTTAAATTAAATTTCATCCACCATTAGTATATATAGTCACATAGATTTTCTTTTAATCAAATTAACTTAAATCATTCAATTCAATACAATATTCTAGGGTCAATATTAAAACTCCTTCTCAAAACAATGTAGATACACCTAACTTTATACCTATATGTCGAATTCTCATAGACAACCTTCGTAATGAAATCATTACTGAGTTAGATCAACTTTCTAACCACATCATTTATCTTTTGATCAACAATTGTATTAATACTATAGAATCTAGATCATCTAATTTTTTCTTTATTTTATTCCTCTCAACTATAGACAAATCAAATGGTTTGACCAAATAAATTTCAACGGTTTAACCTAAATGAATGACTCAACTTAATTACAGTATTTAATTCACATTTGCCCTAAAACGATGATATGACACAAAATGTTTATGTACAACAAATTATCCTACCATAAAATTTAATCACTCCTACAATGGAATTGCAATAACATCATTATAAAATTGGGTATTGGCCATCATCTTCCTGTTTTGGATTAATAATAATAATAGTAAAAATAATAATAATTATTATTATCATAATAATAATTATTATTATTATCATAATAATAACAATAAAGATAATAATAATAATTATAATTATAATAGTAATGATAATAAGAATAATAATATATACCTTGGATCATTGGATAGCAATTAATTTCATTTACCTCTTATAATTAAACGCACAAGTTAAATTTCAAACATATTGGGTGCTAGCCTAATTTTTCCCACATGCTATACTCATAACCTCTATCTTCATACAATGTTAATAAATCTGATAACTAAACTATTTAATCAAATTTCAATTAATAAATCTTCACAAGAATATTGTATTAGAATAGATATCAAAATTAAATTTAGTTAAACAACAATAGCCACAATATTTTAACTTACACCAAAGTAACTACTAATAATTATAATATTACATGGGTCATTGGATAGTAAATATTTTCCATCCAACGAGAAATAACTAATATTGAAAATGGATTTATATGACTGTTATCTATTCACATAGCCTTTAATATAAGTATATAAAACCTAATATATGTGTCATCATAATCCTATAATAGTTTAAACAAAATCTCTTCAATCATAATAAAGTCTCTTTTTCCTAAATTGTCAGTTGCGTAAATATTTAACTACAGCTAAAGCTAAAACTACCGGCAACGCTATAAGATTTTAATTTTTGGAAAACCTAATTTATGAAAGCTGATGAATTTTGTATTAAATGTAATAACTTTCTGAAAAATTTGCGGTTTGATTGAAATTCCTCCATAGATCAATGTTCTCTTAATAGTGTGTGACAAAGGCAAAGCCATCAATGTGAGATAAGATTCTTAGTTTATATGTAACGCAGGTCAAACCTGTGCAAGTACGCTACAAAATAGAGAAGCAGTTTGGTTCCAACGTGACTGCATATTTAAACGATGGTGGGAGTTCATTTCTGACAGTGATTAACAGATTACGAATTCTTTTTGCATATTACAAGCTGCTGTTCGTAATGCAAGCAAGGTCGATCCTCCTTGGGCTGTGCTGGCCTTCCAAAGGGAGCGCTAGCTTATCATTGAGGTACCTATTAAATATGTGCTTGTTGATTGGTTGTTTTAAAAAAAATGTCGAACTAAAATGCAGGTGCGAGCTATGTTTTGGAGCCCATACCATTTTGTGCGCCCAGCTAAGGGCTGGTGTGTAGCAATGGAACGTTATCTAATGCAAGGCAATGATTGCCAGATATGCAGAGAAATGGATTGTTGCAAAGGCTTCAGAAGGAACTAATGGATACGTTACATTCCATAGTGTAGGTATACTTCATAATGAACCGTTACAAAATACTCTGGGAGACATAAATACTACCATTCAAAAAAAAAGAAAACCTTGGAGAGAAAACATTCATGAAGTGTCATGATGGCAAAATATGTCCAAAATAGATAATAATCCCATTTGAAGATTCCAATTGAAATAAGTAGTGAGGAATCAGTTTATGCATGTACAGGACTTCGACGGAGCAAACATTTAGCAGATCACTGTGATTAGGAAGGGTGCAAGGGTTTTTAGATTTGAGTGTATAATTGATAGCAAGTATCATTTGTGCAGGTCACAACCTACAATAGTGGACGCTCATTGTGATTAACAAACCCTAGAGGGATAATCACAATAGTCTTATCACCATTCGAGTGAATCTGCATGCCATAGAGCCTACTCTAAACCAGTTTTCTGACTTGGATATAAGTGAACCAAAGGTTATTGTGATACACATGTTTTTCACTGCAATACTAGTAGTTGTATCAGTCACCACCCCCATCAGGCTACAACCTTCGAGTACAACCCATCTAAAATAGGATTACGTCAATAAGAAACTATAACATTTGGGACTGCATTCAATACGGAGAGGGGCCAGTTTGCATCCATTGCAATTATCCTAAAAGCAAATTTTGCACAGACCAAGAAGTTCTTAATCAATAATTACTAAATACTCACAAGTATGATCAAATTCCAGGATTGAGAAAATAAAATATTCTTTCCTATCATACCAGTTTGTGCAAAAGTTATACCTCTTTTCTTGCTTAGACAAATGCAACAAAATTTGGGTGAAGATTGTAACCTCCTTCTTGATAGAGTTCTCCAAATCTCTCAAATGTTTTCCCTACAACCAAAAAGCCCCAAATCCTGCAATTCTTTTTCCCCCCTCTCCAATTCCATTTCTCCTTTTTCATAAACGCTCCTCTTTCGGATCCGTTAATCCGTTATCCAACAGAGAGGGTTATATTAATTAATTAGATCAAACTATTGCAACTACCCACTCAAATTAATTTTATTTTATTAACTCTTCAAATCTAATTTATTTATTTAAATATTCAAAGCAATAATATTAAAAATCAATAATACAAAGTTTCTAGTAACTATTAACCATAGTTTTACTCCTCGCAACCTATAATTTATTTACCACAATTAATACAATTATCAACATTAATTAATATGCTTAATTATCAACCTTATATTTTCCATAAAATAGTTCTATTTAATGCACAATTCTTCCTTACACACAAAAACACCTTTCTGACCTAGTTAGACATTAGGGTGTAACATTTCCTGCTTGCCAGTTACGATCAAACGACAGACAATGACCACAGGGTAACCTGACAACTAGACAACAATGACAGGGGACCTCACGTTAGCTCCAAACAACTATTCCATTGGCGAAGGCATGCTCAGACCTGGTAAATCAGGTGGAGTCAGTGCCTAGTACCTGCATCCTGCAGCAAATGCACGGTTAAACATAACAAGATATATATATCTAGATGCAGTCATTTTGTGAATAAAAATCGTAGTGGGGTAGGGTACTCGAGTGCGAGTAATACGACACTGTTCTATTCACATTCATGTATAAACAAATCACTACGTTGAACTAGACTCCTAGTTACTTCTCAACAATATAAAACAATCAATTATCTCATCAGCAATTAACATCAAACATCTAAAACATCTAGTTTATTTATCAATTGTAAGGCATAAAATAATAGAATCCAACATCACCAACTGCTATCATAACGATTAGTTCCATAATGAATTAACAAAATAACAAGGAATCCATCATCAAATGATCTAAGATACTGTCATAAAGTCGAATCCTACTAAGCAACCATCAATCTGACAGATGACAAGGTGAGGGGCACTACATAAGGGTTCTAATTTGATACTTCCATTTCAAAACTCTAGCATTAAAGAAGATAGAATTATAAAGGTCAATGTGCTAGCCAGCAAGCAAATTTCTAAAGACCAATCTATATCAACAATATCACAATACTTAGAAAGATATGAAAATGATAAAATCCACATTAGGGATAACAATGATACTGACATTGAAAAGGAAAATATCATTTCAAATATTCCTTCTTTGAACTTTGATATTTGGGAAGATGATTTAGTAATGATCCCCATGATGTTATTGCCAAAGCACTTCTTGGTGAGAAATATAGAGTTAATGGATTCCCCAAAAATATATCAAGCTTAAGGAAATTTAAAATAGTAGGCAGTCCAAGTTCTCATTTGTGGAATATGATGGATCTTCTAGAGAATCAAGTCATTTGTCAAAATCCTTGATTTCTAGTGGACAATTACCAGATACGTGATCAAAAGGAAGAGACACTTTGGATGACAGAGAGGGTTATGATCAAATCAACAAACCATTGAATGATAGGACTACTTGTGATCGAGGAGAATATCAAATACTTACTAACAGAACTGACCTCCTCCTCTTCCTAATTTCACTATTACATCACCTTTTGTTTCAAGTCAAGAGTTGAAAAACCATTCGCGCTACCTTTCAGGTTCCCTTGTTTATGTGGAGTCAATTGATTCAGAGACCATCATTTATGATGCTTGTTCGTAAAATGTTTAACACATTTCTTTGATAATATTCATCTATAGCCAACATGCACATGAATTGTTCAACATAATGTGATGACAACCAAACACCTGTCAATTTTTTTAAAAAGGCAGCATTTTATTATAAAGTCAGTTTTACAAATTTTTAAAGCACACATTTTTTTTTAATGAAAATGCAAAATTATCTATTAATCAAAAGATAAACACTTCCACAAAAAATGGGTTGGGTGGTAGAAAGGCACGCCCCAAAATAACTGTCATATGGGTAGAGCCTAGAAAGTTCCAGAAAGTTTAAGGGTATTCACCTGAAATTACATAACAAAAATTATAAAAACATAGCAGAATTGAAAATTATGTAGCTAATGCAAATCTAGGAGAAGGGGGGTCCTTGTCATCCGGGTTACCCCAAATTGTTGCAAGGTCCAGGATGACATTAGGTGGAGCCCAACCATCATCATTTTGTTCATTCTCAATCTCTGCATTAGTTTCCTCGCGCTGAGGTGAAATGGCCAGATTCAGGCGCGAAAATGCTTTGCTGCTATTCCAACCCGTGTTAGTTGGATTGAACGCACCACCAGTAGGCCAAGTTGTATTGTGATTAGTGGGTCCACTTGCATTGTTAGCAGAGGGCCAACCTACATCATCAAATGACTTTATAATATTATTTTAAATGTTTTGTAAAGTTTGAAAGCAAGTTAGTTATTTGGGGATAGGGGCTATAAATACAATCAATTTAAATGTAAAGGGGATCTTTTCCAAAAGTTTTTTTTTTTGAATTTCTACACATTGTAGAGAAGACAAGGGGTCTGAGTTCTGATTTTAGGAAAAAAAATAAAGAAGGAACATTGCTTGTCTATGAGCAGGCGTGATGCCTCTTTGTGGTATAGGATTTTTTTATGTCAAATTTATAGCCTTTCATAGGAGATTCTCTCTTTCTGTGGTGAATGCAATTAGTTTTATTTTCTTTTAAATATAACCATGGTGAGTTCATGATCTATGCATCAAGAAATCCTAGGTGAATGTTCCCTTCCTTATGTTAGGTAGAATTTCCTTATTTAATACTTAGTTATAGTTTTTCTTCTAAACCATCTTTTTATTGGAATAAATCTATGTTTGTTCCTTTTTTTTGGAAAATTATTCATTATTTTTCTAGGAAAAACTAGGTTATTAGCCCCATATTATCCATGTCTAGGGTTTTCTCCTTTTATTCAAATTTTTGTTTCTTTTCCTTTCCTTCTTTCTAATTAAAAGAAGGCCCCTAAAAAACCCAAAATTTAAGAGATAAGATATACTATCATAATCTAAAAAAATAGTTCAAAACCTATTGGACCATTGTGGTCATAGTGTTTGATGCTCATTGTAGTGCTTTCATGGGGTTAGGAGATGGAGGTCATCACAAAATGTAGTGTATCTCAAAGAAGTATATTATGATGTTAGAGAGATGGCTTAGGTGATCTAGATGATCTCAGGAAGTGTTTAAGATTGGTTTCAAACCTTTGGAAGTAGCAAAATTTCCCCTATTATGAGTTCATTGCTTTGCAGAGGTAGTGAATTCACCATCTAAAATGGTAAAAACTCTTAGCTGATGGTCAAATCTCCACCTACCATGGTGAATTCTATAATTCCATGGTGACTACATTATCAACCCTAGTAGAATTGATGATTTTACCAAAATGTAGACATAACATGGAGTACAAAGATATTTTGTGATTTAGTTTTCCAAATCTTCCATTTTTCAAAGATGGAAGGTTATAGGAAAGTTATATATTATTATTACATGAAGTGTAAGAGGGGTTCGTCATTTGTATGATAGTTTTAGTCCATTTTTATGACTATAACATGCATAGTTGTGGGGTTTTTGATGGTGACAGGGGTGTTGTACAAGCTTATAATTCTTTTGGAGGTAGAATACATCATTGAGGCATTATGTAGATTTTTAATCTAATATTGATTTGAACTATTTGAAATAACTTGAACTTGTTCTTTATAATCTAGACTAGGAATATTAATTGTATATGTCAAATAAATTATACTAATAGTTGGATATTTTGAATAATTTAGGCTTATTTTGAATATTTTTATAAAATATGGACTAGTAATAGGTCCCTATTGTTTGAAATAGTTTTTTCATAGTGATTTCAGGGGATTATGGGCTTCCTCTTACTAGAGCTTTTCCCATTTGAAGGGTTTCTTAAGGGAAATTTGTGTGTTTTGAATTTTGTGTAGTGATAAAATTTCTTACATTGTTGTCATTTTTTCCATGTTATTTCCTTTGAGATGCATTTGCTATGTTAAGTTTATTTCCATTGGAAGTGGTTAACATGTGTGTGTTATAGGTTTCTGTGAAGAAATTGCAAGTAGATACTTGTTCTTGAAAAACTAAATGAGGGATACCCTCCTTGTTTATGGACCAAATATTTTAGGTATTCCCAATCACTAATGGGAAAACACTAATTAACTAATGTTTAACTTAGGGCTTAACTCTTCATTAATACTAGGTAAATGAAAAATTAGTTAAACAACAAGGCTAGAAACTAGTAATATATGTTAACACTATAAAATTATTCTATATGTTATTCATAGGTGCACAAAATGTACTCCTCCATAAAAAGGTTGGTCCCTAAATCTTGTCAAAGAGAAAAAATAGTAGAATATAGTTTAAGTAGTAAAAATATATGAACTAGGAAATCTTTAAATTGGGAGTCACAATTTTTTATATTTTTTATGTATATGTTAATCATGAAACCTATTCTACCAATTGACAATATATACACAAAAATAGAAAATCAAATTATAAACAATAATAAAACCCAAGAATAAGATGGGGGATTATTATTTCACTTACTCCATGGGTCTTGTTTAGTTGTTCAAATGACTCTTATGCCCTTTTTGGCTAGACAAAACATTCCTGTTAAGTAAAGTGATTCACATATATTTCTATTGAAGAAAAGTTTCTCATGAACCTTTAATATAATCCTACCAATTTCCAAAGAAACCTCAATGATTCTTTAAAGTCTATAATATAATACCCTCACATATGGCCTTGATCTTTGTATTCATAGTGCACACAACCATTGTAGAAATGATATTCATGCTAAGGAAGTCTAGAGATGACTTAGAAAATAATAAAATTTAGTTTAATATACAAATGTTCTTAAATTATAAAATTAAAAGAATAATATTTGTATATTTTTTATTCTTTTTTGGTGTTTTAATATAAACAAGTATATCATAACAAAACACAATGAAAATTTTGAGAAATTACATACAACCTTGTTTAAAAGTGCTTGTAATATAGGAGACTTACAATTGCCAAGTGACATGAATAAAAATTGGTAGTGCCCTTGGTGGTTCTAAAATATATCTTTTATTAAAATTGAAGATCGATTTAGATCTTTTAATAACTAAATCAAAAATCAATATATAAAAGAAATACTGCACTTCATGTAGCTCAACCAATAGGTCATTGAGCCTAGCCACTAAAAACATATATTTTATGGTGATTATGTTGATAACTTCGTAATGAATGTATATCACATAAAATTCATCCTTCTTCCTATCCAAGACCATTAGTACAAGAACTTAACTCTTCTCAGGTGCATTTATTCTAGTATTTACCAATTCCTACACAAGCCTCTCACTTTATATTCATGGAAAATAAACATACTAGTGATGAGAAATGGTAGGTTTATTTATAGTTTTAATCTCAATTATAAACTCACTTCCTCTCTCTAGGGAAGGCTCCTTAATAAGTTCTTAATGCACCATGTGATATTTTAAATAAGCTTAATAATTCCAAAAATACATGGTTATGTTTAAATGGATCAACATCTATGAAATATAGCTTCAAAATGAATCCAAAATTTCTCTTATTTAATTTCATGTCCATCTGAATGGAATCAACTACCTTAAATTTTTTGGTACATGAATTGAGGGAATCTATTAGGGCCCTCAACTTTGCTTATAATAGAATGGAAATTTCCTTGGTACAAGTAGATCTGTCCTACTTGAAAGCCAAGGGGGAAAGAAGATCAAAATTAAAACTCTAAGGAAAAAACATCTTAGAACCAAAAAAATTCTCCCACCCAAAAGTGCCTTCTAGATAACTCTAAAACTCCACTAAAATATCTTATAACCAAAAAAATATCTCCTAGAAAGAAAACAATAAGAAAAACACATCCCATAACCAAAAAATATCTCCTATCAGAGAGCACCTTCTAACAATCTTGAAAACTCCACTAAAACAAGGTAAGCAATTCTAATCATAGAGCCAAAACTATCTATTGAAAAACAAATCCATATCTTGAATAGAAATTATATCCCACTAGGCTCTAGCCAAGGGCTACCTTTTTTCCCTTTTGAAAAAAGAAATCCCATTGTCCATTAAGAGCCTATTATAATGGATTCTTTGGATTCTAGATAAAGGCATTATAGTTATATCTTCCTACCCCTTTTATTTTGTGCTAAGGTTGAGGGTCATTCTATAGAAGGGAAGGGGGAGCATAAACCTTTCACTACCTTTGAAGAGTCCTTTTTTGATGAAAAATTGGGTGCAATCTCTCTTTCCTCCAGACCATCTTCCTTATACAAGCTCAATAACCTGATCATGGAGGAATCTATCCATAGTGACCTTATTACCACATTTAACCTCTCCCCTAGTTTATTTTATATTTGGACTTGTAGTCCCACTTCTGAGTCATGCCATAGTTAGGTTTTATTTTGTTTCACTTAGTTAGGTAGGTTGTGAGAACTTATCTTATCAAATAATAATCTTCAAAATCATCACATTATCTGAAACCTATATCTATATCTTTTGATTCTTCCTCACTTGAGAAAAGGTCTCCATCTACACCCTTGATAGTTTGAAAAGATAAATTTATTCTCATTTCAAAAGTGACCAATTGAGAAGGATGTTGGATGAACTCATTGTAATTCACCATATAGTTATCTATGGTTTCTCTAGATAAAATTATGGTCATGTTTTTGAACCTTTGGGCTTCATTTTTAGAGATACATATTTTTACAGGAGAAAACCTAGGGGGAGGTACAATATTTCCTATAATGCTCCAACTAATTGTATCTAAAGAAATAAAATAAAATCCCCTCATAGTTTATGAATTGTCATTAAGGGGCATGAGGAAAGTTGATTTGGATGAAGTATAAGAGAGGCTTGAAGAGATTAATCATTGCACACACATATTTGTTTTGGATATCATTGAAAGCTATATCATTTTCATGAATGCTCTAAGTAGTTCCATAAGAAGCTTTAGTATACCTACATTTCAAAAAACAAGAGAAAAATTATAGAGATGAATTTAGAAAGAAACACATAGAAAGAAAAAAAATTGTAAGATTAAAAAGGGGTGCTAAGGGCACATGGAGATTCTACTCATCCTAGAATGAACCAATACCTTTTATCCAAATAGAATCTTTTCAACTATAATCAAAATTTTATTACATAAAAACCATTAAGGGGTTTGTTACTAAGGGCCAAGAGGCTTTAATCCATCTATAAATCTTAGTTAATCCTGGTCTCCTTTCCATCACATGATATATAACAAAGCAACATTCCAAACATTTGATAGTCGAGTTAATCTACTACTTTGAAAGATATAGATTAAGGGAGGTCTAGAAAAGGAATTAGGGAGATACTCCAAAAAATTATGAGAAGATTCTTCATGTTCCCCTAGTTTTGGATCTCTACACTATTTCTCCTAATATTTAATAAAAATAAAGTTATAATAGAAACAAGAGGGTGAAATTTATAGGAAAATAATAGTAGAAATTAAAACCCTAATTTACAATATTGACCTTGCTATGCTCAATAAAATAAGAAATTGTAAAAGACTGATTTTCTTAGAATTAGGAGATGTAGCTTTCTAGAAAGTTTGGTGACCATGGGAGATGGATACAAATGCATGGTATGCAAGTTCCTTGTCTTAGGAGACAAGAAACCCATGTGGGGAATAGGTTCCTTGTCCTATATTAGCTTTCACTAAAACTCTTTGATATGATAGACACAAAGAGAGAGACACCTAATCTAGTTGTTTTTGGTCCCTATAAGAGATAGAAATAGGAAAATTAGTGTGATTAAACTATCAAAAACCAACATAAATAAATAAGGAAATAACATGTGTGGAGGAGGAACAAAGAAAAACTTAGAAATGCTAGATTTGATGAGAAACTAGAAGAAAATTATGAAACATGGATAAATAGGTATCAAAAGAATCCTTCTCAAATCTAAAAGTTGTAGGGTAAAAATTTATGCATAAAAAAAGTGTGGAAAGTAGGTTCCTTGTTCAAAGGACAAGACACTAGTGTTAGGCATAGGTTCCTTGTATCAACAAGAAAGATAAAAGTGCTTATAATTGTTTAAAATGTTCAGGGATTTCTCAACATGATCCATTAATCATTTCTTGTAACTGCACCAACTATCCAACCCTCACAAAGTTTTCCATTATTGTCTTCTATGCTATTTTTAATGGGCTATTTAATTGTAGGTTGTGTAGATTATATTATAACATCTTACCTCCATTTTAGTGGGCTTATGACACACTAAGGGGAAAGAATCTTGCTATAATAAAAGTATAGTAAAAACTATAGTTAGCCATGAAATTTAAATGATACATTTACCAAAGGGGAGATGTCAGTATTTTAATTTTATCTTCATGTTCATTCTTGTGCTTATACTCATCTTGTAAAGCATCCATAGAAAGAAATTAATATATGCATACAAAAGAAAACTAACAATAGGAAAGAGATTGATATGACGAAGGAATGAAACACAACTCCAACACAAATCTCTACTCAATAGCTTGCACCCATCATTTTTTGGAGAACTTCTAATAGTTTCCCCTTGTAAATACAAGTCAGAGACTTACAAAAATTATCTAAAAATAATTTGTACAACAAGACTAAGCATTCAGATTTCATTTACATGCAAACAATGAATAAAATCTCACTTTCTCCTACTTTAACCTTTAAATAAAGAATAAATATCACTCTTTATTCCTTTAACCTATAAACAATGAATAAATTATTCTTGTAGTCTCTTCAACCTATAAAAAAACTCTTTAGGATCCAATTCTCCTTCAGTAAATCCATGAATATATGTTTTCCTCTTTCATTTGTGGTGCCAAAATTAAGAAGGGAAAGTTTTTCATCAAAACTAACTCCCTCCACCATGAGGAATCTTAGCCACTAGTTTAAGCTAGGCAAAGTGCCATCCCAAACATGAAAATGAGTTGTATTCACATGCATCCACATGCATAATAGACTACTCCATTTTGCAAGATTGATTTGGAAATGTCAAAGATGCTTCTTACAAGTAACTTCCTCACCTATGACACATAATATATGCTCCCACAAGTGATAATGGTTATCAAAAGTTAAACCCTTCTTGATATAGGTGTAATTTAGTACCTCATTAAAATTCTTACATGTGTCAATATGGGATCTCCAATATTCCCACCAACTAGGACACCCAAATTGAGAGGGGAAAATTCAAATTTATAAAAATTACAATATAGAGATTTCTCCAACATCTAGGAACCCATGGTTACTGCTAGCAAACTAAAATTAAAATTATTATTATTTTGATGATGTTGATAACTGTAATCCCATGATGCTCCTACATCATGATGTTTTTGTTGATGTAGATGATATAAGATAATGCCTTATGTTATGATCTAGTGAGAATATCTAATGAATACTAATAACCTAGTAGTATCCTTAAATAAAAGATCCTAAATATTTTGTATTTATTTTGATGTTTAATCCAACTAGTAATAGTAAACTTTTAAAAGGGTTAGCCTTGAGAGTTGAATGGATTGTGAAATAGCAGAGAGGGTCATAGTGTAAAATAGACAATGAGATAGATTTGCACTTGTTCTATGGTTAAAATAAAAGCTAATTAGATAGATCAAATTATTATACTTTTCTCATTTAAAATATATATGTAAACTAGATAGTACAAATTTGGAGGACATCGTCTAATTAATTGAGAGAGAGGGAGAGAGGGAGGAAGTGAATGAAAATTTCTATACCTTTCTTGTTTAAAATATATATGTAAAGTAGATGTGCAAATTTGAAGGGCTTGGTCCAATTAATTAATAAAAGTAGCAAGTTAGTTTAACATTTTGATTAATATTTTACATTAATTTTTCATGTTAAAAAGTTATTTTAAATTGTCATCTGCAAGGATGTTTATTGATTCTTAAGATAAATATCATTTGTATTAAATTAATTGTTGACAGATTATTATTTTTTAATTTCAGGGATCAATTGAAGAGTATTATTGATAGATATTTGAAGTATCAAAATGAAGTAGAAGGTGGCACCTCTTTTGTATCAGATCCTAATGTATGCCTCCAAACCCTATCTATTAGGAAATATCTAAATTCGAAATCATAAAAGAATGAAATGAAAAAATGAAATAATATATTTTAAATTTGCATTTACAAGAAGACTATGATTTAATAATATATGATGAACATCAAGGTAATGTAAAGTGGTCAATGATTGGGATTACTATTTTGAAGACTCGTGTTCAAATCGTTAGAGACATGTTATATGTTTATATCTACGAATGTTAAATGCATGATGTATAATTGCTTATAATACTACATCCAACTCTCTCTCTCTCTCTCTCTCTCTCTATATATATATATATATATATATATATATATATATATATATATATATATGCCCCTAGAGATGAGTAAGCTTATGATGGAAAATGAACTAGAGTACTCGCGAGGGCCAATTATAGTTTCCACAACACTCAATTTGGGCGGCTAATTAGAGGCATGTTACGTATACAATCTGGCCCTAAGAATTCCCCCCCCGCCTAGATTCTATACGTAACATGCCCACCCCCTCTTTCTATTTTATTGGTAGGGGTAGGGTGGGGGGTTATATTGCCTCCCACCTTTAGGAGGGTTATATCACTCCCACCAACTATATCTTCCCACCCAGCTGGGAATAGTAGTTTCCATGGGATGTATCAACAGCTTCTCCATGCTCCACCTCAACAATTCCACACAATTAAACTAATTGGAGAAACTGATATAAGTGGGGCACTCTCCATTCACTATCATTCAGGAGAGGAATAACTCCCCCACCTTGGAATCCTTTTCACAATTGACTCGTGCCAAACTCTTCTCAGGATGTTCCTTTCTATGTTCGCCTCCCCCTTCATGGCGGGGGATGGCCCAACAAGAACTTCTCAACTTACAGCTAGACCCCCACCCACGACTTCTTTAGCGCGTAATCGATCTAGATTCTTTCACCAGAATCAGCATGGGAGGAACCACTTCATTCCGCAGCTGGAGCACTAGTAGTAGATAGAAGGGTAGGAAATGGAAGAGTAGGCATATCAATCTAGAATCCCCCCCGGGGTGGGTGGCTATAGTTACCCCCCCTTTCCATAGTTTTGCGGGGAGGCTAACTAAGAATGAAGAGATGGAGGTAGGGATGCTTCACTCGCTTCCCCCACAAGAGGAGACCATTTTGCGCATACTATATCCACCCACCCACCTCGGGAGGTGAGGCTCCTTAATGAGTTACCTATAGATAGTAGGGTATTACTAGCATATCATTCTGTGGCTCTCCAAGTGGGAAGGATGCTTTCATAATTAGCTGGGTCTGATTATCCACCCGACGTATCAATGATTCCATCCCCACATCTCAAATGGGCATGATTGGACTCGGTCGGTAGTGTGGAGGGTGAGAAACGAATATGACACTAGTTATTCTTTAGAGTTTATTTCCAAGGCCTTCGGATATGAAACTAGTACAGGGGCTTACCTTTACTCTGGGTCTATAATATAAGTGGATATGGGACTGGGATATGGTATTTACAATGAATGGATATGGATAAGATCGCTATGGATAAGCTCCTGCCTTTCCTACTTCTGTTCTTGGTAGTAGGTAAGGCATGGGAATAGAAATGGTAGGCATACTAGAATGTGCATAAAAGAACAAGGGGGAATGTACCTTGTTTCTTTAGTTGTTCTGGAACACGTTATAGATGTGCATATTAATCCGTTGGTTATTCACCATAGATTGGCTCTGCTGCTGGTCTTGTATCTACTCCTGGTACTGGTGCTGGGTATTAATAATCTACATAATCACTTTCTTTAACAACTGAATTAGCTGCTGGGACAGCCTTTTCTAGAATTGTTGATGCTAGGCAAGGTGGTGGATCTACTTGTGCTGGATCTTTGACTGGACCTTTAAGGGGTTGGGCGGCCCCCACCCCATAGTGCTACCTTAGCTACTACCTCTACTCCTACTGATGGTGGTGGATAAGCTGGGATGGGAAGGGATGTTGCTGGCTGACCTGCTTGCTACGCCTCTCCTACTTTTGTGCATGCTAGCGGCAACTATAGTATAGGCTCCTGCTTCTGCTTATACCACTTATGGATCAACAGATGCTGAGCCAACAGAAGACACTGTAGAATCTACTGCATCAACGGCTGTTGACGAAGCTGCTCTAGCTACCTCCTCTGCTCCTGATATATAGATATAGGGCCCGCTCTAGGTGTTTCTTCTATAGGTGCTTCTAGTGGTGGTGCTTGAACCAGTCTTTGCATCTGCACAATGAAAGAATGGGCTATGAAGGGCCTACCCTGCCCCTATATATTCTATGGGTGATCCTGTAAATTCTATTGATCTTGGTGATCTAGTCCCATAAGCAGCAGCAGACCTAGTTGTAGAGCCAGCAGTTGGTTCTGTCACGGTCACATATATAGATCTAGATCCATATCTGCTGAGAGCGAGGTGAAGATCCAGACCCATATCTAGTAGCAGAGCCTAAAGCTAGTGAGTGAGATCCAGTTCGTGAATGAGATAAAGACTCAGATGGGAATGGATAGAGAGTCTGGTGATCGTGATGTTGATGCTTGTGAGAGAGATTCTGACATTCGTGATAGAGATTCATATTGAGAAGTGGATTTGGATCCATATTGAGATACAAATGCATTAGTAGCAAGGATAGTAGTATCAAAGCCAGTCAAAGATCCAGACCCATAGCCTATAGGGGTTCCTAGTGGGAGCAGATCCAAATCCATCCATTGACCTAACAACACCTATAGCAAAGATAGGAGCTTCAGAAGAACTAACGACGAAGAAAGCAGCAGTGTGAGAGGTAGCAACATTGGGAACATCCATATCAAAGGCATAGGCAGTTGGTTGAGCAGCCCTTTCATTAATTTAAGCAGTTGATCCAGTAGTGGAGTACCTAGTTACAGGCATAGTTACAGCATGAGATTCTGATGTTTGAGTTGGAGATCCATACCCAGCAGCCGTTGATCGAGAAGTTGACCAAAATGGCAACCTTAGCCGCCCACAACAATAATATGATAAACTAGAAGGGGAGTCCATATAACCCCCCACCCTATATCTCCCCCCCAGGGTAGGTGGGAGGCATTTAGTTGGGTGGGTGGGAGGCATGTTACGTATAGATTCTGGCCGGTCAACTATCTATACCACCCACCCTTCTTTAATCTCCCTCCCACAATAATATGAAAGAAGGGCTTACCACCCCTCCCCCTATAGTTGGGCCAGATTCTATACATAACATGCCTGCCTAGGCAACTATATTTGAGGATTCAAGGTAAACCCTTGGTTGGGAGGCTAAAATTGCCCCACACATAGGGCCCTATTGAAACTGCATAGGGTTAATAGGCACTCAGCCCTATTGGAACAAAGGGAGGCTGCTCCCATTCACCTGGTGGTTTTTTAGTTCATTGGATGGGGTACTGAACCTTGATTTATCCTATTCCCTCCTTCCATACTTAAGGTTTAGTTTCAGAATCAGTATCAATGGCTAGCTTTTCCTTATCCTCATCTGATAAGGAAAGGAACAACTCGTAAATAAGGGGTCGACTATAGAGAGTTTGACAGGAGGAGGGCTATGTTTTAGTTGCTTTGGGATGATCAATGCCTATAGTTTCCCCGGGCTACTACAGATAGTTGTTTAGATCATATGACTGCCTCTCAGTTTCTTTGGCTAGGATCATGAAATTAAAAGAGTTTTGTATCTTCTGCAAAAGATATAAATAGGTAAAGTAAGATTAACATGTACCTTTTAATAGGGTAGTCTATAATTGAATTGTTAATGATTATAACTGAAAGTAGTAAACTCAATAAAGATATTTGATAATGCCTAGTTTGTGAAGAAAGACCAAATTAACATAGGAGATTATATTTTTATGTTTCAATTAATGATGAATAGTTATAAATATAACAAAGATATTATATCAAGAGGACTTATAAAGTATCTTGATGAGGTAGAAGAAAATAAAACAAAAAATTAATCCCTTTTTGAAAAATGATACACTAATTGAATACTATGGACGAAAAATTGTACTGAAACTAGTAGCTTATTTTTTCATGACATACATTATAAGAAAGTTTGTGATAGAACTTATAGAAGGATCAAAATATAACTATAGTTAATTTACACTTGGTAATGATTCCACACTAAAAGACCATCAAACATTAACATAACTAGTTAAACAAATTATAGTTGCTTCTTTGGATGCTAAAATACCAATGGCTCTTGAATGAAATATTCAACCCCTAGCCCAACCTTCCCAAAGAAGTAACAACTTTATAAAGATGGTGCTCATAATAAAAAAAAAATCAAACATTATAGGTTAACCCATACTAGTGCTAGAAGCAATGGCCATAATAACAATTATCTACTAGTCATTCTCTAAAAACCATTCCAATTAGGGAAGGTCATAAATAGTCCTCAAAATATCTATTAGACCTTACTTACCTTATATGATTAAAAATAGATTACATCCATTTATGATCGAGATATAATTGATCATTTTATATCTTAACACCCTAAAATAATACAATGAGGTATACTAATAGACAATGATGGCTTATATGATTAAAAATAATTTGAATCCATTTATAATTGAGATATATTGGCTCATTTTTGTATAATAACACCCTAAAATAACATAATGAGCTATATTGATACACAATAATATCTTAAACTATTTTTATATTGTCAATCTAATAAATAATTTTATAAAATTGGTTCCTATAAATAATCTAATATGGTTTTGACCTCTATCTAGGCAATCAAGCCTATATTTTTTCTTGTCCTTAATGTTGAGGATTAAAAAATCTTTTAAAACTATGGATATATATAGAAGTTGTAGAAGGATTGAAAATTCTATATGCCCTACCTCCTCCCCATGTATGATTCAAAGTAAATTCCTTGAAATAATTTGGAGGTGGTAATGCAACTTGCACAATGTCATTTATATAATTATTGGACTCCACCTACATAAAGTATTTTACATAAGATTATTAGACATTTATTTTTTGGTTGATATGGTTACATATAAGAATTTTTCAAAAGACCAAAGCTAGTAAAAACTGAGGGAAAACATTTATAGGAGGAAACTAGTATCACCACTTGTTTAGTATTATCTATCTTTGTGGGTATGTGATTAAAAAAACTCCTTCCTCACATCTAGAGTTAATTTTAGAGGTAAGTACATGGAAAAAAGGGAAAAAAGGGGTTGAAAGTGGCCACTGTTTTGTTGAAATAAATAAAAACTAAACTTTGATTTGTAATTCAAGATATCTATGCTCAAAATTTCAAGATGTGATAAGAAAAAGTATAGTAGTGCTCAAAATTTAGATTCTAAACTACTAATTTTTATTTTAAATAGTGGAGAGTAAGATGGTCGAATAGGGGAAGAACATAGAGAAGTCCTATTTTGGTCAAAGAAATATAACATAGCATTAGGTGTGCTTCCCACAAATCATTGAATTTTTAAAAGTATTTTGTAAATCCCTTCACTGGAATGTTAGTTAACATCATGTAGTATTTGATAGATTTTTTTGCTAATTTTTTTTCTTTTCTTATTCCATTTTTAAAAGCAATTCTCTAAGAGCACCATAGGTTTGATGTCACCATAGTATTTATGGATATGATTCCAATCTACTTCTTCTAGCAAGTACCAGGGTTTTATCAAAATTATGAATGCTTTCTAAGTTGGGATATTTGGCTTGTGAGTATACCACCATCTTGTCGTGTTGCATACTAGAGTACATCTTGTAGTGCTTCTAGTCTTAGATCTTCCCATTCAAATATATTTTCCATGCTTTCCATGTAGGTTATCAAGTCTCCTAATCCAGAATATCATTGAGCCTTAATGTTTGAGACAACGTGTGAAATGCAGTTAAAATGATATGGAATTTTAGCATTTTGTTATTTTGTTTTTTCAATTTTATTTTTATAAATTCTGTGGTGGGTTTCCATTATTTTTGGTCATGTTATTAGGGGTTTTCTCAATCTTCCCTAAACTGCATCCCTTCTTGCTCCTAATATGTTTCTACACCTTTCTAATTTATCCCAAAGCTGAGGCTCCATTGCATCCTCACTATATGTGCTACAATTACTACTATCAATGATGATCTCTTTCTTTGAGTAAAGCTCATCTATGGTTTCTATTGTAGTTATTTTTTCTAGGGAGAATAGTGCCTTCTCTTCTTCTTCCTCACTATCTTCCCACGCTATCTCTTTTATATATGTGCTACTCATATCTATAGAATATATATCATCTTATCCTTGTTGAAGAATGAAAATTATTGCTTACATGATTCAATTGTACCATTGCAACTAACAAAGAATTCCAAATTGAATAGGATGTTGAATGTGTCAAATGATCCCTTCATTTCAATCACTTCAAAGTCAGTTTATTTTAAATCCCAAGCATATTGACTTCTACATCTCTCCAAGTTCCAAGTGTGCTAATTGCAATGCCATTAGCTAGAGAAATGCTATAAAGTGTGTCAAGTATTGCTAACTTGTATTCCAAACTCCTCCTAGAATTTCTTGGCCATAATACTAACATCTACTCCTAGATCAATTAGTACATTCTTAAAATGTCTATTGTTTACCCAAGTTATACCATGATTGGTTTCTTTTTCCATCTCGCTGGAATTTTTGGTACACTTTTGATTTATGTCCTCAAATTGGTTTTTTATTTTTTATTCTAGTATTTTGAGAATTAAGTTTTTCTATAAGATTTTCTTTCATGAAGTTAGCCTATTCCTTTAATAATTTGGCCTCCTTTTTGAAAGGAAGGCCTCGCAAGAATGCTCCTCCTTTTCTTCTATGATAAATTTCCTAGTATCTTCAACTCTCAAGTCATGTTTTAATTTCATGGGAAAATAATTCTCTTCTTCTTTTGACTCATTAAGCAATGTCTTTCCTTTTGTGGTGTCAGTCCCACTTCTAGTTATTATTACAATTTTATTTTTCTTTCAATATTTATTAGTGGCTTTTCTTTTTAATTATTTCTCTCTCAAAATATTCTTTTTGTATCTATTCTTATTTTGTGAGTGACAACTTGCTTCTTTCTTCCTAGTCATTCAATTCTATAAGTATAAAAAAGGTGGCCAAGCCTACATGGCTCTCTAATGATGATATATAGGTCCAAATCATGGTGCATGTTTTTATCAATTACATTCCTCTTAGTCATTTCACTCTTGACGAGGTATCCTATTGTGTTTTTGATGCAGGAGCATCACTTTGGTGATGTTTTTATGACTCATTTTGATGTTAAGAGTCCTAGTTGAGTTTGTGAAGGTCTTAGGGGGTCCATCCGGATCATTTTCAATGGTCTAGGTTGTGTAAATAGGCCTAGAAATTAGAATTTTGATTTTCCTGTCAAAATCCAAATTTGATTTTGGCTTTTTGAAGGGTTGGGGTTTGTTACTCAGCCTTAGTGTTGGGTTTGTTGAGTCCAATAAGGTCTTGAAAGACCATTAAAGACCATGTAGGTTCTCTTTACATGTTTTTTCAATTCTAGGTTGTGAAAAAGGGCATAAATGTCAAAGTTTGATACAATAGTCATTAGGTTTTGAAGTAAAAACATATATTTTGATATTGTAACTAATTTTCATGGAGTATCCACGAAGGAGAATGGAAATGTATGCTCCAAGAAGATGAGGAGGTAGTTTTGCATGAAAATACCTTGTTTTCCTTACATTTTGTGACTTTTTTCTACAGAAATAGTCTAAAATTAGTCTTGTATGGCCCTATATGGAATAGTGACATGCTTGAGAGTGCATGGAAAGTGTGAACAATGTTATGCAAGTTCAATCTGATTGGTTTTTGTGTGATTTCTAGGTGTTTTTGTGCAAGAAACAAGTTTAATCCCTTCACTGTCCTATTAGAGTCCTAGAGTTCCTAGCAATAGAAAAAAATATATAACTTTAGTTTGTATTGGTGAAAAATCACAAAAATGGGTGAGAATCTTCTTTATGTCATTGGTTAAGTATCCTCCGAAGGAAAGTTCTAGATTAATTCATATGTGTGAGATAATTAGGTCTCTGTGTGTGCACTGCCCCAAAAGACTATCAAAAAACCTAGTATAGTTAGGGTTTGGTGAAAATTGATCTTGTTGAGTTTATCATAGAAGAGCGAGGGTTTGATGAAACCCTATAGAATGTGTTGAAATTTTAAGAAGCCGTAGAAGGCATCAAGGAAGAGTTTTGTCATTCAAAGTTGCCCAATAGGTCTTTTGAGGGTTTGAGCCTAAAGAGAAAGGCTTGTAGGAAAACTTGCAAGGTAGGGTTTGAGACTCCTTAGAAGAGTTAATAGGATCTATAAAACATTGTTTATGTTCTTGTTTTCCATCTACATAATTATTGGTATCAAAGCCCGGTTCGCCAAGAAAGCCAATAAAAGGGTTAACATTCCAAAAGGAGAAAGATGCCTCCAAGAATTAATGCTATTAAAAGGGTGGCAGAGAGAATAGCAATACAATTGGGAGAAGCCCTTGCAAAAGAAATGAGGGAAATGAGAGTCAGTTTGGATGCAAGACTCACTACAGTGGAAGATAACCAAAGAAGAGGAGTGGTTATAGGAGATATAAGTGTCCAAGATGAAGTGGTGGATGAAGCACCTCAAGAAGAGAGGGATGCTAATGAAGAGAGGATGGAAAGATTGCTGAGGGCACTCAAAGGTGAAGAGACTAAAGTGAATATGGAACTTCTAGTATATGAAGGTAGTTTGAATGGTGAAGAACTCCTTGATTGGATAGGGGAGTTGGACAAGTACTTTGAGTTTGAGGAGGTACACGAAGAGCAACAACTAAAGTTGGCTAGGACCAAGTTGAAAGATCATGCATCCCTATGGTGGGATTATGTTCAAGAAGAAAGAAAAAAGAAGGGCAAATCCAAGATTACTTCTTGGGATAGGATTATTGCCAAGTTGAAGGCCAAATTCATGCCTAGTGACCAGATGACTCACTTGTATTGGAAGTTGCAAAACTTGAAACAAAAGGATATGGGAGTGAAGGAATACATTGAAAAGTTTTACTAGTTGAGTATCAGATCAGGACACATGGAGGATGACACTGCCAAGGTTGCAAGATACCTTAATGGATTAAAGTACAACTTGCAAGATGAGTTGAGTCTTACAATCCCAGGACACTTGAAGAGTGCTATCAACTAGCCTTAAAGGTTGAAGGGAAGTTGAATAGGAAGCAAGAAAAGTAGAATAGAGGTAGAGGAAGGACTTTCAGAGGTAGAGGTCCATATGCTGGTAGAGGACAACTATAAATAAATCAAGGTGAGTCAAGCACCTCCCAAGAACAAGCATCATGTTGAAGAGGAGGTTTTAGAGGAAGAAGGCCTAATTTCAGGGGCAGATTTGGATAAAGAGGAGGATTCAAAGGTTTCACAGGTAAATGCTACAAATGAAACAAATTTGTAGGTCATCAAGCTTGGGAGTATCCAGAATAGCAATCAACTACCACTTTTAGAAGTGAAAGAAGAACTCAAGTTGCTCAAGGAGGAGATGAAGAAATTGTTAACTCCTCACCACAACTAGAAAAACCATAAAAAGGAGAAGCCTTGCTGATGAGAAGGACATTGATCAAAGTTCCAATGGAGAAGGAGCCACCTCAAAGAAAGTCATTATTCAGGATTGTTTACAAGTGCCAAGGTAAGTGTTGTCAAGTTGTTATAGATTTTGGTAGTACTGATAATTTAGTTGCTATTGAGATGGTAGAGAAATTAAACTTGAAGAGATTACCTCATCCTACACCATACAAGGTCTCATGGTTGAATAAGGGACAACATGTACTAGTCAATGAATAGTGTTGGGTAGAGTTTCAAATAGGAAGGTACAAATACAATGTGTTATGTGATATTAGCCCTATGGATGTGTGCCATGTATTATTTTGCAAGCCTTAGAAATATGATAGAAAAACAATGCATGATGGTAGAAAGAATGTCTATGTTTTGGAGAAGGATGGAGTTACCTATACCTTAGCACCTTTGAAGGAGGAAGATAAAGACCAAAAGTTTGGCTCAAGTGTGATGTTAGTGGATGAAAAAGAGTTTCTAAATACAATGGGGGAGGAAGAGATAGGTTTTGCAGTGATGGTTAGACCTAGGACTTTCATAACAGCAGTAAGAATTTATGAGTTGCCATGGGAGATTTAAGACATGTTGAAGGGTTATGTAGACATAGTTGTGGATGAACTTCCTAACTCCTTGCCTCCAATAAGAGATATCAGTCATCGTATAGACTTCATACCAGGAGCTACTCTACCAACCAAGGCAGTCTACAAGATGACACCCCAACAAAATGAAGAAATCAGATAATAGGTACAAGAGTTGCTTGACAAAGGGTTAATCAGGGAGAGTCTTAGTCCTTGTGTAGTTCCAACTATTTTGGCACCTAAGAAAGGAAATGAGTGGAGAATGTGCACTAACTCCAAGGAAATAAACAAGATAACAATTAGATATAGGTTTCCACTTCCAAAAATAGAGGACTTCATGGATTGTTTGAGTGGAGCAATTTACTTCTCAAAGATAGACCTCAAAAGTGGATACCATCAAATAAGGATTAGATAAGGAGATGAATGGAAAACAACATTAAAAAAAATGAGGGCATATATGAGTGGCTTGTTATGCCATTTGGCCTTTCTAATGCACCTAGTACATTCATGAAGCTCATGAACGAGGTCCTCAAGCCATACATTGGTAAGTTGTTGTTGTTTATCTTGATGATATATTGGTTTTCAGTTCTAATAAAGAAGAACACTTGTATCACTTGAATTTGGTGTTAAGAAGGCTATAAGAGGAGAAATCACGGATCAACCTTAAAAAGTGTGAGTTCATGAAGACAGAACTATTGTACCTTGGTTTTGTGGTCTCAAAAAGGATGTTGAAGATGGATCCAAGCAAAGTGAAGGCAATATTGGAGTGGCCTTCACTTAGAACAGTCACAAAGGTAAGAAGTTTCCATACCAGTTTTACAAGTTTTTATAGGAAATTTATCAAAAATTTTAGTCATATAAATGCACCTATCATAGACAATATTAAAGGGGATAAGAAAAGGAAGTTTATGTGGACTAAACAAGCTGATAAGAATTTCTAATATCTGAAAAAGAGAGTAACTGCGCAACCTATCTTACCTATACTTGACTTCAATAAAGTCTTCCAAATAGAATGTGATGCTAGTGTACATGCAATAGGGGCAGTCTTAAGCCAAGACAATAAGCCAATAGCATATTTTAGTGTTAAACTAAATGATGCAAAGAAGAAGTACTCTTCATATAACTTGGAGATGTATGCAATGGTTTAATCACTAAAAAATGGAGACACTACCTTCTACCCAAAGAGTTTGTGGTCTATACAAATAATCATGCACTTCAATTCATGAATAGCCAAGAAAAACTCAGTCGAAGGCACATTAAGTTGGTTGAATACCTACAAAACTTCACTTTCACAATCAAACACAAGAAAGGGTAGCGTAACAAGGTGGCTATTGCCTTGAGTAAAAGAGCAATAATGGTGCAAGAAATTCAGTTAAAGAGTGTTGGGATTGAAGCACTCAAGGAGATGTATGAGGATGATGAAGATTTCAAGGAAGTCTATGAGGTTTACAAGTAGCCTAGTAGCACTAACAGAGAGAAGTGGTTAGATTACCTTGTACATGATGGTTTTTTTGTTTAAGGAAGCACAACTTTGTGTGTCAAAATGTTCCATGAGGGAAAATCTCATCAAGGAGAAGCATTGTGGAAGTATGGTAGGTCAGTTTGGACATGAAAAACACTAGAACAACTAAGGAGGAACTATTTTTGGCCAAGGATACAAACAAATGTAAGAAGGTTTGTGGAGAAGTGTACTATATGTCAAATAGCAAAAGGGAGTAGAACTAATGCAGGACTATACCAACCTTTACCCATTCCCAATAGGCCTTGGGAATCCATCAGTATGGACTTTTTTATGGGATTGCCAAAGACTCAAAGGAGTTTTGTTTCAGTTTATGTAGTTGTTGACAGGTTTTCCAAGATGGTTCACTTTATTCCTTGCAAAAGTACAAGTAATGCTTCATATGTTGTAGGTTTGTTCTTTAAAGAGGTTGGTAGACTTCATGGATTGCCATTGAGCATAGTCTCTGATAGAGATAGTAAGTTCCTAGGATACTTTTGGAGGACATTGTCGAGGAAGCTTGGTACAAATCTCAGTTTTAGTTGATCCTACCACCCTCAAACAGATGGCCAAACTAAGGTGGTTAACAAGAGCTTAGGCAACTTGCTAGGATTCCTTTCAAAGAATCATCCTCAACAATGGGATCTTGTGTTACCCCAAGCAGAGTTTTCTTATAATGACTCAGTGAATAGGAGCATTGGCAAGAGTCTATTTCAAGTGGTCTATGGCATGTAGCCAAGAAGAGTGTTGGAACTAAGAGATATTAGTGGTATGGAGAAGTAAAGTGTAGAGGGAAAATAATTTGCAATTGAAATGTAAGAGATACATCAACAAGTGAAAAAATAGCTCCAAGCTAGTGTGGAAAAGTGCAAACAAAAGGTAGATTTGAAGAGAAGAGAGGTCAATTTTAAAGTTGGAGATATTGTCTTAGCACATCTCAGGAAGAAAAGGTTTCCTAAAGGAAAATATACCAAATTGAAGATGAAGAAGATAGGTCCTTGTAAAGTTGTAAGGAAGTTTGCCAAGAATGTTTATAAGATAGAATTGCCTAGTGGAATAGGCATATCACCAATTTTCAATGTTGTTGACTTATAGCCTTACAAAGGAGATGTAAATACTAATGAAGGAGTAGGTATATAGACCATATCAGATGTTGATTGGATAAATGACCTACCACACACCAAACCAATAGAGTTAGAGTGTATTATTGACACCAAAGAGAGCAAGAAGACTAGAGGCAAACAATACTTTCAGTATTTAGTAAAATGGAAACAACTGTCATATAAGGATGCCATATGGATGACTAAAGTAGACATCATCGAGCATGGAATAACTATTGCAGACCTCCTCTTATGTGGAACCTGAGTTACTTTTTCTTTTTTCCTTGGGAGTATGATGTAGGAGCATCACTCTGGTGATGTTTTTATGACTTATTTTGATGTTAAGAGGCCTAGTTGAGTTTGTGAAGGTCTTAGGGGTCCATTGGAATCATTTCAAATGGTCTAGGTTGTGTAAATAGGCCTAGAAATTCAAATTTTGATTTTCCAAAATGCAAATTTGAATTTCCTAGGTGATTTTGGCTTGTTGAAGGGTTGGGGTTTTTTCCTCAACCTTAGTGTTGGGTTTGTTGAGTCCAATAAGGTCTTGAAAGACCATGAAAGGCCATGTAGGGTCTCTTTACATATTTTTTTTTCAATTCTAGGTTGTGAAAAAGGGCATAAATTTCAAAGTTTGATACAATAGTCATTAGGTTTTAAAGGAAAAACATATATTTTGATATTTTAACTAATTTTCATGGAGTATTCATGAAGGAGAATGGAAAAGTATGCTCCAAGAAGATGAGGAGGTAGTTTTTAATGAAAATACCTTGTTTTCCTTAAATTTTGTGACAATTTTCTACAAAAACAATCTAAAATAGTCCTGTACAGCCCTGTATAGAGCAATGACAGGCTTGAGAGTGCATGGAAAGTGTGAAAATATTATGTAGGTTTTAACTCATTGGTTTTTGTGTGATTTCTAGGTGTTTTTTGTGTAAGAAACAAGTTTAATCCCTTCACTATCCTGCTATAGTCCTAGGGTTTCCAGCAATAGAAAAAATTCTATAACTTTAGTTTGTACAAGTGAAAAATAACAAAAATGGGTGAGAATCTTCTTTATGTCACTGATTAAGTCTCCTCCAAAGGAAATTTCTAGATTCATTCATATCCGTGAGATAATTAGGTCCGTGTGTGTGCACTGTCCCAAAAGACTGCCAAAAAACCTAGTATAGTGAGGGTTTGGTGAAAATTGATCTTGTTGAGTCTGTCACAGAGAAGTGAGGGTTTGATGAGACCCTATAGAATGTTTTGAAGATTTAAGAAGCCCTATAAGGCATCAAGTAAGAGTTTTGTCATTCAAAGTTGCCCAATAGGTCTTTTGAGGGTTTGAGCCTAAAGAGAAAGGATTGTAGGAAAACTTGCCAGGTAGGGTTTGAGACTCATTAGAAAAGTCAATAGGATCTGTAAAAGATTGTTTATGATCTTTTTTTCCCTCTGGATCATTTTCCCCCCCTTTTACCAACTTTTCCATTCCTAAATTGAGTTTCAAGACTTAGCAAATTTCCTAACAAATATTTTAGATCCTCAATAGGAGGGTCACCTCATTGATCGTCAGGGTTGCCCAACCAATCTGACCTTAAGTTGTAAGGTCACTTGTGTGACCTACTAGATGGAAAAATGGGAAGCCCACTTCCTAAAAGGGATGACCTTGTCATGTTTTGGCATGTAAACTTTCTTTCAGTTCCACCTAGTTAAATTTCACTTTTTTTTTAATTACGTATTCCTCCATGTATGGCTGATCCATCATTCCTTCAGATGATCCTAAAATTGAAATCACTTTGTGTTATCTTCCAATCAATATTAGTAATTTCTCTATGAATATTTTGTGAGTTTACATTTTCTTCTAGTTATCTCCTCAATCAATCCCACCCATTGTACCTATTTTTACCTATAAACACTCCGTCCTCTATTGTACGGAGGAGGTTAATTTTCTATTTGCATTTTAGTCCCCAACAACATTTCTATTCTTTCAAGTAGTAATTAGCTCAAATATTTCCCTTGAGGAAGTAAATTGATATTTGTTTTTCTCTTAGTAGTTTAGCATTATTTTCTTTCTAGATTAAATTGAATTCCTATTTCCTTAGAGTAATTACAAATTTTTCTTTCATATCTTAGATCTAAAATCAAAATATAAAAAAACCAAAAAACATGAATTAATTGTTTTAGGAAAGGTCATATAGACTAGAATGCATATTGTATTTCTAATAGTAATTAGCTCATATTACAAATTGAAAAAAGAACCAAAAATCATCACATTTATTTAGCAAGACTTGCATTTAGAAATTCATCAAATATTCAAAAATACAAAAATAATCAGAAAATGGAAGCCCTCAATCTCATCACAAGGTAAGAAATGAATTCAACAAACCAACATTCAGGAAATTGACTCAGAAAATAACAAGGAAACCCTTGAATCTCATCATGAAGTACATAAACTCAACAATGTTAAAATCAAAACTACAATGGTAAAATCAAAATATCCATCTCCTCCACTTAACATTCAATGTTCCTAGGTGTGAGGGTAGATTAGATTAAAAAATAATTGGTGGAAATTAGGGAGAATCTCCCCACACAACCAAATCCAACTAAGGAAACAAATTCCAAGAGAAAGAAAAAATCTCTAGGCTCATTATATAACAATATGAACAACAAAGACAAAGAGAGGAACTGGATCATGAATAAAGGAGGTTACACATTTTCACCTCTATGCGGTAAATGAGCTTAACATACTTAGAGTGAGTGATCATCCTAATATCATAAGAATCACAAGAACAACTCCCTTTTGGTGTTTCAATTAACTTCAAGATAATAACAATTATGATTATCAACAACAACATACTCAAGTCAACAAAACAATCAATCCAACTATGATCCATGATGTTCTACTTCCTTAAGGAAAAAACACCCCCTTAGTTCCACCACCACTCAACTGGCTTTAACCATGAGAGTAGGAGTGACTAGGATGAGTGCCCTTATCAAGGATACAATTCATGTGCTATGTTGGGGTCTAACTCACTAGCGTGAGCTCGATTTGATTTTGAGAAAAATATAATTTGGTGAACTTGACATGAAGATCAAATGCTTTTGGGTGATCTTTTTATTTTTCCACTACTTTTATTCCATTTTGCCTTCATTTTTATCTCTCTTTGTGTCCATTCCATTTATTTTGTGGTGTTTCTAACACCCCTAGAATATGATAGAGTCTAATAGAGCTTAGTTAAACTTCCCCTCTAATGAAAATTTAATGCTACCTTTCAATAGATACATCTCTTTAGATACTTTAACACTAATCTCAAATTTTGGTGATTTTGGGGATTCAAATTCAGAGGGTGTTAGGTAAGAACCTCTAGCTTCATGACCTACAACAACCCAACATGGAACCAATATAGAATTATTCAGCTCAACTAAGGAAAATCATGTCGAGTAATCATTTAGTCTAAGATTTATCAACAGGGCAATCCATAACAAGCTATAGAGAAATGATCACCCATATAGACAATGAGGTGATTTGTCTAGAACAAAATTTGTATGAAACAAGGGATGGCTAAGAAGCTCTCCATATTATGTATCAAGCCAAACAATCTACCATGGATAGGCCATCACTAGAAAATATCTTGGAAGAATGAACACATGAAGAAACTCAATTGCAAAAGCAAGGTGGAGAGGTTTAAAGAGTAGAAGCTATGATCCCTACTAACCTTATAGCCACCTTGGTCCAACGTATCAAGATGCTAGAGGATGGAGTTGCTGAGAAGCCCCAATTAGATAAATTTGAAGGAAAACCCTTAATGTACGAAAATCCATCCATTGCTAGGGTTAAAAAAAGCAATGAGGCAACTTAAATCCCCATATTTAAACTTTTATTCTTGTAAATCTAGCAATGATACAACTACACCATTCTAATAGTCTAGCACAGTCTATTCAATGTAGAACTATTAAGATCCCCTAGTTTATCAACCAATCCATATGTAAAGTCAACAATTCCAACTCATGGAGCTCATATTCATGGGAACAACTCCATCTTTTCAAAATCAATTCTCAAGAACTTAGAATACTTGGAGGATCCTCTTGACTATAACATCCATAATGTTTTGTTACCATGTCCCCTACTAGAGTTGCTGAAATTCAAAGCGGAAACTCAAAGAGTGACTCAAAATCATACATCAAGGCATACACAACAACCATAAGGAAACTCCTCCCATGGGGTGGAGTTGTAGCTACAGTATTCCCTGAAGTGCTTGAAGGAATCACCTTATATTGGCAGTATTGCCTCCCTGAGGCCATACTACATTCCTTCCATCAACTAACAGGTAAATTCACAACAACCTTTAACATAAAAAAATTAATCAAGACATGGATTCGAGAGTTCGCAACCATGAAGCAAGATGCAAATGAGTTAATGGCACATTTTGTAACATGATGGAGGCAAGTCCTCTTTTCATCAACATGTGCCTTGAATATGGATCATAGAGAACTTTGTGAACTTTTATTGCATGTCCTCAATAATGATACAAGGATGTTCAAAAGTGGCCCTATAGATCCTATGAAGAAGCTTTGGAGAGCACTCTAAGAATCGATCAAGCAACCTTTGACATTGGAAGAAAAACTTATGGTCCAAATGGTAGTTAATTACCCAAATAAATGACAATAGTAGAAACAACCCATCTTCTATAAAAATCTTAAAAAATAATATGATGATAGATGGGGTGACTAATACACCGTCTGTAAGAAGTAATGATCAAAGTGGAACAAAATAACGTGAACACCATTCAACATCTACTGAAACTATTGCAAACCTTACCAAATATCATAGAGAAATTTCTAAGGATTGTATCATCATTCCTATGACCCTAACACATACTACTTGTTTCATAAAGTGAAGGGGGATGATGTAAAGACATGCTATAGTTACAACAAGACCATGTCAAATCTCATTAATGAGTAGCAACAAGAATTCAAGAATCTTGTCTACCTTTGTATCTCAAGAGAATAAAGAGCATAAACCTAATAATCAACAAAACAATTACCAACTCATTTTTGATTGAAACATGCTAAGCCATGTCAAGTTGGATAGACATCAAGAAATTTGCATTACCCATGAACTAGATGCCACTCCTAGTGATTCATCTTTTGCTCACATGATATACCTTCTCAAAACTTCTACTCATAAGAATTTTCTCCTTAATGCCTTAGATTTAGGCCATGTAATTTTAAAAATATACCCTTAGATGACAACTTTTAATCAAGGTGATCTCCCCCTCTACTTGCAAGTCTAAGTTCATGATTATTCTATTAAGTGTGTCATAATTGTTGATAGGTCTACAACTAATGTAGTCCCTCTTTCTCTTCTCCAAAGGATGGGATATGACAAATATCACATTACTTGTGACACTAGTACTATTAGAATTAATTACAATCTCAACATTCACACCATTGGGAAAATTAGTCTTCCTATTATTGTGGGTGCCAAAACCTTACCTATAGAATTCTTTCTTATAAATGTAGAGAATAGTTACAACATGATTTTGGGAAGACCTTGGATTCATAGGATGTGGGTTGTTACCTCGATGTTTTTTGAAGAGGTACATTCCTCCACAAGGATCAAATACACATTAATTAAAGGGGAACAAGTGATCCTTTTATCATTTATAGAATCAAACCAGCAAAAAGTAAGGAAGATTTAGTCAAAACTATAAATGACTTGAGAATTTTTTTTAAAAAAAAAGAACAGATACCCAAATAAATCACAAAGGTTGTTAGGACTTTAAAATATATAAGAGAATGGATGATAGGAGAAATCCCCTTTGGTCCTCACTCAACAAAATCTTCTGCTTTGTTCATCCTAACAACCATTCCTATCAAGCCAAATATGAACATCCATATGGTTGCGATCAATACTAAGGCAAAAAAAGAATAACTAAAACATACATGAGAACTAGGAGAGTCATAAAATAATGTTCAAAGACCAATACCATTTGACTCTTAGATGTTGAAAGAAGGCCACCCATTTTCAACCGATGAAACAAATAAAATAAACATTGGAACTCTAGATGAATGAACAATGATAAAGCTTGGGGTGAGGTTATTAGGTGATGAAATATACAAATGTGTAGAGCTTCTCATTGAGTTCACAAACAATTTTATACCAATTCTCTGAGTATCCTTACAAATAATTTTGGATTATAAATAATATCAAGAAATTAGTTTAGAAAAAATGGAAAAATAATACAATAAGAAGTTTATTCCTAGACCACTCCAAGTTGGAGATCTTGTACTCAAAATAGACAATTTAGTTGATAATAGAGCTGGTGAAGGATATAAATTTATGCCAAATTAGATTGGACCATACATAGTCATGGAGGATGTTAGAAATGGAGTTTATCTCTTGTGCACCATTGAAGGAGAATATTTCAATGAAATGGTTAACACCTTTCATTTGAAGAAAAACTATATCTAAAAATCCATAAAAAATAAATTATTGAAAAAAAGTATAAAACCAAGAAAAATAAAAAATTCAAAGCATGCATTTCATTCTATCCATCTTTACATCTGTTATTGATTTGGTCTTGTTTAATTTTCATCCCAGTAAAAAGTCTTAAGGTTGACTAGTATAGATTGTTCTTAATAATATTTAGAGATTTTGAATCATCATTATCCATTCCCCTTTCCATTCCCAACAATCTTAAATTAAGTTAAACTTTAAGCTTTATACTAATCCTTGTCTTAGTTATCATCTAGTTGAGTGTAAACAAGTTAAGTTTTCAAACCTACAATACCTTATAGAAGCTAACAAGTCTTCCTAATTCTCAGCATGGGGAAGTCTTAGGAGTTCATTATCCTTTGAGTTAGACCTAGTACCTTACTCACCTTATCTAACCATCAGTGGTGAGCCCTCACTTCTTTTTAGTAGCGTGGGGTTAGGTTAAGGGAATCATAACTCTAATTCTATAAAATAAAATAACATGCCCACACTTTCCTAGTATAGCCTTTGGTGATAATCTCTTACATCTTACTGGTTTCATGGGGTTAGGCTATGGGATTTATGTCAAAAGGTCAAAATAAAATAAATTTAATAATTGTTCAAAAGTTCCTACTTGCAAGCATAGACCCAAAACACTAAACCTATGGGGCGGCATTACAACAGAAAAAGGATTTATAAGCTAAACACACACACACACACACACACAAATTAGGTAATTAAGATGCTAACCTATCTTCTAGGGCCATCTTTGCTAAAAATTAAATCCTTTACACCAAATTGTACCTATTGGCCATCTTGTAGTCTAAGTCTAGTAGGTTTTCCCAAAATTTGTTTCTTGTTTGCATTGAAAATTAGTTTAATAGTTGTGTTTATGTTCAAATCTACACCTGAATATTGCACCCATGTATAAACTTGCACCAACATGGAAAGTTTTACAAATGTCGAACACAGTTTACAAAATAAACTCCTAGATCTTAGAAGCCAGCTCTTCATAGGATCTTTAATGAATTTTCTTCATATTTTGTGAGAAAAGAGAAGAATCTAACTAAAAGGAAATCCTATCTAATAGGAGAGACACCAAATTTAATTCTATCTACATGTACTAAGATCAAGACCACTTTTCTATTTTTGGCTAGTGGCAATTGTAATTGTACTAAGTATAAAGTACCAAGATCATATATTGCTGGGGGGTCTCATGATTGAGTGAAATTGAGGGGTAATTTTATGCTTTTGTTAGATGTTTTAATCTCTAATGTTATCTTTTGAGGAGATATCATGGGTTTGTCTATTCATCCTTCTGCGGTAACCACGAATAAGGATAATTATGAGTCTTGGAAAAAAGGCATCCTAACACATTACATGTGTCTTAATCTTTTGCCTTATCTTTATGGACTCATACCTAAATCAGATACACCTAAAAGAAAATATGCATGGGATATTAGAAATGATCATGTCCTAGGATTGATTTGTTCTAGTGGGGATTGTGACACTATGTGTTCCATCAAACATATTGAGTGCCCACACACTCTTTGGACCAAGATATTTGTGAGATCTATGGATACACACATCTCTCTCCACTCCTAGATGATCCTACTATGGATTACCACATATACCTTAATAATGCAGATAATATACCCTTTGATGATGATACTTTAGAGGAGGTTGAATATTTGGCAAGCCTTGCTAGTTTAGATGACACACATATTTCTCTTATTGTTCCTCCTCTTATCAAGATCATATCTCCATCACCTTTTGCTACTTCAAAGTTCAGTGTTGCTTCTTTGAGAGCTTCTAGTGATTCTTTGTAGCAAGACCATTTTAGTCTTCTAGGTCCACCTCATTGGGATTCCTTTTTATTAGACATTGCATCCTTGCTTGTGGAGTCTCACATATTATATTTGGAGGATACATTTGAGGGTTTAAATCTCTCCTCTTTAATGGCAATGATGTCATCACATCTTCAGTGTTTTTAGATGCAGTTGAATATCTTTCCTCCCTTGATTATACTTCATTAATTGGGCGTTCAATTCTTGATTTGGAGAAGACATAATTTTCCTATATGAGGACACCTAAGTTGTATTTTGAGACACACATATTGATTTGGATTCCACTTTCATTTAGATTGTGGGGTTTTCTTCTACATCCACCAATAGATTTATTTCTTCCCAAGGGGACAAATGTTGCTTGTAGGTAGTGGATTATTTTGTATCTTCGATCATTCACCATTCAACAGAAGCCACTTATAAATGGGGGATCCATCATCTCACTCTTTCTCTCCTATGGGGAGGGCTATTGATTAGATATTTGTGTTGGATGTAGTCCTTGGGGGGTTATATTGAGTCCTCCTTCCATCACTTCTTCCATCACATCTTTGATGTTATTCTTTCTTTTGGAGATGGTTTTTCCCTATGGGTTTTTCTCTTTTAATCCATTTGTGAGAGATCATTTATACATGGATACCTAACATTTCATGGTAGTTTGGACCGATCCATTCTATCATTGCATCATTTGTACATTTTCTCATTCTCCCTAAGTTGCACTTAAGGGGGGTGTTGGTGTGAATGGGATATATTACCTAACCAATTTCCCTATTAGGTCCTATTCACACTAGTTTACTTAAGTTTACTTATGGTACACTTAGAATAGTTATCCCTTTGTGTCACAAGTAATATGACTAAGACACTTTTCATTATCCTATGTAGTCCTATCTCATCACTTTGCCTTTATAAGAAAGGTCCCTCATGTACTTTTTGTATCATGTATCATAATATCGTAATTATATTTTGCACCTGAATCAAACAGTTTATCCTCTTGCTATTCTGTTTTGGAAGGTGAATTATAGATTTGTAGGTGATCCTGGGAGATTGATTCCACTGATGACTCTTATACTTTGAGTAATATGCATTACTATACAATAGAAAGACTACCTATGACACTATGACATTGGACTGTGACAATAACCAAAATGAACCTTGTAATGAGATTGGCTTCTATAGTTACAAAAGAATGAATGTGATAGTCTAAAGTACCTACAAAAAGAAAACAAACAAGAGAATATTTGGGTGGTGTAAGATAGCTCCACCCCTTAGTTGCTCATACGTCATAGATATACCCATGTAAATCTAAGATTGGATGGAATAATGATGCAAGTGACAATCATGAGGATGTAGCATAGTTGTTTCCCATGAAGGATACACACATAAAGCCATGTAAAACCAAGATTGAAAATTTGGGTTTATTCATTCCCTCAAGTTCGATACATACATCATTATGGACTGGATGTGAGGAGAGGAAAGGGTGTAATGTACACGTGATAATTATTTGGCCCTAAAGTTTAAATCAATTTCTGTAAACATGAAATTGCATGTAATGGGGGAAAATATATTTCCCCTAATTTTCCCTTGAGTACTAGGCCAAGTAATGATATAGGTGTATAGTGGTCATGTTCCAATTGTTATAGCTCAAGAGAAATACAATAATTATTGTGTTAGATAGAAGAACAAAGAAAAAACATAATAAGGATGATGTGATATATCATCATGAGATATACATATAATTTTTTCTAAGTATATAATCATGTGAAAATAGTATAACAAGTGTGCTTAAGAGATATTATCATGACATGTCCATGTGAAAATGTGTGTATAAAGAGTCTTCCAAATATTTCTCTCTAATGTGAGGACATGAATGGTTAAAAGTATAATATGCTGATGTACTATAGATAGTCATGTAGTTTGATCCAAGTAATATGGAAAAGGTGTATTCTTGTAAGTGTAATATTATAAGCATGTGATATATAATGTCACTATACAAGTACTATGACATATGGAAATAGTCTAAAATATTATCATTAAAGTACCACAATAAAGATATCATGAAAAAATAATGGCAATATGTAATAGCAATGGAAAACATACCGTGTAATATGTAAGCATGTAAGATAATGGTAAATTACAATATGTGTATGTGATCTCTTAAGGGAGAATAAGAATTACTCGGACTAGGAAATGATATCAATAGATTCCTCAAAGTCATGAATCCAAGCAAATTATGTTCATGAATGGAAAGTACCATGAGTTTAAAAGAGACAAATTTAAGTGTGAAGGTGAAATAGGAGAAGTACAACTAACAAGGTCATGCAAATGACCAAGGAAAATCATGTAAAAAGATATAAGATAAATGAGGAGATTAAAAATCTTGGATCATTAAAATATTCAAAGAATTAAACTAAAAAGTAAAATAGGATATGATTTTGGTTAAAATGAATGAAAGTGTGTTGAGGATACTTTTGTTTCTTTGCATCACCCCAAATCCATAAAGGAAAAATTTGAAAAGAAAGAGGAGATGGGATGAGAATAATGGTCATGGCCACTTATGTAAACATGTACTTTGAGATGTTGCTTTGCATCATCCACATAGTTGTAATAAAAATAAGGGAGGAAAATAAGGTGAATATAATAAAGAAAGGAGAAACATGTGAAAGAATATCAAAACATGATTAATATTTTTGATATTAGTAAGCTGCAAATGAGGGTGCAAATCCCTATAACAAAAGCCCCACGGGTGGCAAAATAGGCCATCAGCCATGTTGTGATGTTCACAACACGCCCCATTATGCTCCTTAGCAAAATGGGGACCCCTGTTGATGTTTTGCTTTTTGCTTCTGCTTGTGTTTTTCTGCTTTCTGGCGGTCTGGTAAAAATGAAGGTCAGGTGCATCATCATCATGATATAGGATGAGGTAGGTCATCATCATGAGGTCAGTTTGTCAAAGTTCATATTTTGTTTCTGTGACCTCATATTTAGAAAGAGCTTGAAATTCCATGCAGGTTTGCCTTTTACTTCACTTGAAAATTCTTCCATATGTGAAAGTTATGCACGGTCAAAGTTTGGGTCAAACTTGATATTCGTAGGAGGATCATCATATTTTTATATCCTAGGTCATGTTGTCAAGATCATCATGATCTTGGTCTATCACCCGATAAAAATCATGCAGTCGCAATATCCGGACGTCAATCTTAGGTGGTAGTGCCTTTTACCCGTCAAATGGCCTTAGGCGCATCGTCAGCATCATGATTTCTTTTAGGAGGGTCATATTTTATAACTCGGTTTTGCTGTATAAAGGACATCATCATCATATTTGAAATGCCCCCCCGATAATATCCTGAGGTTCAAATATCCTGATGACGTCAACCTTAAGTCACGGTAGGTTTCCCCGTCGAGTGGTCTTTTGTATCGCGAGCATCATCATGATATTTCAACATTACCTGATATTATAATATCATGCTGATCACCCTGACTTAGAAAAATCCACCTTCGGCATATTTGCATGCGCAGGTTTTAAAATCCTATCGGAGCGTCATCATCATGATATTTGCTGAACCTCGCTAAGATGATGATGACGACTTCATATCCTCTTGATCTCCTTTTGGCATGATCATCATCATCATCCTGATCTTTCACGGGTTATATTCGCTGAAATTCGCTAAGTGATGGAGACATCATCATCATAATTCGATAAAGAGGATCATCATGTTCATATCCTCCTGATCGCCTTTTTTGCAATATCATGATGATCACCCTATCTATTCAGAGGAGGACGATATTTCATTCCTCAAACAGCATGATCATATTTTACAATATCACCCTAGCGCAAATATCATGATGACCTCAACTCATCCTTGTGCTCCGAAAATGAAATATGATGATTACGTCAAACCTGATATTCGCATGAGGATCATCATCATCATATTTTTATCCTGTCCTGTTGTCAAGATCATCATGATCTTGTTTGTTCACCTGATATTTCGTAAAGTCCTCCTGCCGATGAAGTAAGACCTTTTGAAAATATCCTGATGATCCTCATCAGCATCACATTTTTTTCTTCAACAGGATATTTCCCAAACATGATCCGGTTGGCGAAATATCATGATGACGTCATATTTTAAGTTTAACAAAGGCCCCGGATATCATGATGACGTCATCCCGATCTGATAAACGAAGAGGCTAATATCCTGATGATCCTCATCATCCTGATTTCCCTTCGGCAGGATATTTTCCAAAACATGATCCGGTTAGCGAAATATCATGATGATGTCATGATCTAAGTTTAACGAAGGCTCCGAATATCATGATGACATCATCCCGATCTGATAAACGAAGAAGTAAATATCCTGATGATCATCATCATCACATTTTCCTTCAACAGGATATTTTCCGAAGCACGATCCGGTTCCCGAATATGATGATGATGTCTTATTCTAAGTTCGACAAAAACAAATATCCTGATGATGATCATCATCATCACATTTTTCCTTCAACAGGATATTTTCCGAAGCACGATCCGGTTCCCGAATATGATGATGACGTCTTATTCCAAGTTCGACAAAAGCCCCAAATATGATGATGATCATCATCATCCTGATCTTTCGAAGAGGGTTACCTTGGCCGCAAAAAGGGTCATATTACATTCATCATCCTGATCATGCTCCTTAGGTGACCCGATATCACAATTATCCCCTGATCTTAACTGAACATGATGATGACGTCATCCTTAGCATTTCAATGAAGCCCGAATATCATGATGACGTCACCATCATTTTCCTTTCCTCGGCAGCATGATCATATTCATATCCTCCTATTCTTCTTCAACATGATGATGATGATGATGATGATGATGTTATTCTTTTCCCCAATATACAAGAGTGAAACATCCTGATGACGTCATCTGGACCTTCAGGAGGGAGAGCATCATATTTTCGGAATATCATGATGATGAAGTGAAAATCGACCAACATGTTTTTTTTACACGCCGATAGCGATAGTCATGCCGATGGGCGGGAAATGAGGCAGTGGAATTTTAAAGCATTTTTTTTTGGCGCCTGTGGCATTTTCCCGGTCAGCGATGGTTGACCCGATGAATTTTGGGCAGTCTGAGCGCATTTTGGACGCGTTTTGAAGAGTATTCTGGATCCGATTTCCACAATCTTGCGCAGTCACCTGGGTTTAAACGCTTATTTTAATTTCATGCTGCTTATGTGATAAATGAAATACTTATTGCTTGTCTTGTCTTGCAGGCTTGCAGTTGAGGAAGCAGCTGGAAAGTCAACACAGTGATCTCATAGAGGCAGAAGATCTGATCTCAGGAGCAAGAAGATAAGGATGAAATGCGAAAAGTCAAGGCCATTCAAGTAAAGAACAAGGTTGCAGCTAAAGGTATTACTGCAACAGACAAACAGAAGTTATTACCCAGCTGCCGGAACTTCTCAGAAGGGGCAATATTTCGCCCAGATTTGACACTGCTCAGAGATTTTTTTTTGAGAACTGGTTCACCTGTATTTATTGCTGTAACCAGGGGTTTGAACCAGGGGTTCAGTTAGGTTTTTTGCTGTAGTGAGGACAATCAGAATGTCTTTATATTGTGCCTCTCTACACTGTAATACTTTACAACAGGGATTTTAGAAAAACAACAGTGGCTACAACAGTTTTTTTTTCTTTTAGAAGCATACAACAAGTTAGCATAGTTTAGAAGTAGAAGAAGGAGGTCGCCTGTTTGTCTGCAGTAAGGTGCGCGTGGAATGTCTGGCTGCCTTACTGTATCTGTAAAGCTTGTAAGTTCTCTGTAGTATGATCAATGAAACTAAGAGTCATTCCTACATTGTAAATCATGTATGACTATTCGTTTCTAATACAATAGAATCTGGAGTTCTGCATCTATCTTCTGAGTGTTCTCCTGCTCTTCTTTGTGTTTTGAAATATTTTCTTTGAGAGCTTGCAATTTTAAATGTATGTTTGTGAAAATGCTCAGGACTTACATTTAAGGTTTTTACTGTGGATTTGATCAAATTACTGTGGTATTTACATAGTGCATAACAGAAACAATTAGATCCTTCGGTAGATTAATGAGGTATAGATTAGATCTTTCTAACTTTTCCCAACCCATCTGAAATATTTCGCTAAAAACGTAGAAATCCAAAGGAAATTGTCTCAAATTTGAAGAAGCATGTATAACCGAGCTATAAGTAGATAGTTTTCATAAACAGATAAAGAAGAAAGCTGCAAAAATTCAAGAAAACCATTCTAAAACTTGCAGCACAGTAACACCTTTATGCAAAGGAATGAAAAGTATTGACATATCTCATGACCTTTTTGCATATTCTTAGTCCAGTAAGCCACCAAACAAACCTAAACTACGTAAGGCCCCTTGAACATTACAGCTTCACATTCAGCAACTGAACTTGACCAACCGAACCATTGTAGACTTGGGATTAGTTGAATCTCAAATGATTCCTTCTTATCTTTCAAGTATAGTTTCAATTCATTATATGTGAATTTTAACTTATTGTTATGATTGCATCAAAACAATCATCAACAGTTTTCTGGCGCTAGAAGGAGGGCCAGAAGGCTGTATATTGTAATCATCAACAGTTTTCTGGCACTAGAAGGAGGGCCAGAAGGCTGTATATTGTAATCATCAACAGTTTTCTGGCGCTAGAAGGAGGGCCAGAAGGCTGTATATTGTAATCATCAATAGTTTTCTAGCGCTAGAAGGAGGGCCAGAAGGCTGTATATTGTAATCATCAACAGTTTTCTGGCGCTAGAAGGAGGGCCAGAAGGCTATATATTGTAATCATCAACAGTTTTCTGGCGCTAGAAGGAGGGCTAGAAGGCTGTATATTGTAATCATCAACAAGCCACAAACAACACAAGTCCAGAAACAAAACCGAACACAAGAACTAATTAAACAAAACATTCCAATCTTCTTTTAGGAACTCCAACAGCTCCTCCTTTTTCTTAGTCTTTACTTCTTTGACAACTTGGTCCTAGTGGTCATCCTGAAGAATGGTAAAAGTAGTCACCGCCTTATGAATCACCTTCAGGCACATGGTCGCTAGCACCTTGACTTTGGCTGCACCACAAAAAGCTTAGTTTTAAATTCACTTAACTCCTTAAGTTGATTATTGGTACCTCCTTCCCTGGCACTATTAACCTCTTTCTCTGGGGTTTCAAGAATCTCCACATCCTCCTGGTCAGTATCATAGTAGGAGTTGTTCATCGAGTCGAAATGACTCACACCCTCACTACTAGGGAGTTGACGTCACCACCTTAATCTCAATTTCCTCCTCTAGATCCTCAGGGTCAAAAGTAGAAGAATAGTCCACAATTTTTAAAATAGGGGTCTTCCTCCAGCAAGTCTATTGGATCTATGAATACTTGGTCCCCTAGTAGTACTGCCTTTTCCCTTAGTAGCCTCCTTCACCTCAACCATTATAGCTTCTCCCTACTCATGGGGCTTGTCCATCCCCTCTTCCACAACTTGTTCAACATTATTCACACCCCCATCACCTTTCTTTCCCTTCTTTTTTCTTCCCTTCCCAGTAAAGGGTTGATCATCTAGGCTACCTTTATGCTTGTTACCTCCCATCGGAGAAGGGTCATTCTTCACTCCACATAGACCTTCAGCCATAGGCTTCTAAGCTTGACCTTGGGACCCAGTGGCACCCCCTGAAGCCAGGTCAGTCGGGCCCCACCCAGAGGGGATGGATTTGTGGGTTTTCTTTTTGGGGATACAGGGTTTAGGAATCTCAATAGGATTCTGGGAGGGCCCAAGGGAAAAAAGTGGGTCTTTATCAATAGGGCTGAAAGCTTTGTTTTTGCTAGGGTTGTAGAACTTAACACTAAGCGGGATATGATCCTCAAGGTCCTTCTTATTGTCCTCTATAAGGCAAGCTTTAATCAACTTAGTAGGGCATAAAGCAAGGTGAAAGTGATAAAGCCGTAGGACTAATCCCTGATGTAAAGGGACCACCACCACCTCAGGGTTACTCTCACGGGCTTTCTTAGTTAGCATGACAGAGAACTCTAATGAATAAAGCAAATAGAAAGGGAAGTTCACTAAAAACATATGACAAAAATGATTAAGGAGGGAAAAGTGATAGTGGTAATAACACCTGTAATGACCTTCAAGAGTGATGAACTTCATTAAGAGATAACATACATGATCCCAAGGATTGACTAGGCTCTCATGTTCAAACCCTCCTTCCATTCTGACTGGCTTCTCCCCTTCACGGAAGAACTTCTTCATTCCCTCCAGATCCTTAACCTTGGTCTATTTTTTAGATGATTTCCCTCACATATTAGCCCCATGGCTTTAGTAATGGAATCTTACAAGACTTGAAATTGAACCCCACCCACATGCACCCTGTGGTCTTCATCCCAAGACATAGTAAATTGTATCAAGAGCTTCTCATTGAAGCCATTCAAACATTCTAGGAAAGGTGTAATTCCACCTTCGTAGAACATGCTCCACACCATAGAACTAGCTTTGAACTCAACATAGGAGGTCAGCTCTGTTCTAATTTTATCACCTCCCATGGCTCTGTACTTCTCAAGCCAGCAATGAAAAATGCATGTAAAAAAAGGCTAATAGGAATGTAATTCCTCCCTGAACTTTCTATAATTAATTATCTATCAACCATTATTGTTTCTACACTCAAGGTTACTCAAAATCCCAAGATTTTCCTTCAAATCCCCTTCAGCATTTCAAATATTATTGCCAATGTAATACAACTCGTGGACTTTCAAAAACTAGCCGAGACATCGATATGTGAATTGACACTTTGTGTCAACCAGGCAAATGAATGGGAACCTTGCTTATTTGTATCTTGCTTGTGTGGCACTCCCTGATCCATGTGGAATAGGCATACATCATCATCACCATGATGACAAGGACCTTTTCATGCCACCCCATAAATTGAAGGTATAACATGAAAGCACAAGAAAGGCTAAGGTGATTGTAAGTCTTGGCCATAAATTAAATACAAAGACAAGCCTCCTTTTTGATATTGCTTCTAATGTTGCTAGGAATATTTAAAATACTCCTCCAACATCTAATAGGGTAGAGATTATTCCCTATATTGGCTATGGCATCTGTAATTTGGTTGCCCTCTTTGTAGACATGATTGACCTCCCATCCTTCCAAGTTGAGAAGAAGAGTTTTGACATCTTGGATTATATCCTCGACCTACCATCCAACCCTAGCTATTCCTTTGACAACATCCACAATTAACTTGGAATCCCCTTCAATTACTAGTTTTTTGACTCTAATTGCAAGGGCAACCATAAGACCCCTAAGAAGTGCCATAGCTTCGGCAATATTATTAGTGTTTTCGCCAAGTCCTCCAGCATAAGCCGTAACAAAGTCTCCCTTACCCAATCATAGAATTCCCCTCCACTAGCCAAACCAGGGTTCCCTTTAGTAGCCCCATCAAATTTGAGCTTGGTCCAACCAAGATCAAGAGGGGCCCAATTGGTACTGGCCCTAACTCTTCTTTGAGAATCATCCAATCTACAAATGTTATCTGGAATACTCCACTGGCTTATAATACTAACATCAAAATTAGTGGGAGGAAGTTTAGAAGCTTTCAAAGTACTATTGGAGATGTTTTCCTATTGAAGTTTAGCAATCATACAAAAACCTCCTAGGGAGATTTGTCCTTATCCCTGAACAACCTATTATTCTGTTCTTATCGAAGATCCCAAGTCAAGATGGGGGGAACCTGGTCCCAGATTTCTTTGCATATGGGGTGAATGAAGGGAGACTTCTTGCATTTTATAAAAGTAGGGAGGTCAGCATTCATGCACCAAGAAGCACCCAGGTATTACATGGAAAGACTCCAGACCTCCCTAGTGTAGTCACAATGCAGCAATAGGTGGGGCACAATTTCCTCATCCTTCATGCATAGAGCACATCGATTGGGGATTTGAAATCCTCTCAATCAGTGGTTATCCATAGTTAATATTTTGTTCTGTATAGCAAGCCACCAAAAATGATTAACTTTAGGAATGAGATTGTGGTTCCAAACTCTCCTCCACAAGTCACTATCCCCATTTTGATCCATAAGAAGGTTGTAGGTAGATTTGACTAAAAATATCTTGGTCTTATCCTTATCCCACAACAATTTATCTTCCTAGGGGAAGATAGGGATCCTACAATCTCTAAGGGAGACTTGCACCTCTTCAATAATATGTTTGAGGTTGTACTGGTCTTAACAACAGTCTGACAACTATTTCCATCTACTTCTCCCAAGAAGGAGATAATCAATAGCGAGCTTCCCAATGAAAGTGACAACCTTGTTAACCAATCCATGAATATTCTAGATCTTGTTTAATGGGGTCCCTCTAAGCCAACTATCATCCCAAAATATGATAGTTCTTCCATCTCCTAGTCTCTATTTTATGCCCTTCAGTAGCAAGGTCCTACTTTTTAACACATTGTTCAAAATAACAGAACCCCTAGGTAATCCTATGAAATTTAAAAAGTCTTTTAATATGAGATTGGTTAAGTATTTGGATATCATAACATTTCCGCATTCCTTTCTCCCACTTAGCAAATTCCACCCAATTTTGGCAAGGAGAGCTTTATTGATCAAGTTTATTTTTCTAATTCCCAAGCCCCCCTGAAGTTTGGATCTGGATACTTTGTCCCAATTGATCAAGGCCATCCTTTTTTTGTCCTCCATACCAGTCCAAAAGGATTTCCTCTGTATTCTCTCAAACTTCTACGCTTATATTTGGAGATTTCAAATAGGGATAGAAAGTAGACCAAGATACCTTTGAGAGAAGCCTTTAAGAGTTGATATTTTCTGGCTTAGCTTAATAACTTATCTTTCCACCCAACCAATTTCTTTTGAATCCTTTCCAATATGGAATTCTAGTAGGTAGGATTGACATCCTTAACTATTAAGGGAAGACCTAAGTAGGTTCCTGGGAGCTCACCACTAGAACAACCAAAAACCCCCATAATTTTCTACTGAAGGTCCAAAGGAGTATTGAAGAAGTAGACCATGCTTTTGTCATAGTTTATACACTGACCAGATGAATCAACATAATCCTTTAACACTTTTTTCCATTTTCTAGCCTCAACCACTGAGGCAACCCCAAAAAGGATAGTATCATCCATAAACTATTGTATGGCAGCTGAATCAGCTATTGAAGTGGGTTTAATACCCTTAATCTCTTGGATACTTAGTAATTTATGGAAACTTCGAGTAAGAACTTCAGCCATAAGAATGAAAAGGTAAGGGGAAAGAGGGTCACCTTGCCTTAAACCCTTGCCAGCACTAAAGAAGCCTCTTGTGATCCTATTGATGAGGATAGAATATTTGAGAGATGTGACACACATTTTGATTAGCTGTCAAGTTCTTTCTTGTAGTCCCATATGCACTAAGACTTTAAAAAGGAAGTCCCATGCCACCCTATCATAGGCTTTAGATATGTCAAGCTTAAAAACCATCCCAGGTAATTTATTTCTATCGATAGTATGAATGAATTCATGGGTGGAAATGACAACATAGATAGGATTTGACTGCCTGACACAAATTCTTTCTGGCTATTGCTGATTAACCTGTCAAGGATAGGCTGTAGTCTAAAAATGAATATTTTGGAGAATATCTTGTACACAGTGTTGCAGAGATTGATGGGTCTGAAGTCCCCCATGTTCATGGGGTCAGGTTTCTTTGGCACAAGTGTTATGAAGGTGTGATTTAGTTGCTTGAGAAGCTTGCCAATCCTAAATAAGTCCTTAGCAACCTTAGTGACATCTTTCCCCACAATGTCCTGGCATTCCTGAAAAAAGCTAGGGGAAACCATTAGGTCCTAGGGCCTTATAGGCTCCCATAGAGAAAAGACTAGTGCGAACTTCCTCCTCTATCACTGGTTTAATAAACTAAGCATTGTCCACATCATGGTTTAATAAGGATATTTAATATCTTTGTACAAAAATGATGGTGCTTGAAGTTTATGGTTAGCCCTATAGTCTTGAGCAGCCATGAAGTGCTGAAATTAGGTAGTAGCCACCTAACCCACTTGGAAATATGACTCTACCATTGCACCATTATTATCCATTAGTTTTGCAATACTATTCCTTTTCCTATGTCTCATGGCCGAATGGTGGAAGAAAGTAGTATTTTTGTCCCCCTCATGAAGCCATTACACCCTAGATTTATGTTTCCAATATATTTCTTCTATCTTAAGGATTTCCTTCCAATCTCTTCTCAAGGATTCATCAATTTGAGTTGTTTCCTTAGTCAAGTCACCATCAATCATCTGCATCTAAATATCATCTAATTTAGCAGAGATCATTCTTTTGATGTCGAAGATGTTGCCAAAGGTGTACATGTTCCATCCTTTAACTTTGTTTTTCACCATTATTAGCTTCTGAACCAACCTAAACTTCAGTGTCCCCTAGACAGGATAGCCCCACTAACTAGCCAAAAAATTCCTGAAGTCAGGATGCTAGATCCACATGATCTCAAATTTGAAGGGACATGGGCCTTTAACTCCCTTGTCTCTCTAAGATAACATGAGGGGATTATGATCCGAGGTCATCCTTGGAAGGGCCACAAGAGTGTATGTGCTGATGCAATCCCATATAGAGGAAACTAGGACATGATCCAACCTAACTTAAATCAAATTCCCTCCTTTTCTTTTGTTGTGCCAAGTAAAGCGTTGTCCTTGGATGTCAAGATCCATGACACCTTCTTTATTGAGAAAATCTACCATATCAACCATGCTGTTAGTGTAATCCATAATCCCCCCAACTTTCTCTTAGGGGCAAAGGGGACTATTGAAATCCCCAGCCAACATCCAACAGTCATTCCTATTAGTTTCTATGAGAGTAGAGATGTGATCCCACACTTCCCTCGTAGTATTTCTCTGATTGGCAGCATAGGTATTGACAAGAATCCAAGAGTTGTTAAGAGCTTCCATTCTGACACTAAGGCTATTTTTACATTTATCAATTAGACTCACTTTGATAGTCTTACTATTCCACATTGTAGAAATACCTCTAGAAGCTCCCAAGGCGTCACTTATACAATAGTCAGCATTAGGCCAAACATTCTTAGCAATGGTCTGGAATCCTTGGGTCTTCATTTTAACTTCCTAAAGCAGCATAATATCAATTTTATTGTCATAAACGTAGCTCTTAACTAGGAACTACTTGTAGGGGTTATTAAGCCCTCTAATATTCTAGGATACGATTCTCATTTATTAGGGGCGTTCTTGGAGCGAAGCTCCAAGTTCCTCTATCTTCCCATGGCTATATCCTTATTGACAACATTCTGTCTAGTTTCCCTTTGGGTGGGTCTACCCCCACATCAGTGGTCTTCTTTCCTTGACCTTTACACCTCTTCTTGGTAGTGGTCCAGCCTTCAGAGTTTGTGTCCTTATTTCTTTTGCTAGAAGCCGCACTAAGGGTTACGATGAGAACTTTGTTATTTGGGGAAGGGTACCCCTATAGCTTGCTATTTATTCCTTCAACTTTGAGAGGGATACCAATCCTTTTGAAAATGGAACCCTTATCATTGTTCTCATTGTTCACCCCACTCTCTTTTGTAGCTTCTATATTGGGGTTAACCTCTTGATGGATCTCACCCTCTTCTATTTCTTGGTTCTGTATGGAGGTCACAACCTTGATCTGTAAGCCTACATGTTCCTTTTGAGAAGATTCTAGTGAGGCCAACACTGGAGCATCACATCTAGGAGTGGAAATAAACTAGACATTCTCAGTAACCTGAGAGAGGTCATTAGCCACCTCCCTATCTTTTCCCTTCTTACTCTGGGGGTACTGATAATATTTAGTAAGTCCTCCTTAAAGGGATATTCCTCCTCATCCTTATTGGTTTGATTATCCAAGGACAAAGTAACTTTTTTGGCTTTGCATTGAGTTATCAGATGGCCCTTTTTGTTGTAGTTTTGGCAAAAGCTAGTGGTGTTTTCATATTGAATCAGTTGAATCCATTGGCCAAATTTGGATTCTAATGTAATGGATTTGGGGAGGGTTTTGTTAATATCTACATTAACACAGAAGCGAGCAAACACTAACCTAGATTTATTCTTGGTAGTGTTGTCGAGAGCAATGAAATTGCCAAAGGAGTTGGCAATCTAGATGAATACTTCCTCATCCCAGTACTCTAGAGGGAGACCCAGGAATCTGACCTAGACTCAAGAAATTCTGTTGAGATTAGCAGCAGAATCGAAGCTCGACTTCCATTTGCAGAGAGAGAGAGGCTATGCTTCCCATACATCCATGGTCCACCAACTAGAACAACTGACATGTCCTCTCTTGATGTGAACTTGAAGAGAAACATCTCTCTAGCCATATCACTAACAGAGACACTACCTTTCACCTTCCATTTGGTAGCAACCCATCTCCGAACTAGATCAATGTTGGGTCTGAATGAGAAGAATTTTCCCACAAGAGCATGCTCCATTGAGGAGATGATTCTCTCCATGATGGTGTATAGAAGACGAATCGTAGAGCCTTCCTCTGTATCCAAATGTTGAGGGACAACCCTTGAAATCTCATTGTCACTGTCCCCCAAGAGTGCATTTTTCTATGCCTTGGAAATAGATGCCTTATCTTGAGTCGCGGGTCCAAAATCACCCGAAGCTTTCCTAGGGCTGACCCGTACAGAAAGGGAGTAGAGGGGGGGGAAGGGGTTCCCCCCAAGTCCCCTACTGCCATGGCCAAATTCAAAAAAGCACACAAGTGGGAAAATTGTTGCAGTGTGCACAGAGTAAATTAATGTTATAAAGATGATCAATCTATATTTAATGTGTGTATCCATCATCATCCAACTGTATATAGCTATATTTCAAATTTTCAACAATTTTTTTTATAAAAATAACCACTTGAGCTTGTGATGGACCCATATCATCATATAAATTAGGCCTCTTAGCATGTTTTTATATGATAGAGGAACAAATTCCTATTTTGATTTGTAAAGCCATATTTGATTTTTCTTTGTTTCTTTATTTATAATTTTTTTTCCTTAATCTTGTGTTTAAATCGTAGCATTAACTTGTATTGTAGATGGATATTTGATTGTAACATCATAATACATTAAGTTATCTTCTTCCTTATCACATGGTGGGAAGAATTCTAGATTATCTGTGGTCCTGTTAAGGGTTGAGATGTGTAGGGCACATCATGATGATTACATAAACTATAGATGTCAATAGATGATACATCATGAGAGGATATATAAGGTTACATAGTGGAGTCATTATGGATATCTAATCATGTCTTATCATCTTGAGACATAGATGAATCCATAACCTTGCCACTAAAAATATTATAGCCGACATTAAAGCACACTCTAGGGAAAGAATTAATGTATTCAATGAATACATATGAAAGATAAGTGGATGAAATATGGTCCACATTAAATAAGCTAAACCATTTTAAATCTTTATAAATTATATAGTGTTCTAAATACATTTGTTAGGAAAATATCTTCATTCTTCTAAGCATAATATGAAAAGACAAATTAATTTACATGTAAATATGCATCTTTATTTATATTCAATCCTTCAATCATTGGGTCTCTACTAATATTTGCATTATAATGTGCATGAACTAATCTATGATGAGACATCAATTAATCATTAACATTCATAGTTCTATTATGTGTTACTTGAAAAAAAATGTTATTAATCACATAAACATTAGGTGAGAGAGAAGATAAAGCATGTTCATCAATTAAGAAAATAACATTCATCTCCACATGAGATAAATCATTTAGAAGAAATGAATCACTATGTGCATGCATTAGAGTATTGAACAATGTAAAGGAAAGACTTTCATGAGATACATGGTGATTATCATCAGTAGTTATGCGAACATCATGAATAACCAAGAGAGATGAAACAACATCACATGTATCAATATATTTTGATATATCAAGAGAATAGAGGGATGTATCTAAGTCAATAATATATATTGTGAAATGAGTATAATTATCATGTATCTCATGAACAAATGAAGTGAATCCACTAACATAAAAGGAAAAGGACTAGCAAGTTCTATGAAAGATGAAAGTTATAGACATTACGAATTGATATATCCATAAACTTCAAGCACCATCATTTTCGTATAGAGATATTAAATATCCTCAAAGATCAAGGGATTTGATGTAATGAATTTTGATAACACATTGAGATCCTGTCATGCCCACATTTTCCATGTGGTCACAACACACATCGCACGTGTCATAGCCACATCTGTCATGTGGTTATGACACGAGATATGAAAAACTTTTCTCACACTGTCCTAAAAAAAAACCCCTTCGCATGCGTACACATACTCAACGGTGTTCTCTCATGGTGAAACGCTACACTCTTCGGCAGAATACAAGTACAATTGCGTGCATCCAGAAGCATATAGATCCTCAAGAGGGTCTATACAACGCTGCTAACGTCATTGCAAGAGTGAGATTACCAACGTTCTTAAATTGAACCCTCGGCAATGTTCGGTAGCATAATGCCTTACAGCGTTAGTGGGAATTACGCTGCACTCATTTACGCACGTGGTTCGCTGATAGAGGATCCACTTCCCACGACGCCTTGTTCCGGCTAAACCGGCTAGTGATCTCCCTATTGAGTCATTTTTCAGCCAGGCACGGTTGTCTGTCTCCTCTCTTGTTTCCTGAAACATACTTCTCCTATGACTTAGCATTTTCAACAAGGCAGTTTGGTTTCCCTCTCTTCCCTTTTCACAAGTTCTTAATTTTGATTATATCTTTATCGCCCTTACCTTAACTATTTCTTAGTTCATTTAGTGTGTTTATATTTCGGTCTCTCTCTCTCTTTCATTTTCTATGCTTTCTTTATGTGCATCCTGACCTTTCTTCATGATTTACGTCAATCAGGGTTATTACTGCAGCTATTGTTGATATTAAACCTAATTTCAGGATGATCTAGGTCACAAAGGCTGGTTTACTATTTCGCTGGACTCGGTCTCCTAATCTTCCCTGATCTAGGTTCCTCCTCTTTGTATATACTTAGTCAACTTGTTCCTAAGCAAATTTGGCAGAAGGGTTCGTCAACTTAGTTCTCTTATCCCATGTGAGAAATGTCGCGCATTTTCTCCTCTGTGTTTTCCAATGTTAGTTTTTTTTTTTTTTTCTTCTTCGGAACCTCTTACAGGTTTACATATGAGATCGTTTGCTACAGTTGAGATTAATATGGCCACAAGGATTGTCAGTGGTGGCTTCTTAAGTTTATTTCCAGTGTTCTTTTGAGCAAGGAGTTGTGTAATTTTTCGAGTGATTATTAGTACATTAATAGTTGAAACTTCCGAGAAGCTCTTTCCAGAGTATCACTGAATATTCCTAAACTCTCTTTTACATTATAATTTTATTTTCTCTTGTTTAGGATTACTGTTGTTACTGTTACTCTTAATTACGATTCATACACTGATTGTGACTCGTATGACGTTGTCAATAGATGTAGGTGGTTCACCACTTTATAAAACTCTGTTCATGGTAATATATCTTCTTTGGTTGTTGTGTTCAACATTTAACATTTAATAACATCTACTGTGAGAATATAATTGTTATATTAATTTTTTTTTTTTTCTATATCCATGAGACATAGTTTATAACGATTTTAAACGAGGGTCCAACAAAATGGTTCATAGATTTACTCCTATCGATATGATATATATATATATATATATCTATATATATATATATACATATATATATAATATATTTATTTTAATTTCAATGCATAGGACGAAATTGGTTTACCACGATTTATAAATCTATATCTCTATATATATATATATATTATGTATATATATATATAAATATATAGATATAGATAGATATATAATCATTATTATATTATATATATAACTATATACATAGACATATATAGAATATATATATGCCTATATATAGATTTATATAAAAACTGTATTTATATTTAACTAAACCAATCATATGTTAGGGCCCAAGCCCTAACATTTTATTGCATTAAATTCCACAGCCGACGGCGGCCATGGGCGGCGGTGGCCGCAGTGACAGAGCGGCGGACAGGATCAACGGTGGCCGCAGAGCGGCGGACAGGATCAACGGTGGCCGCAGAGCGGCGGCCTGTGCAGGCCGCGGGAGGCATAAGGGATTGGGGGGGGGGATGTGGAGAGGGGCGGAGCCCCACCCACATTCCCACGACGTGGGGTGTGGGTGGGGCTCCGCCCCACTCCACACCTTCATATATTTGAATGAGGGTCTGCGGTGGGGATTTCTCCCCACCGCCTATTCTAAACCGCGACTGTCTTTTAATCCGCGGCTTAAACTTTGACAGTCTTTCACCAATCGTTGATTATTATCAATAATAATATATTAACAAGTATATCTATATATATATATATATTCATATATATATATATATATGTATATATATCAACGATAATATATTTATATATATATATATATTTCATATGTATATATTTCACATATATATATATATATATATATATATATATATATATATATCCCCTTTTTTTTTATAATGATATATAACAATTATAATTACTTTCAATTTCTCTATTATTTTATAAACTGATAATTACTCAAAATGAGAAATATATATATATCACTATATATATATTTATAAATTATTTTTATGTATTTGTATAATTCCAATTTCTACAATTTCTCAAATTCACTACTCTATGCATTTTCTCCAAATCAACCTGTTATAAAGAAATTGTCATAATAATTAGATATAAATAAATAAATATATATATATATATATCCCAATTTCACGTAATCGATAGAAATGGTAACTAACTATCCCCTTATTATAAGTATAATTTTCCATTTTCATAAACATTTAAGACTTCGTAAATTTACAACAGATTAGATATTTACATGCTAGATTTCCTCTAAATTATCAGAATCCATGAGAATAACTCTAATATTTAAAACTGTCTTTTCCATTTTAACATTGAACTATAAAGAAAATTAGCATTTCAGTGAAGCAATTCCAAACTTTCAAATGTAAACAACTCAGATTAAATTGCAAAAATGAACTTGTTCCTTTCAGTAATACTTGAAACACAAAAATTGCTATTGAACAAAGTTTGCAAACATCAACTTAAAATTTAAGCACATTCATATTATAGCTTCTCAATCATGAATACCAACTTCCCAGATATGAACTTTCTCCTCCCAAACAGTATACCACTGAAAACTTATGACAACCAATAAAAGTCCAATAATAACAAGATCAGGGAGGTGATTTTATTCACTCCCAGAATAACATTAATTTACAACAATAACAAGAGAGGTGTTCTCTCTTCATCTCTATAAAATGAACCAGGCCTAATTCTCATGACAAGAAGATGAACTGTTTCTTCATAAATAGCCAACCAGAAGCTCCAAGAGAAAAACCTGCGTATCAAAGATAATCAAGAAGAAAAGACCACTCGTCTAGCTCTCCTCCCTACCGTAGACCCGCAAGAGGGTCACCCCCGAGCTAGGGAGACCATACTCACACCTGGGTACTCAAACACTCCACTTCACAACAGAAACAACAACAATCCCAAAGCACACATACACCCGTGGGTATTTTACACAATACGGAAACTCAACTACAGTGAGTTTCATAAGGGGCAGGAGAGTGGACACACTCGACTCCAGAGTGTCACCCTGACAGATAAATGAACTAATATAAATTTCTCTTGGTCTCAACCAAGTGTGATCACAATTTGTAAGAAATCTGTATATGACTCTCAAGTCAAAAATACAGTCACAGATACATGCCCTCAAGGCTTTCAACATCCCAAAAGATGGAAACAGGTATGCACCCGAGGAGGATCTCTCCTCCCCTACCCCAAACTTGATGAGCATTTCTCCCAAGTGGGAGACGCTCTATCAAACAACCCGACAAGAACCCCACAGAAAACAAATTTAAACACATATTTCACACACATTTCATGCACATTTCAGTTCTACCAAAACAAAGGTAAAATTCAGACCAACCTTGCAAAGCCCTCCTGGGATGAAGTTGTTGCAGAGTCCACAGAGTTCACTTCCACACTTAGCCACCAACTCCCTCTCCCTTCTCTATCTTCCAAACTAACTTCTCTATTTTTGGTAAGGCCAAAATGAAAGTTTTTCCCCAAAATTCAACTAACTCCCTCTCATCCCAAAATTTGAAAATAAATAACCCAAAATTCTCTTTCTTTCTAATTTTGAGAAATGGGGAAGTGACACTTGTCACCTCCTCACCCTTCCCAAAAACCACTATTCTGTCCAGGTGGCTTATGTCACTCTCCATTCCCAAGGGTACTCCTTATTCCTCTCATGTGACTCCACTTTCTCATGGGAGAAATAAAAAAAAGAGTTAAATGGGAACAAGACAGGTGACCCATGCCTCTTTCTCCTTTCTTCACATGGGTGTCCCCATAGTACATGGGGGAATCTTACTAAAGAAGAGGTGACTTTCACTAATGGATGGCATCTCTTATCTAGGGAAAAGTAGAGGGGATGGGTTGAGTGTTGGTACAACTCATCATGTCCCCTCCTACCTCCAATTTTCGCCACTTAACTTCAGGGGAAGGTTAAGTTGACTAGATGGAGGTTACTCAAGGGTTACCCATGCCAAATGGGCCCCTGGACCCATGGGGTAGAACCCAGGGTCAATTTTAACCCATACAAGACACCCCAGGTCAAGGTAAAGCACAAGAAAAAGGGCCTCATAATTTAAATAAAAAAAAAAATAGAAATTTCAAATTCAATCTCTTTACAACACTTACTTATAAAAAAATAATGTTACATGAGGGTAACCTAACCCACTCGACCATATGAAAGACCACATTACATCATGACATCAAACACAAAGAGATCTTGGTTCCTCGTGGAACCAGATCGGCTTAACAGGGAATAACAAATAACAAGGTGTGGAATGATCTCTGAAATCTGTGGTTTGATTAGTAGTCCCTGCACACTCAATTACAAGATCAGTAACCACATAAATTCATCATAGCCGAAGCAACTTAAATAACACATGCATTCTCATGCCCTAGTACAATTTAACATAATTAAAAAATCATATTACAATTTTCCATCATCACCTAATTCATTTTTCTGAAAAGTAACTTATCCAAACATCACCCAATTAGTTTTTCCGAAAACATAATAAAGTTAAATAGTCTGACAAATTTCGAGAACTGCTATCCCACAAATATGAAAGTAACAATAACAGTACTGTAATTAGTCATTACAACAGTAGTAAAAAGGGCGGTCCTCACATCCTCTCCCCCTAAGACGGTACTTCCTCCTGGAAGTCGTCAAAAAGGTGAGGATACAGGGTCTTCAATCTCTCTGCATCTTCCCATGTAGCAGTGACTTCATCGTATAAGTCCCATTGGACTCTAACCTGGTCCAGCTCTCGACCTCAAAGGGCCAGCGTCCGACGAGCCAATATGCGAATTGGCTCCAACGCCAGTTGTCCGTCTGCCTCTACCTGAAGAGCACTCCAATCCAACACATGAGATAAGTCAGAAATATATTGACGTAAAACTGATACATGAAATACATCGTGGATACGTGACAGGCTAGGTGGCAAGGCTAGACGATAGGCTACTGGTCCTATCCGCTCCAAGATTTCGAAAGGTCCTACAAATCGAGGTGCGAGTTTAGAGCCTTTTCCGTAACGGATTGGACTTTTGTGCGGCCGCACTCTCAAAAATACTCTTTCCCCCACAGAGAAGCTTCGGTCTGTCCTTTTAGTATCGGCATACTTTTTCTGCCTGTCCTGTGCTTCCAGAAGCCTCTGTCTTATCTGTTTAACTTGCAGTTCCATATTCTGAACTATCTCTGGGCCGATGACTGTTCTGTCCTCTATACGATCCCAACTCAGAGGTGTTCTGCATGGTCTGCCATATAATGCCTGGAAAGGAGGCATACCCAACGAGCTATGATGCCCATTATTGTAGGCGAACTCAACTAGATACAGGTACTCCTCCCATCTAGACTGGTGGTCCATCACATACATGCGAAGCATGTCTTCTAACACCTGGTTAACTCTCTCTGTTTGTCCGTCGGTTTCCAGATGATATGCGGAACTGAAGTTGAGCTGTCTGCCCAACGCCTGATGTAAGGCTTTCCAGAACGATGAAGTGAATACGGAGTCTCTGTCAGATATAATGCGGCGAGGTACCCCATGAAGTCTAACAATCTGATCAAGAAACACCTTTGCCACTGATGGTGCATTGTATGTTGTACAAATTGGTGAAAAATGCGCCACTTTGGTCAGCTTGTCAACTGTCACCATAATAGCATCATGGCGACGCGATGACATAGGTAGACCAACGATAAAATCCATAGAAATGGTATCCCATTTCCATTCAGGTATCTCATGAGGGTACAACAGTCCTGCTGGATGCTGATGTTCGGCCTTGACCCTCTGACATTCCAGGCAACGAGCAACAAATTCGGCAATGTCACGCCTCATCCCAGCCCAATGATAAAGCTGTCGTAAGTCAGCATGCATCTTCTTCACTCCTGGGTGTGCTGCGTAGGGTGCTCTATGAGCCTCTGCTAGGATTACTGTATGCAGATTACCCGCATGGGGTACATAGATGCGTTGCCGATGTCGAAGCATACCATCAGAATCAAGGGTATATCCTGTAAATTTGCCCTCAAGGGCCTTCTGATTTAGTACTGCCTACTGCACTTCAAGAAACCATTCGTCCTCCGGCAGATGCTGTATGATGCGATCCTTCAAGTCCATCTTCAAGGTCAGGGTCTGGATCTCGTGGCGTCTTCGACTCAAAGCATCAGCGACCACGTTCTCCTTCCCTTTGATATAATGGACATCGAAGTCATATTCGCATAGGAATTCCATCCAACGCCGTTGGCGGGCGTTCAAATTAGGCTGTGTAAAATTATACTGCAAACTATGATGGTCTGAATGGAGTTCAAAGCGTCGCCCTAAGAGGAAGTGTCTCCAGCGAATCAAGGCATGAACAACAGCTGCAAGCTCTAAGTCGTGCGTGGGATAGTTTAACTCATGTGTCTTTAGTTTCCGCGATTCGTATGCAATCGCTCGACCATCCTGCATAAGCACGGCTCCCAAACCTTCTAATGATGCATCCGTGCAAACTACAAACTCTTCTGAAGGATTTGGAACTGCTAAAATAGGAGCGCTCGTAAGACGCTCTTTGAGGACTCCAAAAGCCTTTGCACACTGCTCGGTCCAAGTGAAACCCTTCCCTTTTCGCTGAAGGGAAGTAATGGGATGTGCTATCCTGGAGAAACCTTCGACAAACCGACGATAATACCCGGCTAACCCCATAAAGCTTCTGACCTCTGTCACATTCGTGGGTGCCAGCCACTCTTGGATTGCTCTAATTTTAGATGGATCTACGGAGATGCCATCGCCTGATAAAATGTGTCCCAAATACTGCACCTCTGTCCTGAAGAAGGCACACTTCGCCAAGTTGCCATAAAGTTGCTGCCCTCGTAATTGCTGCAAAACTTGAGGCAAGTGCTCTACATGCTCCTCCTCAGTCCGTGAATAAATCAGAATGTCATCTAGGAATATGATCACGAACCGGTCTAGGTATGTACGGAACACCCCGTTCATGAGACTCATGAATACTGCAGGAGCGTTCGTCAACCCGAAAGGTACCACTGTGAATTCATAATGACCATATCTGGTTCGAAAAGTAGTTTTATGAATATCTGACTCCGTGATGCGCAATTGATGATACCCAGATTTTAGATCGATTTTCGAGAACACTCTGGCTCCCTGCATCTGATCAAAAAGGTCGTCAATCCTAGGTAGAGGATAACGATTCTTCACCGTCACCTTGTTCAACTGCCTGTAGTCCATGCATAGACGAAGAGACCCATCCTTCTTCTTCACGAAGATCACTGGTGCGCCCCATGGTGAAACGCTAGGTCAGATGTGTCCCTTTTCAAGTAATTCTTCCAACTGCAGCTTAAGTTCTATGAGTTCATGGGTCGTCATTCTATAGGGTGCGCGGGATATCGGCTCTGCACCTGGCACTAAGTCGATGTGGAAGTCCACTTCTCTACGTGGAGGCATACCAGGTAATTCTAGCGGGAATACATCGGCAAACTCTCTAAGGATAGGGTGATCATCTAAAGTAGCCTCAGGTTCATCCTCTGCTCTATCACTGACTGTGATGGCAAACATCTGACATCCCTTCCGCATACAGCGCTTAAGCTGTTGTGCGGATATCATACGAACCGCCGTGGGCTTTTGAATGCCCACTATCTCAACCGACGAACCATGATCGTCTAAACAGCTAATCGTTCTCTGGCGACAATCAAGCTTGGCTCTATGTGCCGCAAGCCAATCCATACCCAGAACTACTCCGTAAGACCCTAATGGCATAATCCTAAGGTCGCATGTTGTGGTGAAGGGTCCCAATGTGATCTCACAGTCTTTAACCAAGGTATCTACTGACATCCTGGCCCCTGAGGCCAACTCAACTTCCCACCTAATGTCTTGCCTAGAAGCCACCAGCCTGCAACGCTCCACTAACGATGTAGACAAAAAGGAGTCAGTAGCTCCTGAGTCAAAAAGGATCGAGATGGGAAAGTCTCTAATCGTACCTGCTGCCTCGATGACAGAAGCCTGGAAATCGGCCTGGCGATTATCAATCGCTGCAAACATGTGGTGAGATCTGCCCACGTCACCTACGGTCTGCTCAGACCCTCCTGATCGGGGCTGACCCCCTGCAGTAAATCCCTGCGGACACTCTCTAGCCAGATGCCCTGCCCCACCACATACATAACATGGTCCTCTAACCTGTAACTGCCCTGACTGTGTTCTGCCCGATTGTTGTTGCCCGGTCCGTCCGGTGGATCCCTGTGAGCCTCTGTAAGACTGCTGGGACCTTGCGGGTCCTGCCGATGAACCCTGCTGTCTCTGATCCCTGCGTGGTCCCTGCTGCTGCCATCCATGGTTCTGTCCTCCCTGTCCCCTCTGTTGAAATTTGGATTTTTGCTGATGTTGCTGCTGCTGTGGAGGCCTAGGAGGTAATGATGAAGGAGTATATCCTCCTCTCTGTGTTGTGTTTTGAGGCCTTCAAAAATTTTGCTGTTGTTGGGGATTCCGTTCCTGGTACTGTGGGCATGAATTTTGTCCTCGTCCCTGAATTTCCTCTGATATAAGGGCCTTTTCAACAGCCTCGCTCATGGTTTGCGGATTTGCCATACGAACTGGTCCTGCTATCCCGTGATTTAGCCCCCTGATGAATTTGTGTATTAAGATTTTCTCGTCATGGAGGTATTCCGCGTAACGAGAAAGCTCTATAAATCGGCTCTCATACTGAGTAACGGTGAGTCCCCTCTGCTGTAGATCATGAAACTCATCGATTCTGCGCTGTCTATAATGTTTGGACAAATATCGCGCATTGAAGCGCTCAATGAAGGTGTCCCATGTAAGTGTATCCACGGAGAGTCGGCGCTTGCACTCCTCTGTGCACCACCAGGTGGCTGCTGCATCCCTAAGAAGATGAACTGCCACTCGTGCTTTCATGTTGCTCCCATACGGTCGCAATGCGAAACACCTGTCTAAGCTAATTAGCCAAGCCTCGGCCACAGCTCCCTCTGTAGCTCCTGCGAAGGTGGGTGGGTTGAGCCTCAGTAGATCTCTGATAGGGTCCCCTCTGTCTCTAAGTCTCCCAAGTGGCTCTTCCACACCATCCTCATATACTCCCTGCTGAACCTGTTCTTGTCTCAAAAGTCTCGGAGGACTCCTGCTCCGTGCTCGGGAGGCCGACCCTACCTCCTCTACTGCTGTGTCAGGAATCTCAACGAAGGCCTCCACACGTAGCACCTCTAGTGGATCAACGCGGGGCTCCATACGTGGCTCAATACGTGACTCGGCACGTGGCTCCTCTCGCGGATCAACACGAGGCTCTATACGTGGCTCAGGAATCACTGGTGGTAACCTGTCTAGCATAGTCTGTAGTGCCTGTAAGATCTGTGGACCTATATCCGATACTGGTGTCGCCTGTGATACTAGTGGTGCTTGTGGTACAGGTGGTGCAGGTGGTGCTGCTGAATCTGCGGGTGCCAGTCCCTCGGCTGAGGAATCGCTGTGCACCTCGACTGACGCTGTGTGGCGTGATCGCGCTCGTCGAACACGTCGGGGAGGCATCCTACAAAACAAGGTAGAAACTTATTAGCCAAAGTTGCAGAATAATAACGTGCCCAAATACGCCCAGTGTTTACAAACCTGGCTCTGATACCAAATGTCATGCCCACATTTTCCATGTGGTCACAACACACATCGCACGTGTCATAGCCACATCTGTCATGTGGTTATGACACGAGATATGAAAAACTTTTCTCACACTGTCTTAAAAAAAAACCCCTTCGCATGCGTACACATACTCAACGGTGTTCTCTCATGGCGAAATGCTACACTCTTCGGCGGAATACAAGTACAATTGCGTGCATCCAGAAGCATATAGATCCTCAAGAGGGTCTATACAACGCTGCTAATGTCATTGCAAGAGTGAGATTACCAACGTTCTTAAATCGAACCCTCGGCAATGTTCGGTAGCATAATGCCTTACGGCGTTAGTGGGAATTACGCTGCACTCATTTACGCACGTGGTTCGCTGATAGAGGATCCACTTCCCACGACGCCTTGTTCCGACTAAACCGGCTAGTGATCTCCCTATTGAGTCATTTTTCAGCCAGGCACGGTTGTCTGTCTCCTCTCTTGTTTCCTGAAACATACTTCTCCTATGACTTAGCATTTTCAACAAGGCAGTTTGGTTGCCCTCTCTTCCCTTTTCACAAGTTCTTAATTTTGATTATATCTTTATCGCCCTTACCTTAACTATTTCTTAGTTCATTTAGTGTGTTTATATTTCGGTCTCTCTCTCTCTTTCATTTTCTATGCTTTCTTTATGTGCATCCTGACCTTTCTTCATGATTTACGTCAATCAGGGTTATTACTGTAGCTATTGTTGATATTAAACCTAATTTCAGATGATCTAGGTCACAAAGGCTGGTTTACTATTTCGCTGGACTCGGTCTCCTAATCTTCCCCGATCTAGGTTCCTCCTCTTCGTATATACTTAGTCAACTTGTTCCTAAGCAAATTTGGCAGAAGGGTCCGTCAACTTAGTTCTCTTATCCCATGTGAGAAATGTCGCGCATTTTCTCCTCTGTGTTTTCCAATGTTAGTTTTTTTTTTTTTTTCTTCTTCGGAACCTCTTACAGGTTTACATATGAGATCGTTTGCTACAGTTGAGATTAATATGGCCACAAGGATTGTCAGTGGTGGCTTCTTAAGTTTATTTCCAGTGTTCTTTTGAGCAAGGAGTTGTGTAATTTTCTGAGTGATTATTAGTACATTAATAGTTGAAACTTCCGAGAAGCTCTTTCCAGAGTATCACTGAATATTCCTAAACTCTCTTTTACATTATAATTTTATTTTCTCTTGTTTAGGATTACTGTTGTTACTGTTACTCTTAATTACGATTCATACACTGATTGTGACTCGTATGACGTTGTCAATAGATGTAGGTGGTTCACCACTTTATAAAACTCTGTTCATGGTAATATATCTTCTTTGGTTGTTGTGTTCAACATTTAACATTTAATAACATCTACTGTGAGAATATAATTGTTATATTAATTTTTTTTTTTTCTATATCCATGAGACATAGTTTATAACGATTTTAAACGAGGGTCCAACAAAATGGTTCATAGATTTACTCCTATCGATATGATATATATATATATATATATATATATATATATATATATATATATATATATATATATATATATATATATATTTTAATTTCAATGCATAGGACGAAATTGGTTTACCACGATTTATAAATCTATATCTCTATATATATATATATATTATGTATATATATATATATAAATATATAGATATAGATAGATATATAATCATTATTATATTATATATATAACTATATACATAGACATATATAGAATATATATATGCCTATATATAGAGTTATATAAAAACTGTATTTATATTTAACTAAACCAATCATATGTTAGGGCCCAAGCCCTAACATTTTATTGCATTAAATTCCACAGCCGACGGCGGCCATGGGCGGCGGTGGCCGCAGTGACAGAGCGGCGGACAGGATCAACGGTGGCCGCAGAGCGGCAGACAGGATCAACGGTGGCCGCAGAGCGGCGGCCTGTGCAGGCCGCGGGAGGCATAAGGGATTGGGGGGGGATGTGGAGTGGGGCGGAGCCCCACCCACATTCCCACGACGTGGGGTGTGGGTGGGGCTCCGTCCCACTCCACACCTTCATATATTTGAATGAGGGTCTGCGGTGGGGATTTCTCCCCACCGCCTATTCTAAACCGCGACTGTCTTTTAATCCGCGGCTTAAACTTTGACAGTCTTTCACCAATCATTGATTATTATCAATAATAATATATTAACAAGTATATCTATATATATATATATTTATATATATTCATATATATATATATATATATGTATATATATCAACGATAATATATTTATATATATATATATATATTTCATATGTATATATTTCACACACACATATATATATATATATATATATATATATATATATATATATATATATATATATATATATATATATATATATATATATATATATCCCCTTTTTTTTTATAATGATATATAACAATTATAATTACTTTCAATTTCTCTATTATTTTATAAACTGATAATTACTCAAAATGAGAAATATATATATATCACTATATATATATTTATAAATTATTTTTATGTATTTGTATAATTCCAATTTCTACAATTTCTCAAATTCACTACTCTATGCATTTTCTCCAAATCAACCTGTTATAAAGAAATTGTCATAATAATTAGATATATATATATATATATATATATATATATATATATATATATATCCCAATTTCACGTAATCGATAGAAATGGTAACTAACTATCCCCTTATTATAAGTATAATTTTCCATTTTCATAAACATTTAAGACTTCGTAAATTTACAACAGATTAGATATTTACATGCTAGATTTCCTCTAAATTATCAGAATCCATGAGAATAACTCCAATATTTAAAACTGTCTTTTCCATTTTAACATTGAACTATAAAGAAAATTAGCATTTCAGTGAAGCAATTCCAAACTTTCAAATGTAAACAACTCAGATTAAATTGTAAAAACGAACTTGTTCCTTTCAGTAATACTTGAAACACAAAAATTGCTATTGAACAAAGTTTGCAAACATCAACTTAAAATTTAAGCACATTCATATTACAGCTTCTCAATCATGAATACCAACTTCCCAGATATGAACTTTCTCCTCCCAAACAGTATACCACTGAAAACTTATGACAACCAATAAAAGTCCAATAATAACAAGATCAGGGAGGTGATTTTATTCACTCCCAGAATAACATTAATTTACAACAATAACAAGAGAGGTGTTCTCTCTTCATCTCTATGAAATGAACTAGGCCTAATTCTCATGACAAGAAGATGAACTGTTTCTTCATAAATAGCCAACCAGAAGCTCCAAGAGAAAAACCTGCGTATCAAAGATAATCAAGAAGAAAAGACCACTCGTCTAGCTCTCCTCCCTACCGTAGACCCGCAAGAGGGTCACCCCCGAGCTAGGGAGACCATACTCACACCTGGGTACTCAAACACTCCACTTCACAACAGAAACAACAACAATCCCAAAGCACACATACACCCGTGGGTATTTTACACAATACGGAAACTCAACTACAGTGAGTTTCATAAGGGGCAGGAGAGTGGACACACTCGACTCCAGAGTGTCACCCTGACAGATAAATGAACTAATATAAATTTCTCTTGGTCTCAACCAAGTGTGATCACAATTTGTAAGAAATCTGTATATGACTCTCAAGTCAAAAATACAGTCACAGATACATGCCCTCAAGGCTTTCAACATCCCAAAAGATGGAAACAGGTATGCACCCGAGGAGGATCTCTCCTCCCCTACCCCAAACTTGATGAGCATTTCTCCCAAGTGGGAGACGCTCTGTCAAACAACCCGACAAGAACCCCATAGAAAACAAATTTAAACACATATTTCACACACATTTCATGCACATTTCAGTTCTACCAAAACAAAGGTAAAATTCAGACCAACCTTGCAAAGCCCTCCTGGGATGAAGTTGTTGCAGAGTCCACAGAGTTCACTTCCACACTTAGCCACCAACTCCCTCTCCCTTCTCTATCTTCCAAACTAACTTCTCTATTTTTGGTAAGGCCAAAATGAATGTTTTTCCCCAAAATTCAACTAACTCCCTCTCATCCCAAAATTTGAAAATAAATAACCCAAAATTCTCTTTCTTTCTAATTTTGAGAAATGGGGAAGTGACACTTGTCACCTCCTCACCCTTCCCAAAAACCACTATTCTGTCCAGGTGGCTTATGTCACTCTCCTTTCCCAAGGGTACTCCTTATTCCTCTCATGTGACTCCACTTTCTCATGGGAGAAATAAAAAAAAGAGTTAAATGGGAACAAGACAGGTGACCCATGCCTCTTTCTCCTTTCTTCACATGGGTGTCCCCATAGTACATGGGGGAATCTTACTAAAGAAGAGGTGACTTTCACTAATGGATGGCATCTCTTATCTAGGGAAAAGTAGAGGGGATGGGTTGAGTGTTGGTACAACTCATCATGTCCCCTCCTACCTCCAATTTTCGCCACTTAACTTCAGGGGAAGGTTAAGTTGACTAGATGGAGGTTACTCAAGGGTTACCCATGCCAAATGGGCCCCTGGACCCATGGGGTAGAACCCAGGGTCAATTTTAACCCATACAAGACACCCCAGGTCAAGGTAAAGCACAAGAAAAAGGGCCTCATAATTTAAATAAAAAAAAAAATAGAAATTTCAAATTCAATCTCTTTACAACACTTACTTATAAAAAAAAAATGTTACATGAGGGTAACCTAACCCACTCGACCATACGAAAGACCACATTACATCATGACATCAAACACAAAGAGATCTTGGTTCCTCGTGGAACCAGATCGGCTTAACAGGGAATAACAAATAACAAGGTGTGGAATGATCTCCGAAATCTGTGGTTTGATTAGTAGTCCCTGCACACTCAATTACAAGATCAGTAACCACATAAATTCATCATAGCCGAAGCAACTTAAATAACACATGCATTCTCATGCCCTAGTACAATTTAACATAATTAAAAAATCATATTACAATTTTCCATCATCACCTAATTCATTTTTCTGAAAAGTAACTTATCCAAACATCACCCAATTAGTTTTTCTGAAAACATAATAAAGTTAAATAGTCTGACAAATTTCGGGAACTGCTATCTCACAAATATGAAAGTAACAATAACAGTACTGTAATTAGTCATTACAACAGTAGTAAAAAGGGCGGTCCTCACAGATCCTTATAAAATGCATGCAAGGCAAGGGCATGCAATAGTTTCAATTGATGACTAAAATTTAGTAATAAAAAGAACATAAAGAAGGATTTGCAAAGTAAAAATTAATGAAGGGATTTAGAAAACAATCTAGGTGAATCATAAGAACATCAATCCAGTAATTTAAGATGGTAGAAGCCTACCTAGGGAAAACCCTATGTGGATTCAAAAAATTGAGGTTCACTAAAATGTAAAGAAATAAAATATTCAACTTATGAAAATTTAATCTTAATAAACTAGTTGAATCTAAATAAAAATTTAAGGTTGATAATCGTAAATTAAATTGAGAGGAGTAGAATAAATATTCATAATTAGGACGAAACTAAATAATACATATCAAATATCATTTTATATTTTGATGTGTAATAATCATTATAAACTATACCAAATTTCTCTAATTTCTTATTTTAAGACTATTTTACAAATGTATGCTAATGCTCATTATGTGTAATACTATCTCAAATATTATTAAAATTAATAATTATGAAGTTAATTTTGACATTGACATGATCACACTTTTATTTAGTAGCTTGTAGTTATTCTTTAATTAGTTTATATTTATTAATTGTAGTGAACAAAGTATGTGAGATCAATTTCCATTATAATCTATAATTGATATAAAGAATATATTATACTTAACCTAACAATTTCACTTTATAGTCATTTATGTCTTAAAATGGACGTGATATCCTAATGAATTGTTTTTTTCTAGTTTGATTTATTAATTCTCTTAGCTATTATTGGAAGAGAAATGCACTTTTAATTGATGGGATCATTTTTTCTACAGTAGTATTAATTTACAAATTTTAAATTAAAAAATCTTTCTATTATTTTAGTAAAGATAGTTTTAGTGTATGTGTTATTAAATTTATTTAATTAATATATTTTTATAAAGATATATTTATTTAATAAATTACTAAATTTATTTTTTATTAATTGTTTATAGTAATAAAAATATTATAAATGTTTCAGATTAATGAGAATAAAGTTGAAGAGGAAAAACAACCATATATAGATCTCAATCATGTGTGGAGGTAAGAAAAGTAAATTTTTTCCTATATAAATACTTAATTTTTCATTAATCGATTAACTATATTTTTATACATATATTATGACTAATTATTTTCATATATTTTCTTCTAGCCAAGTGAATACAGATGACATTGAAGGTATACCATTGGAAAGATTACCTGAGATAGAAGAAACCTTTGAAGTAAACCCTAAGATAAATATCTCAAACAATGTAAGTACAATGCATTTCTATCTAATTTAAGAGATTGTCATTTCCATTTAAATGCAAAAAAATCCATCTATTTTGTTTCCATTTGTAGTAAGAATATCTATTTTGTTGGATACCTTGAAGTAGGATTAGAAGTGAATTTTAAGCATCAATGAAAAGTTTTGACTAAGATTAAGTTGGTTTTGAAGGGACCATAAACTCCATACAAATCAAAAGATACAACATATCAGCTACATTGTAGAAAAACTATAACAAAACCATAGATACCAAGTAGCTAATAGGGGCCAAAAGTCAACATGCTTACCAACAAACCACTAACCCTAAACCAAAAAAGAGAAGCAAACCCCCATAGAAGGATGAAATCAATCAAATAGATTGAGGGCCCCCAAACTCAAAAAATATATAAAACTTTAGTGAAATTATAACTTGTTCAAAGTGTGCTACTTTGAACTCTACCCTAAGGAATTGAACCTAGTTAGCATTAATCTCATCTTTACCTTTTTTCTCATTTACTAATTCTACCCCTTGTGTGGCATTTAGTTCTTTTTTGGTTACCAGTTTTATCCCCTTAGCTCCTTGTTTGAATTTTCCCTCTTAAAATTTTAGGCTATCAACACTAAAATTGGTGCTAGACTTGTTGGTTTCAACATCCTTCTTCAAGTTTACCTTTATCTCTTTAATCTCCTTCTCCATATCCTATATTTTATAATTCTACTTATCCTTTTTGGAATAATGGTGAATCCATAGGTACAACAATCTACTAGGAAAATCCATAAACCTTCCATAGTGATAGCTGCAAAGAGAAATCTCTATATTGCCTCAGAGAAAGTAAATTACAGAATGAATGAAAAAAGTAAAATAATCTTGCTATATTTGTATGGGTAAAAATCCCTCAGTGAGCCAAATAAAGTGTAATTTAGTGTAATTAAATAAATAATTACACCAACAACCCCCTTTAAGTGAAACTTAGGATGGCACATTACAATGCATAAAAAATCAAAGATGGGTCCTAATAACAAGGCCTGATGAGGAACCCATGTTCAAAACACAACTCTCACAAATGGAGAAAAAAGAGAAAACCTCATGGGAAAAACTCATCCCCAAAAGAGAGAAACAAACATGAAATAAAGAATGTAAAATTTTGAAGGAAGGCGGCCTCATGAAGACCCTCAAGGACAACTTCCTTCACCCCATGCATTGATCACAATTGAAGATAATGAGAAGATGCTAAAGGTTTAGTGAATATGTCTGCAACCTGCTCCTATGTATAGGTATGTACTTAAAGTTGAGAAAACCATCCTAGATCAACTGCTTAATGAAGTGGATGAGGATCTCAATGTGCATAGTATGATGATGCTCCACTGGATTGTGGGGAATATGAATGACATTTTGATTTTCGTACCAAAGAATAGTGGGACTATCAAGAGGGAATCCAAACTTGGTCAATAACTATAGAATCCGCAGAACCTAATGGATAGCTAAAACTATTGCTCAATACTTAGCCTCTATAGATTGTAATGTAATAGTAGATTTCTTCTTGCAAGACCATTCTATGGGGATAGAACCAAGAAAAAAAACAAAACCAAAAGTGGACTTCCTATCATCAACATCACCAACCCAATCTAAGTCAGTGAAGCTGAAACTCTGAGAGTCTGCTACTGTATAATGAATACCAAAATGAGATGTGCCTTTAATATATCTCAAAATATGTTTTGACATCCTTCCAATGACTCTCATGTCGATCATGGGAGAGATAGGAGATAAGACCAACCACAAAAGAAATATTAGGAAGAGAATGTGTCAGGTACAAAAGACTACCAACCATAATGTAGCATCAACTGAAGGAGTGGTACAAGTGGAAGACAATACAACACCTGGCTAGAATGATTTGGTGGTTGGAATGAATTCAAGAATACCAAATCTGTGAAGCAAATCAAGAGCATACTTCTACTAGAAAATGGTAATCCCATCCAAAGAATGAATAATTTGTAAACCAAGAAAGTATTGTAGAAGTCCTAGATCTATCATATCAAACTAATCCATAAATGCTCTATGAACACTTTGGACCATGGAAGATGAACTTCCTATAAGAATCAAATCATCCACATGCAACACAAGAATCAAAATATCACCATCCTATCTTTGAGTATAAACTGTGGGATCAGAATGATATTATGTGAAACTAGAAGAAAGAAAGAATGTGTCCATCTTCTCATACCAATCTTGAGGGACTTGTTTGAGACCATATAATGAATGATGAAGTCTACAAACAAGTAAAGAGTCTTGCACAAAACCAGGAGGGTGCTCCATATAAATCTCCTCATGAAGATAACTGTGCAAGAAAGCACTCTTCACATCCATCTGATACACTCTCCATCCTTGTGAAGCTGCAAGTGAAAGTACAAGACGAGTAGAATCCATCTTGGTAATAATAACAAAGCTCTAAAAATAGTTAATTGCTTCAAACTATGAAAACCTCTTTGCAACAAGATGAGCCTTGTATTTATCAATAGAACCTTCAAGTACATATTTGGTGCCATACACCCATTTGCATTGAACCAAATTTCTTCCCTTAGGAAGAGGTATGAGATCCCAAGTATGATTCTTCATCAATGAAGAATACTTTTCTGCCATAGTTGTATCCCACTCAAGAATACCCGCTACAACTAAAAGCTTTTGAGGATCATTGACAATGGCATGAATCAAAAGATTGACATCTGATGTCTATGAGAAAGTATGATGGGAATTTAAAGGATCATCTACCAAAGATCCAATTGCATCAATAATTATGCAGGTCCATTGGGGTAAAGGATAGATAATTGGAGGTGGTGGTTGATCTGAAACACCATCCTCATCCTCATCCTCATCCTCATCCTATACTTTTATTGGACAATAATAGAATTAGTGTTGATGTTGGCATACAACTAGTTTGACCATAATAAGAATGAAAGGAATACTCCTACTAGATACAATTCAACTACACTAGCAATATAGTTGAACATGAATCTCTAGTGTAAGGTTGGTATTCATGGAGAGAAGAGGCATTAACATGCCACACATCTATGGAAACATATCATTTTTTATCAAGCAAGTGAGATCATAATGTGTGACAAAATTTTCTCATGAAGGCATACCAACACCATGTGTGGTGTTGTGCCTTGCACACACGCCCCATTTTACCAAATGGAGACCCCCTTTTTTTGCTTTGGCTTAGAGTCTCAACCTTTCTTCTTTATGATGATGAGAAGGTGAAATTGTGATTAGAATGTAGGAGTTGTTTCAAATTTGGTCATTTCAGATGTTTGAAGTCATTTGAGGTCTTTCATGATCAATTTGGAGGTGTCTTGATTGGGTTTGTGCTTAAGAAGTAGTCACTTGTTGCCTTTAGGGTTGAAACTGGGTGTTACTGCACTTTGCTCTAAAATCCTGTCACTGGATATTGTCCTTGAAATTGCTATTGTAGGATATGTCATGTTGAAATTCCTAGTTTCCAGGTCTTAGAGTTGAAAAATCATGTCAAATTCTACAAGATTTCACTAAGGGGTTCATATACTTTCATTCTGACGCATGATCTTGAAACCCTGATTTGGCTAAGTCTGAAACCCTAAAAACCCTGAAAACCTTGAAAAATGGCTAAGCTTGAAATCTGGTGGAACTTCAAAAATCTAGAATCTGCATGTTAAATCCTATGGATTTGGAACCTATCTCAAACATCCTGATAGTATATTTCAAAATATTTAAAGTATACTATCACCCTAGACATTTCCAAATTTGGCACTAAAAACAACCCCTACTGCACTTTGCACCAAAAATAACCCCTACTGCACTTTGTGCTAAAAATTAGTCCTATCAACTGGTGCTAAAAAACTAGACCTTACCAACTTGCACTAAAAATCGCTTCAGCTACCTTTTGTCAGTAGGTCCTAAAAATTGCACTAGGTTAGTCTGCACTAAAACCCCGCCAATATGCCTTCACACTCTTAGCACTAAATTCACTCACCACGGACTTACACTAGAATCCACATTGATCGACCTCATGAGATACTATTAGTCAGTCTGACCCAAAATCCGCGCTAGGTCAGTTGGACCCAAAAGTAGCACTAAAGCCTATTGTGCTAAAAATGAACCTCTCCGACCTACGCTAAAAAGTGCCCTCACCGACTTTAGTCAGTGCACCCAAAAATCCTCGCTAAGGTGGTAGTCCATTAAATCCGTGCTAAAGGTGTTAGCACTAGAATTGCATTGCACCGACTTTTAATTCGTGACACCCAAAATCGACACTAGGTCAGTGAGACTCAAAATCAACGCTTTTTGATATTTTGGCCTAAAAATTAATTTTTTCAAGGTGCAAATTGGATTTTCTTGATGGATTTGGATTGCATATCTATTTATCATATCATGATGAACATTTTTAGCATGTTAGTGTGAATTTTGAGCATGTTTGGCATCAATTAATGCCACTACATTTGAATGTGTACTACCCCCTAAAAATCCTACTTTTTGTAAAAAAAGGCTATAAAAACATGAAATAAAAGTTTCCAAATGGATCCTAATGACCACAAAAACTTCCCAAATCAATATATATACCGAATGCGTTCTTCAAAATAGTAAAAAATGTAGAAAGTCGTGAAAATCACTAGATTTGTGAAGAGGTGTATAAGGAAGCAACATTGAGTTTGAGTTGTTCCTGACTAATTTATGGTTGCAAGTGGACATATCTTGATCCAAATTGATGGAAAATGATTGTTAAGATGAAATTAATGCTTTGCATTGTGAATTGTAGGTCTTGGAAGACACATGAGCTTGTTGGAGCTATCTTGGAAGGATAATCACACAGAGGTACCTTGCTAACCTAGAAATGCAGAATCAACATTTTATCAACCAAATTGGTGTTGCATATGCAAGAGAAAGTCAGCATAATGTCCAAGATGATGAAGACAAGTCTCAAGAGCTTGAAGACATAGGAGATCATGACCTACATCATTGTCGTTTCTGTAGATCCAGTCAAATGTCTAGGACTTGTTTATAGTTGTCTACACATATTCTAACAGCCCAGTCATAAAGAATCAGTCCAGCAAGCATCCGGTTGGATATATCTTCACCAAAAAAAATTCCACATACTCTTCTTGATCCATTCAGCACATGGAATCCTGTCAAGCCACATCAACTCAAGTTTTCACATGTCATGTGACTTCATTTTGACGTCTTTCCACCTTGGAAAGTTGCTCTTTATTATGTATATCCAAATGGGTATCTATTTTGTCTAGATTCAATGTATATGCAAGCTATTTTTTGTTTTTTTCCTAAAGGACAAATGCAAATCTGAAAATGCAACAAACTGGTGTATCTCATCAAATGCCATGTAATCTAGACCATTGGTGTTGAGTTAATCTCCACTGTCCATTCAAAAACTTGGTATGGTGCCTTGTCTATAAAAGGGCCTTCATTCCCTCTCATTGTAAGAAGTAAGATTTGATAATGAATTTTTGAGACTCTGCCAAAATTTAGTCAATACAAAGCAAGTTTTGCAGGTTGCTGGGAACTTGTGTTTCTGTGTTGCCTCATTTTAGATTTCATGGTTCATGTCAATCTAAAATAAATTTACATTCAGTTGCATTTGTGATTAATCATTCAGATATTTGATGGATTTCCTATCCATACCATTGATGGCTTGCTGATTGTATGTCATTGTGCATGGTTAGTCTTTGCATATTTCATGTGAGCTGAGTCTGATTGTGTGGTTTCATTGAGCTGCGCCAGGGATTGGGTGTTTGATGAATCTTCAACAATTTGAAAATCATTACATTTCCTTAGAAGATTGCATAATATCTATAGCATTGTGAGCTGCCTGGTTAAGCAGGGATTCGTTTATTATTGGGAATTTGTCTATATGTGTGTTGATCATTTCTGTAATTGTCTATAGGATCTCTTACCCCTTCTCTCTTCCCCTTTCCTTTTACATTTCTTTACACAAATTTTGGTAGATTTAGGGTTTGAGAAGCATTAAATTGATTATCTACTGGAGAATTTTAGACTTTACAATTTGCATCACCTAGGGTTTCTGCATTTACATTATTGCCATCTTTTCACAAACCCTATGTTATATGTAAGACCCCTTGTTGGCACAGCTAACATACCCACTAAGTTATTCCACGCAAGCTAAGACCTAACTGTATTATCCTTGGGGCAGTCCTATCTTAGATAGGATAGCTTTGTTAAGAGAGGTGAGATACATGTATTTCACCTACGTTGTGTGCAAAAAATACCATCAACATGTGGGATCTACCCAGAGTCATTTGATGCCATCAACATGGAGGCTATTTCTGAAAATAAGAATATATCTAGGTAGACATAATGGCTCTGTATAGTTCATAATTTGATCTAGTCACATACTTATTGAGAAATAGGGATGTTGTCAAACTAGTAATTAGACATGCCATGCTTGATAACTAGTTTCATTAGATGGTATTATAAAATGATGAGTAGATAGCTCACTTTCTCCAACAAGATGATGAGTTTATAGAAGAACTAACCCACAAAATTGAAGAGTCCTATGGATATTGATAATGTAATTATAAGGAAACATCCTACCAAGGGGGAGGATAAATATACAAGGCATATTTTATCAAAATGATTGCCACAAAAATAAAGGAGACTAAAAGGATTTAGAGATCTCTCTAAAGAATAGTGATAAAGTTGGCCAAAATCTGCACTAAGGTAGGAAAGGAACACCTAATCAATCTCTACACCATATATGATTGGTTGATGGCTTGGGAATATGAGGCACTATAGGCTCTCATAAATAGGTGATGCAACACATGATTGAACTAGGGAAAAAGACAATCCTGTAAGGGAGGAATATAGGCTAGGTAATCCAAAGTTCAAGTCAATTATGTAAATTGAGCTCACCAAGTTGATAAATTTAAAAATCATTTATCCCATCAAGAACATCCCTTCGGTATTTAACTTGGTTCCTTGAAAAAGAAGAATGGATAAATCTAACTTTGTGTGGATTTAAAAGACCTAAATAGAGTGCATCACTCAAGGACCACTAATTGCTACCATCAATGGATCAAATTCTACAAATAGTTGCTAGTTTTGATAGGTTCTCCATAGTGGATGGTTTCTTAGGCTTCAATTTAAGACTAGTGAAGGAGGAAGACCAACATAAAGTGGGGAACCTTTACCTATCATAAAATTTTGTTTGAACTATTAAATGCTAGAGAAAAATTTTAGAGAGCAATGGATATTTATTTTAAGAGTCTAATCAATGTGATCATCTTGATATACCTTGATGACCTAACATGTTTTCTAAAAACAAGATAGATCATTTTGACCATATTGAAAAGGTATTTCAAATGTTCTAATAGTTTGAAATTTTTGTGATCCCAAAGAAGTGCATATTCAATATACCTTAGGGGATACTACTGGGACATGTTGTCTCAAAGGAAGGTATCACCACTGATCTTGAAAGGGTACATGATATATTAGAAATTTTACTTAGCATGAGAAGACCCTACAATCATTCCTAGGAAAGAATATTTGTTTAGAATGTTCATCTTAGACATGTAGGCATAGTGTCACTTTGATTCTAAAACAACACCAACAATTCAAATTGACTAAAGAAAGAAAGCAAACATTTGAGTAAATTAAATGGGCCATCTTCAAGCCACTAGTATTTATAAATAAAAATATCTTCTATGATTTAATTCTATATGTATATGGAGGAGAAGACAACATAGTTGACTCGAAAGAATGGAGAAGATATTACAAACGAGCATCTAATTGATTTTTTTTAGTTATACATTGAAGGATACTAAGAAAAGATACAACTTTGTGGAGAAATAGGATGGTGCTTTATTGAAGGAACTAAAGAAGTTCAAGCACCTTCTATCTTAAAAAAAAATTATTATTATGGTTTTCCATTCAAGAATAAAGGACTACATTTTGGGTGGTAACATTAGTGAAAAGAGAGCCAGTTGGATAAAAAATATCCTCAAATATGGCATTAATGTCAGGGCAATAAAACTAGTCAAAGGTAGAGTACTATGCTAGAAGTTGGTAGAACATATCCTAGTCCCTAGAGTGTTAGAAGTATAAGAGAAAGAATATGAATTAAAATTTAGCTTAGTTAATTAGGACGATCACCAACTTTCATGGATTGAAGAGAGATTTAGATACCTTGAAAAAGGGAAATACACAAAGAGCCTAAATCCCACCAAAAAAAGAGTATATAGACTTCAAGCCTCACTCTATAGATTCATCAAGAGGGAGTCTTTTTATGGTAAAGTGTTGATGGAGTATTATTAAGGTGCATATGAGAAGAAAGAATTCTAACCATCCTCAATGAATTCCACCAAGTTCTTTCTAGAGGACACCATTATGCCAAGACAACAATAATAAAGGTCATGTAAGTAGGATATTATTGGCATCAAATGTTTGAAGTTTCTCATAAATGGGCAAGAAATTGTAAAAAGTATCAATTTTACACTAAGAAGTAGAGGAAAGCTCATCTTCCCCTAAAGCCCATATTTATGGCTCAACCTTTTTTCTTATGGGGATTGGATTTCATAGAAATGATCAATCCTTCATATATCATTGGTCATAGGTTCTTCCTACCAACTACTAACTAGTTCACGAAGTGGATCAAGGCCATAGCATTATAAAATACAATAAAAATAGTGATTGTTGACTTATGAAAAGGAATCATTCTAAGGTTTATAGCACTAGAGACCATCATCACTGATAATGCTAAGATATTTTTGAGGATGGGTATAAGTAAATTTTCACATGATTATGGGATTTATTTGAAGACATCTTCAAACCACTGTCCTTATGCAAATTGATTAGTAAAATCTACCAAAAAGAACCTAATTGGGATAATAAAGAGCATTGGAGCAAAAATCAAAGAGACAATGGCATGTCTACCTGAAGGAAGCCATATGAGTAGAAAAATAACTCCCAAAAATGCCATAGGATGGATCAAGATGTTTTAATTTGGATTGGTAGGTAATAAAGACAGCCATCTACACCAAAGGAAGTTTAAAACTCAACATGAGCTACCAATTTTTTCATCTTATCTTGATCTTACTTCTCCCACTATTTCAAAAGGTTCTAAAGTATTACAAAGCCAAAAGTATCAAAATCTATTAGATGCATCGTCAATTGTCAATCTCTACCATCTATTTGAGAAAGAAAATAATGGTCATTTAGGAAACAAGAAAAGTAGCTCTTCAAATTAGATAGGCACATGTCAACACTACAAATGATGGTAAAGAGTAACCAAGAACTAGTGATGAATCTTGCATCTACATGCCACATCATCACCTACTACCAATAACGCAAAGTTAATTCAAATTTAAGAATTGGTGTAATGTAGCTTGTTAGCAAGAAATGTAAAGGGGATACCGGTCTAGAGATCCGGTCCTTAGTCAAGTCTTTGTAGTCAGTTTATACCCTAGTCAAGTAGCTAGAGATTGACAGCAAAACATAAAGAATAACAAAATAGAGCATCAAATACACATCACAACAAGATAACATACTATTACCTAGCACCAATATAACTCCACACACACACACATATTAACAGTCGTCAAATACATACATGATCCATCAATCCTCCAGTAGGTCTAAGTCTCTACCTCACTAGTTACATACATGACTTCTATGTCATTCTTACATCAGAATATATCCTATATCATACTCTTATTCTTCTCTATCTATATATACTATATCTATTATATCAAGGGATGTGTCTTCTGTTGGCTTTTTGCCTCTGCATAATGTGTAGTCTCCTTCGGTTAGCTCTCCTTTATGCTCTATATCCTGCTACCATCACCCCCCCAACAAAATTATGCCTTGTCCTCAAGACATGCCTTTCTCTGGTTGAAAATATTTCTTTAGTCTGACACCATTGACATATCTAGCTAATAGTTTACCCTCCATATTCTTTAGTCTGACTACTTCGGAATCTAGAAATTCTTCAATGTAGTATGGTCCTAGCCACCTTATCTTCAGTTTTCCTTGCTTCTTAAACTTGTTGTCATACAGGAGTAATAAGTCACCTTTAGTTAATGTCTTGTTCCTCAGGTTTCTATCATGTCAGACCTTCTGTTTGTTCCTTTCCAAGTTCATATTATATGCTACCATCAGTCTGTCCTCATCTAGTTTCTCCAATTCTTCAATCCTCTTCAAGAGAGTCTTCTTTACCCAATTTGAGAGTCCTTGTTCTCCCTAGTTTTACCTTCTTCTACATCAAGAATTCCCTAATTCTACCTTTAGGGTCATAATATCTATATGGAGCTTGATCAAACCTATAAGACTTGATCAAGTCACCAACTTTGGGTATCACTATAAAATTACACATCCCCATGTAAGATAGAAATATGTGGAAGAAATGATTCATAAATTTTCCTGATACATAGTACCAAAGATACTAAAATTTACAAATTGATAATAAATTCATACTTTGTAATCTTAGGAGATTCAAATTTAGGTAATACACATGGACCCATCAATGTCCCTTCCATAGCTATGATAGTGTACCAGGATATAGCCACAATGAAGGTACTTTCATTTTCTTTAATTCTTTAGCCAACATAGGATTCATTGTGGTCATGGGTTTTCCATGAATATTTTGATAAACTACATGGTAGAAATTATCGCTAATTGCTACAATATTAATTCATATACCTATTTATATGCACTTCTTTGAAGACCATATAGATAGGAATGTTGGAGATTGATTGCCAGTTAGAAAATGGAAGAGGAAATTTAACTATTGGATAGACAACATCAATCAAGTATGAGGCCATGTAAAATTCACCTCTTTCCTATGATTGTAGAAATTGCTCTCTCAAAGTAGACATAATCAATTCCCCATAATTTGCCACCACCTTTCTTTCTAGAATCATATGTATAAAGGGCACCCATATGACATCTAGATGTACATGATATTTATTCAAATAGTTTACACATTAGAATTATTGGCTCCTTGTTATTCTCTAGAAGGATGTGTATGAAGTAATATGGGACTCTTTTCATTCTTTGCAAATCTATGTCATTAGCTAACTCTTACAATACCTTGTAGATGTCATTCTCCTATAATCAATAATTGGTTTCTATAGCATCGTATATTCATGTGAGCTATGAAAAATTAAGCATGTATCTAAATTTAACATCACTTATAATAATTATAGGTTTCTTGTGAATAATGCATATCTAGTCTTCATCTATGTCGTAGTATGCAATACTTCATGCTAGTAGATCCTTGCATGGGAAGCCATTGAACTTCCCAACTATTCTACGCAAGCAGGATGCCCTAACTCTTCCTTAAATTGTCATTGTGTCTCCTTTATCCTTCAACTACATCTTGAAGAGATGGTTGATTGCATTAAACCCAAGGTTTTAGGGAGATACTGCAATGTGTTTGTTTATTTTGGTACCTTTGTCACCGTATCTTCCTTCATAGCTTTGCTATTCTATCTAACAGTCTTCAATACTCGTATTTTTATAAAAATTCTAGCGTATGAAAGCTCCAAAGAAAATACGTTCAAATTCTTTAGTAAGTAGTTTGATTGTGAGTACTCTAGTAACAATGACGACCTAATTAATAATGTTTAACTCCAAATTCAAAAGATCTTGTAATATATTTAATTCATTAATATACCTTATATTGACAATACTTTCATGAATTTTATATTATTTAAACATTAATAATCTTAGTTATACCTTCATACTATTGATGCTTATGCAAACTACACTTCCATGTGTCACTTTCTAATTAGATTGAGAATCAACACATCATAATAAAGTAAAATTACTAAGACCATAATACCTTTTCATCTAGTTTCCTTGATTCCTTAGTCTTCAATAATTCCAATTTTAAATCTTGATGCCAAAAGTGAATTTTAACTCATTGTTAAATTCATTGAATAGGGGATTTGCGTCTTGCTACACTTCTAGGCAATTTTGGATTTCAAATCATTTGTCTTATGAATGTGAAGATAAACTATTCAATAGATTTCAATATCATCTTAGATCTATGGGGTCTTTGGTTCTTAATATTTATTCATGATGGATGTGAGGCTCCCTTATAAATTATCTTCTAGAAATATTTTAGGTCCATGGAAGATTATAGGGCTAAATAATGTTTCAAATTTGGACACAAGCTTGCCCTATCTATTGAAAAATATAATTCTTATTGGTATGTGTGAGATTCTAGAGATTTGGAATTAAATATATGAATTTAGTAATATGAGTCTTTAAATAAATAAACCTTAATAACTCAACTCTAACAGGAAACCCTAGAGATTAAAGAGCTAATGAATAAATCATTTTTATAGGATTATTTTAGTAAATTATTAGCTTGGGATTTTGGAATGTCTTAGACTTAAACCTCATAAAGATATCAAACAAGTGAAGGTAGTAATGTTTAGAAAAAAAATTTAAGTCCAAAGTAGAAAATAAGACAAAGATATAAAAACAATCCTACAAGAGGGGTCCAAATAAAATTATAAATCCATACATGAGCCATGAATTGCAGCAAAGGACACCCCAAATTGGTTATTTATAGTACCATGGTTTATGAAGAGGATCAACATGTTATCAATCAATGAAAATATTAAAGAGGTCATTGGTTTATGTAAAACTAAGGCATGGTGTTTAGGAGACAACATGTAGATTGAAATTATGTCACATGTTCATAATATTTTATGAGTATGCCACATTAATACAACATGAATTAGAATAAAAGATAAGTTGTAAGGGGACATCTCCAATTAAGGGAAGCAGCCTTCTAATGTGAATTTATATTTGTTATCTTCCCTCTAAATTCATTATACTTTTATTTATTCTAACATATTTCATACCTATTATTCTTTACCAATGTTCTTATGAGAACCTCTAATAATTTAGTTGTTTGCCATTTTTTTTTTTAGTAAACTTGGTAAGGCCTAGGAGATGAACAACAATCAAATCATTTTTTTGGTGCCATAAGGGTCACCATGCAAAAAAACTTGTATACTATCATATGCATCTATGTAAAAAGAAACCCTAACATATAACACTATCTGTACTTGCCATTAACTAATGTCTTCACTAATAAGGTTGTGGAAAATTACATAGCCCCCCTTGACCTAGACATATAAACACAATCATATTTTGAATAATTTTCATACACATTGCCTATAGCCAAAAACTTAGCAACCTTGTTTGATTCCTCATCCTCACATTAGTCAGAAACTATCATGATCACTTCCACTAGCAATGCCACCTTTAAACTTTTTACCACCTCTTCTACCTCTCATTGCAGATAGACCTGTCAAAATTTAGCCACATGCAAATGCTCCAAAATATAGTTAAAATATACCTCCCTGATATACCATGTCAATATCATCGTGAATAAAAAATGAACAATCCGTAGTTGAGAGCATGGAGGCACAAATGAGTATTTGAGTGGCATTAAACACATTACACCTCTGATGAGTGTGTATAGGGTCTAATAACAAATTTGACATAGCCTATTGTATACAAACACTGGGAGCATAATCAATATCTCTAATCAACTACAAAATTTAGATAATCCACAGTTGTAGCTCTATATTATTTTATCTCCCTTCTACATACACCATGAAATCAACCACCATCTCTTTGCCAAAAACCTATCACTTCTATGGCTTCTTCCTACATCTCTTGCCCAATTCAAACTCACATACCATGCTAGATCGAATCATCTTACCTCCTCTCTCATTGCTGCCAGAAGCTATCTAGCCTAGAATTTCCACCAACCACCAAGATATGGCATGCCAACTCAATACCATCATTATTCAATACCACATCATCAATCTATGCAGCCTAAATGCATTCTTGTAATGAGTACCATCTATCACCTCCCCTCTTGCCAACCAATATTTGGCCACATAACTTAAAACATTTGTCCTCTACCCATTATCGCGTTAGTTGTTCACCATTCAATTGATGAAGATTTATTATAATTTTTTAATAATAATTAATTATAATTATTTCTAAAAATAAAAATAAAGATCTTAATTATTTTTAGTTGTCTCTATTATAGATAATATTAATTAAATAAATTTTTTTTATTAATAATTTATACTACCAATTAAAATAGATGTCAAAAAAATAAATATAAACTTTAATATTAATATTATCTAATATGTGAAAATAATTTAGGCCTATATTTTGCAATGGCTTCTACCTTGCGGAGCCTTCTGCACCTCATGATTGCCCTAGCGTACCCCTCATATCTTTGTTTCGCTCAGAAATGCACTGCTATGGCTGGTATTGGCAACTTTGGCTCCAATATTGCTATAGACAAAGGTTTTTTCAGCACTCAAAGGAAGATTTTAGTGCTGCTGGTTGTCCTAACCCTAGGATTTCTATGTAGAACAATGCCTTTTCAAAATTAGGGCAGGGCTCCAAGGAATATGGCTCACTTCCTTCGATGGGTGATGTTTTGAACTCTGTGGCTGGTGGGAAGAATAAACCCCTAGCCTGCTCCGCTGTCTCCCCTGTTTTGGAGTTTGAGGATGCCCTAAGAAATGAAGTAATTGAGGGTGAAGCCTATTTTGCCACTCGGGGGTTGATCGGTCATTCCATTGGACTATGGCCAGCCCTTCTAGCTTTACACAATGGGTCTCCGATGTCTAGAAGCCATCTTTGAAAGGTAATCTTGAAATTTATCCATGTGCTTGGGGTTATTTTATTGTTGTTTTTGACTCAGTGTAGGACCGCGATTTGATTCTTTTTGAGAAATATTGGATATGGGGTCAAAATGTGCTCATGCTCAAACCTTGGCATCCTAATTTCAACCCCTCCATAGAGTCTTTCAATTTAAAGCCTGTCTAGATTCATCTCCCAAACCTACCACTCCAGTTTTGGTTTGATGCTTGCTTTGAGGCTATAGGCAACAATCTTGGTAGTTTTTTAGTAGTTGATCTTGATACTATAGATTTCACACACACAACCTATGCACGCATCATTGTGGATCTGGATACTTCTAAGGCCTTGCCTACAGACATTACTTTTAAAATCTCTGACCGGACTTGGTCTCAAACATTAGATTATGAAGGGTTACTCTTTAGGTGCAGAAGGTGCTACACTACTTGCCACACCGCCACAGACTGCCACATCTCAAAGTCTCATTCAGAAAAACTTGCTACTTGGTGGGAAGATGCACATCTACAACATTTCACTATGGAGAGTCCTTCTGGGGGCACTCCCCCCTCCTCAGATTATGAGAATAAAATTGAAGGCAATCAGCCCTCTGCAACTATGAAGGCTCCATCGAATCCACCTTGTGAAGCAAGAATACCTAAAAGTAGGAGCACAAAAAGGAGTGATTCGAACCCTATGATGGATAGAGGGGCAGCAAATGATTCTCAGGTTTCACATTCCCATTCTTTCTCAGATAGACCGGGAGGTGTGACTATATTAACCAATGATGCTAAAGCTTCAATAGATCTAGAGAAGATTACTTTGGCTTCCAATGGGGATAACAGTCATTCTCAGCTCTCACGGTTAGAGGATTGTTGTGAGTTCTCAGGGGAAGGAATCGTGGATGGAAAGTGGACAGTTGTTCAAAAGAAAAAGAAGAAGGACTTGACAACTCTTGCAAATATTTGTAAGCATCTTATGGTAGTTCAATCCCATAATTAGCTGGGGATAAAGAGATTGCAAGTCTAAATTTTAGTTTAGGTTTTTGTAGGATTTGGAAAAGCTAGTAGACACTAAATTTTTTAACTTTGCTGGCACCCTTGTTAGAGGGCATGCTTTTCATTTTTATTTTGGATCATTTTTAGTTTAGAGGGAGCGGTCCCCTTACTGCAGCTTACTGATAAAAAAAAATGTAAAAATAATTTAAAAAATATTAATATCCTACTAAATATATAACTATTTCTTATAAAATAAATATTTATTCCTTGTTAAAGGAATTTTAATATGAATGATTAGTAATTATTGAATTTAATAATTAATATATATACCAATTTCAACTTTTACCTTCTAATATATTTCCTTGGTGCTATAATTTTTATAAGTTAAATAACAATTATTTAAAAAATATTACTAATATAAAATGTAAACATCTTTAATTCTATTTTAAATATTTTTATTTAGTAATAAATGATATTTAAAAATATATTATTTGAGATATTATTTAAGAAAAAATTATATTTAAATTTTCATTCTATTTTCAATTAAAACATATTTGCAAGAGATTTGTGTATTATTAAATATATTGTTTAATTTATGTTATACTACTACTTAATGATTATATTTGAAAAACATTGTAAAATATTTCAGATTGATGATTATAATGAAGCTGAAAAGATAAGGAAAGAATGCCATGATCTCAAACACTTATATAGGTAAGAAAATACTTGATTTTCAAATGATCAATGAAACACATATTCTAAATTTATTTTTAAATAATTATTTTCCTACTATCTTTTTTATAAGGAATATGATTGGCGATGAGATTGAAGGAGAAAGCCTGGAAAATTTAAAAGAACTAGAAGATAAGATTGAAATAGGACGATTGCGAGTTCGCCAAAGGAAGGTAAGTGAAACTTCTTTTGCATATTTTGTGGATATGGATAGATTGTTATTATGTTAATTTTCTTTTTTAAATTTAATTTTGGTAAGTTATGTTATAATTTCGGTTAGCTAGTTTATAATTTCATTTATTTTTTTTATAATCAAATATTTTAGAGTAATTAGCATTGGCTAATTTTTTTTTTAAAAAAATTAGGAACAATTATATGAGGAGATAAAAATAAAGGTATGTACTTCAAATTCAATTGAATAATTTAGTTTTGATTATCTAATATTTTGTTGGGTATCATAATTTTTTTCAATCTCAACTAAAATTATGAATTTTTTTTTTTTTTTCTTAGAATGAAACATTTAGAAGAGAAATGGAGAAGACACAAACAAAGGTAAATATTTAAAATTTAGTTAAATAATTTGTTTTTAATTTTATGATACTTTGTTGGATATTATAGAAATTTATTTAGAAAAAAGGAGGAAAGAAATTCATATAAATCTTAATATAATATCAAATATATATTTTCAATCAACCAAATAAGTAAATTCACAAGAATAAAAAGAAAAAAATTAACTTGTACAAAAATTAGAAAAAGAGCAAAGTACAAATTATTATCTTGTGGAAAAAGTAGGAAAATTAGTGTTCCTATAGATTCATAGTTCAATAATGCTAATTAGATTAGGTTCTATAATATTATTACCACTTATATAAAATAATGAAAAGTAAAAATTGTACTAATGGGCCTATAGAGTGATAGTTTGTAGGCTTTTTAATGTTTTGGACCATATTTATAGATAAAATATCACGTAACAATAAATATTTATTAGCAATCTCAAATTAGAAAATTATAGAAGTATTTTTTTAAATATTACATATATAAATTTGAATAAATTTAAAGGATTAAAGTTTACCATAAAATTTTCATAAAAAAAGATTATAATTTTTGACATTTAATATATTTTTTATTTTAAAATTTGTTAAAAAAAAAGTTATGAACAAGAACAAAAACTTGTTCTAAATTAATAAGAATAAGTAATTTGAGATTTTAGGCCTTGATGACAGTTGATGTAGAAGGATTTCTTTGGAATATGATAATATAATAGCTACATAGACCTAGATTTAAGCAATAGAGACTAGTCCTGAAGAAAAAATATTATAGTAGGAAAGAAAAAATATTATAGTAGTAGGAAAAATCATGTAGATGGATACCAAGTTTATAATAATTTAATGATTATTATGGTGTAAACATAAGAAACATACACAAAAATAGTCTCGTCCATATAATTATTGAAGATGTATTTTTTCCACAATTTTATTAATTATTCAATATTTAGAGGCATAAAATCTTTTCCCCCTTAGAAGAATGATTATCTATTATGCACACAATCATTTTTGAATTAGAGGGGAAACTTTTATGTTAATAATTTGTGATTTTTTAGTATGTATCCTTTTATTTTTATCAATCACGATCCTTACCAAAATTTTATGTAGAGATTACTAAGAATACTATGATATCAATAGGGAAAGACTAGGGCTATAAGAAGACAATTCATGTCACACATTAGGGCTTTCTAGACAATAGTAGAGTACAAAATAGTACAAAATAATTTTTTAAAATTCTTCCAAGAATAAATTTAGATTAGGGAACTAATATTTTATATCAAGTAGCAAGAAAGTACACCTCCCAAGTCATGTTCATAGTAAATATAAACAATGTATATGTAGACGTAGTTGAACCTAGAAAATGCTAGGTACCTACATTACCATATGTGGTTAGTGATGAGCTAATTAAGGTCAAAATTTACACTTTGTTGGCATTACTGAAGGATACAAAGGTAGAAAGATTTGGGACATATAGAGAATTTATGGACAAGAAAATTAAGGAGAAAGTAGTTGAAAAAGATCAAAAGAAGAAATAAAAGTTGAAAAAAAAAGATACAACGAAAAGGAAAGACCCAAAACCTCCTCCCATAACATGGATTATAGACTCATTGCCTTCAAAGGAAAAGAGTGAACTAGAGAAAAAGGTACCTAGATGCTACCTAAGAGTATTTGTAGAACTACCACAATCATCCTAAACAATTGAAATTAGAGATTCCAAGACTAAGGGCCACTAATAGAAGAGGAATTGTAGCAAAACTCACCACAAAATGAAGTTGAAGAAGAAACAGAGATAATACCACCAAGGAAAATGGAAAAGAAATGCTACCTAAATCCCTTACTAAAGTAGCTACAAAAGAGGTCTTACAATTTAATGATGAAAAGAAAAGGGCAGAAGAAAAAGTATTAAAAACAAAGAGAAGCTTTGAAAAAAAAAACCAAAGGGAAATTGATTCAATCTAGTGAAACATCAAAAGAAGAAAATAAGCAAAAAGAAAGGAAATAGAAAAACGAAAAAGGGAAAAGGGGAGAATGAAAAATTCTCACGAAGAATCAAAAGAATTAAGATAGAAAAAGGAAGAAGCATTCAAAATCTATGTGTTCATAAGACACAATGTTATGGATAAAATTGTAAAAGAGATAAATCTATCATCATACAGCAAAGCACTAATGGAAACTATATAAAGTATGGATCTTAGGTTGAAACAAAGGGTGGATACATTATTATCACAAAGTGAGGAGGTTGAGGAAAGAGTAAAGAAATAGGCTATTCATGCTACAAGAAAAGACTCATTTTTTTATGGTAGAGGAACAGGTTCCAAGAAAATTTACAACATCCACAACAGAGAAAGAAGAACTAATAATAGTGGAAGGAGATAGGCGAACATACTATATAGAAGATACAATGATAGAAGAGTTAATTTAGGTGATGTGTGGAAATGTAAGATGAGAGGAGGAAAGATAGGAAAAATAGGCCATGATAGAAACATTACCAAATATGAAACCAAAATAAATGATGAATTTTTACAACAAGATGATACCTTAAAGATTTTCATAGCAACACATGGAAAGTACAAATAGACACCACTAGGAAAAGACATAGAGAAGGTAGAATGTATTGTTGGTGAAATGTGTAAAGATGAAATAACTCTAGATCAAGTACTCATGACCCTCGTATCACAATAGGTTTTTGATCCTATGGATAAAATCAAGGAGTTTTTTCTAAAGTAGAAGCAACTTCAACTATTGTTCACTTTGACACCTAACAGTATTACTACTACACCTCTATGGTTACAAGTAGACCTTGCACACATATAACCCATTCAAAGGTTTGAACTTAGGAATGAATTGGAAAGTACAAGGAAGGATGTGTTATATAAATACATTACTATAGAAGAAGCAATGAAAATAACCATGGATAATATATAGAAATACCTTCCACAGGTTATTCTAGACTATTCTTTGAGCATAAACAATAATTAGAAAGGGTAGTAGGAAATCTTTTGGAAAAACTATGGAAGTTAGATATTTAAAAAGAAAAGTTTGAGGCAGAAATCCTTAGAGAACATGGTAAGGATAAACTCTTGCAAGGTAGACACAATGTGCAAGAGCAAAAACAAAGTTAAACACTGTAATTAAGAACATGGAGGATGTGTGAAACAATGTGAATGCCCTATACCTATATTGGCTTAGTTAACTTACTTCCACTAAATCTTTGAATACTTAGATAGATATTGTGGAGCATCAAATTTGGGATGTCACTTTATCATATTATGCCAAAAAATTGACTTAGATGTACCCATATAGGTACAAATAAAAAAATATTCATACTCAGTTTCACCATTTTCAAGAGCAATGAATAGGTATCATCAATCAAATGAAATAGTTAAGGGAAGTGGTTAGCCTCTAATTGGCACATGTGATAGGACTTTTGATGGATGCACAAGTGGACAAATATGTCTGAGTACCTTCTTCCATTAATGAAGTACACTATTTTTTTTGGAGATTAAGGTCCAAATATGATGCCTTTAGTAGGCTCTTATTCAATGGACCAATAGTTACACCTAACTCAATACCATATATAAAATTATCCTACCTTAGGAATTTTAGATGAAACCAACATTTTATAAGTTTTGGTGACAATATAGTAATTGGTAGATGGAGCTAATGGGATATCTAGTTTTGTGTTAAAAGGAACCACTTAAAAAAAATTGTAGATTTTTACATTTTTGGAAGTTGGTGGACAAAGCCAACATGTCTTAAGGATAGGACATGGTTTAAGCTAAGGGATGATGTTGTTAGGGATATAACCAACTTGACAACTCTCAATAGATCTAGCTAAAAATTTGCAAGCATGAATAATATATTCCCAATAGGTTGAAAACCCAAAAGGGCAACGTAATGGTGAAAATCCACAAAGGGTGCTGAAAGATGAATCAAAAGGATCATCCATGAAGGTAGAAGGATGAAAAAGTCACCACAAACATAAAAAAACAACATTGTAGAAGGGATATTATGTTTGGTATTGTGCTTGTGAGTTGATCTTTTTATGTTTGTTTTTGGGACTATTCTCTACTTGTTGTGCTCTCTTGGTACCCTAGCCCTTAGTGGGTTATTATCAGGGTTTCTTGTTGTGATGTGGAACTAATTTGACCTTCATATCTATATGGGACTGGGACCCTTTTCCCAGCTAAACTTAATAAAAAACATTATAATACATTTAGACACTTTGAGATGACTTTAGAAGGGAATAACCATTAAGCAACATGGCTAGGGACACATCCCTATGTATAAGATGGCTATAATAGTAGTTTAGATGTACTGCATAGAGAGGAGATAATAAGACAATAAGAAGATAGAAGATAAAGAGATGGAGATATAGAGATATGATGTAAAAGATATGTAATATAAGATATATGAGAAATATATGATGATTTATTAAGTACATGTATGATTAATTTATATATCTGACATTAATGGAGATTTGATTACACATGGTGTATGTGCTAGTGTTAAAAGGTGTTTTAGCAAACTAGTTTATGTTTACCTAGTTGACCTATTCATACTATACTTAAGCTCTCTTAGAAGTTATTTAGACTTTTGTCTCACCTCCCGTAGACTCTACACATGTCCTCACACTTGTGCCAAGTGTGCTCACATGTTTCTCACTTTTGGAGGGGTAGTCAAACTTTCAATCCTATCTTCTCACCTCGTCATCCTTGCCTTTATATGCAAGGCTTTATTATACTTTTATATGCTCCAGATTTTGATTCATTGTATGATATTGGGTTCTTCATTTTGTGAAATTCATCTTTGTGGAAGTTCTTGGATTGTTGCAATTGATCTTCACTACTCCAACATGGTATCATTAACCATGTGATCATATCCCCATAATGTTGACAATGGAGATATATCAATGGATCAACTTAAATGTGGCAAAAAGGTGTGCAAAGGGACATATGTAGCATCACAACTAAAAATGATGTATAGGAAACTAGAAAAGGGTGTAAAAAATAAGGCACCCATGCATGAGGCTAGATCATTGTTACAGTTGACAACCAAGGTGCCTCCTTGGCCCTTTCTAGCCCCTACAAGGGGGATGATTTTTCTTTTCACCATAACTGACACCAGGGAGGTTAGATTTTTGACTTCTTATAGTTGAAAAAAAATTATTTTCATCTATTTTGTAATGGTGTAATCTATTTTAACCCACCTTAGTATTTTTTTTCTAGGATTTGCCTCTGAAAGTTTGTTTTGTTCACGTTGTTTGACATTTTTTGATAAGGCATAACTTTTACCCATGATGTCAAGATTTAGATTTTTTTTTTGAAACTTATTAGAAATACATAAGGAATCTATTGGTAAATATAGTTTTTTGTTTAGAATGCTTGTTTTCCAATAAATTAGCAAAATGGCCATGTGTTATAAATGGTTGATTTGGCTTGCAAATTGAAAAATTACACTCAAACTTGTTAATTTTTTTGGGGGAGGCATATTTTATAATAATATTTATTTGGGGGCATCAATTGTCAATTCTTTGTCATATTTGAGGGTTATAAGGCATTTGTCTTCTTGTGGTCCCCTCTTAACAAAAACTTAAATTATCCTTTTTTATACACTTGTAAGAACTTCAACAACCCATTTGTTTGTAAACACAATAATATAAAGTGCCATAACTTATTTTGCGTTCCCTTTTTGGGGAGATTATTGCACATCATAGTGTGCCTTTCTTGATAAGTTTACTATTTTATAAACTTCCATGGGGGGTTGTGTATGTGCCTTATTTTTGCACACCCTTTTCTAGTTGTTTATACATCATATTTGGCTACATGACACTACATCTACATCCATTTACATCACTTTGTGCCACTTTTCATCTAATTTTCTAATATCTCTCACTTTTCAGCGCTATGGGAGGTGTCATTGCATGATTAATGCTTCTTGGTTTCACTTTGGAGTGATCTATGTATCCATTTTTTATTCTTACATACTAGGTGAATGCAGTGGCTAGTTACCCATGCATTTATGTTAGATGGAACACATACCATATAGACTCTCTTGTATCCTAGTTTGTGGAGGTGACCTTTTCAGTTGCTCAGTATTTATGAGACTTTAGTTTTGTACTTTGTAGAGCACCACTTGCATGTTTTAGTAGTGTCAATGGGGTCACTCATACAATGTCTTTTTTGCCTCTTTGATCATAGTACCAAATACATTTTTGACTTCACATATTGTGTTTCCTATGTTCCATCTATGCATATATGGTTAAGTAGTGTGATTCGAGTTTCACTCATGCAGAGTTTTGTTCCTCACTTATTCTAATCTACATTCATTGGAGGGTCCTTTCATTCTGACAAACACTAGTGCTTATTCAATAAATTTACAACTTCTAAATGCTTCGAGATTTTTTCATGTTCCTATCTTTTAGAGAGAACTTTTAAGGAGGTTTTGTCATTCGCATTCTCTCTTTTAGAGAGGAGATTTATTTCCCACCAAGTTTTCTCCTTTTTCTTTATTTGTGAGAGATTTTGTACATGGGTACATCATTAAGCTTTTTTTCTAGGACCCATCTATGCATATTTGCATGTTTTAGTGTTTATCTTTCTTTCTAAGTATCATCTAAGGAGGTTTTTAGTGTGAAAAGGTGTTTTAGGAAGTTATTTTACTTTTACCTAGTTGACCTATTTATACTACACTTAAGCTCACTTAGAGGTTATTTAGACTTTTGTCTCACCTCATGTGGACTGTACATGTGTCCTCACACTTGTTCCAAGTGTTATCACATGTGATTCACTTTTAGAGTAGTTAGACTTTCAGTCATACTTTCTCACCTCCTCATCCTTACCTTTGTATGAAAGGATACTATTGTACTTTAGTATGCTCCACATTTTGATTTATTGTATGATATTGGGGTCTTCATTTTGTACAATTTAACTTTTTGGAAGTTCTTAGCTTCTTGTATGTGATCTTGATTTCTCCAACAATGTGGTGTATATATTTCTTTCATTTATCATGTAACCCATCTAATATTTACTCCTCTCTTCATGCATTACTCAAGGGCAATCACTAGAACACAATTAAACTCAAAACATTGGTATATATTTTCTTGTCAATAGTTCCCTTATGAATTATAGTGGTATAAAATCATTCCAATTAGCATATCATAAAGATTTCTTGTGGGAACCTTATTCATGGTGTTGGAAAGATGGTTTCCATTACACCAAAAGATCAACCTATTAATGCTCGATAAACCACCAAAGTTAATGAATCCACATGAGGTGGTTAAGCCTTATCACGAACCCAAGTGTTGGGCTACACAACACAAGGAGACCAAGGGCACACACCTTGTAACAATCCCCCCTAGCACAAGTGAGGGGTTTGAACCCGTGACCCAAGTTCTGATACCAATCATTGGAAAGATGGTTGCTGTTGCACCAAAATATCAACCTATTAATGCTTGATACAACAGCCATATTTAATGAATCCACGAGAGGTGGTTAAGCCTTGTCTTGAACCCAAGCGCTGAGCTACACAACATAAGGAGACCAAGGGAACACACCTTGGAACACATGGGGTGAGTAGAATTAATTCTACCATCAACCCTAGAGTTGGAATCAATTTATCTCTCCCTCCCACAAATTGGAAAAAATGAACTTTGATGAGACCACAAGGGGGAATCTAGGCCCATCAGAAGTAGGTTGCATCATTACAGATGACAATGGGAAACTATTTGGGATTGCATCAAAGAAATTAAATCAAGGTACTAGAAATAAAGTTGAAGCACAAGCATTCCTCCTTAGTCTTTAGATATAACTCTTTGGTGTTTCTAATATATAGGTGGAAGGATATTTTATGGTCATCCTTATTGTCATTTGGAAAACAAGCTCCCAAATTGGAAACTAAGAAACATACTCTAGGAAGCATGGATGATTCTCAATTCCTTTGCATGTTTTTCAATAAAAGATGTATGTAGAGAAATAAATGAGGAAAACAACTCCTTGCAAACTTTATAATTGATTAGGATTTCATGTACATTATTAACAAGCAATCTAGAGCCTAGTAAAACTTTGAGTCCACCTTTAAATTATGATAAAAATTGGATCAAGGATATATATTATCATTGTAGGGAAGAGGTAGGGGAGATTTATCAACACACATGAATAATGTTTGAATAATCATCATCTTGTGAATCATGTGAAAAAAACAAACCATAAGCAAACATGATGAGCCAAGTACTGTGAAACCTTTAGTATTAATCCTTGATAAGCACTAAAGGTGGAATTAAATTTATGGTGATCATGGAGTGTCTTGTATTCATCTTTGCCTTGCACCATAAATCTTGAATAATCTCAAATTCATGAATTTAAATGAAAGGCTAGCAACAAAAAATCATCAAATTGCATATTGGGGGGGAATTTCAATTTTATGATTGAAAAATGTGTTTAAGACAAACTTTAGCATTATTATCCATGCCATTTGAATTATTTTTAGGGTAATATCTTTTGTCATCTAATCAAAGCTATTTTATGAAATTTTACATAACATAAATGTTTATCATAGTTTTATTGATCTCAAAGAGGACAAGGATATGTTGAAAGCAATGTGAAAGGTATTGATTAAGCTAGCATGGCTAGGCATGAACTTGACCAAATCTTGATAGAGGTAATCCCCAACCATGGTTTCATCATGCTGAATGTGGCACTATTGATCTAGAGTGATGAGGTGGTTGGTTCATGGATTCTATTTATTGTGGTCCCTAACAATAGAATAGAGAAAGGTCAAACATGAATAAGCTTGGATAATGGTAAACTTATTCTAGAACATGGCAAGGGTTAAACTTCTTCAAGAGCATGAAAATGTGGTTATAATAGTGATGGTTGACTAGAGCTTCACTCTTATTGGTGCAACAAACAATAATGACAATTAGTTCTAAACAATTACAAAATTTAGTTTATTTTTAACTTCTTAGGTGGCAAAGGGTATGAATTTTTAGTTTTTGAGTGGTAGACAAGCCATGAAATTCTCTATTTCCCTTTTCAGTGGGGACTTGTAAACTATGCATGCTAATCATATGGCTATATACATGTAAATTATATATATTTTTAATACAAAATCAAGTGGTCCCCAATACCATAATTAATTTTAAAATATAGATGTCATAAGGGAATGTGTGTTACCCTTCTATGATCTCACACTCCAAACTAGGAAGAAAGATGTCCGACTATGGTAACTTATGATGAAGGTTACCTACTGTTAGAAGTGTGATGTCAGCTAGAGACTATCAATGAAGAATTTTTATTCATGTAATAAACAAATCTCAACCCACCATCATCTTCCATTTTTACATACATTTTCATGCTTGATGCAAACTATTGTCAGAACTACAAAGCCAAAGTCTAACAAGAACTTCAAATTTTCTAAAATAATTGAAAATTCTCAAGAAGACCAAATATAATTTTGGGTGATACATGATTTCCTAACCACTAAGATGCTTCTACATCAATTTGATATAGTTACTCAATGATGTTTTATTTAGGATCCCTAGTTGTGATATTTTGTGTAAGAAGGGGGTTAACTCATAAGCTGAATTGGTATTCTCTTTTTGGATTCCTTCTTAAAGAATATATTTTTATACACTACATTATAGTAAGCACTAAAGTTTTTCTAGTTATGAATTAGGTGATTGTTTTAACAATATCATAGGTTGAGCTACTTGGAATTCTAAAGATGTTTGCAAATGAGGATAAGTTTGTCCTTATAATACAATAATTCTTTGGTTAGTTATAAGACCATATGTATTTGATATATCTTTCAAAGAAAGTGGTATATTCTTAAGAAAATATTTATTTTCATACCATTAATATTATATTCTTCTTGAAGCACAAGTGGTTTAAATTGAGTAGGGTTCATGCATGGACCATGAGTATGAAAATCATCTTGAAGCACTGATGGTCAAAAATATGTAGATGTAGTTGTGTAAGGAAATTTTTTGAAAGAAGATTCTTGTAATGCCAAGCATTGAGGTCTAGAAGTAGACACATTATTTTGCATGAATTTAGGTTAGTTTTTAAAATCAATAAAACTAGAACCATTAGAATCACAAATAACTTGTTTTACCACCTAGGGTATATGCCATTATGTAGTAGAAATTTGAGGATTGACATCTAAAGTTGTTGTATCACTAGTAATCATAGGAATGTCCACGATAGGCTCTAAGGAATGGACACGAAAGGATGAACGACATGTGAATCATGAGAAAGATGAACTTTACACCATGTAATGAAATAATGCATACATGTATACTCTAAACAATGATATATCATAAGCGTTAGTAGCATATTATATCAATGTAAAACATGTGTAAAAGAAAATATTTCAAACTAAATAATAAATGAAACACTATAATGTACATGTAAATAAGATGGATCAATTAGAGATTATGAATAGTTTAGAGTCATCAAGAAGATCCATGTTGGTGATATAAATAAATGTGCATCACAAGAAGCATGAACCTAACAGTTAGGAAAAATACACATCAAAGAATACTTCATCATAGAAATGAAATCAATTTCAAACACATCAGTAGATGTATGATCATAAGAATCCACATTATGTATCTTACATTTGAAATTTGAATTAAAATGGATATTCAAAAATATCAAGTTAGAATTTAATGAGAAAATGAAAGAATGAACTAGGGGAAATCACTAGATTGAGTATGAACCACATGCTAAAATTAATTTAGATGATATAATTTAGTGAATAAGAAATAAATAATAATTAAACCTAGATGAATTAAGAGAAAATACTATAAATGTAAGATATATTGAAATAGGTTAAAGATCTTAGCTCTTTTATCAATTTGGTAGATTTGATGATTGATGGTTTTGATGTACATTCTACTTGATGATCAAAACAAAAAAACTAGGATTGGATTTACATGGCTCAGGCTATGATTATTTTGTATTTCAAATTAGGGCCTACTCAAGACTAGATTAAACCTATAGTTTATTCTAGGAAAACATTGTGTCTATGTAGTTTATTTGTATATTAATGTGATTGTTATATGCTCATCTTCAAATGTACCTATGTTTAAAATTAGAGTGGTGTTGAAAATTGAGATCAATTATTTTTTGTCTTAGGGGAGATTTACAACTACCTTGATAATGAGTCAAACTCGAAGGTTTATGACATTGAGGCTAATAATTGTAGTAAAATAATGTAGATATGTGTGCTTTATGATTCTATTCTATCATTTTTTCTCATGAGTACTAGTGACCTAGGACTATCTATAAATATAGAATTCTAGATGTTAGAACACAAATTTAATTGAAGGTAAGGGAAAGGCTTTAGGGACTAATCAATCAGGACCATCAAAAATTAGGAGTGGCTAATTGGTTGATAAGTTTAAGGGTTAGTTTTTGTTTCAAAAAAGATAAAATAACCAAAATGGTGAGATTTAATACTAGAACTACTTCTCTCAAATAGGAATGCATACTATTCCATCAATCACCTCATTCACACATAAAAATGCTAACTAATCTTGTTTTAAAAGTGAAAATTTAACACCTCATTTAGACATAAAAGTGCTAAATAATCACTACTACTTCTAGTATTATTTGTTCTTCATTTTTTTAAATAAACAACTATGCTATATATATCATTTAATAATAACTCTAAATAAACAAATTAAAAATAATTAAACATATAATATAAATTGACATGTATATTTAAATACATATTCTTGATTAAAATCAAATGTAATAAAAATAATAATTCTTATGAAAGGTAAAGTTGAATTAAAAAATGTTTTATCATAGAGTCCATAAAAAATTTCACACTAGAACGCCAAAGGATTTTTATAAAAAATATAATTCCTTTCACAAAATTATGAATATTTAAGGACAATGAAATATTTATAAAGTTTTAAGGAAACATATTATTTGGTTTTTTAATTAATTTACATTTTTTTTTATAATAAAATGTTAATATTTATTTACCATTACCAGATATTGCAACTACAGGGAGAAATCAACAATCTCCAACAAGAGGCATGGTGTTTCTTACCATTTATAAACCAATATTTTGGGACATAACTTTGTTTTTTTAATCAATCTAGAGTAGATTTTCTAATGCCTCAATTTAATGACTTCCATTTATTTCTTAACAGAGGAATTCAATAATCGAGAAAGATCTCATTAATCAAGGGATATCTAAAAATCCATTCCTTGGGATTGAACAACCAAGTCATGAAGTACAATCTCATGAGAGTATATGTACTCTTACAAATCAAAAAATGCATAATGAAAATTTTTTGTATAATGATGAACATGATACTTATCTACATTTATAGTATGCACATTTCTATAGTTATAAAACTTGTCAATATTTTAACTTTTTATCTAAGTAATTTGTAGAATTTTGAAGCAATTCTCATGTCTTGTTTCGTGTTAAAGAATCCCTATTAGCACTTGGGAGAATGACATGACAGTTTATTGAAATTAAAACATTGTTATATGTTAGAGTTGGTGCCCTTTAATTAGTCGCATGTAAGATTTAAATTTATGGTTGTTCTTTGTACAACTGTTTTATGACTTATATTCCTTGTGATAATTTGGTTTATGAATACCTTTTTTATTGTTATGATTGTCAATACTATTTAGCAATGATTATTCATTCTTAAACTATTCTTCTATAATCTATTTGTGAATGGAATCTAGGTGTGCAAAAAATGCTTCCTACACTAATCTAATGAGGAGAGGGCTATGCAAATTCAGCTTTATCTTAACTATTACAGCAATGTTAAACCATTAAAATGAGATATTGCAGCAATACACATACACACAGAAAGTAGACAGAAGAGAGAGAGACAAGATATACATGGGGAAAACCCTTATGGGTGAAAAAACCCACACTCCAAAACACAGCTCAAATGTATTATAGTAAACAATAACAGATTACAATACACTTTCAGAGCCAATGCTCTTTCAGGAGTCTTCAAATGTCGAATCTCGAGATATTCTGGCAGCATAACAGTACTCGTACCAAAATTATCTATCTCCCATCCAAGCACCTATTTATATAGAGTTTACAAGGCAAATATGGAACCTTCTAGAGATGGGTGTCAATCTTGGACTCATGCCCCAAAACCCACACCTAAGGACACTTGTCCAACATCCCATCCCGAAGTGGGTGCCTGGTCCCAAGATAGGTTACGATAGATGCTCTTACGCACCTTACAGCTGTCATAGAATCCGTCATACACTGACTAAAAATATCATATTCCTCTTATATGTCATAACCTCTCTTGACCACCCAAAGATGCCTTTCTCTTGTGCAGAGATACTCACCGACACTTGTCATTAATTAAAAATAGTTTGAGGTTTCAGGGGCATTGCCCATGAGCCCCCAAACCCCTGTTAATTATTCAAGGGGGAAACTGCAGCTGCCAAAGTCACCAAAATTTACCTTTCTGCATATACACAAAGTGCTGACAATGCTAACTCAACATGGGATAAATATAATACAACATTAGGAATTTGTAAAGGTTGAGACACCTTAATTCCCAACATTCTCCCACTTGTCGAACACCTTGCAAGGGCCAAAAGCAATGACAAGATTTAACTGCTAGGGGCCAAGAAGCCCATAGACTCCGAACACCATCTAAACTTCTCTGTACCCACTAGTTCCGTCAATGCATCTGCAACATTCTTCAAAGTATCTACCTTCTCCAAATTTACCTTTCCATCCTCAACCATGTCTCGCACGAAGTGAAACTAAACATCAATGTGCTTTGTTTTGGCATGGAAAGTTGGATTCTTCGCAAGACAAATTGCACTTTGACTATCACAACTGATCGTAATTTGACCTACATCAACACCAATATCTGAACATAATCTCTTAAGCCAAATGGCTTCCTTACAAGCATGAGTTGCTGCCATATACTCAGCTTCTATTGTGGACAAAGCAACAATTGGTTGTCGCTTACTTATCCAACTAATAGCACCACCAAATAGTGTAAAAACATAAGCACTAGTGGATCTCCTACTGTCAATGTCACCTACCCAATCTGAATCCACAAATCCAAGAATATCAACAGAATGCGGAGGTCCTGAAACATTACCATGATAGAAAATGGAATACTCAGAAGTACCTCTCAAATATCTAAACACTCGCTTAACTGCATCCCAATGAACCCGTCTAGGATTAGCCATAAATCGACTAAGGACTCCCACTGCTTGGGCAATGTCTGGTCTTGAGTAGACCATAGCATACATCAAACTGCCAACAGCATTAGCATAAGGTACTTTGCTCATGTCCTCCACCTCACTACGAGATTTTGGACAATCCTCAATAGACAACTTTGTCCCCAAAGAAATGGGAACACACAATGGTCTACAATCTGCCATGCTGAATCTGTCCAACACAGACTTCACATACTTACTCTAGCTTAACCAAAGTTTTCTATTGGTTCTGTCTCTTCTGATTTCTATTCTTAGAATGTACCTAGCTGCCCCTAAATCTTTCATTTCAAACTGAGCTGACAACTAAGATTTAAAATTAGAAATCATATTTTTACCCTTCCCAATGAGCAACATATCATCAACATATAGTACAACAATGAGAATACGATCACCATCAAATTTATAATACACACAGTGATCTGATTTCGATCTCACAAATCCAATTGACAACACAAAGGCATCAAACTTCAAGTACCATCTCCTAGGGGATTGCTTCAAACCATACAAAGGCTTCTTAAGTTTGCAAACCAATTTTTTTTTACCTTTTACCATGTAATGCTCTGGCTGTGACATGTAGATTTCCTCCTCCAAGTCACCATGAAGGAAGGCTATCTTCACATCCATATGTTCTACCTCCAAGTCATAAGCTGCTGTGAGAGACAACAGGAATCGAATGGATGTCAGGTTTGCAACAGGAGAAAAGATCTCACCATAATCTATACCCTCCACTTGTGAATACCCCTTTCCAACCAATCTGGCCTTATACTTCTCAATACTACCATCTGCACCAATCTTCTTCTTGAAGACCCATTTGCATTCAACGAGTTTCGGTCCAGGAGGCAAAGGAACTAAGTCCCAAGTTTGATTCTTTTCCAAAGAAGCCATTTCTTCCTCCATGGCCTCCTTCCAGAAACCTGCATCCTTCATATCCAAAGCCTTTGATATAGTTCTAGGTTCATCACTGTTAGTGAGCAAAGTATAAGCACAACTAGAATCAAGCAATGTAAAACCAAACCTTTCAAGTTGCTTCCTTATCTATGTAGACCTCCTCAAGGGCTGAGGTTGAGGTTCAGCTTCTTCTTCTTCTGAGATTTCAGAGCTGCTAGAGCTCTCCTCATCATCAGGTCCAACATTGTCTTTCTATTTAGTCTTCTCAGGGGTGAGAGGAAACTGGACAACATCCTCTTTCTTTTCTTTTTCTTCTGGCTGCAGAACAATGGAAGAAGGTGTAAGCTCTCTGAAGATGACACTTCTGCTATACAACACTTTTTCAGCCACAGGGTCCCAAAGCTTGTATCCTTTCAAACCAACAGAATAGCTGATGAAAATACACTTAACAACTTTGTTTTCCAACTTTGACTGCTTCTCCTTAGGCACATGAGCATATGCCTCACAACCAAAAACTCGAAGATGCCTTACTGAAGGCTTTCTACCAGACCACACCTCCATGGGTGTCTTTCCAACAAGAGCTGATGTAGGAGATCTGTTTACCAGATAGCAAGCAGTGGCAACAGCTTTGGCCCAAAACTTTTGTTCTAGACCAGCTCCACTAAGCATACTCCTAGCCTTCTCCATCGGTGTCCTGTTCATCCTCTCTGAGACTCCATTTTGCTGCGATGTGTATGGACTTGTCTTATGTCTTTCAATACCAAGTTCCTTGCAATACTTATCAAATTCTGTAGAACAAAACTCAACACCATTATCAGTTCTCAAACATTCAATCTTTTTACCAGTCTAATTTTTAGCAAAGGCTTTAAACTCCTTAAACTTGCTATAGACTTCAGATTTGCTTCTGAGAAAATAAATCCATGTCCTTCTACTGTAATCATCTATAAAAGATACAAAGTATATAGATTTTGATAATGAAGGAACATTAATAGGACCAAACACATTAGAACGAATCAGGTCCAACACACTAGAAGACTTATGAGAACTCAAGTAAAACTAAACATGGTTTTGTTTTCCATAAATGTAATGTTCACAAAAGTCAAACTCAAGATTACAATGATCTAACCCCTCAACGAGGTTCTTATTTTTTAGGGTACGCAGACCCTTCTCACCAATGTGGCCAAATCTCTTATGCCATAAAATTGTCTTTTCTGCAGGAAGTTTAACTTCCAATGCACGATTACAACCATCAAGATTAGAAACAACAGATTTCTTCACTGCTCATTCAGATGATGGGGATAAAGTGACTGCTGCCCTCTTCCTTGAGTCAGAAGAACTATTGCATTGTGCAATGCATGCTTCCAGCTGAAATAGAGTACCTCTCCGAGTACCCTTAGCAAGCACCATAGATCCTCTAGTCATCTTGCATCCTTTCGAAAAAACAACCTGCACACCTGCATCATTCAAACTACTTACAGAAAGCAAGCTCCATGCTAATCCTAGGATGTGCATAACCCCAGAGATCCCCTTCACTCGACCATTAGGGAATCGGATAGAGACTCTTCCATGACCAACAATCTTCAGATGAGAGTCGTCACCCAGATACACCTTTCCACCATCAAACTCTTCATACTTAGTGAACCAGTCTCGATGTGAGGTCATGTGGAATGATGCACTAGAGTCAATTAGCCACACATCATCAGATGCATGGGTTGCCAGGGCTACGATGAAGGCATCACCGTCATCTTGTGATTTGTCAGAATCTAAATCAGGAGCTTTCTTCTTTTTCTTCTTCTCCTCTTTGCATTCCTTTCAGAAATGCCTAGTCTTGCCATAGTTCCAACAAAGAGCCTAGGACTTTCTAAGAGATTTGGATCTACCCTTCTCAGCTTTCTTGTCCTTCTTTTTCCCTTTCTCCTTGGGTCTTCCACGAACTGCAAGGGCTTCTTTGGCTGCCTCAGAAGACTTTCTCCGCATCTCTTCAGTTAACAGCAAAGAAACCACCTCTTCCATTTTGAATGTGGATGTGGTGCTTTCAATTGCCATGACAAGATGATCCCATGAGTCCGACAGAGAACAAAGTAGGGTCATACACCGATCCTCCTCCTCCATCTTTACATTGATAGATGTCAATTGTGCAACCAGCATGTTAAAGGCAATCATATGTTCAGCCACGGATCCTCCATCCTCCATTTGAAGAGAATACAACTTCTTTCTCAGGAAAAGTTTATTGACAAGGGATTTAGCTTGATACACATCCCCCAACTTCTTCCAAAGGAGTTTTGCAGTAGCCTCCTCATGGACATTTAACAACACAGAATCGGCAAGACTAAGTCTTATGAGACCCTTAGCCTTCCGATCCTTTTGATCCCAATCATCTTGTGACATTGTAGTTGGTTTAGTTTCGTTCACACTTTCCCAAAGGTCACGGTCAACTAACAAGTCTTCCATCTTGAGCTTCCATAGCTCAAAATTACTTTTGTTGAACTTCTCTACTTCAAAGCTTCCTGATGTGGTTGCCGTCTCCTTGTTGCAATAAGATATAGAATGCTCTACATAGACTCCCACTCAACCTAAGATTAGCTCAAAAAACCCCTCCCCTACAACTAGGACCAAAGGTGATCAAGCTTTGTTACCAACTGAAAGGAAGCTAGGTGTGCGGTAAATGCTTCCTACACAAATCTAATGAGGAGAGGGCTATGCAAATACAACTTTATCCTAACTATTATATCAATTTTAAACCATTAACATGAGATATTACAGCAATACACATACACATAGAAAGTAGACAGAAGAGAGAGAGACAAGATATACGTGGGGAAAACCCTTACGGGTGAAAAACCACACACTCCAAAACACAGCTCAAATGTATTACAGTAAACAATAACATATTACAATATAGTTTTAGAGCCAATGCTCTTTCAGGAGTCTTCAAATGTCAAATCTAGAGATATTCTGGTAGCATAACAATACTCGTACCAAAATTATCTATCTCCCATCCAAGCACCTATTTATATAGAGTTTACAAGGCAAATATGGAACCCTCTAGAGATGGGTGTCAATCTTGGACTCATGCCCCAAAACCCACGCCCAAGGACACTTGTCCAACATCCCATCCTGAAGTGGGTGCCTAGTCCCAAGATAGGTTATGATAGATGCTCTTACACACCTTACAGCTGTCATAGAATTCGTCATACACTAACTAAAAATATCATATTCCTCTTACATGTCATAACCTCTCTTGACTGTCCAAAGATGCCTTTCTCTCGTGCAGAGATACTCACCGACACTTGTCATTAATTAAAAACCATTTGAGGTTTAGGGGGCATTGCCCATGAGCCCCCAAACCCCTGGTAATTATTCAAGGGGGAAACCGCGGCTGCCAAAGTCACCAAAATTTACCCTACTGCATATACACAAAGTGCTAACAATGCTAACTCAACATGGGATAAATATAATACAACATTAGGAATTTGTAAAGGTTGAGACGCCTTAATTCCCAACATTCTCCCACTTGTCAAACACCTTGCAAGGGCCAAAAGCAATGACAAGATTTAACTACTAGGGCCCAAGAGGCCCATAGACTCCGAACACCATCTGAACTTCTCTGTGCCCACTGGTTTCGTCAATGCATCTGCAACATTCTTCAAAGTATCTACCTTCTCCAAATTTACCTTTCCATCCTCAACCATGTCTCGCACGAAGTGAAACTGAACATCAATGTGCTTTGTTCTAGCATGGAAAGTTGGATTCTTCACAAGACAAATTGCATTGACTATCACAACTGATCGTGATCTGACCTGCATCAACACCAATATCTGAACACAATCTCTTAAGCCAAATGGCTTCCTTACAAGCATGAGTTGTTACCATATACTCAGCTTCTATTGTGGACAAAGTAACAACTGGTTTTCGCTTACTCATCCAACTAATAGCACCACCAAACAGTGTAAAAACATAACCACTAGTGGATCTCTTACTGTCAATGTCACCTGCCCAATCTGAATCCACAAATCCAAGAATATCAACAGAATGCGGAGGTCTTGAAACATTACCATGATAGCAAATGGAATACTTGGAAGTACCCCTCAAATATCTGAACACTCGCTTAACTGCATCCCAATGAACCTGTCCAGGATTAGCCATAAATGGACTAAGGACTCCCACTACTTGGGCAATGTCTGGTCTTAAGCAGACCATAGCATACATCAAACTGCCAACAAAACTAGTATAAGGTACTCTGCTCATGTCCTCCACCTCACTATGAGATTTTGGACAATCCTCAACAAACAACTTTGTCCCCAAAGAAATGGGAACACACAATGGTCTACAATCTGCCATGCTGAATCTGTCCAACATGAACTTCACATACTTACTCTAGCTTAACCAAAGTTTTCTATTGGTTCTGTCTCTTCTGATTTCCATTTGTAGAATGTACCTAGTTGCCCCTAAATCTTTCATTTCAAACTGAGCTAACAACTGAGATTTAAAATCAGAAATCATATTTTTACCCTTCCCAATGAGCAACATATCATCAACATATAGTACAACAATGAGAATACGATCACCATCAAATTTATAATACACAGTGATCCAATTTTGATCTCACAAATCCAATTGACAACACAAAGGCATCAAACATCAAGTACCATCTCCTAGGGGATTGCTTCAAACTATACAAAGACTTCTTAAGTTTGCAAACCAAATTTTCTTTACCTTTTACCAAAATTATCTATCTCCCATCCAAGCACCTATTTATATAGAGTTTACAAGGCAATTATGGAACCTTCTAGAGATGGGTGTCAATCTTGGACTCATGCCCCAAAACCCATGCCTAAGGACACTTGTCCAACATCCCATCCTGAAGTGGGTGCCTAGTCCCAAGATAGGTTACGACAGATGCTCTTATGCACCTTACAGCTGTCATAGAATCTGTCATACATTGACTAAAAATATTATATTCCTCTTACATGTCATAACCTCTCTTGACTGCCCAAAGGTGCCTTTCTCTCGTGCAGAGATACTCACCAACACTTGTCATTAATTAAAAATCATTTGAGGTTTCAGGGGCATTTCCCCCGAGCCCCCAAACCCTCGTTAATTATTCAAGGGGGAAACTGCAGTTGCCAAAGTCACCAAAATTTACCTTGCTGCATATACACAAAGTGCTGACAGTGCTAACTCAACATGGGATAAATATAATACAACATTAGGAATTTGCAAAGGTTGAGACACCTTAATTCCCAACAATTTGGTTATTCATTCTTAAACTATTCTTCTATAATCTATTTGGTTATGCATATGTAACAACAATGATAGTTTATTTTTAATTATTTTCTAATCTATTTGGTCATGCATACACATCTATAAACTATGATCTATAATGTATTCTCTATAAATTGGATTATATAGATTTGTGAGGCCTACTTTTACCTCACCTTATATTTTTGGTTACAATACTTATTTGATGGAGTTTATGTTGGGCATGTAGACATTTGGGGACTGCTGATCCCATATTTAGACTTTCATTACTATATCTTTCTTAGATTATTTAGATGGTTTATGCTTTGTGGATGTTTAGATATCATGTGAGATTTTATTTGATGATATGATGTTTAAATTCTATGTTGAATTAGATTCTATTGGTATGTTTATTGATGATGAAATTGATGATATATCTTACATTATGTGATCCTGATAATACTTGTGAATTTGAATGACTTGAGAATCATGTAAATGTTAGCATGTGGTTATTATTGACGATATATATGTTTATATGATCTTGTGTGTGTTTATGCAATTCATTTCTCTTCAGCTATATGTACCATGTGCTATTAACGGGTTAGTATAAGTGTGTAGGTAATTTTCCATGCCCATGAAAAATCAGAGGTTGTAAAATAACCATATGTTATATCCCCGTTAAGCCAACGTAGTCCCTTAGTTAGACTAAGGTCATTTGTGATTGAGAATGATGAATATGTTGTATTTGATTTATGATATTTTTTAAGGTTTACCCCTTTTTATTTTATTTCCTTGAAGTGTTGTAAATTGTAATGTTGGGTTTGCACAATTTTTAGTGCTAAATGTTTTGAGCCCTTTTCATGTGGATTATATATTCCCTAGTGTCAATAATGGTCAAATAATGACCCTAGATCATACCCCTAGGGTCTAGGGCCATTCTTAGAATGTTTAAAATTGTTTTAACTCTTGTTTGGTCACCTAAACTTGGCCCTTGAGTCAAGTGACGAGTTTGGGAGACGTGAGAGGTGGTTGGCATCTCACCATCTCACCTAACCTAACCTCACTCACTTAGGGTAAGGTTACCCTTTCCTCAAGTGCTTTAGAAGCTTCTTGAATTTTCTCGTATGTGTGAGACCTCTTCCCTATGCTATCACACATGTGAGAGCATATGTGGGGAAGAGTGTAGTATAGTTGAATGAAAAGGTGACAAGTGTGACCTCCTCATTCATGAGAAGTTTCCTTTGTGCGTTCACTTCTCCCTATGCTCTCACATATGTGTGAGAGCATTTGTTGGAGAGTGTGTAGATTTGTGGAATGGGGAGATGACAAGTGTCACGTCCTCATTCTTGTGGGGTTGTGAGGAGGGTTATGTAGATGGAGGAGAGGGTGACAAGTATCACCTTCCCATCCATTAGGGCTTGTAAGCCAAGCCTATTTATCTTTTTCTTTGAGAAGAGATGAGGGTCCTTTCTTTTGACATTATTATGTTTGTGTTGGGAATGAGAGAAGGACATGGAAAGACTTGAAGGATTTTGGGAAGGACTTGTGGAAGGCTCTTCACCAACATCCTCTACTCTTGAATCTTGAGAGGTGATGAAGGGGGTAAATCATAAAACACACAACAACAAAAATTGTACACAAAAAAAGAGAACTTTCTTTTATTGATTTGGACAATTTATTACATTAAAGAAGTTCAATTACAATTAGAGGAATCAATCCTCCATAGGTTGCAACACACTACAACTACCTATCATAAAACTCTAGAATCATTTGCCTTTTGTAACCCCAAATCAGCTAGGGTTTCAGTTTTATTGTTTATTCTTGACTCTACACTTTCTTCCTTAACTCTACTACTGCCCAGGGTTCCCAAAAATGGTTATTAATAGCCTTTTTGGTGGCCAACAACCTAATTTCAAAATTTGCATCTCCCTCCAAAAATAGGTCAACTTCTAAGAGCCATAACTTTTGATCTGGGTGTCCAATTGACGAACCATTTTATGCATAAAAAAGCTTGTGGACTGCTCTACGCACTAGGAACCTGTTCTACCAGTTCTAACCATTTTTGGGCTCGTATGGGGCTGTTTAGTGCTTCAAACCTAAGTTTGAATAATTTTTAGGCATTTTTTGAGAAACAAAAACTTTATTATCTTTCAGCTCGCAAATGATCTTTGCGTGATTCCTTCGCCAAAGGTCTTATTTTTTAGTTACAAAGCTTCCTGTAAATTTTCACTTCAATCCATGCCCAAATGCAAACTTTCCTAAAATAGCAAGTTGCTATTTTTAGCAGTTTGGAAAAACTGAAAGTTGTACATCATTATTCAAGCGATTATGGAACCAGAACCACAAATTTTGAAAAGAAATAGAAAGAATATCAACAATTTTGAAACACATATTTTTTTGGGTGATGCAAGATTGCCCTTACATGACTGGATGCTCCTGCATCAGACACCCAGGGTAATTTGAGAAGTGACCTTGTCACGTCTTAGGTGTTTGTGTGAGGAAAACCCAAATGGTCAACCTCTGCCTTAGACAACCAAGAAGAATCTTCAACATGCCTTCCTTTCCATTTCACTAGATATTCTTCATATTTCCCATTTCGAGTACTTCTTCCCACATGGTTATTCAAGATATCTTCTATCTCTTCTGTTGAAGGGTAAGTGCAAGAAGATGGGGGGCCAAAAAGGGGTCTTAAGTGGCCACTTTTTTTTTGAAATAAGGAAATACTGGCCTTGGATGAGAAATTGACCATAGTTACACTCAAAATTTAGAGATGCAACCAAAACAATGTTCGTAGTGCTTTGAGTCTACTTTCTAAATTACTATTTTTTTTAAAAATGGCATAGATTAAGGGGTTCAAAAGAGGGAGCCACAAAAATTGGTGTTGTTTCTGTCAAAAAAACATAACATAGCATGTCTTGTGGCTCACTCAAAAGGTCAACTTTCTTTTGGTATTTTTAAAATCACTTCAGTGAGAAATTACCTAATAGCATGTAGTTTATGTCTGATTTTTCTGATAATTTTTTGATGAAAATTTAATTTTTTACTAATTTTCAAAGTGGACACATCCGAAAAAATAGAATTTTGGCCGTGCTACCCTTATAAATTTTGAAAACTAATTGAAAGTCATTTTTTTCTTTCTTTAATATTCGTAGAATGGAGTCTAGTTTCTAAATATGTAATTTTTTTGAAATTTCAATGAATAGTTAATTTACAATGAAAAAAAGACCAAACAGTGGTTTTTACCCAAAAACGGACACACAAATAAAAGAAATTAAAGATGAAAGGCTTAACATTGTTAAAATGTAAAAAAATCACATAGTCAAATAGTTAAGAGAAAGCCTAACATTACCTAGGTGTTCAATTTGTTCAACCTTGAAACACATGCAAATCTGAGGGTTAGCACAAATGAAATTATTTGAAATCTTGAAGAATATGGAAAAACACGTCTGTGACTATTTAAAAGGCACTCCAAGCCTTTGGGTTGGAGATCCAAAGCAAATCCCAAGGCCAAGGCTTGGGATTTCCAAAGCAAAACATAACGTGAGCGTGTTATAATGCACTCATGTTATTTTTTGCTTTGTATTTTTCCTTTTCCGCAAAACTCTATGTTGTTTGTCATTTTTGACATAATGCGAGCATGTTATAATGCGCTCGCATTATGTTCCCCTTAATTTTTTTTATGTTCAAGGATATTAATCATGTATGTATGTATGTATGCCTATATGTATGTATGTATGTATCTATGTATGCCTATACTTATGTATGTATGTATGTATGTATGTATGCTTGTATGTATGTATAGTGTCGAGGGAAGAGGAGGGTAGAGATGGGAGTGAGCCAGATAAGGGAGGAGAGGGGTGGATAAGGATTGAGTTATTAAGGTTTAAGGTTGAGGGTTGAGTGTTTAGGGATAGGATTTAGAGTTTAGGGATAAGGGATTAGAGTTTAGGACCTTGAGGGATTAGGGTTTAGGGTTGAGGCTTTAGGGATAGCGTTTAGAGTTAAGGGTCGAGGGATTAGGTTTAAGGTAGAGTGGTGAGGGTAGAGGGATTAGGGATAGGGTTTAGGGTTGAAAGTTTAGGGTTGAAAGTTTAGGGTTGGGGGATTAGGGTTTAAGGTATAGTTTAGTAGTTCTTGTGGATAGAGCTAGTAAACAATGGGAGATTATTTTCCTGTTTCATAACAATATACCTTCCCTAAGTGCGGGGTGGACAACAAGAAACATAGATGTACCCCAATGCAAATCTTTTCTCATAATGGTCATCCTTCTGATTTCAACTGTTAATTACTCACTATGGATGTAGCATATGCAAAGCTTTTCTCATAGGGTTTAAGGTATAGTGTCGAGGGTTGAGGGTATATTGATAGTGCTTAGGGTTGAGGGTTGAGGGATTAGGTTTTAGGGTTGATGGATTAGGGTTTAAGGTATAGTGTTGAGGGTTAAGGGTTTAGGGTTGACGGATTAGGGTTTACAGTTGATACATTAGTGTTTAATATCGAGGTTAGGGTTAGAGTGTCGAGGGTAGAGGGATTAGGGATAGGGTTTAGGGTTGAAGGTTTAAGGATTGAGGGTTGAGGCTTTAGGGATGAGGGTTTAAGGCTTAAGATATAGTGTCAAGTGTTGAGGGTGTAGGGATAGGGTTTATGTTTTAAGGGTTAAGGGTTGAGGGATAGGGATTAGGGTTTAAGGTATAGTGTTGAGGGTTGATGGTTTAGGGATAGGGTTTAGGTTTGAGGGATTTGGGTTTAGGGTTGATGAATTAGGGTTTAATGTTGACAGTTGAGGGTTGAGCTTAAGGGATAGTGTTAATGGTCAAGGGCTTGGGGTTAAATAAGAGTATCAAGGGTAGAGGGATTAGGGATAGGGTTTAGGGTTAAAGGTTTAATGATTTACGGTTGAGGCTTTAGGGATGAGGGTTAAGGGATTATAATTTAAGATATAGTGTCAAGTGTCGAGCATGTAGGGATAGGATTTAGGGTTCAAGTTTTAAGGGTTAAGGGTTGAGGGATTAGGGTTTAATGTTGAGGGTTGAGTACATTGAGGTTTGAGAGTTAAGGGTTTCAGGATAGGGTTGAGGGTCAAGGGATTAGGGTTAAGGGATAGGGTTGGAGGGTTTGGGGATAAGGTATTAGGGTTTAATGTATAGTATCAAGCCCATTGAGGGTCTAGGAATAGGGATAGCGTTTAGGGTTTAGGGATGAGGGATTAGAGTTGAGGGATGACGGATTAGGGTTGAGGATTGAGGGATTAGGGTTTAGGGATAAGGTTTAGGGTTGAGGGTTGTGGGATTAGGGTTTAAGGTATAGTGTTGAGGGTTTAGGGATAGCTTTTAGGGTTGAGGGATTAGGATTTGACGTTGAGGGTTGGCGCTTTAGGGTTTAGGGATAAGGTTGAGGTTCGACGGATCAGAGTTAAGGGTTGAGGGATTAGGGTTTGACATTGAGGGTTGAGGGTTAAGGGTTTAGGGATAGGGTTGAGGATTGAGGGATTAGGGTTAAAGTAGAGTGTGGAGGGTATAAGGATTAGGCATAGGGTTAGAGGGTTTGGGGATAAGGGATTAGGGTTTAAGGTATAGTATCGAGTGTGTTGAGGGTTTAGGAATAGGGATAGCATTTAGGGTTTAGGGATGAGGGATTAGAGTTGAGGGATGATGGATTAGGATTGATGGTTGAGGGATAAGGGTTTACAGATAAGGTTTAGGGTTGAGGGTTGATGGATTAGGGTTTAAGGTATAGTGTTGAGGGTTTAGCGATAGGGTTTAGGGTTGAGGGATCAGAGTGAAGGGTTGAGGGATTAGGATTTGACGTTGAGGGTTGAGGCTTTAGGGTTTAGGGTTTAGGAATAGGGTTGAGGGTTGAGGGATCAGAGTTACAAGGGTTTAGGGATAGGGCTAAGGGTCGAGGGATTAGGGTTAAAGTAGAGTGTAGAGGGTAAAAGGATTAGGGATAGGGTTGGAGGGTTTAGGGATAAGGGATTAGGGTTTAACGTATAGTATAAAGTCTGTTGAGGGTTTAGGAATAGAGATAGCATTTAGGATTTAGGGATGGGGGATTAGAGTTGAGGGATCACATATTAGGGTTGAGGGTTGAGGGATTAGGGTTTAGGGATAAGGTTTAGGGTTGACGATTGAGGGATTAGGGTTTGAGGTATAGTGTTGAAGGTTTAGGGATAGGGTTTAGGGTTGAGGGATTAGAGTGAAGCGTTGAGGGATCAGGATTTGATGTTGAGGGTTGAGGCTTTAGGGTTTAGGGTTTAGGGATAGGGCTGAGGGTCAAGGGATCAGAGTTAAGGCTTGAGGGATTAGGGTTTTACGTTGAGGGTTGAGGGTTGAGGGTTGAGGTTCCAAGGTCAAGGGTTTAGGGATAGGGTTGAGGGTTGAGGGATTAGGGTTAAAGTAGAGGAGGGTTTAGTGATAAGGGATTAGGGTTTAAGGTATAGTATCGAGTCTATTGAAGAATTAGGAATAGGGATAGCATTTAGGGTTTAGGGATGAGAGATTAGAGTTGAGGGATGATGGATTAGGGTTGAGGGTTGAGGGATTAGGGTTTAGGGATAAGGTTTAGGGTTGAGGATTGAGGGAGTAGGGTTTAAGGTATAGCGTTGAGGGTTTAGGGTTAAGGGATTAGAGTGAAGGGTTGAGGTATTAGGATTTGACATTGAGGGTTTAGGGTTTAGAGATAGGGTTTGAGGGTCGAGAGATCATAGTTAAGGGTTGAGGGATTAGGGTTTGACATTGGGGGTTGAGGGTTGAGGTTCAAGGGTCAAGGGTTTAGGGATAGGGTTGAGGGTCGAGGGATTAGGGTTAAAGTAGAGTGTGGAGGGTATAAGGATTTAGGATAGGGTTGGAGGGTTTAGGGATAAGGGATTAGGGTTTAAGGTATAGTATCAAGTCTGTTGAGGGTTTACAAGTAGGGATTAAATTTAGGGTTTAGAGATGAGGGATTAGAGTTGAGGGATGATGGATTAGGGTTGAGGGTTGAGGGATTAGGGTTTAGGGATAAGGTTTAGGGTTGAGGGTTGAGGGATTAGGATTTAAGGTATAGTGTTGAGGGTTTAGGGATAGGGTTTAGGGTTGAGGGATTAGAGTGAAGGGTTGAGGGATTAGGATTTGACGTTGAGGGTAGAGGGTTGAGGGATCATAGTTAAGGGTTGATGGATTAGGGTTTGACATTGAGGGTTGAGGGTTGAGGTTCGAGGGTCAAGGGTTTAGGGATAGGGTCGAGGGTTGAGGGATTAGGGTTAAAGTAGAGTATGGACGTTATAAGGATTAGGGATAGGGTTGGAGGGTTTAGGGATAAGGGATTAGGTTTTAAGGTATAGTATCAAGTCTGTTGAGGGTTTAGGAATAGGGACAGCATTTAGGGTTTAGGGATGAGGGATTAGAGTTGAGGTATGATGGATTAGGATTAAGGGTTGAGGGATTATGGTTTAGGGATAAGGTTTAGGGTTGAGGGTTCAGGGATTAGGGTTTAAGGTATAGTGTTGAGGGTTTAGGGATAGGGTTTATGGTTGAGGGATTAGGATTTGACATTGAGGGTTGAGGCTTTGGGGTTTAGGGTTTAGGGATAGGGTTGAGGGTCGAGGGATCAGAGTTAAGGGCTGAGGGATTAGGGTTTGACGTTGAGGTTTGAGGGTTGAGGTTTGAAGGTCAAGGGTTTAGGGATAGGGTTGAGGGTTGAGGGATTAGGGTTAAAGTAGAGTGTGGAGGGTATTGCTATATCTAGGGCACATAACTGAGAGGGGGGATGAATTAGTTGTACAAATAATTTGCTTCTACTTTAAACACTTGATTCTTCTTGTTAGTTAATAGCATATCAATTAATCATTCATGAAAGCACAAAGTATAAACACCGGAGTAGATAAACATTAACACATTTGACACCAAGATTTTTGACGTGGAAAACCTGGTTAAGGGAAAAACCACGGGGTGATTAACCCAAGGATTATTCTCTATTAGAAGAATAAGAAAAATGAATGGCACATGCCAATTAGGGCTCACTTCCTGAGCACATTGCTCAGAAGGAGGCATACTGCCTAGAGGAGACACACTGTCTACAAGATCATAAGTATCACAACCTTGAACTAGAGAATGACATCTTCACCATGTCTAGATCAGTTCCATTTAAGCTCGAGACACACCTGCTCTGCCTTTCACTCTTTCATTATACCACACTCATCCGCTCCACACCACACACTTTAAAATGAATTCACAAACCTTTATTTATACAAGACATCGACTTAGGAACAATCATCTAAGTCAACAATCAACCATAAGAACATTCGTGAGATGAATAACACATCCGGTCGACCACCACAAGAATAGTCGCAAGATGACTAACTCATCCGGTCAGCTAGTCTGAACAAGAACTTCATTCGGAAGAATATCTTCAATTCTGGGCTCTACCACCAATGTGGACCAACAACACAACCTCAACATGATCCAAGAACCTTCACAAGCTTGCCTAAATGACCAGGTACATCCACGCTTCCTCTACTCACTGGAATCTCTTCTCTTCCTTATCCGAAACTTCAAGAACACAGTCTATCATCACTATCATACTGCAAGAGGTGCTTCTAGACCTCCAAACCATGAACAAATTGAGATGACACATCACAAGGACATCCCAAACACTCCATCCAATTCGCAAGATAGAATAATGCACTTCCAGATCTCACTGGACCTTTTTGTAGCACTCTGTCACTTCGGAGCATTTCCCAGAACTGATTCTACTTGATCAATCACAACTTCTTCACATCTTCATGTAGACCTCTGAAATCTTAACTGAATCATCTCAAGACTCATATCTACAAACCCTTTAATTCACATCTTCTAAATCTCAACCTATTGAGTACTTTTGCCTTCTTCTCATTACTGTTCTTCACTGTTCCTGATTGAGACTAATTTTCTCAATATCCTCAACACACAGCTCATCCAATCCTTCTTGTCAATGCAATATGAGTATGTTGACATCAATGACAACACTGGTTAACCTCATACTTGCAATAATCTCCCCCTTTGTCATTGATGGCAACATATGATGTGAAAAACCATCAAGACAAAATCTTCTCCTTTCTGTCACAGCTCCCCCTATCAACAACAACTCTTGACATGTCTTCTCTTCCTTTATTGCTCCCCCTTTGATCATTAGCCACTTGTTTTTCACATTTCTTCTCTCCCCCTTTGACATCAATGGCAAAGGGCTCATACTTGTAACTCTAACACATCAGAATCATACCAGCTGCTCTCCATTAGTAGTAGCTCCCCATCATCAATCCGGATCACAAGATATTATTGTGATATCCACCAGACTAATGCACATCAGTGCATCCTAGTTCATCATGGGAGGGGCCATGACCCCTAACTTCTCCCTGAGATACTCAAAAGAGTCCTTGGGAAGAGGTTTAGTAAAGATATCTGCAATCTGATCCTTCGAGGATACATACTCCAATCTAACTTCATCCTTGTTCACTTGTTCTCTCAGAAAGTTAAACTTGATAGATATGTGCTTAGTCTTATAATGCAATACTGGATTCTTAGAAATATTAATTGCACTTGAGTTATCACAAAAAATTGTGATAGGCTCCTCATATTCAACTTTAATATCTCTTAGCATTTGCTTCATCCATAAGATTTGAGTGCAACTACTTGCTGCTATAATGTATTCTACTTCAGTTGTAGACAGAGATATTGCCTCTTGTTTCTTGCTTAGCCAAGAAACCAATCTTTTTCCCAAAAAGAAAGCTCCTCCACTTGTACTCTTCCTATCATCCACATCTCCTGCCCAATCTGCATCTGTGTATGCATGAAGAGAGACATCCTGATCTCTAGGTTACCATACACCATACTCAACTGTTCCTTTCAAGTACCTAAAAATTCTTTTGATTGCCATGACATGAGATTCTATAGGATCAGCCTGAAATCTTGCCATAAGACCAACAACCTGCATTATATCTGGTCTAGCCTGAGTGAGATACAATAGTCCTCCAATCATTAATTTGTACTTGGTCTGATCTGTTTTAGGAGAGTCATCATCTTTGCTCAACTTACATCTGGTTGCCATAGGAGTGTTCATTGGCTTTGAATCTTCCATTCTAAATTTCTTCAACAATTCTTTTGCATATTTAGTTTGAGAGATAAAGATGCCTTTCTTTGTCTAAGTGATTTGCAGACCCAAGAAGAAATTCATTTCACCAAGCATTGAAATTTTCAAACTCACTTTTCATTTGATTTGCAAAGGTTTTACACATACTATCTTTTCCTCCAAAGATGATATCATCAACAAATCCTTTGACAATCAAGATGTTTTCATTATCTATTTGGAAATATAGGTTACTATCAGCAGTACCTTTGTTGAAACCAATCTGCACAAGATGCTTATCCAACCTTTCATACCATGCTCTTGGGGCTTGCTTCAATCCATACAGTGCTTTCTTCAACTTGCAAACCATACCATCATGATCAGACAATTGAAATCCATTCGGTTGCTCAATTTATACTTCTTCCAAATCACCATTTAGGAAGGCAGACTTGACATCCATCTGATATACCTTGAAGTCTTTGAAGGCAGCAAATGCAAGAAATAATCTAACTGCTTCAATTCTTGCCACCAGAGCAAAAGTTTCTTCAAAATCAATTCCTTCTATTTGAGAGTAGCCTTTGCAGACCAATCTAGCTTTGTTTCTGATTACTTCACCAACTTCATTTAGTTTGTTTCCGAAGACCCATTTGGTTCCAATCACATTCTTGTTTCTAGGTCTGGAAACAAGGTCCCAAGTATGATTTTTCTCAATTTGTATCAACTCTTCCTCCATTGCTTTGGTCCAGTTTTCATCATTGCAAGCTTCATTTATTGTCTTAGGTTCAATCTTTGAAATCAAACAGTATTCATTTGAATCTTGAGCAATTCTTCTCCTTGTTTGTACCCCTTTGCTTTTGTCACCTATGATCTAATCTTCAGAATGATTTAGAGTTACATACCTTGGAACTTTGGGAGTTTCTTGCACTACTATTTCTTGATCAGGCTCATTCAGACAAACTTCTTCCTGATTTACTAGATCAGTCTGGATCTAAATTTCAGAGGAGGATTGAGTTCCTTGCACCAGAGAATCATTCTGATTATCTTCATCATATTCATAAAACCTTGAGGGCTTCTCAATTCCTTCATCAACCTTCACATTTGTACTTTATATCATCTTTCTCAATCTCTTATTGTAACACCGGTATGCTTTATTTTGAGTGGAGGAACCCAAGAAAATTCCTTCATCACTTCTAGCATCAAACATTCCTAAATCTTCATCTCTTTTGATGTAACACTTGCTACCAAATACTCTGAAATACCTCACAGTAGGAGTTATACCAAACCAAAGTTCATAAGGAGTCTTATTGGTATTGCTTCTGATTTGAACTCGATTAAGAGTATAGACTGCAGTGCTAACAGCTTCTTTCCAAAACATCTGAGGAACATTTGCTTCCATCATCATTATCTTGGCTACTTCCTAGATGGTCTGGTTCTTTCTCTCAACTACTCCATTCTACTGTGGAGTCCTAGGAGCAGACAACTATCTTTTTATACCATGCTTCTCACAAAAGTCTATGAACTCACCGGATGTGAATTCACCACCTCTATCAGACCTCAGACATTTCAATTTCAGTCCGGTTTGATTCTCTACCATAGCTTTGAAGATTTTGAACTTCTCAAGGGCTTCTGATTTCTCTTTTAGGAAGGTAACCCACATCATCCAGGAATGATCATCAATCAGTAACATACAATATCTATCACCTTGCATACTCTTGATTCTTGTCGAACCACATAAATCATTATGGACTAATTCCAATAATCTGGTAGAGGATTGATCCTTGCTTTTGAAAGAGACTCTGCTTTGTTTACCTAGCTGACATTCTTTGCACAAACTATTTGTAGGTTTCACCAATTTTGGAAGATCTCTTACAGCCTGAGTATTACTTATCTTGATGATGTTATCAAAATTCACATGACACATTCTTCTATGCCATAACCAACTCTGATCAACTTAAACAAACAAATAACTTTTATTAGAACCAACTAGATGGAAGATATTACCTTTTGTTTGAGTACCGGATGCAATCTCAGTTCCGGAGCTTTCAAAGATCCTGCATCTTCCTTTCTTGAACCAGAGATCATAGCCTTTGTCCACCAACTGACCAACACTGAGAAGATTGTAATTCAATCCTTTAACATATAGTACATTAGCGGTTTTTCTCTTTCCATCAAAAGAAATAGTTCCCCTACCTCTAATTCTGCCAGTAGAATTATCACCAAACTTTACCATTCCTCCATATCTTTCCAAATCTAAGAACTTGTTCTTGTCACCTATCATGTGGTGAGAACATCCATTGTCAATAACCCAATCATCCTTTTCTTCAACTTGGGCAGCTAAAGCTCTTTCCACAACCTTATGATTGACAGATTCAGAGGATATTGAATCTTCTTCCTAGATGGCAATAAACACCCATTCATTTCTAGATTTGCTTCCTATTTCTGATTCATCATCTATTACTCCATTATCATCTTCTTCATGAACATAATAACAATTCTTTTGGAACCTTTATCTGTTAGCAATTGACTTTGCAGATATTTCCAGACATCTTGAAGCAAAATGACCAATCTTATTGCAAATGAAGCACTTAAAGGGTAATTTTCCTTCATACTTACCGGATCCTCTTGGCAGTCTCTTTGCAATGAGGGCTTCAAGATGAGTTGTTTCTGCTTCTTCCTCTTCCATGTCTTTCCTTGCTTGATCATACCATGACAGCTTCCTTGAAGAGTTCTCTCCCTGATCAAATCTTTGTTTACCTTTCACATAGGCACTGGCTTTGAATGCAGATTCAGTCTTGGGGTGATCATCTCCAAACTCAGTCATTTCAAATGTAGCTAGTTTGCCATCCAATTGCTTTCTTGTGATAGTTGTATGGGCTCTGAATTCATCAATGGTAGCAACCTTGATTTTGCAAGCAGCAGGAAGGGATTTGAGAATTTTGTAAACAATTTCATTTTCATCCAGAACTCCACCAGCATTCCTAATTCCACACACTAGCTCATTCCCTCTTGGCATAAAGGTAGTGATATTTTCATCATCTCTCATCTTCAATCTTTCAAATTTTCCTTTCAGACTTTGCAACCTTGCACTCTTGACAAACTCATCTCCTTCATGCAGAAGTTCCAGTTTAACCTACATCTCATATGTAGTTGGTAGGTCAATAACATTTGAGAGCTCTAAGTCATTCAATGTGCTTAGAAGAGCTTCTTTGGTTTGCAAATTGTTTTCAGCATCTATGATTTCATTCAGAGTTGTTGGACCACCCTGTGGAGGTACATAAGCCTTTGTGATCATGGACAAGTATGCTTTTCCCATACACTCCAAGTGACATCTCATGTGACCTTTCCAGAGTGAGAAATTGGTTCCATCAAACATTAGACTATCCCTCTTGTATGACAACATCCTGGATCTCCTCAAGTGGTTAAGCTCCTTTCAAAGGAACTTGGCTCTGATACCAATTGTTAGATCTAGGGCACACAACTGAGAGGGGGGTGAATCAGTTGTACAAAAACTTTGCTTCTACTTCAAACACTTGATTCTTCTTGTTAGTTAACAGCATATAAATTAATCATTCATGAAAGCACAAAGTATAAACACTGGAGCAGATAAACATCAACACATTTGACACCAAGATTTTTGATGTGGAAAACCCAGTTAAGGGAAAAACCACAGGGTGATTAACCTAAGGATTATTCTCTGTTAGAAGAATAAGAAAAATGAATGGCACATGCCAATTAGGGCTCACTGCTCGAGCACACTGCTCACAAGGAGGCACATTGCCTACAGGAGACACACTGTCTATAGGATCATAAGTATCACAACCTTGAATTGGAGAATGACATCTTCACCATGGCTGGATCAGTTCCATTTAAGCTCGAGATACACCTGCTCTGCCTTTCGCTCTTTAACTATACCACACTCATCCGCTCCACACCACACACTTTAAAATGAATTCACAAACCTTTATTTATACAAGACATTGACTTAGGAACAATCATCTAAGTCGGCAATCAACCATAAGAATATTCGCAAGATGAATAACACATCTGATCAGCCACCACAAGAACATTCACAAGATGAACAACTCATCCGGTTGGCTAGTCTGAACAAGAACTTCATCCAGAAGAATATCTTCAATTCTAGACTCTACCACAAATGCGGACCAACAACATAACCTCAACATGATCCAAGAACCTTCACAAGCTTGCCTGAATGACCAGGTACATCTGCACTTCCTCTACTCACTAGAATCTCTTCTCTTCCTTATCCAAAACTTCAAGAACACAGTCTATCGCCACTGTCATACTGCAAGAGGTGCTTCTGGACCTCCAAACCATGAACAAATCAAGATGACACATCACAAGGACATCCCAAACACTCCATCCAATCCGCAAAGATAGAATAATGCACTTCGGGATCTCACTGGACCTTATTGTAGCACTCTGTCACTCCGGAGCATCTCCCAGAACCGGTTCTACTTGATCAATGACAACTTCTTCACATCTTCATGCGGACCTCTGAAATCTTAATTGGATCATCTCAAGACTCATATCTACAAATTCTTTAATCCGCGTCTTCTAAATCTCAACCTATTGTGTATTTTTGCCTTCTTCTCATTACTATTCTTCACTATTCTTGATTGAGACTAATTTTCTCAATATCCTCAGCACACAGCTCATCCAACCCTTCTTGTCAATGCAATATGAGTATGTTGACATCAATGACAACACTGGTTAACCTCATACTTGCAACAGGTATAAGGATTAGGGATAGGGGTGGAGGGTTTAGGGATAAGGGATTAGGGTTTAAGGTATAGTGTTGAGTTTGTTGAGGGTTTAGGAATAGGGATAGCATTTAGGGTTTAGGGATGAGGGATTAGAGTTAAGGGATGATGGATTAGGGTTAAGGGTTGAGGGATTAGGGTTTAGGGATAAGGTTGAGGGTTGAGGGATTAGGGTTTAAGGTATAGTGTTGAGGGATTAGAGTGAAGGGTTGAGGGATTAGGATTTGATGTTGAGGGTTGAGGCTTTAGGGTTTAGGGTTTAGGGATAGGGTTGAGGGTCGAGGGATTAGAGTTAAGGGTTGGGGGATTAGGGTTTGATGTGTTGCAAGTATGGGCCTAACCGGTGTTGTCATTGATGTCAGCATACTCCTGTTACATTAATGATAAGGTTGGATGAGTTGTGTGTTGAGGATATTGATAAAATTAGTCTCAATCAGGATTATTGAAGAATAGTGATGACATAGAGAAAAATTCTGAGACAGTATGAGGATCAGAGGATGCGGATTAAAGGGTTTGTAGATATGTGTCTTAAGTTGTTCCAGTAGAGATTTTAGAGGTCTGCATGAAGATTTGAAGAAGTTAAGGTAGTTCAAGTGGAACCGGTTCTGGCAGATGGTCAGTGATGACAAAGTGATACAGATAGGTCTGGTGAGATCCAGAAATGCATTCTCTGGCTCCGCAAATTTGAGGAAGTGTTGGGGAAGTCTATGTGGTGTGTCAACTTGATTAGTTCATGGTTTGAAGGTCTAGAAGTACCTATTCCTTTATGATAGTAATGGCAGACTATGTTCTTGAGGTTCCAGATGAAGGAGAGAAGGGTTTCAGTAAGTAAAGGAAGTACAAATGTTCTTGGTGTTTTAGGAAAGCTTGTGGAGGTCCTTGGATCATGCTTAGTTTGTGTTTATGGTATTCATTAGAATTGGAGTGCTAGAAATGAAGAATAATTTCCAGATGATGATGTTCTTTCTGTGACTGGCTGACCAGATGAATTATACATATTGCGGATGTTCTTGTTGATGTGTACCGACTTAGATGTTTTTTCCTAAGTTGATGTCATGTATAAATAAGGGATTGCGAAGTCATTTCAGGGTTAGACTTATGGAGATGAGTGTGTGGTAGCAAGGAGAAGAGCGAAAGGCAGAGCAGAAGGTTTGGGCTTAAATGGAACTGACTCAAGCATGGTGAAGATGCTATTTTCCAATTCAAGTATGTGATACTTATTCTTTTGTAGACAGTGTGTCTCTTGTAGGCAATGAGCCTCTTGTGAGAAGTGTGCTCAAGTAGTGAGCCCTAATTGGCATGTGCCATTTTGTTCTTTCTATTCTTCTAACAGAGAATACAATCTTGGGTTAATCACCTTGTGGTTTTTCCCTTAATCGAGTTTTCCACATCAAAATCTTGGTGTCTCTTGTGTTGATATGTTTCTGTTCTTGATTAAATGCATTAAGTTTCTTGTTTGATTTACTATTATACTGCTAAGTGAATATAAGTATTGAAAGTAAAGAAAGTCTGGGACAACTGATTCACCCCCCTGTCAGTTGTCTGGTCTAAGTCTAACAATTGGTCTCAAAGCTAAGTTCCTCTAAAAGGAGCTTAACCTCTTGAGGAGATCCAAGATGTCATCCTACAAGAAGGATAGTCTGAAGTTTTATGGAACTAATTTTACTCTTTGGAAAGGTTGCATGAAATGTCACTTGCAATTTATGGGATTTGCATACTGGTCTATGGATACAAAAGCTTATGTACCTCCACAAGGTGGTCCGACAACCCTAAATGAAATCACAGATGATGAAAATAATCTATGGACTAAAGAGGCTCTTTTAAGTGCATTATTTGACTCAAAACTCTCAAATGTTATTGATCTATCAACTGCCTTTGAGATTTGGAATAAACTGGAACTTTTGCATGAAGGAGACCAGTTTGTTAAATGTGTAAGGTTATAGAGTCTAAAAGGGAAATTTGAAAAATTGAAGATGAGAGATGATGAAAATATCACCTCCTTCATGCCAAGAGTGAATGAGCTAGTTTGTGGAATTAGAAATGTAGGTGGAATCCTGAGTGAAGATGAGATTGTTGGCAAAGTTCTCAGATCCCTTCCTGATTCTTGTAAAATCAAGGCTTTTGCAATTGAAGAATTTAGAGCTCATACAACAGTCACAAGAGACCAATTGGTTGGTAATTTGGCTGCTTTTGGAAAGGCCGAGTTTGGAGATGATCCTCCAAAGACTGAATCTGCATTCAAAGCCAGTACCTTTGTAAAAGGGAAACAAAGGTTTGATCTAGGGGAAAATTCTTCAAGGAACCCATCATGGTATGAAAAAGCAATAAAAGACTTGGATGAAGAAGAAGCTGAAACTGCTCATCTTGAAGCCCTTATTGCCAAGAGACTGCCAAGAGGATCTAGTAAGTATGAAGGAAAATTACCTTTTAAGTGTTTTAACTGCAATAAAATTGGTCATTTTGCCTCAAGATGTCCAGAAAGATCTTCAAGACCAAATCATAATAGACCAAGGTTTCAAAAGAATTGTTACTATGTTCATGAAGAAGATGATAATGAAGGAGTAACAGATGATGAATCAGAGATAGGAAACAAATCTGGTAATGAATGGGTGTTTATTGCCATCAAAGAAGAGGAACCAATACCCTCTATATCTGTCAATCTTAAAGTTGAAGAAAGAGCTCTGGCTTCCCAAGTTGAAACAAAGGATGATTGGGTCATTGACAATGGATGCTCTCACCATATGACAGGTGACAAGAATAAGTTCTTAAAATTGGAAAAATATGGAGGAATTGTAAAGTTTGGAGATAATCTTGTTGGCAGGATCAGAGGTAGAGGAACTATTTCTCTTGATGGAAAGAACAAAACCGGTAATGTACTATATGTTGAAGGATTAAAGCACAATCTTCTCAGTGTTGGACAACTGGTGGACAAAGGCTATGATCTCAGATTTAGAAATAGAAAATGCAAGATCTTTGAAAGCTCCGGAACAAAGATTGCATCTGGTACTCAAACTAAAGGTAATATCTTCCACTTGGTTGGTACTAAAAAAAGTTTCTTATTTTCTCAAATTGATTAGAGTTGGTTATGGCATAGGAGAATGTGTCATGTGAATTTTGATAATATCATCAAGATAAGAAATACTCAGGCTGTAAGAGATCTTCCAAAATTAGTGAAACCTACTAATAGCTTGTCCAAAGAATGTCAGTTGGGCAAATTGAGCAGAGTCACTTTCAAAAGTAAGGAATTGTCTTCTACCAGACTGTTGGACTTAGTTCATACTGATCTTTGTGGTCCGGCAAGAGTTAGGAGTGTCCAAGGTGATAGATACTTCATGTTGCTAATTGATGACTACTCCCGAATGATGTGGGTAACCTTTTTAAAAGAAAAATCAGAAGCACTTGAGAAATTCAAAATATTCAAGGCCATGGTAGAGAATGAAATCAGACTAAAACTAAAATGTTTGAGGTCTGATAGAGGTGAAGAATTCACATCTGGTGAGTTCATAGACTTCTGTGAGAAACATGGAATAAAGAGACAGTTGTCTACCCCTAGAACTTCACAGTAGAATGGAGTAGTTGAGAGAAAGAACCAGACCATCCAGGAAGCATCCAGGATCATGATGATGGAAGCAAATGTTCCTTAGATCTATTGGAGAGAAGTTGTCAGCACTGCAGTCTACACTCTCAATCAAGTTCAAGTTAGAAACAATACCGGTAAGACTCATTATGAACTTTGGTTTGGCATTACCCCTGCTATGAGATATTTCATAGTGTTTGGTAGCAGATGTTACATTAAAAGGGATGAAGATCTAGGAAAGTTTGATGCTAGAAGTGATGAAGGAATATTCTTGGGTTACCCTACTTAAAGCAAAGCATACCGGTGTTACAACAAGAGACTGAGAAAAATTATAGAAAGTGTAAATGTGAAAGTGGATGAAGAAGTTGAAAGGACCTCAAGAATTCATGACTATGATGAAGATAGTCAGAATGATGTTTAGATTCAAAGTATCCAAGGCTCTTCTGAGAAACAAAGTCAAGTTGATCCAGTAAGTCAAGAAGAAGAGATAAATCTCAATAAGAGTGATCAAGAGTTAGTGGTGCAAGAAACTCCCAAAGTTTCTAGGTATGTAACTCTAAACCATTCTGAAGATCGGATCATAGGTGACAAAAGCAAATGAGTGCATACAAGGAGGAGAATTGCTCAAAATTTAGATGAATATTGTCTGATTTCAAAGATTGAACCTAAGATAGTGAATGAAGCTTGCAATGATGAAAATTGGTCAAAAGCAATTGAGGAAGAACTAATGCAAATTGAGAAAAATCATACTTGGGATCTTATTCCTAGACCTAGAAGCAAGAATGTGATTGGAACCAAATGGGTCTTCCAAAACAAACTGAATGAAGCTGGTGAAGTAATTAGAAATAAAGCTAGATTGGTCTGCAAGGGTTACTCTCAAATTAAAGGAGTTAATTTTGAAGAGACTTTTACTTCGGTGGCAAGAATTGAAGCAGTCAGATTATTTCTTACATTTGCTACCTTTAAAGATTTCAAGGTGTATCAGATGGATGTCAAATCTGCCTTCCTAAATGGTAACTTGGAAGAAGAGGTGCACATTGAGAAACCAGATGGATTTTAATTGTCTGATCATGGTGACATGGTCTGCAAATTGAAAAAGGCACTGTATGGACTGAAGCAAGCCCCAAGAGCTTGGTATGAAATATTGGATAAACATCTCTTAAAGATTGGTTTCAACAAAGGTACTGCTGACAGTAATTTGTATTTCAAAATTGATCATGAAAATATCTTAATTCTTGAAGTATTTTTTGATGATATCATTTTTGGAGGAAGAGATAGTTTGTGCAAAACTTTTGCAAGTCAAATGAAAAGTGAGTTTGAGATGTCCATGCTTGGAGAAATGAATTTCTTTTTGGGTCTACAAATTACTCAAACAAAGCAAGGAATCTTCATTTCTCAGTCAAAATATGTGAAAGAATTGTCGAGGAAATTTGGGATGGAACACTCAAAGCCAATGAACACTCCAATGGCAACCGGATGCAAGTTGAGCAAAGATTATGACTCTCCCAAGGTTGATCAGACAAAATATAGGTCTATGATCAGAAGACTGTTGTATTTCACTCAAACTAGACCAGATATTGTGCAGGTTGTTGGTTTTGTTGCCAAATTCCAAGCTGATCCCAGAGAATCTCATGTTATGGCAATCAAGAGGATTTTTAGATATCTAAAGGGGACAGTTGAGTATGGGTTGTGGTATCCTAGAGATCATGATTTCTCTGTTCATGCATATACAGATGTTGATTGGGTAGGAGATGTGGATGACCAGAAGAGTACCAGTGGTGGAGCATTCTTTTTAGGGAAGAGATTGGTTTCTTGGTTAAGAAAGAAATAAGAAGCAATATCTCTGTCCACTACAGAAGAAGAATATATTGCTACAGTAGGAAGTTGTACTCAAGTTTTGTGGATGAAACAGATGTTAAGAGACATCAGAGTAGAGTATAAGGAGCCCATCACAATTTTCTATGATAATTCAAGTGCAATAAACATATCCAAGAACCTGGTGTTGCAGTCAAAGACCAAACATATATCCATCGAGTTTCACTTTTTGAGAGAGCAAGTGAACAAGAATGAAGTCAGATTGGAGTTTGTGGCTTCAAAGGATCAGATTGTAGACATCTTTACTAAACCTCTACCTAAGGACTCTTTTGAGTATCTCAGGGAGAAGTTAGGGGTTATTACCCCTCCAGTGGTGAACTAAGGTGCACTGATGTGCATCAGTCTGGTGGATTTCATAGTCACATCTTGTGGTCCGGACTAATGATGGGGAGCTGCTACTTAGGGGGAGCAGCAGGCATGGTTTTGAAGTAAGGAAATTGTAAGTATGTGCCCTTTGCCATTGATGTCAAAGAGGGAGAGAAGACATGTGAAAAACAAATGGTTGCTAATCAAAGGGGAAGAAATAAAGGAAGGGAATACATGTGAATGGTTAGGGGGAGTTGTGACAGTAAAGAGATTTTCTTGTCACGATGGTTAAAATAGTTTTTTACATCATATGTTGCCATCAATGACAAAGGGAGAGATTGTTGCAAGTATGGGCCTAACTGATGTTGTCATTGATGTTAACATACTCCTGTTACATTAATGATAAGGTTGGATGCGTTGTGTACTGATGATATTGAGAAAATTAGTCTAAATTAGGATTAGTGAAGAACAATGATGACATAAAAAAAGTCCAAGATAGTATGAGGATCAAAGGATGTGGATTAAAGGGTTTGTAGCTATGTGTCTTAAGTTGTTCTAGTAGAGATTTTAGAGGTCCGCATGAAGATTTGAAGAAGTTATGGTAGTTCAAGTGGAACCAGTTCCAGTAGATGGTCAGTGATGGCAGAGTGATACAGATAGGTCCGGTGAGATTTAGAAATGCATTCTTTGGTTCCGCAGATTTGAGGAAGTGTTGGGAAAGTCTGTGTGGTGTCAACTTGATTGGTTCATGGTTTGAAGGTCTAGAAGTATCTATTCCTTTATGACAGTAATGGTAGACTGTGTTCTTGAGGTTCTGGATGAAGGAGAGAAGGGTTTCAGTAAGTAGAGGAAGTATAGATGTTCATGGTGTTTTAGGCAAGCTTATGGAGGTCCTTGGATCGTGCTCAGTTCATGTTTATGGTCCACATTAGAATTGGAGTCTTGGAAATGAAGAATAACTTATGGATGATGATGTTCTTTCTGTGACTGGCCGACTAGATGCATTATACATCTTGCAGACGTTCTTGTGGATGTGTGCTGACTTAGATGTTTGTTCCTAAGTTCATGTCATGTATAAATAAGGGATTGTGAAGTTAGTTCATGGTTAGACTTGTGGATATGAGTGTGTGGTAGTAAGGAGAAGAGCGAAAGGTAGAGAAGAAGCTTTGGGCTTAAATGGAACTGACTCAAGCATGGTGAAGATGCTATTTTCCAATTCATGTATGTGATACTTATTCTTTTGTAGATAGTGTGTCTCTTGTAGGCAGTGAGCCTCTTGTGAATAGTGTGCTCAGGCAGTGAGCCCTAATTGGCATGTGCCATTTTGTTCTTTCTATTCTTCTAATAGAGAATACAATCTTGGGTTAATCACCTCGTGGTTTATCCCTTAACCAGGTTTTCCACGTCAAAATCTTGGTGTCTTGTGTGTTGATGTGTTTCTACTCTTGATTAAATGCATTAAGTTTCTTGTTTGATTTATTGTTATACTGCTAAGTGAATATAAGTATTGAAAGTAAAGAAAGTTTGGGACAACTAATTAACCCCCCCTCTCAGTTGTCTACTCTAAGTCTAACATGATGTTGAGAGTTGAGGTTCGAGGTTCAAGGGTTTAGGGATAGGGTTGAGGGTTGAGGGATTAGGGTTAAATTAGAGTGTGGAGGGTATAAGGATTAGGGATAGGGTTGGAGGGTTTAGGGATAAGTGATTAGGGTTTAAGATATAATATCGAGTCTGTTGAGGGTTTAGGAACAGGGATAGCATTTAGGGTTTAGGGATGAGGGATTAGAGTTGAGGGATGATGGATTAGGTTTGAGTGTTGAGGGATTAGGGTTTAGGGATAAGGTTTAGGGTTGAGGATTGATGGATTATGGTTTAAGGTATAGTGTTGAGGGTTTAAGGATAGGGTTTAGGGTTGAGGGATTAGAGTGAAGGGTTGAGGGATTAGGATTTGGCGTTGAGGGTTGAGGATTTAGGGTTTAGGGTTTAGGGATAGGGTTGAGAGTCAAGGGATCAGAGTTAAGGGTTGAGGGATTAGGGTTTGACATTGAGGGTTGAGGGTCAAGGGTTTAGGGATAGGGTTGAGGGTCGAGGGATTAGGGTTAAAGTAGAGTGTGGAGGGTATAAGGATTAGAGATAGGGTTGGAGGGTTTAGGGATAAGGGATTAGGGTTCAAGGTATAGAATCGAGTCTATTGAGGATTTAGGAATAGGGATAGCATTTAGGGTTTAGGGATGAGGGATTAGAGTTGAGGGATGATGGATTAGGGTTGAGGGTTGAGGGATTAGGGTTTAGTAATAAGGTTTAGGGTTGAGGGATTAGGGTTTAAGGTATAGTGTTGAGGGTTTAGGGTTGAGGGATTATAGTGAAGGGTTCAGGTATTAGGATTTGACGTTGAGGGTTTAGGGTTTAGGGTTTAGGGATAGGGTTGAGGGATTAGGGTTTGACATTAAGGGTTGAGGGTTGAGGTTCGAGTGTCAAGGGTTTAGGGATTGGGTTGAGGGTCGAGGGATTAGGGTTAAAGTAGTGTGTGGAGGGTATAAGGATTAGGGATAGGGTTGGAGGGTTTAGGGATAAGGGATTAGGGTTTAATGTATAGTATCATGTCTGTTGAGGGTTTAGGAACAGGGATAGAATTTAGGGTTTAGGGATGAGGGATTAGAGTTGAGGGATGACAGATTATGGTTAAGGGATTAGGGTTTAGGGATAAGGTTTAGGGTTGAGGGTTGAGGGATTAGGATTTTAGGTATAGTGTTGAGGGTTTAGGGGTAGGGTTGAGGGTTGAGGGATTAGAGTGAAGGGTCGAGGGATTAGGATTTGACGTTAAGGGTTGAGGGTTTAGGGATAGGGTTGAGGGTTGAGGGATCATAGTTAAGGGTTGAGGGATTAGGGTTTGACATTGAGGGTTGAGGGTTGAGGTTTGAGGGTCAAGGGTTTAGGGATAGGGTTGAGGGTCAAGGGATTAGGGTTAAAGTAGAGTGTGGAGGGTATAAGGATTAGGGATAGGGTTGGAGTGTTTAGGGATAGGGGATTAGGGTTTAAGGTATAGTATCAAGTCTTTTGAGGGTTTAGAATAGGGATAGCATTTAGGGTTTAGGGATGAGGGATTAGAGTTGAGGGATGATAGATTAGGGTTGAGTGTTGAGGGATTAGAGTTTAGGGATAAGGTTTAGGGTTGAGTGTTGAGGGATTAGGGTTTAAGGTATAGTGTTGAGGGTTTCTATCATCAAATGTAGATTTATGGGTTTGATTATATTGATTGCCTCTCCAGTTTTGGGTTGTGAATGTTTTGGAATCAATCAAGAAGTCTTTAGGAGACTTTGTGGAAGTGGATTAGAAATCACTTGACAGAACCCCTGCTATTTATGGTTGTATAAGGATTTGTCACAAACTAGAACTTCTGCTTCCAAAGAAGATCTGTCTTTCTTCCTTGATGGGCATTTTCTATCAAGAACTTGATTATGAGGGCTTACCCCTTCATTGTTATGCCTATCATATGGCGGAGCATCTGGCAAGATCTTGCAAGAAACAAGAAAAGTTCTCCCTCAGAAACCTTGTGGTCATTCAAGTTTGAAGGGGAAGGTTTGGAAAGAGAAATGGATCACCAAAGAGATGAAGAATTTCTTATTTCTCAGACACCATCAGTGGTTTTTGTCTGATGTAGATGACCTACCAAGATGGAAAGCATTAAAGATTATATGATCTCCAAAGGAAAATCTCCTAATTCTCCCAGAATGTCATCCTTCAGCAAGGTGGGACGAAGTAGCTTGGCTCTTCCAGTCATGGATCCTCCCGTGTTTAAGAGGAATTGTAAGGCTTGGAAGTGTTAGTTGATGAAGCATAGGATGTGGTCATCTCTTCTTGTGTTAAGGAAGATAATGCATAGGATGTGATCAATCTATAGTAGGACAAAATGTATAACACAGGAGCATTATAATGTGCTCGCATTTTGTCTTGCTATAAAAATGGTAAAAAAGTGTTGACCCCTATGATCCAGGCCCACATGCTCTGTTTTCATACTAATTCTACATGTGCTCTGACAAAAAAAGAAGTGCTTTCATGCTGTTGGGAAGTTCACATGCACATTTGACACATTGTACCACCTTTGCATGATCTTTCCACCACCTTTTCTACTTTGCCAACTTGAGGAGGAAATAACATAGTTTTCACACCAAGTTTGATATATGTCTATCCAAGTTTCAATTTCTGTAGTGTTGCAATGTTAATTGTGATTCAATTTTAGGAATCTAACATTATAGATTGGTTAATAGTATTATTGTTAGTAATTATATTTGAGTGTTATTCAATTTAACATTGAAAAGAAAGCAAGTGGTGAAAAAATCAAATTGTTGAGGAGTCTGATGCAAGAAGAAAAAAACACTACATAATTGGGTACTCTCTACATTCTAATCTTTGTTTTTTAGGTATGTCGAGTCTTTACATGCATGTTCTTTACATTTTCCTTAATTTAGATTGAATTACTTTATCATGCTTATCATACATGTTTAAAATAGACACATTCCCAATCAAGAAAGTAGCCTACAATCTCACATGATGCCATGTATATTTTCTACACTTGGGCTCTTTAATAATTATGTGTAATAAACAGACCTTAACATACCATGATGTCAAACTATACAAGAATAAATTCTTACAACATAATAAAATACAATCCCACTATTATCTTGTATTCATTTCCTAGGAAGTAATATTGGTCTCTTTATCATGCTACAAACAAATTCTCCGTCATGCCGAGGAAACAATCAAGAATTAAACCAACACGAGAAGAGATAGAAGCTAAGAATGCAAAGAAAGCAGTGCCTATGAGGGAACTTTGTGAGAAGAGGAAATTGGATATGATAAATGAAGGCATACCAATTGAAGAGGAACCACAACCATCACAAAGAGAATGAATTCAAAAATCTCGTGCTACGAGAGATTTGAATACCATAGTTGGAGACACGTCCTTTACCACAAGTCAACATGTAGGGACACCATCTACCACATCTCAAGTTGAGAGTACATCATCACTCACATGTGATGAAGGAGGTACACCATCATTCCCACCTCAACCTCAAGGTATGTCATCTATTCCATCTTCGATCGAAGGTATGCCATCTAGCCCATCTCATTTAAATATTGATGAAATTCCTAATGTTGACATGAATTTACCTAACTTAACACCACCTAGAATTTTGCATAGAAAGCCAAAGTATTTGATTGATATTCATGAGAATATTTTGCAGCCAATGGAAGGTAAGATTCCAAAATGTACTTGTAGAAAATATGCTCATAAGATTTGGAGATTGTTCTTTGAAAAGTTAAATGAGACTGCAAGATGTCAACTATTCATTGAAATGATGTGAAGTATAAAGTATAGGTCCATCATGAAGATTCTTGGGTTGAGAACATCAGAGGCTTCAAGTAAAAAATCTATTGTCAAGAATCTAATGAGTGTGTATGAGAGTGTAGGTAACACCTCATGCACAAAAGATAGTAATGCAACATGGCGTGTGATTACATTGACTATAGTAAGTAGTCAAATGAGGAAAGCTCGTCTCATTAGAAAGGCGAGTCAAGAATTGAGAATTAATAGGAAAGTTTTATCAAGACCCATTGGAAGACACCAAAGAATTGAGGACACTAATGCCAATGAATTATGGATATTCTCGGGGAGACTACCACGAAAAGATAAACCAATTGTTGGAGCATTGAGATCACTAATTGAAGACTTTTGGAAGAATTACACAAGGGTATCTTCGAATCAAAGGGATGTGGTAAGAAGGAGAATCGATAGTCAGAACCGTGAGCCACATCCAAAGCATTTTTTGGATGAGACTCAAACACAGTTTTATGGTAAATTTATAGAGAAGTATCCTCAAATTAAAATTTGTCAAAGATATTTTGAAATGCTAAACCCTTTCTATGTCAAGATAAATCACACATGCACTACTTGTTGTTGTAGATTACATATTGAATTTTCTAACCATTTTGATGCTTATAGGTCTATATGTTTAGATATGCATACTAACAATGTTTTGCAGGGTTGTCCCATATGTGCCCCACCAACATCTTCAAGAGACTTCATATCAAGAATTTTATGTGAAAGAGAGGAAGGTCAAATATTCTAGAAGAAATTATTCTTGGATGGCACATGTCATCATTGCGGTGGCTTGCAACATTTGCCAATATGTGAACATATGGAAATAAGACATGCGGTTGAAAACAAACTAGTAGAGTTTGGCAAGTATAAAATAGTGGCATACAATACAAAAGATGGTAAAGAAGCAAAGAAATGTGAATTGGTTATTGAAAAGATTCCAATGTATCAGTTTATGCCTATATTTCGTGACAGCATAGTGTATGAGTATGCAAGACATGCCCATAGAGCTTGATGGTTGGACTTACAATTCAAGTTATGCAAGGAAACATTTATGATTGGTAGCATTGTTTCAGTCATTGACTTTCAAGAGAACTACAGTCTATAGCCACAGCATGAGGAGCAATCACAATATTACAATTCCATACAGGTTTCTATATTTGTGCACATCACATTCATTCATGCGAATGATAGTATAGAGGATGACAGAAAGATCATAAGGGAGTATAATTTCTATATTAGTGATGATCACATGCATTCTACGGAGTTCGTGCAAGGTTTTGTTTCAGGTGTTCTACAATGATTTGGCTAAAGGGGCATATCATTCAGTCAGCATATCATATGGTCAGATAACTATGCGTCCAAATTCAAGAACTCACGGAATTTCTATTAGCTGAGTAGGAGGCATAATTTTATAGGTATTCAGCATATGTGGAACTTTTGTGAGGTCAGGCATGGAAAGGGGGAGCATGATGGTGCAGGAGCATGTATCAAAAGAGCCATAGCACGAGAAGAGTTAAAGTATAAAGACAATGCAAAGTTGACAGATGTAAAATTGATTGTTGAGTGGTATAATGCTTCCATGGGTCTAGGTAATAAAGGTAAGTCTTCGGTTCATAGATTTTTTTGGTTGATAGATGATACTAACATTGCACCATATGAGGAATTTTGTACACTGACAGGATCAAATGAGATGCACTCTTTCAGAAGCTCAATTGCAAGTTCATGGAGTATCCATATGCGAAAGATGTCATGCTTTTTTTCTTCCTGTACAATTCAAGTCTAGGATGAGTGCGAGTCAAAGGAGTGGGTTGACGAATGGCAGTTAAGTTATCTTAGCCCACTTGACACGTATCAACCCCCGATGGAACTAGAACTAACAAAGATGGAATCATCAGTTGACTTTGATCACATATCAGATTTAGTTCAACCAGGTAATATATGGCACATATATGCATCTAATTTCATCTAGTTCAACCAGGTAATGTCATCTTACTTTGTAGTGTTTTTGTAATGTTGACTAATTTTATCTAATTTTCTACACAATGTAGGACACGTATATGTAGTTATTGTAGATGAAGATAATGAAGAGGGAATATATTATTACTTATGTCATTGTGTTGAGGCCAAAAAGAATTTGGAGGCCCCTATTACAGATAGAGAAAACATCGAATACCCTACAGGCTCAGTGGTTAATACTAGAACATGGATTAGAAGGTACCCACATAAGAGTGTTAATGTTTGGCTGTTTCAAGACTTTGACACACATCGGAAGATTCTTCATTACCGGAACCTTGTCATGGCATTGAATGTTCATTTGATAAAGTATCAGGGTAGAGCATTGAACAAAATCTTGTGGAAGGTATGTGAGTCTTACCATGAAGCAATACTTGACACAATAAAGAGTAGAGAAGACCTGGATGGTTCATTGGATTAATTTTTAAGTATTCACATTGATTTTGTAAAGTCGTGCTACATTGAGTTGTAAGTATGCACATTAATTTGTAAGGTTTGTCTTTTTTTAATTTCCTGCTGCATTTTTACACATATACATATTTTTACATCATCATGTTATGCATTTTTGGTGTCTTGCTCTTGATGTGACCAAACTGACTATTCCAACGCATTCAAATGGGTACATTTATGCTAGGCATGGTCCTATTTTTCACCCAAACATGTAGAAATAGTCCAAGCTACATTGTACCGATGATATCCCTAAAGAGTCCAAAGTGCAAAAAGGAAGCAATCTTTGACAAGATGTTACTCAAAAACCATGTCACTTAGAAACATTTTGTCTAAGGAAACGTGATCACGTAGAGTACCTCTATAATAACCTCTCTCAGTTTTTAATATCTCTGAGGAATTTGCCCATGGTGAAAGGTTTTCTTTTGCCCCAAAAATTATCTGGAGGCAATGTAAAGTTGCAAAGGGGTGTAACTTTTGTCCTGCTCTTGATGCGACCAAATTGACTATTCCAATGCTTCTAGATGGGTACATTTACACTAGGCATGGTCCTACTTTTCACCCAAACATGTCGAAATAGTCTGAGCTACATTGTACTAATGATATCCCTAAGAGTCCAAAGTGCAAAAAGGCAGCAATCTTTGATGAGATGTTACTCGAAAATCATGTCACTGAGAAACATTTTATCTAAGGTAATGTGATCATGTAGAGTGCCTCTACAATAATCTCTCTTGGTTTTTTATATCTCTGAGACATTTGCCCTTGGTGAAAGGTTTTCTGCTGCCCCAAAAATCGTCAGAAGGAGGCAGTGTAAAGTTACAAAGGGGTGTAACTTTTGTCTTACTTCTGATGTGACCAAACTGACTGTTCCAACGCATCCAGATGGGTACATTTACACTAGGCATGGTCCTTTTTTACCCAAACATGTCGAAACAATCTGAGCTACATTGTACCGATGATATCCCTAAAGAGTCCAAAGTGCAAAAAGACAACAATCTTTGACAAGATGTTACTCAAAAACTGTGTCACTTAGAAACATTCCATCTGAGGTAACGTGATCATGTAGAGTGTCTCTACAATAAGCTCTCTCAGTTTTTATATCTCTAAGACATTTTCCCGTGGTGAAAGGTTTTCTGCTGCCCCAAAAATTGTCATGAGGCAGTGTAAAATTGCAAAGGGGTGTAAATTTCATCCTGCTCCTGATGCGATCAAACTGACTATTCCAATGCATCTGTATGGGTACATTTACGTTAGGTATGGTCCTTTTTTTCACCCAAACATGTCGAAACAAGTCCGAGCTACATTTACCAATGATATCCCTGAAGAGTCTAAAGTGCAAAAAGGTAACAATCTTTGATGAGATGTTACTCAAAAATTGTGTCACTTAGAAACATTCCATCTGAGGCAACGCGATCATGTATAGTGTCTCTACAATAACCTCTCTTGGTTTTTATATCTCTGAGATATTTTCCCATGGTGAAAGGTTTTCTGCTACCCCAAAAATCATTAGAAGGAGGCAGTGTAAAGTTGCAAAAGGGTGTAACTTTCATCCTACTCTTGATGCAACCAAACTGACTATTCCAACATGTCCAGATGGGTACATTTACATTAGGTATGGTCCTATTTTTCACCCAAACATGTCGAAACAGTCCGAGCTACATTGTACTGATGATATCCCTGAAGAGTCCAAAGAGCAAAAAGGCAGCAATCTTTGACAAGATGTTACTTGAAAACCGTGTCACTTAGAAACATTTTGTCTAAGGAAACACGATCATGTAGAGTGACTCTACAATAGCCTCTCTTGGTTTTTTATATCTCTAAGACATTTACTTGTGGTGAAAGGTTTTTTGCTACCCTAAAAATCATCAGAAGGAGGCAGTGTAAAGTTGCAAAGCATTGCTAAGAAATCCTCAATACTCAAACACTCCAATGAACTGAAGCAACTTCTTAGGCTCAAATGTAAGGGTACACAAGGGGAAAATGGTGCCTAGATGACTTAGTGCATTTCTATGACTTCATTCACATGTTTAAATGTTTGAGAAACTCTCCTTTACTAAACGCTTGTCCTCATGTCAATGTTAAGTTTTATACCTCCTAAGCACTCAATTAGGTGATGTCATTAGATACAACTTACCCTTAGGTGCCAATATAGCTTCTTCAAACCATCACACTTCTAGGCACTCAAATTTGAGGTCTTGGACTTGTATCTTATTCCTAGGCATAATTGGATGATCTTCCTAGATCTAGGTGCTCATGATGGTGTAAAATTACATGAAGGGGCGCCTAAGTCCAATTTGACTTTGTATTTGATATTTTATGACTCCAATTGACTAGGAATGGCTCAATTTCTAAAGTGCTGACTCAATAATGTAAGTTTAAGGTCTTTTCCTCCTAGGTGCCAATTAATGAGTTCACTAGATGCAATTTGAAGTGATAGATGGAAGTCTTCGAACATGATGCAACTGGTGATGTCGTTGATGAAGAAGACTTGAAATATATCTTGTTGTGACTTCTTGGAGTAGCTACCTCTTGAAGTGGTGTTTCCTTAGCAGTGATTACTTCGATCTTAACTCCCTGGCATGAATGAATGTGAAAGGCTCCTTTAGAGTAGCTACATGATGATTCTAGGTGACTCCAAGCTTTTGCTCCTACCTTTTCCTTCAATCTTCCTACAATACAAACCAAGAAACACATCAATCCTCATGATAAACATTTTATAACACAAAGGAATCCTCTTTAAACATGGAATAATCTTACTACAAATTTAGGTGCATATATAGGTAAAAAGAAGAACAAAGGGCACCTAACACAAATTGGTCCATATTTATCACTTTAAATGATTTCAAACAATTGTAATGGCTTAAAGAGGTCAATATCCCTTAAGAGATTCATTCAAAAGGTGTCTTTCAATGTAATTTCTCCCTTAGGCACCAGAATGGGTTGGTATTGATGGAGAGTGCACCTAGATTTAAATGTCTTTATACTTGCAATTTTGCAATTCTAAATGATGAGACATGTATCAGAATGAATTCTATCTTTCAAGCACTCACTCCAAAAGGTCATCTCATGCAATTTCACCCAAGGCGCTCATTGAGGTATCCTTAGAGGCTAAAGTGTGCCTAACTCAATTGCCTTTATCTTTATCATTTTTGTGCTTTCAACAATTGAAAATGACCTAGAGTGATCATTTCTCTCAAGGCATTCACTTATTGATATGAAATCAAGTTATTTCCCTTAGGCATAATTTTAGGCTTGTATGGGTGAAAAGTGTGCCTTACATCCTTAGGTGGTTCTTTCTAATTCTCAATGATTTCAATCAAATGCCAAGTGTCTAAGGAAGCTTTTGTCTTGTTATTTGATGATGGTCTCAAGTCTCTCTACCAAGGTGCATTTTGATGATGTTCTTATTTAAACTCTTATGAAGACTATCTCATCCCTAAGCACTCATCCTCATGATTTTCATGCACTTAGACTTCAAGGTGCCAAAACTAGTAGGAAAATTCACAAGTGCCTTTGCTTTGGAAGAATTTCTTATTGATCATTAGGCACACTTTGGAGTTGATATGTACTTCCTTTACTTCCATGTACTCAATTCATCATAATTATTGTCAAAGACTTCTCCAAGTTGATTGATAACATGATTCTTGATGTTAAGATCCTTCATTCACTCCTTCTTAGATCTAGGCACTCATGATGGTAGGAAATTACATGAAGGGCACCTAAGGTTCATGATAGGTTCTTTCCACTCATCTTAACTTTCAATCATTGTAGTTAATCTCAAAAGACATCATCCAAAATGAGAAACCTCCAAGACTTGTCATTGCAAGTTGATTTCCTCCAAGGCACCAATACAAGGTTCTTTTGAAGGCAAAGGATGCCTAGGCTTATGGGGCTCAATTTGATGTATTTATTGAAAGCTCAAGGTGAATTGATGCTTATTGAAAATGCCACTTAGTCCTTCATTTGCATTCTAGGCACCATTTCCTATTGATTTATATACTCCTCCTCATGCTAGGGTGCCATAATGAAGTGGTTTAGACAATAGGTGTGTTTCACTTACTAGAGGCTTGTTCTCCTTCCACCTTAGGCACAATTTTATGGTGGAATAGGTGTGAATGGGCACCTTGTCTTAAATGAATGCTCTCTCCAAGTTGGGCACCCTTTTGAGACTTTATGAGTTGCAAATTGTTCCTTAACCCTTCATGCTTGTTGTTCAATATTTGAATGTTTGAGAAAGTCTCCTTTAGGTGCTTATCTTAATGAATTTTTCTCAATGTACAATCATCCTAATGACTTGGATATTCATCCTAGTGTTTTAGGATATTAGGATACCAGACTTAGTCATTTTCAAGATCTCAAACATAAAAAATAACATGATGATTCATTTTTTTGTATTGCATATAGTTGACATTGTATGCTACTCATAAAGAATATTAATATTTTTTGTTGAACATGATGATTCATTTTTTTTAAAATACAACTTTTATCTTTTAGTTCCAAAATTAGGTTTAGGTGATACTTGAATAACAATAGATAGCTTATTGGATCAACAAACATCTATGAAATACAATTGGACTTTAAATATTTGAAGTAGCCATCTGTAAATATCCATTCAAACATGGATTTATAATGCAAGTATGGATGTCATCAATAAAAAAGATTTGTATTAACCAAATATCCATATAGGCATACATCAATATCTATCGATATAAGAATAACATATATATAAAATAGCCATATAGGCTTACAAGAATGCCATATAGGCATACAATGTTAACTATATACAATACAAAATATATGTCCACAAATGCCATATAGGCATACAACAAAGGAACACAATAAAAAGTCATTCCCCTCTGGCTGGTGAAGAGAATAGATCATGGGCAGCCTTTGATCTTCTAGGGGATGGAGACACACATGTGGGTGATCTACTACGAACCTGAGGGCTACTCCTCCTATTTAGTTCTTCTTGCATCTTTAGCTATTACAATAAAAAGTATAGACATTAATATATAGAAATTATATGTTATAAAAAATGAAACATTTAACAAAATAATCACTTACCGCTACCATATAATCTATTTCCTCACTTGCCTCAGTAGAAGGAATAGGCTGTGGTGATGTCATGTCCTACAGAAACCATCCAAATAGAAATTAAACTTCAAATCAATAATCTTTTGATTTTTCAAAAATAGACAACTATAACAATGAATGTAAATTGAAATTTACTAATCTGTCTCATACCCCTGTTAATGCCATGGAGCTATGAATCACAGAGGCCACACCATGCTCCATTGCCCTATGAACATGGGGGGGTGTCTCCACAGCCTGCATCATCTCGAAATAAAACAACATTATTCAATTATGAAAACTATAATAGTGATGCAAATCATGGCTCCTAACATACACACACATTCATCTAAACATGGAAGTACACACAATAAAGCACACAAGTCACATACAAAAATCTAGTAAGTATAATTCATTCATTAAACTATTTATCTTATTACCTCCGTAAAGCTTTGAAGTCCACCACCGCTAGCAGGTGTTGCTGTGAAATCTACAATATTAACCTATTCAACATCCAAAATTAGATATTAGAATACCATTCATATAATGATGCTATTAACATGTAATATTTATAATTGTTTACTAGTTACATACTCCAACAGTAGATGATCTAGTGTAAAATGTAGGTGGAGAACCACTGAAGATTGCATTGACGCTATGACCCTGAAATTTCATTAAAATCATCAATTTAAATTAGTTAATCTTGCATTTCAAAAATAAAATTTAATAAATTAAATTCAATAAACTTGCTAATATTTACTTGAGTATCAAGGCTGAAAGTCTCACTCAGGAGGGTATCTATCATCACCATCTTCTCAGCTGCAGATGTAGCCTATGCACCTGCGTCCTGACTATCCATGGGGTCATAACCACATGCTGACCCGTAAGCCTGACAAGCACAGGGTGGAACCCTACTCCTCTCACTATCTCCTAACCCACTATGTGCTGCAGGACTAGCATGCTCTATGATGCTCTGGGTCAAGGCACTAATGGACTGAAGTGTATTGACCTCAACACTCTCCTTCATAATGGAAGGGATAGAAACATGCTCATGGGCTGGTCTGCTAATTATTCGTCTCACTTCCCACTGTGGGTCAACACATGCCCTTGGTCTATCTTGTGCTGACCCCCCACCTCTACCCTAGAAGTCATGCATATCAAAATAGTTTGGCACTTTATTGAGGACAAACTCGCAGTAGAGTTTCCTCAAAAAGTATTGCAGGACCTCACTATTATTGCATGGAGGATGGTCAAAAACCATCCACCACCTCTACACAAAATTGTCCCTTATTGCTTGGTTGTTGCACCAATGGATAGGGAACCTCTTGCATGTAATGGGTGGAGGTTGATTTGTTTGTGGGTTTGTGAAAATTGAACACAAGTCTAATTTTATGATTTGTAATTTTTTCACATCTTGGTATGATAGCTTGTTTGCATAATAATCTCTAAACTCTCTCCTTTTATCCGTCCAACTAGTTATTTGCTTGCTAATTGAATCTACATTTGATAACATAGATTCAAGAGATTCAATAAGCATGGACCTATGCAAGGTTGAAGTGGAAGGATCTTTCAACCTTGTAATTATATCTTCGATTTTTTTTTTGTTGGTTTCAATTTGCCCCATTATATTTTCTTGTCTTCTAGGGGCATGTCGAGGAATGGATGGAGGAGGTTGTTGTTTTGTAGGATTTTATGGATTTTGAGGAGGAGGAGGAGGTGCATTAACATTTCCTAACAATTAATAAAATATACATAAAAAAATAACTCAAACCTACCTATTTAGAAGCAAATTCAAACAAATAAATAAATAAAACTCACTCCTTTGGCGTGTTCGACATCATGGCAGCATTTTGGTGTTGAATTGTCTTTTCCAAAGCGCGAGCATGCTTTTTAGAGTTTACAAGCCACGGGGATAGAGGAAAAAAATAGAAATGAAATGAAATGATAAGCCTTTTTTTTATTTATAGTAGTTCATAACGTGCTCGCGTTATAACGCGAGCGCATTATGGTTTGGTTTTGATGAGCCTTAGGCTTGTCATTACCAACCCATAATGTGAACACATTATAATGCACTCGTGTTATGTATTATTTTTTTTAAAACCATTTGGCCACTTTTTTGGCCCCCATCTTTTTGCACTTACCCTGAAGTAGATGCTGAAATACTCCACTATTCTTCTATTGGTCCATCCTCTCTTCCACCTTCATGATATTATGATAAACCAACAATATTGAAAATAAAAGAAATGTTGATCCCACTCGGTAGCTCTACCTCATGCATTTCCTGAATCATGTTTTTTCAAAATTTTGCATGGTTCAAATTTCTTCATTTTTAGCTTATTGTATGTTTCAATTGGGAACCTTTCTTTTCTCAAGTGAACCATGACTTCATCTCCTATGAAGAATTCCTTATATCTCCTCTTCTAATCTACCTTAGCCTTGTACTGAATATTCATCTTATTATTGTGCTTTCTCACCTCTTCATGCAAATTCTTCAGATGTTCTACAAAGTCTTTGGCCTCAGCACTTGTCTTTTCTCCTTTTTCTATCTTCTTTAACTTAGAAGCATTTCATGGACTATTGCCATATACAATCTGAAATGGTGATTTACTAGTACTTCTATTGACAAAATTATTGTAAGCAAATTCTACCTACGGTAAAATCAAATCCCATCCCTTGGGCTTATCTTCTACTAAGCATTGTAGCAGGTTACCCAAACTCCTATTCACCACTTCGGTCTGTCCATCAATTTGTGGATGGTGTGCAGAACTAAACTTCAAATCTATCTTCAACTTCTTCCACAATGTCCTCTAGAAATAACCAACAAACTTGGTATCTCGATCTGAAACTATGCTCTTTGGTAAACCATTTAATCTCACCACCTCCCTGAAAAATAACTTTGCAATATGAACAACATCATTAGTCTTCTTGCAAGGAATAAAATGTGCCATCTTTGAAAATTTGTCCACCACCACAAAAATAGAATCATGTCCTCTCTGTGTCCTTGGTAAACCAAGAACAAAATCCATACTAATATCATCTCGTGGCTTCTCTGGTACAAGTAGTGGTTAATACAACCCTATATTTTGACTTGTTCCTTTTGCCATCTAACACACTCTGCAACTCTACACAAATTTCCTCAAATCCTATTGCAATTGTGGCCAATAATAATTTTCACCAACAATAGCAATGGTCTATCTCAACCAAAGTGTCTAGCTAATCCCCCACTATGCTTCTCCTTAATCAGGTTCTCTATGATGGAACTCCTTAGAATGCACAACTGACTTCCTCTAAACAACATGCCATCTTGGGTTATGAAATCCAACCATTTTGTCCTATCCAAAGCAATAGGTTCCAAACAAGCTTTCCAGACCTCTACAAAATCTGGATCTTCTAGATATAAAATTTTGAGCTCATCAAACCCAACAACCTCTATCTTCATTTCTATCAACAAATTTTGCCTTCTGCTTAAGGCATCTGTAACTCTATCAAACTTCCCACTCCTATGCTTCAAAACAAAAGTGTAACTTTGCAAAAATTCAACCCATTTTAAATGCCTTTGGTTCAACTTTCCTTGACTATTAAGATACTACAAAGCCTATTGATCAATATACAAGACAAACTCATTTTGCAACAAATAATGTCTCCATTTCTTCAAAGCCTGAACTATTGCATAAAAGTCCTGATCATAAACATAATACCTTTTCTTGGCATCATTAATCTTCTCACAAAAATAGGCAACGGGCTTACCTTCTTGACTTAAAATAGCTCCTATAGCACTACCACTAGCATCACAATCTACTTGAAATACCTTATTGAAATTTAGAAGTGCCAAAATAGGTTGCTCTGTGACTTTCTACTTCAATGTATTAAAGATTTTGTCTACTCCTTTAGTCCATCTAAATTCTTTTCTATCCCCTCTCATTGTCTTAGTTAGGGGTGCACAAATGATACTAAAATTCCTAATAAACTTTCTGTAAAAACTTGCCAAACCATGAAAAGATCTCACCTCTGTAGCACTCCTCGGTGTAGGCCATTCAGTGATAGCCCTCACTTTTTCCGGGTCCATCTTAAGACCTTCCTCTAAGATAACAAATCCTAGATATACCAACTCCTTCTTTGCAAAACTACATTTCTTTAGATTGATCAACAACTTCTCCTCCCTCAGCTTCTCAAAAACTCTTCTGATATGCATCATATGCTCATCCCAGGTCTTACTGAAAATCAAAATATCATCTAAATAAACAATGACAAAACTTCCCAAAAATTCTTTCAGTACCTTGTTCATGAGCCACATGAATGTGCTTGATGCATTGGTTAGCCCAAATGGCATGACTAACTACTCATACAAACCTTCCTTTGTCTTGAAGGATGTATTCCATTCATCTCCTTCCCTGATACAGATCTGGTGATACCCACTCTTTAGGTCAATTTTTGTGAAGTACTTGGCTCCACTCAAATAGTCCATTATGTCATCCAATCTTGGCAATGAAAACTTGTACTTGATCATGATTTTATTGATGGCCCGAGAATGTGTACACATTATCCATCCTCCATATTTCTTTGGTGATAGTACTATAGGTACCATATATGGACTTATGCTCTCCCTTATCAGTCCCTTAACAGCTCCTGAACTTGTCTGTTTAGCTCTTCACTCTCTACAAGAGTCATTATGTGGGCTGCCTTATTTAGCAAACTAGCTCCTGGTATCAAATTCATTTGGTGACTTATCTTCCTCACCAGTGGTAAACCTTCTGGTACATTATTAGAGATAATATCCTAAACTTCTTCTAACATTTCTGAGACTTTTGCTAGTACATCTTCATATTTCTCTTGACTAATCTTAGGAATCAATGCGAAGCAATGACGCTCATCCTTGATACCCTCCAAAAAATTTCTACCATCTACCAAGCAAATTCTGGCAGTACTACATATTGTTTCTTCCACCTCCTTCAAGGGCTTCAATTTATGATGAACTCCATCCTTTGTTAGGGAATATGTGTTTGCACGACCATCATGGACAACGCTCCTATCATACTGCCACAACCTCCCCAATAGCATATGACATGCGTCCATTGGTATGATATCATATATCACCTCATCATGGTAGTCTCCAATCTTGAACTTCACTAAACATTGCTCATTGACCAAAGCTCAATGGTCCTTCTGCAACCATGCAATCTGATATTGATGTGGATTCTTTCTTCTTGTCAACTTCAACTTGTCAACCATCTCCTTGAAAACAAGATTATCAGTGCCCCCACTATCAATAATAATATCACAACACTTACCTTCACATTTGAACCTTGTGTAGAATAAACGCTTCCTTTGATTGGGTTCTTTCTCTTCATTCAACAAAGTTCTTCTGACAACTACGGTTTCTCACCTTTCAACATCTTTAGAGTGCCCCGATTGTGCATCTTCATCTACATGTGTAACTCGTACATTACCTTCAGGTCTTCTATTCATCATTCCTTGATGTTGCTGACACTCGTTTGCACGATGCCCTTCTTCTCCACATTGGAAATAGGTTCCTCTAAAACCTCCTCTTTTAGGTCCTTGCCCAAGTCTACCTCTTCCTCTTCCTCTTTTCTCACCATTGTTTTGGTCAAGCGGGTGGTAGGCATTATCTCCTCTCTAATTTCAACTGGTTCTGGCTTCTTCACTTTTCTTTGAATCTTCATTTTGGCCCCCATAGGGTCTTCCACCAGTCCTGTAGACTTAACCTCTTCCCTTTTGCTTGTTGTCAAATCTTTTATTCAACTTATCTTCCACCTTCAGGGAAAACTGATATGCACCTTCTAGTGTGGTCATTCTGACCAGGCTCATCTCCTCTTGAATACTTGGCCTCAACCCATTAATGTAATAGGCTACCTTCTCCTTGTTGGCCTCTGCATGGCTTATCCTAATAGTAATCTTATAAAACTCTTATGTATACTCCTTAACAGACTTGTTACCTTTCTTTAGTCCTTGTAGCTTCTTTAGCAACTCCATCTCATAGTCCATAGGAATGAATTGCTTCTTTAGTTTCTCCACCATCTGATCCCATCTAGTGATCTTTCCTTTTCCTCTTCTATTCCTCTCTAACTGGACCTCCTTCCACCAAATAGTGGCATGGCCCTTCAACTTTGTTTTTGTAAACTTGACCCAATCTGGGTCCTCCACATCTTCATAGTCAAAATACTCCTCCATGTCATTGATCCAATCAATAAGCTGTTTTGGATTCAAATATCCATAATAGGTAGAAACTTCAATCCTGGGCCTCTTTCTGATCTTTGAAATGACCCTCAACAACCTAACTTCTGTAGGATCTCTTGCAACTTCTTGTTCTTCCTTGAATAGCTCTTCTTTAGCTTCATCCTCACTTTTTTCTTTTGTTCTTGGATCAAATCCTCTTTGTAGCTCTTCTTGCAATGCATCGATTTTCCTTTACAGGCCTCTAAAACCCTCTTCCATCAAAGCATTCCTCCCAATACAATTTCTTTGTGGAGGCATCTTGGTCTCCTCATCAAACCCACAATCTTAGGTCTTGGTGCAAACTACCTCACAGTCGGCGATCTGTCTACACACTCAGGAACCCTTGCTCTAATACAACTTGACGAAGGGGGTAAATCATGAAAAACACAACAATAGAAATTGCACAAAAAAATAGAACTTTATTTTATTAATTTGGAAAACTTATTATATTACAGAAGCTCAATTACAATCAGAGGAATCAATCCTCCACAGGCTGCAACACACTACAACTACCTATCACAAGACTCTAGAATCATCTGCCTTATGTAACCACAAATCAACTAGGGTTTTTGTTTTCCCACCTATTCTTGACTCTACACTTTCCCCCTTAACTCTACTACTATCCAGGGTTCCCAAAAATGGTTATTAATAGCCTTTTTGGCAGCTAACAACCTAATTTTAAAATTTGCATCTCCCTCCAAAAATAGGTCAACTTCTAGGAGCCATAACTTTTGATCCGGGTGTCTGATTGATGAACCGTTTTATGTGTCAGAAATCTCATGGAGTGCTCTACGCACTAAGAACCTTCTCTACTAGTTCTGACCATTTTTGGGCCCGTACGGGGCCATTTATTGCCTCAAACCTAAGTTTGAATAATTTTTAGGTATTTTTCAGGAAACAGAAACTTAATATCTTTCAGCTCGCAAATGATCTTTGTGTGATTCCTTCACCAAAGGTCTTATTTTTCAATTATGAAGTTTCCTGTAAATTTTCACTTCAATCCTTGCCCAAATGCAAACTTTTCTAAAATAGCAGGTTGTTATTTTTAGTAGTTTGGAAAAACTAAAAGTTCTACATCCTTATTCAAGCGATTATGGAACCAGAACCACAAATTTTGAAAAGAAATGGAAAGAACACCAACAATTTTGAAACACATTTTTTTTTGGGTGATGTAAGATTACCCTTACACCACTGGATGCTCCTGCATCAAGAGGTATGCTCTAAGGGCTTCAAGCCTAGTTTTTACTTCCTTTTTCTTATTCATTATATATAATTTATGATTGTTATGCTTATGTTATTTTAGTTTTGTGTATGTGGGTTTTAAAAGGGTTGTGTGAGTGAGCTCTCCATATGAGAGAGCTCACCTTTGTCATGGGTGAGAGAGGTGTGAACCTCCTCGGTTTCCCCTCATTATTTTGGTATAGTTTTTATGACCATGGGCCTTATATTGTAATTTGAGAAATATGGTTTTTATGGCAAGAGTGCCTTGTCTTGGAAATATGAGAAGTTTATGGCAAGAGGCCAAGGTATTATGAGTATTATAAGTATTTCAGTTTTAGGTTTCTTTGAGTTGAGAGTAGTCCACTCTCTCACCCTTTAAACTCATTTTCAAAATGAGTTAGTGAGTGTTTTGCCTTGGGAGGGTGTTATTGTGTTTGGTGTGAGTGTTTGGTAACCCTTGTGGTATGAACATTGGTTATTGAAAGGCCTCCTAGCTTGGGGGTCGCCTACTTGTAGGCCTAAGTTGGGAGGAGAGCTTCCCATGGGCATGGTGAACTATTTTGTGTGTTTTGTAAGTTCATTTGGTGGAAATGGAGGAGTTTGGATTTGGGAAGAGGCTTGTGTTTAGTGGTCTTTGCTTATTGTAAAAATGAAAGCATAGAGATGCCTTATGCCTATATTTAGGCTTGTAATAGTTAGGGTAATCTTTAGAGTCAACATCCCTTAAGCTACTCTTGTTGCACTAATAATATTTGTATATCCTTTTGTTTATATCAATAATATAAATAGGTTTTGGTTTTTAAATGTTCTTGTTCCTAATGTTCTTTTTATGCTATATTGAGTTGATAAATTAATTAGTAATACTCCTCTCTCTCAATTTATTTGTCTACATTAACTTACAAAGGAAAAGAAAAATATAACTATTTGGGCTTATTTTTGGTTAATAAATAAAATGTATTTCCCCCTTATATGGTTTAAGGAAAATAGAATAAGATTAGTTTTACTTATTTTCCCATTTTGTGTTATATATATATTTATAAGAAAAATGTGAGTTGCTGTTATTTTAGTGCTTGTTGTTTTATGACAGTGAGAAAAAATTTTGTAAAATTTTGTTACCAGGGAGTTACTTTATATATATATATATATATATATATATATATATATATATATATATATATATATATATATATATATATATATATATATATATATATATATATATATAAGTAGACATAGTTTATAAATATTAAAGTTCAAACTTAAGTTTTAAAACCTTATGCAGGCCACATTTAGGGTTCGCTAATGTTGAAACTTTGTTTTAAAAGAAAAAGGGGTTGCAAGTGGACTGTAGGGGTTGAAGACCTTGTGGCCGCCATTGTTTGTATTGCAAGTGTTAGGGGGGACCTTGTCCCCCTCACAGAGCTCAAGTATCTGTGGGGGGCAACAAAGCCCCTGCTTCCACTGTCCTCTGTTATTTCATGCCCTACGAAATAAATATAAACTGCAATCTGTGACGTACTTCTTAAGACCACCAACACACACTTGGGCTCAAACCTAAAACCTTGTGGCACTTATTAATATTTCACTACCCTTAAACTTTTATTTGGCCCTGCTTGAATGCAGTCAGCCTCATATATAATATATCACCCCTTTTAATTTTAAAATCTAACATATGGTTAGTTTGATATATATATTTGAATTTCCAATTTCTCCATTTGCTCTCTAGTTTTTTTTTTTGAAATAATAATTATACACAGAGGTCTGTATTATAAGCATAGCATTATTTTAATCAAAAATCACAATGGAAGATATTTATACAAACCTAAACATATATATTTGAGATGTGATTAAAAATATACATGAGATGTGATTAAAAATACATAGTGAAGAAGATATGTGTGTGTGTGTGTGTTTCTTCTTTTAAAATAATGCTATGCTTATAATACAGACCTCTGTGTATAATTTTCATTTCAAAAAAAAAAAAAAAAACCAGAGAGAAAGTGGAGAAATTGGAAATTCAAACTATTTAGAATTGTTTATATAAACTATGGAAAACTATTTAACAAATAGAAAACTTTCCACTTGGAAACTTGTACATGAGATTTTAGAGAAAATGGAAAAAGAAACTTAGATAAACAAAAATAGATTTTAGAATGAAAATATTTAAACATATAGAAAAATGTTAGATAATAATAAAGAAAACAAATATTGTATCCTTGCTTGTGAAGATACCTCCCACTTGGGGAGGTACCTTCCACTGCCACTTGATCCTTTTGAAAACCTGCAGCAACAAATGAAAACAAAGTAGATTGTGAGTAAATGAGAGGCTTGCATTGCTTTTATAAACTCAAACCTAGGGTTGGTTCCCTAACTTATTAGAGATGGATTAATTAGCTTTAGATGGGATTTGTGTGCTTAACAAACCCACTTGGAGTGTGGGAGGTTATTTCTAACTTTAGTGTGTGTGTAGCTTTTTAATTAATTTATTTGTTGTATCCATTGTGTGCAATTTAAGTGAGGATATTTATCCTTGGTGTTGATTTAATTAGATAATTCTTATTGCAATTCTTTCTTACATTATAGTTCATGTTTGGAATTGAAATTATAGTTTTAGCTATGTTTATCTATTTGGATTAAAATATTTAGGAAGGGTATATAGAATTTATTATGTATTTAATTTATTTAAATTTGGAAAGGGGTTAGGATGTAAATTTTATTTTAATTTTATTTTGCAACTATGCTATAGTTGATGAGATGGTGTTATGATGTCGAAATCACTATAAGATTTATTCCATTTAGACTTGTTATGTTGTCAAAAATTATCTAGACTAGATGGAATTTAATTGTTTAGATTAGATTGATTATTTTTCCCTTTTTATAGTAGATGGCTTGATTAATTGTTTTAGTCAAATTTTCTTGACAGTATTAATTTAATATTATTTTTGTTAAGTTGATAGTTGTCCTAAAATTAGATTTTGAAATACATCGAAATTGTTCCACCTCGTATAGAAAACACTAGGGTTGGATCCTAAGATAGGAACCAACCCTCTTAGCATCACTTTGCGTGACATATACCCCCTTGGTTGATATCACCTCGTAGGGATTGCAAATTGAGATCACATTATCCCAATTTTGATTGACTTTCCTTCCTTTGGGCGACGTGCCTAACATAGGTTACTGGTGCAACTACATTATGTGTGTGTGTCACTGAGCATGCATGTTGCACGCGAGAGGGTTTTTAGAGTCAGGTGGGAAAATTTTTGATAATTCATGTCATGACCATAGGACAAATGTGGACATGACATGTAGTTATCATGTCATAACTGCATGACAAATGTGGACATGACATTTAGTATCAGAGCCCAAGTTTAAACACTAGGCATTGAGGGCACATTATTTATTCCACAATTTTGTTTTAATTTTAGGCACCATGTTCTTGTAGGATGCCACCTAGATCGAAGAGAGGGTGCTCACACGCCAATGGGTTTGGGGGAGATGGCATACATGATGCTACACCTTTTGAGGACTAGATGTCAGCTGCACCTGACATTGGTCCCTAGATTCTTCAAGCTTTACAAGCATTGTTAGCGAGATTGCCATCGGTTGTGAACAAGCCACATGTGGAGATTCTAGTCACTATCACCGAGTATGGCACATTATCTCATAGGGAGTGTAGTAGGAGCCCTCCTTGTCATGAGGATCATGAGGAGGAGGTAGTAGTGGAGCTAATTCATCACGATCTATTTGGCTATGGACAACGAGATGAGGTTGATGCACCCTTTTGAGGACACTGAGACCATGGAGACCCCATTAGAGATTTGTGGGTACTGCAAAGGGAGTAGAGGTTGAGGTTTGGCTGATCAGTCTAGATCGGTGCTTTGCATTGCATCCCTATGGGAGAAACATAAAAGCATGTTTCATAGTCCATTTGCTATGCTATGCTGCAGCAACTTGTTGGTGCACGGAGGAGCACAAGCACCACCTATCCTTGGACATGCTTTCTTGGATCACATTTCTTGAGCACTATAACACGCGATATCTTTTAGAGAACTATAGATAGTGTCGTATAGATGACTTCCATGATCTACAGCAGAGGGGTTCTACATTTGCATAGTATGAGTGCAAGTTTGTGGAGTTGTCACATTATGCCAAGTACCTCCAAGATGAGAAGATTCTCATTAGTAGATTTATTAGAGGCTTGAATCCTAGCATAGTAGGACCTATTCACATGGTAGACCCATGGATTATGAGCAAGGCCACCAAGAAGGTGATTATTGCAGAGGAGATCCATGGGTGGGGCCACGGATCACATCCATAGTTTCAAAACCATAGTCAGCATCAGGACCAGGGTTTCCATAGACCCCAACCACCTCATAGGGGTGGTTTTAGGTCTGCATCTTTACCTCCTGAACCTCCACAGCTGTAGTAGCAGTATCAGTAGAGGTCACAGCCACAACAGAGAGCATAGGGTGGTCCCAATCAGGGGTGGCAGTCGTAGGGTCAGCAAAGAGACCAACATCAACATGCACCGACTGTAGGACCAACTAGGTCACAACAATCCTTTAGAGGGTCACAAAGTAGTATTGGATGACCTGGAGTGCATCAGTTCAGTCAGACTTAGTCAGTGCATGTTCAAGCTCAAGGACCTTGTTATGTATGCGGTGGCGCAGGGCACTTGGCTAGAGAGTGCCCATAGGGATTTATAGATGGAGGTCAATGTGCTAGTGGTTCTGAGTAGATAGTTGAAGATGTGGGTCGATCTCACCAAGTATTTGCAGCAGTTGATAACTGCTAGGCTAACTTTTAGGCATCCATGATAGGGACTCTAGGTACTATTGGTGATGTCCCCATTACTATTTTGTTTGATTCCAAAGTCACATACTCTATTTCTCCATCATTAGTGGAGTGTTGTAGGCTAGTGGCCTCTAGGCAGGACGTTAGGTGGGAGGTTAAGTTAGCCACAGGGGCCAAGATGGTTGTAGATTCTATGGGTAGAGATTGTGAGCTAACACTTGGAGCCTTCACTACAGTTGTAGACCTTAGGGTCATACCCTTAGGATCTTATGGAGTGGTGTTAGGCATGGATTGGCTTGCAGCTCATAGAGCCAAACTTGATTGTCACCACAAGGTGATAGGTTGCCTCGACAACCATGGTACATCAGCAGAGATAGTGGGCATTCAGAAGCTCATAGTAGTACGTATGATTTCCCCTAAATAGCTTAAGCATTGTATGTGGAAGGGTTGTCAGATGTTTGTGATCACAGTCAGTGATAGATCAGAGGATGAGCTAAAGGCTTCGCTTGATGACCATCCCAACATTCGGGAGTTCGTAGATGTCTTTCCACTTGAGCTTCCAGGGATGCCACCTCGTAGAGAGGTAGGTTTTCACATAGACCTTGTACTAGGTGCCAAGCTAGTGCTTCGTGCACCATATAGGATGACTACACATGAGCTTACAGAGCTCAAGCTTCAACTAGAGGAGTTGCTAGTGAAGGGGCACATCCAACCTAGAATCTCACCTTGGGGCATACCAGTCATCTTCATGAAGAAGAGGGATGGGTCTCTTTGACTATGTATGGATTATAGGCAGCTAAATAAGGTGATGGTGAAGAACCGTTATCCTTTGCCCAGGATCGATGACTTGGTTGATCAGATGCAGGGAGCTAGAGTGTTCATTCTCTAAGATAGACTTGAATTTTGGTTACCATCAGTTACATATTATAGAGGCAGATATCCATAAGACTGCCTTTTGGACTTGTTATGGTCACTATGAGTTCACAGTTGTACCCCTCAGTTTGACGAATGTCCCTACTGTATTAATGAGTCTCATGAACGGGGTGTTTCACACAATCCTAGATCGGTTCGTGATCATATTCCTTGATGACATATTGATGAAGGGGGTAAATCATAAAACAGACAATAACATAAATTGCACATAAAAAAAGAATGATATTTTATTAATATGGGTAAAACATTACATTACAGAAGCTCAAATACAATCAGAGGATGAATCCCCTATAGGCTGCAACACATTATAGCTCCTCCTCTCAAGACTCTAGAATCTTTAGCCTTCTATAACCCCAAATCAACTAGGGTTTATATTTTCCCACCTTTTCTTGACTCTACACCTTCCCCCTTAACTCTACCACCCCAAGGGTTCCCAAAAAATGGTCATACGTAGCCCTTTTTGGCGGCCACCAACTTAATTTTGAAATTTTCATCTCCCCCCAAAAATAGGTCAACTTCGCAGGGCCGTAACTTTCAATTCGACAGTTGGATTTTCAATTATAATACCTTTTCAGAAAGCTCTCAAAAAGATGGTTGTACACAAGTAGTACCCAAAGGTAGACTATTTGGGTTTCCCATGAAATTTTGGGCCCATCCAAAACCTCTAAGTGCCTCAAATTTGACTTTGAATATTTCAATGGGATTTTCAAAATTTGAAATTTTAATATCTCATAAATGACATAATATTAAAGTGATTTTTTTACCATTAGCTTCAATTCACTATTCTGGAGGTCCGTGTAAGATTTTGTATCCAACTGTGCACAAATGCAAACTTACTAAAAATAGTAACCTTGCCAAATTTAGCCCTTATTAAAAAGAAACAACATTTTTTTGGTTGATGCAAGATTGCTCTTACACCCTAGATGCTCCTGCATCAGACACCTGGGGTAATTTGAAAAGTGACCCTATCACTTCTCATGAGTTAGAGGGAAACCAAAATGGTTAAACTTAGTCTTAGATAACCATGATGAATCTTCAATAGGCCTTCCTTTCCATTTCACCAAGTATTTTGTATACTTCCTGTTTCTTGTACTCTTACGCACACAGCTATCCAGAATGCTCTCTTCTCCTCCTTCTATGAAGTAGGTACTGGAATGTCCCACTGTGTTCCTTTATCAAGTCCATCATCATTATACTTTGTCAAATCTGAAATGTTGAACACTGGTGAAATATTGATGTCATCAGGCAACTCTACCTCAAATGCATTTCCTGAATCATGCTTCTTGAGGATTCTACATGGTCCAAATTTCCTCATCTTCAGTTTATTAGATGTACCAATTGGAAATCTTTTTTTTCTCAAGTGAACCATGACTTCATCACCCTCCTAAAACTCCTTATGTCTCTTCTTCTAATATGCTTTAGACTTATATTGAGAATTCATCTTATGGATATGCTTTCTTACCTTTTCATGCAAATTCTTCATGTGCTCAGCAAAATTTTCAGCTTCGACACTACTCTTCTCCCGCTTTTCCATCCTCCTCAATTTGGAAGCAGTTCTCGGGCTACTCCCATACACAACCTAGAATGGAGATTTACCTATGCTGCTATTGACAGAATTGTTGTAAGCAAATTCTACTTGTGGTAAAATCAAATCCCATCCCTTGGGCTTATCTCCTACTAAGCATCGTAGCATGTTACTCAAACTCCTATTCACCACTTCTATCTATCCATCAGTCTATAGATGGTGTGCAGAACTAAACTTCAAATATGTCTTCAACTTCTTCCACAATGTCCTCCAGAAATAACCAACAAACTTGGTATCTCGATATGAAACTGTGCTCTTTGGTAGACCATGTAATCTCACAAACTCTGAAAAATAATTCAACAATATGAACATCATTAGTTTTTTTGCAAGAAATGAAATGTGCCATCTTCGAGAATCTATCCACCACCACAAAAATGGAATCATGTCCTCTCTATGTACTTGGTAGACCAAGAACAAATTCCATACTGATATCATACCATGGCTTCTCTGGTACAGGTAATGGCTGATGTAGCCCTATATTTTGACTTGTTCCTTTTGCCATCTGAAACACTTTGCAACTCTACACAAATGTCCTCACATCCTGCTGCAACTGTAGCCAATAATAATTTTCACTAATAATAGAAATGGTTTTATCTCAACCAAAGTGTCCAACTAATCCTCCACTATGCTTCTCCTTAATCAAGTTATCTCTCATGGAACTACTTGGAAAGCACAACTAGCTTCCTCTAAACAACATGCCATCTTGGATTATGAAATCCAACTATTTTGTCCTGTCTAAAGTAAAAGGTTCCAAACAAGCTTTCTAGGCCTCTATAAAATTTGAATCTTTAGGATACAAAATTTTGAGCTCATCGAACCTAACAACCTCTATCTTCATTTTTGTCAACAAATTTTGCCTTCTGCTCAAGGCATCTACAACTCTATTGCACTTCCCACTCCTGTGCTTCAAAACAAAAGTATAGCTCTACAAAAACTCAACCCATTTTAAGTGCCTCTAGTTCAACTTTATTTGACTATTAAGATACTGCAAAGCCTGATGATCAGTATATAAAACAAACTCCTTTGGCAACAAATAATGTCTCCATTTATTCAAAGCATGAACTATTGCATGAAAATCCTAATCATAAACAAAATACTTTTTCTTCACATCATTAAGCTTCTCACTAAAATAGGCAATGGGCTTACCTTCTTGACTCAAAATAGCTCCTATAGCACTACCACTAGCATCACAATCTACCTGAAATACCTTATTGAAATCTAGAAGTGCCAAAACAAGTTGCTCTATGACTTTCTGCTTCAATGTATCAAAGCTTTTATCTACACCTTTAGTCCATCTAAACTCTTTTCTATCCCATTTCATTGTCTCAGTTAGGGGTGCACAAATGCTACTAAAATTCTTGATAAACTTTCTATAAAAACTTGCCAAACCATGAAAAGATCGTACCTCTGTTGCACTCCTTGGCATAGGCCATTCAATAATAGCCCTTACTTTTTCTGGGTCCATCTTAAGACCTTCCTTTGAGACAACAAATCCCAGGTATACCAACTCCTTTGCAAAACTATATTTTTTCAGATTGATCAACAACTTCTCCTCCCTTAGCTTCTCCAAAACTCTTTTGATATGCATCATATGCTCATCCCAAGTCTTACTTAAAATCAAATATCATCTAAATAAACAATAACAAAAATTCCTAAAAATTCTTTCAATACCTCGTTCATGAGTCGCACGAATGTGCTCGGTGCATTGGTTAGCCCAAAAGGCATGACTAACCACTCATACAAACCTTCCTTTGTCTTGAAAGATGTATTCCATTCGTCTCCTTCCCTGATACAGATATGGTGATACCCACTCTTTAGGTCAATTTTCATGAAGTACTTGGCTCCACTCAAATAGTCCATTATGTCATCCATTCTTGGCAATATAAACCTGTACTTGATCATGATCTTATTTATGGCTCAAGAATCTATACACATTCTCCACTCTCCATCTTTCTTTGGTTTTAATACTATAGGTACCACACATGGACTCAGGCTCTCCCTTATCAGTCCCTTCCTTAACAACTTGTGGACTTGTCTATTCAACTCTTCATTCTTTGCTAAAGTCATTTTGTGGGCTACCTTATTTGGCAAACTAGCTCCTGGTATCAAATCCATTTGATGACTTATCTTCCTCACTGGTGGTAAACCTTCTGGTACATTATTAGAGACAATATCTTGAAATTCTCCCAACATTTGTGAGACTTATTCTAGTACATCTTCACATTTCTCTTGATAATCTGAGGAATCAATGCAAAGCAATGATACTCATGTTTCATACCCTCCAAAAATTTTCTACCATCTACCAAGCAAATTCTGGAAGTACTACATATATTTTCTTCCACTTCCTTCAAGGGATTCAATTTATGACGAACTCCATCCTATGTTAGGGAATATGTGTTTGTATGACCATCATGGACAGCACTCCTATCATACTGCCACATCCTCCCTAATAGCATATGACATGCGTCCATTGGTATGATACCACACAGTACCTCATCATGGTAGTCTCCAATCTTGAACTTCACTAAACACTACTTATTGACCAAAGCTTTGTGGTCCTTCTGCAACCATGCAATCTGATATCGATGTGGATGCTTTCTTGTTGTCAACTTCATCTTGTCAACCATCTCCTTTGAAACAAGATTGTCAGTGCTTCCACTGTTAATAATAATATCACAACACTTACCTTCACATTTACACCTTGTGTAGAATAAACTCTTCCTCTGATTGGGTTCTTTCTCTTTAGTCAACAAAGTTCTTCTAACAACTAGGGTTTCTCCCCTTTCAACATCTTCAGAACACTCAGACTACACATCTTCATCTACATGTGCAACTCGTGCATTACCTCTAGGTCTTCTATTTGTCCTTCCTTGATGTTGTGTACACTCGTATGATTGATGCCCTTATCCACATTGGAAACAAGTTCCTCTGAAACCTCCTCTTCCAGGTCCTTGCCCAGGTCTACCTCTTCCTCTTCTTCTTTATTCACCATTATTCTAGTCACAAGGGTGGTAGGTATTATCTCCTCTCTGATTTTGACTAGTTTCAACTTCTTCACTTTTCTTTGGATCTTCATTTCGGCCTCCATTGGGTCTTCCACCAGTCCTTCCGCCTTGACCTTTTCCCCTTTGCTTTCTTTCAAATCTCTTATTTAGCTTCTCTTCCACCTTCAGGGAAAACTAGTATGCATCTTCTATGGTGGTCATTCTGACCAGGCTCAACTCTTCTTGAATACTTGGCATCAACCCATTAATGTAACAGGCTACCTTCACATTGTTGGCCTCTCCATGGCATGTCCTAATAGTGATCTTATAAAAATCTTCTATATACTCTTTAATAGACTTGTTACCTTACTTCAATCCTTGCAACTTCTTCAACAACTCATCTAATAGTCCACAGGAATGAATTGCTTCTTCAATTTCTCCACCATTCGATCCCATCTAGTAATCTTTGCTTTTCCTCTTCTATTTCTCTCTAACTGGACCTCCTTCCACCAAATACTGGCATGGCCCTTCAACTTTGTCTTTGCAAACTTGATCTATTCTGGGTCTTCCACATCTTCATACTCAAAATACTCCTCCATATCATTGATCCAATCAATAAGTTGTTCCAGATTCAAATCTCTAGAATAGGTAGAAACTTCAATCCCGAGCGTCTTTCTGATCTTTGAAATGGCCCTCAACAACCTAACTTTTGTAGGATCTCCCACAACTTCTTGTTCTTCCTCAGATAGCTCTTCTTCAGCTTCATCTTCACTTTCCTCTCTCCTTTTTGGCTTGAACCCTCTTTGCAGCTCCTCTTGCAATGTATCAATTTGTCTTAGTAGGGCCCTAAAACCCTCTTCCATCAAAGTATTCCTCCCACCACAGTTTCTTCGTGGAGGCAACTTGATCTTTGCAGCAAACCCACAACCTCAGGTCATGGTGCAAACTACCTCATAGTCAGTAATCTTTCTACACACTCAGGAACCCTTGCTCTGATACCACTTGATGAAGGGGGTAAATCATAAAACACACAATAATAAAAATTGCACATAGAAAATAGAATCATATTTTATTAATATGGGTAAAACATTACATTACAGAAGCTCAAATACAATCAGAGGATGAAACCCCTACAGGCTGCAACACATTACAACTCCTCTCAAGACTCTGGAATCTTCAGCCTTCTGTAACCCCAGATCAACTAGGGTTTCTATTTTCCTGCCTTTTCTTGAGTCTACACCTTCCCCCTTAACTCTACTACCCAAAGAGTTCCCAAAAAAAGGTCATATATAGATCTTTTTGGTGGGCACCAGCTTAATTTCAAAATTTGCATCTCCCCCAACAATAGGTCAACTTCGTGGGGCCATAACTTTCGATCCGACTATTGGATTTTCAATTATAATACCTTTTTAGAAAGCTCCCTAAAAGATAGTTGTGCACATGCCATATCTAAAGGTAGACTACTTCGGTTTCCCACCAAATTTCAGGCCTATGCGGAGCCTCTAACTGCCTCAAATTTGACTTTGAATATTTCAATGGGATTTTTGGAATTTGAAATTTTAATATCTCATAAATGACAAAAGATATTGAAGTGATTTCTTCACCATTCTGGAGGTCCATGTAAGATTTTGTATCCAACCATGCACAAATGCAAACTTACTAAAAATAGTAACCCTGCCAAATTTAGCCCTTATTGAAAAGAAACAACATTTTTTTTGGTTGATGCAAGATTACTCTTACACCCTGGATGCCCTTACATCACATATTGGTTTATTCACGGATGGAGGAGCAGCATGAGGAGCACTTATGCCAGGTTTTATAGTGTTTTAGAGATCAACAACTTTATGGCAACTTGGTGAAGTGTGCCTTCTTCTATACAGAGGTTCAGTACTTGGGTCACATTCTATCTAGTGATGCTATCTCAGTAGATTCATCAAAGATTAGAGCTATTAGGGATTGGCTAGCACCTACCAGTGTTATAGAGGTTAGGAGCTTCACAAGGCTAGCAGGTTATTACTGACGGTTTGTTGAGGACTTTTCTAGGATAGCTCATCCTATCACTTCCCTTCAACAAAAAGGGAAGAACTTCACGTGGACAGAGAAGTGTGAAAGGGTCTTTGAGGTCTTAGAGGAGAGTCTCACTAGTGCTCCTATTCTAGCAGTACCTGACCCAATGACAGACTTCATGGTATGCATTGATGCATCTTTAGAGGGGACTAGGTGCTGTCCTTATGCAAGATGGTCGAGTGATCGCGTATGAGTCACAAAATCTCAAGACCCATGAGCTGAACTACCCTACACATGATTTAGAGCTTGTACCAGTGGTTCACGCTCTTGTTAGATGGAGACACTTCCTCTTAGGACACTATTTTGAGTTACACTCTGACCATCATAGTCTTTAGTGCATCTTCACACAGCGGAATCGAAACGCCCACCAATGACGTTGGATGGAGTTCCTATGTGAGTATGACTTTGATGTGCATTACATCAAAGGGAAGGAGAATGTGGTTGCTGATTCCTTGAGTCAGAGGTGCCATGAGATCCTAACCTTGACTTTGAGTGTGGACTTGAGAGGGCGAATCTTGTAGCATCTACCAGAGGATGATTGATTTTTGAAGTTTAGCAAGAGAATCAGTCATAGAAGGCCCTTAAGGGAAAGTTTGTAGTATATTATCTTGGGGCAGATGGTCTTCTACGACATCGACACCACATCTATGTTCCCTTTGTAGGTGATCTTTGAACAGTGATCTTATTAGAGCGTCATAGAGCACCATATGTAGCACATCCTAGGGTGAAGAAGATGCATGCTGATTTGAGATAGTTGTATCATTGGGTAGGGATGAGATGCGTTATAGAAGAGCTTTTATCTTGTTGGCTTGAGTGCTAGAGGGTCAAGGCTGAGCATCGGCATCCAGTAGAACTTATTTATCCCCATGAGATACCGGAGTGGGGATACCATATCCATGGACATCATAGTTGGTCCACCATTGTCATCTCGCCACCATGATGCCATCATGACATGTTGACCAAGCTAGCACATTTTTCACTATATGCATGATGTACAATGCACCTGCAGTGGCATGGGTCTTCTTGAATGACATTGTGAGACTTCATGGAGTTCTTTGTCGCATCATATCAGATAGAGATTCAGTGTTCACATCAGTTTTTTGAAGAGCATTACAGCAGTTGTTGGGCACTTAGTTCAACTTTAATTTAGCATATTATCCCAAGGCAGATGGGTTGACTGAGAGGGTGAATTAGGTTTTAGAGGACATGCTTCGCGTGTATGTGATGGATCACCAGTCTAGATGGGAGGACTATCTGTATCTAGTTGAGTTTGCCTACAACAATGGGCATCATAGCTCGTTAGGTATGCCTCCCTATCAGGCCTTGTATGGTAGGCCTTGCAAGACTCCTTTGAGTTGGGACTATATTGAGGAAAGAGTGGCTATTGGACTTGAGTTGGTGCAAGATATGGAGCAGCAGGTAACTTTGATTAGGCAGCGTTTGCAAGAGGCATATGATCTCCAGAAGAAGTATGCCGATGCTAAGAGATTGGATCAAAGCTTCTCATTTGGCAACAAGGTGTTCTTGAGAGTGCGGCTACATAAGAGTCTAATCCATTATGGAAAGGGCTCTAAGCTTGTACCTCGATTTGTTGGACCCTTTGAGATATTGGAGCGGATAGGACCTATATCTTACCATCTTGATTTGCCACCTAGCCTATCATGCATCCATGATGTGTCTCACATATCTGTGTTGAGACATTATATTTTTGATATGGCTCATCTTTTGGATTGGGATACCTTACAGGTCAAGTCAGATGGGTAGCTGGATTTGAAGCCAATTTGCATCTTGGCTCGTCAGACACTGGGCCTTCGAGGTTGAGAGCTAGTCCAGGTCAGAGTTCAGTGGGACTGCTATGATGAGGTCTTGGCTACATGGGAGGATGCTACTAGATTGAGGACACTCTGACCTAACCTCTTTTCTAACTTATAGGAGGAAGTTTAGTCTTAGGGGGGGAGGATGTGAGACCTACTTTTACCTCACCTTGTATTTTTTCTTACGATACTTATTTGATGGATTTTATGTTGGGCATGTAGACATTTGGGGACTGTTGATCCTGTATTTAGACTTTTATTACTATATCTTTCTTGGATTAGTTAGATAGTTTATGCTTTTTGGATATTTAGATATCATGTTAGATTTCATTTGATGATATGATGTTTAAATGCTATGTTGAATTAGATGCTATTGGTATGTTTATTGATGTTGAAATTGATGATATATCTGACATTATGTCATCTTGATTATACTTGTGAATTTGAATGACTTGAGAATCATGTAAATGTTAGCATGTGGTTATTATTGATGATAAATATATTTATGTGACCTTGTGTGTTTATGTAATTCATTTCACTTCAGCAATATGTGACATGTGCTATTAATGGGTTAGTGTAAGTGTATAGGTAATTTTCAGTGCCCATGGAAAATTGGAGGTCGGACAATAACCATATGTTATATCCCTGCTAAGTAGACCTAGTCCCTAAGTTTGACTAAGTCATTTGTGATTGAGAATGATGAATATGTTGTATTTGATTTATGATATTTTTGTAAGGTTTACCCCTTTTTAATTTATCTCCTTGAAGTGTTGTAAATTGTAATGTTGGGTTTGTACAGTTTTTAGTACTAAATGTTTTGAGCCCTTTTCATGTGGATTTATGTGTTCCCTAGTGTTAATAATGACCCTAGGTCATACCCTTAGGGTCTAGGGCTATTCTTAGCATCTTTAAACTTGTTTCAACTCTTGTTTGGTCACCTAAACTTGGCCCTTTAGCCAAGTGACGAGTTTGGGATATGTGAGAGGTGGTTGATATGTCACCATCTCACCTAACCTACCTCACTCACTTAGGGTAAGGTTACCCTTGCCTCAAGTTCTTTAGAAGCTTCTTGAATCTTCTCATATGTGAGACCTATTCTCTATGATCTCACACATTTGAGAGAGCATATTTGGGGAAGAGTGTAGCATAGTTGAATGAGAAGGCGACAAGTGTCACCTCCTTATTCATGAGAAGTTTCCTTTGTGTGTTCATTTCTCCCTATGCCCTCACACATTTGTGAGAGCATTTGTGGGAGAGTGTGTAGCTTTGTGGAATGGGGAGATGACAAGTGTCACCTCCTCATTCTTGTGGGGTTGTGAGGAGGGTTATGTGGATGGAGGAGAGAGTGACAAGTGGCACCTTTTGATCCATTAGGGCTTGTAAGACAAGCCCATTTATCTCTCTTTGAGAAGAGATGAGGGATCTTTCTTCTGGCATTTTTATGTTTGTGTTGGAAAGGAGAGAAGGACTTGGAGAGACTTGAAGGATTTTGGGAAGGACTTGTGGAAGGCTCTTCACCAACATCCTCTACTCTTGAAGCTTGAGAGGTAGGCTCTCAAGGCTTCAAGCCTAGTTTTTACTTGCTTTTGCTTATGCATTATGTATGTTTTATGATTTTTATGCTTATGTTATTTTAGTTTTGTGTATGTGGGTTTTAAAAGGGTTGTGTGGGAGAGCTCTCCATATGAGAGAGCCCAACTTTGTCATGGGTGAGAGAGGTGTGAACCTCCTCGATTTCCCTAATTTTTTCCTTATAGTTTTTATGGCCATGGGCCTTATATTGCAATTTGAGAAGTATGGTTTTATGGAAAGAGTACCTTGTGATGAAAATATGAGAAGTTTATGGCAAGAGGCCAAGGGATTATGAGTATTTAATTTTTGGGTGTCCTTGACTTGAGAGTAGTCCACTCTCTCACCCCTTAAACTCATTTTCAAAATGGTTTAGTAAGTGTTTTTCCTTGGGAGGGTGTTATTGTGTTTTGTGTGAGTGTTTTGTAACCCTTGTGGTATGAACCTTGGTTATTGAAAGGCCTCCTAGCTTGGGGGTGGCCTACTTGTAGCCCTAGGTTGGGAGGAGAGCTTCCTATGGGCATCGTGAACTATTTTGTGTGTTTTGTAGGTTCATTTGGTGGCTATGGAGGAGTTTGGATTTGGGAAGAAGCTTGTGTTTACTGGCCTTTGCTTATTGTAAAAATGAAGGCATAGAGATGCCTTATGCCTCTATTTAGGCTTGAAATAGTTAGTGTAATATTTAGAGTCAACCTCTCTTAAGCCACTCTTGTTACACTAAAAATATTTGTATATCCTTCTATTTATATCAATAATATAAATGGGTTTTGGTTCTTTAAATGTTCTTGTTCCTAATGTCCTTTTTATGCTATATTGAGTTGATAAAATAATTAGTAAAACTCCTTCACTCTCTCAATTTATTTTCCTACATTAACTTACAAAGGAAAGGAAAAATATTACTATTTGGGCTTATTTTTGGTTATTAAAAAAAATGTATTTCCCCCTTATATGGTTTAAGGAAAATAAAATAAGATTAGTTTTACTTATTTCTGCATTTTGTGTTAATATATATATATATATATATATATATATATATAAAGTAACTCCCTAGTAACAAAATTTTATCTCATTGTCATAATATAGTGAGCTCTAAAATAACAACTCACATTTTTCTTATATATATATAAGAAAAATGTGAGTTGTTATTTTAGAGCTCACTATATTATGACAATGAGACAAAATTTTGTTACTAGGGAGTTACTTTATATATATATATATAAGTAGACATACTTTATAAATATTAAGGTTCAAACTTAAGTTTTAAAAACTTATGTTATGCAGGCCGCATTTAGGGTTTGCTGATGTTTAAGCTTTGTTTTAAAAAAAGGGTTACAGGCAGACAACAGGGGTTGAAGCCCCTGCGACCAATATTGTTTGTATTGCAAGAGTTACAAGGGGGGAGGGACCCCGTCCTTGCTCTGTACGAGGTGGTGGAGCCCCCACTTCCCCCATCCTCTGTTATTGTATGCCCTGTAAAATAAATATAAACCACGATCTGCGGTGTACTTCTTAAGGCCGCCGTCCATACACTTGGGCTCGACCCTAAAACCTTGTGGTACTTATTTCACTACCCTTAAACTTGTATTTAGTCCTGCTTAAATGTAGTCAGCCCTGTATGTAATATTTTGCCCCTTTTATTTGGCCCTACTTAAATGCCATCGGCCCCATATATAAAATAAAACTCTAGTTAGTTCACAATATATATATATATATCCAGGCGTATGTTTATTCTTCATTGTGTATTTTTAATCACATCTCATGTATATTTGTTAACAGAGAACATCTTCCATTGTGATTTTTTATTAAAATAATGCTATTCTTATAATATAGACCTCTATGTATAATTTTCATTTCAAAAAAAGAACAAAAATTAGAGAGGAAATGGAGAACTTGGAAATTCAAACTATTTAGAAATGTTTATATAAACTATAGAAAACTCTCCACTTGGAAACTTGTGGATGAGATTTTAAAGAAAATGGAAAAATAAACTTAGATAAACAAAAATAGATGTTAGCAGGAAAATATTTAATCCTATAGAAAAATGTTAGACAATAATAAAGAAAACAAATATTTTATCCTTGCTTGGGAAGATACCTTCCACTTGGGGAGGTACCTTCCACTGCCACTTGATCCTTTTGAAAACCTGCACCAACAAATGAAAACAAAGTAGATTGTGAACAAATGAGAGGTTTGCATAGCTTTTATAAACTCAAACCAAGGGTTGGTGCCCTAACTTATTAGAAATGGATTAATTAGCTTTAAATGGGATTTGCGTGCTTAACAAACCCGCTTGGAGTGTGGGAGGTTATTTTTAACTTTAGTGTGTGTGTAGCTTTTTAATTAATTTATTTGTTTTATCCATTGTGTGCAATTTAAGTGAGGATATTTATCCTTGGTGTTTATTTAATTAGATAATTCTTATTACAATTATTGATTACATTATAGTTCATGTTTGGAATTGAAATTGTAGTTTTAGCTATGTTTATATATTTGTATTAAAATATTTGGGAAGGGTATATATATAGTTTATTATGCGTTTAATTTATTTAAATTTGGAAAGGGGTTAGGGTGTAAATTTTATTTTAATTTAATTTTGCAACTCTCCTATAGTTGATGAGATGGCATTATGCTATCAAAATCACTATAGGATTTATTTCATTTGGACCCGTTATGCTCTTTAAAATTATCTAGACTAGATGGAATTCAATTGTTTAGATTAGATCGAATAATTTTCCCTTTTTAGATTAGATGGCTTGATTAATTATTTTAGTCAAATTTCATTTACGGTATTAATTTAATGTTATTTTTGTTAAGTTGATAGTTGTCCTAAGGTTAGATTTCTAATTACATCGAAATTGTTCCACCTCATATAGAAAACACTAGTGTGGGATCCTGAGATAAGAATCAACCCTCTTAGCATCGCTTTTCGTGATGTATACCCCCTTAGTGGCTATCACCTCATAGGGATTGCAAATTGAGATCACATTATCCTAATTTTGATTGACTTCCCCACCTTCGAGCGACGTGCCTAACGTAGGTTGCTGGTACAACTACATTACATGCGTGTGTCACCGAGCGTGCATGTTGCAAGAGAGGGGGTTTTTAGAGTCAGGTGGAAATTTTTTTGATAATTCGTGTCATGACTATATGACAAATGTGGACATGACATGTGGTTATCATGTCATAACCACATGGCAAATGTGGGAATGACAAGATTTCTATTTTATTTATGAATATTAACTTTATTACTTTTAAAAACACTAAAAAAATAATAGTATAGTATTCACAAAAATAAATGGGTGGTGGAGAGAAAAACCACAAATTTAATGTAGGACATAGTCCAATAAAAAGATGACAAATATCAAAGTAGGAGAGAGGTCTTTATCATCTGGTTTTCCCCCAACATCTCTATGGAGTGAACTATCATGATTAGGCTCCTATTTAGTAAGAGAACCATCCACCTCAAGAGAGTCATATGTAGATTGCTCAGAATAAATAGATGAAATTACCATCTTTAGGTGAGGAAACTCTTCAAAATCTAGCTAGCCATGAGCACCACACCCATGAGAAGAGGAAAATTGTGGCCGAGAAGCCCTAGTAATGCAGAGCTCACAACACAAAGACCACAAAGGATGACAAACAAAAACATAGGAGGAAGAGGATATAGGGGATGGAAGGGCAAAAAACTCATCTAGGCCTCAATGGACCAAACAACAACACTTGACTTCAATTTGGAGTTGACTGTCCACTCACACTCCATGGCTTCAACACAACACAATATCACCATTTATAGGTTCAGACATATGGGGATCTTCCCAAACTTTCTAGGGACCCTAAAATAACTAGGTTTGACTATCCCAAGCTTAAAAAACTCACAAAATGTACTGAGGGTACCTCCTTGTACCACTTCCTTCACAAACCCACTCACTTCCTTATAGCCCTCTTTTTAGGACTGTCATAAAATAACTTTTGTTTCAAACCTCTTCTCCAAACTATCAAGGGATCTTTGACTACCCATTACCTTGTTCTTGAACATATTAAACATACAACATAGGTTTCTTTGGAACACTACATCCAAAACTTGACTGTACCTTGTTGTCCCAAGGGCTAATTAGGCCTCCTAGACATGACAATAGGCTAGAAAACTTATTTCCAATTATAAAGACCCACTCCAAGGTATCAAATAGATCATATAAGGTTTGAATACTCTATTTTTAGAGGTTTTGTGCCAAAATTCTCCATTGCACTTGAAAACCACTCTCCCACCATGTTTGGACTGTCCAAGACATAGAGGATTTAGACTTCAAGAAACACAAATCTATCCTTTCACACCAACTCCACCATTCCTGCACAAAACCCACTTATCAAACATGTAAACCAAACTTATTATATTCATTTCAATTCAAGGTCCAAGTGTGGGGAGTCCTCTATCCATTGATTTCATGAAACCCTCCAAAAAAGCTTCAAAAAGCCTAGTTTCAGACCTACTTGCACAAAAACAGTCATAAAATGCTTATTCTACACTCTTAAATCCTCCAAATAGACTTAAATGAGAGGTGACTCAATCATATACCTAGAAATATACATTTTCACTCTTGAGAACCTTGTATGGTCGAGTACATGCATGAGGAACAACAATAAAAATAGTCATGAACTAGAAAATAGTAGGGCAATTTCAAAGAAAACGGTGTAAACATGCTTCAATCTCCATTAAAATCCTTACAACCTGGTCCAAAACATAGTTAAGATAGTCTATTTCATCATTCCATGCATGAGGAATCATCACAGTACTTGTACAGCCTTGAAAAAGCAAAGAAACAACAATATTTTAGAAAATTGTTAAAGTGGGACAACAAATAGTCATTCTTTATTTTTTTCATTCAAACTCCATATCCATCACAATATGCGACCACCACTACCTTTTACAATGCATTTTACATGTATTTATCCCCTTGCAAGATTCCCATAATGGGAAAAGGCTTAGAAATAGCCTAAACTTCTAATTTTTTTCACTAAAAACTGCTTTTTCTAAAAAAAACAGAAAAGAAAAACACAGATAAGGGATAGTAAACTATATTTTCTTCATTTCCTTCTCTTGAACTTCATCCAAATTACAATGCATTATCATGAGAGAGGTCTCTCTTATTTGGTCACCATGAATTCCTTCTTTTCTTTCCTTCCCAAACATGGGAAAAGGCTAAAAATAGCCTCACACTGACTACTTTTTTAGAAAAGACTATCTTTTTTCTAATTTTAGACTGTCATAACTTAGTAAACAACAGACTACTAAAGAGAAAGACTATTTTCAATCTCCACTACTTGAATTATGCCTTTTGAAGGCTTTATTACATTTTTAAAAAAACTCCATTTTACCCTTAACAAATAAATTTTCAAATAAATAGAGTTAATGATTACTCTAGGTGAGCTGCACCATACTCCCTAACTTGAAACTTTTCCAAGTCCCTTGGAAATATTTGTCCAAATTGTCCTTCATTTCTCCATGCTTGTCTTCATCAGGTTCTTTTGGCTTGGATCCTTCACTATCTATGGCATGCTTTCTAACATTTCTTGTTGTTTGACCATGTGCACTCTTTGTGGACTGTCCCACTCTTGGTCCTCTGACCTTGTCATCTTCATCAGCAACTATGCTTCTCTCTACTATCTTCACAACTTCTTGTTTACACCATTGTTTCATACACTCCTTTCCACTGTTCACTGTCACAATACCTTTACCAACCTCTGTCAAACCTGCAACTAGTGTGTTCACTATCCTATCAATCCTGTATACTGCTGCACCAACTTCACTTGGCTGCCTACTCATCACTACAGGGCACATGATTGTTCCTACTAAGACTCCTTCACTCTCTTCTTGCCTTACCACAAGCTCTATACTCTTACTCTTCACATTTTCGGTCACTTCCTTCTTCCACATGAAGATATTTCTCCCCACAACTAGTTGCAAATCATCTTCCCATTTGCTCTTTGTTGTTTCAACAACTTCATGCCTTGAAAAGACTGCACACTCCTTGTCTTCACTCTCCTCAAACATCACTGGCTCCTTCTTACCAAACATAATCATATTTGATTCTCTTGACTGCTCCTCTAATGGTAGTAGCACAAAAGTCTTCCCATCCTTCTCGATAGTGAAGGTATTAGCTCTTCCATCATAGAATACAAACCTATCAAATTGCCATGGTCTTCCCAGTATCACATGACAACAATCCATTGGTAGGATGTCACAAAGTACTCTATCCTCATATTCTCCAATCTTGAACTCAATTAATGCTTGCTCAGTCACTAAAATGGACTGATGATCACTCACCTAAGAAATTTTGTAGGGAACTTCCCTAGGAACTTTCTTTAACTTCAGTTTGTCCACCATCTCACTTGCCACCATATTGTCAGTACAACCAGAATCCACTATAACTTTACATACCTTGTTCTTGCTTTTGCAATTTGTTCTAAACAATGCTCTCCTCTAAATCGGTTCCTTCTCCCTGGAGGTCTTCAGTAGTGCTCTTTCTCTCTACATCAAATTGGTATCAGAGCATAGTTAGTAGGTCTGTGAAGTGTTGAGTTGAAGAGGCAGGTTGTCAAGATGCCTCCAAGAGTGAGAAACATGGCTCAAGAGATGACTAAGATGAAAGAGAAGGATGGTAGAGAGTTGAGGGAGCTGAAAGAAAAAATGGCTACCCTAGAACAAAATCAGAGAAGAGGAGTGGTTTTAGGTGATGAGATTGAGTTTGAGGAAGAAGAAGAAGCTAAGTATGAAGATGTGGAAGAAGAGTTGGACCCTGGGGATCAGAGGTTGGTAATGTTGCTGAGGGTAGTAAAAGAAGACAAGCACAAGATGAAGATATATGTGCTAAAGTATGGAGGAAGCCTAGATGATGAAGAGTTGTTAGATTGGATTGCAACATTGGACAATCATTTTGAGTGTGAAGAAGTTTTTGATGATCAGAAAGTGAAGATTGCGAAGACCAAGCTGATAGGTCATGCTTTGTTATGGTGGGATTATCAATAGACAGAGAGGAGAAAGCAAGGAAAGGCAAAAATTATTTCATGGGACAAGATGGTAGCAAAAATCAAAGGTAAATTCTTGCCTAAAGATTATGAAGTTCAAATTATTAAGAAGCTTCAAGGTTTAAGGAAAAAAGAAATGGATGTTAAGTCATTTACTAAAGAGTTTTATAATGTAAGTATAATGTTTGGTCAAAATGAAACTAAAGTGCAAAAGGTTTCTAGGTATATTGGTGGTTTAAGATTTAACATGCAGGATGAACTAGTGTTGGAAAATCCAAGGAGTGTTGAAGATTGTTATCAAATGGCAGTTAGAGTTGAAGAGAAGCTAAAAAGGAGACAAGATAATTCAGCCAGAGGTAGAGGCAATACCTCTAGAGGTAGGGGATCTTTCAACACAAAGCAAGTTAGTGAAAGTCAAGAAGACATGAACAAGGCACAATGACAAGGTGCTGATTTCAAACAAGGACAGAGTGCAAATTTCAGAGGTAGAGATAGAGGAAGATTTGGTGGTGGAAGAAGTGCAAATACCTTTGTAGGTAAGTGTTATAATTGTCAAGAGTTTGGGCACCCAGCATATAAGTGTCTTGAGAAACAAAAATTTTCAAGTGATGGTGAGAAGAAGAGTGAGACAAGGACTCAATTAGTCCAAGAAGAAGAGTGTGGTAGTTCTAGTTACACAAGGTGTGATGCTGAAGTAGGAGAAGCATTGATACGGAGAGAAAGACCACTACTAAAGACCTCCGAGGAGAAGGAGTTGATTCAGAGGAGAGCATTGTTTAGAACAAATTGCAAAAGCAAGAACAAGGTATGTAAAGTTATAGTGGATTCTGGTTGTATTGACAATATGGTGTCCAGTGAGATGGTGGACAATTTGAAGTTAAAGAAAGTTCCTAGGGAAGTTCCCTACAAAATTTCTTTGGTGAGTGATCATCAATCCATTTTAGTGACTGAGCAAGCATTAGTTGAGTTCAAGATTGAAGCATATGAGGATAGAGTACTTTGTGACATCCTACTAATGGAGTGTTGTCATGTGATACTAGGAAGACCATGGAAATTTGATAGGTTTGCATTCTATGATGGAAGAGCTAAGACCTTCACTATCAAGAAGGATGAGAAGACTTTTGTGCTACTGCCATTAGAGGAGTAGTCAAGAGTAGAAAATATGATTATGTTTGGCAAGAAGGAGCCAGTGATGTTTGAGGAGAGTGAAGACAAGGAGTGTGCAACCTTTTCAAGGCATGAAGTTGTTGAAACAACAAAGAGCAAATGGGAAGATGATTTGCAACCAGTTGTGGGGAGAAATATCTTCATGTGGAAGAAGCAAGTGACTAAAAATGTGAAGAGTAAGAGTGTAGATCCTATGTTAAGGCAAGAAGTGACTGAAGGAATCTTAGTAGGGACAATCATGTGCCCTGTAGTGATGAGTAGGCAGCCAAGTGAAGTTGGTACAATAGTTTACAAGATTGATAGGATAGTGAACACACTAGTTGCAAGTTTGATAGAGGTTGGTAAAGGTACTGTGACAGTGAATAGTGGAAAGGAGAGTATGAAACAATGGTGTAAACAAGAAGTGGTGAAGACAAGTGGGAAGACAGTAGAGAGAAGCATAGTTGCCGATGAAGATGACAAGGTCAAAGGACCAAGAGTGGGACAGTCCACAAAGAGTGCACATTGTCAAACAACAAGAAATGTTGGAAAGCATGCCATAGACAGTGAACGATCCAAGCCAAAAGAACCTGATGAAGACAAGCATGGAGCAATGAAGGACAATTTGGATGAATATTTCTAAGGGACTTGGAAAAGTTTCAAGTTAGGGAGTATGGTGCAGTACACCTAGAGTAATCATTAAGTCTATTTTTTTGAAAATTTGTTTATTAAGGGTAAAATGGATTTTTTTTAAAATGTAATAAAGTATTGCAAAAGGCATAAATCAAGTAGTGGAGATTGAAAATAGTCTTTCTCTTTAGTGGTCTATTTTTTACTAAGTTATGACAGTCTAAAATTAGAAAAAAAATAGTCTTTTATGAAAAAGCAGTCAGTGTGGCTGTTTTTAGCCTTTTCCCATGTTTGGGAAGGAAAGAAAAGAAGGAATTCATGGTGATAATATAGGAGAGACCTCTCTCATGATAATTCATTGTAATTTGGATGAAGTTCAAGAGAAGGAAATGAACCTTATCTCTGTTTTTCTTTTTTCCTGCAATTTTGTTGTTACAGACTGTACCACAAACTTGTATGGAATATTTATGCCATGAAATCAATTGGATGTGATATAGGGGTGAGATAAATATCCAATTCCATTGGTTTAAGGTCATTTCATTTATTTTTGTGAAAGTTATCACGTTTTTCCTTAAAGCTGTCTGAAACCCTATCTTTTTTACTGCAATAGTCCTATTCCCAGTCATTGCACGCCTTAGTACAGATAGATATAGGGGAAATCCATATATTTATGGAAATAGGGCTGAGATACCTTTCCAATGGATCTATTTTGAGGTCTTGATTCAATTTTTGGAAGGAGATATTGCCTTTTTTCTAAGACTGCCTATGTCATTCTAGCAAACACTTGATTTGGGGGTTTTAGAGAGGTTTTTGGTTTTCCAAACTTAAATTTCTGTGTTAGAACTCCAAATGGGTGGGATGAGTGTAGAATGGTGAGTTTTCTAATGGTTATTGCATGCAAGAGTGGGGGATGAGTACAAGTTGAAGTTTGGAACCTTTGAGGCCTTATTGCACCTTATTTTGGCTAACTAGCTTTGGTGGAGTGAAGATTTGGTCATTGAATGAAGTCAAAAGGCCATATACCCATGAAACCTTTAAAATAATTCCATTTGAATCATAATGGATCCTTTGGAATAGGAGTGAGGTGTTTTGGATTGGGTTGGTGAGTACTTCCTTTGCAAAATCATCCTAATTAGGCCTCTTGTGAAATCGGTATAGTCAAGTTTGAAGTGTTGTGCTCCAAAACAACCCATAGTGTATGTTTGGTATGTCGAAGAAAAAAATAATGGGTATCCAAATAAACCATTAATAGTCTGATTTGTAGGTATGCACCTAAAGTTATTGCATGACAGTCCTTTTCTAAGGGCTATAAGGAAGTTGGTTAGAGTGTGAAGGATAGGGTACTAGAAGGCACCTCTAGAGCTTTTTGATGGTTTGTTGAGCTTGGGACAGTCAAACATAGAAGGTCTAGGGTCCCTAGAAAGTTTGGAAAGTTTCCCATCTATATGAACCTAAAAATGGAGTTGTTGTGTAGTGTTGAAGCCATGGACAGTGAGAGGACAGTCATGTCCTGTTTGATGTCAAGTGTTGTAGCTTGGTCCACTAAGGCCTAGATGAGTTGTTTACCCTACCATCCCCTATATCCTCTTCCTCATGTGTTGTTATTTTTATCCATTTGTGGTCTTTGTTTAGTGAGCTCTACATCACTTAGACCACCTACAAGCTACATTATCCCTATTTCTTAGAGGTTGAGATCCATAGGACTGAGATCCATGATCTCATCTGGTAGAATGGCTATGGACATGCTGATGTCCCCAAAGAAGGGAGGAGGAATGAGGTAGAACTATAGAAATAGTGCATGGGGCATCAAACTAGTGATTAAGAAGCCCTTATGGATGTACGACTTTAAGAAAAACCTTGGTAGATTGCACCTAAATCGACATAAGTACATTGGAGAAAACCATAACTATAGTATATAGAGAAAAATGAGCATTGGCTAAATAACTTGAAAAGAGATAAACTTATATCTTTTCAAATACTAAAGTGGATTTCCACCCTAAAATAATGACAAAGTTAGTCCCCTAACAAAACCATACATGATGAGAAGGGATCAGGTTGATAGGGCCTTAAGAAATAATGAATCCAACCAAAAGACTTTCTTGAGACTCTTTATTTTTGCATAGAATGGATAATGGGGGTTGAGAACTCATAAAAGAGTCAAACAAGATCCAAGTGGGAGGCCTTCATAAAGAATGCACCAAATAAAATGAGCCAATTTAGGCTTAGGAATGGGTGACAAGATAGACTGGAAATGATGGTACCAAGTGCTAAAAGAATATTTCCATTGTTGGTGGTGGTTTAACTAATCCACCATGGGAAGATGAGGTAAAAGCCACAAATATCCTTTACAAGGTCTGTAATTACAAAATGGTGTGTTAAGATACCATTTCCAATCTTTCCACCAAATATTGAAAGATGTAACCCCAATATTTGTGAATCATCTAGGGAAGAATAACATCAATCATAGTCTATAATGTCTCTTGATCTTTATTGAAAAGCCTAAACTTCACCTTTACTTCTAGCCAAGAATGAAAATTCTTGGTAGCTCTAGCTCTATTAATAATCTTGGGCATGAATCTAGTTCTTTGTTTGAAAAACTTCAAAGCATTAACCCATGGAGATTTAGCTAGAAAGTGGTCTTAAGATGAAAGAACTAGAGACTATTGATGCAAGAGCATCTGGGTCCATGAGCAATCAACATCAACCAAAAACATTTCATGTTTTCAATTTTAGTTTCTATGGAGTTTTAGTTGTGCTTTTTCTTCTTTTATGTTGGTTTTTATCTTTTGCTTCAAGAGGCAAATTTAGATTAATTCAGCCATGTTTAGAGCATAATCTTGTCAAAGAGCCAATTGGGTATCTCTAGTTCAAATTTGGTGAAGTTTGGATGAAAAATGGCTAAGTTAGAACAAGTTGGCTAATCTTCTAGTTCGTAAACTGATCAGTTCACTGATCCAATGGTTTGCTGATGGTTTTGTTTGTCGACAAGCTTTGGAAGAAAAGTTTAAATTTTGTAAAGTTCACTGATTGGATTATTCACTGATCCTTTAGTTTGTCTATTGTATGGATCACTAATGGGGCTGATTTCATAACTTGGAAGTTTGGTTTTGTTAACAAGTTTGATGAAAGTGAAAATTGTTGATCAAAGAGGTTTTCTTTCTACCTGTTAGTTCAAGGGTCTCCAAAATCACCAATTCACTAATTGCATGATTTGAAGCATGAATTTCTAACGTTTGAGGAATGCCTAGTTTGCTGATAGAAAGACTGAATGTTAGTTAAGTGTGATGTCGGTATCTTGGATGGTTTGTGAATCCTTAGGTTTGCCGATAAACCATTTAGCTGATAAAGGATTTAAAGATTGGAGTTTGAAGTTTTCTTAATTCATCGATTAGGGATATGGCCAATGAAAGGAAAGTTTGGAGTGATGATAAGTTTGTAGTTTTCAAAAGCTGTGAATACACCAACGAAGAGTTTGTGAGAGGTAGGTTTTGCCAATAAGAAAATTTGAGGCATTGTATTAGCAAACTTTTTAGTTTGTGAACTAGATAAATCATTGATAAACTGTGTCAGTGAAATCTTAAGTTGGTGAAGTTCAATTTTGCTGACCACGTCTTCATACTAGTGTGTCAAAATATTTAAGTTCTTGAACTTGAGAGAACGTTGATGTATATATTTGGGGATAACTCATGGTTCATGGAGAGGATGTTTTGCTGATGGAGTTTCATAAAGTTTGAGTATATGTATCAAATTGTTGAAATATACATTGGAGTATGTTATACAAAAATGATAGTATTGGAATCAACTACTTGTTTGGGATGATGATTCAATTTTATAACTATTCTAATCCTTGGTGACTATTAGGATTCAGTTATGAAATTGTAGGCTTTTCAATTTCTTTCCAATATGTGTATGAATTGGAAACCATTGCATATTGTGAGGGGATTCCTCTCTAAATAGATGTGAGATTTTTACTGATTGGGGTTCCTCTCTAAGCATGGGTGAAACAGTTGTAGATTGGGGTTCCTTGAATATGGTTGGGAGGATCTGTTTGACATAGAGATGAGGTACGGGACTTGACTAGTGGAAGGTGACCCCTACATTGTAGAGATTGTTGAGTGGCTTGAGATTGAGAAGACCGTGTGAATGGCTAAAGGTAATGACTTCTAGTAGAATAATGAGAATGACCTTTGGAAAGTAATTTTGTGTTGTAAGCATATAATTGATTAATCTATAAATTGTAAAGCTTAATGCTGATGCTTGGGAAGGTTGACGAGTTTGCAATTGCTGGAGCAGTAAATTCATGATGTAATCAGTGATCTTGTTATTAATAAAACATACTTTAAAATTTGTGTGTTGTTAAATGAATTTTGGCTTCCATTGTGTTGTATTGGCTACATGTCTGGGTAGTTTGGTAAGACCCCCTAGTCATGACTGTGTCAACCACCAAATAGAGTACTGATTGATTGAAAGACTAAATTATCCATAATTAATTAATGTATTTGTTTCAACTTTGCAATATTCTAATCAAATAATTCACACACTATCCCATTTTCATTAACCTGGTGATGGATGAAGAATCAAAATTCCCTCCACTAGGTGATTCTATTTGTAGCATGTTGTCAAATTGGGATTTCAAAACCTACATAAAATTCAAACTATTATGTTCATTATATACACAACTTATTCTTTTAGTAAAATTACTGATCTCTTTTAGAATATACTTTATAAGATTGTAAGAAGCCCAAAATCTATTCTTGCACCACTCTACTATGCTCTTCTTTACATTATAAGATTCAACCCATTTTCTATGAGTAAAATATCCTTTTCCATTCAAAATTCCTTCATTAACCAAAATTTGGAATTCCACCCATGGCATCCTCTTATTTTGTAAACTTATTACTCTCATCCATGATTCTATCTATCTCTTTTTCCCCTACCACCAATAGTTCAGTGCTCCATGCCCTAGTTATTGTAACTATATTCTTCACTTCATTGGAAAGTGGCATTCCCTTGTTTGCATTAGGAGCTAGCTAAAAGGAAAAGGTTGAAGCTGTATAATCTATTCAACCAATCAAACATTGACTATAAGATGTTAAATATGTGACATTATTTCTCAATTCCTACTTTTTTTCCTTATCCTTCTCCATTTATTGAATCATCCACTCCATAGATGACTTTGCTATGTGTTTACCTTCCTCCCTTGAAATTTTCCCCAAAGAAATTATAGTTATTGTATAGTCAGATGGATGTATTTAAGTTTCCACTACATCCTTCAAAGGGATCATTATCTGAGCTTGTCAATCTCCTTCTGCATCTCAATAGTGATAGTGAACCTAAAATTTTCTTTATTTGGAGGTGAAGTTCAGTTAATCATTGATGTCAACTCTGTAAAATCATTTGTTGTTTTCTACAATACCCTCTTTCTATGCTAAATAGTTTTGTTGAACCATTGAGGTGTATTATAAATAGGTTCTACTCTTGAGAAATTACTTCATCTTGATTTTTTTTCCACTCAATGTGTTTTGAAATTTATCTATGAGGAGGATTTAATGGAGCAGGGGGTAGATGAGATGGAAGAAGAGTTATCTTAGATGGAGTGGGGGATTTCCTCTCAAGAGAAGGTGTTTTTTACTAGGGAAGGAGTGGGATACTTCCTCATTCTTTGGGGAGATGGAGATGATATTGTAATTCTTGAGGGAAACTCAACCTATTCCTTCTCTTGATCAGTTTGAGAAGTGTTGGCTTATTAATTGTTTGGAGGAGAAGGAATTGTAGTAGCATTACAAGGAGGATACTTAGGATGGGAATAAAGAATTTCTTTAGAATGATCCTCTATAAATTGAGCACTTTGAGTTCTCCAATAGGTAAACCAAACTTAGTTTTAATCTTATTCAATTACTACTTTGTCCTTTTGAGCACTTTCCTAGTTCATCTTTGACTTACTTTTCACTCCATACAATACAAGACAAGGGTTTATAAGCAATTTGTTCCTTCATAGTCATCACCAAGATCTAATGTATTCCCAACATCTTTGATGACATTTGGGACAATTACTATTTTATACATTTTCAATTCAAGAAAATTGAGACGAGTATAATCTCTTCTTCTTACTTCATAGTCATCACCACAATTGGCCCAAAAATAGTCTAATATTTCCTTGCATTTGTAAACATATTCCAACCCTCTTATAGTAGATCTTGGGTTGAATAGGGCTCTTTCTTCATACAACCTTAAATTTACTTGGGCTATTTCTATCTATGCACTTTTAGAAACCCGACTCATCAAATAAGAAGATATATTTATAAGTATAGGGAATGAAGATACCTTCAACTTTCTCTCTAAACATAGCTTGTGAACTTCTACCAATTGTCTCCACAAATCTAATAAGACTACTTTATCACTAACATATCTTGGTAGTTTATAGGGTGCCTTATTGAAACCACCAACCTAGATATATGTGAAAGTGGCAAATTGAGTAAACCACATCCCCTATATTTTTTATTTCATTCATGTCCTGTATTGACATCCTTTTACCCAAATCACCTTCTATCATTATAATAATATAGAAAATAAAGGCATCATTTACTCTCACAAAGTTCTTTACAACCTCCTTAATCTATAGTTGTGGATAGTGTTCAAATAATTTATGTTTGCCTTGCCCCCATAACACTTTCCTTTTGTAATCAAAAAAATTATTGTCCTCTCGTAAGGGCATATAGAAAGGAGGATATCATGTAAATTTTTTTATATTCAACAACCTTAGTCAATTAATCATGCAATGTATCACTAATCAAAGTTGCCTACTCTATAAACTCTTTTCCAACCAAAACTTTAGCAATGAATTGGTAGATCCATGGTTGTAACTCTCTTGTAGCTTCTTACCCAATGACCCTACTCAACAAGGCTATGCAATCATTCACCTTATCAATAAAATCACCCCTAAAGAGTCTATTGGAAAGTATGAGCATAGTTACTTTAGGTTTTTGGAGCTAACTTTTATTAATAACATCAAGGCACTTGTTCTAATGATCATCATAGTACTTTTGTAAAGATTCTTTTAGAGACATTTATATATGAATTCCTTGTTGGTAAACTAAACATTTCCTCAATGTCGTGGAGTTGAATGAATGACACTACATTGCCCTCAACATTTCTAATTTCTCTTTGGTTGGGGTTGTAATAATGAGAACATGCCATTACCAAATCTATAGATTGTATAGTGATTGGGAATCATGTAGGTTGCACCAACAAACTTGGTCTTAGGTTCTAAGTTGTATTGGTGAAAACTATGTTTATAGTCATTCTTGTGTTGAACTCCTCAAGACCCACATGTCCTAAATTTATGTCCATTATATTCACTAGGTTAGTCAATAACTTGGATGGTGGTATGCCCCCTTGGAACTCATACTTCATTTTACTAGGAGATGCCATACTCAATAGAAATTACCTAAAAATGTTAAATCTAAGTTAACACTTGGTTTCACATGTTTGTTAATATGTTTTACATTTTAATCAATTAAATCTGTAATAAAATTTATTTAAATATTAATTACCATTTTCATCATTTTTAGTGTTTAGGATGTCCAAAATTTCAATTCCTGTATATTAAATTCTTTAAAATGTGTGTTTTACTAGTTTGGTGTAATTTAGAGTTTGACCCCAATTAATATATTGCGGGATCAGTTTTGGGTATAAAGTAAATTTACAATTTAGTTTTTGGAAAGTTGTAAATTAAAATTTAAATGAAATAGCTATTGTTATATGGAGCCTAATTAGACTCGGAGGTTAAACTTTCCCCACTTTTATCGGTGTTGTTTCCCCCCCAAATTATTTAATGGGGGTTTGGGGGAAATGCCCCCAAGATGGGGTCAAGGGGTAGCGCCCCTTGCGGGGTCTAGGGGCAGTGCCCCTAGAGCTCTCCCTATCTTGATATAGGGTGCAGTCGAGGGGCAGTGCCCCTGAAACCTCAAACAATTTTTATTATTTTATAAAGGTGCCGGGAGTTATTTTTCTATTGGTTGACATAAAAAAAACCTATTTTGTAACTAACATAAGTCTTTATAAAAATGGCCGAGGGTTAGGATTTCCATTGATATTGTATTGTAGCATTTGCAGTGGTATTGAGTTGCAAGGATTGCTAGTTGTAATCAGTTTGATTTCCTAGATAATAATATTGGACTCTCTATTAGTGGATGTAGCCCAAGTTTGGGTGAACCATGTTAAAAATTGTCTCTCGTTGTTATTATTTCAAACTGCATAATGTTTTGGGTCTCTAGATTTTGGACACAATGCATAGTCCAATTGTAACTTGTAAGATTTTAAAAATTTCAAAGAAAAAATGATTTCTGGATTACCCTCTAGATCTTGGATATATCTTACACTATAAATGAGCTTGCAAATTACAAGTTGCAAAGGGAATGTCAAGTCTGAATGAAGTCTGAAATCTGCTTATAGTTATAAGTTTCATTTTTTTAGAAAATTACAAAAAGTTTTGGGAATCTAGGACCACAAGGATTTTTGGGGGGGATTGCAAAAAAATTGCAATTTGAACTTTTCCTGAAATGACTAAACACTTGTATTTTTACTAAGTTTTTAAAAACTTCAAATCTACTATTCTTTCTATAGACCTAAATTAGGCCTCGAGGTTTCACATTGAAATGTTAAAACACTAGAAAATGATAATTTATCAAAAGTCCAAAAACTAGGGCATGAGGTTTATATAGGATCAAGGGCCAAACATGACCTACTAGGGTTTTGAAGCATAAAACTTACACATTAATAGATTCACACCTCTAAAAACAAATTCAAGCATCAATAATATCAATGGGGAAAACAATATTTGTGAAAAATGACATTAAAATACACCAAGGCCAAAATCTAAAATGAAATCTCTAAGCTCACAAACACAAAATAAAAAAAAATAAATAAATAAGAGAAAAACTTGGAGAAGTGTACAAATTCCTCTAAATGGATTGAAATTTGTATAAATTAAAGTGCTTGAGCATTTGGAGGAAGCAGGATAGTCACATGGAATTGAATTGGTTGAAGAAGATGAAATGATGATAATCTTGATCAGTCAACATTTTTACTGTCCCTCACATGCATGCCATTAATGGCACACAAACTAACCTTTTTGGGTTTTGGGATGGTTTAGTAATAAACAACTCCGGGATTCAAAAAACAAAAGCAGTTGGAAGATATAAGGTAGAATAGGCTAGGGTTTCAAAGATAGTCTGCACTTTACAAAATAAAGACCTAATGATTTTGAAAAAATTAATATATCATTGACCCTCTTAATTAAAATGCCCCTTTAGGATGATAAAGCATAAATAATAAGGCATTTGCAACTTTCGACAATGCAATTAAAAAAGACTAAAATGAAAACCATACAAAAAACATCTAGCTATTTCCAAAGACATGAATTTTGAAATAAAACACTAGGGTTCCCAAAGTTTTAAATTTTATGGGTGTGTTGTGAAGTGTCACAATAGTTATTTTATCTATTAGGCCAAACAAAGGATAAGTGTATGTTCTTTCAATTCAAACCTATTATATTCTATGAAGTAAGAATAGTTATAGAAAGAACAACCTTGTTTTATGTGTTGAATAAATAATCAAGTCTATTAAACTACAATAGAATTACTCTTTTTCTGAGTGGGATTATCAAAGAACTAAATTCATGATAGAAGTTAAAAAAAATTACCTAATCTGGAATGTTATTTACTTACTTTATCATGCACGTTGTTATATTTTAATACAACAAATCTAATAAACGAAACAATGGACAACAATGATAAATTATTTATGATCAAATTATTGTTGAGATAACATATAGTGTACAAATAATTATAAACTAACCTAAGAGAAATGAAATATCATTAATTGCGATATTACAAAAATAAACATAAAACAACAAATACATAGTAAAATATAAAAGATTCATTGAGACTGGTGAGAAATAAAGATATTTTATATTGATTGAGACCTAAGTTACGTTATGAGTTTTACAATAAATGCAAAAGAAAAGAAAAAAATATTAATATAATATAATGTGAAAGGATTATAATATCTCATGTAAAAATTTATTTGGAATAGTCATCATTCAAACACAAAGACAACCAACTCAACAATATGTGACTTATAAATGATATCTTTACAATAATTAAATATTATACTTGAAGAAAATTTAGATAATTATATTGAATGTAAAATAAAAAACATGCATGTCCATTAAGGCATGGTTCAGTGGTCAAGTCACTCAGTTATAGTGGCAGCCACTAGGGTTCAAACCCTCGCTAGGCCAAAGAGTTCACAGGCTTGTGCCTTTGCTGGGTCAATGATCTCGTGGGTTTGAACCCCCAGCATTGATTCAAGCATTCATGCCATGTGTTAATGCCAGGGGATGAGGTCCCCCATGTTGTGGACTCATTAGTTCATAGCTCTAGTCAAAAGCATTCACAGACCAAAAAAAATAAAATAAAATAAAAACATGCATGTTTTCAAGAAATATACTTTACCATTAGAAAATGTGTCATAGATCTTGCAATTAGAATGTTCAACTAATAAAATTCTCTAGCAAGAAAGTTGTAGGAAATAACAATAAAATATGTATACCTATGTAAATTTTCCCCTTTGATGAATCACCAATGCCCTTTTATAGATGAATAACATTACTATAAATTGATCACCTTTCAACTTAAAAAAATTCTTTATCCACCATGACATGATTTCCCAAAAATAATTTCTTGACTAAAAATATTCATATATCATCCTACCACATCACCATGTGCTAAAACATTTTTTTGAGATTCTATGTCTAATGTTTCTTGATTTTCCATCATAATGAATAAAATCAACAATGTTCATCCTAGGTATGCATAAGATCAAAAATATCATCAATGTGTCCTATTTAGCACAAAACAAATTCACTATAAATAGTCATAATGAATGCATGCTATCATTATATCAACATACAATCTACAAGTTTAACATTAAAAAAAAAAAACTAACACATGTCCAAGCAAAGTTCCAAACTAAAATGAAAATGTCTAACTAAGAGTCAATTACAATATTCAATAGAAAACTGAATCATCTAAAAACACTTCCTTTCCCTTTCCCTAAATCTTTTTAGATGATATAAAATCAACCAAGGTTATACTCACATTGGTATCACATAAAATGTATTTATATGGGTTCCTTTCCATTTTACTTAAGACTACATCCCTACCCTCATCCACTTCTACATTTATATATTCTTTTTCACTTGTGTGCCTAAGATGGGTTTGGAAGATGGCCATGCCCATTTAGTAGATGAGGGTGTAATTGGAGTTGAACATAGCAATGTGAAAAAATAATTTTACAAGGTGGTCGAAGGATTAGGAGGAATTGAACAAAAAAGGTTTTGATTAGTTCTTGTAGCATCTTACACAATCAAAAGGTCTCTTGGAGCAGAACGTGGGGAAAAATGATATCTCTAATTAGAGGAACTATGCAAAGGGGGCCATGAAATAGGATCATTGTTCATTTGTCTTGGGAGTGTAGGTTTTATATGCACCTCTAATCAAGACACAACATTGTTTAAATGTCCTTAAGTCTTTTAACTTTGTCAAATTTTAAAAAAATGATTCAGAGACTTAACTTTTCAAAACATATGCACCTAATAAATTTTAGATTCCTTTTAGAGATTACAGAAATATTAGAGAATTTAGGATCAACTGGACAAAATGCTGATATAGGTTGGCCATGAGAGATTAAAAAATACACAACCTACAAAGTCAGAAGAAAACATAGAATGCAAGCATAGAAATGCACACAAAGTTCGTACATATAGTGTGAAGTGGTAGATTTGCATAAGATGACTTATACACTCCAATAGTGGTGGTAAGTTTGTTCTTCCAAAATAGAAAGAGGTCATGCCATATATTAGGAGGTGGCACCACATACCTTGGAATAGTTTAACCAACTCTCCAAGTTGTCAGATAGCAACCTAAGATGGTTTAATGTCAAGTGTAGAAATACATGTGTAATTACTTAATAAGTAATTACTTAATAATTTTCTACACTATCACTCCCCCTTAAGCATAAATTAGATGCCCAAACAAAGAAATATGGGTCTTGGCAACTAGGCTTGATGATGTACTCATGTACAATGAAATCTCTCATAAAGTGGAGAAAGGAAGAAAACCTAGTGGGAAAAAACTTCCCTCCAAAAGAGAAAAAAGTGGGAAGTGTACTAGACACAACACAAAACATCCAAAGATAATAGTCCTAAAATCCCTACAAGATAGGGACCATGTGTGCCTCCACATAGAAGAGAATAAAAGTCAACACAAAACGTCACATGATGAATTTTGTAATAGGTCCCTTTGTAACAAGTGATACATCTTCCTTTCAAAAGTTAAAAGCACCAAGCTGTCAAACCACTGAATTCCCACTCAAGTGGAATGCATGAAGGAATCATGATGAATTATTCTGCAAGCTACTCATGTTTCCTAATGCAAATGTTGAAGTCACAAACAAATCAATTCTTTCAGGACTAATTGAAATAAGTGACCTCTCAAAGCCATGTGAAAATTGATGAAGAGTAGGATCTAAAAAAGTGATGTGTGGAATTTCAATACCTACCATGTGGCTATAATCCAAATCCTACGTGAAGTCCTGCTACAAAGAATCTCTTGAAGCCTATTGTGAAGTATATCTAAACTTTGTAATAGAAAAAGAACTATCATTAAAGAGAAGACAAATGTCCTCAATACTATCATCAAGATCTATAATGTAGGACTATACAAGCAAGGAAGACATGTTAGGTAGAAATCTATCCCAATGATTTAGAAGATTGATATCAATATCTTGCTGCAAGGAATCTGTAGAAGCCTACTATGAAGCAATACAAAAATCTAAAGTACCAATAGGTGATGGTGGAGGTGATGTCAATCTTGTCATAAGAACATGAAGGTTCAAGTGACCAAGTTGAGCCTCCAATTAAATATCCACACTAGATGCAAGAGTGTGAATTATAGAAAAATGAATCATTAGGAGAAAAATGTGAGGTGTAAAGATGAGAGAAATTATTAAACTTTCCAAGTGTAACAACCTCTCTGCTCTACAAATCTTGAATAATCACTAAATCTAATGTAATCTCAATAGTTTTCTCTGTCCTACTATTTGTAATCTAATATATTTAAAGGATATTTTTGGACAATTTGGGAATGAAAAGACCATTAGTGAAACATCCTTCACCTATGTCAATAGTTCCTTACCCACAAAGACTCATATAAGTGTTGTTAGCCATCAAGATTTTAGATCTATCTCTAGATTATAATGATGAGAATAGAGTGACCAATGAAGAATCCATGTGATGTGAAGCTCTAGAATCAATAATCTATGTCCCATACTTAGAGACTACATATGTAACAAGTACATTGCCCAAGTTAGATTTTTGTTTACCAGCATTAGGTTCTTTTTTAGTACCCATAGTTACCTTATAAAACCATTTATTCCTTAGAATTAGTTGTATATCAATTTGCCACTCATGATAATTAAAGGGTGTGAGAGGCTTAATAGGTCAGTTTCACTCCATGCTTAACTAGATTGTTGCAAAAAATTAGAAATGCAGAAAGAAAATTTTGAGGGAAATGCGAAAGTACACACTAGACATGACACAAGACACAAGACACCCCCTGTAGCTTAATATTTTTATCCCCCTATATTTTTAACACTTTATAACTTAGTGTATAGGCATGATCAATTTGGAAAAAAGATGGCACTTTATAACGATAGTGTGGAGTCATGTCAAATGGATTGGCTCAGAAAAATAACCACTTTAAAAAAATCGCACTTGAATACAAGCTAAATATCAAAATTTATTACAATTTTAAGTTTCCTTGGCATGCATAAAGTTGTATTATATAAAAAATTGAAATGCCTTTTCACAAAAAAAATTTGACAAAAAATTAAAAAACCGAAGAGAATGGAGGTGGAGTTAAACCCCCTCTAGTTGGGCGTGACCACCTCATATGACCAGGAGGCTAAGAGATTTGGTGATGAATCATGCTTCTTGTTTTTGGATTTATTTTAATTGTACACTAGCCTTCACAACTCAGAAAACACCTTTCTTCTAGGTAAAATGCCATGTTTTTTCTGACATTGGGAGTTTTAGCTACCTGAAATTGGGATGCCTTGAAAAATAGATGCACTAAACAAAGATGGCTTGCAAATCAAAGCCACATAATAGAGATAATACACCACATTGGAGTTGAACTGAGGTAAAACATCCCATTGCAGATTAAAAACTACTTTAACAACCCACCACTTTGTAAACAGGGTCACACCTCCACACAGATTCAATTCACCTGTTCTCTATGTTGATGTCGTCACCTTCTGTGAGAAAAGAAAGTCCTTTTGCACACAACACATAGGAACACATAGAGAAGAATTATTTAATGCAAACTAGGTTTCCAAAATTAACTATGCCATTACCAGACCATCAAATGAACCAATTCTGCTCTGATACCATGTTGAATAGTTTAGGATTGACTAGACAAAATATTGATAGAGGTTGGCCACGAGAGATTAATAAGTGCATGCCCCACAAAGTTAGAAGAAAACACAAAATGCAAGCATAGAAAAGAAACAAAAATGGAAATGTTGGATGAATAATATTATTAACAATGTTTGTACATATAGTGTGAAGTGGTAGAGTCACATAAGAAGACAACTTATACACTTCAATAGTGATGGTGAGTTTGTTCCTCCAAAATAGAAAGAGGTCATGCCACATGCTAAGATGTGGTGTCACATACCTTGGAAGAGTTTGACCAATGATCCAAGTCGCCATATATCCACCTAAGAAGGATTAATGCCAAGTGTAGAAATACATGTGTAACTACTTAATAATCTTCTAGACTAACAAGAAATACATACTTTCTCCAAGAATTTCCTTAAACCCTTTTAAAATTAATTTTCCTCATTAAAAACCTTGAAAATTCATCACCACTAATTTAAAAATCATTCAACAATCAGCTCACATTTAGCTTAAATAGCCAAAATGGCACTCTGTTTCATAGGCACAAGGATCAAGTGTCACAAATTATTAAGGCTATAAAATAATACATTTACTATAAACCATTTTAAAATAATTAAATTTGAATGAGTTCTAAATAAAAGACACGACCTATGAAATATATGTGTCATGTCGTAAAATGTCCCCCAAGGTTTAGCTCCTAGGCCCCTTAGATTTAATCATGCATGTTAGAAATGAATCCTAGAGTAAAATCCCCCAAAACCTATGTCAAATGGGACCTAGGGGTGAACCTTAAGCATAATTTGGATCCAAAATAGGACCTTGGACTTGGGCACCCATGCCCTTGTCCTCCCCTATTTTGTCAAGGTCGCAAATTCATATGTCAACTTGTGACCACTAAAAGGCTTCCCTTGTCAACATCTTAAGTTTGAATTACAAAACATTAGTGGGAATGCATATATAAACATGTTTAGGACTTCATTTTAAACTAGAAGATGATTTTGAGATTAAGGCGAACTTATGATCATAGAGCATTCAAGGCATTCCTCATGTTGTTGTTGTTGTTGTGTTTGTTGTTGCAGATTTAGCTTCATCTTCTCATGGTGTGAAAGATCTTCATCTCCTTGAGAGCTACACCTCCGATGTGATATCTATTTTTGATTCAATCTATCTACATTATCATTATTTTTTCCTCTGTTCACCAAGGACACACACTCTCTATCTAACAACAATGTTAGAAGGCTTGAATGTCATTTCAAGGCTTGACTGAGGCAAGCTCCTAAACACCACAACCCCCAACCCCTCTCTTGTGATTGCAGGTGATAGGTATCAGATCTTGCAGAGAGGAGCTGCAAAGGATCATTGCAAAGCATAAGGATTCCAGATCTGAAGAAAGCTGCAAAAAATATTGCTAAAAGGACAAGGGTGATCCCTCTTTTGTTCTCCAATTTATCACTATTGGAAATCCCAGAGCAGGAATAGTCTATAGAATATTTTTCTTCTAGTCTACAAAAATTTTACCACCTTGAACAAGAGCAATCCCTCTTTTGTCCCTAAAGTTTTTGCTTTCTGAAATTGAAATCTTGGTATTGTAGATTAGGTAATGCAATAAGGGAAAAAGCTAAATCAAATGCAAATAAAACACATGATTATACCTTACAAAACACCACCTAATCCCATCAAGGGAAGAAAGAGCCTTTGCACCCAAAAAGAAGCTCCCAAGACCAAGATTATCCCTAGACTTTGGATTCAAATGTGAAGTGATCTTCAATTGTGCAACTCACTAGCTATTCAAAGATGATTTTGGCATGGTAACTTTGCATGAAATTGGATGATGAAAATGACTTGTGAGAGGTTGTATTTATAGACTTTTTGGAGGGATTTTGATCCAAGGGTGGAGATTGAATGGAGAGATCAATGGTGGAGGATGAAAGTGATGTGGAGGGCCTAGATTTGATCTTGGAAGATGGAGGGCTAGGAATAAAAGTAAATCTTTTATTCATTTTTGGGAAAGGGGTGAATAAATGAGGTTGGGTGAGATGGATTATTTGTGAATTAAAAATTCACATGGGGAAGGGTAAAATGAATTAAAAATTCATTTGGGGAAGAGTGGACATTTATGAGTTATGACATGTGTAAGAGGAGTAAATGTGATGTGTGATTTATTTGAATTTTAAATTTGGGGAATGTGGAGAGAAGTGCTAATGAGGGTTTGACTTACTTAATTAGGGTGATTAACCTAATTAATGTGGCTGGAATAAATTAGTAGAGGGATTAGAGAGGGGATAAGATTAATTAATTAGTGATTTAATTAATTAATCCTAGGGCTAGGATGAGGTAGGCTAGAGTAGGCAATTAAATAATAGCTATTTAATTGTCTGGGGTAGGGATAGGCTGATTAGTAGGCTGGATTAATTAGTTAACGTGGTTTTAACTAATTAATTGGATTTAGGGAAAATGGGGGAATTGATTTAATAAATTTTGCATATTTATTAAATCAATTGGCTAAGGTTTGGACTATTGAATTAATAAAATTAATTCAATTTTGGGGATAAAATGATGTGGATTTAGATGATGAAAGGGGTAATTAATTAAATAGAAATTTAATTAATTGGTTGGAAAGGAAATTGGTATGTTTAGGGATGTCAGGAGTCAGTTTGGTGGTCGAGACATTTTTAGGTGTCTACATTTACCCCTCTTTAACGTAGCATTAGGACCTAGGAGGGAAGTGGCATCAGGTCGAAGAAAAGTATGCCCCAGCTGCCGAGAAGGAATGAGATGGATAGGGGATGCCCCCTCGAGAGGTTGGCGGGAAAAATAACAATTTTGTAGGTAAGCTCTCGAAAGGATGTGACGGAAGTGAAAGTTGGAGAGGCGTTGGAAAAAGAAGATGGTAGGAGGAAAAATGGAGGAAAAAGGCTGAGATCTGCACCCTGGAAGAAAAGGAAGAGATGGAAGGATGACATGGCCCACTATATTAGGCAAAGTGGGCCCAAAGAGTGCCACATTGGCACACTTTTGACTTTGTAGAAGAAAAGACAAGGAGAGATGGGTGAGCGCAACCCACAGTTCCCATGACTTCATCACATTTCAGAGCCATTTCGAGAGGTCGGGTGGTCACCCGAGGCTGGACCCCAGGTAGGGCCTAACCTGAACTTTGTGATTTTTTATTTTATGCACATGTTTTTGGGTTTTGGGATATGGGTTAGGAGCACGTGGTGCCATAGACAAGGCGGATTAGCGCAATCCTGCGGATTAGCACTATCTGCCAGGGTAGGGTAAGGTGATTTTGTCGCCATTTGGGAGAAATATTGGTGCCATCGTCTGGATTGGCACCAAAAGCTAGAAAGAAAAACACATAGTCTTTTGGCACCATATTATGGTTATATCATCGCTATCGTCTGAAATAGCGCCATATTGGGGAATAGCGCTATTGTGAGTTTTAGCGCTAAAAGTTGAATTGATGCGAAAATGAAGTGCTGCGCCATCATCTGGATTGGCGCGATACAGGACACGCAGTGACGCCATTGTCTGTATCAGCGCGATGGGTAGGGAAAAGTAGCGCTATTATATTTAAAAAAAAAAAAGTGGCACTAAGGACTATCCATGTAGGGCCACATGATGTGGGCCTTTGAGACATTTAGAAGAAAAAGTGTGGGGGGGGGGAAATATGTTAGTATCTAACGAAGAAGTGGTGGATGCAGGATACACGACAGTTTATACTGCAGTCACGGGAGCGACGAGTGCGATCCGTGATGCTGCTATTTGATGAGGTATGACGGCCTCGACTGGCGAGACTGGGGCTTTGGACGGTGGCAACGATGCCAGTGCTGCGAGCTCATAGAGCTCTGATGACGGCCATAGTAGAGCGATACCGCAGTGAGACTTCCAGCTTTCTGCTACTGACAAGAGAGCTAGCCATCACACTTGAGGATGTTTATCGCATCCTCAAGCTACCGATTCATGGTTGACGTGTGAGGTATGACACGAGGAGGGGGCGGAGTGCATTGATCAGAGTGTTCGGAGCAGAGCACGTGGTATTTTCGGTAGATGGGAGGGAGATGGATTATGACAGGATGCTGGCAGCGGGTGCAGATCCATTTGCCTTATATTTGTGCGCACTGATTGGAGGTGTGGTGCTACCGAATGGGCGAGGCAGAGGTATTCTTGTGGGCTGGGGTGGGATGATAGAGGGGATGGTGAGTCATGATACTGTCTATGTGTGAGGGCCAGTGATGCTAGCACAGCTGCTGCACGAGATGCACACGGTCGCTTATCTTCATGATAGGGCTTTATCTGCTGGGGTTACACTGCTACACGTATGGATTTGGGAGCATATCCCTGTGACTCGGCCGACATGCGGTTATTATCGGCAGCCGTTTGAGGCGTTTGTGTTTTTGTATCAGGATGCATTGTATACCTACACTGGACAAGTCCGCCACTGGTAGAGGATACTAGATGACGTGATTAGCGTTATATACCATCCATATATTGATTGTGAGGAGTGGCTAGATGATGTGACCCATCTCCCATACACATTTCAGCAGAGATTTCTTATGGGTCGTGCAGATCGTACCATAGAGATGTACCTACCCTCGCGGGTTATACGGTAGTTTGGACTAGTACAGGATGTGCCTTAGCAGATGGCGATATATGCACGGATGCCACGGGATATAGCCTACTGGCCCACACCATTACAGCCATAGGTTGCGCTGAATGATTGGGCAGCACTTCGGCCAGTTCAGTGGGATTGGAGGAGCACAGTGATGGATGCAGGTACTATGCCTGCTTATGAGGTATCGTGGCAGATGCATCGGCCCACTCGATTGACAGATCCAACAGCGGAGATATCAGAGGATGAGGGAGATGGGGGTGGAGATGATCTGGATGGGGGTAGCGATGAGATTGTGGAGGACTACATTGTTGAGGTGATGGATGATGGGTCGGAGAGGGTGATCGCTAGAGATGGTTAGCTTGTGGATGAGGTGGCAGCAGTGGCAGCGGGACAGGGACCAGTGGGGCAGGGGGCTCTAGCACAGCAGGTTCCGACACAGTGGGTTCCAGCACAGCAGGTTCCTGCACAGCAGGTTCTAGCACAGCAGGCCTAGGCTAGGGGCGGACGGCAGAGTAGAGCACCGTGACGGCGCAGTGGACAGCCGAGGACAGAGCAGGGTGATCTATCCCCATCACGGGTGGAGCAGCTGCAAGTTGGTAGTCATGATGCCAGGGCAGGGAGTTCAGTGGCAGGGATGGAGGCAGAGGTTAAGAGGCTGACGCCTCGGTGACAGTCATGGGAGGAGATGGAGGAGGTAGAGACACTACGTGCTCAGGTGGCTAGTTTAGAGGAGGCGTTGGGGCACCGAGAGGCTGAGTTGGGACAGCTGCAAGGAGTGGATGGGCAGGTGGCAATGTTAGAGGCTCAGCTGGCTCAGGCTCGAGAGGACATGGAGGATTTGAGGCTAGAGTGGGATGCAGCGCTCGTGAGAGCACATCAGACAGAGACTGCGTTGAGCAGTGCACAGGCTATGGGTGGGGGCCTTGCCCCAATTTTGGCAGGGATGCAGACTCAGCTGGCTCAGGCACAGACACATGCACATCAGATACAGGGGCAGTTGAGCCAGGCACAGGGACAAGTAGCTTAGGTATAGGGAGAGCTAGCAGAGGCCAGAGCACGGATGGAATATTATTAGGGGTTATACTATGCAGCCATACCTGCAGTGCAGCAAGCACCGAGTTATAGCCAGGTCAGCAGGTCGGGGGCATCTAGATCACATCGATCGAGATCTATTCAGTCAGTTCAGCAGACGATGCCTCCTCCCCCACATGTGCCCCAGCAGGGTCCTCAGGTACCAGTAGTGCCACAGCCACAGCCGCCGCCATGATCACAGGCTCGACTAGGGTCAGTGTCTCCTACTCCCTCAGAGAGAGGATCCTCTATGTGAGTTATATCATGATAGCCCTTGGAGGCATTGTATCAAGACACTTTATTATTTTTGATGATGTGAGTGATATACATTTTTTTGCGGTGATTATATATGATACGAGACTTCTGATGGCTTATGATATTCTATTGTGATGATGCTTATATGATGGACGCACATGTTATATTTTATATGTTGTGGATGTATGATGTTGTTTCAAATGATGTGTGTGATTTGGTGGATGCAATTATGTTTTTGTGATATATGCATGGTGTTGTGATTTTATGGACTATATGATGTAACTAAATATGCAGATTAACAAACATTTATTATGGATGAAAATGTATGGGATTATGTATATGCTACTAGATGATATGTTGTTTCAATGATGATGATGTTAGAATGCAACTAATTGTTTATTTATATGTATGGAATGCAATGTGATGATGCTATATTTAAATTTTATGGTGTGCCTGTGTGATAAATGAGTGTGATATGATGTTAATGATATGCAGCTAAAATGAATCTTTTTGTGTTTTATGCAAACTTAGATGGATTAAGAATGAACCTAACATGTGATGCAAATGGATTAACATGAACCTAAAAGGATATGCAAATGGATTAAAAATGAACCTAACATGTGATGCGAATGGATTAAAATGAACCTAACATGTGATGCAAATGGATTAAAAATGAACCTAACATGTGATGCAAATGGATTAACATGAACCTAAAAGGATATGCAAATGGATTAACATGAACCTAAAATGTGATGCAAATTGGTGGTGACATGTAGTTAAATGATATGTGCTAAATGCAGTATCGGTGATAGGTGGTATGCAAACTAGGTGATAGGTGAGGTAGCCTAGTCCTGATACACATGATGTTCCTTGTGTTGACCCTGAATGGTGAGACTATGGGAGAACGTGTTAGGTGTTGGGGATGATAGGGGTGAGAGTGTCTAGGGGATGGCGATGGGGGGATTGGAGGATGGTTAGGTCATAAGATACCACGTCATTGAGGGGGGGGGTTTGGTTTGGTTCAAGATGTGTTAAGTGGAGATAGGTTGGGATGATGGGGTTAGTGCGGGAGTTAGATTGGTGGGGGGGGTTGGAAAGTGTCGATCAAATCTAGGCCGATATGGGATAGGTGACTGAGTGATTAGGATGATGATGTTGAGCTAGTATCAGTAGTTGCAAAAAATTAATTGAGAGCATTTCTTAGTTTAATGTAGCAATGTAGGATACAGTTCACGAAGGTATGAAATGACCTAGGTGATGATGTATATCCGACGATTGCATGGACTAGACCCACAAACAATAGGTTGGTTTCATGCATGCCCAAGGTAGTATAATCTTGTCTAGTAGAGGAAGGGGACTCATAGCAGTGAGTGTGAATAATGCATATAAGGTGTTGATACCTGTATATGCAAAATAGGACACATCATGCTAGAACCGACCTGGACTTCAAGATATGAATACTATTCTTGGAGTAATGAAACCAACCCACAGCATACCGAAACAATGACTATGTCTACTCCAAGGGCTATCCGCCACGTACCATGATATAATGAGATCAAGGTAGCTTTGGAGATTACTTGGAGTGAGACAAAAAGATAAAAATCAATAAGCAAAAAGACCAACGAAAGATACAAATAGCCTTTGTGTGCTCTTGCCAAGAGACGTGATGATAGAATGATAGATTTTTGTCCATTGTAGGAAAGACGTATCCTAGGACGCAAATCTGTTTTGATTGGAGAGTTTGTGGAAGATGGGCAAAAGAACATTCAGGCCAAATGGAAGATTATAGTTGGTATATTGCTTGATGATTTTTGCGTGAGGGACCATGTTTCAATGGTATGTGTAGCATGCGTATCATTTCGTAGATCTAGAAAGCTCAGTGAGTGGGAACCATCCCAATGGGTGGGATGGGTGCATCTTAGATACCTGAGTACTGGAAACATCCTTCATATTCCAGACTGCCTACATACCCTGTGTCCATGGGATCAAGGTACTTTTAAGATGCTGGTGAAATGAATATGTAGTTCTGGCAAGACTTGATGATGTGGGAATGATTTGGGATGGAATGTGATGAGGGTTGATGTGTGTTTAGATGATCGTGATGGGATGCGAGATTGATACATGGGGTGATTGTTTTTGTATTTTCTATTTTTTATGATGTTTTTGGATTTTTCAGATTTTATGATGTTTTTGGATTTTTTGATTTTATGATGTTTTTGGATTTTTCGAATTTTATGATGTTTTTGGATTTTTCTGATTTTTATGATGTTTTTGGATTTTTTGGATTTTATGATGTTTTTGGATTTTTTGGATTTTATGATGTTTTTGGATTTTTTGATTTTATGATGTTTTTGGATTTTTCGGATTTTATGATGTTTTTGGATTTTTCAGATTTTATGAACTGTACAAAGGAGAGCTTACAAGGATCCTTGTTCCATGGATGGGGTTGTGGGTGGGTGAGGTAGTGTAGAATGGGCGAACAAACTTGATGTTTTAGACTTTCAAGCCATGGGATGTGTGGGTATGGAGTGTTATGCTGGAAAGAGGACTTATTAGATGGTAGAACTGGCCATTATGCATGGCGCCTGAAACTGGTTTTCACCATGGTACTTATCCAAGGCGTCACTGAGGTGATTTTCACCATTGGAAGTTTTTATTGCACTCTGATTTTTCTTGATTTTTTGATTTTTTTGTATATATTTTTTTGATTTTTTGACTTGTGGTACCAGATGGGTTATGCATAGAATTGCTTGAGATGCAAGATGTTCATTGGCTCATCTAGAGGCTACCCCTCGAGTGTTGCAAGTTGATAAGCTCCTGACCCATAGTCGGCGGTGACGACATAAGGTCCTAGCCAATTAGGTTCAAACTTTCCTTGCTTCGGACGCTCTTGCAGGTTCTTCTGATTTTCCATTAGGACCAGGTCACCTACCTCAAACTTTCTGGTTCTGAACTTTTTGTTGTAGCTTCTTCTGAGGTAGTTTTGGTATGCCTGTAAGTGATTTAATGCATTCAGACGTTTCTCATCCAGCAATTCAAGTTGATGCAACCTTGCGACGTGATAGTTTTCATCAGAGATAATATTTTGCAATGATACTCGGAGGGATGGGAGCTCGACCTCTATAGGTAAAATGGCTTCTGATCCGAATACCAGTGAGTATGGAGTGGCTCCAGTAGGAGTGCGGATGCTGGTGCGGTAAACCCATAGGGCGGGGTTGAGTTGGAGGTGCCAGTTGCGGCTAGCTTCATTGACTGTCTTTTTTAAGATGCGGAGGATGGTTTTGTTAGAAGCCTCTGCATGACCGTTTCCTTGGGGGTAATATGGCATGGAGAATCAGTGTTTGATGTCAAACTTTTCGCACAAAGTGCGAACTTCTTGGTTTTTGAATGGCTTCCCATTATCAGTGACAATGGAATGGGGGATGCCGTAGCGGCAGATGATGTAGTGGAGAATGAACTTGGAGATTTGGATGCCTGTGGTGAAGGTGAGTGGTATTGCTTCCACCCACTTTGTGAAGTATTCGGTAGCAGTTATTATGAATTTATGGCTGTTGGAAGATGGAGGATGGATTTTCCCTACGAGGTTGAGTCCCCACTATGAGAAAGGCCATGGTGTTGTGATTGGTTGCAACTCCTGTGCTGGGGCATGGATGAGATCACCATGCTGTTGATATGGAAGGCATTTTCTGATAAACTGATGTGCATCTTTGTCCATGGTGGGCCAATAATAGCCAGTCCTTAGGATCTTCTTAGAAAGAGCTGGTCCACTTGAATGTGCCCCGCAAATACCTGCGTGTACCTCTTCCAAAGCTGCCTCAGCTTCCCTAGAGTCTAAACATCGTAAAAGCGTACCATCAAGACTCCTTTTGTAGAGGGTGTCACCTACAAGGATGAAACGAGAGGCTCGACGGATGAAGGATTTTTTCTGTGATGGGGATAGGTTGTTGGGGAGGATGTTATCGTGAAGGTAGAGGTAAGTTTCCTAATACCAGGGGGATAAGGGACAAATGATTTCGCACACTAGTTCAAATTGGGGAACATCATATGCTGGATGGGGATCTCTTCGATCAGGAATTCGCATTTCTTGCTGCCTTGCTTCATGTCAACCAGAGATCCGATGGTGGCCATGGCATCTGTCACTTTGTTGTTTAACCTTGGAATCTGCTCAAAGTGGATGTCACCGAAATAATCTTTAAAGTCATCGACCATCTTCTTATAGGGAAGAAGCTTATCATCCTTGGTTTTATATTCATTATTGACTTGCCTGATGACTAATTGAGAATCACCATACACAATTATTTTGTCTATTTTCCATTGGATGGCCATTCAGAGACCTGTGATGAGAGCCTCATATTCTGCTACATTATTGGTGCATGGAAATGTGATTTTAAATGATTTAGGGATCATATCACCTTGGGGGGTAACAAATAGGATGCCTGCCCCTGAGCCTCTGTGAGTGTAGGATCCATCAAAGTACATTTTCCATGTATCTGTGGCTGGTGTGATTGTCAAGATGGCCTCGTCTGGAAATTCTGCTATTGTAGGATGTTTTGCCTGAATAGGTGCCTCAGCCAGCTGATCTGCTATGACTTGCCCTTTGATTGCCTTTCTCTCTGTGTACTCTATGTCAAATTCGGTGAGAATCATGACCCATTTTTCCATCCTTCCACTGAGAGCTGCTCTATTTAGCAAATATTTGAGTGGGTCGATCTTAGCAATGAGCTTAGTCTTGGGATTGAGCATATAATGTCTTAACTTTTGTGATGTGAAGACCAGGGCAAGGCATGCTCGTTCAATTTGTGTGTAGTTAAGCTCATAGGAAATCAAGGTGCAGCTGATGTAGTAGATAGCTCTTTCCTTCCCCTACTCATCGTGTTGTGCTAACAAAGCCCCGATTGCTGTGTCGGTTGCGGAAATATACAAGAGGAGGGGTTCTCCTTGTCTTGGTGGAGATAGAATAGGGGATTAGCCAGATATGCTTTTAGCTATTCGAAGGCATCTTGACACTGAGTAGTCCAGGTGAAAGCTATATCTTTTCTGAGGAGATGCTGGAATGGTTGGCATTTGTCAGCAAGTTGAGTAATGAATCGGCGAATAGACTGTAGTTTACCCTGCAGGCTTCTCAGTTGTTTCAAGGTTTTAGGAGGTGGCATTTCAGTAATAGCTTTGACTTTTGCCAGGTCCACCTCGATTCCTCATCTGGAGACTATGTATCCCAATAATTTGCCTGAAGTGATGCCAAAGACACACTTTTTTGGATTTAGACGAACATTATATTGCTCTACCCTGTCAAAGATTTTGGCTAGCACATCTAAGTGTTCTTCTCGGGTCTTTGATTTGCCGAGTAAGTCATCAACGTAGTCCTCCATGATGTGGTGAAAGAGGTCATGGAAGATGATAGTCATTGCTCGTTGATAAGTAGCTCCTGCATTCTTTAGGCCAAACGGCATTACTACCCAACAGTATGTCCCCCATGGGCATATAAAGGATGTTTTGTGATGATCTTCTTCGGTAATTTTGATTTGATTGTATCCTGAAAAGCCATCCATGAGGGATAGCATCTCATGCCCTGCAGTAAGATCCACAATCATATCAATGTTGGGAAGCAGGAAGTCATCCTTTGGGCAGGCTTTGTTGAGGTCTCTGAAGTTAGTGCAACAATAGATTCTACCATCTGGTTTAGCAATGGGTACTAGATTTGAAACCCATTCGGGATAATCAATTGGACGTATGAACCCCACATCTAGTAACTTTTTAAGCTCTGCTTTGACAAGAAGGGCCACCTAAGGATTCATCTTTCGGAGCTTCTGTTTGACTGGTTTGGCATCAGGATGCACTGTAAGATGATGTACAACCAAGGCAGGATCTAGCCCTGGCATGTCTGCGTAGGTCCATGCAAAGTTGTGATTTCTGCATGTGAAGAATGCCAAGAAGTCTTCCTGTTCGAACAGGCTGAGAGATTCTGCTCTATATGTTATTTTCGGCTCTTCCTCTGTCCCTAGATTCATTTCCTGTACCGGTTCAACCAAGATGGGTGATCTATCAGGATATACTTTATCTATTTTAGGGAGGCCCATGCTTCCATCCTCTGGCACCTCATGGAGGTTTTCACCAGGAGATACGTCCTTTATTTTTACTTTTTTAGGATCTGATACTACCGTGGAACAGTTTTCACCATCAGATCCATTTTTTGTTTTTGTATTTTTGTGACTAGAAACAGGGGTTGTCTCCCCAAAATAGGCAGCCGGATTGAGTTCCATGATGTATCCAGCTCTATGATCTCCCAAGGGGAAGTTGTCTCTTACTCCCATCATTTCAGCAATGGCTTCGTCATTAGGTGCGATATCAAAAATAGAAGGTCCTCGTTGGTCCCAGTCGATGAGGTCAGGGTATACCAATGGTAGGTCATTGGATGATGAGGCAAGAGTAGTGACGGAGTAGATGGTGCAAATGGAGGAGGCGAAGAATTCGACAAAGTCGCTAAAGGAGTCTTGTAGGTCCGTTTCATTAATATTGTCGACATCTAGAGAAACTAGAGAAAACTCGGCTAAGATACATTCACCGGTATTAAGGATGCATTGTGGTTGACCATACCCTAACCCTTGAGTATAGGGGTTCCTTGTTGCTTGCAGTGGTTCCACAATGCCCTGCTCATGAAGGCCAATGCTGCCTTGTCCTTTGTAACCCATGCTTTTGACTATTTCAAAACCTTTGCCGTAACTGTTTGCTGAGATGGTGGGGATGTCTTATTCTGTTTCCTCGTCTTTGTAAAGCCAGGATGAAATATCTTCAAGTATGTCCGGATCCAGAAGGTGTTTCTTCTCAAAGATGGGTAAGGGTTTGCATTTGATGATGACTGTGTCGGCTGCCTCTATGTTCGGAGTGCCAAATGTCTTAGGAGTGGGTAATAAGCCCACGCAAAAGGTGCCGTGAAGGTTGTATTCCCCACAGCCTTGGTCGCTGAGCTTGATCTTGACCTCGGGTGGTGAAGGTGTTTGCGATGAAGTGGTGGTGATGTTAGTGGGGTCCATGTATGAAGTGGAAGCTGTTGGAGTGATTTGGGTGGTGGCTTTATTGTATGGACAGAAGGTTTGGTTGTGTTCTTCCAGAAAACTGCAGTATTGGAAGGGATGGGGATTGGCATAAATAGTGACTTCGGTGCCATTGTGGGGGAATTTGAGACATTGATGGAAAGTGGAGGGGACGACCTGCATGGTATGGATCCATGGGTGGCCGAGAAGAATGTTATAGGGAAGGTCAAGATCAAGAACCTGACATTTGGTTTCAAGGATTTTCTGTCCCACTTGAATAGGGAGCTTTATGGTACCCTCAGATAGCCTCTCGGTGTCATCGTATCCTTTGATTGTTATGCACTCGCTAGCATCCACAACCACATCTGAGTACCCCAAGTGTTTTAGCAATTTTAGAGTGCATATATTTAGGCCAGAACCACCATCTATTAGGACCCTTTTAATGGTGTGTTTGTGAATGCGGACCTCGATATGTAGTGCATCATTATGTAGGTGTTCGGAAGTAGGGAGATCTTTTTCAGAGAACGTGATATGGTGTGGTGTAGCAATATGGTCGACCATGGCTTGAAATTGATTGACATCCAAGTTTGCAGGAACTTGTGTTTCCAAAAGGGCCTTGTCGAGAATGTCCTTATGGCGGGGTGATGTGCGAAGCAGCTCAAGGATGGATATTTGCGCGGGTGTCTTTCCTAGATGGTCTAGGAGGTTGTATCGAGTGGTGGGTGATGGATAGGCATTTGGACGAGGGGGGAGGGGATCAGATGTGGATGGGGGTGTTGGTTCAGTGGGAGGGGTAGTGCGGATTGAGACATGGCCTCGACGGGTTGTGACGGCGCAATCGGGTGCTTGTGCCCGAATGGTGATTGTGTTGATAGAGTGGGATGAGGATTCGATATGGCCGACAATGGAGTCGTAGTGTGTGGGTGGTGGAGTGACATTGTATGCTTGATTGGATGATGAAGCTTTGTTATGGTTGGGTAGAGGATCCTTGTAAGCTCCAAGGTTAGCATTTGGTGATGGCTGTGCACTGTGCTCAAGGTTGATGAGATTTTGATCTATTAGGTCTTGGATACAATGTTTTAATTGCATATAATCAGCCATCTTATGGCCTGCCACGCGGTGGTATTCGCAATAGTCATTTTCATTATACCATGCTGCCTTGAGGTCATTGTCTTGGCATGGTCTAATAGGCGGGAGTGTGATTTCTCCTTGCTTGAGACATCGATCGAGGATGTCCTCAATAGGTTCTGCTAATGGTGTGAAATTTTGAAGAGGTTTGTAGGGTTTATTGGGTCCTCTTTGGTTATTGGTGTTTGCTGCATACGTGTGTGCCAGTGTGTGATTTTGGATGTGTTGGATGGCCTTCACATCAGTGACACCGTCATTCAGATTATTCTTGTTCTTCCCCCAATACCGTGATTTATCATTAGGTTGCGTGTTGGTATTATTGTTGGTATTGGGGGTGTTGTGATTGGTTTTGTGGTTGTTGTTATTGTTGTTGTTGTTGTTGGATTTGGGATCGTAAAGTTTGATGGAACCCTTGGCAATGAGGGCTCGTTCAATAGTAGTGCCTTTGTCAATGACCTCTTCAAAGGTAGATGCGCAAAGAATCTGTAAGTGAAAACCTAATTCCTGATTGAGATTGGCCATGAACATGGTGACAAGTTATTTTTTAGGAATAGGCCATGGGAGCTTGCTTGCTAGGCCCCTCCACCTTTGTAGGAAAGAAGCGAAAGCTTCGCCGTTCTTTTGTTTGGTGTTACAAAGGTCAGTCATAGACATCTCATGTTCAAAGTTGTAGGAGAAGTGGTTGACAAACTTCTCCGCGAGCTCGGGAAATGTTCGAATTCCAGGTGGAAGATGGGCAAACCATTTAGCGGCTTGGCTGCCAAGACTTCTTGGGAAGAGTCTCATAAGATATGTGTCATTGTGAGAGACTTCGAGGCAAGCAATGTAGAATTCCCTTAGGTGGTCCCTAGGGTCTCCCTTTCCCTTGTATTTGTCAAATTTTGGCATTTCAAAGTTTTTAGGGAAAGGGGGCATGTATAAGGTGCGATCAAATGGGTAGGGGCAAATATCCTCGAAGGAATAGTATTTGCATTTGCCCCCAGTTTGTAGGTCATCCACCTTTTGAATTAAGCCTTGTAGGACGGTGTTGAGATCCTGTGGTTGTTGCGGTTGGAATGTGTAGGGTTGTTGGTTAGTGAGATATGGGAGATGACACGGGATTTGATATTGGGGATTGGTTTGGTTGAGATGTTGGTATTGCGGGTTGGGGTTTGGATTGATTGGTGGCTGTTGTTGTTGGTGTGCGTATAGTTGTTGGAGAACATGTGGTGGTATTTGGGGATTGGGATTGTGTTGACTTGTGAGATTGATGTTGGGTATGTGGATGTTGGATGGGTTAGATGTGTTGTGGGATTGTTGGTGCGTGTAGAGTTGTTGGAGAATATGTGGGGGTATTTGGGGATTGGGATTATGTTGACTTATGGGATTGACGTTAGGTACGTGTATGTTGGATTGGTTAGATGCGTTGTGAGTTTGTTGTGAGAATAGTTGTCGTAGGTATGCAAGGGTGTGAGGGTTTGGTGGGGGCACACTTGTGGAGGTACTTGCTTGTGTGATGTTGCCTTGTATGCCAGTTGTGTTTGAAGCGGAAGGGTTGATGGTAGTCGTGGTAGTGGAGGTGATGATAGGTTGGGAGATGTTAGCTGTGGATGTGGAAGTAGTAGATGTGGTAGCGGTTGAGGTTGTGGATGTGGTAGATACGTTAGGTGTTGACATTTGAGAGATGGTGGGTTGGGTATGTGATGTAGATGTTTGGATATTTGATGTGTTGGGGACAATTGTAGAAGTGGATGGTTGTGATGATGTCGTAATGGGGGGAAGTTGAGCACCAAGCTTGAGAAGATGGTCAAGATATCTCTTTGGGTCCGATCTTAGGACTTTATCTAGTAGGTCCATATTATCGACATCTTGCGTGAAGCTCAAGACATCTTGGTCATCTTGGGATATGGTGGGGACATTTTGTGGTGGTGGTGGGGGTGGTGTTGGTGCTTGTGGTAAGAAGTGAAAAGGGTCGTTGGCGCCAAATGGGGGGATGAAGGAATATGTAGGTGGATTGTATGTTTGATAAATGGGTATGTTGCTATTGTTGGTGTTAGGCATGCCAAAGGACCATTGTTCTGCCATTTCTTGATTCTTTTTCTGTTGTGATCTTGTGATGGGCATAGGCATATGGATTTGATTTTCTAGACGTGGGATGAGATGGAGACCTTAGAGAATCGAATTGGTTTTGTTGGACCCAAAGATGGATGTGGTAGTGAGATGGAGTAGAAGGGTATGGTGAAGATCGATGTGTTTTTCCAAAGGTTTTATCCTAAGGGTGATATGAATGGGTGATATTGATGTTTTTGCACAAATTTTGGACCAAAGATGGATGATAAGAAAGGGATTTGATGTTTTTGATTTTTTGATTGATTTAGGATGGTGAGGATGATGTTGTTGATGTTTCTCAAATTGAGCTTTTGGATAAGATCTAGATTTTGATTTGGCACACAAAGGATGATGATTTTCTTTGTTTGGGGTAGACTAATGACCTTACACAAAGAGAGGTGATTTGTTTTTTTTGAAATGTAGACTAATGACTTTTCAAGGAAAATGTGATGTTAATGATAAGATCTAGATCTAACTTTGGCTCAAAAAGGGTGACAAGATTTGATTATTGATTTGTTGATGAGGTTTTGATTTGGACGTGGATTTTTGAAATGATTTTATATTGGTCCAAGGAGATATGCAAAAGGACTGAATGGGGATGGATAGATATGTATTTGTGCTGATAATGGGGTCCAACAATGGTGGTGATTAATTCTCTAAGGTTAAGAAGGTGTAATTTTGGGAAATTTTTTGAAGAAAATGGCTGGACTGTTGGCGGATTTCTGTGAGATGGATAGGGATTATGGGAGAATAGAAGGTGTAGATCACAACAAAATGGGTCTTTGCTTCAGGCAAGTCAATCTAACAATAGCGCCAATCCACGGGTGAAAAGGCGCTACAATCAGACAGATATGCCGCTGAAACAGGTTACACAGATTTCTGATGGCAAAATTTTGGATTTCTGAAGGCAAAATTTTGGATTTGTCTATTTGGAATGCGACTAACTGATTTGTTCTGTCTCAGGCATGTCAATCTCAAAATAGCGCCAATCCACAGGTGAAAAGGCACTACAATCAGATAGATATGGTGCTGAAACAGGGTTTGACAGATTTCTGATTTGTTTTGTCTCTTGGCAAGTTGTTTGTGAAAAAATCAAAGCATTTTAACACACATTTGAACGCAAAATAAGCAATGATTTTTGTTTGTGAAATGACATGATTTTGTTTAGAACAAGCACACTTTTACAACCTAAGGCGAGATTGTGACAATATTTGTTGAATCCCCTAGCTGTGCCTATTCAAAGTGGGTAGCTCCAAGATCTTGGAGCACCGGATCCTCCTTACAATTGCACACACTTCTCACGCATACCAAGGTCTGGGTTTCTTATAAGGATTGACCCTCTCCAAACCTTTAGATTGTCCCTGCTACCTCAGCTAAGAACTGCATGAATCAGGGCCGCTTCAAGGGTTTTGTCCTCTACGTCAACAAATAGAAGGATTTTGGTTTACTACAACAATGGCTCTTAGTAAGGGCATCCATTCAGGTGGTTATACGTGCGGTAGCACTACTCTCTGTTATGGAGTCTCCCAGCCTCCAAGGGTTGCACCTTGGAGGGTTTATGGGGAGGTTGGCTGTCGGTATAACAAAACAACACCTGTCGCTTGAGACTTTCGTCCCAAACGCCTTATTTTATATAGCGGCTTGGAAGAGCTTGGCTTTAGCTTGATGCCGCTTGGGTCTTTCCCACCTTTCGAAGCAGGGTGGTAGGCCCTCTAAAGATTACAAAAGCAATACAATCATGAAAACACTTTTGATCCCCAAGTTCATTCAAAGATGCGAGGGGAGAGCATACGTGTTCCCTATGATTATATCACACTCAACATGGTTCAATTTTAGATCTTTGGATTAGATGGGGGGTGATTAATGCAAAATTTTGTGAGGAGTTTTTGATTCCCAAGATCACCAAAACGTGTGAGGGAAGAGCATACACTTCTCACTCTACTTGACACAATCACAAAGACACATCACACAAGTATTAGATTGTCTTGATTAAATGCGTGTAAATGCAAGTTTGTTGTTCTTTTTATCCAATGAAGTATGTAATTTGTTGTTCTTTTTATAGCCCAAATTGAAGTGTTTTGATTGTTTGTTTGTTGGCACACAAAGTATATTTTAGAGCACCAAAAAATAAATGTTATGATCACACACTTCAATCAAGGAGTTGTTTGGGTTAATTTTAAAACACCAAATTGAAATGTTTGTTCAAGACATAACAAAACAAACAAGGGTTCTTTTTAGCTTCCAAATTGAAATGTTTGCTAACTAATTAACAAACCATCCTACAAGAAGATTTCATTAGTATCCGCAGTACCTGCAACAAACAGAAAGGCAAAATAGTGCTAAAACAGACATATACAGGCGCCACTGCGGGCAGAACAACCCGACTTATGTAAAATGGCGCTAAACTAATTTATGGCGCTAATTAAAATCTAAGATAGCACTAATTAAATTAAAAGTGTTGATACAGAAGATAGCGCTAATAAATCCTAAGTTAAGCGCTGATGTAGACAATAGCGATGATCCGTTGTAGTGAAGGCGCCACTGCGCGGTGTTTCTAAATCTGTGGAAGACACCAATGGCGCTAATCTGAAGGATGGCGTCAAAATACGGAACTGATGCTGTTTGGTCGTTTCTTTCAAAAATTTGCCGTAACCTCCCCCTGTAATTCCTGGTTTTCCTTACAAAACACCACCTAATCCCATCAAGGGAAGAAAGAGCCTTTGCACCCAAAAAGAAGCTCCCAAGACCAAGATTATCCCTAGACTTTGGATTCAAATGTGAAGTGCTCTTCAATTGTGCAACTCACTAGCTATTCAAAGATGATTTTGGCATGGTAACTTTGCATGAAATTGGATGATGAAAATGACTTGTGAGAGGTTGTATTTATAGACTTTTTGGAGGGATTTTGATCCAAGGGTGGAGATTGAATGTAGAGATCAATGGTGGAAGATGAAAGTGATGTGGAGGGCCTAGATTTGATCTTGGAAGATGGAGGGCTAGGAATAAAAGTAAATCTTTTATTCATTTTTGGGAAAGGGGTGAATAAATGAGGTTGGGTGAGATGGATTATTTGTGAATTAAAAATTCACATGGGGAAGGGTAAAATGAATTAAAAATTCATTTTGGGAAGAGTGGACATTTATGAGTTATGACATGTGTAAGAGGAGTAAATGTGATGTGTGATTTATTTGAATTTTAAATTTGGGGAATGTGGAGAGAAGTGCTAATGAGGGTTTGACTTACTTAATTAGCGTGATTAACCTAATTAATGTGGCTAGAATAAATTAGTAGAGGGATTAGAGAGGGGATAAGATTAATTAATTAGTGATTTAATTAATTAATCCTAGGGCTAGGATGAGGTAGGCTAGAGTAGGTAATTAAATAATAGCTATTTAATTGTCTAGGGTAGGGATAGGTTGATTAGTAGGTTGGATTAATTAGTTAACATGGTTTTAACTAATTAATTGGATTTAGGGAAAATGGGGGAATTGATTTAATAAATTTTGCATATTTATTAAATCAATTGGCTAAGGTTTGGACTATTGAATTAATAAAATTAATTCAATTTTGGGGATAAAATGATGTGGATTTAGATGATGAAAGGGGTAATTAATTAAATAGAAATTTAATTAATTGGTTGGAAAGGAAATTGGTATGTTTAGGGATGTCAGGAGTCAGTTTGGTGGTCAAGACATTTTTAGGTGTCTACAGGTATATTTCTAATCTATGTTTAGTGTTTTCCCATCTAAGCATTTGTCAGGATTCATCTGTTTGTTTACGATTTTACATAATTAGGGTTTTAGACCTAATCGGACTAGGGTTTAACAAATTAATCAATAAATTTCAAATTTCTTTATCATTCCAAGTGACACCAAAACCTGATAGTTGAGTCCTCTTGCAAAAGTTGTGATTCAACTTGGTTTAATGTCCTTGAATGTATGTAGTGAAGGGAGGATCGAATCAAACTACCAATCATCTCATGAAACCTTTTTCCCTCTTTTTCTACATAACAATATGTGATGAATCTTTATACACATGAGTTTTCTCAAAGTACAAAAAATACAGGTAACAATGAAAAGATAATGACATTGTCCAAAATAGATACCATTTTCTTTGTGTATAAAATGCATATCTATAAAGTGAAATACTAGCATAATGAAGACTTTGACCCTTTGAAGCCCTAATAAATGGAAGTTATCATTTAAAATATACCAAACTAAAAGTTTTATACTATTGTATATGATTTTAAAATAAAAAACAATGCTTAAACCAAACCCTTGATAGTAAATGCAAACATGATGACTAAACCCTCATAGATCTTGGCATACTTCCTTTCAAAAGATTAAATTATATTACATGGAATCAATACTAGTTTGTAGGATACAATGATCTTGTAAGTTTTGGTTGAAAAGCCACCCAAGGATGCAAATGAATGAAAGGAAAGAAAAGATAAAAAATAAAAAAATGATAGAATAAAATGTATTCTATTCAATGGAAATGCAAATCATACAATGAGATGAGATTCTCATATGAGAGCAATGGGTGGGTATATATAGGATATTGCACCCAAGAGACTAAAAAGACAACCAATATGGGATAAAGTGAAAAATTCCCTAAGTAAAATTAACGTAGTGTGAAAAGGACCTAAATGAAGAACTATCTAGGAAATGAACTAGTTAGATAAAGAATCTCATTAACACTAACACCCCCTTTAAGTGCAACTTAGGGGGGAATGTATGCATAGATGTAAAGATGGGTCCCAACAACAAGGCCTAATGAGGTACCCATGTACAAAGGAACCCCTCAAACATAAAAGAAGGAGAAAACCTAGTAGAAAAAAACTCTCCCCAATGAAAGGATGAAGAAATAAGGGCTAAGTGACCCCCTAAAGAAATGTACCACACCCCCAAGAGAGATAGAAGATGGACATACTTGCTCTTAGTGAATGGTTTGGTGAAGATGTCTACAACTTGCTATACTATAGGAAAACAATGCAAATCAATGACCTACTCCTAAATTAGCAACCTAAGAAAATGCATGTGGATCTCAATGTGCTTGGTCCATTGATGATGGACTAGGTTCTTTAAGATTTGGATGACACTCTAGTTATCACAGTAGATGATTGATGGCTTTTGAAAAGTGATACCAAGTTTAGTGAGGATATTTTGAAACCAAATAGCCTTAGTGATAGCATTGGTAGCCTCCAATACTCACCCTCAATCAAAAAAGGGAAATGGCATGTTGCTTCTTTCTCTACCAATGAATGGGACTGAAACAAAGGTTAAAATTTGATGTAGAAGCATCCAGTGGTGTAAAGGAAATCTTGCATCACCAAGAAAATGATGATTTTATTTTATGTTCTTTTCAATTTTGGTAAATTTGCAGATACCTATTTTTGGAAACTTGTTGGTGTTGTCATTTATGTCAACTTCTAGTAGGCAGTTCACCTAGTTTCCAAGTACTTTTGAGAAAATTTGAATAAAAAGGTGTGTAGTGTGACAGAGGTGTGCTCAATGTTGTGGTCCACATTTCTTCCTAGTTGAAGATATGCTTGTACAGTTTGGAAGTATTGATCGAAGGTGTTAAGAGGTGTTATAACTAGAGTTTCAGGTTCTGGATCATGCAGAAGTGAAAGATGTGTTTGATAGAGTGTTTGCTTGTGTAGAAGGTAGTCTAAGAGAAATGAGATTGCTCTGCATTTCTTTGCATGGAGGTTTCTTTTCCAGTAGATATAGGAATGTGCTTATACAGTATATATATACCTTCCCTTGAAGTTTCTAGTGATAGGTTGCTCCACAAGTTTAGTTCTTGTGTTGGTTTTTAGTGGTAGTGGATCCTGATGTGTAGATTGAAGATATTCTTTGTTTTAGGAGGTTGCGGTAGTGTTGTAGAAGATTTTGATGTTGAATATTCTGGAAAGGTGTGTGTATGTTGTGGAGTGTCTCTCTGTGGTCTGCATGATGTTTTTGGACTTGGAGAAGCATAGATGTGGTCGTGAGCTCAAGTTTGGCCAACATGGCTTCCTAGCACTATTTGTGGAGGTACTTTGTGGATTGTGGATGTAATGAGCACCATGGGGATACATATTTGAGTCCTAGTTAACCCTTGTCATGGTCCACTTTCACTTCTTTCCAAGGTGGAAGTGTTTAGTGGTGACCTATTTGGTGTTGCACATTTGAGGTTGACACGTTTCATTAGGACCGGCCTAATTGAGATTGTTTTAGGTCATGGATGGTATATATGCAAGATGAAGTTGAGAGGAGAAAGGTAGGAAAGATGATACGAATGTGTATCAAGGTCAGTGAGTTGAGTACAAGCTTAAATTCTTATGACTTCCAGATGTAGTGAGTAGAATGTGTCTACATTTTTAGTTTGCTTGAAGTTGTTGGAGAAAGTGAGCTAAAGGTTGTGGATGGAAAGAAGTTGCAGTGGTGGATTTCCTCTATTGATTTGAGATAGTGAATCTCTTTGTAACAGTTTTCTTCTATTCTTTTCTCTTCTAGACAGTGAGTCCTGCTGGGCAGTGAGCCCTTGGAAATGAGCCTTTCTTATAGATAGTGAGCCTATTTGTATTTAGTTTTGCTATTCATATATATGTGAGTTAATCTTCACTATGGTTTTTCCCTTCTTGGGCTTTCCACGTAACTCTAGTGTTCTTATGTGTTTGGATGTGTGTTTACATTGATGCTTCATATGTTTACATTTTGCTAATGCATGATAAGAGTTTGAAGATTGGAATAACATTGAGGATTTAATGTTTTAATGTGCATCTGATTCACACCTCCCTCCTCTCAGTTGTCCTATGCATTCTAACACCCATTTGCTTGAATATTGGTTTGGAACCTTTAGAATTTCTAATCGGCTAAAATGTAACCTACTATTTTTAGAAAGTTTGCATTGGAGCATGTATGAAAACAAAAATTAATTTGAAGCTCAAGAATTGAAAAATATAACCTTTGGTGAAGGAATTAGCCAAAGATCATTTGAGCATTGGAAGATATTAAAGTTTTTATTTCTTTAAAACCCTGAAAAAATTTCAAAGCCAATTTTGAGGCACTTAGAGGCCCCGTATGGCCCCAGAAGTGGGCATTACCAGTAGAGTGGGTTTTAGGGACATATATCTCTTGAAACTATTTCCAACTCATCAAACGGTTCATCAATCAGACACCCAGATCAAAAGTTATGGCTCCCAGAAGTTGGGCTATTTTTGGGAGGGAATTACAAATTTCAAAATTTTGGCTGGAAGACACCAAAATGAGATATTTACCATTTTCAAGAATATTTTGGTAGTAGATAAGGAGGGGAAAGTGGTGAGTTGTGAAAAAGGAGGGAAAATAGAAAGCCCTAGAAGATTTGAAGCTACAGAAGGCAAAAGGTTCCATAATTTAGAGGAAAGAAGTTGTAATGTGATGCAACCTATTGAGGATTTCATCCTCTAATTTGATTCCAATTTCTAATATGTAATTTGTTTTTAGTTCAATAAAAGAACATTCCTATTTTCTGTGAGCAATCTATGTTTTTGTGTGTTATGGGATTTCGCCCCCTCATCAAGTGGTATCAGAGCAAAATTTCCTAAGTGTGTAGACAGATCACCGAATGTGAGGTAGTTTACACCAGGACTTATGGTTGTGGGTTGAATAGAAAAGAAGAAGGTTAAGATGCCTTCATGAAGAAACCATGTCAGTGGGACAAATTCTTTGATAGAAGAGAGTTTTAGAGCCCTGTAAAGGTAGGTTAATGCATTGCAAGAGGATCTGTGAAGAGGGTTTGAGCCAAGAAGAAGAGAAGAAAGCAAAGATGAAACTGAAGTGGAAGAGCCATTCAAAGAAGAACAATATGTTCCAGGAGATCTTGAGCAAGTTAGACCTTGTTAAGGGCCATTTATAAGATTGGAAAGAGGCCTAGGATTGAAGTTTCTACCTATTATGGGGATCTACATCCAAAAGATTTTATTGAGTGGATAAATGATATGGAGGAATATCTTGAGTATGAAGAGGTGGAGGATCCAGAATGGGTCAAGTTTGCAAAAATGAAGTTGAAGGGCCATGCAAATATTTGGTGGAAAGAGGTCCAGTTAGAGAGAAATAAAAGGGGAAAAGGAAATATCACTAGATGGGATCAGATGGTGAACAAACTAAAAAAGTAGTTCATTCCTATGGACTATGAGTTGGAGTTGCTAAAGAATCTGTAAGGATTGAAACAAGGTAACAAGTCTATTAAGGAGTATACATAAGTTTTATAAGATTATTATTAGAACATGTCATGCAGATGCCAACAAGGAGAATGTAGCTCATTACATTAATGGGTTGAGGCCAAGTATTCAAGAGTTAAGCCTGGTCAAAATGACTACCCTAGAAGATGTTAGAGTTGGCTATGATTGGAGCCACCTAGGATCTAGGACTTCATGAAAGCATACGAGAGATCAAATGAGAGAATAATGCTATTCTATCAATGAATGCAAAAGATTACAAGATTGCAAGAGATTACAATACATGAAGAAAGCCTTTCTTATGGGGGCAAGGTGAGAGCTAGAAAGGTGGAGTGGAAAGTGGAGATATTCCTACAACATGTGACAATTAGAGGTTGATAACTAATTGCACATGTGGAGGATAAGACAACTCACTCCAACTATTAACAACTCAACACACAACTAGACTTAACTAGAAACACCTAGAAGACTCACTAAGTCAACTTAACATGTGTGAATTATGTGTGATGTGTGAATATTATTTAACTAGTAAATAGTTAAATAATGTAAATTATCCAGACAAGGGTAAACCGGTTAGGTGATAACCCTATTCACATCAACACCCCTCCTTAAGTGCAACTTAGGGAGTAGATGAATAAAAAAAGATGAAATGATGGATGGGTCCCAGCTACTAGGCCATGTTAGGAACCCATGTACAACAAATCTCAAGTGGAGAAAAGGAGAAAACCTCATGGGACAAAACTCCTCTCCAAAAGTGAGAATGCATGAAACAATGAAAGTGAAAGAAGTGATAGTAGGAGGACTCAACATGACCCCCCAAGGACTATTTCTATCACATATGTACATTCAATTACCCCCCATAAGAGAACACAAGTGAGACTATAGGTCCCCCCCATAATGAAGTAGGTCCTATGCCGATGGTGAATGCTTGAAGAAGAACACTCGAAAGTGTCTTGTACCTGCAAACAACATTTCTCCCCTTAGGAAGAAACCAATTCAAAGGATGATGTTAAAGAAAATCCATCTCCAAGAAGAAATATGAGGAAAAAATCCTCATGATAGGTGTCTCTGAGGACTGTTGAAATGTCCGCATGTCATAATCAAAGAATGGCACAAAGCAATGAAGCGTGACCAATCCAAAATCTTGGGTAGACTCATGAAGAACAACCTCCAAAGATTAAGTAGATGGGATAACAATTGTATTGTAACTATCATCAAAGAGGAGAGATATCCCCTCAAGTGTGTCCTCCAAATATGCAATATGAGACTCATAAAACAAGTCTAATATACCCACCAAGAAAGTATCCCACAAAGTTGTCCCAAAGACTTGAATGATCCTACTCTACTGAAGTAGATGCAACCATGTCGATGTCAATCTCTGAAGAAGTAGGAGTTTGAGGTGATGGAAGCTCAACACTAGTCTCATGAACCAAAGTGGATGAAAGAGCACCAAGGTTCAAGTGACCAAACTTCTCCTCAGAAACATGATTTACACTTGATGCAGGATTGTGAATATCAATAAATGGATCTACATCATCAAAAGAAGATATATGGGAGAAAATATACAAGTGAGATGCATGATCAACCATCCCAAAAATAATGATATCTCTACTCTCCAAGTCCCATATGATCACTAAATCAGGAGTGAACTCAACTGGCTTCCCTGTACCACAATGAGTAATCTTATAGATGGAAAGGAGATTGATTGACAAGGAAGCTACACATAACACATTATTGAAAGTGCCCACTCCAACATCAATAATTACTTTACCAATTGCATGCATGTATGTATTGTTACCCAGCAAGATAGGTGGAGAAGAACATGACTCAAATGAAGAGAACATCCATTATGAAGATGCCATATGATTGGAAGCTCCTTAATCAAGAAGTCATCTCTCTGACTGAAGACTTGTAGAAGAAAAGAGTGTTTATCCTTTTCCTTTGTTTGTCCCATTAGTAATGCTTGTTGTCCCTTTTTGTGTAGATGATGATGTCGAATAAGAGGATGGACTAGGTGATGATGATGACATTTGGATATTGTGCTTTTGGATAATGTGAATCAACTCATTAATTTTCTTCTCATAACACTTATGCTCATCATGTCCTAGCTTCTTACAATATGCACACTTTGGTGATGTAGAGCTCCAAGAGATTTGGTTGAATTCTTGAAACTCTATAGTCGCACTACCTCCCTATGCTCAAAGGTTCTCTCTATCGGCAAGAGAACTCTACCGTCTTGCTGAAATACTCTATCAGTCAAACAATAAAAATCTGTCACTCTGAGTCTTTGTTCATTCCAATGCCACTGTTGGCAAGAAACCTTTTGTGTCTTCCCGAAGTCCACTATCGGTGGCACTTTACCCCGATGCCTAAGGTCACTCTGATGTCCATGACCGTCGACCAAATACACCATGTTGGAAGAACTTTCCAAAGTCTCTCCGCCAGTGTCAGTCACCCTGATGACAAACACCAAACTCCTTCTATTGGCCAAACATTGTTTGTCATCCTGTTAGTCTGCTTCTTCTCCGATAGCCGAAACCTCACTGATGGACTCCTCCGACACCAATATCTACCACCTTTACATTTACATTTCTTGACTTACGATAGCTAGTCATCCAATGTATCTTCAACTCGATGTCACCATTATGCCCGGTCACTTCTTGCATCTATCTCAATGTATCTTCGTAACATACATTCTTAATATGCCTTTGTAGTATACACACAAAATGTTTCCGCGATATGCGATTACAAGATACACATGAAATGTACGCAGATACAATTGCGATATACATAGGAAATGTATATTCACCAAAACAACACAAAAATCATACGTCGAGGATGTCCTCTACAACCAAACTCGCAGTCTCTATTCTGTTGAACCCTAGCACATAGAGATGCTAGGCTCTCTACTGCGACAGCTCTTCCACAGATTAGTTCCTCTATTCCATTCTTCCATGACCACAAAAATAAAGAAAAGAAAACAAAAACTATGTACATGGTCCATTCCACTGATTTCAAAGAAATCCACCAGTGGAATGGTCTCAATCTTGCATCTCGACAACAGAAAACTAGATTATGTATAGAATAATTTGACACACAGAAATTTTACACAGAACACAGAATTTGTAAACACAAACTGACAAAATATATATTTCTTCAATCAAACTTCGTCTCTGATCTCCTCTTGCAAAAATATTTTTATAGTCTCTTCCCATCTAATTCCAACCAGAATACCAGAGGTTGGAGTCGTTACAACTTCCATATTTCAGATTTTGCTTAACCAAGATTATAAGCCAAAACACTAACTAATCACACAACACATGTTTAGCACCAGACATGATTTAAACACATCAACAAAACACCTAACAGCATGACACACTTGATTTGATCATCCACATACCCCAATTGTCCAAGATGTCCAAATTTGCTTATCAGGATGCCAAATTTGTGACACTGTTTCACATGGTGGGGTCTTTATCACAAACATGAAATCACAACAACAAGAACTACATGACAACATGAACAAACATAGAAATGTATAAAACATAACAACATATCAGGACCTTAGTCTTCTCCCTCAGATGTATATTTGGCTTGTTGAGGGGGTGCTCCTACACCATACTCCCCGGGAGAAGAGATCTCAAGCCCAATTGAGATCAAAGTTTGAAGGTCTATACCAAGGTTTGTGATCTTATCTTCAGTCATCCAAACTACTTTTGAATCAGGTTTCCCATGCCAAGCCATGAAGTACTCCATGTACTCTTCATTCCTTGTCTTCTTTGCCACTCTTGAGTCTAAAATCTTCTTCAATTTTGGTGGATCATGCTTAGGAATATCATCATCTGCTGTACCCTGCAATGGTTCCTATCCTACATCTGCATTATGCTTGCATGGAGTTAAATCACATACATTGAAGATGGGTGACAATCTAATGTCAGGAGGAAGTTGGATCTCATATGCATTCTGCCCACACTTCTTCAAAATTTGACATGGTCCAATCTTCCTCTGCATTAGCTTGGTATATTTACCTTTTGGGAGCCTCTCCTTCTTTAGATGAACCCACACCAAATCTCCAACATCAAATTGTACATCATTCTTCTTCTTGTTAGCATATGCTTTGTATTTCAATGTAGTCTGTTGGAGTTAGGTCTTGACTTGATCATGCACCTCCTTGATGGCTGATGCAAAGGTTTCTCCATCTGCACTAATAGACTCTCCTGTAGGCAGATCTCTCAACTCCAAAATACCCCGTGGATGAATGCCATATACCACTTGGAAAGGTGACTTCCCTATACTTCTATTGATGGTGTCATTATAGGAGAATTCTACTTGTGGTAGAATGTTATCCCACTTCTCTACATGCTACCTTGTCAAACACCTTAATAGATTTCCCAATGAATGGTTAACCACTTTAGTTTGACCATCTGTTTGAGGATGGTAGGCTGATGAGAAGGATAAATTGGTTCCAAGCTTCTTCCAAAGAGTCCTCCAAAAGTGGCCAATAAATCTCACATCTCTATCTGACACTATGCCCAATGGCAATCCATGTATTCTCACTATCTCTTTGAAAACCAGATCTGCAACATATGATGCATCACAAGTGGTTTTGCATGGAAAGAAGTGTGACATTTTACTAAATCTATCTACTACAACAAAAACACTATCATATTCCTTCCTTGTTCTAGGCAAACCCAATACAAAGTCCATGCTTATGCTCTCCCATGGCCTAGAAGGAATGGGTAGTGGTTGATACAAACCTGGGTTAGTGGATCTCCCTTTTGCTTTCTGACATATCACACATGCCTCCACAAATCTCCTCACATCTAACTACAACTTGGGCCAATAGTAATTCCTCTTTACAAGATCAAGGGTCTTATTAAGACCAAAATGTCCTGCCATGGCCCCACAATGTTTCTCCCTAATGATATTCAGTCTCATAGAACATCATGGAATGCACAACTATCCACCCTTGAAAAGTAATCCATCTTGGATCAGATATTCAAATAACTCAACATGATATTTGTCACCAAAGGAAGTACATACCTTATAGATTTCTCCAAAGTATTCATTAGCCTCATACATGGCCTTCAAGGAGCCAATGCCAACACTCTCTAATTGGATTTGATTGATAGTTAGAGCCCTCCTGCTCAAAGCATTTGCCACCTTGTTCTTGACCCCTTTCTTGTGCTTGAGTGTAAAGGTGAAAGCTTTCAAGGTTTCCACCCACTTCATGTGCCTATGGTTCAGCTTCTCTTGACTATTTATGAAACTAAGGGCCTGATTATTTGTGAACACTATGAACTCCTTTGGCATCAGATAATGCCTCCACTTTGTGAGTGACTATACTAGAGCATACATTTCCAAGTCATATGATGAGTATCTCTTCTTTGCATCATTTAGTTTCTCGCTGAAAAATGCAATAGGCCTACCTTCTTGACTGAGTACTGCTCCAATTACCATGTGGCTTGCATCACACTCCACTTGGAAAAACTTGTTGAAGTCAGGAAGTGCAAGGACTAGCTGCTCTACCACCTTCTTCTTCAATGTTTCAAATGAATCATCTGCCTCCTTTGTCCAAGTGAATCTACACTTCTGTCCTCCTTTTATGGTGTCAAGCATGGGTGCACAAACATGACTAAACCTCTTTATAAACTTCCTATAGAATGTTTATAACCCATGGAAACTTCTGACATCATTCAAGGTTTTAGGATTTGGCCAAGACAATATGACACTTACCTTCTCTTGATCCATTTTTAGTTCTCCCTGTGAGATGACAAAACCCAAGTATATGATTTCCTCGTACATGAACAAACACTTCTCCAAGTTGATCATTAGCTACTCTTCATGTAACCTTTTGAGGACCAAGTCTATATGTTTGAGGTGCTCTTCCCTTGTATTATTGAAAATTAGGATGTCATCTAGATATACTATGACAAATTTACCTATGAATTCCCTCAAGACCTCATTCATCAACCTCATAAAAGTACTAGGGGCATTGGACAAACCAAAAGGCATGACCATCCACTCATATAACCCCTCATTGGTCTTAAATGCAGTTTTCCATTCATCTCCTAGCCTAATCCTAATCTGATGATAGCCACTCTTCAGATCTATTTTTGTGAAATATTTAGCAACCCCCAAGCAATCAAGTAAATCTTCTATCCTAGGGATTGGGAACCTATACCTAATTGTTATTTTGTTGATAGCCCTTGAATCAGTACAAAGTCTCCAAGTGCTTTCCTTCTTTGGCGCTAGGATAGCCAATACTACACATGGGCTTAAACTCTTGCCAATTAGGCCTGTCTCCAACAATTCCTCAATCTACCTTGCTACCTCTGCATTCTACTCTGGGGTAAACTTGTATGTTGCCTTGTTCGGAAGTGTAGATCCTGGTATCAGATCTATGCAATGGCTGATGTCTCTTATAGGTGGTAGGGGCCTTAGCATTCCATCAGAGATGATACCTTTGTACTTGTCCAATAGCTCTTAGACAATAGGATCTATGAACCTTTGCCTTTTCTCTCCCTTGACTTCCTATTGCTGCTCCTTGTTCACCTTTAGACATGGAATTAGGGCATATGCAACTGCACCTTCTTCTACTATTTCTTTCATGAATTGTTTGCCTTCTACCATCATCACCTTAACTTCTTTCCCTTTTGATTCCACCTCATTATCCATCAATGGTAGCAACTCTATCACTTTACCATCCTTGGTGATTGAATATGTGTTTCTAACTCCATAATGGTGTGCGTTCAAGTCATATTGCCATGGTCTTCCAAATAGGAGATGGCAAGCATCCATCTTGGCAATGTCAAACAATAATCTATCCTTGTATGATCCAATTTAAAACTCTACCCAAGCCTGCTCTTCCACCACTACTTGCTGACATTAGGTGAGCCATGAGACCTTGTATGGGTAAGGATGGGGCAGCCTTCTAAGCTTAAGCTTTTCTACCATTTCAATGGACACAAAATTTTTAGTGGATCCATAGTCAATCAGAACTTTACATACCTTTCCTCTTGCTCTGCAAGTAGTTCTGAAGAGAGACTTCCTTTGTGGGGGTTCTTTGTTAGGCACCTTGATGGTGGTCATTGCTCTCCTAATCATTAAAGATTCTCCCTTCTCAGGATATCCATAACTGTCTAGAGCATTCACACTTTTATAAGTGTTTGAGCTTGTCACACTTTGACAATCAGATTCTTGGATCAGATTTGTCCTCCTTTCTCCCATTGAACTTGTTGCCTTTTCAAGACATCTGCTAGCTATGTGGCCTTCTTGATTGCAATTGTAACATCTGAGAGGTCCTCTTCCCTGAGGTCTCCCTCTAAATGTTGGTCTTCTACCCCTAAAGTTTCCTCTTTGATTGTAATTTCCCCCTTGAGTTTGACTGATGTCTCCTTTGCTGCTCTCTTGATTTGATTCACCTTGGTGTCCAAATGTATTTCCTCTACCTCTGAAAGGACTTCTTCCCCCTCTTCCTCTACTATTATTCTCTTGTCTTCTTTTTAATTTCTCTTCCACTTTGAGTACCAATTGGTAACACTTTTGGACTGTATCTAGGTTATGCAGATTTAAGTCTTCTTGGATGTTAAACCTCAATCCATTGAGGTACCTTGCCACCTTTTCTTCCTCACTCTCCTTTACCTTTGTCTTAACACATAGTTTCCTGAACTCTTCAGTGTATGAACTAACATCTAACTCTTTCTGCTTCAAGTTTTGTTTCCTCTTATGCAATTGGATGTTGTAATCCAATGGAACATAGGCTTCCTTCACTAAAGCCGCCATCTTCTTCGAAGTAGCAACTCTACTCTTTCCCTCTTTCACCCTGTCATCTTGGATGAAATTCCACCAAGTTAGTGCAGCCCCTTTCATTTTGGATTGAGCCATCTTCACCCTTTGGTGGTCTTGTATCTCTTCTATCTCAAAGAAATTATTCAAGGAGTCTATCCACTCTATCACTGAATCAGGATCCATTTTTCCTGCAAACATGGGTAGTTCTATTTTCATATCCATGGTTCTTCTCTCCATGGATTTGAGGGCATTAAGTAAGGGTCTCTGGTCTGCAGGATCCTCCATCTCTTCCTACCTAGGGATCTTCTCTTCATCCCAGTCTTCTCCATCACCAGAATCTTCTTCTCCCTTCTCTACTCTGTCCCTCAACTTCTCTAACTCATCTCTCAAGGCCTGATTCTGAGCCCGCGCTACTTGGCTCTCTGCCATTTGCTTCTTCACTAAGATAGCCAACTCAGCATTGGTCATCTTTGCTAGGCACTCTTGTGACTCCTCTTCTTCTGACATCTTGTCTTCTTCTTCTACCCAAAGGACACTCCTTTAGCTCTGATACCACTATGATGCAGAGCTCCAAGAGATTTGGTTGAATTCTCAAAACTCTACAGTCACACTACCTCCCTATGCTCAAATGTTCTCTCTATTGGCAAGAGAACTCTACCATCCTACCGAAATACTCTGTCGGTCAGACAATTGAAATCTGTCACTCCGAGTCTTTGTTCGTTCTGACGCCACTATCGGCAAGAAACCTTCTATGTCTTCCTGAAGTCCACTATCGGTGGCACTTTACACCATCAGTTTCCCCACTATGTTTTACCTCAATGCCTAAGGTCACTCCGATGTCCACGACCGTCGGCCAAATACTCCATGTTGGAAGAACTTTCCAAAGTCTCTCCGCTAGTGTCAGTCACCCTGATGACAAACACCAAACTCCTATTGACTAAACATTGTTCGTCAGCCTGTTAGTCTACTGCTTCTCCAATAGTCAAAACCTCATCGATGGACTCCTTCGACATTGATGTCTACCACCTTTGCATATACATTTCTTGACTTACGATAACCGGTCATCCAGTATATCTTCAACTCGATGTCACCATTACGCCCAATCACTTCTTGCATCTAGCTCAATGTATCTTCGTAACATACATTCTTAATATGCCTTTGCAGTATACACACAAAATGTTTCCACGATATATGATTGCAAGATACACACAAAATATACGCAGATACAATTGCAATATACATAGGAAATGTATCTTCACTGAAACAACACAAAAATCATACGCCAAGGATGTCCTCTGCAACCAAATTCATAGTCTCTATTCTGTTGAACCCTAGCACATAGAGATGCTAAGCTCTCTACTGTGACAACTCTTCCATAGATCAGATCCTCTTTTCCATTTTGCCATGACCATGAACAAAAAAAAAACAAAACAAAAAACTATGTATAGGGTCCATTCCACTGATTTCAAATAAATCCACTAGTGGAATAGTCTCAATCTTGCATCTCGACAATAGAAAACTAGATTATGTACAGAACAATTTGACACACAGAGAATTTACACAGAACACAAAATTTGTAAACACAAACTGACAGAATTTCTCCTTCTTCAATCAAACTTCATCTCTGATCTCCTCTTCAAAAAATGTGTTTATAGTCTCTTCCCATCCAGTTCCAACTAGAATACCAGAGGTTGGAGTCGTTACAAATTCCATATTTTAGATTTTTCTTAACCAAGAATATAAGCCAAAATGCTAACTAATCACACAACACATGTTTAGCACCAGACATGATTTAAACACATCAACAAAACACCTAACAGCATGACACACTTGATTTGATCATCCACATACCCCAATTGTCCAAGATGTCCAAATTTGCTTATCAGGATGCCAAATTTGTGACACTGTTTCACATGGTGGGGTCTTTATCACAAACATGAAATCACAACAACAAGAACTACATGACAACATGAACAAACATAGAAATGCATAAAACATAACAACATAGCAAGACCTTAGTCTTCTCCCTCAAATGTATATTTGGCTTGTTGAAGGGGTGCTCCTACACCGTTTGGTCTCTCCTTCTTAGATGATTCCTCTTTGGGAGAGGATAAGGACTTAGGTGATTTGGTTGACTCTTTTGCTTGCTCATTGTTCTTGAAATCCTTATTTTTTTGTTTCTTGCCTTTGCTAGTTGAAGCCTTTTGATCCTTTGTACCTTGACTAGCAAGAAGTACTTGAGGTTTAGTTGACTTCAATGTGCCCATGTGTACTAACTTAGCTTGTTCCCTTGTGAGTGATGCAATGAACTCATCAAGTGAAGGCATTGTGTAAGCTTTCCCAAGTGCATCCATAGTAGCATAAAAGGTAGAAACAAAAACTGAATAGTCAAGACCAAGCTTGGCAAGGATTGAAAGAATCAATTGAGTGTCCTCTTTCTCAATTCCACATTGTTTGAGCTGCAATCTAAGTGACTTTAGCTTTGTGAAGAAGTCTTGGATGCTTGCAAAATCAGTTGGATTCAAACCAATTAGGTCATTCTCCAATTTGAAACCTCTCATAGTATCTTGTTTACCAAAGAGATTTTCTAAGGTAATCCACACAAGTCATTAGGTGTTTTACAAGATTTAATATAAAAAGGAAGATCAGGAGAGATAGACAAGCATAGTGTTCCATAGGCTTGATCACACCAATTATACCACTTTCTCTTTTCTACGACTGTTGTTGGTTCAATTTCTTTACCACTAGTAGAAATATGGCAAATAAATGACCAAGTGACTAAAACTTTTAGTCACGTGACCAAAATTCTACTAATTTTTGCAGCACATCTATAAATGACTAATTTGGTCATCGGTTGAAATGACTAAATAAATGACTAATTTTGTCATCACTAGTAAAAAACACAACTAAATAATTAGTCAAACAAATAAAAATTAGACAAAATGATATTAAAGTGGATAATTCAAAAAAAAAATTGAATTGAGGGAGTGGGTTGTACTATAATATAATATAATAATATATTATATTACGATACAATATAATATAATAATATATTATATTACGATACAATATAATTTAATATATTATAATATAATATGATATTATATAATATAATATATATAATGTATATTATATAATATATATTATTATATAATATTATATAATAATATAATATAATATTATATTATTATATAATATATATTATATTATATATTATATAATATTTATAATATAATATATATTATATAATAATATAATATAATATTATATTATTATATAATAATATTATATTATATTATAATATTATAATATTATATGATATTATATTATAATATATTATATAATAATATAATATTATAATATATTTAATAATCCCTAACCTATTTTAACCATATGGGTGCCAAAATTATACATATTTCATTTCACTTTCACTTTGGGCGCCCACCTCCATTTCATTTTTGCACCCATGTGTTGGTTGAAACCCTAAAAGTAAACCCTAACTTGGAAAGGCTCAAAACCCTAGCCTATTTTGTTTCTTGGCCACGACGGGACTTCGCAATTGATCAAGTAGGAACTCTTATAGAGCATGGCTAGCACAGAGCACTTGAGTGGTAGGTAAGGATTTTTATTAATCCTTTCTTAAATTGTGAAGCTTTTTTAGTGTCTAAACAAATTCATCCAGTTTTCCACTCATTATTCATTTCATGCGTATATCATAATCTATATTCTTGATACATTAAGGATTGGATTTTATTTATGCATTTGATTTCCGAATAAACCAATAATCGCACTATAGTGTGCAATGGGTACCTAGAAATGGCCTTGAAGTTCAATTGTTGGCTTAATAGTTCAGCCACTATGCATTATGGCTAGCGGTGATAGTGTTGCACACTGTACTATGCAATGGGTACCTAGAATTGGTCTTAAAGGTCATTTGTCTACTTAATTAGCCGATTGGCTTTTAGTGTGAGCTTCCATGCCAAAATGTCCGGAAATGTTTCTCATGCTGTAAAAAAGTTCATGCTGGAAGATTTTCTAAACTCGTTAGTTGTTCTCACGCTAGGAAAAAAATCCTGTCAGAAAAAAGTCTCATGTCATTTAAATGTTCCTCGTTGGATGCTCTGGGATTTCTATTTTATATTTTTTCAAAGGAAAAGGAAAGGGAAAATGGTCGAAAGTAAATAACTTAAGCGAGCGTATCAAATTGCAAGATTTGAGGTGAGCTGGAAGGGAGTGCGAACATAAAACAAAAGATTTGCTTCCAAGGAATTGATCCAAGGCAGTGGAGGAAATCTTTTTGTTTTAAAGGTATCTGCATTAGTTCTTTTTTTTTTTAGTACAAAAACTAAAAATCTACTTGCTGCAATTTCCTTAACCACAAAAAAATAGAAACCCCATTGTTGCCTTTTTAAAAATTATGCCAAAATTTATTTCAATGCAAGATATTTACATTACCTCTTTCCTTGAATTTATTTTTAACAGGCAGAACTATTTCCTTAAGTCTTTAGATAAAAGGGTTTTTTCAAAGAAAGATCATGCAGTTTTTTATTTATAATTTTTATGTCATGTCTCATTTTTATGAACAATATGATTATTATAGATTAGTGAACAATTACTGTGATTGACTCTTACTTTAAGTAATTTTGCATACGTGGAGGTAATTATTATGAGTTATATTGATGAAAATTAGAAATTGTTTTAAATGTTAAATATTGTAGGCATGATTACAATGATTTGCCTCGACTATATTTTTGGAGACACTCACCTATTGACATTGAGTTGAGTGCAAATGGATGTAGGTACTCGTTGAAGACGAGAGCATGGTTGAGATAGAGGTGTTTTATCCACCTGGCAAGAACTGATGGATGGATTACCTTGATGCAATCACACACATCACGTAGTTGCATATGCATTATTGAATGATTTTTATTGCATTAATGCGTGATTATTAATCATTTTCGAATGCATGATGTGATTACTTAAATTTAATGTCTTCAAATTATGTTTCAATGGTGTATTATAATTAAATAAGGAAATATATATGATTGTATTTTAAATTAAATAATAAAATATTTCTTATAGATGTTTGGAAGACAATATGTTCCTTAAAAATAAATAAATATATTAAATTATATATATAAATATGCAATATTGTATTGCATTTCTCTTCTTCATTATTTAAATGGTTTTGTTTTAATTAAAATAGTTAAATAATATTAAAAATAGCATTATTATATTTAGAGTTTTGATAAAAGAATTAAAAGATTGGTTACTATCATTTATGTGACAGTAAGCTAATTAAATTAGCTATTATTTTATTTTCAATAGAATTGAGCTTCTTTTGATTGGTCGATTATTCATGCAAACTAAAAATGATCTTCAGTTTTAAAGCTAAGAAAAGATCACCAAAAATAAGGGGGAATTCGTTATGAGAAAGGAGGGGATCTAGGCAGGAAGAAAGCACCCACGATTGGCAGAGAAGTAAGCTAGCTTTTCTTGAGTGATGGTGGCAAGAAGGAATTGCAGTGATAGGAGAAAGATAAAGAGGCAGCGACAGTAGCTGCATACTCTTCACCATCGCCAATTTTTCTAGGTTTCTTCAGCTATTTTTTCTTATGTTGTAATTACATTGATTTGGCTATTTGAAGAATGGTTTTATCAACTGTTTGTTGGGTGACCATTTTTGTTTAGTTGTCCTATGTATACTGGCTGCTTACCTTTTTCCTATCCGATTGACTCATTTTTTGAGTCGTCATCTTCTTATTATTCTACCTAGCCAAACTTGCAAACCTAGATCAACCTGAATGCTGGTCATTTCTTTCTCTTTTCTAGCTGCTTGTCTCTCTCTTTTGGTCATTTTCCCTTCTCTAGCCATCATCCATTTATAGCCATTATGGTTGCTTCTTGAACAATCTGGAATCATTGAAATAGATCGACCCTTATTCCCTTGCTTGTTGCCTGCACTTGTCTTGACCGATCATTAGTTTTTATGAGCTGATGTTTGCTTTACCTTGTTAAATTTGACTACCAGAAACCATGTTGTTATCTCTGTCACTATGCCTAGGAAGCATTCTTATTCAAAACTTGATTCCTATTGTTGAAAATCATAAATTGATCTTTAGATGGCTGTTAGATAATTCTCTGTAAGAAATTATTATGACTGTATTTTCTTCTTACTGGCTAAAATCAATGATAGACTAGCAAATTGACCTCTTTATTGATGAGAAAAACCTCTTAAAAATAGACAAAACTTATTTTTGTAGCTTCATTTGCAGTATTACTTGATTGTAGTTGATCCATTGTTGTCTCTGTGGATTGAGAAATTAGATCCTGTAGCTACCTTTATGACTGCACACTTCTTATGTTCCTGTAGCAGCATATACGATCTTCTTGTAGATGAACAAATTAAGCTTGTAGCTTTGTTTAAAATTTGTTGAAATTAGTGTGTTCATTCAAAACAGAGATAATAGAATTACTATATTATTTTCCTGTCAATGCTAATACTGAAACCAATTATATTTATATTTATGACCAAAAACTGAATTAAACTATGTTCTCTATTCACTGTCTTTAATTTCTGCAACAATTCCTATCGCAGTTGCGGCAGGAAGATTGTTTGGTTGTTTTTGGACTTCCTATCACATTTGGACAGTAATTTTTTTTTTATTGAAGTGAACTTTTTGGTTAAATAATTGGATTGAAATAGTTCCTGTCATTGTTATGACAGCAAGATGAAATTATAACTGAGAATGACTTTTGTATGAAGATTGTTAACAAAATTTGGATTAGATAAAATATACCTATTTGATGTACTTATGAGTACAATAGTGTAAGTAAAGATGAATGATTTGATTGGAAAAGTGTAATTCCTTGAATGATTTTTGGGAAAGGGACTATTATTGATTTATTGATGAACTTTGATTCTTTTTATTGTTATTTTTCTAGCTTCTTGAGAAAAAAAGTAGATTTTCATCTAGGAATGTTATTGGGTTACTTTAGGGACTAGGATGCCGAATGTGGGTATTCAGAGATAGCTTTTCCTCTTTTCAAGAATTGAACCAAGTTACATATAAATGATTAGATCTAATAGGAATGCCATTGAAATAGATGTTTATTGTCTAGCAAACTTATTTATTGATATCTTTGCCACATCTTGTTGTGAGACAATTTGCTTTTCATTACATAGAATTGCACATTCAGACATCAGGGTTGCATCAGGTGTTCCCTCCTGCCAGTTGTTCCTAGGTAGTTAGATATTTTGTGCAGAGCTAGGTTTCCTTCATTTCATGAAGGGATCCGAGGAAGTGTAAATACTTCATGGTTGGGTGGAAGAGCACCTGGGCCATGTTCCTATCTCTCAGCTTGTAGGTGGTGGACCACTTGGTTCATGCGGCTGAAGAGTGTATTGATTTATTTACTATTGTTGTACATATTTATTGTACCCTATATTAGATGTATTATGGCATGCTTACCAAAGGATTTATGTACATTATTTTATAGTGCTTGTTACCTGGATTAAGAAAATGATTATGTAAGATTTATTGACATTGAGATTCATAATTATGAGATTATCTTTTATTTGAGATATTGTGATTAAGTAGATTAATTACATCTTTTATCTTTGAAAGTTGTATCTAAGTGGATTATTTACATCTTTTAATTTTTCAATATTGCGATTTTGTATTTAAGATGATTATTTATTTCATTTACTTTTGAGTTGGTTTAAATGCTTTTACATGACTTGTGAGGCTTTACATTTGGTATTAGAGCTATAGGTTTAACATTAGGTCCTTTGTTTTTGGGGCTATTGTGCTAAAGTTGCAAACTTGATACAGATTATCCATCATGAATACTAGAACCACTAATCATGGTGACATATAAGAAAGTAGTCAAGGTAGAGGATCATGTGGAGGTGCACATGGAGGTGCTTGTGGTGGTCAAACTGTTGGGGATCGTGCAGATGCTAGTAATGACCAAGATGGAAGATTTGACCGTATTCTTGATCTCTTGACCTGACAGGACACGAGGATGAATACTCTTGAGTAGGAGATTAGAGGAATTCCTAGAGGTCAGAATGCTAATGAAAACCCAAGGGTTGAGATACAAACTAAGAACCCAAGGATAGAAGTTCCAGTTCCTGATGTTGAAGCTATTGTTGATAATCAAGGAAAGATAGCAAAAGAATTTGGGAAAGACCTCAAGAAAGGATCACCACCAAAATTTGATGGAAAGATAATTGGAGATGGAGTTGAGTCCTAGATAAGAGAAATGAAGAAATACTTTGGACTCTAAAACCTTTCAGATCACACGAAGGCAATGTGGGGATCTTACCAGTTGACTGGTGAAGTAGCAACATGGTGGGATAATGAGAAGGCAGATAAGAAGTTGTTACCTAGTGAAATAAATTGGGAGATTTTCTTGCAACTATTTAGAAAAAGATGTTTACCATAGTTATTCTTCGACAAGAAGATGACAGAGTTTCAGAATTTGATTCAAGGAGGTATGTCCATAACTAGTTATTGGGAAAGGTTTTCTCATCTGCTTAAGTATGTTCCACAATATCAGACAGATGAGAGATTTCAGATCAGAAAGTTTATTTTGGGATTGAGGCCACAGATTGGAGCTAAGGTAGATATTCATAACCCACTCACTATGGATTTTGCCTTTGAGAAAGCAATAAAGAAAGAGAAGAGGTTGCAGTAGACAACCAATTACCATAAGCAAAGAGATGCTAAGTTTTCAAATAAGAAACCATAGAATAATCAGTAGAACAATCAAAAGAATTACAACCAAGGAAATAATAGACAGATCAGGAATTTGAAGAGGCAATAATTTTTAGGATGGAAATGGTGGAAACAAAAGAGGTGGCCATAACAACAGAAACAACAATTAGAGGGAAAGAGCTAAAGGATCGAGAGCACCTAAGGGTGGATGTTATAACTGTGGAGGAGAGCATTATGCAAATGCATGTCCACATAAAAGAGGAAACAAGAATAAACAAGGAGCACCGCAACATCAAATTCATGCTGCAATGGATAATCGGCAAGCAGAGTTTCAAGCAACACCTATTCAGTTCCAAGGTAAGCTCTATGGACTACCTGTTTCTAGTTTAATTGATACTGGTGCCACATAATGTTTTATAGATCGTAGACTAGTATCTAAGTTATCTATTAGACCTAGACATATGGAAAACTCTTGGATGGTACAATATGGAAATAGTGTAGAAAAGAGGGTAGACTCATGTCTAGCATGCAGTGAGTTAGAGCTTCCTAGTTTTCAAATACAAGTGAATCTTTATGTAGCACTTTTAGGCTCTTATGATGTAATTTTGGGAATCAACTGGTTAACTGAACATAAGTCTCTAGTAAACTATGAAGACAATGTTGTTAGATGTTTGGATGACCTAGGGAATCAAGTGGAAATTAATGGAACTAAGAGACCTTTAGAGCTTAGACAAATCTCGGCTATGCAATTGAAGAAAGCTAACAGGAAAGGATGTGTCATTTATGTTGTCCAAGTAAAGGACCTTGATAAAGAAGAACTAGTGTTCAATGACTATCCAATCCTTAGAGATTTCAGAGATGTATTCCCTGTAGATTTGACAAAGTTACCACTGAAGATAATTTGACTTCTCAATTAATTTTCTACCAGGGACTGAACTGCAATCTAAGGCACCCTACAAGATGACTACTACGGAGTTGTCTGAGCTTAAGGCATAGTTATAGGAGTTGTTAAATCAAGGGTTCATTAGACCTAGTGTGTCACCATGGGGTGCACTGGTTATCTTTGTAAAGAAGAAGGATGGTACTTTGAGACTATGCATTAATTATAGGATGCTTAACAAAGCTACTATAAAGAACAAGTATCCACTTCCAAGAATAGATGAGCTCTTTGATTAGATAAAAGGAGAAACAATGTTCTTGAAGATAGACCTTAGATCCAGTTATCACCAATTAGAGATTAAGGATGAGGACATCTCTAAAACATCTTTTAGGACTTGATATGGTCACTATGAGTTCACAGCAGTACCATTTAGGTTGAGTAATGCTCCCAAAGCTTTCATGAATTTGATGAATATCATTTTTAGAGATTGTTTAGATGATTTTTTGTTGATCTTCCTTGATGACATATTGATATACTCTAAATCAGTGGAAGAGCATGAAAGGCATTTGATGGTTTTTTTGCAGCGTTTGAGAGAAAGAAAGATTTATGGTAAATTATCTAAGTGTACATTCTTTCAAGATAAAGTGCACTATCTTGGTCATGTGATCTCAGCATAAGGGATTGCAATTGATCCTGAGAAGATAAAAGCGATAATGGAATGGCATGCACCACAGAGTGTGACAAAAGTCAGAAGTTTTATGGGACTTGCAAATTATTATAGAAACTTTGTGGAAGATTTCTCAACCATAGAAACACCGATTACCACACTTCAAAAGAAGGGTAAGAAATTTGTATGGACAGAAAGGTGTGAGCAAGCTTTCCAAGTGTTAAAGGAGAAGTTCACAACTATTCCTATCTTAACCATACCAGATCCTAATGGGCACTTTACAGTTATAATAGATGCTTCAGGGGAAGGATTAGGAGTGTTGATGTAGAATGAACAAGTGGTTGCATATGAGTCAAGAAAGTTAAAGCAACATGAGTTCAACTATGCATCGCATGATCTTGAGTTAGATGCCATAGTTCATGCACTTCAGATGTGGAGGCATTATCTTCTAGGTAAGCCGTTTGAGTTAAAGATAGATCAACTAGGGCTCAAGTATATATTTACTTAACCTAACCTTAATGCATGATAGAGAAGATGGTTAGAATTCCTTAGTGAGTATGACTTTGGAATTGAGTATATAAAAGGAAAGGATAATAGAGTAGCAGATGCCCTTAGTAGGAGAAGACATTTGGCTGCCATTGTTACCATGAGATCTAATTTGAAATAGAAAGTGATTCAGAATCTTCAAGGGGATGAGTGTTATGAAAGAGTAAGGCAAGCTTTGGAAGTAGACCCCTTAGATCATAGGTTTGATGGTTATGTGATTGAATAAGATGGACTTTTGAGATTTCAGGGAAGGATGTATATTCCTAACTTAGGAGAGTTGAGGAAGTTAGTGCTCAAAGAGATTCACAATACACCTTATTCATGTCACCCTGGAGTGACAAAGATGGTGGAAGGCTTGAAACCTTTATACTTCTGGCCTAGACTAAAGAGGGATGTGAGAATTTGTGGCTCAATGTTTGGAATGCCATTGAGTCAAGGTTGAGCATGTGCATCTAGCAGGATTGTTGTATCCACATAGTATCCCTGAGCATAAGTGGCAAGTGATAAGTATGGATTTTATTCAAGGGTTACCTATGTCTAAGAATAGGCATGATGTCATCTTAGTGGTTGTGGACAAGTTGACAAAGGTAGCACATTTTATTCTGGGGAATGTTTTAGATGGTTCTATGGTCTTAGCTAAGAAGTTTCTTTAGGAGATTTTTCGATTGCATGGAGTGCTTGAGATGATCATTTCAATTTGAGACACTCGCATGACATCTAGATTTTGGATAACTCTTAATGTAACTTTAGGTACAAAGTTGAGTTTCAGTTTGTCTTATCATCCTCAAATGGATGGTCAAATAGAAAGAGTCAATTAGGTGGTAGAAGACCTTCTCAGAATGTATTATATGGATCAGCAATATAAATGGGAGGAGTATCTTCCATTGGTAGGGTTTGCATACAACAATTCATACCATGCATCTTTCGAAATAACATCGTTCAAAGCTCTTTATGGGCGTAGGTATCAAACACCTATCAGTTGGGATAGGGTGGAGGACAAAATTGTGATTGGTCATGAAATGTTAAGAGAAATGGATGATTAGATGAAGTTGATCAAGGAGAAGTTGAAGCAAGCTTCAGATAATCAAAAGAGTTATGCAGATAAGAATAGAACTCCTAGACAATTTTTAGTTGGTGACAAATTCTTTTTGGGGGTTAGACCTCATAAGAGTTTAGTATCATTTGGCAAAGCATCCAAACTTGCTCCTCATTTTGTAGGACCGTTTGAACTTTTGGAAGTGATCAATCCTGTAGCTTATAGACTTGCACTACTATTTGCACTTGCTAGAATCCATAATATTTTTCATGTGTATTTACTTAAGCTTTATCATCCTGACTCATCACATATTCTTGATTGGTGTGCTTTATAGGTTCAAGATCCAGGGGTGGTGCTGGTGGAGCCCACTTAAATTCTGGGGAAGCACAACATTAAGTTGCATAGCAGAGATGTGGTGAAATATAAGGTCCAATGGGATTAATATTATGAGCATAGTGCCACATGGGAGGATGCAAAGGAGATTGATATATATTTTCCTCATTTGAGGATATAGCATAGATTTCTTATTCATGTATGGATTATGATACTTTGAGTTTAGTTATTACTTTGATACTTTGAGTTGTTATTATGATCTTTTGATACTTTGAGTTTATGTTATTGTTTTATGACACCTTGATACTTTATTGGTGGTTGATGGACACTTTATTGTTTTGATGTTTAATAAGACATCGGGACTATGCCTCTTCCATGTGGGGAAGGATGTCATGTCTCAATTTTATAAAAAATATGATTATTCTAGATTAGTGAACAATTACTATGATTGACTCTTACTTTAGGTAATTTTGCATATGTGGGGGTAATTATTATGAGTTTTATTGATGAAAATTGAAAATTGTTTTAAATATTTTTGATATTATAAGGTGGCAAACCAGGGGCCAATCCCTTACAAAATAGAACCCAAAAAGGGTAAAAAAGGCCCAGAAAACAAAACGATCCAGAACCACCACCGACAGCTTACATACAATTGATATACAATAAAAAGATACTGACAATAAAAAGCTAGCTAACAGAAAGCATAGAAAGACTAGGAAGGGATGTCCTCCTCTCCCTTAGAAAGAAACTCTAGCATTTTGTCAAATTCTTTAACCTTGTCATTATTAGTACCATGAATAAGAACCTCATGTTCCTGCAGCAGAGAGAGATTGGCCATAGCAGTCTTGCATAACATGCTAGTAATGAAATTGCCAAGAGAAAAGACCCTTTTTTCTAGGAACTCCACCCATTCCTTCAGTTGAGACAGATCATCAGCATCATTTACTTCCTCAATATTGTCTTCCTCCCTACTATCTTGAGCATTATTACCATCATCTTGAAAGAGATCAGGATCAACATAAACAATAGAGGGAACAGAGTGGACATCTTTCCCAGTGTTATCAATAGTATCAGTCACCTCCACCTAAGTAGTAATATCTCCCACATCCACACAATCACCAATGGGGATAGAATTATGAACCCCTATATTGTCTTCAGTATCAAAGGCCTTCACAGGAATGTCCTGCCCATCAATTTCTTCTTCACCACCAGAATCTTCAATATCAATCTTCTAAACATCACTTTTGGGATCTTCCTCCTCATGGGTAGAGGTTTCATAATTGCTTTTAGAATAGTCAATTAGCTTCAGCTTGGGAGCCTATTTTCTAGTAATATGACTAGACTGCCTAACAACAACAAATTTTCCCTCCAATTTAATGTTTTGAAATTTCATCAGGGTCCCTCCCTACCCTGATTCTACTCATTTTGGGTCCCAAAAACCCCAATATCTTCTTTCAAAAGGTTAGAATCAGTGTCAACATCTGAAAGATGTCTCTTAGATTTCAATTTGAATCTGGAAGGAGGGTTTTGAACATTCTTGGTTATAGACTAAGAAGTCCTAGAACAAGGATCACCTTCAGGAAGCCATTTAGGAGTAGCAAGACTAGTTTTCACAGAGTCAATAGGGTTATCCTGACCAGAGGGATGAAGAGCAGAAGGTGGAGACAGAGCTAAGTGAAACTGGTATAATCTATGAATGAGCCCTTGATGTAAGGGAATAGGCTTCTCATCGGGCTTCTTTACCAAAGTCTTCTTAACATGTTGAACAAAGTGCTCAAGAGAAGAAAGCAGGTAAAAAGGAAAACTAATAGTGGCATTCCTTCTAAAATGATTTAACAAGGGGAGATGATAGTGATAAAACTTGGTAAAACAACCCTCAAAGGTGAAATACTTCATCACCATATAGTACATGTCAGCCCATGATTTAGGAAGACGGGCTCTCTCAAAACCACCCTGGTAAGGCACCAACTCCTCACTTTCACCAAGAAATAGTTTCTAATTTTGAGCATTCAAAACCCTAGACTTTTTCTGTATCTTCATACCATTTAGAGAAAGACCCATAGCTATAGCAATTTCATTCTCTAAAACTACGAAACTGACATTCCCAATTTATACCCTGCAATTATCCCAAGACTGAGGAAATTGAATAGATAGGTTTTCATCATGTCCATTCAAACATTCAAGGAATGTGGTGACTCCTCCTTCTTTACAGTAATGCCAGACCAAGGCATTCTCTTTAAATTCTCCACAGTTGTTGGGTTCATTTCTAATCATCTCGCCACCCATGATGAAAAACCAGTGAAACTGAATGAGCCTAGATTAGGAATAGGCAGAGTTGTTTTCTAGAAAACTTCTATCAATACTGTGAGAAAATAAAGAGACTTTGATCACAATACAAGGAGTATAAAAGGCAAAGTGGACACGATCAGAATTACGGCAATCATTATGACAATAACCCAAGGTCCTTACATAATATTTCCATATTAATTAGCTATCTTCCACATGCATGCAAAGCTATCTAATCTCACTCTCATTATTAATAGAGTGTCTAATCAACATGCCCTGAATTAAAGAACTGGCCACGTAGATAAGCGAAGTGAAATGATGAGTAATCATCATATAGTAACTTATTCTTTTTGAATGATATCCCCAATATGATGCGGGATATTATGGAGTTGGTGCCAACAAAGCTAGTTTTGAAATTGCTGACCAAAATTTGCCAGGTCATCAGCAACAGTGTTGCCCTCTCTATAAATATGAGAGAAGGAAATGACAGGAATAGCCTGTGAAAGAGTTTGAATATCAAGCACTATATTCTTAGGTTTCCATCCACACTCTGAAGCTTTAGACACAACCTCAATAATAATTTTGGAATCACCTTGAACATGAAGCTGGTAGATACCAAGAGATATCACCAACTTGAGACCCCATAAAAGAGCAAAGGCTTCAACAAAGTTATTAGTCTGGTTACCAATTCCTCTAGCATAAGCAACAATTAGAGCTCCTCTATCATTCCTTATAATTCCTCCACCACTAGCCTTTCCATTTGACTTAGCAACTCCATCAAAATTCAATTTGAACCAACTTGGGTCAGGGGGAGTCCAAATAGTGTTTAATCTATTAATGCATTTAGAATCATCAAAAGCTGGAATTTGATTCACAATCCCCCAGTTGGAAGCCACAAGGACTTTATGCTGAGTAAGAGGTTTGTTAGCAATTTTAAATGTTAAATATTGTAGACATGATTACAATGATTTGCCTCAGCTATGTTTTTGGAGACACTAACCTATTGATGTCAAGTTGAGTGCAATTGGATGCAGGTACTCGTCAAAGATGAGGGCATGGTTGAGGTAGAGGTGTTCTAGCCACTCGACAAGAACTAATGGATGGATTACCCTGATGCAATCACACACATCACACAGTTGCATATGCATTATTGAATGTCTTTTATTGCATTAATACATGATTATTAATCAGTTTTGAATGCATGATGTGATTACTTAAATTTAATGTCTTTTCAAATTATGTTTGAATGGTGTATTATAATTAAATAAGGAAATATATATGATTGTATTTTAAATTAAATAATAAAATATTGCTTATAGATGTTTGGAAGACTGTATGTTCCTTAAAAATAAATAAATATAGTAAATTATATATATAAATATGCAATATTGTATTGCATTTCTCTTCTTGATTATTTAATGGTTTTGTTTTAATTAAAATAGTTAAATAATATTAAAAATAACATTATTATATTTAGAGTTTTGATAAAAGAATTAAAAGATTGGTTATTGTAATTTACGTGATAGTAAGCTAATTAAATTAGCTATTATTTTATTTTCAATAGAATTGAGCTTCTTTTGATTGGTCAATTAGTCATGCAAACTGAAAATGATCTTCAGTTTTAAACCTAAGAAAAGATTGCCAAAAATAAGGGGGAATTTGTTATGATAAAGGGAGGGATCTAGGCAGGAAGAAAGCACCCACAATTGGTAGAGAAGTAAGCTAGTTTTTCTTGAGCAACAGAGGCAAGAAGGAATTGTAGTGACAAGAGAAAGATAAAGAGGTAGTGACATCAACTGCATACTCTTCACCATCACCAATTTTTCTAGGTTTTTTCATCTAGTTTTTCTTATGTTCTAATTACATTGATTTGGTTGTTTGAAGAATGGTTTTATTAGCTATTTGTTGGGTGACCATTTTTGTTTATTTGTCCTATGTATGCTGGCCGCTTACCTTTTACCTAGCCTGATTGACGCATTTTCCGAGTTGTCTTCTTCTTATTGTTCTGCGTGGGTGATCTTACAAACCTAGATCGACTTGCATGCTGGTTGTTTCTTTCTCTTTTATGGCCACTTGTCTCTCTTTTTTGGCCATTTTCCCTTCTCTGGCTGTCATCCATTTATAGCCATTATGGTTTCTTCTTGAGCGATATAGAATTGCTGAAATAGATCGACCCTTATTCCCTTGCTTGTCACCTACACTTGTCTTGACTGATTGTTGGTTTTTATGAGCTGATGTTTCCTTTACCTTGTTAACTTTGACTATGAGAAACCATGTTATTATCTCTGTCGCTATGCCTAGGAAGCATTCTTATTCAAAACTTGATTCTTATTGTTGAAAATTATAAATCGATCTCCAGATGGTTGTTAGATAATTCTCTGTAAGAAATTATTATGACTGTATTTTCTTCTTACTGGCTAAAATCAATGATAGACTAGGAAATCAACCTTTTTATTGATGAGCAAAACCTCTTAAAAATAGACAAAACTTATTCATGTAGCTTCATTTGTAGTATTACTTGACTGTAGTCGATCCATTGTCGTCTCTATGGATTGAGAAATTAGATCCTGTAGCTACCTTTATGACTGCAAACTTCTTATGTTCCTATAGCAGCATATACAATCTTCTTGTAGCTAAACACATTAAGCATGTAGCTTTGTTTAAAATTTGTTGAAATTAGTGTGTTCATTTAGAATAGAGATACTAGAATGACTATATTATTTTCATGTCAATGCTGATTCTGAAACCAATTATATTTATATTTATGAATGAAAACTGAATTAAACTATGTTCTTTGTTCACTGTCTTTATTTTCTGCAATAATTCCTATCGCAATTGCGACAGGAAGGTTGTTTGGTTGTTTTTAGACTTCCTGTTGTAGTTTGGATAGTAAACTATTTTTTTTATTGAATCGTGAACTTTTTGGTTAGGTAATTGGATTGAAATAGTTCTTGTCACTGCTATGATAGCAAGATGAAATTATAAATGAGAATGACTTTGTATGAAGATTGTGATCAAACTTTGGATTAGATAATATATACCTATTTGTTGTACTTATGAGTGCAGTAGTGTAAGCAAAGATTAATTATTTGATTGGAAAAGTGTAATTCCTTGAATGATGTTAGGGAAAGGAACTATTATTGATTTATTGATGAACTTTGATTCTTTTTATTGTTATTTTTCTTGCTTCTTGGGGAAAAAGTAGATTTTCATCTAGGAATGTTATTGGATTGCTTTTGAGACTAGGATGTCGAATGTGGGTATTCAGAGATGGATTTTCCTCTTTTCGAGAATTGAACCAAGTTACATATAAATGATTAGATCTAATCAGAATGACATTGAAATAGATGTTTATTGTCTAGCAAACTTATTTATTGATATCTTTGGCACATCCTATTGTGAGACAATTTGCTTTTCATTACTTAGAATTGCACATTTAGACATCAGGGTTGCATCAGGTGTTCCCTCATGCCAGTTGTTCCCAGGTAGCTAGATATTTCATGTAGGGATCCAGGGAAGTGTAAATACTTCAAGGTTGGGTGGAAAAGCACCTGGCCATGTTCCCATCTCTCAGGTTGCAGGTGGTGGACCACTTGGGTCGTGTGACTGAAGAGTGTATTGGTTTATTTACTATTGTTGTATATGTTTATTGTATGCTATAGTGGATGTATTATGGCATGCTTGCCAAATGATTTATGTATATTATTTTATAGTGCTTGTTACATAGATTAAGCACACAATTATGTAAGATTTATTGACATTGAGATTCATATTTATGAGATTATCTTTTATTTGAGATATTGTGATTAAGCGGATTAATTACATCTTTAATCTTTGAAAGTTGTATCTAAGTGGATTATTTACATCTTTTTATTTTTGACTATTGCGATGTTGTATTTAAGTAGATTATTTACTTCATTTACTTTTGAGTTGGTTTAAATGCTTTTACATGACTTGTGAGGCTTTACATTTTAGGTAAAACAAGGGTTCGATCTTATAGAGAATATAATGAGGGTGGCCATACAAAAAATTGGGTTACAATGATAGAGATTGAAGAGATCTAAGTCCCATGGAATGCTTTTGTTAGATGATGACTTCTTTGAAGAGATTTTCATTACAACTCTTCTTAAGAAAATTGAGTGGCCTTTTGTTTTGGTCATTACATTCATTTTTCTACTAAATCACTAGCCTTGTGGAAACCATCATCTTTGAGTTAAAGAATGATATAGCAGTAAAAGACCTTAGATACATCTATTTGTGTTTATGCATTGAAATTTGGTCACATAATTTCTAATTAAGAAAATCTTTCATGCAACACAAGGATCTAAGGGAACTACTGGAGGAGGGAAAATTAAGATCTCCATTTTGTATGTCTTTTTTACATTTTTTGTTATGTTAAATATGGTAAACAATATGCAAAATTGAGGTTGTGAGAAGACTTGCAATGCCATTTTCTTTATTATAATATCCATGCATTGCTTTGTTAAGAGTGATCAAATTGGGGCCACTAGAGTTATTACACAATTGACCTAACTGACAAAGGGCTATTTTTAATAAAATTACACTGTGATCTAAAGCTTTTGTCTTGTAGATCACATTTTTGTATTTAATATTTAAAAACATTTTGTGTTTATACCACATGTAGCATCCTTGAGACACGTCCCCTCCCTGCTGTGGCTGTCCTAAATACTGTTGTCAGTGAGACATTGAATGTATTTGATTTGCCAATGAGGCTTAATGAAGTAAATTTTTTTCAGAGTGATCAATCATATTTATTCAAGCATTTTAGTCTTCATTTCATGGTGCTTCTCTCAATATTTGAATATCTATGATACTTGAAGTTTATATGCATAAATTTCTGAGGATTAATTAAGTTAGATTTGATTTGTAACTTGAATCATTGATTCACCCAAACAAATGACTACCATGACTAAATAAATGACTACAATGACTAAATAAATGACTGCCATAAATAAATAAATGACTAAATAAATAAATATACTTAATAAATAAATAAATAAATGACTAAATATACTACCAATTGACGACAATTAATTATTACAATGACTAAATGAATTACTAAATAAATGACCAGTTAACAACAATCAATGACTAAATTAATGACTAAATATACTACCAAATTGATGCTAAATATACGACCAAATTGATGACTTAATATACTACCAAATTGATGACTAAATATGCTACCAAATTAATGACTAAATATACTACCAAATTAATGACTAAAATTTGTTTAGTCATAAATCTGGTCGTGAGATAAATGACCGGCAATAAACTACCAATGGTCATGTGACCAAACTAATGGTCACATGACCAATTTTTGGTAGTTTTTTTAGTCATTTATTTTTGTTTTTGTAATAGTGTACCCATTGTTACTCTGAATTTTCAAACTTCTTAAATGAATCTCAATTTTAGTTTTCCACTCATGATAGTTATATGGTGCGAGTAGAGGAATTTTGTTTGGATCCATGATGCAAGAGTACAAAAAAGAACACAAGTACACCCCCTGTTACTCAATCAAAGAGATCATCCCTCCCCCCCCAAAAAAAAAACATTATGGCACTTTATACTTAGTGCAATTTACAATTGTCCTCAAGAGACCAAAATTGGGAAAGCATGAAAATCTCTTAAAATTGATATCCAAGGGAGATTACAATTGCTCACAATGATTTATCATAGCAAACAAATCCCTCCAAAACAAGTTTCACTTCCTCAAGTGCCAAAATGCCCAAGTTATCACTCAAAAGCCAAAATGTTAACAAATGAAATAAAATGAACCTAGAGCTGAATCTAAGAAAAATACATGGATGGATTTGAAGAGCTCCTGAGTACCTTTCCAATGCCACAAGAATCACAAAAATAAGAGATCGTGGTAGAAAGTTGTGAGCTTGGAAACGAAAAACAAAGATCTATCTTCAAACTATTGTATCAGGCACTTGCATAATTTTTTTAGAAAACTACTAATGCCACTATAAATTTCTCTCTGTTAGCTTTCTAACGATATCTAGTTTGCCTGATTTTGCCTCCATGGGCAAAAGTTATGCAAAAAAGAAAAAAGCCCCTTTTAAGGCTTTGAGGGGCAAAAAAGGCCCCCTGGCGCTGACATAGTGCTAACATCAGTAGAATATTCTCAAAATATTACCTTTCACTAGAAAAAAATCCCCCCTTCCAAAAAAGAAAAAAATGTCGGTCCAATGCAAAACCACCCATTATTTTTGAAAAATTGCCTATTTAGGTCATGAAACTACTAGTTGGTGTTGAAAACTACCTGTGATGGGTGAGGAAACCACTGTTTGCATAGTCGAAACTACCTTTCCTTGGGTGAAAAAACACCTTCAGAAACCACTGATCGGATATCATATGCGAGTGCTATTTGGACAATAATCTTGCAGTAGTTTGTTTTGATCTTATGGGTCAGAGATTTCGACAATCTGTTATGTAAACCCAGTGTCAAAGAGACTGTCAATCTAGAGTGATAATCGATGACCTTTATGTGATTTTAGATGTTGTTGAAATTGCTGGATCTAGGCTCTATGTATGCCTCCTACAGTTTAAGGAAGATGCTGAAGATTTCTTTTAAGATGTCGATCGAGGGAGAATGACTGCCGGTGGAAAAGGAATTCCCGGGTTGATTTACAAATGTTGGCCAGTTTTGACTGCCAATCAGAGACTATGGCAGGGTTTTTGGACCACTGTGAAAGTCACTGTCGTCAAATCTTGATCACTACTTGTTTAAGCCACTGGCTGCTAAAGACCACTGAAGATGCCTGCTGAGAATTTTGCAAATGCCGTCAAAATGAAGATCTCGTTGATTGTTTGAGATCCACTACCGACTGTGATTTATAACTATCAGTATCAGTTTTAGAAGAAGTTGATAATATATATTATCCGCAAATGTTGACACAAACTGGCATAATGAATTTACCTCCGTGAAGTAAATATTTAGCAGACTGCTTGTGATTTTTCAACTCTACTGGTGGATTGTAGATAACTGCAAGGAATGGAGCCAGTCCACCAGGTGGTTTCTCTAAACCATCATTTGAAATATGCTACCGCTAATACTTTCAAGTGCTTGTCGATGAGATTTGGATGACAACCATCGTTGACTGCTTAAATGCTGCGGTGATGCAGGTGATGGGACCCACACCATGTGGTGCCCGCTAGCTATATCTATGACTTCCTCTATGCAGGGTACTATAGGTTGTATCCTACAATCTGCAAAAAATCCACATATGCAAAAACAATAAAACTAGCAGATAAACTATTAACCCAATGAAATATACCTTTTACCCATTGAATTTCTCTGACGATACCACTAACACAGTAGTATGCAATCAAATATTCTACCATTTTGGATTGCCTTTTGACTAGTGATGGAGTATAACAGGGCTTTTGGCGGGTCTCGTGCCACATGGTGCCTGCTGATTGCATCTGCACCTTGCAACTTGCACAGGTCTACACATAGGGTACTTCATTCCCTGAAAAAAAATAATGTTCACAAAAAAAATTATATAACTTGCAGAGTATATTGATATTACTTGATGGATAATATGACACCAACGACTGTGAAGATTCTGGAATATTCCACCTATGTAGAGAATATTCTCTATAGATTTCGTACTACAGAATCGGGTAAATGTTTTTTGCCTCTCGCTACAACTTTGTCTGATTTGGACAATTTTACAGTCAATTTATAGGTTTTCAAGTGTTCTAAGCGCGATGGTAGGGCTTGATTTTGCCCAAACTACTCCAAAAATGTAGCTACCTCTCGGATTAGATATCCAGTCCCCAGATTGAAAATGCTATAGATTTGGCCTCTGATGTCCGATTTGAAAAAAACAAAAGCTGATCTTGACTATCTCGGACCTCCTAAACTAAATGGTTTGCTTAGATTTGTAGCATCATGCTCTGATTTTAACCTACAATACAAGGCTACAAAGAGGAAACCCTCACAAAACTAGTATTTCTATCAAGTCTTTCTGATTCTCCAGGTCATCATTCGATGCAAGAGAAGAACATACTTAACTATCAAGATCCACCATGAATTTCACTTAAGATCTCTTAAAAAATGACTAACACAAAGTGATTCTTCCTAGAGCTCTAATACCATGTTAGAGTTGGCTATGATTGGAGCCACTCAGGATCTAGGACTTCATGAAAGCACAAGAGAGATCAAATGAGAGAATAGTGCTATTCTATCAATGAATGCAAAAGGGTACAAGATTGAAAGAGATTACAATACATGAAGAAAGCCTTTCTTATGAAGGCAAGGTGATAGATAAAAAGGTGGAGTGGAAAGTGGAGATATTCCTACAACATGTGATAATTAGAGGATGATAACTAATTGCACATGTGGAGGATAAGACAACTCACTCCAACTATCAACAACTCAACACACAACTAGACTCAACTAGAAACACATAGAAGACTCACTAAGTCAACTTAACATGTGTGAATTATGTGTGATGTATGAATATTATTTAACTAGTAAATAGTTAAATAATGTAAATTATCCACACAAGGGTAAACTGGTTGCGTGATAACCCTATTCACACCGATAGAAGATGCATATTAGTTTTCTCTGAAGGTGGAAGATGTCATGCCCACATTTCACTTGCATTTACAACTCGCAAAACATGCATGTTATGTCCGCATATGACATGTAGGCATGATACGAGCTACCAAATTTTTTTCTTTTCTACATGAAATCTTCCCCTCGCACACGTAAGCATGCTCGGTTGTGTATGTTAAGTTTGTCTAAGTGATTGTTACTATGGTATAATCTTCTCACGTGTGTAAGTTGATATCATTCACGATGTATATAATTGGTTTAGTTTTGCAACGTTAGATTTCCCATGGTAGGTGATTGACCTTTAAATAGGTTTTCCCAGTTTATTTCATTACTAGTTCGTATTTCTACTCTTATTACATGCCATCATTTAATTATTCTATTTATCTAAATAAATTTTATCATTTCTTAGTTTACCATTTGGATTATTAACTTAACTATTACGGATCGATCAGTTGAATATAAAATAATAAATGTCAAACTTAAATGTCTCACCTTCTCTTAAATAATTATTTAAATATATCTATAATTAAATATCTTATTATTTTTTTATTTTAATATATATATATATATTATTTTTATAATTCTTATAGTCTCAAATCTCCCTCTCACTATTTGTTTAAATGATAAAAGTACAATGATCAAATAAATTCCCATATCTACAAATCATACCCTTAAATATATATTTTTATATATATATAATTGAAATTATATATATACATATGAGTAAATGATATATTTTTCTTTTTAAGTGAGTGTATACACACATCACTATCCACTAAATTATAAATATATATATATATATACCCATACTTGCATGTACACATACACACACACACACATGCACACACACACACAGATATATATATATATATATATATATATAGCATTGCTAAAATACTACTTTAAATATATACCCACTCCATTAACAAAGTGCCTTGTTATAAAATAAACCACATGCCTTTGATATCAATTAACCCTAACCCTATTTTTTTGTGTTTGTTTGAGATGTGAAACAGGGCAAGGTGGGTGACGGTGGCAGGGAGCTCGGCACTGGAGAGGGGGCGATGTGAGGTGGTGGGTGGAGGTTGCAGAGGGCGGTGGGTTGGAGGTTCAGTCGCGCATGGGAGGGCAGAGGGTGTTGGGGTCGCGGAGGGCCTGTGTTTTGCGGGAGGTGGAAGCATGGTGGGGGTGTGGGGAGGGGTAGAGCCCCACCCACATCCCATTGCATGGGGTGTGGGTGGGGTTCTGCCCCTCCCCACACCTGTGGCTTACTAGAAATTTTAGTGGGGTTTAAAACCCCACCGCCTATCATATGTACATTCAGCTATGTTAAAACACAGCAAACATTGCTCAGAACAGTTTGTTTAGGAATTTCAAAATTTCTATTTATTATTAATTAAATATATATATATCTGTGTATGTTTGTGTGTACATCTTGTTTTCACAAATACATTTAATTTTAAACTATTTTAATTATATATAAATATATATATATATATACATTCACAAGTGTAACAATATTTTCATTTTCGCAATTTTATTTTAAATGAATTGTTATATATATATATATATATATATATATATATATATATATATATATATATATATATATATATATCAATTTTCACAATTTCAATTAGTGATAAAAATGTAAATACAGATATATCAATTGTTCACAATTAAATTTAAAAGTAAAATGATATATATATATATATATAACGAATTTTCAAGGCAATATTCATTTCATACTATATTCAACCTTTTAATTTCTATATAACAATTATTCAAATGAGAATGAACATTAACCATTCAAATCTAGTTTTGCCATTTCTTTTATCTATCAAGTAAATTTTCCAAATCAAATGGATTTAAGGATCAAGGGATAATATAGGAAACTAATGAATCTATTCATTTCATTAACACACAACAGTCAAGTAAAAATTCAATTTAGATTATTTCCCATTGCAACTTAACTTCAAGTTTTAATTTTGTATTCAAAGCAAAATGTATCATTCATAAAACATAAAACTATAAAAGTAACTTTCTCACTATATAATACAAGGGATATATTTATCAATTGATTCAAATCAACAAACAAGTCTCACAACTTAAAACTTGATAATAAAGAACAATCAATTGTAAGAATACCCACAACTCACATACACTCAAAGGGAGTAAATTACTCTCTCCTGCCAGCTCACACAAATGATGTAATGTAAAAACTAATTAAAATCACAACTTTTAACATAATGAGGGAGGATTATCTCTCCACTCCCTAGATAACAACTTTTACAACAATTTCAAACAGAGAAGTTCTTTCCTCTAAAACTTTTACATAATGGAACTTAAAAAGGCCAAGCTCTCATTACAAATAGTAAGATAGAACATTTTCTTTAATCAAGGCAAAATCCCTTCAATCCCTTTTACATGCTCCAACAGTAACCTGAAAGACAACATGGGAGACAACAACAACCATCTAGCTCTCCTCCCTACCTTTGACCCACTAGAGGGTCACCCCCGAGTTAGGGAGACCATCCTCATACCCAGGGTAGAATAGACAAATCAACACTTCACAACATTGAATAACAACAATAAGGTAAATAACCCACACACTCCCAGGATTTGACTCACAATACAAAGACTCAGCTTAGGTGAGTTCAAGGAGGGTAGGGAAGTAGACATCTCTACCTCTAGGTGTCATCCTTTCACATTTTATCACGAGGCCTCAAGCCAACCAATTTCTCTTCCTCAAGGCCTCAAGCCTTCCAGTTAAATCAAATTACTAGGGATATCCCAATACGCTCTCAAAGCCTTAAAAGCCCTCTTGGCTAAAAGTACCAACATGCCCTCAAGGCATTTCTTATAACAAGAAACCAGGATGACACCTGAGGAGGGTCACACCTCCCCTTCCCTATACAAGATGAGCATTGCCTTCCAACTGGAAGGAGCTCTTTCTACACCCAAAACAAACCCCAACAAAAATAACAGAAAACTCATAGAAAACATTTGCAAACTCATTCATCAAGCAAGAACAACCATACATTACAAACATCAGATCACACAAGAGAGTAGTCTTGTTCACCAACCTTTCAAAGCCCAATTATGGATGAAATTTGATGAAGAGCTCCTCTCTAGCCTCCTTCTCCAAAATCTCCTTCTTTCCACAATAATCCAACCACCTTACTCTCCTCCTCCTCTCTCTTTTAAAAACTAATTCCCTCTATTTTCCTAATTTCCCAAGTGGCATTAAACAACTAATCCACAACTCATCCATTATCCTAGTGGACCTAAACAATTTAGCCCCCACTCAATAGGTTCCCCACTATAGTCCTTTTAGCAACACATGAATAATTAAAATACAATAAGTAAAATAAAAATACAAAGGGAGTGGATGACACACTCCCCTTAATAAGGGGAACCCCACCAAAAGAGAGGCACATGGAGACAAACACTCCATTATTAGGGGATCATGGAGTTGTTCCATGACTTGGAAGTGGGCCTAAGTGTGGATTCCACTCATCCCATTGTCCCCATGCTTCCAAATTCGTCACTTAACTTCACTGTGAAGTTTAAGTGACCATATGGAGGTTAACCCAAGGTTATCCTTGCCAAAAAGGTCCCTAGACCCATGGGTATAACCCAGAGTTGATTTTTGCCTAATTAGAACTCCCAGAGTCAAATAAAACACAAGAAAAAGGGTCTAAAAGAAATAAAATTTAAACAAGATTAAAAACAACATTTCTTACAACACTTATCATAATAAAAGTAAATCAGAAGATAGCCCTTATTCCCTTGACCTCATGCAACATTAACATATTACAACATTACAACATTCCTCCAAACACGAGGTTGATCTTAATTCCTCATTGAACTAGATCGGCTCACAAGGGATACAACATAGGTATGGGATGATCTCCTATATTTGTGGTTTCGTTAGCAATGCCTGCACACTCAAACTTGAAGTCAATAAAACATAAAGATATCATAGCCGAAGCAAATCTAAATACATGCATCCTAAACATTCTACCATATAATCACATTGAAGTTCCATATCCATTCATCATTTTCCTAAAAGCAACATCTAAATTACCATTGCACAATTATTTTCCTTAAAAATTAATTAGGTTTAATAGGCAAGATTCCAGATCAATAGTCTCTCAACATATAAATAATAGTTAATATCACTGCAAATAGTCTCATGAACAATAGTGTAAAAAGTAGGCGTCACATCCTCTCCCCCTAAGATTGTACTTCCTCTTGGAAGTCATCAAAGAGGTGAGGGTAAAGCATCTTTAGTCTTGTACCATTTTCCCATGTTGCAGTGACCTCATCGTACATATCCCACTGGACCTTAACCTGGTCTAACTCTTGACCTTGAAGGCCCAGCGTCCAACGAGCCAATATGTGTATTGGCTCCAAAGCCAGCTGTCTGTCTGCCTCTACCTGAAGAGCACTCCAATCCAATACGTGAGACAAGTCAGATATATAACGACGTAAAACTGAAACATGAAAGACATCATGGATACGAGACAGGCTATTTGATAAGGCTAAACGGTAGGCTATAGGTCCTATCCTCTCTAGGATCTCAAAAGGTCCTACAAACCGGGGTGCAAACTTAGAACCTTTTTCATAACAGATTGGACTCTTATGCGGTCGCACACTCTCAAGAATACTCTGTCACCTACTGAGAAGCTTCGATCTGTCCTCTTCGCATCTGCATACTTCTTCCGTCTATCATGAGCTTCCTACAGTTTCTTCCTGATCAAAGTAACCTACTGTTCCATATCCTAGATTATTTCAGGACCAATGGCAACTCGGTCCTCTAACCGATCCCAACTCAAAGGCGTTCTACAAGGTCTACCGTATAAAGCCTAGTAAGGAGGCATACCCAACGAGCTGTGATGCCCATTATTATAGGCAAACTCAACTAAATACAGGTACTCCTCCCATTTAGACTGATGATCCATAACATACATACACAACATATCCTCTAACACCTGATTAACTCTTTCTGTCTGGCTATCAGTCTTAGGATGATAAGCGGAACTGAAGTTGAACTGTGTTCCCAACACCTGATGTAAAGCTCTCCAAAATGAAGATGTGAAAATAGAGTCTCTATCAGATATAATGTAGCGAGGTACTCCATGTAGTCTAACAATCTGATTTAGGAACACTCTCGCCACTGATGGTGCATTGTACATTGTGCGTACTGGTGAGAAATGTGCCACCTTGGTCAACTTATCAATCGTCACCATGATGGCATCATGGCGTCACAATGACATAGGTAGACCAATAATGAAGTCCATGGAAATGGTGTCCCATTTCCACTCAAGTATCTCATGTGGGTATAAGAGTCTAGCTAGATGTTGATGCTCGGCCTTGACCCTCTAACACACAAGGCATCGACCAACAAACTCTACAATATCACATCTCATCCCAGCCCAATGGTATAACTGTCGTAAGTCCACATGCATCTTCTTCCCTCCTAGATGAGCTGCATAGGGTGCCCTATGAGCCTCAAAGAGTATCACTGCACACAGATCACCTACACGGGGTACATAGATGTGCTACTTATGTCTAAGTAATCCATCTGACTCCAGGGAATATCCTACGAATTTACCCTTCAGGACCCTCTGATTCTGAATCTCCTACTACACCTCAAGAAACCACTTATCCTTAGGTAGATGCTATACAATACATTCTCTCAAATCCACTTTCAAAGAGAGAGTTAGGATCTCGTGGCGCCTTCGACTCGACATGTCGGTGACCACGTTCTCCTTTCCCTTGATGTAGTGGACATCAAAGTCATACTCACATAAGAACTCCATCCAACGCCACTGGCGGGTGTTTAAATTCGGCTAAGTGAAAATATACTACAATCTATGATGGTCCTAATGGAGCTCAAAACGTCGACCTAAGAGGAAATGTCTCCAACGAATAAGAGCATGAATAACAGCTGCTAGTTCTAGATCATGCGTAGGGTATTCAGCTCATGTGTTTTAAGATTTCGTGATTCATAAGCAATCGTTCTACCACCCACATAAGCACAGCACCAAACCCCTCTAAAGATGCATCTGTACAAACCACAAAATCTTCTGCCGGATCAAGAATAGCTAATATGGGTGTGCTAGTAAGACATTCCTTAGGGATCCCAAAGGCCTTCTCACACTGCTCAGTCCAAGTGAATCCCTTCCCTTTTCACTGAAGGGAAGTAATAGGTTGAGCTATTCTAGAGAAACCTTTGACAAACCTACGGTAGTAACCGGCTAGTACCATAAAGCTCCTTACTTCTGTAACACTAGTGGGTGCTGGCCAATCCTAAATTGTCTTGATCTTTGATGGATCTATGGAGATACCATCGCCTGATAATATATGTCCCAAATACTGCACCTCTGTCCTGAAGAAAGCACATTTCGCCAGATTGCCATACAGCTTATGCTCACATAAACACTGCATTACCTGACACAAATGGTCCACATGTTCCTCCTTGGTCTGTGAATAGATCAAGATGTCATCTAGAAATATGATCACGAACTGATCTAGGTAAGTACAAAACACCCCATTCATGAGACTCATGAACACTGTAGGGGCATTCGTCAAACCAAAAGGTACCACTGTAAACTCATAGTGTCCATATCTGGCTCAGAAAGCAATTTTATGAATATCTACCTCTATAATTCTCAATTGGTGATACCCAGATTTTAGATCAATCTTTGAAAACACTTTGGCTCCTTGCATTTGGTCAAAGAGATCGTCAATCCTCAGCAGAGGATATCGGTTCCTCACCGTTACTTTGTCCAATTGCCTGTAGTCCATGCATAGTCGAAGAGATCCATCTTTCTTCTTTACGAAGATAACCGGTGTGCCCCATGGAGATACACTAGGTTGGATGTGTCCCTTCTCTAGTAATTCTTCTAATTGCAGCTTCAGCTCTGTAAGCTCATGTGTAGTCATTCTGTAAGGTGCCCGAGATACTAGTTTTGCCCTTGGTACTAGATCAATGTGGAAATCAACTTCTCTGCATGGAGGCATTCCAAGTAACTCTGGTGGAAAGACATATGCAAATTCCCTCAGGATGGGGTGATCATCTAATGTAGCCTCTGGTTCATCTTCTAATCTATCACTGACTATGATAGCAAACATCTGACAACCCTTCTGCATGCAATGCTTAAGTTGCTGAGTGGATACCGTTCGAGTAGTCATGAGCTTCTGTATGCCCACTATCTCTACCAGTGTGCCATGATCATCTATGCAACTAATCATCTTCTGTCGGCAATCTAGCTTGGCTCTGTGAGCCGCAAGCCAGTCCATGCCAAGAACTATGCCGTAGGTTCCTAATGGCATCACCCTAAGATCCCATGTTGTAGTGAATGACCCCAAGGAAACGTCACAATTTCAGACAATGGAATCAACTGACATCCTGGCCCTAGAGGCTAGCTCGACCCCCCACCTAATGTCCTACCTAGAAGCCACCAGCCTGCAACGTTCCACTAACGATGTAGATATAAAGGAGTCGGTAGCTTCGGAGTCAAAAATGATAGAGATGGGAGATCCTGCAATCATACCTATTGTCTCAATAACTGAGGCCTGAAAATTAGCTTGGTAGTTGTCAACCACTGCAAACATACGGTGGGATTTACCCACGTCACCAACAGTTTGCTTGGAACCTCCTACATGATGCTATCTCCCAGCTGTATAACCCTGTGGGCACTCTCTAGCTATGTGTCCTACTTCACCACAAGTATAACAAGGGCCTCTAACCTGTACCTGTACAGTCTGAGTCCTACTCGACTGCTACTGTCCTGTTCTGCTAGTAGACCCCTGTGAACCCCTGTACGACTACTGTAGTCTCGCAGGTCCCACAGGTAGTCCTTGCTGTCTCTGATCTCTGCACAGGCCCTGCTGCTGCCAACCTCTATTATTTCCCCCATATGACTTCTGTTGTGTTTTACCTTTCTGTTGCTGCTGTGACTACTGTTGTTGTGGGGGCCTAGGAGGTAATGGTGCTAAACTGTTTCCTCCTCTAGGGGGTGGCTGTGATGACCTGTGAAAATTCTGTTGATGCTGCTGTTGTCCCCGATCCTAGAACTTAGGGTGAGAACTTTGCCCCTGTCCTTGAATCTCCTCAGTAATGTAAGCCTTCTCGACAGCATCACTCAAAGTTTGGGGATCTGCCATCCACACAGGCTCTGCTATACTATGGTTTAGACCTCTGATGAACTTATGTACTAGGAGTTTCTCATCATGGAGATACTCTACATATCTAGATAACTCTGTAAATTTACTCTCATACTGTGCCACTGAGAGTCCCCTCTATTGTAGATCATGAAACTCGTATATACAACGCTGTCGGTAGTGGTTTGATAGATATCGCGCATTGAAGTGCTCAATAAAAGTCTCCCATGAGAGTGTATCTATGGAAAGGTGACACTTGCACTCCTTAGTGTGCCACCATGTAGCTGCTGCATCTCGTAATAAGTGCACTACCACACGGGCCTTCGTGTTGCCTGCGTATGGACGCAACGCGAAACACCTGTCCAAACTGATAAGCCAAGCCTCTGCCTCGGCTCCCTCTGTAGTTCCAATGAATGTAGGAGGGTTCAATCTCAGTATATCCCTAATGGGATCTCCTCTGTCACTGTGCCCCCTGTAAGGCTCATCTGCATGATACTCATAAGGCCTGGAACCAAATTGCTCTATTCTCACTGTCTCGTCATGCCTGACATGATGTGTGGGGCTCCTGCTACGGGCCCTGCTGGCTAAACCAAGGTCTTTTGTATCAGGCAGGTTGACAAAAGGCTCCACACGTGGTACCCCCTGCGGCTCTATGTGGGGCTCCTCATGTGGCTTGACATGAGACTCAGCTCGTGTCTCCACACGTAGCTCCTCTCGCGGAACATCACGGGGCTCGTCACGTGGCAGTTAGTTTGTTTTGAGTCTTGTTAATGTTTCCAAGAAGGTCTGATAAGACCAATGCATGTAATAAGGTCATGTTGACCATACTTTACTATTTTTGCAGAGGCATCCACACTAAAACCTTGACATACAGCATGGATGTCCGCAACCCTTCATCATCATCATCATATTTCCCTTAACACTGTCAGCATCATCATATTTACTCTGCCGGCCAATATCCTCTTGCAGACAAACCTTCGACCTTTCGCCTGTCAGCAGCATCATCATATTCGGCTATCGGCAGCATCATCATATTCGGCAAGCGCAAACATCCTCCTGATGTCCATTGTTCATCTTACTGCCAACCTCTTTCTTCATCATCATGATGTTCAACATCATGTTCATCAGCGGGATATAGAACATCCGGTTCCTCCCATATATCCTGATGATGACAACCTCATGCACCTTTCCTTCGATGCTTACGTCACCCCGATATCCTGATGATGTTTATCCTGATGACGATGACGTCACATGCAGCTCCTTCAATATCCTGCTGTCGGCCAAACTTAACATTATCGCCCCGCGATGGTTTTATCAATCCGATCTTCTACTTTATGCCGATACGCTCTTCCTCAACAACTCCTAATGATGATCACCCCAAAACACATTCACTTTATGCAACCGACTGCATCATGCTCATCTCCGCTTACTCGGATGACGCCCGAAGTACCTGCAGGATATACGCAGAAATATCCTGATGATACCGTTGTGACGAATTTCCAACCTTAGCGAATTTTGATCCGCCGAACCGCCTGGGATGACCCGATCTACTTTCAGGGTGATCTTCTAGACTCTAACTACCAGCACGACCTAGCACATACCCATGCTAGGGTCCTCAACACCTTTCGACGACGATCCTGCAAACATGCACATGAACAAACAGAAAAAGCAAACTAAATCCTACCCTACTGTACATGACCATTCCATCAATTCGACGAATCAACCGGTGGAATGGATCAGCGAATCCATGAAACCACCAAAACAGCAAATCGATCACACAATGGAATCCAAACAGAGAATTGACACAACAGGTTCTCTCTATTGATTTCAAAAGATGCAAATACAATATTCAGTCTCTCCCTCTGTCTCACTCTCTTCAACCTAGCTCGATCCTCTAAAACCAACCGATCCTCATGCATAAATAGGATCTCCTGCGAGTACTACTGACCCGACTCCAAGCGGCTGGGAAATCTCTCCAGGCGGCTGGGAGATCCAACCGAACCTACAGCATAACAGCTGTCTTAACAAACTAGCTAAAAATAGTAAAGCATGGTCAACATGACCTTATTACATGCATTGGTCTTATCAGACCTTCTTGGAAACATTAACAAGACTCAAAACAAACTAACTGCCTCATGGAGGCCAGCTGTCAGGTAGGTGCTCCTGCACCATACTCCCCAACAGAAAAGAACTCATGTCCCATGAGTTTAGTTGTGGAAGTCCTCCACCTTTACACTTTGCCTTTGCAACATTCTGACCTGTTCCAGCTTTGTCCTCTGCTGGCTCTTGGCTGCTCCAAGACTTCTAAACTGTAACTTGCTTTCCTGCAAGTAAATCCTCATGCCTGTCAATGTAGGCCTTTCTCACACATACCTTGTGTTTGTCAGGTTGTCTGACCAGAATCTCTGTCTGAACTGTCTCTTGAACTTCTGTAATGTTCAACTCTGTCTTTCTTTCAACCTTTATAGGACAAACAATAGTCCCAACTATGACAACATCCTTGTCATTCCTCTCAACTGGTTGTTGTTTGCAAACCTGTTTCTGAACCTGCTGCTGACCTCTGTCAGTCAAAACTGTAACTTTCTTCAACCTATTGTCCTTAACAACTTCTTTCCCTACAATGTCCTCAACTGCCTTTATGTCTGCTCCTATAGGCATCTACACAAACTCCTTCTTTCCCACTAAAATGATTTTGGTTGCCTCCTGTGCTGCAGCATTTTCCTGCAATGGCATCAGCATGATAGTCTTCCCATCTTTCTTGATGGTGTAGGTATTAGCATACCCATCATACAGTACCCTCCTATCAAATTGCCATGGTCTACCCAACAGTAGGTGACAACATTCCATGGGCAAAATGTCACACAAAACTCTATCATGATATGCTCCAATTTGAAAATCCACATATGCCTGTTCATAGACAAAAAGTGATTGACTATCACTCACCCAAGATGCCTTGTAAGGGTGATGGTGTGGAATCCTTTCCAAATTCAGTTTATCCACCATTTCCTGAGATACCATGTTGTCTGTTGAACCAGTATCAATGACAACCCTACATACTTTACCTTTGCTCTTGCATGTGGTCTTGAAAAGAGCTCTTCTTTGCATCATATCCTTTGATGTCTGCAAACTAATTCTCCTTAGCATCAATGCTTCTCCCTCCTCAGAATATGCATAATTATCAGGAACTCTATCTCCTTGATAAGTGTTTGAACTCTGCACACTTTGCTCTACTTTCTCTTCTTGCACAAGTTGTACCCTCTTGTCATTCATTCTATCATTTCTGGATGATGAACCTTTGCTTTCTGGACATTTGAAAAATGGATGACCAAACTCACCACAGGTGTAACATTTTCCTGAAAATGTAGTAGAACCTCTACCACCTCCAAATCTTCCTCTATTACCTTTCCATCCACCTCTGAAATCAGACTGTCCCTGTCCTTTACCAGTGTCTTCTTGACCCTCATTGGTTTGCCTTGTTGTAGGGCTGCTCCTCTTCCCCTCATATTGCTGCCTCTTCCTCTCATGGACTTATCTTGTCCCCTATTCATCTTTTCTTCAATCCTGATTGCCATTTGGTAACAATCCTCCACATTCTTAGGGTTAGCTAAAACTAACTCATCCTGTATGTTCAATCTCAAACCAGCCAAGTACCTAGCCACCTTTTCTACCTCATTCTCATGATGACCAGATCTCATACTCAACTTATAAAACTCCTCAGTATATGCCTTCACATCCATTTCCTTCTGCCTTAAAAATTGCAGCTTCTTAAACATCTAAATCTCATAATCCTTAGGCAAGAATTTACCTTTGATCCTTGCTACCATTTTATCCCATGAAGTGATCTTTGACTTCCCTTGTTTCCTTCTCTCAGATTGTACATAATCCCAGCATACCAAAGCATGACCTCCTAACTTGGTCTTTGCAATCTTTACCTTATGATCCTCAGCAACGTCTTCACATTCAAAGTGATTATCAAGTGCAGCAATCCAATCCAGCAACTCATCTTCATTCAAACTTCCATTATACTTGGAAACATCAACCTTTACCTTAGGTTTATCACTCTGCACTGCCTTTAACAGTTTTACAAATCTCTGGTCTTCAGCATCCAGATCTTCAGCTACCTCTTCATACTCTTCCACAGTATCTTCATCTTCTTCAGACTCACTGTCTTCCACTTCCCTCTTTTTGTTCTTTTCCAGGGCTACAAGCCTGGCTTGAAGTGCTTCAGCAAGCTCCTTCATCTTCCTCATCTCTCTGGCATGTTTTTCCTTCATCTCCTGCAATTCCCTTGCAGTACCACTACCTTTCGGAGGCATTTTGTCGACCTCTCACTCTTCTACCTCTACCCTTTCGGTGACAGAACCAACTCTACCTCTGCCCTTTTGGTGACAGAATCAACACACAACAGCCTAGACCTTTTGCTGAGCTCTGATACCACTATGATACAAAGGCATCCACACTAAAACCTTGACATACAGCATGGATGTCCGCAACCCTTCATCATCATCATCATATTTCCCTTAACACTGTCAGCATCATCATATTTACTCTGCCGGCCAATATCCTCCTGCAGACAAACCTTTGACCTTTCGCCTGTCAGCAGCATCATCATATTCGGCTATCGGCAGCATCATCATATTTGGCAAGCGCAAACATCCTCCTGATGTCCACTGTTCATCTTACTGCCAACCTCTTTCTTCATCATCATGATGTTCAACATCATGTTCATCAGCAGGATATAGAACATCCGGTTCCTCCCATATATCCTGATGATGACAACCTCATGCACCTTTCCTTCGATGCTTACGTCACCCTGATATCCTGATGACATTTATCCTGATGATGATGATGTCACATGCAGCTCCTTCAATATCCTGCTATCGGCCAAACTTAACATTATCGGCCCGCGATGGTTTTATCAATCCGATCTTCTACTTTATGCCGATACACTCTTCCTCGGCAACTCCTGATGATGATCACCCCAAAACACATTCACTTTATGCAACCGACTGCATCATGCTCATCTCCGCTTACTCGGATGACGCCCGAAGTACCTGCAGGATATACGCAGAAATATCCTAATGATGCCGTTGCGACGAATTTCCAACCTTAGCAAATTTCGATCCGCCGAACCGCCTGGGATGACCCGATCTACTTTTAGGGTGATCTTCCAGACTCTAACTACCAGCATGACCTAGCACATACCCATGCTAGGGTCCTTAACACCTTTCGACGACGATCCTGCAAACATACACATGAACAAACAGAAAAAGCAAACTAAATCCTACCCTACTGTACATGACCATTCCACCGATTCGACGAATCAACCGGTGGAATGGATCAGCGAATCCATGAAACCACCAAAATAGCAAATCGATCACACAATGGAATCCAAACAGAGAATTGACACAACAGGATCTCTCTATTGATTTCAAAAGATGCAAATACAATATTCAGTCTCTCCCTCTGTCTCACTCTCTTCAACCTAGCTCGATCCTCTAAAACCAACCTATCCTCATGCATAAATAGGATCTCCTACGAGTACTACTGACTCGACTCCAAGCGGCTGGGAAATCTCTCCAGGCGGCTGGGAGATCCAACCGGACCTACAGCATAACAGTTGTCTTAACAAACTAGCTAAAAATAGTAAAGCATGGTCAACATGACCTTATTACATGCATTGGTCTTATCAGGCCTTCTTGGAAACATTAACAAGACTCAAAACAAACTAACTGCCTCATGGAGGCCAACTGTCAGGTAGGTGCTCCTGCACCAAAATTGCTCTATTCTCACTGTCTCGTCATGCCTGACATGATGTGTGGGGCTCTTGCTACGGGCCCTGCTAGCTAAACCAAGGTCCTTTGTATCAGGCAGGTTGACAAAAGGCTCCACACGTGGTACCCCCTGCGGCTCTATGTGGGGCTCCTCATGTGGCTTGACATGAGACTCAGCTCATGTCTCCACACGTAGCTCCTCTCGCGGAACATCACGGGGCTCGTCACGTGGCTCTACGTGGGCTCAACTACAGCCGGTGGAAGCCTATCCAAGATAGCCTGTAAGACCTGTAATATCTGTGGTCCCATATCTGGTGGGGCTAGTAGTGCTTGCGGTTCCTAAGGAACTAGTTTGCCTGTAAAACTGGCTGAACTTGTGGGTTTGGCTGTTCTGGTGGGGCTGGCTGATCCGGTCCCACAGCTGAAGAATCAGTGTGCACCTTGGTGGCTGGAGTACGGCAGGACAGTGGTTGCCGAACTTGTCTGGGAGGCATCCTATAAAATGAGGTAACCTCTAGTCAGTTTGGTCACGGAAGTGATAATGTGCTCATACAAGCCCAGTGTTTTAAAATGACTAGCTCTGATACTAAATGTCATGCCCACATTTCACTTGCATTCACAACTGGCAAAACACGCATGTTATGTCCGCATATGACATGTAGGCATGATACAAGCCACCAAAAATTTTCCTTTTCTACATGAAACCTTCCCCTCGCACGCGTAAGCATGCTCGGTTGTGTATGTTAAGTTTGTCTAAGTGATTGTTACTATGGTATAATCTTCTCACGTGTGCAAGTTGATATCATTCACGATGTATATAATCGGTTTAGTTTTGCAACATTAGATTTCCCATGGTAGGTGATTGACCTTTAAATAGGTTTTCCCAGTTTATTTCATTACCGGTTCATATTTCTACTCTTATTACATTCCATCATTTATTTATTCTATTTATCCAAATAAATTTTATCATTTCTTAGTCTACCATTTGGATTAATAACTTAACTATTATGGATCGATCAGTGGAATATAAAATAATAAATGTCAAACTTAAATTTCTCACCTTCTCTTAAATAATTATTTAAATATATCTATAATTAAATATCTTATTATTTTTTTTCTTTTAATATATACATATTATTATTTTTATAATTCTTATATTCTCAAATCTCCCTCTCACTATTTGTTTAAATGATAAAAGTACCATGATCAAATAAATTCCCATATCTACAAACCATACCCTTAAATATATATATATATATATATAATTGAAATTATATATATACATATGAGTAAATGATATATATATATTTTAAGTGAGTGTATACACACCTTACTATCCACTAAATTATATATATATACATATATATATATATACAAATATATATATACACATATATATATACATATATATATATATATATACATATATATATATACACATATATATATATATATAGCATTGCTAAAATACTATTTTAAATATATACCCACTCCATTAACAAAGTGCCTTGTTATAAAATAAACCACATGCCTTTGATATCCATTAACCCTAACCCTTATTTTTTGTGTTTGTTTGAGATGTGAAATAGGGCAAGGTGGGTGACGGCGGCAAGGGAGCTCGGCGCTGGAGAGGGGGTGATGTGAGGTGGTGGGCGGAGGTTGCAGATGGTGGCAGGTTGGAGGTTCGGCCACGCATGGGAAGGTAGAGGGTGTTGGGGCCGCGGAGGGCCTGCATTTCATGGGAGGTGGAAGCACAGTGAGGGTGTGGGGAGGGACGGAGCCCCACCCACATCCCACTGCATGGGGTGTGGGTGGGGCTCTGCCTCTCCCCACACCCGTGGCTTACTAGAAATTTTGGTGGGGTTTAAAACCCCACTGCCTATCATATGTACATTCGGCTGTGTTAAAACACAACGAACATTGCTCAGAACAGTTTGTTTGGGAATTTCAAATTTTCTATTTATTATTAATTAAATACACACACACACACACATATATATAAATCCGTGTGTGTGTGTGTGTGTACATCTCATTTTCACAAATACATTTAATTTTAAACTATTTTAATTATATATATATATATATATATATGTATATATATACATTCACAAGTGTAACAATATTTTCATTTTTACAATTTTATTTTAAATGAACTGTTAAATATATATATACATATATATGTATATATATATATATAATTAGATATATCAATTTTCACAATTTCAATTAGTGACAAAAATGTAAATAAAGATATATCAATTGTTCACAACTAAATTTAGAAGTAAAATGATATATATATATATATATATATATATATATATATATATATATATATATATATATATATATATATATATATATATATATATATATATATATATATATATATAACGAATTTTCAAGGTAATATTCATTTCATACTATATTCAACCTTTTAATTTCTATATAACAATTATTCAAATGAGAAAGAACATTAACCATTCAAATTTGTTTTTGCCATTTCTTTTATCTATCAAGTAAATTTTCCAAATTAAATGGATCTAAGGATCAAGGGATAATACAAGAAAGTAATGAATCTATTCATTTCATTAACACACAACAGTCAAGTAAAAATTCAATTTAGATTATTTCCCATTGCAACTTAACTTCAAGTTTTAATTTTGTATTCAAGGTAAAATGCATCATTCATAAAACATAAAATTGTAAAAGTAACTTTCTCACTAGATAATACAAGGGATATATTTATCAATTGATTCAAATCAACAAACAAGTCTCACAACTTAAAACTTGATAATAAAGAACAATCAACTATAAGAATACCCACAACTCACATACACTCAAAGGGAGTAAATTACTCTCTCCTCCCAGCTCACACAAATGATGTAATATAAAAACCAATTAAAATCACAACTTTTAACATAATGAGGGAGGATTATCTCTCCACTCCCTAGATAACAACTTTTACAACAATTCAAAGAGAGAAGTTCTCTCCTCTAAAAATTTTACATAATGGAACTTAAAAAGGCCAAGCTCTCATTACAAATAGTAAGATAGAACATTTTCTTTAATCAAGGCAAAATCCCTTCAATCCCTTTTACATGCTCCAACAGTAACCTGCAAGACAACACGGGAGACAACAACAACCATCTAGCTCTCCTCCCTACCTTTGACCCACTAGAGGGTCACCCCCGAGTTAGGGAGACCATCCTCATACCCAGGGTAGAATAGACAAATCAACACTTCACAACATTGAATAACAACAACAAGGCAAATGACCCACACACTCCCAGGGTTTGACTCACAATACAAAGATTTGGCTTAGGTGAGTTCAAGGAGGGTAGGGAAGTAGACATCTCTACCTCTAGGTGTCATCCTTTCACATTTTATCACATTTTATCACAAGGCTTCAAGGCAACCAATTTCTCTTCCTCAAGGCCTCAAGCCTTCCAGTTAAATCAAATTACCAGGGATATCCCACTAGGCTCTCATAGCCTTAAAAGCCCTCTTGGCTAAAAGTACCAACATGCCCTCAAGGCATTTCTTATAACAAGAAACCAGGATGACACCCGAGGAGGGTCACACCTCCCCTTCCCTATACTAGATGAGCATTGCCTTCCAACTGAAAGGAGCTCTTTCTACACCCAAAACAAACCCCAACAAAAATAACAGAAAACTCATAGAAGACATTTGCAAACTCATTCATCAAGCAAGAACAAACATACATTACAAACATCAGATCACACAAGAGAGTAGTCTTGTTCACCAACCTTTCAAAGCCCAATTATGGATGAAATTTGATGAAGAGTTCCTCTCTAGCCTTCTTCTCCAAAATCTCCTTCTTTTCACAATAATCCAACCACCTTACTCTCCTCCTCCTCTCTCTTTTAAAAACTAATTCCCTCTATTTTCCTAATTTCCCAAGTGGCATTAAACAACTAATCCACAACTCATCCATTATCCTAGTGGACCTAAACAATTTAGCCCCCACTCAATAGGTTCCCCACTATAGTCCTTTTAACAACACATGGATAATTAAAATACAATAAGTAAAATAAAAATACAAAGGGAGTGGATGACACACTCCCCTTAATAAGGGGAACCCACCAAAAGAGAGGCACATGGAGACAAAGACTCCTTTATTAGGGGATCATGGAGTTGTTCCATGACTTGGAAGTGGGCCTGAGTGTGGATTCCACTCATCCCATTGTCCCCATGCTTCCAAATTCGTCACTTAACTTCACTGTGAAGTTTAAGTGACCATATGAAGGTTAACCCAAGGTTATCCTCACCAAAATGGTCCCTAGACCCATGGGGTATAACCCAGGGTTGATTTTTTCTTTGTTAGAACTCCCAGAGTCAAATAAAACACAAGAAAAAGGGTCTAAAAGAAATAAAGTTTAAACAAGATTAAAAACAACATTTCTTACAACACTTATCATAATAAAAGTAAATCAGAAGATAGCCCTTATTCCCTTGACCTCATGCAACATTAACATATTACAATATTACAACATTCCTCCAAACACGAGGTTGATCTTAGTTCCTCATTGAACTAGATCGGCTCACAAGGGATACACCATAGGTATGGGATGATCTCCTATATTTGTTGTTTCGTTAGCAATACCTGCACACTCAAACTCGAAGTTAATAACACATAAAGATATCATAGCCGAAGCAAATCTAAATACATGCATCCTAAACATTCTACCATATAATCACATTGAAGTTTCATATCCATTCATCATTTTCTTAAAAGCAACATCTAAATTACCATTGCACAATTATTTTCCTTAAAAATCAATTAGGTTTAATAGGCAAGATTCTAGATCAATAGTCCTCAACATATAAATAATAGTCAATATCACTGTAAATAGTCTCATGAATAGTAGTATAAAAAGTAGGCCTCACAGAAGAGAAGCCGATTAAAAGATTTGAAAACAAGCATAGAGGAAGAGATAATTGTTGAATGACTAGTGGAAGGTCCTATGGAGGCCAAAATGAAGACCAAAAGAAAAGTGAAGAAGCAAGCATTGTTCAAAATCAGAGAGGAGATAATGCCTACCACCCTCATGAAAAAAATAATGGTGAGTAAAGGGGAAGAGGACGACTTGGACAAGGTCCTAGAAGAGGAGGATTCATAGAAACTTGTTTCTAATGTGGAGAAGAAGGACATCAAGCTTATGAGTGTCTACAAAATCAATGAAGGACAAATAGAAGGCCTCAAGGTAATGCACAAGTTGGACATGTAGATGAAGATGCTCAGACTGAGCATTCTAAAGATGTTGAAAGGGGAAAAACCCTAGTTGTCAGAAGAAACTTGTTAAATGAGGAGAAAGAACCATATTAGAGGAAGAGTTTATTACACACAAGGTGCAAGTGTGAAGGTAAATGTTGTGATATTATTATTGATAATGGAGGCACTGATAACCTTGTCTCAGATGAGATGATTAACAAGTTGATGTTGAAAAGGAGAAGACATCCACATCTATATCAAATTGCATGGTTGCACAAGGACTGGATAGAGCTTTGGTCAATGAGTAGTGCTTAGTCAAGTTCAAGATTGGAGACTACCATGATGAGGTGATGTGTGACATCCTATTGATGGATGCATGTAATATGATTTTGGGAAGGCTATGGTAATATGATAGGTGTGTTATCCATGACAGCCACGTAAACACCTATTCTTTGAAAAATGATGGAGTTAGTCATAAGTTGAAACCCTTGAAGAAGGTGGAAGAAAAGGTATGTAGTATTGCTAGAATTTTCTTGGTATATAGAAGATAAATTTTGTATGGTATGAAGGACGAGTGTTAGTGCTTTGTGTTGATTCCTTAGATTAATGAGGAGAAATGTGAAGATGTACTAGTAGAAACTTGTCTCAGATCTATTGGTAGAACATAGGACATTGTCTCTGATAATGTACTGCAAGGTTTACCCCTAGTGAGTTAGATAAGTCACAAAATGGATTTGATACCATGATCTAGTTTATCAAATAAGGCAGCCCATAGAATGACTCCTATAGAGAATGAAGAGCTTAATAGACAAGTTCACAAGTTGTTAAGGAAATGATTGATAAGGGAGGGCCTAAGTCCATGTGCATTACCTATAGTACTAGCGCTAAAGAAAGATGAAGAGTGGAGAATGTGTACAGATTATTGAGCCATCAACAAAATTACAAGAAAGTACTGATTTCCATTACCAAGGATGGATGATATTATGGATTGCTTGCGTGGAGCCAATTACTTTACGAAGATTGATTTGAGGAATACATATCACCATATCTGAATCAGAGAAAAAGATGAATGGAAGACAACCTTGAAGACTAAGGAGAGCGTGTATGAATGGTTAGTCTTGTCATTTGGGCTAACCAATGTACTGAGTACATTCATTTGGAGCATGAATGAGGTATTAAAAGAGATTTTGGGAAAATTTGTCATTGTTTATTTAGATGATATTTTGATTTCTAGTAAGACTTTGGAGGAGCACCTAATGCATGTTCAAAGATTTTTTTGAGAAGCCGAGGGAAGAGAAGTTGTTTATTAATTTAAAAAAATGTAGTTTTGAGAAGGAGTTGGTGTATCTAGGATTTGTTATCTCAGTTGAGGGTATTAGAATGGATCGAAAGAAAGTGAAGGCTACAAGTGAATGGCCTACTCCTAGGAGTGTTATGTATAGAGGTATGATCATTGCATGGTTTGGCAGGTTTTTATAGAAAATTTATCAAGAGTTTTAGTAGTCTTTTTGCACCCCTAACTAAGACAATGAGAGGGAATAGAAAAGAGTTTTAATGGACTACAAGAGTATCCAAGAGTTTTGATACATTAAAGTAGAAATTCATCAATCATCTTGTTTTGGCACTTCTAGATTTGAATAAGGTATTTCAGGTAGATTGCAATGCTAGTGGCAATGCTATAGGAGTTGTTTTTAGTCAAGAAGGTAATCCCATTGCTTATTTCAGTGATAAGATTAATGATGAAAGGAAAAAGTATTATGTTTATGATTAGGAGTTTTATGCTATACTTCAGGATATGAAGAAATGGAGGCATTATTTGTTGCTGAAAGAGTTTGTTTTATATATTGATCATTGGGCTTTGTAGTATCTTAATAGATAAGAAAATTTATTTCAAAAGCTCTTAAAATAGGTTGAGGTTTTGCAGATTTATATTTTTTTTTAAAGCATAGGAGTGGGAAATCCAATAGAGTTGAAAATGCCTTCAGAAGGAAAAAATGTTGACAGAGATGAAGATAGAGGTTTTTGTGTTCAATGAACTCAATAATTTGTACCTTGAAGATCAAGGGTTTGTAGAGGCTTGGAAAACTTGTTTGGAACCTGTTACCCTAGATAGGCCGAGATGGTTGGATTACATAATTAAAGATGGTATGCTATTTAGACGATGCCAATTGTGCATTTCGAGGAGCTCTATAAGAGAGAACCTGATCAAGGAAAAGTATAGTGGAGGGTTAGTATGGAATTTTGGTTGAGATAAGACCATTGTTCTTGTTAGTGAGAACTATTACATGCCATAGTTGCACAAGGATGTGAAGAAGTTCATGTAAAGTTGCAGAGTATGCCATACAGCCAAGGGAGTTTGTCAGAATACCAACTTGTATCAGACACTACTTGTACTAGAGAAACAATGGAGGATATCAGCATGGACTTTGTTTTTGGATTGCCAAGAACACAGAGAGGGCATGATTCAATATTTGTGGTGGTTGACAGATTTTCACAGATGACACATTTCATTTTGTTCCAAAATACTACTGATGTTGTTCATGTTGTAGAATTATTTTTCAAGGAGGTGGTTAGGTTACATGGTCTTCTAAAGAGCATAGTTTTAGATTGAGATACCAAGTTTGTTGGGTATTTGTAGAGGACCTTATGGAAGAAGTTGAAGATTGAGTTGAATTTTAGCTCTATACATTATTCGCAAACTAATGAGTAGACAAAAGTAGTGAATAAAAGTTTGGGCAACCTATTGAGATGCTTACTATGAGATAAGCCCAAAGGATGGGATTTGATATTACCATAGGTAGAGTTTGCATATAACAATTTTGTCAACAAGAGCACTAGTAAATCCCCATTCCAAATTGTAAATGGGAGTAGTCCAAGAAACGCTTGTGTTGAGAAAGATAGACAGACGAGAGAAGAGATGTACCGAGGTCAAAGACTTTGTAGAGTACCTAAAGAGCTATCATGAAGAGGTATAACATCACATTAATAAAATGAAATCTCAGTACAAGGCTAAGGAAGATCAGAAGCAGAACTGTAGAAGTCTAAGGAATTCAAGGTTCATCATGAAATCATGGTTCACCTAAGGAAAGAAAGGTTCACAATGGGGACATATAATAAGTTGAAGATGAAGAAATTTGGACCATGTAGTATCTTGAAGAAGCATGATTCAAGAAAAACATATGAGGTACAGCTTCTAAGTGGAATCAACATTTCCCCTATGTTGAACATTTCTAATTTAATAGACTATTATGAAGGTGACACAGAGGATGGACGAATAGAAGAATAGTGGAGTATCTCGACACCTAATTTAGAGGAGGAGATAGAAGAAATCCTAGATAACCATGTGGGAAGAAGTACCAAGAACAAGCAATATGAAGAATATTTGGTTAAGTGGAAAGGAAGGCATGTTGAAGATTCTTCGTGACTGTCTAAGCCAGAGGTTGACTATTTGGGTTTTCCTTGAAAACCTGAGATGTGACAAGGTCACTTCTCAAATTAACTTGGGTGTCTAATGCAGGAGCATCCATTGCTGTAAGGGAAATCTTGCATTACCAAAAAAATGATGATTGGGAACCTTCAAAATTTTGAATTGGATAAAAATAGCAACATTCTATTTTTAGAAAGTTTGCATTTGAGAAAATATGGAAACAAAAATTTACTCAAAGCTCTAGAATTGAAAAATATAACCTTTCGTGAAGGAATTGGCCAAAGATCATTTAAGGGTTGAACTATATTAATGTTTTTGTTTTTTTAAAAACCCCACAAAAAGTTTCAAAGTCAATTTTGAGGCACTTAGAGGCCCCGTACAACCCTAAAAATGAGCATAACTAGCATAGCAGGTTATAGGGCATAGATTTCCTCATGATATTTCTAATGCATCAAATAGTTCATCAATCTAACACTTGGATCAAAATTTATGGCTCCCAAAAGTTGGGTTATTTTTGAAGGGAGTTACAAATTTCAAAATTTTGGCTAGAAGGCAACAAAAAGGGCTATTTATGACCATTTTTTGAGAATCTTATTGTAGTAGAGAAGGAAGGGAAGTGGTTAGTCATGAAAAAGGAGGGAAGAGAGAAAAATATAGAGAAGTTTAAGATATAGAAGGTAGAAGGTTCTAGAATCCAGAGGAAAAAAGCTATATATGTTGTAGCCTATTGAGGATTTCATACTCTAACTTAATTCTAATTTCTGTATTGTAATTTGTTTTCAATTCAATAAAAGAAAATTCCTATTTTTGTGAGAAAATTATGTTGTTGTGTGTTTTTGATTTAGCCCCTCATCAAAACTATAGCCATATACAGAATTGCAATCATCAAGATCACAAGTTGAATTAGAATCTGTGTATCTAATCAAATCTGAATCTATGCCCACTGCATAGTGAAGTGTAAGGATGATAAGGTAGTATAACAACTTCCTACACTAATATTGAGGGGAGGGATATGCAGAACTTTTCAGATCTTGAAAATAGTTACAAAATTAAACACAAATATCAATCATACCACAACACAGTAATCATGTGGGGAAACCCTTTCGGGAGAAAAAGCCCTCTCCAAAGCCACCAATATATTATTCATGAATCAAGAAGATTACAATATAATTGCAGAGCAAGCTTTCATACAAGTACAACCAACTAGATATTTGGAGGCAACTCAATACCTATAAGATTGTTACACACAACCTCCATTTCAAGCTTCTGATATAGAGGAGATACAATATAGTAAACTGACAACGGTAATTACAAAACCATGAGCCAAAATCACCCAAAAGTGGTGCCCAAATTATCTCCAATCAAAGATGTCTTTTGATGTGCCAAATCAGACCCCAACATGTGTAACTCTCCCCTTTACAACTCTTTTAAGTGTCCAACATGTTTTCACATTTCTCAAAATGGGAGGCCCAACTTCTGAAGGCCATAACTTTTGATCTGGGTGTCTAATTGATGAATCATATGATGTGTTAGAAATCTCGTGAAAAGATCTATCATGCTATAACCTACTTCTTCAGTTACAATAAATTTAGGGGCATTTAGAGACCTCTAAGTGCCTCAAATCTAAGTTTAAAACTTTTCCCAAAGTTTTAGAAAAATAAAAACTTTAATATCTTGCAATCCATGTATGATCTTGAGTTGAAACTCACCCAAGATGTTTACTTGGTAGTTCCGCACCTTTTGGGAAAATTTTGGGTCTATCCATGCTTAAATGTAGAGTTATTAAAAATAGTAAGCCCTACCATTTTTAGCCCCTTTTGGAAACTTTGAAAGTTCTAAACCATTCTTTAGGATAAAGGGTATTTGAAAAGACCATAATTGGGAAGAATAGAAACATTTTCTAGTTACAATGTTGAGACACCTTTCCCAATATGCTCCCACTTGTTGAACACCTTACAAGAGCAAAGAGAGTATCAACACCATAATTTAATTTCTAGGGGCCAAGAGGTCCATAGGCTCTGAACACCATCTGATCTTCTCTATGCTCACAAGCTTAGTTAATGAATCTGCAACATTCATCAAAGTCTCTACCTTAACTAGCTTCATCTTGCCATCCTCGACCATATCTCTAACAAAATGATATTTTACATCAATGTGTTTGGTCCTAGCATGAAAAGTCAGGTTATTAGCTAGGAAGATCGCAGTCTGACTGTCATAATAAGCTATCACTGCACCTTGTTTTATTCTGATAGCTAAACATAGTCTCTTAAGCCAAATGACGTCTTTACAAGCATTCAAGTAGTTGCCATATACTTAGCTTTAGTAGTGGACAAAGAAACCATAGTCCATCACTTTCTCATCCAACTAATTGCACCACCAAATAAAGTAAACACATAAACACTAGTGGATCAACTACTATCAACATCACCTACCCAATTTGAATCCACATAACCATGAATATCAATGGAATGCATGTGTACTATCAAATTACCATGATAACATAAGTAATACTTTGAGGTACCTTGCAAATATTTGAAGACTCTTTTAACTGCATCCCAATGAACTCTACCAAGATTAGACATATATCTGGAAAGAACTCTCATTGCTTTGGTAATGTCTAGTCTAGTACAAACCATAACATAGATCAAACTTCCAACTGCACTCTGGTAAGGCACTCTGGTCATGTTTTCCATCTTTGATGGTGATGTTGGACATTGTAAGATAACTTCATTCCAACTGTAAAATGAACACATAATGGTCTACAATCCTCCATGTTAAAAAACCTATGTAAAACTGAATTGACATACATACTCTAGTCAAGCCATAGTTTTCTGTTCACTCTATCTCTTCTTATTTCTATCCCAAGAATGTGTTTAGCTGCACCAAAATCTTTCGTTTCAAAATTAGCTGCAAGTCGAAACTTTAGTTCTGATCTCTTTACCAATAAATAACATATCATCAACATATAATGCAATAAAAAGGAAATGATCACCATCAGATTTATAATAAATATAGTGATCAGATTTACAATGCTCAAATCCCAAACTCAACACATACATGTATTAAATTTATGTTACCACATCCTAGGACTTTGTTTGAGGTCATACAAGATTTTTCAATTTACAAAACTAAATTACTTTTACCTTTCACCATGTAGTTCTCTAGCTCTGTCATATAAATATTCTCCTCCAAATCACCATGAAGGAAAGTCATTTTCACATCCATTTTCTCAACCATTAGATCATAAGTAGTAGAAATAGAAAGCAAGAATCTAATGGATGCCATTTTTGTAGCAGGATAAAATATATCACCATAACCAACACCCTCAACCTAAGAATAACCTTTCGCAACCAACAGTTCTTTGTACTTCTCAATACCTCCATTTGAACCAATCTTTTTCTAAAACACATATTTGCAACCAACATATTTTCATCCTTCAGGCAATGGTACTAGGTACCATATATCATTTTTTCAAAGCTATCATTTCTTTATTCATAGAAATCCTCCAAGACTTTTCATCATTCATATCTAATGTCTTTCCTACAAATATAGGTTCATCTATGTTAGTATTCAAAGAAAAAAAAAATCTTCAGTCATTAGGTGAATACCTCTTTGGTGGTTGTCTATGCCTTGTAGACCTTCAAATAAGTTGATTTGGGGATTCTTCCTCCTCTTCTAAAGATTCAGAGCTAGATGAGCTCTCCTCAACTTCATGTCTATCTAGGGGCCTTGATTCAAATTTCTTGGGCATAGAAGGGAGTTGAATCACATCATTATGTTCACTTTGCTCTGGTTGCAATGTAATTGAAGAAGGCTTAGTTTCTCTAAAAATAACACTTCTACTATATTACCTTCTATGCACCAGGGTCCCATACCTTGTATCCTTTCACTCTATAACTATACCTGATGAAGATACATTTCACAACATTGTTCTCCAACATTGTTTGCTTCTCCTTTGCCACATGTGCATATGCATCACAACCAAAAACTCTAAGATGTCTCAATGGAGGCTTGTGCCTCATCCACACCTCCATAGGCATTTTATCAACAAGAGTTGATGTAGGAGACCATGTTAATCTGACAACAAGTAGTAGAAATAGTTTTAACCCAAAAACTTTGTTCTAGACCAGCACCACTAATTATACTCCTAGCCTTCACCATCTATCTCTTGTTAATTCTTTCTGTTAGCACTCTTTTTGACCTGGGGGTTGATTTTTCATGTTTAGGGGGTTTCTTCATTTGAACCCTATATCTTCTTGCCCTTTTTCCTAAGTGTTGGACCTCCTCGGCATTGTTCAGCTGCAGCATCATATTTTCTTTGAGGAGGAGATCATCATCATCATCTTGTCTTCGATGATGGTCCGCAGCATCATGTTTTCTGTTGACTTGTTTTTCATCAGGATCATCATATTTCAATATCAGGTGATGTTTGGATATCATCATGATCCTGCTGATGAGCTACAGTGTGCCCTGATTTGCTTGCGGGGGTGATTTTTCAAGTATCCGGTGATTTTCCAATTATCACCTTGCCCTTTTATGATGATGATGTCACCCCGATCTTCTGAAGGGGTTATTCTCTAAGTTGTTCGACCTGACTTATTTTTTCTTAAGGGTCGTCATCATCATCATCATCATATTTCCAGTTATCGCCGTGTTGCTTGCGAGGGTCATCATATTTTCTGCCTGCATGATATTTCGCCGGGGTGATATTTTTATCATCGGGTGATCTTGGTTATGATCATCCTGATGATGTTGTTGAAGAGTTCTAAGTATGACCCGATATTCACTGGGGTCATCATATTTTGAACGTCAGGATGATCTTAGTCAATATCATCCTGATGTTGTTGTATCACTTCATGTTCGTTGTTTTATCATCCTGATGATGCTGACGTCATTCTTATGTCGGGGTGATATCTATTTCTCTGCCTATCTGCATCATGATATTTCTGAAGGAGGGGGTGATATTTTCATTTTTGAATATCACCCGGATGTATGTTTGTTCCAGCGTCATGATGATGCTGATATCAGGGAGATATCCGCCTGTCAGCTTCGTGCATTATCTAGTGGGGGTGATCTTTTCAAATATCTGGCGTATTCATCTATCACCCCGATCTTATAGTGGAGCTACAGTGCAACATGATATTTGTGCATCAGGATGATATTTCCAAATATCCGGTTATCTTCCGAATATCATCCTGATGTCGATATGATGATGACGTCATCAAGGTCCGGGGGGGTCATATTTCTAACACAGATCATCTTGTGGAGATCTCCCGATATTTGCAAACATGATGATGACGTCATCCGGATATGAGGAGGTGCGCAGTAGGCAGATATGCAGATGACGTCAGTAGGATATGATGATGACGTCATCAGGATGTTCATCAGCCAGACTTTTGGTATAGGCTCAGCAGGAGGATCTTCCTTCGATGGATCAGGTTGTGCGGATGAGGGCGATTATCATGCAGGTTATATTGCGATATGATGCTGACGTCAGGGTGATATTTCAAGTGACAGGATATCATGCTGTTGGAGGATGATGATGAAGTCTTATACTAGTGTCGTCAGGAGCAAAAGCACCGACATTATATATGCTCGTGGCCTAGTATATAAAGTGTTGAAAAGGTCACCGCGAGGTGCATGTGGGATAATTGTATCCTGCATATTTGAAATATCATGACGATGAATCTTGGTGGGAAATGGTTGCGATCGACGGTTTGATGTTTTTCCCAAGGCTGCGGGTTGGTGCGCCATTAATGGTGAAGGTTGTAGAGGTATGGGCGGATCTGGTACCCGATTGAAGGTGTACATCAATGGACAGTGGCGCAAGGCTTGAGATTTCTTCCTGTCTCCTCCCCTACCTGCTGCATTCATGTTTGGGCGCCAATCTGGTAATGCGTTGAGCGCCATTTTTCTGAAACTGTATATCTGGCGGGATTTCTGGTCAACCATGTAATTAATTGTTGTGGTACACTACCTGGCTGTTATAAGCAGGAAGTGTTACTCATTTTTGGTTGTTGAAAGTTGAAGATTTTTGGCTCTGTAATTCAAAACAAGCTGATCTGGTTGCTCTGTACAGCTTAACCTGTGAGTTTATGTATCTCTTGTTGTATGTTTTTGGCATGAACCCACTGATTTCATGATTGATCTTATATGAGAAATGCTATCTTAGCATGTGTTGTGTTAATTCTGTCTCCAGTATTGCATGTATTCTTCTTCTGAATCTGGATATTTGGGTAATGTTTAGATTCTAGAGCATAGAATTCCTATGTTGAATGTCTGATCTTTTAACTTCTGCTCAAGGGGTAGATTAAACTGTTTTCAGGTTGAACATTGGGAAGGGTATACTGCAGTAGGGATGCCATAAGTAGAGATAACTTAACACTCTGTACTGGGAGATATCTGTAAGGCAGATATCACATATATCCCCCTGAAATCCAGTTTTAGCTGTTCATGTTGATCATTCACAGGTGTATGTCTACTGACTCCAGGCCCTGGATAGGCACCAATCATGCTTTGTTTTTGTGTTATAACCATGTCCAGCTTTGCATCCAAACTTAAAATCCAAATCAAAATCTAAAACAAACATTAGGACATTAGAATTAGTTTTAGGATCCTCAGTCCTCTGTCTACAACTGCAAATAGGCCCAAAGCTAGCCCCTTTGCTCTTATCTTTCAGTTTTGGTCTACTTACAGGAGGACTTATCTGCTTTCTGTTAGCATCCCAGCCTTTGTATGCATATCCTCATGGGTGTTGAGTAGGGAATACCCCCCTAGGTTTTGCAGAGCCTGAAGAAGAAGAGGAGATAAAATATAGAGTCTATCTCCTACACTGTTGGCCCCTGGCCCAGAGATCCTGTTGATCACTGATGGCTACCTTGTAGGGAAATCTGGGAATAAGCATCCAGTCTGGGAAAAAACCAACAGAAATTGGCGACTCTACTGGGGACTTGTGAAAGAACCCTGGTTTTCAAAAGAAAATAGTTCCTAGTAATAGGTGGCGACTCCGAAGTAATCTCCCAACCGGTCAAAGTAAAATTTATATGCAGGGGAGAAGATCCCAACAAAATCCTTTATTTAAAGAGTTACCAGTAACAAGAAGAATGATGTACAGAAGAAAGGGAGCTATCTCAGTTAGTCATGAGGGTTCCCCCAGAAAAAATGATGATGTACAAGATAACCCTAGGCCATCAGGACAGCATGTGCCTTACTTTTCAAATGCAGAAGCTGATATTCAAGGTGCATATGAGAGGCAACAGGGTGGTAGCATGAGAATGAGGTCAGAGGTGTTCCAAGAACGCCCTTTTTTAGACCCTAGTGAAAGGTTTGAAGAGGCAGAGTCTCTGAGGGATGATGAAGATGATGACCAGAATGGTATGAGACCATCTACCTCTAGGCCTAAGGATGAACAGTTAGCTGAAGAAATCAGAAGTCTAAGAGCAGAACTAGAATATCTACAAGCCATGAAAATCAGAGATGATATGAAGCAGAAAGTGCAAGCCTTAAGAACTGCCCAAAATGATTCAGTTCCTACCCTAGAGAATGCAAATGTGCAGAGACATCAGCAAAGAAATGAAGTGCAACATCAGCATAATGATGAGAGACAAAATGTGAATGATGCTAGGATACCACTGAACAATGTAGGAAACCAGAATGCAAACAGAAATGTTAATGTTAATCAGTTAAATAGACAGCCCATGCAGTTAGATAGATTTAGGCAGCTGGTGTTTGATGGTATTCCTGGGTATCCTAACCCCATTGACAAGCATCTGAGGCTACAAGTGCCTAAATTTTCAGGAAACAACACAGTGTCAGGAGAAGATCATCTAAAAGCCTTTCAAAATGTCATGGATAACTTTGAGGTTGAACATGAGGATGTTTTCATGAAGTCATTCATGCAATCCTTAATAGATGAGGCAAGAGAATGGTACAAGAATCTGCCTGACCGGAGTATTTCATCATGGGATGATTTTAAAAGGATGTTCAAGGAGCAATATGGTGATAAAACTGACCCTAGCTTTTTTGTAAATGAGTTCACCAGTATCACTAAAGGGTCAAATGAGCAGGTTGCAGATTTTAATGCAAGATTTACTAAAGTGTTAAACAAATTGCCACATCACATGAGGCCAAATGAACCAATGTGCATAATATTGTATATCAATGCATTTGATGCAAAGACTGCATATGGATTAAGAGATAAAGGTCCTGCTACTCTCAGGGATGCTTTCAGAATTGCAGTGAATATTGAAAACAACAGGAAAGCATCGGGCAAGACAAATAGAAGGGATGATATAAAAATTCTGCAGAATCCAAACAAGCCTCAGAATACTCAAGGTAGTACATCTGCCCCTGAAGATAAGATAGACAAATTGGCAAATGTTGTTAAGGACCTAAGCTATAGATTAGCTAGAAGTGAAAAAGGGATGGGTCCTAATAGGCAAGTCTATCAAAGGCAGGAAAAGAGGCCATCATTACATGATATGCCTTATAACACCAATTGGCATGATGGTAAGCCTGTATTCCCACGTAACAACACAAATCAGAGAGCTCAACATGTCAAAGAAACTCCTGATCCTCTAAAGAAAGCTATAAATATTGTTGATGATGCTCCATGGTGTATAATTTGTCAGATGCCACATTCACAGTCACAGTGTATGATTGCTCAATCCTTGTATGATAATGCTACATCTTGTAATGAATGCAATGAGCCACATCGTGTGCAAGATGATGATGTTAATATGATGTCCATAGGTAATGGATACACTTTTTATGATGCTGATGAGAATACAGATCATCAAATTTAGGCCTGCCAACAGTTCCCATATGATGAAGATAATGAAGATAACTATGTGTATGCTCAGAACTCACATAATTTTCTGAGTAACTTACAATGACCTTCTGATGAGGAAATTAGAGCCTTCACAGCTGCAGCAGTTGCTCAAGTCAAAAGCAACTACAATCTCAGAGGTAAAAATCAAGTAGGCAGCCCACATCAGCCAGAAGATATTTCTGCAGGTCAACTAGTGCATGGTCATAAAGGAATTGAACCACAAAAAAGGTAGTGGGTAAATAATAAACAGAATTTTAGACATAGAACAGGTCATGAATCTCAAGGACCAGAAAACAAAACCCCTCAGGCTGAAGATCAAAGTAAAGGTTCCCAAGACAAGAATGATGATCAGGGAACTATGAAAGTAAGAGCTAAATCAGCTCAGGATAAAAACAAGATTGTGGAGCAAGCTACAACTGTTATACAAAATTATGCTCCATTTGATATAGCTCAGGTCCTCTCTCAGGTAAAAGTCTCTGTTCCACTTATGGAACTCATGAAAGTGGAAGAGATCAAGAATAGGACAATATCCCTAATCTCAGGGGTACCTTTTCAAGCTAAACAAAATGTTCAGACCCAGGGTGAAAAACAGTCATGTGTAATGAAGAAGATGAGACTCCTGAAGTCTATTTAGGAGTGACTATGACAAAGTGTCCTTCACAAGTGGAACCATTTTATGTTTCCCTGGTTATAAATGGAAAAATAATTAGAAATTGTATGCTTGACTCTGGAGCATCTACAAATGTCATGCCTTTGGCCATCATGCAACAAACTGGATTGAAAATTGACAAGGCATGTGGAAAATGTTATGCTATGGATGCCAGAGAGGTACCAGTTATTGGAATCATGAAGGATGTAGATTTCAAACTGGCAGCATTTCCTGAAAAGAGATATAAAATGAATATAACAGTGGTTGACATCAAGCCACAGTATGGTATGTTGTTATCAAGAAGATGGGTAGCACTAATTGGTGGAAGTATGCCGCTGGACCTGTCATATGCCATGATTCCAATGAATGGCAGGGATGTTAAGCTAATCAGAGAACAAAGATCATCAGAGACAGTGGAAGACCAAGAAGCAGAGGAACAGGTATGCTTTGTAGACACTGACTGTGATAACTTCAAGGTTGTCTCAGATGATACAGAAGATAAAGAAAAAAATGTATGCATTAAAGAGCTGGATCAGCAGGGCTTATGGACCATGTTTTTTGATGGAGCTTGTACAAAAGAAGGCTCTGGAGCTGGAGTTATTTTCCTGTCTCCAACTGGTAAGCTCCTCAAATTCTCTTTCTTGCTGAGGTTTGATTGCACAAACAACATTGTAGAATATGAGGCTTTACTCTTAGGCCTAAATATTGCTCTCAAACATGGAATTAAGATGCTAAGAGTATTTGGGGATTCTGAGCTGATTGTATCCCAAATTAGAGATAAGTATGCTTCAAAAAATAAAAGATTGAAACAATACAAGCATGCTGTTTGGGATACCATTGAACTATTTGATGCATTTTCAATAGGCTGGGTAGAAAGGTCAAAGAATGTTATGGCTGATTTCTTAGCCAATGTTGCAATAAGGCCAGATGACATCACTCTATCAGGTGTTACAAATGTAGAAGTTAAAATTAGGCCTGCAATACCAGAAAATATATGCAGTTGGCAAGTGTTTAATGATGATAGGGATTTGTTGAAATTTTTGCACTGCATAGATGAATATGAGAATCAAGAAATTGATTTCCAAGCTTTTGTAGAGACTATAGATGGAAAAGAAACTCTTGTGGGAAAAGAGATAATTCAATTAAAGACTAATAAAATCCCTAGAGGGTTGGTAGCTTTGGAAAGAGCTTTTGACAGTAGAGATAAACTGGTCACAAGGACATCTCCCACAAATAAGGAAGATTTAGAGGAGATAAATTTGGGGACATCTCAGGCCCCTCAAAAGGTATACATTGGTAAACAGCTCAAACCACACATTAGGAGTATGCTGATTGCATTACTGAAAAAGTATAAACATGTTTTTGCTTGGTCATATGAGGACCTAAAAGCCTATAGGGAAGATTTATTCCAGCATGAGATCCCATTGAAGCCTGGAGCTAAGCCATTTAGACAAAAGCAAAGACCTATTAATCCTACCTTAGCTCCCAAGATGCAAGAAGAACTCAAAAGGCTCAGGGAAGCTGGAATAATTGTGCCAATCAGGCATTCAACTTGGGTGTCTAACCTTGTCCCAGTCAGAAAAAAGAATGGTGATATTAGGCTTTGTGTTGACTTCAGGAAATTGAATGTATCCTCTTTAAAGGATAACTATCCACTGCCTAATATGGAAGCTATGTTGCAGAGAGTGACTGGTTGTGAACTCTTATCCATGATGGATGGATTTTTAGGTTATAATCAGGTGAAGGTAAAGGAATCAGAACAGTATAAAACCGCCTTTACCACTCCATGGGGAACTTATGTGTATGTTAGAATGCCCTTCGGACTAACCAATGCAGGTGCTACATTTCAAAGAGCAATGGATGTTGCTTTTGCAGGGCTGATTGATTCAATCCTTGCTGTATATCAGGATGACTTGACTGCTTACTCAAAGAAAGAAGAGCAGCATTATTTGCATCTGGAGCAGATTTTCATAAGAGCACTAGGGTATGGTATTTCTTTAAATCCAAAGAAGTGTGCCTTTGGGGTAATTGAAGGAAAGCTCCTGGGACATATTGTTTCCAAGGATGGAGTCAGGATAGATCCAGAGAGAGTGGCTGCTATTGACAGGATTCAAATGCCAAAAACTGTAAAAGGAGTTCAGTCCTTCTTTGGACAGATAAATTTTGTTAGGAGATTTGTTCCCAACTTTGCAGAAACCACAAGGAACATTTCCAAGATGATGAAGAAGGATGCAACTGTCAACTGGGAAAGGGAAGCAATAGAATCATTTCAGAGTATCAAAGAGGCAATCAAGATGGCCCCTGTTCTTAAATCTCCTGATTTTTCTAGGCCATTCCAAGTATTTTCATTTGCTTCCTTTCATACTGTTGCTACATGTTTGCTACAGAAAAATGAAGATGGTTTTGAACAGCCCATCGCTTTCTTCAGTATGTCCTTGCAGGCCTCTGAGTTGAAGTATGATATTATGGAAAAACAGGCATATGCACTAGTCAGAGCCATCAAAAGTTTCAGACCATACTTGGTAGGATCATATATAATTGCATATGTACCCCATGCAGCAGTCAAAGACATATTCACTCAGCAGGAGGTCACTGGAAGAAGGTGCAGATGGATAAACAAACTGCAAGAGTTTAACATAGACATACAAGTTACCAAGTTGATAAGAGGACAAGGATTAGCCAAGATGATGGCACAGTCAAACTTGGAAGCATGCCAAGTTAATGCAGTCCAAGATGAGAGTGTAAATGTATCAGGATCTGAATGGTACAAGGATATTATCTACTACTTGCAAAATCTGAATTGTCCTTCCCATTTCAGTGACAGTCAAAAGAGGACTTTAAAGTTACATGCAATCAGGTATGTTATTGTTCAAGGTGAGCTATACTGGAAAAACCCTGATGGTGTGCTGCTGAGATGTGTGGATGAGGATATGGCTAACAATGTTTTGATTGATATGCATAAAGGATTGTGTGGTGGACATTATACTGCCCAAACAATAGCTCATAAAATTCTCAGAGCAGGATATTGGTGGCCCACTCTCTTTTCAGATGCACAAAGGTTAGTGAGAAAGTGTGACCCTTGCCAAAGATTTTTAGGAAAGCTGAAATATGATGGTGCTTTACCCCTCAGAACTGTAACTGTGGATGCTCCATTCCAGCAATGGGGAATTGACTTCATAGGGGAAATTGCAGACAAATCAAGTGGGGGACACAGTTGGATTTTGGTGGCAACTGATTACTTTACCAAATGGATTGAGGCCATTCCAACCAAGAGAGCTACAAGTAAGGTGGTGACAGATTTCATGCTAGAAAATATTATCATCAGGTTTGGAGTACCATTCAAGATAGTCACTAATAATGCTATGTGCTTCAGATCAGGTGAATTTGTTGATTTTTGCAACAGGTATGGGATAAATCTATCATATACATCACCATATCACCCACAAGGAAATGGTCAAGCAGAATCAAGCAATAAAAGCATCATGAAAATTATCAAGAGGATACTGGACAAGAACAAGAGAGCTTGGGACTCAAAATTGAACTTAGCAATATGGGCTGACAGAGTGACAGTAAAAAGGGCTATTGGGATGTCACCTTTTGAGCTAGTATATGGTGCATCAGCCAGATTGCCCATAAACAATCTCCTACCAGTTTACAGATTCATTCAGGAAAATGATGAGGAGATTGAAGATTCCATGACAGAAAGAGTGAATCAGCTGGTTGCATTGGATGAAAACAGAAGGAAAGCCCACCAGATCAATCTCAAAAGACAACAAGATGTGAAATATCAGTTTGACAGGAGAACTACAAAAAGGAAGTTTCAAGTCAATGATCTGGTGCTCATTTGGAATGCTAAAGGTCAGGAAAAGGGTAAACATGGTAAATTTGAACCCTTATGGATGGGCCCATATCAGGTTTGCAATACTCACGGGGAGGATTCTTATTTCCTCGAGGCCCTAGATGGTGAAGTTCTGGAATTGCCTGTGCATGGCCAATTCCTTAAATTCTATTTTGCATAAATGACTTGTTGCTGTGCACATTTGTAAAAACATGTATGTAGTGTAAATACCTTGTACAGCTCGTGCTTTTTGGCTTTTTGTCTGGTCTGCCCAGAGATCTGGTTCTCACTGCAGGTTTTCACCTGCACGTCCCCATTCGGAGCCAGTGTTAGCACTCTTTTTGACCTGGGGGTTGATTTTTCATGTTTAGGGGGTTTCTTCATTTGAACCCTATATCTTCTTGCCCTTTTTCCTAAGTGTTGGACCTCCTCGGCATTGTTCAGCTGCAGCATCATATTTTCTTTGAGGAGGAGATCATCATCATCATCTTGTCTTCGATGATGGTCCACAGCATCATGTTTTCTGTCGACTTGTTTTTCATCAGGATCATCATATTTCAATATCGGGTGATGTTTGGATATCATCCTGATCCTGCTGATGAGCTACAGTGTGCCCTGATTTGCTTGCGGGGGTGATTTTTCAAGTATCCGGTGATTTTCCAATTATCACCTTGCCCTTTTATGATGATGATGTCACCCCGATCTTCTGAAGGGGTTATTCTCTGAGTTGTTCGACCTGACTTGTTTTTTCTTAAGGGTCGTCATCATCATCATCATCATATTTCCAATTATCGCCGTGTTGCTTGCGAGGGTCATCATATTTTCTGCCTGCATGATATTTCGCTGGGGTGATATTTTTATCATCGGGTGATCTTGGTTATGATCATCCTGATGATGTTGTTGAAGAGTTCTAAGTATGACCCGATATTCACTGGGGTCATCATATTTTGAACGTCAGGATGATCTTAGTCAATATCATCCTGATGTTGTTGTATCACTTCATGTTCGTTGTTTTATCATCCTGATGATGCTGACGTCATTCTTATGTCGGGGTGATATCTATTTCTCTGCCTATCTGCATCATGATATTTCTGAAGGAGGGGGTGATATTTTCATTTTTGAATATCACCCGGATGTATGTTTGTTCCAGTGTCATGATGATGCTGATATCAGGGAGATATCCCCCTGTCAGCTTCGTGCATTATCTAGTGGGGGTGATCTTTTCAAATATCTGGCGTATTCATCTATCACCCCGATCTTATAGTGGAGCTACAGTGCAACATGATATTTGTGCATCAGGATGATATTTCCAAATATCCGGTTATCTTCCGAATATCATCCTGATGTCGATATGATGATGACGTCATCAAGGTCCGGGGGGGTCATATTTCTAACACAGATCATCTTGTGGAGATCTCCCGATATTTGCAAACATGATGATGATGTCATCCGGATATGAGGAGGTGCGCAGTAGGCAGATATGAAGATGACGTCAGCAGGATATGATGATGACGTCATCAGGATGTTCATCGGCCAGACTTTTGGTATAGGCTCAGCAGGAGGATCTTCCTCCGATGGATCAGGTTGTGCGGATGAGGGTGATTATCATGCAGGTTATATTGCGATATGATGCTGACGTCAGGGTGATATTTCAAGTGACAGGATATCATGCTGTTGGAGGATGATGATGAAGTCTTATACTAGTGTCGTCAGGAGCAAAAGCACCGACATTATATATGCTCATGGCCTAGTATATAAAGTGTTGAAAAGGTCACCGCGGGGTGCATGTGGGATAATTGTATCCTGCATATTTGAAATATCATGACGATGAATCTTGGCGGGAAATGGTTGCGATCGACTGTTTGATGTTTTTCCCAAGGCCGCGGGTTGGTGCGCCATTAATGGCGAAGGTTGCAGAGGTATGGGCGGATCTGGTACCCGATTGAAGGTGTACATCAACGGATAGTGGCACAGGGCTCGAGATTTCTTCCTGTCTCCTCCCCTACCTGCTGCATTCATGTTTGGGCGCCAATCTGGTAATGCGTTGAGTGCCATTTTTCTGAAACTGTATATCTGGCGGGATTTCTGGTCAACCATGTAATTAATTGCTGTGGTACACTACCTGGCTGTTATAAGCAGGAAATGTTACTCATTTTTGGTTGTTGAAAGTTGAAGATTTTTGGCTCTGTAATTCAAAACAAGCTGATCTGGTTGCTCTGTACAGCTTAACCTGTGAGTTTATGTATCTCTTGTTGTATGTTTTTGGCATGAACCCACTGATTTCATGATTGATCTTATATGAGAAATGCTATCTTAGCATGTGTTGTGTTAATTCTGTCTCCAGTATTGCATGTATTCTTCTTCTGAATCTGGATATTTGGGTAATGTTTAGATTCTAGAGCATAGAATTCCTATGTTGAATGTCTGATCTTTTAACTTCTGCTCAAGGGGTAGATTAAACTGTTTTCAGGTTGAACATTGGGAAGGGTATACTGCAGTAGGGATGCCATAAGTAGAGATAACTTAACACTCTGTACTGGGAGATATCTGTAAGGCAGATATCACATATATCCCCCTGAAATCTAGTTTTAGCTGTTCATGTTGATCATTCACAGGTGTATGTCTACTGACTCCAGGCCCTGGATAGGCACCAATCATGCTTTGTTTTTGTGTTATAACCATGTCCAGCTTTGCATCCAAACTTAAAATCCAAATCAAAATCTAAAACAAACATTAGGACATTAGAATTAGTTTTAGGATCCTCAGTCCTCTGTCTACAACTGCAAATAGGCCCAAAGCTAGCCCCTTTGCTCTTATCTTTCAGTTTTGGTCTACTTACAGGAGGACTTATCTGCTTTCTGTCAGCATCCCAGCCTTTGTATGCATATCCTCATGGGTGTTGAGTAGGGAATACCCCCCTAGGTTTTGCAGAGCCTGAAGAAGAAGAGGAGATAAAATATAGAGTCTATCTCCTACACTGTTGGCCCCTGGCCCAGAGATCCTGTTGATCACTGATGGCTACCTTGTAGGGAAATCTGGGAATATGCATCCAGTCTGGGAAAAAACCAACACTTTCTACAACTCCATTTTGTTGTGGAGAATAAGGAGTTGTCTTTTATCTCTAAATGCCACAATCTTTAAAGAATATATCAAAATAATTAGATAAAAATTTAGTGCCAATGTCAGTCCTCAAATATTTTCTTTTATTTCCAGTCTGCAACTCAACCATTGCTTTAAATTCTTTAAACTACTTGAAAAATTTAGATTTTCTTTAGAAAATATACCCATGTCCTTATGCTATAATCATCAATAAATGAAACATAATATGTGTATTTCCCAATGTAAGTAATATCTACTGGACCAAACACATCAGAATGAATAAGATCCAATACAACACAAGATTAATGAGAACTCGAGTAAAACTAAACATGTTTTTTTTACCATAAATGCAATGCTTATACAAATCAAAATCAAGATTACAATCATTCAACCCTTCAACAATGTTTTTATTTTTCAAGGTCCTTAGACCCTTTTCTTCTATGTGGCCTAATCTATGGTGCCATAACATAGTCTTCTCTACAAGAAATTTATATTCAGAAGAAAGAGCACCCTTAGGTACCTAGAAGCCATGACAATTCCCTAAAAATGAAACCCTCTCCTTTTCCAATGAAATAGTCTTATATTTTCTTTTCACCAAAGTACTATTACACTCAACAGTACATGCATCAAGCTTATGCAATGTCCCAAACCTAACACCTCTAGAAATAACCATAGCACCTCTTACCATCTTGCATCCTGAATTAGAAAAGACTACCTCCACACCCACATCTATTAGTTTTCTCACAAATAATAAATTTCATGTTAATCCAAGGATATTCAAAACACCATTAATCCTTTTTATTATACGATTAAGAAATCTAATTTTAACTTTACCATGACCAACAATATTTAAATGAGAATCATCACCCAAGTACACCTTACCTCCATCAAATTCTTCATATTCAAAAAATCAATCTCTATTAGAGATCATATGGAAAGATGCATCTGAGTCAATTAAGTATGCATCATTACTTGCATGAGTGGCCAAAGATACAATGAACACATCACCATAGTCCTTCTTTGACTCAGAATCATAATCAAATTTCTTGTTTTTCCTCTTTTCTTCCTTACACTCCTTATGGAAGTGTCAAGGCTTACCACAATTCCAACAAATAACTTCGAACTCTCTAGAAGATTTGGATATCCCTTTGGACCTGGATTTTTCATGCTTCTTGCTCTTGTTACCTTTTTCCTTGGGTCTTCCACAAACAATTAGGGCTTCTTTGGCACAAATGGATACCTTCCTCGTCATTTCTTCAAAAAGAAATGAACCCACAACATCTTCAACTTTCAAGTCAATAGATGTCCTCTCAATATCCATAACAAGAGAATCCCAAAAATTAGGTAAAGAACAAAGAAGGATTTGACATCTCTCTTCCTCATCCATTTTTACACCAACTAATGGCAATTGAGCCACCAACATATTGAATGCTTCTAGGTGGTTTGTAATCTGTCCACCCTCTTCCATTCTCAAGGAATACAATTTTTTACTCAAGAAAATATTGTTCACTAAAGATTTGGCCTGATATATCTCACCAAGTTCATTCCATAACTTCTTTGCAGAGTGATCTTCATGAACATTGATTAAAATAGAGTCTGTCAGGCACAACCCAATTAGACCCTTGGCTATATAGTCCATAACATCATATTCAACAACCAAAGTAGCATTTGTGGGTCTTGAAACATTCTCGTCAATAGCATTCCATAGATCTTGATCAATTAACAGATCCTCTATCTTTAGCTTCCATGTCTCAAAATTGTTACAAAAAAATATTCTACCTCTATTCTCCATGATGTGCTTGCCATCTAAAAATCCCTAGAACAAGATCACAATGTAACTTCTGCATAAGCTCCCACTCAAAACTAGATTAGTTCAAAAAACCTAGCAACCCACAATTGAAACAAAAAGTGATCAAGCTCTGATACCACTTGTAAGGAAGCTAAGATGATGGAATAACTTCCTACACTAATATTGAGGGGAAGGATATGTAGAACTTTTTAGATCTTTACAATAGTTATAGAAATAAACACAAATATCAATCATACCACAACACAATAATTACAGAGGGAAACCATTTCGGTAGAAAAACTCCACACTCCAAAGATGCCCAATATATTATCTAGGAATCAAGAAGATTACAATATACTTGCAGAGCAAGATTTCTAAGGAGTATAACTAACTAGAGATTCAGAGGCAACTCAACATCTATAAGACTCTTACACACAACCTCCATCTCAAGCTCTTGATATATAGGAGATATAATACAATAAACCATCAATGGTAATTACAAAACCATGAGTCAAAACCACCCAAAATTGGTGCCCAAATGATCTCCAATCAAAGATTCCTTATGATGTGCCAAATCACACACCAATGTGTGTAACTCTCCCCTCTGCATCTCTTTTAAGTGTCCAACACATTTTCACATTTCCCAAAATAGGAGGCCCACCTTCCATAGGTCATAACTTTTGATCCAGATGTTTGATTAACAAACCATTTGATGCATTGGAAAGCTCATGAAGAGATCTATCACACTATAACACATTTCTCTAGTTACAACAAATTTCAAGGCATTTAGAGACCTCTAAGTGCCTCAAATCTAAGTTTGAAACTTTTTTGAGAGTTTCAAAAAATGGAAACTTTAATATCTTGATATCCAGGCATGATCTTGAGTCGAAACTCACCCAAGATGTTTACTTGGTAGTTCTATACCTTTTGGGAAAATTTCAAGTCCATCCATACTCAAATGTAGAATTACTAAAAATAGTGAACCTTGCCATTTTAGCCACTTTCAGAAACTTTGAAAGTTCTAAACCATTCTTCAAGATGAAGGGTATTGAAAAAGAGTGAAATTGGGAAGAATAGAAACCCTTTGTAGTTGCAAAGTTTAGACACCTTTCCTAACATAAATCCCATACATATGAGTGCCCTATATGTAGTGCAAATGGCATTTGGTAGCCTTAGAGTGAAGCTCATCTGGCTCCATCATGATGCGCAAAATGATGCCAACTACAAATGAAATGTCAGGGTGAGTATGAGTCAGGTAGATGATGCTACCGATAGGTTGATGATATAAATTGGCATCAACTAGTTGTGTGGAACACTTCAATTCAATATTTTCTTTAGATAGAAAGGGATTCAGTGTAGGCTTACAATCAGTCATGCATGAAAATAAGCTAGACGATCAAGAGAATACTTGTGGGTGCACAAGAGAGATCCCGGAAGAGGTTTGAGTAATCTCAATCCTAAGAAAATAGTGCAATAGACCTAAGTTGATTATGGAAAACCTATCATGAAAAGAAAACTTGACACTCTAATGATGGATGAGGTGCTCCTAGTGACAATTAAATCATCAACATAGAGAGCGAAGAATAGAAAAGCATCCTCCTATCTCAAGATGTAGACATTCATATCTAAGTAGAATTTAGAGAGCCCAACTGAGAGAATAAATGAGTCCATGTTGGCATACCATGTCCGTGGGGCCTACTTGAGTCCATAGAGAGACTTCATCAATCTACAAACTAGTGAAGAATCATGAACAAATCCCTATGGCTACTCCATGTAAAAATCCTCATGTAGATCCCCATGAAGAAATGTACTCTTCACATCCATGTGATGTACATCCCAACCATGAGCTACAGCAATAGTAAGTATTAGGAAAATGGAGTTCATTTTGGCAATGGGGGAAAAGGCCTTAGTGTAGTCAACACTAGGAGCCTACGAGAAACCTTTTGCCACAAGTTGTGCTTTGTACATCTAAATTGAGTTACCCACTACAAATTTGGTTTAATATATCTATTTAAACTGAATTGATTTTATTCCCTTAGGAAGTGGAACAAGATCTAATGTTTTGTTCTAAATAATAAGTTGTACTCTTCCTTCATTGCTAAATCCCATTTAGTAATACATAATTGTTCATGAAATGATTGTGGATCTAGAGTTGTGGCAATGTAGGAATTCAAAATATCCTGGCGATGTCATTGAGTCCTCCAAGTATCTAAAGGATCCCCAACAAGAGCGTCTATAGACTCAAGTGTCTCACAAGCCTAATGAGGAATGGTAAGGGATGGAGGAGGAGAATCTTGGGCTTTAGAATGTAAACTTTATAAAGATGAGGATAACACAACATGATCAACTATGTGAGTAGAGGAAGCTAGAGGAAAATCCTAAGTCACTATCATCTAAATCTATTATAGAGGAAGGAAGATGTGAGGACGAGCTAGGAGAGCTTTCGTCAAAGTGCACACTACACTCAATGAAAAGGTCACGTGTCTCAAGATCCAAGAGTTGATATTCTTTGACACCATCAAGGTAATCAACAAATATGCAAGGTCAACTTTGAGGTTCTAAGGCCTTGGACTTCTCTAAAGGAATGTGTGCCCATTCTAGGGAGCCAAAAACTCTGAAGTGCCACACAAGTTTCCTATCACACCAAGCTTCAAAGGAAGTGATGCCCTTCAATGCCTTATGATGAACTTTCTTCTAGATGTGAGCAACATAGTTGATATCTTCTGCCCAACATTTTGGTGCAAGGGAGAGTGCGTGGATCATGCGACCAACCATCTCTTTTCGGGGCCTATTTTTCCTCTCTACTACACCATTCTACTAAGGTGTGTAGGTGATAGTATGATGAAGATCAATCTCTTCAAGAGTGAAAAATTCTTCAATGTGATGTTTCACAAATTCTCTTCCATTATAAGTGCGGAGAATATTTACAACCTTTCAAGATTATTTCTCGACACAAACCTTGAACTCCTGAAACTATCAAAGATTTCTCCTTTTTGCCAAAGAAATTAGACCCATTTGTATCTAGAATAGTCATTAATGAAGGTGAGAAAATAGTGAGCCTTGGTGAAAGACAATGACGGAAATGGTCTCACTAAGTCACTATGAACTAGATCAATGAATTTTGAATCCCTTCAAGCCTTCCCTTTGTCAAATTTGTCCTTACAAAGCCTTCCCAAGGCACAAACGAAACAAACTTCATCTAAAAAAATTATCCAGACAAAACCTATGATGATATCCTATTTGTTGAGCTGCTAAAGATAGTAGTAGTTGAGATGGCCAAACTACTCATGCCATAGTTTTCTCACATAATCCAAATAGGTGAGAAAAGTTGTAGAATATGAATCAGGTACAAATCAAGAGAAAACATAGAGTCAAGACTCATGTGATCATTCTTACCAACTAAAAGGAGTACATTATCTTCAAGATCCTTGATGGTGACAGAATCTAGAGTGAATTCAACTCTCCTACCATTTTCTATGATTTGGTAGATGGAGAGAAGGTTGGTTGACAAATTACACACACAGAGAACATCCTCAAATGTACTAATACCATCATCAATTGAACCTTTCCCAATGACACCCATTAGGGAATCATCCTCGATAAGAATGTGGGGTACAAAAAAAGGCTCCAACAAAGAAAATTATTCTCTGATAGAACCCATGTGATGTGATGCACCTGATTCAAGAATCCACTATTGAGAATAATCTATAGAAGAAACAAATGCAGTTGCTTTCCCTTTACCTAATTTGGAAGAAGATGCTTCAGCTCATCTGTTTGCTTCTTGTGACAAGAATGTTCCTCATGACCAACTTTCTTGTAGTAGATATAAGTTGGCCTTTCCTTCTTCTAAGAATTCCCCTTTGATGAAGAGGAGTTGGAGTTGACTTTTGGGGTAGACAATGATTGTGCCTAATCCTTTTGACTTCTTCTTGGACTTCATTTGTTTCTTATCAAGTTTCCTTAGATATTTCTATCCCTTTAGCTAACTAGCCAACAAATTCTGAGACTCAGATGACTTAAGGAGACCCATAGAAAAAAGCTTCCCTTTTTCATGCATCAACATTTCAGAAAAGGAAGCAAAAGAAGGTATATTGTATGTAGATCCCATTGTCAACCTATGAGTGTGAAAGACAGAAATAAAGGCTGCATATTCAGGTCCAAGTTTGTTGAGAGTATTGTTGTCATATTTTTCCCAGGACAAAATAATCCAAAACCTCACTCTTATTCCATTAGAGATATATGATCTAAGAGAGTTTAAATGGATGAAAGCCTCCCTTCAAAAATCTTGAAATTTCTAAGCATTTTGCCTTTACTTTTGCCTTAGTCAGCAAATTTTAAGTTTGGTAAACCTTTGGTTTGCTGGTTCGTTGGTTTGCCAATTCACCAACTAAGGGACCAACAAGTGGGAAAAAGGCTAAGGCAAAAGTGAAAAGATAGGCAAGGTTTACCTTTATCAGCAAAATTTCTAGTTTGTGAACCTCCTAACTGACTGACTAGTAGGTTCATCAATTGAAGAAATCTCCATGGCAAGGCAAAAAGGAACCAACAGTTTGGTGGAATTTTCTATGGAATGGGCAAAAGAAGATAAAGACAAAGAGTTTTCCTTTGTCAGAAAACTTAAGTTTTGGTGAACCTTAAGTTCACTGATCGGTGACTTTTCTGACAAAGGAATAAAGATGAGAGGGAAAAGAAAAAGAGAAAATTTGCTAAGGCACAAGCAGTTAGCAGAATGTGAAATTTGTGAACAAAGTAGGAAAGTGAAGACAAAAGGCAATGTCTAGTTTGCTTAGTTGGTAAGTTTGTGAAATGGTGAACTTACTGATAGGTCCGTGCTCTCTGAAATTCGTTGATAGGGAAATTTTCTGACTAATGAGCCTAAAAGTTTGAAAAGAATGTTACAAGTATGAGCAATAAGTGTTGTCATTGATGTCAATACCTAAAGTTAGCATCTAAGGAAATTATTTTAATGATTTTGAGCAAATGTTTGAGAAGAATAGTATAGTGTTTTGCTCTGCATATCTTGTAGATTGAATATCTTTGTCTATGGTTTGGAAGTTATAATAAGGGATGTTTGTAGTTTCTATGTATGAAGTTTGAGCCTCAAGTATGAAGATTTGAGTGAGTTTTGTTCACCAGAGTAAAAACTATTTTTTTGAGTGTTCAATGGTGATAGGGAGAATGCATTCTACTCCGCATTTCTCAACATTTAAGTTTTATAGTCTGTGGTCCTAGAATTAAGTTTGTAATGATGTTATGTGCCTTTAGTTCAAATGGTTCATGATTTGGTGCTCTGCAAGTGATTTTTCCTTTATGACAGTGGCTAACAGTAATGTTTAAGTGCTCCAGTTTGAAGAATCTTTTGGATAGAATGTTTGAGGGTGTTGCGGAAGTTCTTGGTTCTTGTAATGTGCTTGTGGATGTCCCTAGATCATGTTCTTACCTTTTTATTGGTCCACAAAATGTAATCCAGATCATGCTTGAAGCGTGTTCCTAAATGTCTTAGTGTTAGCACTAGTTTTAGCCAACTTGGTTGTTTTCACTACTTGCGATTATACTTTGGAGTTTGTGATAACATGTTGTAGCATGGAAGATTGCATTTGAGTCCCATCTAAGCCATGGTATAGTCTGCATTCATTCTTCTCCTTCAAAAATTTGTTTAGGTCCAGACCTATTCTAATGTATGTGTGTATACTGACCTTGGAGATTGTTCCAATGGTTGATGATTGTAATGTTCATCTTGATGTTCATTCCAAGGTTGATGAATTGTATAAATACATGTAATGAAGTCATGAATGATTGATGATCATGCAAAGATACAAAGATAAGTGCGAAGAGACAAAGTAGAGTAGTGCGGAGGATATTTATTGCACTTCAATGGAATTGAACCTTAGCAAAGTGTAGATTCTACTATCTCAGTTCACCAACTCTGCCAAAGAGCCACCCACCAGCAGTGAGCCACCCCATTGGCAGTGAGCCCCTTCTCTTGGTAGTGAGGTAGTTAGCATTCTGGGTAGTGAGCCCTAAGGTAGTGAGCCTTGTTGTAATTTTGATATATTATTTATATTGTGAGCTAGCACTCACTGTAGTTTTTCCCTAATTAGGTTTTCCATGTAAAAATATGGTGTCTCATGTGTGAATGTGTTCAAGTTTCTAATTATATGCTTTCATGGTTAAATCATAATTAAGTGGTTAATGTATTGATGCTTGAAAGAAGTTAAGTTTTTGCTACAACTGATTCAACCCCCCTCTAATTTGTCTTGTGCATTTCAACAATTGGTATCAGAGTGAGGGTTCCTCAAAAGAAAGACTAATAGCTTGAGGTAGATCTGGGATGGCACAAAAGGAGTCTCCATAATTTGATGGAATGGATTATTCTCTTTGGAAGGTATGAATGAAAAATCATAGCATTTCTCTTGGTTATAGTGTTTGGAAGATGGAAGAAACCAAGTATACTCTTCCTCCAAATGGTCCATCAGATGACGATGAAGTCAATCAATATGAGTTAAATGGAAAAGGAAGAGATACTCTGTTAAATGCCTTATCTGATACCGAGTTAGTGAAAGTTAAGGATTTGGAAACTACTCATGAGATCTAGGTTAAGTTGAAAAATTTATATGAAGGAGATGATTCTGTTAAAAGTGCCAAATTACAAAACCTGAAGGTGAGGTATGAAGCCTTGAAGATGAGTAAAGATGAGAACATAACAATCTACATGCAAAAAGTTGATGAAATTGTCAATGGAATCAAAGGTCTTGGAGGAACTATTGATGAAGGTGAGGTTGTACTAAAGATTCTCAGGTCTTTGCCTAAATCCTATAGTGAAAAGGTGTCAGCAATTGAAGAAGTTATGAGTGTGAACAAGATTACAAAGGATTGTTTGCTCAAAAAGCTTACTGCTTTTGAGATGAGAGAGTTCAGTGATGCTCTACCAAAAATTGAGACTACCTTCAAAGCCAGCACTTCAGAAAAGATTTCAAGAGCACCGAAGTATGCTGTGGAATCTGATGATGACCTTGATGAGATTTAAGCCAACTTTGTGGATAGAATTCAAAGAGGCACTAGTAAGTTTAAAGGCAAATTACCTTTCAAATACTTCTCTTGTGGTAAGATTGGTCACTATGCCTCTAGGTGTCTGGAGAGAATTGAGAGAGATAAGAAGAAATTTGAAAGTAGACCTAGAACTATAAACAAATGCTATTATGATATAGATTTTGATGATGATGGTATGACAGATGATGAGTCTGATGATACTAGTGTTTTTATATGGAGCCTAATCAGACTCAGAGGTTAAATTTACCCCACTTTTATTAGTATAGTTTCCACCCAAATTATTTAATGGGGTCAAGGAGTAGCGCCCTTAAGACGGGGTCAAGGGGCACCATTCCTTGTGGGGTCCAATAGAGTTATTTTTCCATTGGCCGACATAAAAATACCCAAATTTTGTAACTAACATAAGGCTTGATAAAAGTGGCTAAGGGTTAGGGTTTCTGATGATGTATTGTAGAATTTTGCAGTGGTATTGAGTTGCAAGGATTGCTGGTTGTAATTGGTTTTGATTTACTAGATAATAATATTGGACTCTCTGTTGGTGGATGTAGCTCAAGTTTGGGTGAACCACATTAAAACTTGTCTCATTGTTATTATTTCTATGTATTTCCATTCCTCTGTTTAATCTTTATTTGCATTTAATTGATATCTTTTGCATGCAATCCTTAAAACTAGTGCAAATGAATGCTTGTTTATTGCTATTAAGGAAGAACCTATGTCTACTAATCCTGCTAGTTGTGTGAAGCAAGAAAAACTAGAGGAAAAGAGTGCCATGTCTGTCTGTCAGGTTGAGAAAGATAAGGATGAGTGGATTATTGACAATGGATGTTCACATCACATGACCAATGATAAAAGTAAGTTTATAAGTATGGAAAAGTATGCTGGAGGACTAGTTAGGTTCAGAGATAATGCAGGTGGTAAGATTTGTAAAAGATGATCTATTTCTTTTGATGGTAAGCATAACACAGATGATGTTCTATATGTGAAGGGTTTAAAGCATAATCTTTTAAGTGTTGATTAGATGTGTGACAAAGGATATGATCTAAGATTCAAGGACAATGGATGCAAAATGATGGAAAGCTCTGAAACAGTGATTGTTGTTGGTAAGAAGACTCACTATAATGTTTATCATTTGAGAGAAAATAATGATTATTGTTTGTTGGCTTAGATAGATGAGAGTTGACTATGGCAGAGAAGGATGTGTCATATCAATTTTGACAACCTGGTGAATATAATCTCAATTCAAGCTATGAGAGATCTGCCTAAGCTTGCGAAGCTTGCTAATACTATTTCCAAGAAAAGTCAATTGGGGAAACATACAAGGACAAGTTTCAAAAGCAAAGAACATTTTTTTTTTGGATTGCTTGAGATGGTGCATACAGATTTGTGGGGTCCTATAAGAACAAGAAGTTTGCAAGGAGACATGTACTTTATGTTGCTTATTGATGATTACTCTAGAATGACTTGGGTCACATTTTTGAGAGATAAATCAGAATCCATAGATAAGTTCAAATATTTCAAGGTAATGGTTGAGAATGAGCAAAAATTGAGGATCAAATGTTTAAGGTCTGATAGAGGAGGTGAGTCTACATCAAATGAATTCAATATTTTTTTGTGAAGAACATGGGATAAAAAGATAGTTGTCTGCTCCTAGGACTCCTCAACAGAATGGGGTTATTGAAAGAAAGAATAGGATAGTTCAAGAGGCTTCTAGGTCAATAATGAAAGAGGAAAACCTACCAGAAGTGCATTGGAGAGAAGCTATACATATTGTTGTCTACATTCAAAATAGAGTTCAAGTCAAAGTTAATGGTACTAAAACTCCTTATGAATGTGGTATGGAAGAGTTCCTATGGTGAAATATTTTAGAGTTTTTGGAAGCAAATGTTATATCAGAAGAGAAGAAGAGTTAGGCAAGTTTGATGCTAGGTGTGATGAAGGAATTTTCCTTGGATACTCTACTAAGAGTAAGGCCTACCAGTGCTACAATAAAAGATGAAGAAAGATCATTGAGAGTGCTAATGTGAAGGTTGATGAAGACAAAGAAGGAATATCAGATCAGAGTGGCTATGAATTAGATGAACATGCTATTACAGTCAATAAAGAAAAGACTGAACAAGAAGACAATCAAGTTGAAGGAGAAAAGGCTCCAGAAAGTGTTGTTAAGACTCCTAGGTATTTAAGGATTAATCATTCTGAAGATTAGATTATTGGTGACAAAAGTAAAGGGGTATTGACAAGAAAAAGAATTGTAGAGGAATAGGTGAACTACTATTTACTTTCACAGATTGAACCTAAAACTCTAAGTGAAGCCTGCAAAGATGAAAGTTGGGTAAAATCTATGGAAGAAGAGATGATGCAAATAGAAAAGAATCAAACTTGGGAATTGGTCCCTAGACCTACTAATAAGAATGTGATTGGAACCAAATGGGTTTTCAAAAACAAGATGAATGAAAATAGAGAAGTTGTAACAAAAAAAGAAAGACTGGTATGCAAAGGACATTCTCAGGTTGAAGGTATGTGTAAGAAATTTGCAGAGGAAATGCAAAAGGAGTTTTTGATGTCTATGTTTGGTGAAATGAATTTCTTTCTAGGACTACAAATTACTCAATCAGATAAAGAAATTTTCATTTCTTAGTCTAAGTATGTGAAAGAGTTGATGAAATTTGGAATGAGGATTCTAAGCCAGTATGTACTCCTATGATAATTGGTTACAAGCTGAGCAAGAATGATGAATCACCTAAGATTGATTAGAAAAAGTATAGGTCTATGATTGGAGGACTACTTTATCTAACCCATACCAGACTAGATGTAATGCATGTAGTCTATCTTGTGGAAAGATTTCAAGATCCCAAAGAGTCACATGTGATGGTAGTTAAGAGGATCATGAGGTATTTAAAAGGCACTTCAGACTATGGATTGTGGTATCCCAAAGATACTGATTTCACTCTTAGTGCTTATACACACATAGATTGGGTTGGAGATGTTGATGACAAAAAAAGTACAAGTGGAGGTGCTTTTCTCTAGGTAAAAAATTGGTTTCATGGCTGAGCAAGAAGCAAGAATTAGTTTCTTTGTCTACTGCAAAAGAAGAATATATTTCTGCAACATGTTATTGTATTTAAGTACTTTGGATGAAGCAAACATTGAAGGCTATAAGAGTTGTGTATGAAGAACCAATTTCAATCTTTTGTGACAATAGAAGTGCTATAAACATTTCAAAGAATCCAATGATGCACTCAAGAACAAAGAATATATCAATAACGTATCAGTTTCTTAGAGAAAAGGTAACAAAGAATGAAGTAAAAATGGAATATGTGTCTACCAAGGATCCAATTGCAAATATTTTTATAAAGCCTCTGCCTAAGGATACTTTTGCATATCTTAGGGAGAAGTTAGGGGTTATTACCCCTCCTTGTCTTAACTAAGATGCATGAAAAATACATCAGTCCAGTGGTGTCCAAAGTTTCATCTTTTGATTTGGATTGATGTTTTGAAGGCTACCTCTTAGGGGAGTAGGTAGATGTTGCTGATATGAGTTCCTGATTAAGAGCAGTAAGTGTTAAAGTGTTGATGAGAGGTGGAGTTGTGCAATAAATAAAAAGAGAAGGTTTGGCACCCTTTTCCATTGATGTCAAAGGGGAGAGAAGTTCATGTGAAAAACTTAAGGAGAAAGTTGCAGCGGAGAAAGCATAAAGTAGGAGAGGAAAGAAGCAAAGCAAGTTTGTATGTCTTGATGTTTTTTCACATCATGTGTTGCCATCAATGACTAAGGGGGAGATTGTTGCAAGTATGAGTAGTAAGTGTTGTCATTGATGTCAACACCCAAAGTCAACATCTAAGGAAATTATTTGAATGAGTTTAAGCAAGTGTCTGAGAAGAACAGTATAGTGTTTTACTCCACATATCCTATAGATTGAATATCTTTTTTTGTGGTTTGGAAGTTATAATAAGGGAGGTCTATAGTTGCTATGCTTCAAGTTTGAGCATCCGATATGAAAATTTGAGTGAGTTATGTTCACCAGAGTAAAAAGTATTTTTCTGAGTGCTCAATGGTGACAAGGAGAATGTATTCTGCTCTACATTTCTCCGCATTTAAGTTTTACAATTCTGTGGTTCTAGAATTAAGTTTGTAATGATATTATGTGCCTTTAGTTCAAATGGTTCATGATGTGGTGCTCCACAAGCAATGTTTCCTTTATGATAGTGGCCAATAGTAATGTTTAAGTGCTCTGATTTGAAGAATCTTTTGGATAGAATGATTGAGGGTTGTGCGGAAGTTCTTGGTGATTGTAACATGCTTGTGGATGTCACTAGATTATGTTCCTACCTTTTGATTGGTCCACAAAGTGTAATCTGGATCATGCATGAAGTGTAATCCTAAAGGTCTTAGTATTAGCATCATTTTTAGCCGACTTGGCTATTTTCTATACTTGTGATTATACTTTGGAGTTTGTGATAGCATGTTGTAGCATGGAGGATTGCATTTGAGTCCCAGCTAAGGCATGGTATAGTCCACATTCATTCTTCTCCTTCACAAATTTGTTTAGGTCTAGACCTATTCTAATGTTTGTGTGTATGCCGACCTTGGAGATTGTTCCAATGGTTGATGATTGTAATGCCAACCTTGATGTTCATTCCAAGGTTGATGAATTTTATAAGTACATGTAATGAAATCATGAATGATTGATGAGGATGTGAAGATGTGAAGATAAGTGCGAAGAGAAAAAGAAGAGCATAGAAGATGAAATTTATTGCTCTTCAATGGAACTGAATCTTGGCATAGTGTAGATGCTACTATCTCAGTTCACCAACTTTGGTAGTGAGCCACCCACTAGCAGTGAGCCACCCCATTGGTAGTGAGCCCCTTCTCTTGGTAGTGAGCCACTTTTGCAGTGAGCATTCTAGGTAGTGAGCCCTAAGATAGGGAGCCTTCGATAGTGAGCCTTGTTGTAAATTTTGATATATCATTTATAATGTGAGCTAACACTCCCCATGGTTATCCCTCATTGAGTTTTCCACATAAAAATCTGGTGTCTCATGTGTCTCATGTGTGAATGTGTTCAAGTTTCTAATTATATGCTTTCATGGTTAAATCATAATTAAGTGGTTAAAGTGTCAATGCTTGAAACAAGTTAAGTTTTTTCTACAACTGATTCACCCCCCCTCTCAGTTGTCTTGTGCATTTCAACAAAGAAGAGATCCCAATAGTTCTCAAAATGTAGATTTCACCAACAAAAGGGAGATAGAGGCGAAGCAAAGGAGTTTGACCCAAGACAAATTCATTGACAATGATGAATTAAGTGGTACAAAAGGTAGAATTCAAAAGGTACAACAATTTAAAGTGTTGTAAAAGCTTACAGAACACAATCCTCTGCATCACACTATTTTGTAGGGTGAATTTAATGTCTAAAGGAAAAATGTTGCAGAAAGGTCAGATCTAGGTGGTTTAAACAATTAAAATCTTCAATTTGATTGCACAAAGAAGTGGAAAAATGAATTTGCAAGTACATATAAGGATTTTAGACCTTCTTTCTACAATGCACCAAGTGCTTGTGCATGTGGGTGATCTTCTTCTACCATTTCACATACCTAATAGGGTATGGCTGCTATTCCTTTATGCCAATTTCCTAACATGGCCATGGGCCAAACTTGAATGCAATGTGGGTGCGTGGGAAAGGTAGTTGACTGATTTTCAATGCCTATTGCTACATGATGGTTTACAAATGCTATATATATAGGTAAAAAAGATGTAACTCTGTTAGCTGTTCTTCTGGGCTATTGTGCTAGCTAGATAATTTGTTATCATAGACCTGGGTATGTGCGGGATCATGATTGGCCAAACAATACCTCTAAGTGGCAATGAAAATGCTAAAAAATAGACTTAAGCAATTTCACAAGAAAATTTGAATGGGTTACCTACATAATTTGAAAAATATGTAGTAATAATATTTGTAGGAAATTGAATGTAGTTTATGGACTACTATTTGTTTTTGAAAAAAAAAATTATTTGGTGAAAATTAGATATTTCAATGAGGCACTACTTAAATTTTGAAAATAAAGAAAAAGCAAGTTTCATTCCTGCCAACCTAAGTATGAGAAATTTTTTCTTTTGAATATTTAGATACAAGTAAAGAACACATGCCCAGATGTGACACATATTTTTATGATTTTTTTTGTAAAGTAAATAGTTAGTTATGAATTTTTTACTACAACTTTTTTCAAAATATTAAAAAGTAATTTTTCAGCTAACCTAACTTGGTTAAAAAGTATGAAATTCAAAAAAAAAATTAGACTTGTAGCTAATAAAGTATAGAGTGTGACACAACTTTCAAATTTGAGAAATGTCAAATGGCTTGAAAGTTATGGATGTTTCTCAATCAGTGTGTCTCTTAGGAATTCAGACATAGTGTAGGTAGAAAATTATTAATAATTACCTATTAAAACTATAATCAGACATATATTATATTTTTAAAAGCCTGACAGTTTCCCAAATACCCTTTTAATTTTATCAAATTTGGATTATAAAAGTCCATCAACATCAAGGGTGAAGTCGAGGAAAATCTGTAAAAACATGTTCACATTGAAAAGGCAGGTTTGGATTCCCAAGCCTAAATTTTGTGGGGAAATTTTTTTAAATCAAAATAGAAGAAACAGATATCCATTTTGGACTAAGCATTTTTCCAAAACAGATATCTATTTCTCCAAAATGAATATTCATTTTGAAAATGGATATTCATTTTCCCAAAAGGGTATTCATTTTGAGAAAACTTCCCAAGCCTAAATCTGAGCCTAAAAAAGTGTTTCATGAATTTGGCTAACACTTTCACACATTTTTTTCTCCATTGCCACTATTTGACCCATCATGATATTGCACACACCCACCATGTAGCACATTTTTAAGAACCAGTAAGATTTGTTATGTTGTACTTGAAGTTGAGCCTTTGATGTCTCTAAGTGTGGTTCACCTATGAATGTAAATGGTTATTTTGTGTCTACCTTTCTATAACAAATTGTCTTTCTTTTGTAATGGCTATTTAACCTCTATGATTAATACAAGCAACTGATTTTACCTCTCTCATCTTCTTTTGCATTGTGTTTGTTTGCATGTTTATTTATCTTGTGGATAAAACAATCCCTCTATAAATTTTAGTATTATGTTTTGGCCTCTATTAAAGTTTGGATGAGTCTATGTTAGTTTATTCAACCTTTGAAATCATTACTATGTTATGTCAGCTCCAACTAAACATTATAAATTTGGTGCATCACTTCTTCTAAATGTTAGTATTCCTCCTTCCCCTTTACCTTGTGAGTGTAGCATTAGATTTAGCATTCATTCTCTAAGTCTTAATCTCAAAAAGAGGAAGTAGCCTTCTCTAGAGGTTTGGTCTCATCTACAAGGTTCCACACCTTGAGACCAATCCCATGTTACTCTGAAATTGATGGAATTGTCAAAGCTTCAACAAAAGGGTACAATTTCAGGTGATAACATTTCTAGCATGCCTAGTAGGACTAGTTTGATAATAGTTAGCAATTTCTGGCATGCCTAGTGGGATTCTGTACTCTATGTAAGAGCTAAACTGACAATCACAGTGTTGTTCTTAGTTCATTTGTTGTTGTGGAAGCATTCAAAAAGCACTTGGTGACATTGTTAGTCTAGTATCCAAATCAGTTCAACATTTCATGCCTAGAGTGCATACCAGAGCTTCTTCTTCAAGTAATTTCCAATTGATAAAGTTATCCTTTACTAATTCAAGAAGAGGGAGACTATCTAGGTACCCTATGAGGGAAAATAGAAGTTCTATTCCATCTCCTTCAAGAGCCCAGTCTACGCCTCCTCTAGTTAGGTTTCAATATTCAAGAAGGACCTTGTATATACCCATAATTAATTTAAATATCCCAATATGACAAGGAATCTCCCTTTTGTCACTTTAAATGGAGGAGGCTCCCTTGACCTAGCCCAATATGATGATATCCCAACCTCTGATATGAAAGCAATCCCTTTCTTCACTAGTGAAAACTTTACCACACCTGCTAAGCATATTCAGGATATTACCAGTGTGTGTTATGTTCATAATATCACTGCAGACAATGTTGATGTGAGACTTTTGATGTCTTCCTTTAAAAAAAACCCTCCAGTGGTATAGAGGTCTACCTACTAATTCTATTCATAACTGGGATGACTTGGGAACAAGACTATGTCAGCATTTTGATGATAAGAGTGACCACTTGTCACTGATGGAGCAGTTAGCTACAATCAAAAGAGCACCCCATGAATATATGGTGGAGTCCATTTATAGATTTCAGAAGACATGGGACATAATTTCATTGTTGGTGAAGCCCTCCCCAAAGACAACATTCATATACTATTTGAAGTCTTTGAATCCTGACATTTTTGTCATGATTCAGTCTATGGGAGGAGATGTGTTACTAGGAGAATATGACATAGAGATAAGGGAAAAAAACTACCTGATTCAAGCTAGGAAGATTTCTCCAAGACCACTGATGGCCCTGTTTCTAGAGGCTTTTGTCATTCAGCCTGTTGTGGCTCCCATTCCTACAATAGTTAGTCATGTTACTCCTCTAATTACACCTTCAATTGAATAATCAGAGGATAAGGATCCTACAATAAAAAGACTGACCAATAGAGTAGTAACATTAGAGAAACAACATGCACAACCTAGCAAACCATATCAGCCATTCAGTCAGGCTTATTAGACAAATAGACCACCATATCAAGGTAATGTGTAGAAGCAAAGTCATCCTAGTTATGTTAGACCACTAAATGCCATTCATCCCAATGCTGTAAGCACATATGGACCTCTAGTGCCCATACATAACAACTTGGCTTAGGACAACAATTGGTGCTATCCATGCAATTAGCCACATGATCAAAATTTGTGCCCAGGTGGGCAGTTCAGTCAAGCTTTGACAGTGCAAAGCTAGTCATTCCTCCCATAACAACAACCTAATTCTTCTCAAGATATTGTGGGAGGGTAGGAACAAATGCAAAATAGCTCTGCCTTGATGAATTGGACATAAAATGATCTCTGCGACATTATTCAAGGTATGGGCCCAATAACGTACAATATAAGAGCCAAAAGAAGGGTAGTTGAAGATACATTGATTCCTATAGATGATCATGCCTCCACTCCTCATGCATCTACATTTCATATGTCCCCAACAAGCACAACTAGAGTTGTAGCAGCAGAGGTACCTTTAGCCCAAGTAGATTGTTCTATTGGGTGAGTAAATTCAGTGTTAGTAATGCACTCCCAGGCCGGCCAACAAGAAAAGTTTGACACTGTTAATACAAAGACATCGCAAAAGGTCGATCAAATCCCCTTCAACATCATCGATCAGATGAAAAATACCAATCTAAGCATCACTATGTGGGTTGCTTTGTTAACCCCATCACAAATGGATTTGTTGTAGGAAGGTTTGGCAAGCTTCAATCATCTTGTTGTGGAGACAACAAAAGAAAAGGCAGCCACCTTAGCAAATCTGTGCCAACCAAAAAAGGAGGCAAGTACAAGTAAAATTAGTAAGTCCCCTCCCTTCTATGTTTCCCTAATCATTGGTTACAAAGTTTTACACAATTGCATGATTTATTCAAGGGCGGGTATCTCTGTTATGCAAAAAAATATAGCTGATAAATTGGGCATAGAATATGAGCCTGTGAGTAAAGGGGTAGTGTAGTTAGATGGCACTATTGTCAAAATAGTAGGTGTAGTTAAGGGTTTAAAGATTACCCTACATGCATGCCTTGGCTACTCTGTTTCACAAGATATCTTAGTCATTGACCTTCCTGCATACTTTGGCATATGCATATCTAGGGATTTCACTACTAAAATAGGTGGGTACCTATCTTTTGACTGGTCCCATATGTTATTCAGAACTAGATATGGCACTAAGGTGAACATCAAGGTTGATCCTATTACTAATGACCACATAGAGCCTTACTCCCCTAACCCTACCAACATGAATTTCACAATCCATGACCTAGAAGAGGATGACAACAGTATGCGTGAGACTGCTACACCTATAGAAGAAATCCCTGAAATACTGCTTGATGAGTGGGAAACTATTTTTAGTTTGATAATCCTGATCATATAGAGGGCATAGGGCTGGGTACTTATTGTATCCATGAAGAAGATGCCATCATCCCTAACCTTGAGAAGGCAACATAAGATCTAAGTGGGGTATGGCAGTTATATTTTGATGGCTCCAAAAGTAAAAATGGAGCCAGTGTTGGGGTTGTGCTAATTTCACCCCAGAAAAAAAGCTATTTCTCTACTTATAGATTACGGTTCAGTTGTACCAATGATGTGGTTGAATATGATGCCTTATTTTAAGGTATATAGCTGACACAAAAGAGAGGAATTAAAATTTTATAAGCATTTGGTGATAGTGAGCTTGTTGTTCACCAAATTAGATCACAAAGTTGCTTCAAGGAATGATTTTCTTAAGTCATATAAACATAGAGTATGGGACCTGATTAAAGACTTTAATGCCTTCAATATCTAGGTAGTGCCCAGATAGAGAAACAAAGATGCTTATAGGTTGGTTATCATTGGTGCTTAGTTTGACATTTCTCAGAATGTCAAGAAAAACTCATATCAACATGTGAAGATTGTTGTGAGGCCTATTGTGCCTGATAATGTGACATGTTGGCAAGTATTTGAGAATGACCAGCAAATGGTATATTTCTTGCAAGATGAGGCAGAGTTTGCTGCCAATAATTAGTCCAAGTTACAGGAGCAGTATAGTAATGCACTCCCAGGCTGGCCAACAAGAAAAGTTTGACACTGTTAATACAAAGACATCGCAAAAGGTCGATCAAATCCCCTTCAACATCATCGATCAGATGAAAATACCAATCTAAGCATCACTATGTGGGTTGCTTTGTTAACCCCATCACAAATGGATTTGTTGTAGGAAGGTTTGGCAAGCTTCAATCATCTTGTTGTGGAGACAACAAAAGAAAAGGCAGCCACCTTAGCAAATCCGTGCCAACCAAAAAAGGAGGCAAGTACAAGTAAAATTAGTAAGTCCCCTCCCTTCTATGTTTCCCTAATCATTGGTTACAAAGTTTTACACAATTGCATGATTTATTCAAGGGCGGGTATCTCTGTTATGCAAAAAAATATAGCTGATAAATTGGGCATAGAATATGAGCCTGTGAGTAAAGGGGTAGTGTAGTTAGATGGCACTGTTGTCAAAATAGTAGGTGTAGTTAAGGGTTTAAAGATTACCCTACATGCATGCCTTGGCTACTCTGTTTCACAAGATATCTTAGTCATTGACCTTCCTGCATACTTTGGCATATGCATATCTAGGGATTTCACTACTAAAATAGGTGGGTACCTATCTTTTGACTGGTCCCATATGTTATTCAGAACTAGATATGGCACTAAGGTGAACATCAAGGCTGATCCTATTACTAATGACCACATAGAGCCTTACTCCCCTAACCCTACCAACATGAATTTCACAATCCATGACCTAGAAGAGGATGACAACAGTATGCGTGAGACTGCTACACCTATAGAAGAAATCCCTGAAATACTGCTTGATGAGTGGGAAACTATTTTTAGTTTGATAATCCTGATCATATAGAGGGCATAGGGCTGGGTACTTATTGTATCCATGAAGAAGATGCCATCATCCCTAACCTTGAGAAGGCAACATAAGATCTAAGTGGGGTATGGCAGTTATATTTTGATGGCTCCAAAAGTAAAAATGGAGCCAGTGTTGGGGTTGTGCTAATTTCACCCCAGAAAAAAAGCTATTTCTCTACTTATAGATTACGGTTCAGTTGTACCAATGATGTGGTTGAATATGATGCCTTATTTTAAGGTATATAGCTGACACAAAAGAGAGGAATTAAAATTTTATAAGCATTTGGTGATAGTGAGCTTGTTGTTCACCAAATTAGATCACAAAGTTGCTTCAAGGAATGATTTTCTTAAGTCATATAAACATAGAGTATGGGACCTGATTAAAGACTTTAATGCCTTCAATATCTAGGTAGTGCCCAGATAGAGAAACAAAGATGCTTATAGGTTGGTTATCATTGGTGCTTAGTTTGACATTTCTCAGAATGTCAAGAAAAACTCATATCAACATGTGAAGATTGTTGTGAGGCCTGTTGTGCCTGATAATGTGACAAGTTGGCAAGTATTTGAGAATGACCAGCAAATGGTATATTTCTTGCAAGATGAGGCAGAGTTTGCTGCCAATAATTAGTCCAAGTTACAGGAGCAGTATAGTAATGCACTCCCAGGCCGGCCAACAAGAAAAGTTTGACACTGTTAATACAAAGACATCGCAAAAGGTCGATCAAATCCCCTTCAACATCATCGATCAGATGAAAAATACCAATCTAAGCATCACTATGTGGGTTGCTTTGTTAACCCCATCACAAATGGATTTGTTGTAGGAAGGTTTGGCAAGCTTCAATCATCTTGTTGTGGAGACAACAAAAGAAAAGGCAGCCACCTTAGCAAATCTGTGCCAACCAAAAAAGGAGGCAAGTACAAGTAAAATTAGTAAGTCCCCTCCCTTCTATGTTTCCCTAATCATTGGTTACAAAGTTTTACACAATTGCATGATTTATTCAAGGGCGGGTATCTCTGTTATGCAAAAAAATATAGCTGATAAATTGGGCATAGAATATGAGCCTGTGAGTAAAGGGGTAGTGTAGTTAGATGGCACTGTTGTCAAAATAGTAGGTGTAGTTAAGGGTTTAAGGATTACCCTACATGCATGCCTTGGCTACTCTATTTAACAAGATATCTTAGTCATTGACCTTCCTGCATACTTTGGCATATGCATATCTAGGGATTTCACTACTAAAATAGGTGGGTACCTATCTTTTGACTGGTCCCATATGTTATTCAGAACTAGATATGGCACTAAGGTGAACATCAAGGCTGATCCTATTACTAATGACCACATAGAGCCTTACTCCCCTAACCCTACCAACATGAATTTCACAATCCATGACCTAGAAGAGGATGACAACAGTATGCGTGAGACTGCTACACCTATAGAAGAAATACCTGAAATACTACTTGATGAGTGGGAAACTATTTTTAGTTTGATAATCCTGATCATATAGAGGGCATAGGGCTGGGTACTTATTGTATCCATGAAGAAGATGCCATCATCCCTAACCTTGAGAAGGCAACATAAGATCTAAGTGGGGTATGGCAGTTATATTTTGATGGCTCCAAAAGTAAAAATGGAGCCAGTGTTGGGGTTGTGCTAATTTCACCCCAGAAAAAAAGCTATTTCTCTACTTATAGATTACGGTTCAGTTGTACCAATGATGTGGTTGAATATGATGCCTTATTTTAAGGTATATAGCTGACACAAAAGAGAGGAATTAAAATTTTATAAGCATTTGGTGATAGTGAGCTTGTTGTTCACCAAATTAGATCACAAAGTTGCTTCAAGGAATGATTTTCTTAAGTCATATAAACATAGAGTATGGGACCTGATTAAAGACTTTAATGCCTTCAATATCTAGGTAGTGCCCAGATAGAGAAACAAAGATGCTTATAGGTTGGTTATCATTGGTGCTTAGTTTGACATTTCTCAGAATGTCAAGAAAAACTCATATCAACATGTGAAGATTGTTGTGAGGCCTGTTGTGCCTGATAATGTGACAAGTTGGCAAGTATTTGAGAATGACCAGCAAATGGTATATTTCTTGCAAGATGAGGCAGAGTTTGCTGCCAATAATTAGTCCAAGTTACAGGAGCAGTATAGTAATGCACTCCCAGGCCGGCCAACAAGAAAAGTTTGACACTGTTAATACAAAGACATCGCAAAAGGTCGATCAAATCCCCTTCAACATCATCAATCAGATGAAAAATACCAATCTAAGCATCACTATGTGGGTTGCTTTGTTAACCCCATCACAAATGGATTTGTTGTAGGAAGGTTTGGCAAGCTTCAATCATCTTGTTGTGGAGACAACAAAAGAAAAGGCAGCCACCTTAGCAAATCTGTGCCAACCAAAAAAGGAGGCAAGTACAAGTAAAATTAGTAAGTCCCCTCCCTTCTATGTTTCCCTAATCATTGGTTACAAAGTTTTACACAATTGCATGATTTATTCAAGGGCGGGTATCTCTGTTATGCAAAAAAATATAGCTGATAAATTGGGCATAGAATATGAGCCTGTGAGTAAAGGGGTAGTGTAGTTAGATGGCACTGTTGTCAAAATAGTAGGTGTAGTTAAGGGTTTAAAGATTACCCTACATGCATGCCTTGGCTACTCTGTTTCACAAGATATCTTAGTCATTGACCTTCCTGCATACTTTGGCATATGCATATCTAGGGATTTCACTACTAAAATAGGTGGGTACCTATCTTTTGACTGGTCCCATATGTTATTCAGAACTAGATATGGCACTAAGGTGAACATCAAGGCTGATCCTATTACTAATGACCACATAGAGCCTTACTCCCCTAACCCTACCAACATGAATTTCACAATCCATGACCTAGAAGAGGATGACAACAGTATGCGTGAGACTGCTACACCTATAGAAGAAATCCCTGAAATACTGCTTGATGAGTGGGAAACTATTTTTAGTTTGATAATCCTGATCATATAGAGGGCATAGGGCTGGGTACTTATTGTATCCATGAAGAAGATGCCATCATCCCTAACCTTGAGAAGGCAACATAAGATCTAAGTGGGGTATGGCAGTTATATTTTGATGGCTCCAAAAGTAAAAATGGAGCCAGTGTTGGGGTTGTGCTAATTTCACCCCAGAAAAAAAGCTATTTCTCTACTTATAGATTACGGTTCAGTTGTACCAATGATGTGGTTGAATATGATGCCTTATTTTAAGGTATATAGCTGACACAAAAGAGAGGAATTAAAATTTTATAAGCATTTGGTGATAGTGAGCTTGTTGTTCACCAAATTAGATCACAAAGTTGCTTCAAGGAATGATTTTCTTAAGTCATATAAACATAGAGTATGGGACCTGATTAAAGACTTTAATGCCTTCAATATCTAGGTAGTGCCCAGATAGAGAAACAAAGATGCTTATAGGTTGGTTATCATTGGTGCTTAGTTTGACATTTCTCAGAATGTCAAGAAAAACTCATATCAACATGTGAAGATTGTTGTGAGGCCTGTTGTGCCTGATAATGTGACAAGTTGGCAAGTATTTGAGAATGACCAGCAAATGGTATATTTCTTACAAGATGAGGCAGAGTTTGTTGCCAATAATTAGTCCAAGTTACAGGAGCAGTATGGTGACTAGGTAATCTAGCTAAAGACAAACAAACTTCCCAAAGGATTAGTTACTTTGGAAAACATATTTAGTGTTAATGATCAACCAAAAAGGGATAAAATGAATACGACAATCAAACAAGTGGACTATGAAGAGGTGGAGATTGCACAATGTAGATTTCTAAAACATTGCAAGGTTGTTGAAATGCATCAGACAACTAAGAGGGGGGGGTGAATCAGTTGTCCCAAAAACTCAAAATACTTTTGCACTTAAACATTAATCACTTTTCCACAGTTATTAGAATTAAACAATGAATGCATGAAATTAGAAACATAAACACAGATGCAACATTAAACACAAGAGACACTAAATTTTTATGTGGAAAACCCCAAGGTGGGGAAAAACCACGGAGAGGATTAGCTCTCAAAATATATTGCAATCTTTGAAAAATGATGTTTAGGCTTGGTCACTCCATGGGCCTAGAACATACTAGCTCACTACGATGAAGTACAACTAGGTCTAGAAGGCTCACTTCCTCAACCCTAAACCTAGAAAAGTTACAATGAGGGTTGTTAAACCCTACTGGGGGCTCACTACCAGGCTCACTGCCAAAATCAACATCTTATTCCTATTTAAGACTAAAACATTGAAGTATAATAGTTCCTCTTCTCTACTTTACCTTTCCACCTCTTTCCTTATCTGCCTATCTTTGCACAAGGACATCTTTTCCATGAAAGTATTTATACACTTCATCAACCTTGGAATGATCGTCAAGGTTGGCACTACAATCATCAACCATTGGAGCAATCTCCAAGGTCAGTATTACAAACATTTACAAAATAGGTCTTGACCTAATACAAAATTATGTTAAGGAATTGGAGTAGAGATGTATATGGATCATGCCACACCTTAGCTAGGACTCAAATATGATCTTCCACACCATAACATGCTTCCATAATATTCAAGGAGTCTCTGCAATCATTGGGATTAACCAAGTTGGCTGAGACTGGTTACGTGTTACGTTATCTAGGAATGATCTTCAAACATGATCTCAATTCCTTAATGTGGACCAATGTAGAGGTAGGAACATGATCAGGAGCTATCCACATGTGCATTGAAATCACTAGGAGCAACTGCACAAAATCAAACCACTTTATTCATGAGATTCTTCACACCAGAGCATATGAATTTCACTGTCTTCAACTGTCATAAAACAAAGATAGCTTTCGAACCACCAAAACATGAAGCTTTGCAATTGTAGGCACTTATCATCATCCCAGACTTCCCTCTAGAACTGCAGAGCAAAATACTCTCTCAGGCACTAGTGAATAATCATAAAAAGTAGGTTTTCCTCTGGTGAATGTAACTCAGTCAAATCTTCATATTGGAGGCTCAAACTTAGGATTTAGCATTTTCAGCCATGCTTCTAAATAAATTTCAATCCGTAGACCAAGATCTTCAGTTAGCAATAAATGTGGAGCAATCTTCTAGATTGTTGTTCAGTATGCAACTCACTATCTTCACTGTGATTCACTATTTACTTTTTGGTTCTTCCAGAGGGGCTAATTTTCTCAATATCCTCAACATATAAAGCTTCTAAACAAATAACAAAATAGGATATAGTTGACACCAATGAAAACAAAGGTATGCTGATATCAATGACAATATTGATTAGGCACATACTTGCAACAATCTCCCCCTTTGTCATTGATGGCAACATATGATGTGAAAAATTGTAACAATCATCAAGATAAGATTTTCCCCTATCTACTTACACATCTGCACTCCTTGTCTACTAGAGTTAGACAAGATTCTCCCCATATCTCTTTACACATCTGTACTCCTTGTCTACCAAAGTTTTTCACATGACTTATCTCCCCCTTTGAAATAAATGGCAAAGGGCACATAGTTGCGATCTGCTGCTTCTAAACCAAGGTCTCTTCTGAACTTCCTTCAACTGACTACTCCCCCTTACTTGATGAACTTCTCTTTTTCTTGGTTTATCAAACTTCAACTTCAAATCTTTCTGCTATTGTACTATTTCCTTTATCAGTAACACCGCAACACTTTATTGTTCTCTCTTAGATACTCATATCTTATGATCATCTTGTCCTCAACAACCAACTTGATTACTACTTGGACTGCTACACCATTTTCTTTTTTCTTTTCTAAATACTTCCTTTTAGAAGTGCACATCAGGGTGTGCATGAATTTTCCTTCTTCCTGGGGAACATAACATGACACCTTAAGAAAATAGTACTTATCAATCAACGACACCACATATAGCCAATAATTTCCATGGATCAACATTCTTCTGTTTGAAGCTTTTTTTTTCTGTAGCCTTGTCTCAATATCAATTGCACCTGTCAATTCCTTATTGGTAGCTAAAACAATGTCTTTTTCACATTATCAAAATTCATGACCTATTAGCTTGTCCCTTTAGTGCACGAGTGACCAATTTATCTATCACAACATATCTCCCAGTGCCAATCATATGAGACTCTAGAATTTATATCCAACATTCATCATTGACCTCTTAACATGTTTTTAGAACCGCAGAACAAAATATCCAATAGTGAAGAAATGCGAACCCTTGTATTCTGGTGCTGCAAACTGTTCTAGGCTTGACTTCATCCATTTGGATTTAGACAATTCACAATGGTACTTCTTTGCACACTGCTCATACTTAGTCATTTTAGGCTTCTAGACTAGAATCTTTTCACGGGATATAACATATTTTTTGTGCCAAATCTTAGCACAGACTATCTGGCTAGGGGATTTAGAATTTTCAATATGGCTCCCCCTAAGCAATAGACTACAATCTACTTCCCCAAGGAAGTAGCTACTCTAGAGTCTGGAGTAGACTCATCTCTTGCTTCATTTGTTCCCTTCCTGACCCAAATCTTGTTCATTTCTTTCTTGACTTCTACTGGATCAACCATTTTTCACTGATATCCTTGACTTTGATTGATCATCCTTCGTCATGTTCTTATTTCTACAGTGTTTTGCAGTATGTCCAAGCTTGTTGCAATTGAAGCATGTAGTATTTTTCTGATCATTGTTTATTCCATTTATCCTTGACCTACATAGGTTGGCCTTGTGCCCAAATTCATTGCAAGTATAACAATGGCCACTGAAGGATTTCATTATCCTATTTGTGTCATAGCCTTTTCTCCCTTGGCTCCTACACTCATTAGCCCTGTGGCCCATTTTATGGCATGCATAGCATCTAATAGAGTTTTGGCTAACTTTACTTTTGCATTTGACAACTTTATGACCAATTTTATTACATATGAAACATAGACTAAAGAATGATGGAACATTTTGATTCATCCTATTTTTACACCAGGTGGCCTTGTGACCAACCTTGTTGCATGAGTTACAATGACCATTGAAGGATGGATACCTTTGAGCATTTGGTTGCTTGACTGATGGTCTTCTAGGTCTATTTCTTTGATTTGGTTTGCTTTTGTCCTCTTCTTGACCTGCTCTAAAATCTTTACCCTTTTCAAGTCTCATGCTTTCTTTGTCATCATTTTTTTGGTTTGCCATTAGTTTGTCATATCTGGTAGCATTCATACTAAATTGGTCTCTTTGAACCCATACATATTTCAGATCAGCTTTCAGATCTACAACTTCTTCTTCAAGTTTCATGCATTCTTTAGTTTTGTCTTTCAAACATTCCTCAATTTTTGTTTTTTCTTCATTGTCCTCTTTTAGTCTTTACTGAAGTTGACTGATTTTATTTCTTAACTCTTTGATGTAATCACTGGCTTCTATTATATTATCTTTCAAATCCATGTTTTCTTCTATACTTTTGGAATTGTTGTTGTCAATACTGGCAATCAAGCATAGATTCATTTGATTCACAGTAGCTCTGTGATCTTCCACATCACATTTTGTTTTGTCACTGATGGTCTGGGAATGCTCTTGTGCTTCAATTCGTAGATCCTTATTGGTTGGGTCTGAGTAATCTTGAATGTTTTCATTAACTTTAACATTTGTACTTTCAACAATCCTTCCCAATCTAATGATGTAGCACTGGTAGGCTTTGGTCCAAGATGAATATCCAAGAAAAATGCCCTCATCATACTTAGCATTATCCTTTTCCATTTTGATAAGGTATTCACTTTCAAAGATTTGACATATTTCATAGTGGTTATTGTTCTATACGATAGTTTAGAGGGAGTCTTTTCATCTTTGGTTTTTACCTAAACTTTGTTTAATGTATAGATAGTGGTTTGAATTGTCTCCTTCCAAAATGTATCTGGTAGATTTGCTTCTTCCAACATTAATTTTGTAGTTTCTTGAATAGTCCTACTTGCTTCTTCTAGTACCTTATTTTTTATAGAGAGTTGTTTCTATATCCGATAGGTCTCACAAAATATATTGAAATTGTTGGAGGTGTGCTCTTCTTCTTTGTTAATTCTCAAACTCTTGATTTTCATGCCTAGCTCATTTTCAACCATTTCTTTAGAAGATTTGAGTGCATCTAGAATCTCTAATTTATCCTTGAAAAAGCTAACTCAAGTCATTCTAGAAAAATTATCAATAAAAAACACAAAGTACTTGTCATCATGAAGGCTTGGTATTCTTGTAGGACCACAAAGGCTTGTATGGATCCATTCCAGTCATTCAGTGGAAGATCTTTCTTTATCCTGCAATATTTTTCTTAATAGTCTTTTATCTTGACATTTCCTACAAATGATGTTGTTCGAGTACTCAATTTCAGGTAGATTCTTTAGAATTTGAAGTAAGCTTGTTTTTATTAAAACATCAAGATTTACATGACACAGTCTTCTATGCTAGACCCAATTTTCATTGGTCTGAGATGTGAACCTAAGAAAGTCACTTTTTCTAAGATGATAGAGATTCTCTTGTATCCTTTTTCCAATTACTATTGTAGCTCTAGATTTTTCTTTGATTTTAAGGTTATCATTTTCAAACACAAAACTAAATCCCTTTTTGCATAACTATCCAACGCTTAAGAGATTTTGCTTCAGATTTTTAACATAAAGAACATCTTTAAAAATTTGTCTGTAGCCAAAATTGATTGATCCTATCCTGCATATTTCAGTAGTGTATTCATCTCCAAACGTAACTAGCCCTCCATCACATCTTTCCACACTAGCAAACTTACTCTTATCACCAATCATGTGGTTTGAACAACTACTATCAATAACCCAATAGTTCTCACCTTGAAACATGTCTTCATGACTGGTGCATACTTTTGGATCAGAACTTCTTCGATGGTTAACAATATTTTCTTCATGAAACACTTCTTTGGACAATTCTCCTTAATTATCTCTTGATGAGCATTTAGGTGCATCAGTGTGTAGCTATTTTCCTTTTGACTCCATTTAGGATCTTCCTTGAGTTGTTAGACTCTTTCTAAAGCGACTTGGCTCTGATACCAATTGTTGAAATGTGTTGGACAACTGAGAGGGGGGGTGAATCAGTTGTCCCAAAAACTCAAAACACTTCTATACTTAAACATTAATCACTTGTCCACAGTTATTATGATTAAACAACAAATGCATGAAATTAGAAACTTAAACACAGATGCAACATTAAACACAAGAGACACCAGATTTTTATGTGGAAAACCCCAAGGTGGGGAAAAACCATGGAGAGGATTAGCTCTCAAAATATATTGTAATCTTTGAAAAATGATGTTTAGGTTTGGTCACTCCATGGACCTAGAACATACTGGCTCACTTCCATAAAGTACAACTAGGTCTAGCAAGCTCATTGCCTCAACCCTAAACCTAGAAAGATTACAATGAGGGTTGTTAAACCCTAAGGTCTATTAAACCTTGAGGTTTGTTAAACCCTACTAGTGGCTCACTACCAAAATCAACATCGTCTTCATGTCTGAGATTAAAATATTATACAATAGTTCCTCTACTCTACTATGTCTTTCCACCTCTTTCCTTATCTTCCCATCTTCACAGAAGGACATCTTTTGCATGAAACAATTACAAGTATTTATACACTTCATCAACCTTGGAATGATCATCAAGGTCGGCACTACAATCATCAACCATTGGAGCATTCTCTAAGGTCATTATTACAAACATTTACAAAATAGGTCTTGACCTAATACAAAATTATGTTAAGGAATTGTAGTAGAGATGTATATGGGTCACGCCATACCTTAGCTAGGATTCAAATATGATCTTCCATGCCACAACATGCTTCCATAATCTTCAAGGGATCTCTACAATCACTAGAATTAACAAAGTTGACTAAGACTGGTTACACGCTACATTATCTAGGAATACACTTCAACCATGATCTCAATTCCTTAACATGGACAAATGTAGAGGTAGGAACATGATTAGGAGGTATCCATAAGCATGTTGAAATCACTAAGAGTAACCACACAAACTCAAACCACTTTATTCATGAGATTCTTCACACTGGAGCATATGAACTTCACTGTCATAAAACAAAGATAGCTTGTGGACCACCAAAACATGAACCATTGCAATTGTAGGCACTTATCATCATCCCAGACTTCCCTCTAGAACTGCAGAGAAAAATACTTTAATGCGGAGGAATGCGGAGAAAAATACTTTCTCTCAAGCACCAATGAATAATTAGAAAAAGTAAGTTTTACTCTGGTGAATGTAACTCACTCAAATCTTCATAATGGAGGCTCAAACTCAAGATTTAGCATCTTCAGCCATGCTTCTAAATAAATTCCAATCTGTAGACCAAGATCTTTAGTTAGCAAGAAATGTAGAGCAATCTTTTGGACTGTTCTTTAGTATGCAGCTCACTATCTTCACTATGATTCACTGTTTACTTTTTGGTTCTTCTAGAGGGGCTAATTTTCTCAATATCCTCAAGATATAAAGCTTCTAAACAAATAAAAAAATAGGATACAGTTGACACCAATGACAACAAAGAGATGTTGACATCAATGACAACACCAATTAGGCACATACTTGTAACAAAGGTATGTGATCAAGCTGAAAGGCAAGGTTTCGTTGAACTTTGTAATGAATTTGATGATTTGATTGCTTGGGATTATAGGGATCTGAAATGCTTTGAACCTAGTTTAATCCAACATACCATTGATTTAGACCCTAATTCAAAACTTGTCCACCAAAAACAAAGGCCTGTCAACCCCAAAATAGAGCCATTAATGAGAAAAGAGCTATCCAAACTCATAGAGACCAAAATTATCTATCCAATTAAACATTCCTATGGGTGGCTAACCGTGTTCTAGTTATGAAGAAGATTGGGGAAATCAGCTATGTATGGACTTTAGAGACCTAAACAAGGCCTCTCTCAAAAACCACTATCCACTCCCTTCTATGGAACAAATCCTCCAAATAATAGCAAGAGATGAAAGCTTTTCACTCCTAGATGGCTACTCAAGCTCTAGATAGATTCTTGTAAGAGAATCAGACTAGTACAAAATAGCCTTTACCACCAAATGAGATACCTTAGGTTATCAGAAATTGTCATTTGGGTCGACCAATAATGGAGCAACCTTTCAAAGAGTAATGGATTTGTCCTTCAAAGGCCTAATCAATGATATTATTTTAGTGTATCTTGATGATTTGACTATATATTCTAAGTATGCAACTGACCACTTGGGTCATTTGAGAAAAGTCTTTGAAAGATGCAGAGAGTATGGCATATCATTGAATCCAAAGAAATGTGTGTTTACTGTCCCAGAAGGCAAATTGTTGGGACATATAGTCTCAAAATAAGGTCTAGCTATTGATCCAGAAATAACTAGTGCCATTTTCTCTCTTCCCCTTCCTAGTCACAAGAAGGGTCTACAATATTTTCTAGGCAAGATTAATTTTGTGAGAAGGTTCATACCAAAATCCCTCATCACCATGCTTAAGAAAAATGTTGCCTTCACATGGTCAAAGGAAGGTAGGGACAGTTTTAAAGCTATCAAATAGGCCATTACATAGGCTCCTACACCAATGAACCCAAATTATGAGAAGGATTGTATCATTTACACCTTTGGAGGCAAAGAAGGCATATAAACAGTCCTAATGCAACAGAATGAAGAAAAAATGGAATAGCCAAATGCTTTCTTTAGCCAGCCTCTCAGAGAATATGAGTTGAGGTATGATTTTTTTGAGAAACAGGTGTTTTCTATGGTGAGAGCACTCAAAAGTTTAGGTATATGCTTTCAAACAACAAGATATAGTTGATGGTGAACCACCTTGGCATCAAAGAATTCCTTTTGAGTGGAGACGTTAATGAAAAAGAGCTAGGTGGATCATGAAAGTAATGGAATATGATGTGAACATCAATATTTCCAAGTTAGTGTGCAGCAAAGCCCTATGTGATAAAATGGCCGCGGACCTTGAAGATAGAGATGATGTCATATGTGTCCCTGGGTAGGCACAACAAGTTGGTTCCAACACTCTAACTGACTGGTACCATGATATGGCCACATTTCTACAGTGAGTTAGATGCCCACAAAGACTGGATCAAGCCAAAAGAAGGTATTTCAGACTCCAATCCATCCCCTATGTTCTTGTTGATGGTGTTTTGTTTAGGAAAGACATCAATGGAGTTCTTCTCAGATGTAATGCATAAGATCAGACCTCTAGGGTGTTATAAGAGTTCCATAATAGCCCTATTGGTGGTCATTATTCACCAATAAAAATTGTTGTTAAATCATGAGGGCTAGTTATTACTGGCCCAATTTGTTCAGAGATGCTCACAGATGGGCAAGAAGATGCAAAGAATGTGGATTATTTGTAGGTAAACAAAGATTGGTTGCTCTTCCCCTACATCCAATTCAGACTGATCACCTGTTTGCCCAATGGTGCCTAGACTTCATTGGGATGATTAATCCACCATCCAATGTTGGTCATAAGTGGATTTTAGCAACCACTAATTATTTTACAAGGTGGACAGAGGTGGTTGCATTGAAGGATGCCACAAAGGCTTCTATTTTAGATTTCCTTGAGGGAATAGTTACTAGGTTTGGTATTCCATTCACCATTATTTATGACAATGCTAAGGCCTTTGTAGGTACAAAAATTAATGAATGGGCATGCAAATATGGAACTTATCTAAAAACATCCTCCAATTATTACCCTCAAGGCAATGGCTTGGTTGAGTCCACAAATAAAATCCTAATCAGGATCATCAAAAGAATAGTGGATAGTAACGAGAGAACCTGGCATTCCAAGTTAAAAACAACTCTTTGGGCTAATAGAATCACCCCCAAGAGGGCCATTGGACATTTACCCTTCATGCTGGTATATGGAAAGGAAGCAAGCCTTCCACTATCACTTGATTTGCCTTCCCTTGAGTTGGCACATCAACTGGAATTGTTGGAAAATGATGCTATGACAGTCAGATTTGTTGAGCTAATGGAACTTGAAGAAAAAAGGGATGCTTCTATGGGGACCTTTGAAGCCCACCAAGATCAGGTCAAGATGACATTTGATAGAAAATTAGTTGGCAAAGTCTTCCAAGAGGGAGACTTAGTGCTAAAGTGAGATGAAGATAGAGCTAAAGTTGGGAGGCATTTGAAATTTGATGCCTTATGGAGTGGCCTGTATATCATCACCAGTTACAAGAAGGCTAATGTATTTTAACTCTCTAAGATAACTGGTGAATCACTCCTAGTCCTGGTGGATGGGATTCGTCTCAAGCTCTACTTGTGAGTTTGGTTTTGAGATTCATGTAAATAATTAGAAGTAGGTCTGGTTTCTACTTTAGGGGTCCTTTCCTCTAAGTGCTCTTGCACAGGTAGCATTCTTATTAGGAGATTGCTTGCCTTGTTTATTTTGTTTTGTTTTTTGGAGGTAGTGTTCAGTTTTATGTTGATCTAGCCCTTATTTTAGTTGTTGTAGTTTTACTTTTGACTCTATGTCCAATGAATTGTTTAAGTCCACTGGATCCCTATGTTTAGCGTGAAAACACCCTTGCATAGTCACCAAAATGTTTTCATATTTTGCCTAGGAAAATTATCCAAAACCTCACTCTTCTTCCATTAGAGATATTCGATTTGAGAGAGCTTAAATGGATGAAAGCCTCCCTTCAAAAATCCTTGAATTTGTAAGTTTTTTTCCTTTACTTTTCCCTTAGTTGGAAAATTTTAAGTTTGGAGAACCTTTGGTTCATTGGTTCGCTAATTTGCCGACTAAGGGACCAACAGGTGGAAAAAAGATTAAGGAAAAAGAGAAAAGATAGGCAAATTTTGCCTTTAGTAGCAAAATTTTTAGTTCACAAACCTCTCAATTCACCAACTGGTAGGTTCATCAATTGAGGAAATATTCGTTGCAAGGCAAAAAGGAAGCAACAGTTCGGCAGAACTTTCTATGGCATGGGCAAAAGAAGATAAAGAAAAAGATTTTGACTTTGTTGGTAAACTTAAGGTTTGGTGAACCTTAAGTTTGTTGATCAGTGACTTTTCTAACAAAGGAATAAAGATGAGAGGGAAAAGGAAAAGAGAAAATCAGCTAAGGCACAAACAGTTCCCAGAGTGCAAATTTTGCCAACAAAGAAAGAAAGTGAAGGGAAAAGACAATGTCTTCACTTGGTCGGTAAGTTCGTGAAATGGTGAACTTACCAATAGGTCCTTGACCTTTGAAATTCACCAATAGGGCGATTTGATGACTAATGAGCCTGAAAGTGTGAAAACAAGAGAGACTAATGGGTTGCAAAATGTAGATTGCACCGACCAAAGGGAGATGGAGGTGAAGCATAGGAGTTTGACCCAAGACAAATTAATTGATAATGAAGAATTAAGTGGTGTAAAAGTTAGAATTCAAAAGGTACAACACTTTAAAGAGTTGTAAAATCCTGCAGAGCATAGTCCTCTACATCACACCATTTTTGTAGGGTGAATTTAATGCTTAAAGGACAAATGTTGTAGAAAGGTCAGATCCAGCTGGTTGAAATAGTTAAAATCTTTAATGTGATTGTACAAAAAAGTGGCAAAATGAATTTGAAGGTACATAGAAGGATTTTGGACCTTGCTTCTTAAATGTGTTAGGTGCCTATGCATGCAAGTGATCTTTTTATGCCATTTTGCAAAACTAACAGGGCATGACTACCATTCTTTTCTGCTAGTTTCTTGACAGGGCCATAGGCCAAAATTGAATGCAACATGGGCACCTGGGTAAGATACTTGACTGATTTTGAGTGTGTATTGTTGCACGATGGTTCTAAAATTCTATATATACATGTAAAAAGGATATAATTCTGTTAGTTGTTCTTCCAGGCTATTACAATGGCTAGATAATTTGTTATCATAGTCCTTGTAGTGCATTTGCAAGAACCAGTCAAACTTGATATGTTGTGCTTGAAGCTAAGCCTTTGATGTCTCTAAGTATGGTTCACCTATGAATGTAAATGGCTATTTTGTTTCTAGCTTTCTGTAACAAATTATCTTTCTTTTGTAATTTCTATTTAGCCTCTATAATTAATACAAGCAACTGATTCTGCCTCTCTCATCTTCTTTTGCACTATGTCTTTTTGAATGCTACTCATTTATCCTATGGATAAAATGGTCCCTCCATAAATTTTAGTATTCTATTTTGGTCTTTGTTAAAGATTGGATGAGTCCGTGTTAGTTTATTCAGCCTTTAAAATCATTATTGTGTTATGTCAATTCCAGCTTAACATTATAAATCTAATGTGTCACCTCTTTTAAATTCTTGTATTCCTCCTTCCCCTTTTCCTCGTGAGTGTAACATTAGATTTAGCATTCATTCTTTGAGCCTTAAGCTTATAAAGAGGAACCAACCTTCTCTAGAGGTTTGGTCTCAACTACAATGTCCCCCACCTTGAAACCAATCCCATGTTACTCTAAAATTGTTAGAACTGTCAAAGATTGAACAAAAGGGTGTAATTTGAGGTGATAAAAAGTACTAAAGACAAGTTGAATGTCTTTTTCCTCAATGCCACATGCTTTACATTGTTCTCTAAGGTCATTGACCTTTGTTACATAGTCTTGGATATTGTCAAAAGACTTAGGATCAAAACACATCAATTCATTGTCAATTTGATAGGCTCTTACTTCATTAGTTGTACCATACAAAGTTTTAATTTATCTTGTGCATCATGTGAATTTGTACATCCATCAATTTGTAACATAATATCAAGGGAAACTAGACTCCTAAGAGAACCAAGAGATTTTGTAGTTTCAAGTATCTACAATACTTTTTCATTATTATTTGTGGGTTCAGTTACATTTTTTTCAAAATAAATTGTATATCAAAGTTGCATTAAGTCATTCCATGAATTCTAATGCCATATGTTGTAATTGTATGGTGTTAACAATGAAAAATTAAAGTTACCCAGTTGTGAAAGAAAAGAGAGCACAAGAACAAAAACACCAAGAGACCCCACCCCCCAAATCTCTCAAACAAAGAACCCCCAATTAATATTATTTGGCACTTTATATGTTAGTTTGGTTACAATTACCACTAGGAAGAAACATCGAGTGGACTTGACTTAAATGCTTTTACAAGTCCTAAGAAATGAGTATATTTTGAAATTAAAATTTTGGAGCAATACCAAGTGAAATAAATAGTACCACTATAAAGTACACAAAAAATCATACACTTTCAAAAATAGAATCACCTTGACTAGAGGTCATATGTTAAATTTATTATCCTTTGAAGTTCCCAAAATGAGAACTGCATAGTCACCTATGAGAATCTACATGTTTTAGAAGATCTATGCACCAAAATATAAAAAACCATCTACACTAGCATGTACAACATGAAAAATTAGACCAAATAAAAAAATCTCAAAAAATGGAGGTCCTGAGCACAGGATATGGTCTTTAGAAGTTAAACTACAAAATTGAAAACACTAATGGAGAGGGGGCCATGGTTTCAAAATTCTTCTTTTGCCAAAGTTGATAGAACTACCATCAACTTTAATAATGCCACTAAATTTGGAGGTTGGCTAGATAAATTTAACTATTTCTAAACCTAGTTGAGGTGCCAAATTTAGTGAAGGAGATAGATATCACCAAGAATGGTAGACTGCTAAAAGGACTACCAAAACTAGCAGCTTGAAAAACCTTTAAGGACAAAAAGATGAATGATTAAATGGGTCAAGGGCTGAAGCTACACCCATACCCCAATTGAGAGGGTCTACAGCCCATGTATTAGGTATGAGGCCCAAGCCCAAAGGGATCTCATAGGGACAAGGTACCCTAGGGTACCTTCAGTAGGTGCCTGGTACAACCTATGTAGGTGTTTAAACACCTTTAAGTTTTTTTTTTTTTTGAAACTTTTAACAATGTTTTACAAAAAAAATCCTCTCTAATGTTTTGAAAAGCATGCCACATACAATATTCATGGGGGCCATATGACTCCCTAAAAAAAAATCCTTTCTAAACAACTTTGTCCAAAATTGATGATTTGACAGTTGATCTTAAGGTTTTCGGGCCTTTTGGGCACAATGGCAAGGTCATATTTCACACAAAATTATCTAAAAAGATAGCTACCTACTAGATTTGGCAACAAACCTTCTACTTTAAGCCCTTGTAGATCTAGCCTTTATTGTCCAACTAGGATGATAAAAAAGGCCTCAATGAAAGCCAAATAGAAGGCCTCAAGGAAATACACAAGTTGGACATGTAGATGAGGATGCTCAGACTAAGCATTCTAAAGATGTTGAAAGGGGAGAAATCCTAGTTGTTAGAAGAACCCTGTTAAATGAGAAGAAAGAACCATATTAGAGGAAGACTTTATTTCACACAAGGTGCAAGTGTGAAGGTAAATGTTGTGATATTATTATTGATAATGGAAGCAATGATAACCTTGTCTCAAATGAGATAGTTAACAAGTTGATGTCGAAAAGGAGAAGACATCCACATCCATATCAAATTGCATGGTTGCACAAGGACTGGATAGAGCTTTGGTCAATGAGTAGTGTTTAGTCAAGTTCAAGATTGGAGACTACCATGATGAGGGGATGTGTGACATCCTATCGATGGATGCATGTAATATGATATTGGGAAGACTATGGTAATATGATAGGTGTCTTGTCCATGATTGCCATGCAAACATCTATTCCTTGAAAAATGATGGAGTTGGTCATAAGTTGAAGCCCTTGAAGTAGGCAGAAGAAAAGGTATGTAGTACTTCTAGAATTTGCTTGGTAGATGGAAGATAAATTTTGTATGGTATAAAGGACGAGTGTTAGTGCTTTGTGTTGATTCCTTAGATCAATGAGGAGAAATGATAAAATATACCAATAGAAGTCTCAAATCTATTGGTAGAATTTTAGGACATTATTTCTAATAATGTACCACAAGGTTTACCCCTAGTGAGGAAGATAAGTCACCAAATAGATTTGATACCATGATCCAGTTTGTCGAATAAGGAAGCCCATAGAATGACTCCTGCAGAGAATGAAGAGCTGAACAGACAAGTTCTTAAGGAAATGATTAATAAGGGAGAGCCTAAGTCCATGTGCATTACCTATAGTACTAGCACTAAAGAAAGATGAAGAGTGGAGAATGTATACTGATTCTTAAGCCATCAACAAGATTACAAGAAAGTACTAATTTCCATTACTGAAGATGGATGATATTATGGATTGTTGGAGTGGAGCCAAATACTTTATGAAGATTGATTTGAGGACTACATATCACCATATTCGAATAAGAGAAAAAGATGAATGGAAAACAACCTTGAAGACTAAGGAGGGTGTGTATGAATGGTTAGTCTTGTCATTTGGGCTAACCAATGTACTGAGCAAATTCATGTGGAACATGAATCAGTCAGTAAAAGAGCTTTTGGGAAAATTTGTCATTGTTTATTTAGATGATATTTTGATTTTTCAGTAAGACTTTGGAGGAGCACCTAATGCATGTTCAAAGATTTTTTGAGAAGCTGAGGGAAGAGAATAGTTGTTTATTAATCTAAAGAAATGTAACTTTGTGAAGGAGTTGGTGTATCTAGGATTTGTTATCTTAGCTGAGGGTATTAGAATGGATCCAAAGAAACTGAAGGCTACAATTAAATGGCCTACCCCTAGGAGTGTTATAGAGGTATGATATTTTCATGGTTTGGCAAGTTTTTAGAATAAATTTATCAAGAATTTTAGTAGCATTTTGCACCCCTAACTGAGACAATGAGAGGGGATAGAAAATAGTTTTAAATGACTACAAGAGTAGCCAAGAGTTTTGATACATTAAAGCAGAAAGTCATAGAACATCCTCTTTTGGCACTTCTAGATTTCAATAAGGTATTTCAGGTAGATTGCCATGCTAGTGGTAGTGCTATAGGAGTTGTTTTGAGTTAAGAAGGTAATCCCATTGCATATTTCAGTGAGAAGTTGAATGATGCTAAAAAAAGTATTAGGTTTATGATCAGGATTTTTATGCTATACTTTAGGATTTGAAGAAATGGAGGCATTATTTATTACTGAAAGATTTTATTTTATATATTGATCATTGGGCTTTGTAGTATCTTAATAGACAAAGGAAATTTAATTCAAAAGCTCTTAAAATAGGTGGAGGTTTTGTAGAGTTATAATTTTTTAAAGCACAGGAGAGGGAAATCCAATAGAGTTGAAAATGCCTTTAGAAGGCAAAATTTGTTGATAGAGATGAAGATAGAAGTTTTTGTGTTCAATGAACTCAAGAATTTGTATGTTAAAGATCGAGAGTTTGTAGAGGCCTAGAAATCTTATTTGGAACTTGTTACCCTAGATAGGCCAAGATGGTTGGATTACATAATTAAAGATGATATTCTATTTAGAAGATGCCAATTATACATTTCGAGGAGCTCTATAAGAGAGAACCTAATCACATAAAAGTATAGTGGAGGGTTAGTAGGGAATTTTGGTTGAGATAAGACCATTGTCCTTGTTAGTGAGAACTATTACAGGGCATAGTTGCACAAGGATGTGAAGAAGTTCATGTAAAGTTGCAGAGTATGCCATATGGCCAAGGGAGTTTTTTAGAATACCGACTTGTATCAGCCACTGCTTGTACTAGAGAAACCATGGGAGGATATCTACATGGACTTTGTTTTTGGATAGCCAAGAACATAGAGAGGGAATGATTCAATATTTGTGGTGGTTGAAAGATTTTCGAAGATGAGACATTTCATTTTGTGCCAAAATACTACTGATGTTGTTTGTGTTGTAGAATTATTTTTCAAGGAGGTGGTTAGGTTACATGGTCTTCCAAAGAGCAAAGTTTTAGATCGAGATACCAAGTTTGTTGGGTATTTGTAGAGGACCTTATGGAAGAAGTTGAAGATTAATTTGAATTTTAGCTCTATACATTATCTGCAAACTAATGAGCAGACATAGGTAGTGAATCAAAGTTTGGGCAACCTATTGAGATGCTTAGTAGGAGATAAGCCCAAGGGATGTGATTTGATATTACCACAGGTAGAGTTTGTATATAACAATTCTATCAATAGGAGTACTGGTAAATCCCCATTCCAAATTGTAAATGGGAGTAGTCCAAGAAACTCTTGTGTTGAGAAAGATAGACTGAAGAGAGAAGAGATGTACCAAGGTCAAAGACTTTGTAGAGCACCTAAAGAGCCAACATGAAGAGTTATGACATCACATTAATAAAATGAATTCTTAGTAAAAGGATAAGGAATTCAAGGTTCATGATGAAGTCACGGTTCACCTAAGGAAAGAAGTTTCCCAATGGGGACATATAGTAAGTTGAAGATGAAGAAATTTGGACCAGGCAGGATCTTGAAGAAGCATGATTCAAGAAATGCATATGAGGTAGAGATTCCGAGTGGAATCAACATTTCCCCTATGTTTAACATTTCTAATTTAATAAACTATCATGAAGGTGGGACAGAGGATGGACCAATAGAAGAATAGTGGAGGATCTTGACACCTACTTTAGAGGAGGAGATAGAAGAAATTTTGGATAGTCGTGTGGGAAAAAGTACCAGGAACAAGCAATATGAAGAATATCTTGTTAAGTGGAAAGGAAGGCCTATTGTAAATTCTCCCTGACTGTCTAAGGCAGAGGCTAACTGTTTGGGTTTTCCTTGTAAACCTGAGATGTGATAAGGTCACTTCTCAAATTAACTTGGGTGTCTAATGCAAGAGCATCCATTGATGTAAGGGAGATCTTGCATTACCAAAAAAATGATGATTCAGAACCTTTAAAATTTCTAATTAGATAAAAATAGCAACCTTCCATTTTTAGAAAGTTTGCATTTGAGAACATATGGAAACAAAAATTTACTCAAAGCTCTAGAATTGAAAAATATAACCTTTGGTGAAGGAATTGGCCAAAGATCATTTAAGAGTTGTGTATATGCCTAAAAATGACATGATTCAGTCCAAATGAATATTCTTAATATTTATTTCATTCTAATTCTTCTATCAATAAATAAATAAAACAAATTTATTTATTTGATTCCTATTCTCCCAACAATTAAATAAAATCAATTTATTTAATTAAATTCCTAAATTCTTCTAATTCCTCTAACAAATTAAATAATACCAATTATTTAATTAGTTCTCCAAATTCATTCTAAATTAAATAATACCAATCATTTAATTGTTTCTTCCAATAATACCTTCTCTAAATTTGAATAAATGCACAAAATTTTTATTGCATGGATGGTATGCAAAATGCAATTGGATATGCATACAGATATGGATATTTGTCATCTTGATATTGCAAGTATTTTGAAGTGCTTATTTCATCGTTGGGCTATTTTTTTTTGGTATTTTTTCTGAATGTTGTAAGTTAATACAAGCATCTAGGTATAATTGAACTGAGATGACTTGAGTATTGCTTACATGGATTTTGATTTAGCAAGTTAATACAAGCATCAAAGTATAATTGAACCAAGATGACCTGAGTATTTCTTGTGTATCAATAGATAAGGATTACTCCCGTTCATGTTAGACCATTGATGTCCTCAATGATCTTTTGTCAATCATGTCTTTAGAAAGGTGTCATAGTACTAAAGTTTAATCCACAAACAATAAACAAAGAAAAATAATCATGCCCCCATCATAGCATCTCTAGCTTTTGGCATCCTTGAGTAGCATAGAAAGACATGATAACAAAAAATCAAGACCCTGTAACTTAACCATGATTCCAACCACAAAACATTCTTGCATTTAGATGTGTTTTCTTCTTGCCATAATTTAGGTAAAATTATTTAGAGTGCTCTAGGTACTTGCTTGCTTTGCTCTAGATAGGTTGAGGTGATGCGTCAAAATTTCTAATTGAAAAGTGGGTTTTGCTTGTGCTTGCTTGCCTGGTGAAAGATTCCACAATCCTTCTTGGTGAGATGGACCCTAAGGGACTAACCTAGTGCCTCAGAGGCTCATTGCTAAACGGCCTTGCCTACCTGATGACGTAGAGGCAATGTAGTTTAGTGTAAACCATAATGGACCTAAGACCTAAGTGATAGAAAGTGGACACAGAGGACAGAAGGACTAGACATGTGATGGATGGGACAGTGGAGCCTCGAGGGCACATTTGAATAATGGCCTTGCCTATGTGACAATGGAGAGGCAATGTAGTTCATGGACTTGGACCATGTGGATACTAACGACAGACACTATGTAAGGCTGACACTGTGGATAGGGTACTGGATAAAACCTTGGTTGAAAAGGCAACAAAGAGATAGAGTATCAAGCCACGATAGGTTATCATTAGGTATTTGTATTATGGAACAGATATGGATTGAATGGGACATGAGTGAAGGAAGAATGGACACAAGGTGATTGGTTCCCCAAAGATGGAGGAAGTGGTTTATCACAAGTAACGCCTATTTACCGGGTTTTCACCACTTGCTTTTATTTGCATGAAAGATAGAAAGTATACATGATGCCTGTTTGCCAGGTTTTCATCATGATACCTATCCAAGGTGCCTGTTTGCCAAGTTTTCACCAAAGGACGATTTGTTTTGTATTTTTCTGATTTTTTTTTTTTGTATTTTATGCCCCCCTTACATTGGGGTTCTGTTAGGTATAGAACCATCGAAGATGCATGCTGTTGATTGGGTCATCGAAAAACTCACCTTCTAATGTTGCTAACTGATATGCCCCCAATCCATAAGTAGCTGCGATCACATAAGGCCCAAGCCAATTGGGTTCGAACTTGCCTTTCTTTTCCCGATCTTATTGATTGCAAGGATTTTATCTAAGTACTAGATCTCCAACTTTAAAGACTCTTAGGTGGACTCTGTGGTTGTAGATTTGTGACATCATTTGTTGATATGCCTTGAGATGATCAAAGGCTTTTTGTCTCCTTTCCTCTAGAAACTCTAGTTCTTGCAATCTGGAAACTCTATACTCTTCATCTGTTATGAGACCTTTTAGTGACACCTTGAGAGATGGTAACTTGACCTTAATGGGTAGGATAGCTTCTAGTCCAAAGACAAGGGCATAAGGGGTAGCACCTGTGGGAGTGCATATACTGGTTCAATAGGCCCATAGAGCAGGATTGAGTTGGACGTGCTAATCATGGCCAGCATCATTGACTATCTTTTTGAGGAGTTTCAAGATTGTTTTGTTAGATGCTTCTACTTGGCTGTTGCCTTGGGGGTAATAGGATGTGGAGAAATGGTGTTGGATTTTGAATTGGTCATAGAGCTCTTGGACATCCTAGTTTTTGAAGGGTCTTCTATTATCCGTGATAATGGATGAGGGAATTTTGTATCTGTAGATGAGGTAATTAAGGATGAATGAGGAGATTTGTTTTCCTGTGACGGTGGTGAGGGGGACAGATTCAATCCACTTGGTAAAGTACTCAATGGTGGTTATTATGAATTTGTGGCTGTTGGATGAGGGCAGGTGGATTTTTCCTACAAGGTCAAGTCCCCATTGAGAAAAGGGCCAAGGTGTCGTTAAAGGTCTCAACTCTTGAGCTAGTGCATGTATTAGGATTTTGTGTATCTAGCACTACTTGCACTTCACAAATTGATATGAATTTGTTTCCATGTTCAGCCAATAATAATCCAAACGCATGAGTTTCTTTGCTAAGGAAGGACCTCTAGAGTGTGTTTTGCAGATCCCTTCATGTACGTCTTGTAAGGTAGTTTGGGATTCTTCTCATTCTAAAAAGTGGAGTAAAGTAAAATCTAGATCACGTCGGTATAGGGTGTCGGCACTAATGGTATAATGAGAGGTTTGGCATATAAAGCTTTGTCATTGGTTTGAAGATAAATCAGGTAGGAGGGTGTTGTCCTTGAGGTAAGTGTAAACCTTACCGTACCAAGGTGAATCTGATCCAACTAACATGCATATGGAATGGGTTTCAGTAAGATCATAAGCTAGTTGCTAAATTGATTCCACTAAGAACTCGTACCATGACTCATTCTCTAGAATTTTGAAGAGAGAGGTAATGGTTGCCATGGCATCTGTTGCTTTGTTTTTAATGCAAGGTATCTGTTCAAAAGAGATGATCACAAAGTATTCGTTAAAGTCATCGATCATCTGCTTGTATGGGACAAGCTTCTCATCTTTGGTTTGGTAATCATCATTGACCTGATTGATTACTAGTTGAGAATCATCATAGACATGTAGCTCTTTGATTTTCCATTCTATTGCCATCTTAAGCCCAATGACCAAGGCTTCATATTCTACTATGTTGTTTATGCATGGAAATAATAGATGATAAGACTTCAGTATGGTATTACCATGAGGAGTTACAAACAAGATTCCTGCCCCTGATCCATGGTTTGTGTAGGACCCATCAAAGTAGAGTTTCTAGGAATGTGTTGATATATTGAATAAGGATTCATCTAGAAACTCAAATTGCATTGGTGTGATGTCCTGTAGTGGTGCATCTACTAACTGATCAACAATGACTTGACCCTTGATAGCCTTTTTGTCTATATACTTAATGTTGTATTCACTTAGGAGCATTACTCACTTGGCTAGGCAACCTATTAGAGATACTTTGCTTAGTAGGTACTTCAGTGGATCTATTTTGTAATATGTTTGACTAGACGTGCTAGCATATAATGTTAGATTTTTTGGAAAGCAAAAACTATCGCAAGGCATGATCTTTCTATCTGAGAGTATTGCAACTGATAGCCCACCAATGTGCGACTGATGTAGTAGACAACTCTTTCTTTACCTTCATAATCTTATTGTGCTAGAAGGGCCCCAAGAGCTATTGGTGTAGTAAATATGTATAGTAACAATGCCTTCCCTTGGATAGGAGGTGTGAGAATAGGTGGATTCATAAGACACTCTTTCAATTTGCTAAATGCCTCTTTGCATTTCCCATCCCACCTAAATGGAATGTTCTAATGTAGGAGACGACTGAAGGGTTGACACTTGTCTACTAGTTATGATATGAACCTACAGATTACTTGTAGCTTACCCTGTAGAGATCTTAGTCAAGTAAGATTCTTAGATGGTGGCATGTCCATAATAGCCTTGACTTTAGCAGGGTCCACCTCTATTCCATTTGCCGATACAATGAAACCTAAGAGCTTGTCTGAGGTGACTCCAAACACACATTTCTTTGGGTTCAACCCAACTTTGAATTGTTCTAGTCTCTGAAAGACCTTCTCTAGGACATCCAGGTGTGATTATCTAGTGAGTGACTTTGCAAGGATATCATCTACATAGTCTTCCATTGTGACGTTCATCATATCATGGAATATAGTTATCATAGCACATTGATATGTGGCTCCTATATTCTTTAGCCCAAATGGCATGACATTCTAGAAGAAAGCACCCCATGAACAAGTAAAAGCTATCTTATACTAGTCTTCTAGTGCTATCCTGATCTGATTGTATCTCAAGAATCCATCCATTAGTGATAACATGGTATGCCCTACTATTAAGTCGACTATGATATCTATATTTGGCAACGGAAAGTCATCCTTGTGACAAGATTTGTTTAGATCTCTAAAATCATTGTGTAGTCTGACTCGACCATTAGGTTAGGATATTGGTACTATGTTGGAGATCCATTTCAGATAGTCTATAGCTCTGATGAACCATACATCCAGTAGTTTCTTGAGTTCCTCTTTTACTAGCAGTGCAATGTGTGGATGCATCTTTCAAAGCTTTTGTTTCACTGGTTTCACTCCTGGATCTAGTGGAAAATGATGTAGAATCAAATCCTGATCTAACTCCAACATATCTGTGTATGACCAAGCAAAATTGAATTGCTTTTTCTTGAAGAATGGTACAAATTTAGTCTTTTCTGGTGGAGTTAGAGACTTACCAAAGTGAATGATCTTAGGTTGTTCCTCTATTCCAATGTTAACAAGTTTTATAGGTTCCACAACAATCTAAGACTTCTCCTAGTGCATGTCATCAAGGAGAGTGTCAAGCCTTCCATCTTCAGGTGCCACAGTTGGGTATTCACCATCAGATGCATCCTTTCCTTTTACTATTTTGGGATCTGACACTGCCGCGGAGCAGTTTTCGCCATCAGATCCATTTCTTATTTTGATATTTTTGTGACTGGAAGGCTTGGCACCCTCTCCAAAATAAGCCATGGTATTAAGTTCAATGGGAAGTCTAGCTTTATGATCTCCTATGGGTAGGTGGTCCCTAAGTTCCATGTAGTTAATATAGGCATCTTCATTTTGGAACATATCTAGTTGCAGGATTCCTTGTAGGTCCCAGTCGATAAGTTCAAGATGCATAAGGGGGAGGGAGTCAGAGGATAGACCTGATTTGTTGATAGTTTTAATGGATATGCTAGGAGTATTGGTAGGGAGAGTGTTTGGGATGGTACTTTCCTCCAAATTGTTTATTGTGATAGAACTCGAACCTTCCTCGAAAGTTGTATTCTCAGGGATAGGCAAACCACACTCTAATGGTTTATGCAATAGCATTTGTCCCTCATGGTAGGGGCTATAAGTTTGAATGGTGTCAACCTCTTTGTCATCATAGGAATGCTCTATCAGCTCATCCCAGTTATACTCATTGGAATCTGTGTCACTATCCTCTTGAAGGGTATGGATCATTTCCACAAGACAAGCATTTGCTTTAGCTTTGCCCTTATCCTTATATCCTAGACCTTTTGTAGTTCTAGCCAATGAGGATGAAGAGGATTGAATGGGTTCTATAATTCCTTCTTTTCTTAGGCCAATGGGGCCTTGTCCTTCATAACCCATTCTGTGTAGGATAGACTCACCTCTCCCATAGATTTCCATTGGGAGCTTAGGTGGTTCTTGTTGTGTATTCTCTTCTTCTTCTGTGTAGAGCCATTGTAAGATATTTCTTTCCTCTGTTTCATCTGATAGGGTCCCCCATTTTACAAAGAGAGCTGTAGGAGGTACAGGAGGAGCAGATGGCTTTGGAAAATGCTTGGGTCACCCAAAGGATCTAGCAGATAAAGGCATTTTGGCCAAGTTGAGGCTATGCTCGATGGAGTATTCCCCTACTCCTATTTCATTAATGGTAATTTTTTTCTCTTTGGGCTTGGATGAGGAAGCTTCAGAAGTAGAATCATGTTGTGGGGTAGGGGATGTAGATACTCTATTGTTGGGTATGATGCAATTGGGTTTTGAGCTGACAAAGTTGCAATGCTGAAAGTGGTCAAGATTACCTTGGATGGTGACTTGCTTACCATTATGAGGGAATTTTATGCATTGGTGATAGGTCGAAGGGATAGATTTCATGGCATGAATCCATGGTCTACCTAGGAGAATATTATAGGCTAGCTCCCTATCTAGGACTTGGCACACAATGTGTTTTATCACTAGTGCCACTTGTATGGGTAATACCACTGTTCCTTTGGTAGTTCTCTCCTCTTCATCATAGGCTTTGATAGTAATCTTCTTCCTTGGATCAATTGTATTTTTAGAGAACTCCAATGTAAGGACTAGCTTGGGCGTGCAAATATTTAAACCAACACCCCCATCAATGAGAACCCTCTTGATGCGGTACTTATGGATGAAGGCAACGATATGCAAGGGGGTGTTATGAGGCTGAGACACTGAGAGGTCATCCTGTTTGGTAAATGATATGGTACTTTAGGAGGTCAAATTACCTACCATGGCTTGAAACTTCTCTTGGGCAAAGTTAGTGGGTACAATTGTTCCCACCAAGGCTTTATCGAGAATCTCTTTGTGGGAAGGAGATAGACGCAACAACTCTAAGATAGAAATGTGGGTAGGAGTCTTCCGTATTTGGTCTATGACACTATACTGATGGGAGTTGGACTGAGAAGGTGATGACCTTAGAGGGAGGGTATTCAATGTCACCTTACCGTTGCAGGTGATGATGCTACAATCAGTTTTGTTGGGTCCTCATTATTGGTTAGATGTAACCACATTGATTTGTGGGCTATGCTCTGATATGCAATTGATGGTATAATTGAATGGCACATTTACAAAATTGGCATTACTATTCCCATTGTTTTGATTTTGCCTATTGCGGTTGTTGTTGTTATTGCCATTATTGTTATTATTGTTGTTGTATGACCTGTCATGATTGAGAAGTGGATCTCTATAAGCCACATGCGTCTCATTAGAAGTATGTTGTTGAGAACCTCCTTGATTTTGATCAAGTATGTCTTGAATAACATGTTTGAGATGGATACAATTGTTGGTTGTATGTCCTCTTCCTCTATGATACCCACAAAAGCTGTTGTCTTTCCAATAGTGAGGTATTATTTGAGGTTCATAATAGCTTGTTGGCGGTAGAGTGATTTCATTGTTGGCCAATAGCTTCCTTAATGAAGATTCTTGGGACTCACCCAGTGGTGTGAACTTTTGCCTTGGATTTGAGTTGTACCATGGTCTTGGCTCTTGAGAGAATGTTTTGTTGGGCATAGTATTGCTTGCCTTTCCTTTGAGAGTGAATATTGGTTGTTGTTTAGGAGCCGCCACCTTAGCATCAACTACTCCATCATTGATGACATTTTATTCTTAGTCCAAAACTTTAATTTATCGGTTGTGTAGTTGGAGGTAGGTGTGTCCTTGTATAACTTGATTTGCCCCTTGGCGATCATAGTTTTCTCGATGAACAATCCCATTTCAATGACCTTCAAAAATGAAGTAGGGCATTGGATTTAGATTTGGTAGCTTAGATTAGAGTTGAGGTTGTGGACAAACATCTCCATTAATTACTTCTCGAGTACATCATATGAGCATTTGCTTGCTAGTTATCTCCACCTTTGTAGGAAGGAGGCAAATGATTCGCCACTCTTTTTCTTGGTATTGCATGGGTCAAGCATGGAGACTTCGTGTTTAATATTATACGAGAAGTGTGTGATGAATTTGTTGACTAACTCATCAAAAGTTTTGATGCCCAGTGGAAGCCATGAGAACCACTCCATGGCTTGACTACCTAGAGATCTAGGGAATAGTCTCATTAAGAAAGTCTCATTGTGACCTACTTCCATGCATGTGGCGTTGAATTCCCTAATGTGATCTCTAGGGTCCCCTTTCCCTTTGCATTTGTCAAACATAGGAACTTTGAATCGAAAGGGGAATGGTACCATGTTTAAACTTTTATCAAAGGGGTACAATGCAATATCTTCTAAGGAGTATGTTTTAGTGTTTGTACCCATCTTAAGATCTATCATTTATTGCGTTAGACCCTTGATTTGTTTCCTTATTTCTTCCATAGGTGTGTTGGGGTCTATGACTTTCTTTCCTTTGTCCTCACTGGTGTGGTATTCATGATTATCTTCTATGGTCTCTTTGAGTTTGTTGAGATTGAAATCAGTAGGGAGCTTAAGTCCAAGATTTTCAAGATGAATAAAATACTTGTAAGGGTCCTCGTGGACCACTTTCTCTAGCAAGTGTTGGAATTTATGATCTTGGAGGTGTCCTTGATAATCTTTGTGAGAGATTTCTTCATCACTATTATGAGGGGTAACAATACGGTCAGATGACCCGGCCATTTCAAGTTGCTATTGGTATTGAGATATAGTAAGAACCATGCAAGGTGACGTGGGATGCAGTGTGATGAAACTAGAGATTTTGGCAAGATGCCGGTGGAGACTGTCGTGGATAGGATACTTATGACAAGATTTAGACAAGGGACTTTCCCAATCAATGATTCTAAGACGACCGATACAAGACGATAGCCACTAGTAAGGGTACTTGATACCTGTCTTAATGTGTAGGGACTAGTGGTGCACCAATACCACTAGCAAAGTTCTGTGACTTACTAAGGTTACCTGAATCCAAAATGATCCAAAAAAGGGGCCTATGCTAATATGATATGGGATACTTTGGCTTTGCCTAGGAGAACTTGGTAGAAAGTGGACAAGATGACTGATGAAAGAGAGGGTATGGTATGGAATGGATGAAAAAAAGTGACTGCAAGGTGAAATCTGATCTCAAAATCTTGAAACAGACTGAAATGGGTACCTGAAAATGGAAAAAATTTCCTCTCAAAGATTGTGGAAGTACTCATTGTCATGCATGCGCCAGAACAGATGCGCAGCAAAAACTAGTAAACACGTGAAAAGTCAGTACAGATGCACAATACTAGAAAATTTCAAATGTGCCCCTGAGGCTCCACTATCCCATCTACCATATGTCTAGTCCTTCTGTCCTCTATGTCCACTTTCTATCACTTAGGTCTTAGGTCCATTAGGGTTAACCCTAAACTATGTTGTCTATGCATCGTCATGTAGGCAAGGCCATTTAGCAATGAGCCCCCAAGGCACTAGGTCAGTCCCTCCGTTTCACCAATAAGGATTGTGGAATCTTTTACCAGGCAAGTAAGTACAAGAAAAACCCACTTTTCAAGCCATCGAGTCTGATAGCAGTATGACAGCTCATTTGCCTCATCATCCCAAGCTCATAGTCTAGATATGGTCACCAGATGACCTCATCTACCCCATCCAGTGCATGCCTCCAATACTTTAGCTTCCCTAGCCTATGCTGGGAAATCACTCCTATGTATCCATAGCTATAGGGCTCTCCCCTCTATCTCAAGAACACGCATGTCGGTCTGACAATGGCGATATGCTCCCACAACCAAAATTGTAATAGTGAGACACCTACTGATAGACTAGCACCCCTATGGTATACCACCTGATGCATATTATGGTATAGGTATCCCAAAACACAGACACCCCAAGCATAATGGGTGCCCTCTATTGTCATCCTCTCCATGATTCATCCCCATCCAATTAGGAACCCATACGATCTCCTATCGGGGCATACAATGCCTCTGATCATTCTTGCAACTATCCCGGGGAATTAGTCATAGTAATCGTGTATATCCTGTTAGGAGATAACTTGACAGTCCATCTTAGGGTCATTGAATACCTGCCTACACTCTGTGAGTCCTATATCCCACTATGGATCATACTCCACAAGCTCTCCCTAAATTTGCAAGTGAAGTATCCTATATACATCCTTCAGAGTCACTGGCATCTCGCCAATCGGGAAGTGAAAGGTCACATCCTCACTGTGAAACCTCTCCACTACTGTAGTCAATAAACTGTGGTTCACTCAAACCTTAGGCATAAAGCACACATAATCCAATCCCATCATGCTAAGAACCTCCCAATCTATCTTTGTCAACATGTGGCACTACAACATCGATAAGGGAAACTGCTCCCTCGACATCAGTTTATCTTGTATGTCCTCCTGCAAGCACAGAAAGCAAGGAATCAACTTAATGTTGTAAGTACCATGCTCAACATATCTATAGAATCATATCAACTAACTTAACATATCAAATTGATCAAAGCAACACACTACATCTCTTGACTAGATTCCTATAATCTTAGAGATAGGTTATCGATTGATGCAACAAATAGGTTGCCAATCAAGTCAATTTTGTTAAGTAAAACTGACTATCTCTATCATATGTGCTAGAATAGAAGGTACATGCACCATTTCTCAACAAACGCACCACTTCTATCATATACATCGCATCATTTCATAAATGAGTGGCCTCATACCGTATATGCATCGCCCAAGTGCATGCACCGACTCATACCTTGTATGCGCAACCAAATAATGCATGCGCCAACCTTCCTCATGCATGCACAACTTTCATGCATGCACTGCTTTATATCCTACATGCACCGCAGATTGATAGATGTGCAGTTTTGCATGTCAGATGTGCCGAACTGCGATCTTGTGTATTTGTTTTGCCTAATTTTACCTAGCATTTAATGCACTCAAAATTGACCCTAGGTGAAATTTTTCAAGATACATACTAGGAGTCATGCCTCTACTGGCTGGTCGAACCGTTGAACTTGCTCAAAGTAGTGCTCCTCATACAGAATATCCATCCTAGTGTTGACTACTCTATGCTCTATGCTCTCCTAAGATCTCAAAGACAATCCAACAAAATCCAAGTGTGAAAATGACTTCTCTTGTGGACCTAGCTCCTATATATAGCATGCAAACCCTAAACTGGCTTTGTGGTGACTCTGACTACTTCCTGCGGCTGTTTCTTCCTGTTTTCTTCCTGTTTTCTTAAAACTTAACCAAGTTTTCCCTTCATCTTTGTGAGATTGTCTGTCTCATGCCTTCTGCCTTCTTCCCGTCCAATCTCCCGAGGGAGCATCCTATCATCATAACCTATACTAGGGGCAAACTGAGAGTTGTATCATTGTCAAACTATTTATTCTTTGAAGCAATGCCATAAACTACATTGCATCAAAGAGGGGCAAAATGTATACGCCTAAAAATGACATGATTCAGTCTAAACAAATATTCTTAATATTTATTTCATTCTAATTCTTTTATCAATAAATAAATAATATAAATTTATTTATTTGATTCATATTCTCCCAACAATTAAATAAAATCAATTTATTTAATTAAATTCCTAAATTCTTCTAATTCCTCCAACAAATTAAATAATACCAATTATTTAATTAGTTCTCCCAAATTCATTCTAAATTAAATAATACCAATCATTTAATTGTTTCTTCCAATAATATCTTCTCTAAATTTAAATAAATCAAATATTTATTTAACTTGTCTATTTCTTCTAAATTGAGTTATGTCTAAATATAATTCAATCCTTGTGCACATGCAATTGAATATTCTAAATATTTAATTGAGCTAAAATATCTTCTCATCCTCATGCAATTTCTATTCTCTAGTTCTATTCTCTTAACTAATTGATCTATACTTTTAATTGATTTAATCTCTTCAGTTAACTCTTCTTCTATTTTATTAATCCCTCTCATGCAAAATAGAGCAAGACAATTGTCTTCTTCCTATTCCCACACATTCTTCAAGGTTTCTATACCATTGATCTTCTAATTCTTTCTATACCGTTGATCTCTTCTCTCCCAAGTCTATAAATTGAACCCCATTCTTCCATTTCATTCATCCAAGCTTTAAGTAAACTTACTCTATAAGAATTACAGAGTGCCTTTGGCACCAATTCATTCATTGCTTGCGATCAAACTTGCTACTACACACTACTATCATTGTTGTGAAGCTCATATTCATGGCGAAAATATCATAGCCATTCCCATTTGAACATCTTGGAATCATAGCAAGGAAGTGCATCTTTTGAGGGCCATATTCATAGATAAGATCATTTGTGATAGGCGATCAATGGAAGCTAAGAATTAAAGGAGGTTTGTTCTTGTATTGTTCATTGTTTGATTGATCTATTTTTTTCATTATTTCATTGAGTTTTGGGTATGATTGATATTATTATATTGATTATTCATTTAGATCCAATTTTCCCTTAACAAGTTGAACTATATTAAAGTTTTTGTTTCTTTAAAAACCCCACAAAAAGTTTTAAAGTCAATTTTGAGGCACTTAGAGGCCCCATACAACCCTAAAAATGAGTGTAACTAACATAGCGGGTTATCGGGGCATAGATTTCTTCATGATATTTCTAATGCATCAAATGGTTCATCAATCGAACACCTAGATCAAAAGTTATGGCTCCCAAAAGTTGGGCTATTTTTGGAGGGAGTTACAATTTTCAAAATTTTGGCTAGAAGGTGACAAAAAGGGTTATTTATGACCATTTTTTGAGAATCTTGTTGTAGTAGAGAAGGAGGGGAAGTGGTCAATCATGAAAAAGGAGGGAAAAGATAAAAACCTAGAGAATTTAAGATATAGAAGGTAGAAGGTTCCAGAATCCAGTGGAAAGAAGCTATATATGTTGCAGCCTATTGAGGATTTCATACTCTAATTTGATTCCAATTTCTGTAATGTAATTTTTTTTCAATTCAATAAAATAAAATTCCTATTTTTGTGAGAAATTTATGTTGTTGTGTGTTTTGTGATTTACCCCCTCATCAAAACTGTAGCCATATGTGGACTTGCAATCATCAAGATCACAAGTCAAATTAGAATCCATGTATCTAATCAAATCTAAATATGTGCCCACTGCATAGTGAATTGTAAGGAGGCTAAGGTAGTAGAACAACTTCCTACACTAATCTTGAGGGGAGGTATATGCATAACTTTTTAGATCTTGACAATAGTTATAGAATTAAACACAAATATCAATCATACCACAACACAGTAATTATGTGGGGAAACCCTTTCAGGAGAAAAACCCCACTCTCCAAAGCCACCAATATATTATTTATGACCCAAGAATATTACAATATACTTGCAGAGCAAGATTTCATACAATTACAACCATCTATAAGATTGTTACACAACCTCCATCTCAAGCTCCTAATATAGAGGAGATACAATATAGTAAACTGACAATGACAATTACAAAACCATGAGCCAAAACTACCCTAAAGTGGTGCCCAAATTATCTCCAATCAAAGATACCTTGTGATGTGCCAAATCAGACACCAACATCTATAACTCTCCCCTTTACAACATTTTTAAGTGTCCAACACATTTTCACATTTCTCAAAATGGGAGGCCCAACTTCTGAATGCCATTAACTTTTAATCTGGGTGTTTGATTGACAAACCATTTGATGTGTTAGAAATCTTGTGAAGAGATCTATCATGCTATAACCTGCTTCTTTGGTTACAATAACTTTAGGGGCATTTAGAGAGATCTAAGTGCCTCAAATTTGAGTTTGAAACTTTTCACAAAGTTTCATAAAAACAAAAACTTTAATATCTTGCAATCCATGTAAGATCTTGATTTGAAACTCACCCAAGATGTTTACTTGGTAGCTCCACATCTTTTGGAAAAATTTTGGGTCTATTCATGCTTAAATGTAGAGTTACTAAAAATAGTAAGCCCTGCCATTTTTAGCCCCTTTTGAAAACTTTGAAAGTTCTAAACCATTCTTTAAGATAAAGGGTATTCGAAAAGACTAGAATTGGGAAGAATAGAAACATTTTCTAGTTGCAATGTTGAGAGACCTTTCCTAATATTCTCCCACTTGTTGAACACCTTGTAAGAGTAAAGAGAGTATCGACACCATGATTTAATTTCTAGGTGCCGAGAGGTCCATAGACTCTGAACACCATCTGATCTTCTCTATGCTCACATGATTAGTTAATGAATCTACAACATTCATCAAAGTCTCTACCTTAACTAGCTTCATCCTGCCATCCTTAACCATATCTCTAACAAAATGATATTGTGCATCAATGTGCTTGGTCCTGGCATGAAATGTTAGGTTCTTATCTTGGAAGATCGCACTCTGACTATCACAATAAGCTATCACTGCACCTTGTTTTATTCTAATATCTGAACACAGTTTCTAAAGCCAAATGGCTTCTTTACAAGCATGAGTAGCTGCCATATAGTTAGCTTTAGTACTAGAAAAAACAACCACAACATTTTGCTTTCTCATCCAACTAACTATACCACAAAATAATGTAAACACTGGTGGATTGTCTACTATCAACATCACCTACCCAATTTGAATCCACATAACCATGAATATCAACGGAATGCATGTATACTATCAAATTACCCTAATAACATAAGCAAGACTCTGAGGTACCCTGCAAATATTTGAAGACTCTTTTAACTACATCCCAATGAACTCTACTAGAATTAGACAAATATATGGAAAGAAATCTCATTGCTTGGGTAATGTCTAGTCTAGTACAGACCATAGCATACATCAAACTTCCAATTACACTCTGGTAAGACACTCTACTCATGTTTTCCATCTCTGATGTGGATTTTAGACATTATGAAGAAGACAACTTCATTCTAACTATAAAAGGAACACATAATGGTCTATAATCCTCCATGTTAAACTTGTGTAAAACTAAATTGACATACGTACTCTAGCCAAGCCATAGTTTTATGTTCACTCTATCTCTTCTTATTTCCATCCCAAGAATATGTTTAGCTACACCAAAATCTTTCATTTCAAAATTAGCTACAAGTTGAAACTTTAGTTTTGAAATCATTCCTTTCTCTTTACCAATAAATAACATATCATCAACATATAATGCAATTAAAAGGAAATGATCACAATTAGATTTATAATAAACATAGTGATTAGATTTACAATGCTCAAATCCCAAACTCAACACATACATGTATCAAATTTATGGTACCACAACCTAGGACTTTGTTTGAGGTCATACAAAGTTTTTTTAATTTACAAACCAAATTACTTTTACCTTTCACCATGTAGTTCTCTAGCTCTGTCATATAAATATCCTCCTCCAAATCACCATGAAGGAAAGTCATTTTCACATCCATTTTCTCAACCATTAGATTATAAGTAGTAGAAATAAAAAGAAAGAATCTAATGGACACCATTTTTGCAACATGATAAAATATATCACCATCACCAACACCCTCAAACTAAGAATAACCTTTTGCAACCAATGGTTTTTTGTACTTCTCAATACCTCCATCTGAACCAATCTTTTTCTTGAACATGCATTTGCAACCAACATATTTTTTTCCTTCAGGCAATGGCACTAGGTCCCATATATCATTTTTTCAAAGATGTCATTTCTTCATCCATAGTAATCCTCAAAGACTTTGCATCATTCATATCTGATGTCTTTCCTATAGATGAAGGTTCATCTATGTTAGTATTCAAAGAATAAATAAATCTACAGTCATTAGGTGAATACCTCTTAGGTGGTTGTCTATGCCTTGAAGACCTTCAAATAATTTGATTTGGAGGTTCTTCCTCCTCTTCTAAAGATTCAAAGCTAGATGAGCTATCCTCAACTTCATGTCATCTAGGGACCTCGATTCAAATTTCTCAGGCATAGAAGGGAGTTGAATCACATCTTTATGTTCACTTTGTTCTGGTTGCAATGTAATAGAAGAAGGCTTACTTTCTCTAAAAATAACACTTCTACTATATATTACCTTATGTGCAACAGGGTCCCATAGCTTGTATCCTTTCACACTATAACTATATCTAATGATGATACATTTCACAAAGTTGTTCTCCAACATTGTTTTCTTCTCCTTTGGCACATGTGCATATGCATCACAACCAAAAACTCTAAGATGTCTCAGTGGAGGCTTGTGCCTCATCCACACCTCCATAGGCATTTTATCAACAAGAGTTGATGTAGGAGACCCTGTTAATCTGGTAGCAAGCAGTAGCAATAGCTTCAACCCAAAACCCTTGTTCTAGACTAGCACCACTAAGCATACTCCTAGCCTTCACCATCTCTGTCTTGTTCATTCTTTTTACAGCTCCATTTTTTTGTGGAGAATAAGGAGTTGTCTTTTGTCTTTGAATGCCACAATCTTTACAGAATCTATCAAAATAATTAGATAAAATTCATCGCCATTGTCAGTACTCAAACATTTTATTTTCTTTCCAGTTCGCAACTCAACCATTGCTTTAAATTCTTTAAACTAATTAAAAATTTTAGATTTATTCTTTACAAAATATACCCATGTCCTACTATAATCATCTACTAGACCAAACACATCAAAATGAATAAGATCCAATACAACACAAGATTTATGAGAACCTGAGTAAAACTAAACATGATTTTTTTTACCATAAATGCAATGCTCACAAAAATCAAAATCAAGATTACAATCATTCAACCCTTCAACAAAGTTTTTATTTTTGAAGGTCCTTAGACCCTTTTCTTCTATGTGGTCTAATCTATGGTGCCATAACATAGTCTTCTATACACAAAATTTATATTCAGAATAAAGATCACCCTTAGGTACCTAGAAGCCATGACCATTCCCTGAAAATGAAACCCTCTCTTTATCCAATGAAATAGTCATAGATTTTCTTTTCACAGAAGTACTATTACACTCAACAGTGCATGCATCAAGCTTATACAATGTCCCAAACCTGACACCTTTAGAAATAACCATAGAACCTCTTACTATCTTGCATCTTGAATAAAAAATGACTACCTCCACACCCACATCTATTAGTTTTCTCATAGATAATAAATTTCATGCTAATCTAGGGATATGCAAGACACTATTAATCCTTTTTATTCTACCATCAAAAAATCTAATTTTAACTTTACTATGACCAATAATATTTGAATGAGAATAATCACCCAAGTACACCTTACCTCCATCAAATTCTTCATATTCAAAAAATTAATCTCTATTAGAGATCATATGGAAAGATGCATCTGAGTCAAATAAGTATGCATCATTACTTACACGAATGGCCAAAGATATAATGAACACATCAACATCATCCTTCTCTGACTTAGAATCAGAATCAAATTTCTTCTTTTTCTTCTTCTTTTCTTCTTTACACTCCTTATGGAAGTGTCCAAGCTTACCACAATTCTAACAAATAACTTCAGACTCTCTAGAAGATTTGGATATCCCTTTGGACTTGGATTTTTCATGCTTCTCTCTCTTCTTGCCTTTTTCCTTAGGTATTCCACAAACAATTAGGGCTTCTTTAGCACTAATGGATACCTTCCTCCTCATTTCTTTATAAAGAAATTAACCTACAACATCTTCAACTTTCAAGCCAATAGAAGTACTCTCAATATCCATAACAAGAGAATCCCAAAAATTAGGTAAAGAAAAAAGAAGGATTTGACATCACTCTTTCTCATCCATTTTTACACCAATTGATGGCAATTGAGCCACCAACATATTGAATGCTTCTATGTGGTTTGTAATCTGTCCACCCTCTTCCATTCTCAAGGAATACAATTTCTTACTCAAGAAAATATTGTTCACTAAAGATTTGGCTTGATATATCTCACCAAGTTCATTCCATAGCTTCTTTGCAGAGTGATCTTCATGAACATTGATTAAAATAGAGTCTGTCAGGCACAACCCAATTAGACCCTTGGCTTTATGGTCCATAACATCATATTCAACAACCAAAGTAGCATTTGTGGGTCTTGAAACATTCTCATAAATAGCTTTCCATAGATCTTGATCAATTAACATATGCTCTATCTTTAGCTTCCACATCTTAAAATTGTTATGAAAAAGTATTCTACCTCTATTCTCCATGATGTGCTCACCATCTAAAAATCCCTATAACAAGATCACAATGTATCTTCTACATAAGCTCCCACTCAAAACTGGATTAGTTCAAAAAACCTAGCAACCCACAACTGAAACAAAAGGTGATCAAGCTCTGATACCACTTGTAAGGAAGCTAAGATGGTGGAACAACTTCCTACACTAATCTTGAGGGCATGGATATATAGAACTTTTTAGATCTTTACAATAGTTATAGAAATAAACACAAATATTAATCATACCACAACACAGTAATTACGTGGGGAAACCATTTTGGTAGAAAAACTCCACACTCCAAAGCTACCCAATATATTATTCAGGAATCAAGAAGATTACAATATACTTGTAGAACAAGATTTCACAGGAGTATAACTAACTAGAGATCCAAAGGCAACTCAACATCTATAAGACTCTTACACACAACCTCCATCTCAGGCTCTTGATATATAAGTGATATAATACAATAAACTGTCAATAGTAATTACAAAACCATGAGTCAAAACCACCCAAAATTGGTGCCCAAATTATCTCCAATCAAAGATTCCTTGTGAAGTGCCAAATAACACACCAACATGTGTAACTCTTTCCTCTACAGGTCTTCTAAGTGTCCAACATGTTTTCACATTTCCCAAAATAGGAGGCCCAACTTTGGGGGGCCATAACTTTTGATCTAGATGTTTCATTGACAAACTGTTTGATGCATTAGAAAGCTCATGAAGAGATCTATCACATTTTAACCTACTTCTCTAGTTATGATAAATTTCAAGGCATTTAGAGACCTCTATGTGCCTCAAATCTAAGTTTGGAATTTTTTTGAGAGTTTCAAAAAATGGAAACTTTAATATCTTGAAATCTAGGCATGATCTTGAGTCAAAACTCACCCAAGATGTTTACTTGGTAGTTCTATATCTTTTGCAATAATTTCAAGTCCATCCATGCTCAAGTGTAGAGTTACTAAAAATAGTAAGCCCCACCATTTTTAGCCACTTTCAGAAACTTTGAAAGTTCTAAACTATTCTTCAAGATAAAGGGTATTCAAAAAGAGTGAAATTAGGAAGACTAGAAACCTTTTGTAGTTGCAAGGTTCATACACCTTTCCTAACATGAATCCCATACCTGTGAGTGCCCTATATGTAGTGCAAATTGCATTTGGTAGCCTTCAAGTGAAGCTCATCTGACTCTGTCATGATGCTCAAAATGATGCCAACTACAAATGAAATGTCAGGGTGAGTATGAGTCAGGTAGATGATGATACCAATAAGTTGATGATATAAAGTGGCATCAACTAGTTGTGTGGAACACTTCACCTCAATATTTTCTTTAGATAGAAAGGGAGTCGGTGCAGGATTACAATTAGTCATGCATGAAAACAAACTAGATGATCAATTTCTTATGGGTGCACAAGAGAGATCATGAAAGAGGTTTGAGTAATCTCAATCCTAAGAAAATAGTGTAATAGACCTAAGTTGATTATGGAAAACCTATTGTGAAAAGTAGACTTGACACTCTAATGATGGATGAGGTGCTCCTAGTGACAATTAAATCATCAACATAAAGAGCCAAGAAAAGCAAAGCATCCTCCTATCTCAAGATGTAGACATTCAGATCTGAGTAGAATATAGAGAACCTAGCTTAGAGAATAAATGAGTCCATCTTGGCATACCATGTCCATGGGGCCTACTTGAGTCCATAGAGAGACTTCATCAATCTACAAAATAGTGAAGAATCATGAACAAATCCATATGGCTACTCTATGTAAATCTCCTCATGTAGATCCACATGAAGAAATGTACTCTTCACATCCATGTGATGTACATCCTAACCATGAGCTGTAGCAATAGTAAGTATTAAGAAAATGGAGTTCATTTTGGCAATGGGGGAAAAGGTCTTAGTGTAGTCAACACTAGGAACCTACGAGAAACCTTTTGCCACAAGTCATGCTTTGTATTTGTAAACTGAGTTATCCACTACAAATTTGGTTTAATATATCCATTTACACCGAATTGATTTTATTCCCTTAGGAAGTGGAACAAGATCTAATGTTTTGTTCTAAATAATAAGTTGTACTCTTCCTTCATTGCTAAATCCCATTTAGTAATACATAATGCTTCACAAAAGGATTTTGGATATAGAGTTGTGGCAAGGTAATCAACAAATATGCAAGGTGAACTTTGAGGTTTTAAGGCCTTGCGCTTCTCTGAAGGAATGTGTGACCATGCTAGGGAGCCAAAAAACTCTAAAGTGCCACAAAAGTTTCATATCACACCAAGCTTCAAAGGAAGTGATGGCATTCAATGCCTTATGAGGAACTTTCTTCTAAATGTGAGCAACATAGTTGATAGCTTCTGCCCAATATTTTGGTGCAAGGGAGAGTACGTGGATAATGTGACCAACCATCTCTTTTAGGGGCCTATTTTTCCTCTCTACTACACTATTCTATTGAGGTGTGTAGGTGATAGTATAATTAACATCAATCTCTTCAAGAGTGAAAAATTCTTCAATGTGATGGTTCACAAATTCTCTTCCATTATAAGTGTAGAGAATATTTACAACCTTTCGATATTATTTCTCAGAACGAACCTTGAACTCCTAAAACTATCAAAAATTTCTCCTTTCTACCAAAGAAATTAGACCCATGTGTATCTAGTATAGTCATCAATGAAGGCAAGAAAATAGTGAGCCTTGGTGAAAGACAATGATGGAAATGGTCTCGCTAAGTCACTATGAATGAAATCAATGACTTTTGAAGCCCTCCAAGCCTTCCCTTTGTCAAATTTGTCCTTACAATGCCTTCCCAAGGTACAAACAAAACAAACTTTATCTAAAAAATTTATCTAGAAAAAACTTGACCATATTGTGTATACTGAGCTGATAAAGATAGCAATAGTGGAGATGGCCAAACTACTTATGCCATAGTTTTCTCACAGAATACAAATGGGTGAGAAAAGTAGTAGATTGTGAATGAGATAGAAAACAAGAGAAAGCATAGAGTCAAGACTCATGATCATCCTTACCAACTAAAAGGAGTGCATTATCTTGAAGATCCTTGATGGTGACTGAATCTAGAGTGAATTCAACTCTCCTACCATTTTGGGTGATCTAGTAGATGCAGAGAAAGTTGGTTGACATATTACACACATAGAGAACATCCTCAAATGTACTAGTGCCATCATCAATTGAACCTTTCCTAATGACATTCATTGGAGAATCATCCCCAATATGAATGTGGGGTACAAAAAAAGGCTCCAACAAAGAAAATTGTTCTCTGATAGAACCCATGTGATATGATGCACCCGATTCAATAATCCACTATTGAGAATAATATATAGATGAATCAACCGTAGTTTCTTTCCCTTTACCTAATTTGGAAGGAGTGGATGATTATTGAGCAACAAAGGAAGGCATATTAATTTTGTTCTTTTTTAGAAGATGCTTCAACTCATCTATTTGCTTCTTGTGACAAGAATGTTCCTCATGACCAACTTTCTTGCAGTAGCTACAAGTTAGCCTTCCCTTCTTCTAAGAATTTCCCTTTGATGAAGAGGAGTTGGAGTCTACTTTTGGGGTAGAAAATGATTGTGCCTGATCCTTTTGACTTCTTCTTGGACTTCATTTGTTTCTTATCAGGTTTCCTTAACTATTTCTATCCCTTTAGCTAACTAGACAACAAATTCTGAGACATATGACTTAAGGAGACCCATAGAAAGAAGCTTCCCTTTTTCATGCATCAATATTTTAGAAAAAGGAAGAAAAAGAAGGCATAGTGTATATAGATCCCATAGTCAATCTATGAGTGTGAAAGATAGAAATAAAGGTTGCATATTTAGGTCCAAGTTTGTTGAGAATACTATTGTCATATTTTTCTAAGGACAAAATAATCCAAAACCTAACTCTGAACTTCCATTAGAGATATCTGATCTGAGAGAGCTTAAATGGATGAAAGCCTCCCTTCAAAAATCTTGAAATTTCTAAGTGTTTTGCCTTTGCTTTTGCCTTAGTCGACAAATTTTAAGTTTGGCTTGGTTTTCTGGTTTGCTGGTTTGATGATTCATTGACTAAGGGACCAATAGGTGGAAAAAAGACTAATGCAAAAGAGAAAAGATAGGCAAGGTTTTCCTTTATCGGCAAAATTTCTAGTTAGTGAACCTCCTGATTCACTGATTGGAAGGTTTGTCAATTGAAAAAATCTCAATGGCAAGGCAAAATGGAACAAATAATTTGGTAGAATTTTCTATGGCATGGGAAAAAGATGATAAAAACAAAGAGTTTGCCTTTGTTGGAAAACTTAAGGTTTGGTGAACTTTAAGTTCGTCGATCGACAAGTTTTCTGATAAAGGAACAAAGATGAGAGGAAAAAGAAAAAGAGAAAATCAGCTAAGGCACATGCCATTAGAAGAATGTAAATTTTTCTAACAAAGCAGGAAAGTGAAGACAAAAGACAATGTCTTTGTTTAGTCGGTAAGTTTGTGAAATGGCAAACTTATCGATAGGTCCATGCTCTCTAAAATTCATTGATAGGGTAATTTTCTGACTAATGAGCCTGAAACTGTAAAAAGAATTTTATAAGTATGAGTAGTAAGTGTTGTTATTGATGTCAACACCTAAAGTCAGCATCTAAGGAAATTATTTGAATGAGTTTGAGCAAGTGTCTAAGAAGAATAGTATAGTGTTTTTCTTTGCATATCATGTAGATTGAATATCTTTGTCTGTGGTTTGGAAGTTATAATAAGGGATGTCTGTAGTTTCTATGTTTGAAGTTTGAGCCTCAGGTATGAAGATTTGAGTGAGTTCTGTTCACCAAAGTAAAAACTATATTTTTGAGTGTTCAATGGTGATAGGAAGAATGTATTCTGCTCTGTATTTCTCAACATTTAAGTTTGTAATGTTGTTATGTGCCTTTAGTTTAAATGGTTTTTGATTTGGTGCTCCACAAGTGGCCTTTCCTTTACTGACAGTAATGTTTAAGTGCTCCAGTTTGAAGAATCTTTTTGATAGAATGTTTGATGGTTGTACGGAAGTTCTTGGTTATTGTAACATGCTTGTGGATGTCCCTAGATCATGTTCCTACCTTTTGATTGGTCCGCAAAGTGTAATATGGATTGTGCATGAAGTGTGTTCCTAAAGGTCTTAGTGTTAGCACTAGTTTTAGCTAACTTGGTTGTTTTCACTACTTATGATTATACTTTGGAGTTTGTGATAACATGTTGTAGTGTGGAAGATTGCATTTGAGTCCCAGCTAAGGCATGGTATAGTTCGCATTCATTCTTCTCTTTTAAAAATTTGTTTAGGTCCAGACCTATTCTAATGTATGTGTGTATGCCGACCTTGGAGATTGTTCCAATAGTTGATGATTGTAATGCTAACCTTGATGTTCATTCCAAGGTTGATGAATTGTATAAATGCCTAAGTACGAAGATAAAAAGTAGAGTAGAGCGGACGAAATTTATTGTGCTTCAATGCAATTGAACCTTGGCATAGTGTAGATGCTACTATCTTAGTTCACCAACTCTGGCAGTGAGCCACCCAATTGGTAGTGAGCTGCTTCTTTTGCGGTGAGCATTCTAGGTAGGGAGCCTCTAGTAGTGAGCCTTATTGTAATTTTGATATATCATTTATATTGTGAGCTAACACTCACCGTGGTTTTTCCCTCATTGGGTTTTCCACATAAAAATTGGTGTCTCATGTGTGAATGTGTTCAAGTTTTTGATTATATGCTTTCATGGTTAAATCATAATTAAGTGGTTAATGTGTTGATGCTTGAAATAAGTTAAGTTTGTTCTACAACTGATTCACCCCCCCTCTCATTTGTCTTGTGCATTTCAACAATTGGTATCAGAGCGAGGGTTCCTCAAAAGAAATCCTAGTAGCTTAAGGTAGATCTGGGATGGCACACAAGAAGGAGTCTTTAGGTGTACTCTTCCTCTAAATGGTCCATCAGATAAAAATGAAGATGAAGATGAAGTTAAATGGAAAAGAAAGAGATGCTCTATTAAATACCTTATCTAATACTGAGTTAGTGAAAGTTATGGATTTGGAAACTACTCATGAGGTCTGGGTTAATTTGAAAAATTTATATGAAGGAGATGATTCTATTAAAAGTGTCAAATTACAAAACTTGAAGGTGAGGTATGAAGCCCTAAAGATGACTAAAGATTAGAACATAACAATCCACATGCAAAAAGTTGATGAAATTGTCAATGGAATCAAAGTTCTTGGAGGAACTGTTGATGAAGGTGAGGTTGTGCTGAAGATTCTCAGGTCTTTTCCTAAATCCTACTATCACAAGGTGTCACTAATTGAAGAAGTTAAGAGTGTGAACAAGATTAGAAAGGATCAGTTCCTTGGAAAGCTTACTCCTTTTGAGATGAGAGAGTTTGGTGATGCTCTGTCGAAAGCTAAGACTGCCTTCAAAGCCAACACTTCATAAAAGATTTCAATTGCTCAGAAGTATGTTGTGGAATCTGATGATGACCTTGATGAGATTGAAGCCAACTTTGTGGATAGAATGCAAAGAAGCACCGGTAAGTTCAAAAGCAAATTACCTTTCAAATACTTCTCTTGTGGTAAGATTGGTCACTATGCCTCTAGGTGTCTGGAGAGAATTGAGAGAGATAAGAAGAAATTTGAAAGTAGACCTAGAACTATAAAGAAATGCTATTATGTTAGAGATTTTGATGATGATGGTGTGATAGATGATGAGCCTGATGATACTAGTGCAAATGAATGCTTGTATATTGCTATTAAGAAAGAACCTGTGTCTACTAATCCTGCTAGCTATGTAAAGGAAGAAAAACTAGTGGAAAAGAGTGCCCTATCTGTTTGTCAGGTTGATAAAGATAAGGATGAGTCTATTATTGATAGTGGATGTTCACATCACATGAACGGTGATAAAAGTAGGTTTATAAGTCTGGAAAAGTATGATGGAGGACTAGATAGGTTGGGAGATAATGTAGCTAGTAAGATTTGTAAAAGAGTATCTATTTATTTTGATGGCAAGCATAACACATATGATGTTCCATATGTGATTGGTTTAAAGCATAATCTTTTAAGTGTTGGTTAGATGTGTGACAAAGGATATGATCTAGGATTAAAGGACAATGGATGTAAAATCATGGAAAGTTTCAGAATAGCAATTGCTACTGGTAAGAAGACTCACAATAATGTTTATCATTTGAGAGGAACTAATGATTGTTGTTTGTTGGCTCAAACAGATGAGAGTTGACTGTGGCATAGAAGGATGTGTCATCACTTTTGACAACTTGGTGAAGATAAGCTTAGTTCAAGCTATGAGAGCTCTGCCTATGCTTGTGAAGCCTGCTAATGCTATTTGCAAGGAATGTCAATTGGGGAAACAAACAATGACAAGTTTCAAAAGCAAAGAACAATTTTTTGACAGATTTGTGTAGTCCTACAATAACAAGAAGTTTACAAGGATACATGTACTTTATGTTGCTTATTGATGATTACTCTAGAATAACTTGGGTCACATTTTTTAGAGATAAATTAGAAGCCCTAGATAAGTTCAAATATTTCAAGGCAATGGTTGAGAATGAGCTAGAATTGAGGATCAAATGTTTAAGGTTTGATAGAGGAGGTGAATTTACATCAAATGTATTCAATATTTTCTGTGAAGAACATAAGATAAAAAGATAGTTGTCTACTCCTCAGACTCCTTAGCAAAACAGGATTGTTGAAAGAAAGAACATGACAGTTCAAGAGGCTACTAGGTCAATGATGAAAGAGGCAAACCTACCAAATGTTTATTAAAGAGAAGTTATACATATTGTTGTCTACATTCAAAACAAAGTTCAAGTCAAAGGTAATGGTAATGGTACTAAAACTCCTTATGAATTGTTGTATGGAAGAGTTCCTACAGTGAAATATTTTAAATTTTTTGGAAGCAAATGTTTTATCAGAAGAGAAGAAGAGTTAGACAAGTTTGATGTTAGGTGTGATGAAGGAATTTTCCTAGGATACTCTACTAAGAGTAAGGCCTACCGGTGCCACAATAAAGACTAAGAAAGATCATTGAGAGTGCTAATGTGAAGGTTGATGAAGAAAACTTTGAAGGAATATCATATCAGAGTGGCTATGAATCAGATGAACCTACTATTATAGTCCATGAAGAAAAGATTGAACAAGAAGACAGTCAAGTTGAAGGAGAAAAGGCTTCCGAAAGTGTTGTTAAGACTCCCAGGTATGTAAGGATTAATCATTCTGAAGATCAGATTATTGGTGACAAAAGCAAAGGGGTATTGACAAGGAAAAGAGTTGCAGAGGAACATGTGAACTACTATTTACTTTCACATATTGAACCTAAAATCGTAAGTGAAGCCTGCAAAGATGAAAGTTGGGTAAAAGCTATGGACAAAGAGCTGATGTAGATAGAAACAAGATGACTGAAAATGGAGCAGTTGTAAGAAACAAAGCAAGACTGGTATGCAAATGATATCATCAGGTTGAAAGTATGTGTAAGAAATTTGTAGAGGAAATGAAAAAGGATTTTGAGATGTCTACATTTAGTGAAATAAATTTCTTTCTAGGACTATAGATTACTCAATTAGAAAAAGGAATTTTCATTTGGGTTGATGCAAGAAGTTGGGTCCACAAAAGGCTCAAAAAGTGGAAGTATTTTTACTTTTTTTCAGAATTTGTCACACTTGGACTAAAAATTTGAATCACTTACACAATGAATCTTAAAAACATCAGTAATATGAAATATAGTATTTTGGATCTAGTTTCCAAATATGTAATTTATTCAAATACCTAGATGACAGAAATTAAATTTTGATAGGCATGTATAAAAACCACTTTTTAAAAGTCAATTTTTTACCATAACATGCACATGTACGGACACCACTTTTTGACCTAAATAAAAGTATTTTTCTAATTCCTTTTGGGAAAAGTATCTAACAACATGAATATTGATGAGGATATTTTTTTGTAATTTTTCTGAATGTTTTTTCTTGAATTTTTACTGGCCCTAATTGTTGTTTTTAAAAATCAACGTGTACGGACAACATAATTGGACCTAAACTAAACATTTTTTGAATTTTTTTTATTGTGTAGAGAATTGTCTAAAGATTGATGTCATATAATTTTTTTTATTAAAAAGTTAACCAAAAAGGAGTTATTAGAAAACAAAAAAAGCTTGATATTTCAAGTTTATGGACTAGTTTGCTTAGAAATTAATTAAAAAATAGAGAACATAATCCAATCTTAACAAAAATTATATATTTGGAAACTAGAAATCATGGTCTATAATGGGTTTTAATTTCATAGCTTAATTCAAAAAAAAGTCCATCATCTATATTGCCCAAGTTGGATATTTCTCATGAACCTGCCTTAGTTTTTAAGTTGTAGGTCAAAGGCCAAGGGTCGGGTTGCCAAGCCTTTCCTAAGCCTCAAAATTTGAAAAATGTGTACACATTATAAAATGCATACACATTCTTAAAACTAAATGTATATACATTATGTAATGCGTACACATTATGTATTTTCCTGTTTGAATACCTCTAAGAAACACATATGCGTTATATAACGTGTATGCATTCTATAATGCGTATGCGTTTATTGTTATATAATGCATACACATTTTATAATGCGTATGCATTTCTTGTTATATAATGCATACATGTTTTCTAATGTGTATGTATTTTAGGCTCGGGTACCTGTAGCTAAGCGTGTACGCATTTTTCAATAATGGATACGCATTTCTTGTGAGATTTTTTTGGCTGAAACTTCCCCTCTTTGTGGACCTAACTTATTGCTTTTACCCATTTCTTAGTCTAAATATTTGAAATAGTTGTTGATGAAATTTGGACTGGAGGATTCTAAGCCAGTATGTACTCCTATGATAACTGGTTGCAAGCTAAGCAAGAATGATGAATCACCTAAGACTAATCAGAAAAAGTATAGGTCTATGATTGGAAGACTACTTTATCTAACCCATACCAAACCAGACAGAATGCATGCAGTCTGTCTTGACGCAAGATTTCAAGAAGATCCCAAAGAGTCACATGTGATGGAAGTCAACAAGATCATGAGGTATTTAAAAGGTACTTCAAACTATAGATTGTGGTATCCCAAAGATACTGATTTCACTCTTAGTGCTTATACAGATGTAGATTGGGCTAGAGATGTTGATGACAGAAAAAGTACAAATGGAGGTGCTTTCCTCTTAGGTAATAGATTGGTTTCATGGTTGAGCAAGAAGTAAGAATCAGTTTCTTTGTCTACTACAGAAGAAGAATATATTGCTACATCATGTTGTTGTATTCAAGTACTTTGGATGAAGCAAACATTGAAGGATATAAGAGTTGTGTATGAAGAACCAATTTCATTCTTTTGTGACAACACAAGTGCTATAAACTTTTCAAAGAATCTAGTGATACACTCAAGAACAAAGCATATATCAATAAGGTATCAATTTCTGAGAGAAAAGGTAACAAAGAATGAAGTAAAAATGCAATATGTGTCTGCCAAGGACCAGATTATAGATATTATTACAAACCCTTTGCCTAAGGATACTTTTGAGTATCTTAGGGAGAAGTTAGGGGTTATTACCCCTCCTCTTAACTAGGATGCATGAAAAATACATCAGTCCAGTGGTGTCCAAAGTTTCATCTTTTGATCTAGATTGATGTTTTGAAGGCTACCTCTCAGGGGAGCATGTAGATGTTATTGATATGAGTTCCTGATTAAGAGAAGTAAGTGTTGAAGTGTTGATGATAGGGAGAGTTGTGTAGTAAAGAAAAAGAAAATGTTTGGCACCCTTTTCCATTGATGTCAAAGGGGGAGAGAAGTTCATGTGAAAAACTTAAGGAGAAAGTTGTAGCCAGAGAAAGCATAAAGTAAGGGGGAGCAAAGAAGCAAAGAAAGTTTGTAAGTCTTAATGTTTTTTCATGTCATGTGTTGCCATCAATGACAAAGGGGGAGATTGGTACAAGTATGAGTAGTAAGTGTTGTCATTGATGTCGATATCTAAAGTCAGCATCTAAGGAAATTATTTGAATGAGTTTGAACAAGTATATGAGAAGAATAGTACAGTGTTTTGCTCCACATATCTTGTAGATTGAATATCTTTGTCAATAGTTTGGAAGTTATAATAAGGGATGTCTACAGTTGCTATGTTTCAAGTTTGAGCCTTTGAGTGAGTTCTATTCACTAGAGTAAAAACTATTTTTCTGAGTGTTCAATGGTGATAGGAAAAATATATTCTGCTCCACATTTCTCCACATTTAAGTTTTACAGTTGGTGGTTCTAGAATTAAGTTTGTAATGATGTTATGTGCCTTTAGTTCAAATGGTTCGTGATTTGGTACTCCGCAAGCGATCTTTCCTTTATGACAGTGGCGATAGTAATGTTTAAGTGCTCTGCTTTGAAGAATCTTTTGGATAGAACATTTGAGGGTTGTGCGAAAGTTCTTGGTGATTGTAATGTGCTTGTGGATGTCCCTAGATCATGTTCCTACCTTTTTATTGATCCACAAATTGTAATCTAGATCATGCATGAAGTGTGTTCCTAAAGGTCTTAGTGTTAACACTAGTTTTAGCCGACTTGGTTGTTTTCACTACTTACGATTATACTTTGGAGTTTGTTATAGCATGTTGTAGCATGGAAGATTGCATTTTAGTCCCAGCTAAGGTGTGATATAGTCTGCATTCATTCTTCTCTTTCACAAATTTGTTTAGGTCCAGACCTATTCTAATGTATGTGTGTATGCCGACCTTGGATATTGTTCTAATGGTTGATGTTATAATGCCAACCTTGATGTGCTTTCCAAGGTTGATGAATTGTATAAATACATGTAATGATGTCATGAATGATTGATGATAATACGAAGATGCAAAGATAAGTACGAAGAGAAAAAGAAGAGCAAAGCAGAGGAAATTTATTACGCTTCAGTGGAATTAAAACTTGGCATAGTGTAGATGCTACTATCCTAGTTCACAAACTTTGGCAGTGAGCCACCCCATTGGCAGTGAGCCCCTTCTCTTGGTAGTGAGCCACTTCTTTTTCAATGAGCATTCTGGGCAGTGAGCCCTAAGATAGTGAGCCTCCGATAGTGAGCCTCCGACAATGAGCCTTGTTGTAAATTTTGATATATCATTTATATTGTGAGCTAACACTCACTGTGGTTTTATCCTCATTAGGTTTTCCATGTAAAAATTTGGTGTCTCATATGTTGAATGTGTTCAAGTTTCTAATTATATGCTTTCATGGTTAAATCATAATTAAGTGGTTAATGTATTGATGCTTGAAAGAAGTTAAGTTTTTGTTAAAACTAATTCACCCCCCCTCTCAGTTGTCTTGTGCATTTCAACAAAGAAGAGATCACGATGGTTCTTGAAATGTAGATTTCACTAACAAAAGGGACATGGAGGCAAACCAAAGGAGTTTGGCCCAAGACAAATTCATCGATAATGAAGAATTAAGTGGTACAAAAGGTAGAATTGAAAAGGTACAATAATTCGAAGTGTTGTAAAAGCTTGCAGAACACAGTCCTCTGCATCACACCATTTTGTAGGGTGAATTTAATGTCTGAAGAACAAATGTTGCAGAAAGGTCAGATCCAGGTTGTTGAAACAATTAAAATTTGCATTGTGATTTTACAAAGAAATGGAAAAATGAATTTGCAAGTACATAGAAGGATTTCAGACCTTCCTTCTTCAATGTGTTAGGTGCCTGTGCATGTGGGTGATTTTCTATCATTTCACAGACCTGACAGGGCATGGCTGCTATTCCTTTCTATCAATTTACTGATAGGGCCATGGGCCAAAATTAAATGTAGTGTGGGTGCATGGGCAAGGTAGTTGATTGATTTTCGATGCCTATTGCTACACGATGATTTTCAAATGCTATATATACATGTAAAAAAGATGTAACTCTGTTAGTTGTTCTTCTGGGCTATTATGCTAGCTAGATTATTTGTTATCATAGACCTGGGTATGTGTAGGATCATGATTGGCCAAACAATACCTCTAAGTGGCAATGAAAATGTTAAAAAACATATGTAAGAAACTTCACGAGAAAATTGTTGGTCATGATGTTAGTCACAAACAAGCATAGAATAAAAGTACACATTAACCTTTATTCATCTTGAAAGATACGATGAATTCACAGAATTCATGATCCCAAGTCTCTAGTGATTAGGTCTTAATTGTCTGACGTTACCTAGAGGTTGATGTGTGTCACTATTTCTATTTTGGGGCCTTACGTTGAGTTCATCATCGTGACATCATTTTCTGCAAAGATTCTTCACAGAGAGTTCATTTTGTATAGTTACTTGATCAAATGATACAATTATACTCAAATATTTGCATGAGATTTATCAATTATACATGCTTTAGTTTCAAATATGCTAAATATTTTCAATTATCTATGAGATGTCCACATATTTACATTATTTGCTCAAGATTATCAGTTATTTGCAATTATGATGGTGAAGTGCTCTAAAATTTTAAAAATATTGAAAGAAATACTTCAAATAAATGTTGAACCTTCAGCTATTGAACCACATGTACATCAGATACAGTCATGAAGAGAAGAATACCAAACCCTATGTTCACCAGGACATTCCACAGCTAGATACAGTTGACACTAACTTCAAAGGAATTGTATGAAAGCAACATATGCAAGTAGACATGCACTCCAAAGGATGCAACAAATCAACACATATATCCAGAATTCACACACTGATTACTCAAGATTTACTATGAATTGTAATCACAATAGTCTTCTCATTCATTAGGTATGCAAAGATATAGATGTATACAAAAAGCTTTGAAATGAGCCCTGAATATTTTAGCAGACAGATTTCAATTAAGTTTTGAATGTTAGAAATGAGGCATTACTGCATCTTTTATAGAATAAGGTGAGGAGTCTATTACAAAAAGATCAATGATCTTGATTTGTCTATGCATACCTACGGTCAATATTTCCTTTGACTATGTCAACCTTTATAAAATGGCACAAGTCGCCAGCTGGCAACTATCTGAAAAAACTTATCTTCACTAAGTATCAGATGCTGATATTCACTCTATGATGCATCATCATCTACTTTATCAGAATCTTGTGCTTCTTCACCAGGTGCATCACTTCCTGAACTTTCATCATCATCATCATGATGACCTCGCATATGAGGCTACATGCTACTCTGGAGCTGTTCATATAACTGCCCAATTTTATCTATTTCTCTGCCATTCTAAGTCTTTGATTTGATGATGGCGTGCTTGTGTGCCTCATATTTGTGTCTGCTGTTGTCCAACTTGTTCTTCCTGTTATTTAGTGTCTCATTGTAATTTTCCATCTTGACTTTGATTCTCATTATTTTATCTATGACTTCCTCTGTCAAGTGAACAAGTGGATCATCAGCTATTGATTGGAAGTTGCTGTGTAAAGCTTTGATGGCAAACTCTTCATCTTGATTTTTTACTTTCCCTTCCACTTTTCCTTCCAGTGTTTCTAACATTTCTGCCTCAACAGACATCAAATCATGCAACTTCATGCTGATATCTCTCAGTTTATTATTGCATCTTTTAAGTACTCCACATTCAAATTGAATGTCCTTATACCATATATCAACCAACAAGGCAGTATTACTATTCAATACTTGTTTGTTGATGAGCAGTTGAGGATTTATCCTCCTTATCTCTCCTAGGATATCTAATATCTTTTCCAATTTGAAAGACCTTTTCCCTGTCTGCATCTACAATTTATCTACCTTTGTCCTGGAGTCACTCAGAGTATTCCACCTCTTCAAAGAGGCCTTTACCACTTCCTCTGCATTATCCAATGTGGATAACATCCATTTCCTTACTATAGATGCCTCATGTTTCACGAGATCTAATTTATTTACCTCCTCCTGAGAAATAGCAGTCAATGGGACTGCATGTTCAGTTGACGTATCTTCAGTACTAGTCAGCCTTCCTATGTAGGTATGCAACTGAGCAATGTGCTCTTTGTGTTGCTTATTTTTCTCCTTCTCTCTTTTCACCTTTTGAATTAAAGAATCAATAATATCTTTTCCCTCTTGACCCTCTTGGTCTTCATTGGCAAACCCTAAGTCAATTGCGCTAATTTGAAACTCATCCAAGGTAATTTTACCTTTTTTCTTTCTCTACAGTAGGTACTACAATCTATGTAGTCCTTCTTCCAATTGTTGGATCCCTCTTAATGGCCGAAGTCATTCTGGCCTTCCTCTTTGGTTTTACTATATTCTCGTAAAATAAGGTAGATACATCAAATTCTTTAATTTCAAACTCTACCTTTGCATTTACTTCTTTCTCCAACCACGGAGGTACCTAATCATGTTTCTCTGCACCATCATGATGTTCACCTTTATCTCCTATTTTTGTCAGTATATGTGATGGAGAAGGTGATTTTCCTAGTTCTTCATGATGCTCACTTTGATGTTGATCCTATGGCACATCCTCCTATTGAGGAACGTCTTTCTCCAGAGAAGCATCTTCCTGAGGTGGAGGATCTTGTGATGTATCTATATGTTGATCATGATGATCATGATCCTTTTCTATTATCACCTCGTCCACTTTCAACTTTTCCTCCTGTTGAGGAACATTCACAGTAGTGGATATTTGGGAAGTCTCCTTAGGTGCTGATGTTGGTTCTACAACAGCAATTTGTCCTGCACCTGTACTACTTACTTCTCAAACTTTAGCGACAGGATCCTCTACCACATCTCTCTCATCAACCTTCTTTTCTTGAACCTCTACTATAGCAGGTTCTGCTGATGTGTCTTGTTGGTTTATCTCCGAAGCACGGCCTTCTAATTCTGCTATCTTCACTTCTTCTGCATATGGCCCTTTGTCAGGTGTGCCTGCTGGATGTTCAGGACTTGCATCAAGTTTTCCTATTAAATCTACCACTACAGGACTTGTCACCTCTACAATTAGTGTATCTAGCCCCATTTCTTGGGCTATCTGCTCTGGGTTCTTTTCCTTTTCAGTTTCCACTTGCTTTATCTCCTCCAGTATAGTTTGAACTGGTGGAGTCTTGTGAGGGGTTATGTGTGTACCTACAACAAGGGTTTCCATCTTTTGTGAAGCTACTTCCTTCACAACTTCATCATCAGACAAATTTATTGTCTCCTCCAGTGAGATGTGACCTTCTTCAGGTGTTTGGGATGTTTCTTTCATTTGTTCTTCTGCAAGTTCAGTTTTGAACTTGACAATCGTAGGAAGTGGAACATTATGCTGAAGTTCCCTATGCACTTCACTACCTGCCCCTTGTAGCAATGTAGGGGATTGTCTTATTTCACCTCTCATGGAGGTTCTTGGTTTCTTAGGTGGAGTAGATACCACCACCTGTGGAGCTCTTCTCTTCCTTTTGAACAACAAAGGAGCCTCTTCTTCTTCAGGCTCTTCCTCCATGAGGATATCCTCTTCATCTGGTTTCCTTGACGATTGACCCTCTTCTTGGGTCTCAGTAATTCCAGCCTCTGCTGTCTTAACTTTCTTGGACTTTTGTTTTCTTGTCCGTGGAGGTGATGTTGATCCTAATGCCACTGCCTCCTCAGCTATAAACACTGCCCTTTCAATAATAACCCCTTTGGGTTCATTATCAACCTTCCTACCCCTTGGGGATCTTTTGCTCTGTTGTTGTTGTGGAGGGAGCCTATCTCCTTTAGACTTTCTCTTCTCATTTATGAAGTCATCATATTCCCCATCAGGAATATCCTGACCTTTCTTTTTGTTGTCCATAGTAATGGCAACACCTTTCTTCTTCAAAGCCTCTATCTGTTCATCAACCTAGGCTTGGGTTAGTTGTATGGTCCTGGCAATGAAGGGGTCCAAGGATATATCTTCTTGTATGGTGAGGTCAGGTGCAAAGATAGTATCATTATATATCTTCTTCTCTTCATATTCATCTGCAATTATCCTGCCATCATCCTTCTTCAATTGTTGAGGAATGGGGATGCAATCAAAGGTTCTGATTTGATTCAATGTTAGCCTTTGATACCTTCTTCTTCTTGCTTCTGCTTCATCTTCACAGTCAGCCCAGAAGTCTTCTAGGTGCCTCTGGTGAATAGACCTTCCTATTATTTTTTGTATCCTGCCATAAGGATCATATGGTCTTATCAGTGGAAAAGGCTGCAACTGCATTTTCTTCAAGATGACCATCACCCTCTTTATGTTTTCTAAATCTGGGCACATATACCAGCCAATGGTGACTGGAAATAAAATTGGTGGTAGCTTTCGGGCATCGTTATATGTTTTCAACATTGTGGAGCTCTACCTTATAAATTCCATTAGTATCACTGCATTAGTGGGATACCTTGGCAGCATGAGGGGATGTCCCTCAAAAACCTCAGTCCTCATATAGGAAAATGTGGCAAATTGTATATACCAGGCTCCATGCCTATAGATTATCTCTTGAGCTTCCATGCTCAACCTCTTTGTTCTGTCCTCCTCCATGGTTCTCACCAGATGCATAGAGAATGCATCATTTACAAATTTGTAATCTTGGAGGTAATTGGCTCTTTGCAGCTGGGGGTAATGATCCCAAATATGCACAGCATTGATTGTACCTGTGACCTTCCCATATATAACCAGTGCATCAAATGTGCCTTTATAAGCACAGAGTAAACAATGTATGATGTCACATAGAAAGCACAATTTGAACCTCCTAGGTTCATCAGCTGCTCATGTAGAGCATCACTTATTAGCTGGCCCCATAGTGGCTTGATGTCTGAATATATGCACATCATTATCACATCGTACATCCAATCTTTAAAACTACTAGCATCAGGCTGGCTTGTTACTCTACTAAGGAGTGCAATCATGTATTGGTACTCATCACTAAAATCATATTTGAGTAAGTGCACAGGAAGTTTGGTAGCTACAGGATATGTGTTGTTCTCAGCCCTCCATTGATACATATTCTTCTTGGCTTGTTTCTTGTTGTTCTCATATTTTTTTTCTAATTTCTTCAGGTCCACACCATTGACCTTCCTGCCCAATGGTAGTCCAAATGTCTAGGAGAGACCCTTGATGGATAGGTCTACATATATTCTCCCATGCTTCATGACTTGCCTGGTCTTTGGATTGTAATTCTTGGCACATTCAATGACCAGCTCCGGAGACTCCATGGAGTACGGGAACCGGCGGCATTCCACTTTTTGGACACGAATACTACGTCCAACATAGGACTTCTATTCTTCTCATCATTCATCCTAGCTGACCAAGCTTCCAAATTAGTATTCCCCTAATGGGTATCTGTAATTGCACCATATTTGAACAGGACGCCCCTCTGAGATGAGAAGATGGGCTTACTGAATTCAGCCTCACACTTAGCTAACCTCTTATTAGCCATGGGTGCCTGCAATTAACAAAATATTTTCTTATAATGGATACTCACACACATGCATATAATGATTAACTCTACTAATCATCATGCCTACTATATCTATTCAACATTTAACTTATCACGGGGGTACATAAACCAGAACTTTAGATTAACAACACCATACCTGACTATTACAGAAACAACAGGATGAGGGTTTTATTTACTTACCTGGATATGCAAATCCCCTTTTATACCAATGGATTTCTGAAAGTACTCTTAAATCTACTGATGACCACACACTTCCTCCTGTCTGTAAGCTCGAGTCGTCTGACTATCACCTGTATGAGGATATGGAAGCTGGTGCTCTGTAAAAACAATTTTATCGCAAGGTAACATCGAAATGATGGTGAATTCACCTTTTAACCATGCACTTAGGGTGAAATTAGGGCAAACCCTAACAGATTGGATTTTATTCATTGATTGTCCGCACGGAAACTCAAGATTTTGCTAGCTGTTTCATCGGGTCTTGTGGTCGGCAGGAACTACCTACCATGTCTGCGCGCATTAAATGTTAATGGCGGCAACGGGAGTGGGGTGATATTCATACAATAGGATGATATTCAAAAGATAGAATGATATTCAAAAGATAGGATGATATTCGCAAATATCATCTTGGGTTTAATGTGATCATCCTCCTTGAGAAGAAAAACTATTATCAACAAGATATGGTGATGAACGCACCATTTGGTTATGTCTAGTACATCAGGAGGATATTTCGATGTATTGGGTGATGTTTCAAAGATGATGATGACCAAACAAACTTATCTGTCTCTCTTTTAGAATATCAGGATGACGTCATCCAGATAAGTATCGGCAAGGCATCATGATGTCATCGTCATGTTATACAAGCAGGATCATGTTGAAGAAATATGCCCTTGAGAAGTAAAAATGATGATTACGTCATTGTCATGTTCATTTCTTTGTTTATCAGACTTGAATGGCGTCATCAGGATATTGGCTTAGTGGGATATTTCGCGGCAAGAGGATATTAAGAAATATTGGGTTACATTGAAAAATATGATCCTCGTGAAATGCATAAGGCTATTGACGGGTAAAGGTTACTATCACCTAAAATTGACGTCTGGATATTTGAACCGCATGATTTATCGGGTGATAAATTAGATCAGGGTGATCTTCTATAATATGATGGATGTTACGAAACATGATCCTCTCTCTAGAAATATCATGTTTGACTCAAACTTTGACCATTCATAACTTTCACACCTTAACGAATATCAGGGTAATACAAAAGGCAAACCTACATGTAATTTGATGCTCTTTCTAAATATGAGGTCACTGGAATAAAATATCAATTTTGACAAACTAACCTCATGATGATGACTTACCCAGCCTTTCCATGCATGATGATCTGCATGACTTACTTTTACCAAACCGCCAGAAAGCAGAAAACAATCCAAAAAGTTGGGTCCCTGTTTTGCCAAGTCAAAATGGGGCGTGTTGTGTAACCACACAACAACTTGCCACCAAAGAAAACAAACAAATTCCAATGATTCAAGTGGTGAGATCATATTCATCCATAGTATTCTAATTCATTCTAAGCATAATCATCATGATCTTCTAAATGATAAAAGTTCGTCATGGTAACAATGCTAACAAAGGATCATGTGTGTGCAAATGATTAATTATCTTCATCTTGAAAGCAAGTTGAAAACATAAGTAATTGGTGTTAAACTACTTAGTTGGAGATCATCCCTCATAGCCAACCTGGATAGAGCCTTACTGCCAGCAGACGTCTATAGCCCTGGCAAGGTTATCTATACAATCTCCCTAAGTAGAGCCCCACTGCTAGCAGGCATTCATAGCCCTGATAGAGTTACTTAGATGGCCTAACTTTATTTCTTTTCTAATTTTTCTTTTAAAATCTATATTTGATATCATCATGTTAGCTCATTTGTCCAAGGTATACTCATTGCAGCTTTAGGTTGGAGATTGTATTGGTAGCAAGGGAGTCCCTTTAGATTTTTCACTTAACACCTATACTTGTGTGTTCAACAAACCCAAGGCTATTAGGTGTTTCATTGTGATGGATTCACTTTGGTCAAGAAAAGTCACCCTGAGGAAAAGATATCATAGACCTGATCATGAATACTTCTTAGACTGACTCACAACCTATGTCTAAATTTGGTCTCATCACTTGAATCCTAACAATTTAGTTATTTTCTATGGTGATGAAGTGCATCATCTTGACTAATCAAAACACAAACTCAACCAAAGAAAAACAAAACAAGACAAACAAACAAACAAACACAACTGTACAAGCAACTATACAAATGTACAATATGATACACAACCATCATGAAGTCACTTAGACTTGAAAATAATGTTTGAGAAATTGCCCATTGACTGGCAATGAGACATCCTCACCTGTTAGGTTCTTAAGCCTGTAAGTGTTGTCTCCTAGTATCTCAGAAATTTGAAAGGGACCTATCCATAATTTGTCAAATTTACCATGGTCACCTTTCCTCTCATGGGCTTTATCCCACATCAGGACTAAATCAGATATCCTGAAGGCCTTAACTTTGGCTCTCTTGTCAAACTAGCATTTGACAACAGCCTGATGTTTTGCAAATTGGTCAATTGCTTGACTTCTTTTATCTTCCAGGTGCATCAGCTGAAGCAACCTGACTTCTTGTCTTGTCTATGCCTAGGTACTCTTGGGCAAACTGCAAGGTGGGAATTTTCAAGTTAACAGGAGGATAGGATCCACCCCATATACTAGTTGGAAAGGTGAGTTTCCTAGTGCAATTTTCATTCTTGTTCTGTATACCCATAAGGCATATTTCAGAAATGAGTTCCATTCCCTAGGGTTCTTTTCTATTAATTTTCTTATGATATTCAGCAAATTTTTATTGTTGGATTCTGCTAATCCATTCCCTTGAGGATAATAGTTGGATGAGAACTTGAGTATGATCCCATAATCAAAAGCCCAACTTGACAATTTGGTTGAAGTGAAGGCAGAACCATTATCACTTACCAAAGCATAAGGAGTTCCATACCTGGTAACAATGTTGCTTTCTAGAAATTTAATAACATCATCTGTAGTACAAGTCTTGCTGCTGACAGCTTCAGTCCATCTGGTACAATAGTCAGTAATTGTTAAAACATACCTATGGCCTGAGGAGGATGGAGGATTGATTAGTCCTATGAAGTCCATGCCCCATTGTGCAAATGGGTGCTCTTCCATCACTGGCTGCAAGGGTTGAGCAGCATATTTCTCTCTATTGGCAGCAACCTGACATACATGACAACAGTTAACATGATCAGCGGTATCTTTAAAAAATTGCAGGCCAATAATATCTTGCTCTGAGGATTGCATGTGTTGTGGCCAGAGCTGATCCATGTGCTATTCCGAACTTGTCATGTAATTCTAATAAAACCTTATTTGCTTCTGGCTTTTCTAAGCATCTCAGGTATATTCCTTCATAATTCTTCTTGAACAGGATTCCTCCCTTCATCATATATTTTTGTCACCTTATCTTCAAGGCTCTTCTCTGTGAAGCTTGCATTCTGGGAGGACATCTTCCAGTAATTAGGATGTGCCTGATATCTGAATACCACTCTTTACTATCCTTTGCATTGATTACATATTGCTAACTTGTAATGTTTGGATCAATTTCAGATATCATCTGGCTTAAGGCCTGTCCTCTTATCAGCTTCATTGGCATAATTTCCATGTCATACTCTTGTAATATAGTAATCCACTTGGCTCTTTTCTCACCAGGCTCACTCTGCATTAGCAACATCTTCACTGCTGCATCAGGCACTACTACAATCACTTTGCTTCTTAGTATGTAATGCCTAAACTTCTTTACTGCCCTAACTAATGCAAGTGCTTGTCATTCAACATCCACATACCTTAGTTCATCATCCCTGAAAGGACAGCTCATGAAAGCTATTGGTTTATCTTCTTTCTCTTCATTCCTTTGGGTCAATACTACTGTAGAGGTATGTTCTAAAGTAAATGAATAAATGTAGAAATCTTTTGTGTAGTTTGGACTGATGAGGACAGGAGCATCTGATATGGCTTTCTTTATATCTTCAAAAGCAGCTTTGGCCTCTGTTGTCCACTCAATCTTAGCATCTTTTTTCAGCATAGCATTTAATGGTCTAATTATCTCTGCAAAACCAGTGATGAATTTTCTCACAAAGTTAATCTTACCAAAGTAAGACTTAAGTTCTTTTTTACTTCCCGGGAGTTGTATTTTCATGATAGACTCCACTCTGGCAGGATCAATGATGATTCCATCTTTAGTTATCAAATGGCCTAATAGTTTACCTGTTGTTACGCCAAATATGCATTTCTTGGGGTTCAAGGATATTTCATACTCTTCACATTTCTTCAGCACATTTCTGAGATCTGTTACATGATTTCCCCTTTCTTTAGAGAATACTGTCAAGTCATCCATGTAGATGACTATACACTTTCCTATTAAGCCTCTGAAGGCTATGTCCATTGCTCGCTGGAATGTGGCTCCAGCATTTATAAGTCCAAATGGCATACGTCTATATGCAAATATCCCCCACTTGGTGGTGAAGGCAGTTTTCAATCTATCAATCTTATCAACCATCACTTGGTTGTATCCTGAGAAACTGTCTAGGAAAGACATCATATTAGCTCCATTTACAATCTACAACACTTCATCTAATGATGGTAAAGGATAATTATCCTTTTTTGATGCTCTGTTTAGATTCCTAAAATCTACACATAGTCTGATGTCTCCATTCTTCTTTCTAACTGGGACTAGATTGGCCACCCAAGTGGAGTGCCTTACAGAAAAGATTATCCTGGCATTTAACAACTTCTTGACTTCTTCAAAAATTATGGGTTCAAGCAAATCATTGACTGGCCTTTTCTTCTGTCTAAAAGGTTTAGCATCTGGCTTGAGGGGTATAGTGTGAGTTATGATTGATGTATCAAATGTTTTCAGCTCATCATATGTCCAGGCAATAACATGCATGTAATCTTTGAGATCTTGAGTTATTCTTTCTAACTCTTCTAGTGTGCAAACCTTACCTATCAGGACATTTCTTTTGTCTTCATTTTGTCCAATGTTCACTTGTGAATACTAACCTCCATCAGCTTTGGGAAGATCCTTCTATTTCAGCATATTATCTGAATCAAAGGCTCTTTCTAATTCAATCATACCTTTGGGAATTCTATTGCTAGGCAACTCTAATATTTCATCTTCTTCCCAAACTTGATCTTCCATACTATTCTCATCTATGATCTAAGTATCAAATATATCTTTATTAGAAATGAAATCAAGAATATGCTGATCATCATCAAAAACTTGGAGATTAGTAACATTATCAGGTACTGAGGGTACAGATACTAGCTCTAATGAAAATCTCTTTAGACCTGATATAGATAATGGCCCCAGTGTACTGGTAGCCTGGGCAAGTGCATCTGCCCAGTGATTCTGTTCTCTAGGAACATGGGTGATATTAAATGCATCAAAATCTTCAATTAAATCCCACACTCTGTGTCTGTAATTTGACAATCTCTTATAATTGCAAGAGTAAATTCCCCTTACCTATCTGACAACTAATTCTGAGTCTCCAAAGACATGCAAAATTTTTACCTTCTTCTTGAGAGCAAATAGTATCCCATGAATCAGAGCTTCATACTCTGTCACATTATTAGTGCAAGGGAACTATAATCTGTATGCAGCTAAGTAGGATTTTCCTGATGGGTCAATAAGATCAATTCCTACTCCAGCTCCTTGTTTAACTTAGATCCATCAAATCTTAGGATCCAGGACTTATCTTCAGTATGAGGTTTAGCAAAACCTTCTCTTTTCTTTACAGCTCTAGCTGCTGCTCCACCTAATATCCACTTTAGTTTAGGAATTTCAGTACCTTTGGACTTCACTTTTTCTTTCTTCTGAGAAGCTGATTTTTCTTCTTGTTTTCCATCATCAAGAGGGTGATCTTTTGGATCTGGCTCTGTATGTTTCTTTAAAATGTGTAAACATAGTAAGCATGTAGTCTTTGAGTGAGGCGCCTCATGTAACCTACACCAATCTTTAGTTAGTGCATCCTGTGATGTTTCTTTTGCTTTATCATTTTCTTAATTTCTCCTGATAAGAACTCTTCGAATCTAGTCAAGTTACTACCTCTGTCTTCATTAGATAGTTCATAATCTGACTCCATAAAACAATCACTTCCTAAAGTGATCCCCTCTTTTTTCTTAACATTTATCTGGTCATACACTAGAATTTCTTCTGTTCTCTGTATATGATCCTCATCATGATTCAGTCACCTTTTCTATGGTACCTACAAAAAACAAGTAAGAATCAGAATCATTATCGTTATCACTATCTGATGAACTTACCTCTGATGATGATGCATCATTGTATGTCTGCTCCAGCATCATCATATCTAAACATGTTTCACACGTCTTTTCTGAGTGAGGTTCATTATGTAACCTGCACCATCCATCAATCAAAATATCATTAGTTGATATATTCATTAGCTTACATCACTTTATCTATTTGGATAAGTGCCTTTCAAAGTTTCTGAAACAATCTCCTTCATTCTCACTTTCAAAATTAATATCAGGCCTTACAGCAGGTATATCCTCCTGATGATCATCATGATGATGATGATGAAAGTCAAGCATCAGGATCTCCTCTATCCTGACCATCTGTGGCCTAATGGCATAAACTCCAAGTTCAACATTTACGTACATTATCTTGTTCATTTTGTTGTATTCGGTAATCATGTGTTTCATTCTGGGTTCAACATCAATTCTTATTTGGTTAGGTATACCTTTCCAAGGCAACCACATATGACTGAAATCAGTAGACATATATCCATTCAAAGTTTTTGACCAGTCTCTGCTAAGTAGCATCCCATATGTGTCAGGAATGTCAACTACCTGGATATCAATATAATACTGGATCCTGGGATCAGATGCTAGTTGCATGTGTATATGAGTAAATTCACCTATCAAACTCACTTCAGTCTTGTCTAACTATGTCACTTTCTTTAGGGATTTAGCAGGATGCAGTCCTAATGCGTTACATATGGACAAGGGCATCACATTGGTAGAGGCACTTGAATCCACCAGACTGTTGTGCAAATTCTTGTCAAACATCCTTATGGTGAGGAGGAAAGGTGGTGACTCAGTCTTATCTTGATATAACATCATATGTGAGGTTTCTGCAGCTTGGACAGTAGCTGACACTTTAGGCTTGGTATTATTATCTCTAGGAGCAGTATGATCTCTACTACTAGACTGACCTGAAGGCTGCATATCCTCTTTAGGAGCAGGATCATCCAGTGATTTCATGAATGCCTTCTTAATTGCAGGGGTTTTCAATAACTCTGATAAAGACAGGCTGATCTTTAAATTTTTCATCTCATCTGCCAAGTATGTGACAAGTTTATCAGACTCATGAGGTAAGCTGACAACCTTTGATGCTGTATTCTGAGGTGACAAATATTGGGCATTTACCTTGGGAAATCCTAGATTATTGATTGCTTTGGGATCAGGAGGTGTGTTAAAATTGTTTGGAGGTAGAGATGAGGTCAATGGACTAGTAGGTCTGTTGGAACCACTTCTCAAGTTATAATTATGCTTGCTAGGATATTGCTACTGGTATGCATGCACCTCCTTATGTTCAGTGGAAGGTTCATTCTCATCTTCAAAAGAGAAGACATAATTTGACTCAAAGGCTAAAGCAGATTCTTCACATGCTTGTGAAACATTCTGATGATAGTATAACTCTCTAGTACTAGGGCTGAATCATATCCACAAGGAACTATTTCATTACTTTCCACTTGAGGTGGATTTCCTGTAGTATTAGACACTTCTGTTTGAAAAAAGCTGGTAGCAATTTGAAATTGTGGACAGTCTAGCTCTGCATGAGCATGTGTGTTGTGGATCCTACACCAATTGGTGAGAGATTCCTCAATAAGATTGACTCTAGTAGTCTGTTTAGCTTCACCAGATGATTGATTATCTAAGGGTGATGGCAATGAACCATTATTTGGCCTGGAGTTCCATACTCTAGGTTGTCTCTGAGGATTATTGTTATTTCCACCACTATTGTTGAAATTATTATTATTGTATCCTCTGTTAGGATAATTTGGCCTATCATTGGAATAACCTCTGTTCTGACTTGACTGGGAATAAAAATTTTGATTTCTCAAATGAGTCACTTCTATAGTGAGTTTGTTAGCTGAGCAGAGATTTCTTTGATTTCTTCTTTTTCCTTTTGAGCTTTGGCTACTACATTTTCACTTTGTGGCTTCAAGAAAGAGGATCCATGGTTATTGTTAGATAGATTAGCACCCTGAGGTGTCTGAGTTTGTGCAGGATATTGTGACATTTGGCCATTCCCATTAGGAGGCGACATGATACTTAATGGAGGCACCTACAAGGGTGCAGGCATGACTGCTAGGGGAATCATTGCACCATTAGGATATTGTGCAGGATATGATGGATACATGCCAGGCAGTGTAGGGAATGCTATATTTGGAGTAGGAGTAGCTACTAACTACTGATTTACTTTGATAGCTTCTTGAAAGGCTCCTGTCAAGGTAGTGATTTCAGGATGTGTTCTCCTGATGAACATGGAAGTTAATGAATCCAGGGCTGAATAGTAGATACTCCTAGCAACAACATCTATTACTACATATGGAGCAACTAACTTGGATAGCATTTTATGGAACCTAGCATTAAAATTGGCAATAGGTTCTCCTTCAAACCACTTGATAGTGGCAAATAGGTTATAGTTCATTGAAGGATCAACTGGTATTTTGAATCTATCAATAAAAGCTTTCTCTAAGATAGCCCATGAACCAACAGAACCCTAGCCAAGACTAATAAACCAATTATAAGCCTCTTCCCCTAAGGAAAAAGGAAATAATCTGCATACAACATCTTGATGCTCTATTCTGGCCCTACAGTAGGCCTCTTTAAAGGTTCTAATATGATCATCAGCATCTTGATAAGGATGATACTTTGGACAAAGTTTGTCTAGATTCTTTGGTAACTCATGATATGCATTGAAGGTTAAAGGCGATTCTACCATGAAGAAAGATACTGCAATCAGAGGAGGTTGATCCTGAGGTATAACTGGCTGAGGTTGGACTAAAGGTACACCCTGAGGAGATCCTGCAAGTATATTGAAACCGATAGGAGTTATAGGAGGACACTCCAGAGGTGTTCCTGATGCACTTGAACCAGGAGTGTGATGAATGTCAATAGTCCTAGGTCTGAAACCTCTAACAGGTAGTTCTTCAAAAGATCTAGTGGATCTTGACCTGGTATTTATCTTGTGAGCCAGGATTTCTCAAATTTGGTGGGAAACTAGCTGGATGACGGTAAATATTGGCTGAATTTCACCAACTAAGTTGATATTTGTGATCGGATGACTGATCTAACTGGATATTCGCACAATATTTGCAAAGATAGTACAAGTAAGAGGTGATCTTTGGGGTAGGATGACTCTTACCACAGGATATCAAGTTTTTAAGGTGAAATTCCTCAAAGTTTGAATAGATTTACTTAGCATTGACTGATATTTGTAAATTCATGATGATTTACTGTAAAGCTTACAATGTTTGCATTTGATTTGGAAATCTTTACACAGAATAAGCATCTACAAGCTTGCTATAGTAAATATTTGAACAATATTTGGAATTCACAAACTCTTTGAGGTTACCTTACTCTCTGCATCACCAAACCTAAAAATAATGATGATGAGTGTAGTCTTTTAGATGCCCTCCTTCTAGAGCTAATTTATGTTGGTCATGATGTTAGTCACAAACAAGTATAGAATAAAAGTACACATTAACCTTTATTCATCTTGGAAGATACGATGAATTCAGGGAATTCATGATCCCAAGTCTCTGATGATTAGGTCTTAATCGTCTGACATTACTCAGAGGTTGATATGTGTTGTTGTTTCCATTTTGGGGCCTTACGTTGAGTTCATCATCGTGACATCATTTTCTACAAAGATTCTTCACAAAGAGTTCATTTTGTATAGTTACTTGATCAAATGATACAATTATACTCAAATATTTGCATGAGATTTATCAATTATACATGCTTTAGTTTCAAATATGCTAAATATTTTCAATTATCTATGAGATGTCCACATATTTGCATTATTTTCTCAAGATTATCAGTTATTTGCAATTATGATCATGAAGTGCTCTGAAATTTAAAGAAATTTGAAAGAAATACTTCAAATGAATGTTGAACCTTCAGCTATTGAACCACATGTACATCAGATACAGTCATGAAGAGAAGAAAACCAAACCATATGTTCACTAGGACATTCCACAGCTAGATATAGTTGATGCTAACTTCAAAGGAATTGTATGAAAGCAACATATGCAAATAGACACACACTGCAAAGGATGCAACAAATCACCACATATATCTAGAATTCACACACTGATTACTCAAGATTTACTATGAATTGTAATCACAACAGTCTTCTCATTCATTAGGTATGCAAAGATATAGATGTATACAAAAAGCTTTGAAATGAGCCCTGAAAGTTTCAGCAGACAGATTTCAATTAAGTTTTGAATGTTAGAAATGAGGCATTACTGCACCTTTTATAGAATAAGGTGAGGAATCTGTTACAAAAAGATCAACGATCTTGATTTGTCTATGCATATCTACGGTCAATATTTCCTTTGACTATGTCAACCTTTATAAAATGGCACAAGTCGCCAGCTGGCAACTATCTGAAAAAACTTATCTTCACTAAGTATCAGATGCTGAAATTCACTCTATGATGCATCATCATCTACTTTATTAGAATCTTGTGCTTCTTCACCAGGTGCATCACTTCCTGAACTTTCATCATCATCATGATGATGACCTCACATATGAGGCTGCATGCTGCTCCATACCTATTCATACAACTGCACAATTTTATCTATTTCTCCACCATCTTGAGTCTTTGCTTTGATGATGGCATGCTTGTGTGCCTCATATTTGTGTCTGCTGCTAACCAGCTTGTTCTTCCTGTTATTCAGTGTCTCATTGTAATTTTCCATCTTGACTTTGATTCTCATTATTTTATCTATGGCTTCCTCTGTCAAGTGAACAAGTGGATCATCAGCTATTGATTTGAAGTTGCCATGTAAAGCTTTGATGGCAAACTCTTCATCTTGATTTTCTACTTTCCCTTCCACTTTTCCTTCCAGTGTTTCTAACATTTCTGCCTCAACAGACATCAAATCATGCAACTTCATGCTAATATCTCTCAGTTTATTATTGCATCTTTTAAGTACTCCACATTCAAATTGAATGTCCTTATACCATATATCAACCAACAAGGTAGTATTACTGTTTAATACCTATTTGTTGATGAGCAGCTGAGGATTTATCCTCCTTATCTCTCCCAAGATATCTAATATCTTTTCCAATTTGAAAGACCTTTTGCCTGTCTACATCTGTAATTTATCTACCTTTGTCCTAGAGTCAATGAGAGTATTCCACCTCTTCAAAAAGGCCTTTACCACTTCCTCTGCATTATCCAATGTGGATAAAATCTATTTCCTTAGTACAGATGCCTCATGTTTCACGAGATCTAATTTATTTACCTCCTCCTGAGAAATAGCAGTCAATGGGACTGCATGTTTAGTTAACATATCTTCAGTACTAGTCAGCCTTCCTATGTAGGCATGCAACTGAGCAATGTGCTCTTTGTGTTGCTTATTTTTCTCCTTCTCTCTTTTCACCTTTTGAATTAAAGAATCAATAATATCTTTGCCCTCTTGACCCTCTTGGTCTTCATTGGCAAACCCTAAGTCAATTGTGCTGATCTGAAACTCATCCAAGGTAATTTTACCTTTTTCTTTCTCTACAGTAGGTACTGCAATCTGTGTAGTCCTTCTTCCAGTTGTTGGATCCCTCTTAATGGTAGAAGTCATTTTGGCCTTCCTCTTTGGTTTTACTATATTCTCAGAAAATAAGGTAGATACATCAAATTCTTGAATTTCAAACTCAACCTCTGCATTTACTTCTTTCTCCAACCACGGAGGTACCTAATCATGTTTCTCCACACCATCATGATGTTCACCTTTATCTCCTATTTCTGTCAGCATATGTGATGGAGAAGGTGATTTTCTTAGTTCTTCTTCATGATGCTCACTTTGATGTTGATCCTGTGGCACATCCTCTTGTTCAGGAACTTCTTTCTCCAGAGGAGCATCTTCCTGAGGTGGAGGATCTTGTGATGTATCTATATGTTGATCATGATGATCATGATCCTTTCTTATTATCACCTCATCCACTTTCAACTTTTCCTCCTGTTGAGGAACATTCACAGTAGTGGATATTTGGGAAGTCTCCTTAGGTGCTGATGTTGGTTCTACAACCGCTATTTGTTCTACACCTGTACTAATTACTTCTCAAACTTTAGCTGTAGGATCCTCTACCACATCTTTCTCATCAGCCTTCTTTTCTTGAACCTCTACTATAGCAAGTTCTCCTGATGTATCTTGTTGGCTTATCTTTGAAGCATGGCCTTCTGATTCTGCCATCTTCACTTCTTCTACATGCGGCCCTTTGTCAGGTGTGCCTGCTGGATGTTCAGGACTTGCATCCAGTTTTCCTGTTAAATCTACCACTACAGGACTTGTTACCTCTGCAATTAGTGTATCTAGCCCCATTTCTTGGGATATCTACTCTGGGCTCTTTTCCTTTTTAGTTTCCACTTGCTTTATCTCCTCCAGTATAGTTTGAACTGGTGGAGTCTTGTGAGGGGTCATGTGTGTACCTACAGCAAGGGTTTCCATCTTTTGTGAAGCTACTTCCTTCACAACTTCATCATCAGACAAATTTATTGTCTCCTCCAGTGAGATGTGACCTTCTTCAAGTGTCTGGGAGGTTTCTTTCATCTATTCTTCCACAAGTTTAGTTTTAAACTTGACAATGGTAGGAAGTGGAACATTATGCTAAAGTTCCCTATGCACTTCACTACCTGCCCCTTGTAGCAATGTAGGGGATTGTCTTATTTCACCTCTCATGGAGGTTCTTGGTTTCTTAGGTGGAGTAGATACCACCATTTGTGGAGCTCTTCTCTTCCTTTCAAATAGCAAAGGAGCCTCTTCTTCTTTGGGCTCTTCCTCCATGAGGATATCCTCTTCATCTAGTTTCCTTGAGGATTGACCCTCTTCTTGGGTCTCAGTAATTCCAGCCTCTGTTGTCTTACCTTTCTTGGACTTGTGTTTTCTTGTCTGTGGAGGTGATGCTGATCCTGATGCCACTGCCTCCTCAGCTATAAACACTGCCTTTTCAATAATAACCCCTTTGGGTTCATTATCAACCTTCTTGCCCCTTGGGGGTCTTTTTCTCTATTGTTGTTGTGGAGGGAGCCTATCTCCTTTAGACTTTCTCTTCTCATTTATGAAGTCATCATATTCCCCATTAGGAATATCCTGACCTTTCTTTTTGTTGTCCATAGTAATGGCAACACCTTTCTTCTTCAAAGCCTTTATCTGTTCATCAACACAGGCTTGGGTTAGCTGTATGGTCCTGGCAATGAAGGGGTACAAGGATATATCTTCTTGTATGGTGAGGTCAGGTGCAGAGATAGTATCATTATATATCTTCTTCTCTTCATATTCATTTGTAATTATCCTGCCATCATCCTTCTTCTATTGTTGAGGAATGGGGATGTAATCAAAGGTTTTGGTTTGATTCAATGTTAGCCTTTGATATCTTCTTCTTCTTGCTTTTGCTTCATCTTCACAGTTATCCCAGAAGTCTTCTAGGTGCCTTTTGTGAATAGGCTTTCCTATTATTTTCTGTATCCTGCCATAAGGATCATATGGTCTTATCAGTGGAAAAGGCTGCAATTGCATTTTATTCAAAGTGACCATCACCTTCTTTATGTTTTCTAAATTTGGGCACATGTACCAGCTAATGGTGACTGGAAAAAAAAATTGGTGGCAACTTCCGGGCATGCTTATATGTTTTCTACATTGTGGAGCTATGCCTTATAAATTCTATTAGTATCACTACATCAGTGGGATACCTTAGTAGCATGAGGGGATGTCCCTCAAAACCCTCAATCCTCATATAGGAAAATGTGGCAAATTGTATATACCAGGCTCCATGCCTATAGATTATCTCTTGAGCTTCCATGCTCAACCTCTTTGTTCTGTCCTCCTCCATGGTTCTCACCAGATGCATAGAGAATGCATCATTTACCAATTTGTAATCTTGGAGGTAATTGGCTCTTTGCAGCTGGGGGTGATGATCCCAAATATGCACAGCATTGATTGTACCTGTGACCTTCCCATCTGTAACCAGTGCATCAAATGTGCCTTTATAAGCACATGAGTAAACAATGTATGATGTCATATAGAAAGCACAATTTGAACCTCCTAGGTTCATCAACTGCTCATGTAGAGCATCACTTATTAGCTGGCCCCATAGTGGCTTGATGTCTAAATATATGCACATCATTATCACACTATACATCCAATCTTTAAAACTACCTGCATCAGGCTGGACTATTACTCTACTAAGGAGTGCAATCATGTATTGGTACTCATCACTAAAATCATATTTGAATAAGTGCATAGGAAGTTTGGCGGCTGCAGGATATGTGTTGTTCTCAGCGCTCCATTGATACATATTCTTCCTGGCTTGTTTCTTGTTGTTCTCATATTCTTTTTCTGATTTCTTCAGGTCCACACTATTGACCTTCCTGCCCAATGGCAGTCCAAATGTCTGGGAGAGACCCTTGATGGACAGGTCTGTATATATTCTCCCATGCTTCATGACCTGCTTGGTCTCTGGATTGTAATTCCTGGCACATTCAATGACCAGCTCCAGAGACTCCCTGGAGTACGGGAAACTGACAACATTCCACATACCGGACACGAATACTGCATCCAACATAGGACTTCTGTTCTTCTCATCGTTCAGCCTAGCTAACTAGGCTTCCAAATTAGTATTCCCCTAATGGGTATCTGTAATTGCACCATATTTGAATAGGACGCCCCTCTAAGATGAGAACATGGGCTTATTGAATTTAGCCTCACACTTAGCTAACCTCTTATCAGCCATGGGTGCCTGCAATTAACAAAATCTTGTCTTATAATGGATACTCACATGCATGCATATAATGATTAACTCTACTAATCATCATGCCTATTGTATCTATTCAACATTTAACTTATCACGGGGGTGTGTAAACTAGAACTTCAGATTAACAACACCATACCTGACTATTACAGAAACAACAAGATGAGGGTTTTATTTACTTACCTGGATATGCAAATTCCCTTTTATACCAATGGATTTCTGAAAGTACTCTTAACTCTGCTGATGACCACACACTTCCTTCTGTCTGTGAGCTCGATTCGTCTGACTATCGCCTATATGAGGATATGGAAGCTGGTGCTATGTAAAAACAATTTTATCGCAAGGTAACATCAAAATGATGATGAATTCACCTTTTAACATGCACTTAGGGTGAAATTAGGGCAAACCTTGATAGATTGGTTTTTATTCATTGATTTTCTGCATGGAAACTCAGGATTTCTCCAGCTGTTTCATCGGGTCTTGTGGTCAGCGGGAACTACCTACCATGTATGTGTGCATTAAATGTTAATGGTGGCAATGGGAGTGGGGTGATATTCAAAAGACAGGATGATATTCACAAATATCATCCCAGGTTTAATGTGATCATCCTCCTTGAGAAGAAAAACTATTATCAACAAGATATGGTGATGAACGCACCATTTGGTTATGTCTAGTACATCAGGAGGATATTTCGATATATCAGGTGATGTTTCAAAGATGATGATGACCGAACAAACTTATCAGTCTCTCTTTCAGAATATCAGGATGACATCATCTAAATAATAACTCATTGTATTGGCAAGGCATCATGACGTCATCGTCATGTTATATGAGCAGGATCATGTTCGAGAAATATGCCTCCAAGAAGTAAAAATGATGATTACATCATCGTCATGTTCATTTCTTTGTTTATCAGACTTGAATGACATCATCAGGATATTGGCTTAGGGGGATATTTTGCAGCAAGAGGATATTAAGAAATATCAGGTTACATTGAAAAATATGATCCTCGTGAAATGCATAAGGCTATTGACGGGTAAAGGTTACTATCACCTAAAATTGACATCTGGATATTTGAACTGCATGATTTATCAGGTAATAAATTAGATTGGGGTGATCTTCTATAATATGACAAATGTTACAAAACATGATCCTCCCCCTAGAAATATCAGGTTTGACTCAAACTTTGACCGTTCATAACTTTCACACCTTAATGAATATCAGGGTGATACAAAAGGCAAACCTACATGTAATTTGATGCTCTTTCTAAATATGAGGTCACTGGAATAAAATATCAATTTTGACAAACTAACCTCATGATGATGACTTACCCAGCCTTTCCATGCATGATGATCTGCATGACTTACTTTTACCAAACTGCCAGAAAGTAGAAAACAAGCCAAAAAGTTGGGTCCCTATTTTGCCAAGTCAAAATGGGGCGTGTTGTGTAACCACACAACAAAAATTCAAATGGGTTACCTACATATTTCAAAAAATATGTAGTAATAGTATTTGTAGGAAATTGAATGTAGTTTATGGACTACTATTTTTTTCGAAAAAAAAAATTATTTGGTGAAACTTGGATATTTCAATGAGGCACTACTAAATTTTTTGAAAATAAATAAAAAGTAGGTTTCATTCCTGCCAACCTAAGTATGAGGATTTTTTTTTTTTAATCCTTAGATACAAGTAAAGAACACATGCCAAGATGTGATGCATATTTTATGATTTTTTTTGTAAGTAAATAATTACTTATGAATTTTTAACAACTTTTTAAAAATATTAAAAAGTAATTTTTCAGCGAACCTAACTTGGTCAAAAAATATGAAATTTAAAAAAAAATTAGACTTGTAGCTGATGAAGTGTAGAGCATTACACAACTTTTAGATATGAGAAATGTCAAACGGTTTGAACGTTATGGATATTTTTCAATCAGTGTGTCTCTTAGGAATCCAAACATAATGTAGGTACAAAATTATTAATAATTACCTATTAAAATTATAATCAGACATATATTATATTTTTAGAATCCTGATAGTTTCCCAAATATACCCTTTTGATTTTATCAAATTTGGAGAAAAAGAGTTCGTCAGCATCAATGGCGAAGTCGAGGAAAATCTATAAAACCATGTTCACATTGAAAAGGTAGGTTTGGATTCCCAAGCCTAAATTTTGTGGGGAATTTTTTAAAAATCAAAATAGAAGAAATAGATATCCATTTTGGAGTAAACATTTTTCCAAAATGGATATCTGTTTCTCCAAAACAAATATTTGTTTTGAAAATGGATATCCATTTTCCTAAAAGAGATATTCATTTTGAGAAAACTTCCCAAGCCTAAATTCTAGCCTAAAAGAGTATTTCATGAATTTGGATAACACTTTCATGCAATTTTTTCTCCATTGCCACTATTTGGCCCATCATGATCTCACACACACCCACCATGTAGCGTATTTTTAAGAACTAGTTAGATTTGATATGTTGTGCTTGAAGTTGAGCCTTTGATGTCTCTGAGTGTGGTTCACCTATGAATGTAAATGATTATTTTGTGTCTACCTTTCTATAACAAATTATCTTTCTTTTGTAATGGCTATTTAGCCTCTATGATTAATATAAGCAACTGATTTTGCCTCTCATCTTCTTTTGCACTATATCTATTTGAGTGTTGTTCATTTATCCTATGGATAAAACAATCCCTCTATAAATTTTGTTATTATGCTTTCACTTCTATTGAAGACTGGATGAGTCTATGTTAGTTTATTCAACCTTTGAAATCATTACTATATTATGTTAGTTCCAACTAAACATCATAAATTTGGTGCATCACTTCTTCTAAATTTTAGTATTCCTCCTTCCCCTTTTCCTTGTGAGTGTAGCATTAGATTTAGTTTTCATTCTCTAAGCCTTAAGCTTAGAAAGAGGAACTAGCCTTCTCTAGACAGTTGGTGTCAACTGTAAAGTCCCACACCTTGAGACCAATCACATGTTACTTTGAAATTGATGAAATATTCAAAGCTTCAACAAAAGGGTGCAATTTCAGGTGATAACAGTTTTTAGCATGCCTGGTAGGACTAGTTTGATAATAGTTAGCAGTTTCTAGCATGCTTGGTGGGATTCTCTGCTCTAAGTAAGAGCTAAATTGAGAATATCAACATTGTTCTTAGTTCATTTGCTATTGTGGAAGCATTCAACAAGCACTTGGCAACTCTGTTGGTCCAGTATCCAAATCAGTTCAACATTTCATGCCTAGAGTGTGGACCAGAGCTTCTTCTTCAAGTAATTTCTAATTGATAAAGCTATCCTTTACCGATTCAAGAAGAGGGAGACTATTTAGGTCCCCTGTGAGGAAAAATAGAAGTGCTATTCCATCTCCTTCAAGAGCCTAGTCTACGCCTCCTCCAGTTAGGTTTCAATATTCAAGAAGGACCTTGCATATACCTAGAATTAATTTAAATATCCACAATATGGCAAGGAATCTCCCTTTTATCACTTTGAATGGGGGAGGCCCCCTTGACCTAGCCCAATATGATGATATCCCCAACTCTTCTCTAAAAGAAATTCCTTTCTTCACTAGTGAAAACTTTACCACATCTGCAAGCATATTTAGGATATTGCTAGTGTGTGTTATGTTCATAATGTCACTGTAGACCATGTTGATGTGAGACTTTTGATGTCTTCCTTTAAAAAAACCCTCTAGTGGTATAGAGGTCTACATACTAATTATATTCACAACTGGGATGACTTGGAAACAAGACCGTGTCAGCATTTTGATGATAAGAGTGACCACTTGTCACTGATGGAGCAATTAGCTACAATCAAAAGAGCCCCCCATGAATATATGGTGGACTTCAATTACAAATTCTAGAAGACATGGGACATAATTCCATTGTTGGTGAAGCCCTCTCCAAATACAACATTCATATACTATTTGGATTCTTGGAATCTGATATTGTTGTCATGATTTAGTCTATGGGAGGAGATGTGTTACTAGGAGAATATGACAAGCGATAAGGGAAAAAAACTACCTAATTAAGGCTGGGAAGATTGCTCCAAGACTACTGATGCCCTTGTTTCTAGATACTCATGTCATTTGGCCTATTGGGTCTCCTATTCCTACAATAGTCAGCACAACTACTCCTCTAATACACCTTCAATTGAGTAATTAGAGGATAAGGATGCTATAATAAGAAGACTGACCAATAGAGTAGTAACATTAGAGAGACAACATGCACAACCTAGTAGACCATATCAGCTATTCAGTTAAGCTTATTAGAAAAATAGACCACCATATCAAGGTAATGTGTAGAGGCAAAGTCAGCCTAGTTATGTCAGACCACTAAATACTATCCATCCCAATGCTGCAAGCACATAAGGACCTCTAGTGCCCATATAAAACAACTTGTCTTAGGACAACAATTGGTACTATCCATGCAATCAGACACATGATCAAAAATTGTGCCAAGATGGGCAGTTCAGTCAAGCTTTGATAGTGCAAAGCCAGTCATTCCTCCCAGAGAAACAACCTAATTCTAGCCAAGATATCGTGGGAGGGTAGGAACAAATGCAAAATAGCTCTACCTTGATGAATTGGATAGAGAATGATCTTTGTTGCATTATTCAAGGTGCAGGCCCAATAGCGTACAATATAAGAGCCAAAAGAAGGGCAGTTAAAGATACAACAATTCCTACAGATGCTCATGCCTCTACTCCTCACACATCTACATTTCATACATCCCTAGCAAGCACAACTAGAATTGTAGTAGCAGAGGTACCTTCAGCCCAAGTAGATTATTCTATTAGGTGAGTATATTCTATGTCCACAATGCACTCCCAGGCTTGCCAACAAGAAAAGTTTGGCGTTGTTAATACAAAGGCATCACAAAAGGTCAGTCAAATCCCCTTTAGCATTGTCAATCAGATGAAAAATACCAACCTGAGCATCACTATGTGGGATGTTCTGTTAACCCCGTCACAGAGGGATTTGTTGTAGGAAGCTTTGACAAGCTTCAATCAGCGTCTTGTGGAGACAACAGAAGAAAAGGTAGCCACCCTAGCAAAACTGTGCCAACCAAAAGAGGAGGCAAGCACAAGTAAAATTAGTAAGCCCCATCCCTTCTAAGTTTCCCTAATCATTGGTTACAAATTTTTACACAATTGCATGATTTATTCAGGGGCAGGTACTTCTGTTATGCCAAAAAATATAACTAATAAATTAGGCATAGAATATAAGCCTATGAGTAAAGGCGTAGTGCAGTTAGATGGCACTTTTGTCAAAATAGTAGGTATAGTTAAGGGTTTAAAGCTCACCCTACATGCATGCCTTGGCTGCTCTGTTTCACAATATATCTTAGTCATTAACCTTCCTACATACTTTGGCATATGCCTGTCTTGGGATTTCACTGCTAAAATAGGTGGTACCTATCTTTTGGCGGGTCCCATATGTTATTCAGAACTAGATATGGCACTAAGGTGAACATCAAGGCTAAGCCTATTACTAATGACCACATAGAGCCTTACTCCCCTAATCCTGCCAACATAAATTTCACAATTCATGACCTAGAGGAGGATGACAATGGTATGCATGAGGCTGCCACACTTGTAGAAGAAATCCCTAATATACTGCTTGATGAGTGAGAAAACTATTTTTAGTTTGATAAACCTTGATCATATAGAAGACACATGGTTGGGTACTTATTGTATCCATGAAGAAGATGCCATAATCCCTAACCTTGAGAAGGCAACATCAAATCTAAGTGTGGTATAGTAGTTATATTTTGATGGCTCCATAAGTAAAAATGGAGCAAGTGCTAGGGTTGTGCTAGTTTCACCAGAAAAGAAGTTATTTCTTCGCTTATAGATTACGGTTCAGTTGTACCAACAATGTGGCTGAATATGATGCCTTAATTCAAGGTATATAGCGTGCACAAAAGAGAGGAATTAAAATTTTACAAGCATTTGGTGATAGTGAACTTGTTGTTCACCAAATTAGATCACAAAGTGCTTCAAGGAATGATTTTATCAAGTTATATAAACATAGAGTATGGGACCTGATTAAAGACTTTGATGCCTTCAATATCTAGGCAGTGCCCAGATACAAAAACAAAGATGCTGATAGGCTGGCTATCATTGGTGCTTAGTTTGACATTCATCAGAATGTCAAGCAAAACTCAGATCAACATGTGAAGATTGTTTTGAGGCCTGTTGTGCCTGATAATGTGACAAGCTAGCAAGTATTTGAGAATGACCAACAAATGGTATATTTCTTGCAAGATGAGGCAGAGTTTACTGCGAATAATTAGTCCAACTTGTAGGAGCAGTATGGTGGCCAGGTAATCTAGCTGAAGAACAACAAACTACCCAAAGGATTAGTTACTTTAGAAAACATATTTAGTGTTAATGATCAACCAAAAAGGGATAAAATGAACATGAGAATCAAACAAGAGGACTATGAAGAGGTGGAGATTGCATAGGGTAGATTTCTAAAACATGGAAAGGTATGTGGTCAAGCTAAAAGGCAAGGTTTCGTTGAACTTTGTAATGAATTTGATGATTTGATTGTTTGGGATTATAAGGATCTGAAATACTTTGGCCCTAGTTTAATCAAACATATCATTGATTTAGACCCTAATTCAAAACTTGTCTACAAAAAACAAAGGCCTGTCAACCCCAAAAATAGAGCCATTAATGAGAAAAGAGTTATCCAAACTCACAGAGGCCAAAATTATCTATCCAATTAAATATTCCTATGGGTGGCTAACCTTGTTCTAGTTAGGAAGAAGAAAGGGGAAATCAGACTATGTGTGGACTTTAGAGACCTAAACAAGGCCTCTCTCAAAGACCACTATCCACTCCCTTCTATGGAGCAAATCCTCCAAAGAGTAGCAGGAGATGAAATCTTTTCGCTCCTAGATGGCTACTCAGGCTATAATTAGATTCTTGTATGAGAATCAGACCAGTACAAAATAGCCTTTACCACTAAATGGGATATGTTGGGTTATCAGAAAATGTCATTTGGGTTGACCAATGCTAGAGAAACCTTCAAAGAGTAATGGATTTGGCCTACAAAGGCCTAATAATGATATTATTTTAGTGTATCTTGATGATTTGACTATATATTCTAAGCATGTAGTTAACCACCTGGTTCATTTAAGAAAAGTCTTTGAAAGATGCAGAGAGTATGGGATATCATTGAATCGAAAGAAATGTGTGTTTTCTATCCCATAAGGCAAATTGTTGGGACATATAGTCTCAAAATAAGGTCTAGCTATTGATCCAGAAAGAATTAGTGCTATTTTGTCTCTTCCCCTTCCTAGTCACAAGAAGGGTCTACAAATTTTTCTGGGAAAGATTAATTTTGTGAGAAGGTTCATACCAAATTTTGTTTCAATAGAAAAACCCCTCACCACCATGCTTAAGAAAAATGTTGCCTTCACATGGTCAAAGGAAGGCAAGGACAATTTTGAAGCTATCAAATAGGCCATTGCATAGGCTCCTACATTGATGAACCTGAATTATGACAATGATTGTATTCCTTATGACTTTGGAGGCAAAGAAAGCATATAGACAGTCCTAATGCAACATAATGAAGAAAAATTGGAATAGCCAATTTCATTGTTCAACTACCCTCTAAGAGAATATGAGCTAAGGTATGAATTTTTTGAGAAACAAGTGTTTTCTATGGTGAGAGCATTCAAAAGTTCAGGCATATGCTTTCAAACAACAAGATACAGTTGATGGTGAACTACCCTAGCATCAAAGAACTCCTTTTGAGCGGAGATGTCAATGAAAAAGAGCTAGGTGGATCATGAAAGTAATCAAATATGATGTGAACATCAATATTTCCATGTTAGTGCGTGACAAAGCCCTATGTGATAAAATGGCCGCAGACCTTGAACACAAAGATGATGCCATATGTGTCCTTGGGCAGGCACAACCAGATGGTTCCAACGCTCCAACTGATTGGTACCATGATATGGCCACATTTCTATAGTGAGGTAGATGCCCAGAAAGACTGGATTAGGCCAAAAGAAGATATTTCAGACTCCAATCCATCCCCTATGTTCTTGTTGATGGTTTTTTGTTTAGGAAAGACATCAATGGATTTCTTCTCAGATGCATTGCGCAAGATCAGACCTTTAGGGTGTTAGAAGGGTTCCATAATGGCCTTGTTGGTGGCCATTATTCACCAAGAACAATTGTTGTTAAATCATGAGGTCTAGTTATTACTGTCCCAATTTGTTTAGAGATGCTCACAAATGGGCAAGAAGCTGCAAATAATGTGCATTATTTGTAGGTAAACAATGATTGGCTACTCTTCCTCTACATCCAATTCAAATTGATCAATTGTTTGCCTAATGGGGCCTAGACTTCATTGGGATGATTAATCCACCATCCAATATTGGTCATAAGTGGATTTTAAAAAGCATTAATTATTTTACAAGTTGGACAGAGGCGGTTGCATTGAAGGATACCACAAAGGTTTCTGTTTTAGATTTCCTTGAGGGAATAGTTACCAGGTTTGTTGTTCCATTCACCATTATTTCTGACATTGCCAAGGCCTTTGTAGGCACAAAAATTAGTGAATCGACATGCAATTATGGAACTTATGTAAAGACATCCTCCAGTTATTACCCTCAAGGTAATGGCCTGGTTAAGTCCACAAACAAAATCCTGATTAGGATCATCAAAAGAATAGTGGATTGTAATTAGAGAACTTGGCATTCCAAGTTAAAAACAACTCTTTGGGCTGAAAGATTCACCCCCAAGAGTGCCATTGGAAATTTACCCTTCATACTAGTATATGGAAAGGAATGAAGGTTTCCACTGTCACTTGAGTTGGCTTCCCTTGAGTTGGCACAATAGCTAGAATTGCTAGAAAATGATGCTATGACAACCAGGTTTGCTGCGCTAATGGAACTTGAAGAAAAAAGGGATGCTGCTATGAAGACCCTTGAGGCCCACCAAGATTAGGTCAAGAAGACCATTGATAGAAAATCAATTGGTAGAGTCTTCCAAGAGGGAGACTTAGTGCTAAAGTGGGATGAAGACAGAGCTAAAGCTGGGAGGCATTCCAAATTTGATGCCTTATGGAGCCGCTCATATATCATCACCAATTGCAAGAAGGCTAATGTATTTCAACTCTCCAAGCTAATTGGTGAATCACTCCCAATCCTAGTGAATGGGATTCATCTCAAACCCTACTTCTGAGTTTGGTTTTAAGATTCATGTAAACAATTAGAAGTAGGTCTAGTTTCTGCTTTAGGTTTCCTTTCCTCTAAGTGCTCTTGCATAGGTGGCATTCTTATTAGGAGATTGTTTGTTTTGTTTTGTTTTCTAGAGGTAGTGTTCTTTTTTGTGTTGATCTATCCCTTGTTTCAGTTTGTTGTAGTTTTCATATTGACTCTATGCCTGATGAATTGTATAAGGCCACTACATCCCTATGTTTAGTAGGCAAACACCCTTACATAGTCACCAAAATATTTTTCATATTTTGCCCAAGAAAAATTATCCAAAACCTCACCCTTCTTCCATTAGAGATATCCAATATGAGAGAGCTTAAATGGATGAAAGCCTCCCTTCAAAAATCCTAAAATTTCTAAGTGTTTTTCCTTTACTTTTGCCTAAGTTGACAAATTTTAAGTTTGGCGAACCTTTGGTCCACTTGTTCATTGGTTGATTGATTCACCGACTAAGGGACCAATAGGTGGAAAAAAATCAAGGAAAAGGAGAAAAGATAGGTAAAGTTTGCCTTTATCAGCAAAATTTCTAGTTTGCAAACCTCCCGATTCACCGACCAACAAGTTCGTTGATTGAAGAAATCTCCATGGCAAGGCAAAAAGGAAGCAACAGTTTGACAGGATTTTCTATGGCATAAGAAAAAGAAGATAAAGACAAATATTTTAACTTTTTTGGTAAACTTAAGGTTTGGTGAACCTTAATTTCACTAATTAGTGACTTTTCTAACAAAGGAATAAAGATGAGAGGGAAAAGAAAAAGAGAAAATTGGTTAAGGCATACGCAATTCGCAGAATGCAAATTTTGTTGACAAAGCAAGAAAGTGAAGGGAAAAGACAACGTCTTTGCTTGGTTAGTAAGTTTGCGAAATGGCAAACTTACCAATAGGTCCATGATCTCTAAATTCACCGATATGGTGATTTTCCAACTAATGAGCCTGAAAGTGTGAAAAGAGGAGAGCCCAATGGGTTGTAAAATGTAGATTTTGCTGACCAAAGGGAGATGGAGGTGAAGTAGAGGAGTTCAGCCCAAGACAAATTTGCTAACAATGAAGAATTAAGTCATGCAAAAGTTAGAATTCAAAAGGTACAACACTTTAAAGAGTTGTAAAAACTTGCAGAGCATAGTCCTCTACATCACGCCATTGTTGCAGGGTGAATTTAATGCCTAAAGGACAAATGTTGTAGAAGGCTCAGATCTAGGTGGCTGAAATAGTTAAAATCTTCAATGTGATTGTACAAAGAAGTTACAAACTAAATTTGTAGGTACATAGAAGGATTTTAGACCTTTCTTCTTAAATGTGTTAGGTGTCTGTGCATGTGAGTGATCTTCTCCTGCCATTTCTCAAAACTGACAAGGAATGGCTGCAATTATTTTTTGCGAGTTTCCTGACAGGGCCATAGGCCAAAATTGAATGCAACGTGGGTGCCTGGGCAAGGTAGTTGACTGATTTTTAGTGCCTATTGATGCACGATGGTTTTCAAATGCTATATATACATGTAAAAAACATGTAATTCTATTAGTTGTTCTTCTAGGCTACTACATTGGCTAGATAATTTGTTATCATAGACCTTGTAACATATTTGTAAGAACCAGTCAGATTTAATACATTGTGCTTAAAGTTGAGCCTTTGATGTCTTTGAGTGTGGTTCACCTATGAATGTAAATGGTTATTTTGTGTCTACCTTTTTGTAACAAATTATCTTTCTTTTGTAATGGTTATTTAGCCTCTATGATTAATGCAAGCAACTGATTCTACCTCTCTCATCTTCTTTTACATTGTGTCTATTTGAATGCTACTCATTTATGATATGGATAAAATGGTCCATCTATAAATTTTAGTATTCAATTTTGGCCTTTGTTAAAGATTGGATTAGTCTATGTTAGTTTATTCAACCTTTGAAATCACTACTGTGTTATGTAAATTCTAGCTTAACGTTAAAAATCTGGTGCATCACCTCTTTTAAATTCTTATATTCCTCCTTCCCCTCTTCCCCATGAGTGTAGCATTAAATTTAGCATTCATTCTCTGACACTTAAGCTTAGAAAGAGGAACTAGCCATCTCTAGAGGTTTGGTCTCAACTGCAATGCCCCACACCTTGAAACCAATCCCATGTTACTCTAAAATTGTTAGAATTGTCAAAGCTTCAACAAAAGGGTGTAATTTTAGGTGATAACAAGTACTAAAGACAAGTTGAATGTCTTTTTTTGCAATGTCACATGCTTTACTTTGTTCTCTAAGGTCATTGACCTTTGTTACATAGTCTTCGATATTGTCAAAAGACTTAGGATCAAAACACATCAATTCATTGTCAATTTGATAGGCTCTTACTTCATTAGTTGTACCATACAGAGTTTTAATTTATCTTGTGAATCATGTGAATTTGTACATCCATCAATTTACAACATAATATCAAGGGAAACTAGACTCCTAAGAGAACCAAGAGATTTTGTAGTTTCAAGTATCTACAATACTTTTTCCTTATTATTTGTGGGTAAGGTTACATATGTTTCAACATAAGATGTATATCAAAGTTGTATTAAGGCATTCCATGATTTTTTATGCCATGTGTTGTAATTGTATGGTGTTAACAATGGAAAATTAAAGTGACCCATTTGTTAAAGAAAAGAGAGCACAAGAACAAAAACACCATGAGATCCCACCCCCCAAATCTCTCAAACAAAGAACCCCCCCAATTAATATGATTTGGCACTTTTTATGTTAGTTTGTTCACAATTATCACTAGGAAGAAACATCGAGTGGACTTGACTTCAATGCTTTTACAAGTCCTAAGAAATGAATATATGTTGAAATTAAAATTTTGGAGCAATACCAAGTGAAATAAATAGTACCACTATAAAGTACATGAAAAATCATGCATTTTGAAAAATACAATCACCTAAACTAGAGGTCATATTTCAAAGTTATCATCCTTTAAAGTTCCCAAAATGAGAACTGCATAGTGTCACCTATGAGAATCCGCATGTTTTGGAAGATCTATGCACCAAAATATAAAAATCCATCTACACTAGCATGTAGAGCATGAAAAATTAGCCGAAATAAAAAAATATCAAAAAATGGAGGTCCTGAGCACAAGATATGGTCTTTAGAAGTTGAACTACAAAATTTAAAACACTAATGGAGAGGGGGCCATGGTTTCAAAATTATTCTTTTGCCAAAGTTGGTAGAACTGCCACCAAGTTCAACAATGCAACTAAATTTGGAGGTCAGCAAGATAAATTTAACTATTTCTAAACCTAGTTGAGGTGCCAAATTTAGTGAAGGAGATAGATATCACCAAGAATGGTAGACTACTAAAAGGACTACCAAAACTAGGAGCTTGCAAAATCTTCAAGGAAAAAAAGTTGAATGAATAAATGGGTCAAGGGTTGAAGCTATACCCACACTCCAATTGAGAGGGTCTACAGCCCAAGTATTAGGCACAGGGCCCAAGCCCAAAGGGCTCTTGTAGGGACAAGGTACCCTAGGGTACCTTCAATAGGTACCTGGTACAACCTATGTAGGTGTTTAAACACCTTTAAGTTTTTTTTAATTTTTTTTTAAAACTTCTAACAATGTTTTACAAAAGAAAAAACTATGATTTTTTAAATAATATTTTAAAAAAATTCTTAGGATCATAGAAAACATTTTTTTGAAAAGCATGCCACATACAATATTCACAAGGGCCATATGACTCCCTAAGAAAGCCCTCTCTACATAACTTTGTCCAAAATTGATGATTTGACAATTGATCTTAAGGTTTTTGGGCCTTTTGAGCATAATGGCAAGGTAATGTTTCACCCAAAATTCTCTAAAATGATGGCTCCCTACTAGATCTAGAAACAAACCTTCTACCTTAATCCCTTGTAGATCTAGCCTCTAATGTTCAACTGGGATGATAAAAAAAGAAAATCTAACTATCTTAGCTACTCTAGACTCAATAGTGATGTCATAATGTCTCTAGGAAGGTTAAAAAAACTTGTAACTGGCAAGTCAAAATATGAACCCCCTAAAAATGGTATTTTCTCCACATTTTTCTATTTGTCCAAATCATTCAAAGATGCAAGAGAAGAGCATACTCACGTGTTTCAAAAAATTACAGCTCTACACTCCCATATTTCCTAAAACTCTAACCCACAACTCACAATCACTCTAATACCGTGTAATATTTGGTTGAAAAGCCACCCAAGAATGCAAATAAGTGAAAAGAAAGAAAAGCTAGAAATAAAAAAAATGATAGAATAAATTGTATTCTATTTAATGGAAATGCAAAGCATATAATGAGATGAGATGCTCATATGAGAATGATGGGTGGGTATATTTAAGATATTCCACCCAAGAGACAAAAAAAACTAATATGGGATAATGTGAAAAAGACCCTAAGTAAACTTAACCTAGTGTAAAAAGGACCTAAATGTAGAACTAGCTAGGAAATGAACTAGTCAGTTAAAGAACCTCATTCACACTAACAGAGCTAATGACTAGAAATATTAAAAGTTTATGATTTTGCACGCAAGTGAGACCTTTTAACTCTTACCATGGTTTTAAATATATTCTCTCAAAAGTATGAAAAGTGTCTCCTTTATAAACTATCTATCAATGAAGAAGACACATTAATCCAAATATAGATAGTATTTCAACCTTAAGAGTTTTTTTAAAAATATGCTCAATACTTTAACACAAAGCAACTCAAGATCATTGGTTTTAATGTGAATATTTAGAAGACATGTTTTATACAATAAATTAACTTGAGACCTTGCATTGAATTGCTATCCCCCAAGAAGAACTTGTTGTGTGGTTACACAACACGCCCCATTTTGACTTGGCAAAACAGGGACCCAGCTTTTGTTTTGGCTTGTGTTGTCTGTTTCTGGCGGTTTTGGTAAAAATTAAGTCAGGTGCATCATCATCATGAAGGTCAGGATGGGGTAGGTCATCATCATGAGGTTAGTTTTTCAAAGTTCATATTTTGTTTCTATGACTTCATGGTTGGAAAGAGCTTGAAATTTCATGCAGGTTTGCCTTTTGCATCACTTGAAAATTCGTCCATATGAGGGAGTTGTGAGCAGTCAAAGTTTTGGTCAAACCTGATAATTGCTGTGTGAACATCATCATCATGATATTTGGAAAGCCCCCCGATAATATCCTGAGGTCGAAACATCCGGACGTCAAGTTTAAGTCGTAGTAATCTTTTCCCGTCAGGCGGTCTTTTATATCGCCAAAGGTCATCATCATGATCTTACTTTATCACCTGATAAAAATCATGCAGTCCCGAAACATCCGGACGTCAATCTTAAATGCTAGTGTGTTTTACCCGTCAAGCGAGCATCATGATATTTAGCATCACCCGATATTATAATATCATGCTGATATTATAATCACCTTACTTAGAGAAATCTGCCATCTGCATAATTTGCGCGCGCACGACAGTCTTGGTGATCAACATCATCATGATATTTCGAGACCCGACATTTCCTAATATCCTCCTGACCTCCTTTTGCGTGATCATGATGATCACCTTATCTTTTGAAGCGGAGGGTGATTTTCATTTCTTAAGTCATGTTGAGCATCATCATCATGATCTTTCTCTACCCGACAGTTCGTAATATCCTCCTACCGACAAGTATAACATTTTACAAATATGATGATGACGATGACGTCATCATCACCTTCTCCTTCGGCAGGATATTTTCCAAGGCGTGATCCATTTCGCCAATATGATGATGACGATGACGTCATGTTCGAAGATTAACACAAGCCCCAGATATCCTGATGACGTCATCAGGACTTTCAGCAGGATCATATTTTAGATCGCCCAGTGCGAATATGATGATGATGATCATCATCATCTTGATCTTTCGAGGATCGCTTTAGCCGAAAAAGGGGTCATACTGCTTTCATGACCTGATCATCTTCCTTAGAGGGAACCCGATATTCCATTTACCTCCTGATCTTAACGAAACATGACGATGACATCATCCCTTTGCATTTTATTGAAGCCTGATGATGACGATGACGTCATCATGATTTTTCCTCAGCGGCAGGATCATTTCCAAGTCCTCCTGTTTGTCTTCATCATGATGATGATGACGATGTCTTTCTTTCCCGAATGTGCAAGAACAAAACATCCTGATGTACTTTCCATCAGAACATTAGGAAAGGAGGATCATCATATTTTGTGATATCCTGCGGCCACTTTGAAGTATATAGTTGGTCATCATCATGATTTTTGGCGTCGGTATAACTGTTGCCGTCGGCCTGAGAAAAAATTGTCACTCTGATCATATGTAGTCACGCCGATGCAGATATGATGATGATGCAAAGCCGGTTTCTAAGGATAGTTGAAAGGCGATTATTTCTTTGTATAATCTGGGATCATCATCATCATATTCCGAACCCGATATACAAGAAAATGGGCAAAAAACATGAAGCGATAGAAATTTGAAAGCCCGACTGCCTGAATTTTGGTCAACGAGGGTTGACCTGGTTGTTTTTATGCTGTTTATGCATTTGATGCATATTTTTCACAGGTAAGACCTGTTTGCCTGTAGCTGCACATTGGGAGGTATGTTTAATAAAATGTTTTACTTCCTGCTGTTTATCCACATGATGATGATGAACTTAATGTTTGTCTGTTTACTTGCAGGAAATCATCATGATGCTGCTGGAGTTGAACATTGAAGTCATGATGCTGCTGAAGCTGAACATTGAAGTCATGATGCTGCTGAAGCTGAACGTTGAAATTATGATGATGCTGCTGAAGCTGATAATTACAAAGTTGCGCATGGAGTCAACATGAGCCAGAAATGAGGAGGATATTGTCAAATATGCTGTTCGCCAGCTGGAGGCCGAATCAAGTTGAAGATGCTGGAATATTCTGTGCCAGCTGTACATTTGCTAACTGACGAAGCATGTGCTTTTGATCTGAGCCGTTGTTTGTTATGAGAGGATCCTGATCCTTGGATCATTGTAACCGTTTTCTGGCAGTTGTTCTATATAACATCCAGAGTTTGTCATTTTAAAGGGGGGAGGAATACATTAGAATACACAGACGCATCTGGCGCAAAAAGTCAATTACTGTAGAATAAGTTAGGAGATCGGATTACTGAGACTAATGAGGATAGAATTGTTGAAATATCAAGGTTCTTTCTTCAGATCACTGTAAATGTACCTGTTCTTGAGCATACTGAATGAATATGAAGTTCCAGATTACATCCTGATTGTAAATTTTACGTAATCTTCTTGTTGATTTCTGGATATGTACTGGTGAATGCTGTGTTCAACTGGAAGCGCTTTCATTTCATTACATGTTGTTGTCAACTTTCCTTTGAAGATTTGCACTAGATCATGCGGATTTGTGGAATGTCCTGGTGAAGTATGATTTCTAGTTTTCCTTCTTTTCATTGCAAGTATGGGAGCTTGTATGTGAATCAGTGATCTAAGTCCAGTAATTTTAGGAATCTCACTCTCTAACCCTTTTCCTTTTTTCAATTTCATTAATTCATCACCATAACTGCAAATCATGATAAATAACAAGCAGAAACAGTGAAATATGCTGAAATCCCGTAGGTAACTGAAGATCCTTAGCATATTTGGTTAAATGCATGTAGTATTGAAAATATCATGCAAAGAATCATAAATAATGATAGAAATCATGCAAATATCAGCCTGTATGCACATTATTTGACTAAATTTATAGTGCAGAGGTAGAATTGTTGGAGGCTTATGCAGAGCGAACATCCAGAGCAGGATATTTGAAGATGATGATGATGAACAGTGCAGAAACACGTAAGGCCCCTGAATGGAAAACAGCAACACACATCAACCACTGAGTAACGTCAGTAGATTAAGACCTAATCAACGGAGACTTGGGATCATGAATTCTTTGAATTCATCGTATCTTTCAAGATGAGTAAAAGTTGTTGTGTAACTTTTATTCTATGTTTGCGAATGACTAACATCATGACCAACATAAATTGGCGCTAGAAGGAGGGCCTGAGTCCGGAAGATCACGTTCATCATCAGTATTTCCAGGTTTGATGATGCTCAGAGTAAGGTAACTTCAGATCGTTTGTGAATTTCATCATATTGCGTAAATATTTGCTGCGACGAGTTTGTATTTGCACATTCTGTGTAAAGATTTCCAAATTTCACATAAATATTGCAAGCTTTACAGTAGATTTCTTTAAATTCACTAAATATTGGCCAAAGATGCATAAATTTGTTCAAGCTTTGAGAATTTGAGCCTTAGACACGCGAGATCTGGTGCTACCGGTCGAAATATCCCAATATCCTGTCATATTTGCAGTATCTTCGCAAATATCGCGTAAATATTCAGTCTGATTTGCAAGTTGACCGCAAATATCGCCTCGTCCGGTGGAATCCAGCCAATATTTGCAAAGTTTCAGCTAATTGGCCTCCAAATTGAGAAATCCTGGCTCACAGGATAAATACCAGGTCTAGACATAGTGAAATTTTTGAAGAATTGCCTGTCAGAGGTTTTAGACCTAGGACTGTAGACGTTCACCATACTCCAGAGTCTAGTACGTCCAGAGCTTCACCAGGACCTCCTCCTGTAACTCCCGTTGGTTTGCAAATACCTTCAGGTATACCAGTGACACCTTCTGTTCAACCTCAGGGTATACCTTTAGTCCAACCTCAGCCAACTGCACCACCAGTTCAGCCCCCTCAGGTTGCAATGTCGTTCTTTGCAGCAGAATCACCATTGACCTTTACTGCGTATCATGAGTTACCAAAGTATCCGGACAAGCTTTGTCCAAAATACCATCCTTACCAAGATGCGGATGATCATATCAGGACGTTTAAAGAAGCTTGCTGCAGAGCCAGAGTAGAACATCAGGATGTGGTGTGCAGATTATTCCCTTTTTCCTTAGGGGAAGAGGCTTATAATTGGTTCATCAGTCTTGGTCAATCTTCTGTAGGTTCGTGGGCTGTCTTAGAGAAGGCCTTTCTTGACAGATTCAAGGTCCCTATTGATCCATCCATGAATTACCACCTGTTTGCCACAATCAAGAGATTTGAGCATGAACCTATTGCAAATTTTAATGCTAGGTTCCAGAAAATGTTGTCCAAGCTAGTTACCCCATATGTGGTGGCTGATGATGCTGCCAGAAGTATTTATTATTCAGCCCTGGATCCATCAACCGCCATGTTCATCAGGAGAACACATCCTGCGATCACCACATTGACAGGAGCTTTTCAAGAAGCTATCAAGGTAAATCAACAACTGATACCTGCTCCTACTCCAAATATAGCATTCCCTGCTTTGCCCGGCATGCAGTCACAATATCCAGCCCAGTATCCTGCAGCTTATCCTTCACAATATCCTGCACAATACCCAAATGGAGCAGTGATGCCCCCAGCAATCATGCCTGCACCTTTGCAAGTACCTCCATTGAGTATCATGCCTCCTCCTAATGGAAATGGCCAATTGCCACAATATCCTGCACATACTCAGACACCTCAGGGTACAGACCTATCTCATAACAACCATGGATCTTCCTTTTTCCAGCCTCAGCCTGAAAATGTAGTGGCCAAAGCTCAAGAGGAGAAAGAGGAAATCAAAGAAATTGCTGCTCAGTTGAGAAAACTCACCACAGAAGTAACACACTTGAGAAATCAAGGGTTTTATTCACAGTCAGGTCAGAATAGGAGTTATTCCAATGACAGACCAAATTACCCTGACAGAGGATACAACAATAACTTCAACAGTAGTGCTGCAAATAACAATAATCCTCCTAGGCAGCCCAGAGTGTGGAACTCCAGGCCAAATAATGGTTCATTACCATCACCCCTAGACAATCAGCCTCCTGGTGAAGCCAAACAGACTACTAGAGTCAATCTTGCTGAAGCAGCCCTTACCAATTGGTGCAGGATTCACAATACCAATGCACATGCAGAATTAGATTGTCCACAATTTAGGATTGCTGCCAGCATCTTTCAGACTGAAGTGTCTAATACTTCTGGAAATCCACCTCAGGCAGAAGGAAATGAAATAGTTCCTTGTGGATATGATTCAGCTTTTGTGCTGGAAACCTACACTAATCAGCCTCATCAGGATTATAATCAGACCTGTGAAGAATCTGCCTTAACCTTTGAAGCAAATTATGTCTTCCCTTTTGAGGATGAAAATGAACCTACAAGAGAGCATGAGGAAGTACATGCATACCAGCAGCAATACCCTGGTAAGCACAATTATAACTTGAGGAGTAATGCCAACAGACCTGCCGGTCCATTGACATCATCTCTACCTCCAAACAACTTCAACACACCTCCTGATCCTAAGGCTAGCAATAACCCTGGGTTCCCTAAGGTGAATGCTCAGTACTTGTCTCCTCAAAACACAGTAACAAAAGTCGCAGGTGCACCTCATGAGTCTGACAAGTTAGTCAGCTATTTGGCTGATGAAATGAAGAAAATCAAGATCAGCCTATCCCTATCTGAGTTACTGAAAACTCCTGCCATCAAAAAGGCATTCATGAAGTCGCTGGATGATCCTGCTTCTAAAGAGGATAATCACCTTTCGAGTCAATCCAATAGCAGAGACCATACTGCTAAAGATAGCACTGTCAAGCCCAAAGTGTCAGCCACAGTCCAAGCTGCTGAAACCTCTCACATGACCTTGTACAGAGACAAAACTGAGTCACCTCCGTTTCTCCTCACCATAAGAATGTTCAGTAAGAATTTGCACAATTGTTTAGTTGATTCAGGAGCCTCAACTAATGTTATGCCTTTGTCAATATGCAACGCATTAGGACTGCATCCTGCTAAATCATTAAAGAAGGTCACTCAACTGGACAAGACAGAAGTAAGTGTCGTAGGAGAACTCACTCATATTCACATGCAGCTAGCGTCTGATCCTAGGATCCAGTATTACATTGAC